>OU565285.1:0-2400000 GCA_913789915.3 Sphecodes monilicornis
CAACCAGACCTAACCCAGACCTTAACCCAACCACCCAGACCACCTGAACCCTAGTGACCTAACCCAGACCTAACCCAGACCCGAACCCAGACCTAACCCAGACCTAACCCAGACCTAACCCAGACCTAACCCTGACCTAACCCAGACCTAACCCAGACCTAACCCAGACCTAACCCAGACCTAACCCAGACCTAACCCATACCTAACCCAGACCTAAACCAAGACCTAACCCAGACCTAACCCAGACCTAACCCAGACCTAACCCAGACCTAACCCAGACCTAACCCAGACCTAACCCCAGACCTAACCCAGACCTAACCCAGACCTAACCCAGACCTAACCCAGACCTAACCCAGACCTAACCCAGACCTAACCCAGACCTAACCCAGACCTAACCCAGACCTAACCCAGACCTAACCCAGACCTAACCCAGACCTAACCCAGACCTAACCCAGACCTAACTCCTAGACCTAACCCAGACCTAACCCAGACCTAACCCAGACCTAACCCAGACCTAACCCAGACCTAACCCAGACCTAACCCAGACCTAACCCAGACCTAACCCAGACCTAACCCAGACCTAACCCAGACCTAACCCAGACCTAACCCAGACCTAACCCAGACCTAACCCAGACCTAACCCAGACCTAACCCAGACCTAACCCAGACCTAACCCAGACCTAACCCAGACCTAACCCAGACCTAACCCAGACCTAACCCAGACCTAACCCAGACCTAACCCAGACCTAACCCAGACCTAACCCAGACCTAACCCAGACCTAACCCAGACCTAACCCAGACCTAACCCAGACCTAACCCAGACCTAACCCAGACCTAACCCAGACCTAACCCAGACCTAACCCAGACCTAACCCAGACCTAACCCAGACCTAACCCAGACCTAACCCAGACCTAACCCAGACCTAACCCAGACCTAACCCAGACCTAACCCAGACCTAACCCAGACCTAACCCAGACCTAACCCAGACCTAACCCAGACCTAACCCAGACCTAACCCAGACCTAACCCAGACCTAACCCAGACCTAACCCAGACCTAACCCAGACCTAACCCAGACCTAACCCAGACCTAACCCAGACCTAACCCAGACCTAACCCAGACCTAACCCAGACCTAACCCAGACCTAACCCAGACCTAACCCAGACCTAACCCAGACCTAACCCAGACCTAACCCAGACCTAACCCAGACCTAACCCAGACCTAACCCAGACCTAACCCAGACCTAACCCAGACCTAACCCAGACCTAACCCAGACCTAACCCAGACCTAACCCAGACCTAACCCAGACCTAACCCAGACCTAACCCAGACCTAACCCAGACCTAACCCAGACCTAACCCAGACCTAACCCAGACCTAACCCAGACCTAACCCAGACCTAACCCAGACCTAACCCAGACCTAACCCAGACCTAACCCAGACCTAACCCAGACCTAACCCAGACCTAACCCAGACCTAACCCAGACCTAACCCAGACCTAACCCAGACCTAACCCAGACCTAACCCAGACCTAACCCAGACCTAACCCAGACCTAACCCAGACCTAACCCAGACCTAACCCAGACCTAACCCAGACCTAACCCAGACCTAACCCAGACCTAACCCAGACCTAACCCAGACCTAACCCAGACCTAACCCAGACCTAACCCAGACCTAACCCAGACCTAACCCAGACCTAACCCAGACCTAACCCAGACCTAACCCAGACCTAACCCAGACCTAACCCAGACCTAACCCAGACCTAACCCAGACCTAACCCAGACCTAACCCAGACCTAACCCAGACCTAACCCAGACCTAACCCAGACCTAACCCAGACCTAACCCAGACCTAACCCAGACCTAACCCAGACCTAACCCAGACCTAACCCAGACCTAACCCAGACCTAACCCAGACCTAACCCAGACCTAACCCAGACCTAACCCAGACCTAACCCAGACCTAACCCAGACCTAACCCAGACCTAACCCAGACCTAACCCAGACCTAACCCAGACCTAACCCAGACCTAACCCAGACCTAACCCAGACCTAACCCAGACCTAACCCAGACCTAACCCAGACCTAACCCAGACCTAACCCAGACCTAACCCAGACCTAACCCAGACCTAACCCAGACCTAACCCAGACCTAACCCAGACCTAACCCAGACCTAACCCAGACCTAACCCAGACCTAACCCAGACCTAACCCAGACCTAACCCAGACCTAACCCAGACCTAACCCAGACCTAACCCAGACCTAACCCAGACCTAACCCAGACCTAACCCAGACCTAACCCAGACCTAACCCAGACCTAACCCAGACCTAACCCAGACCTAACCCAGACCTAACCCAGACCTAACCCAGACCTAACCCAGACCTAACCCAGACCTAACCCAGACCTAACCCAGACCTAACCCAGACCTAACCCAGACCTAACCCAGACCTAACCCAGACCTAACCCAGACCTAACCCAGACCTAACCCAGACCTAACCCAGACCTAACCCAGACCTAACCCAGACCTAACCCAGACCTAACCCAGACCTAACCCAGACCTAACCCAGACCTAACCCAGACCTAACCCAGACCTAACCCAGACCTAACCCAGACCTAACCCAGACCTAACCCAGACCTAACCCAGACCTAACCCAGACCTAACCCAGACCTAACCCAGACCTAACCCAGACCTAACCCAGACCTAACCCAGACCTAACCCAGACCTAACCCAGACCTAACCCAGACCTAACCCAGACCTAACCCAGACCTAACCCAGACCTAACCCAGACCTAACCCAGACCTAACCCAGACCTAACCCAGACCTAACCCAGACCTAACCCAGACCTAACCCAGACCTAACCCAGACCTAACCCAGACCTAACCCAGACCTAACCCAGACCTAACCCAGACCTAACCCAGACCTAACCCAGACCTAACCCAGACCTAACCCAGACCTAACCCAGACCTAACCCAGACCTAACCCAGACCTAACCCAGACCTAACCCAGACCTAACCCAGACCTAACCCAGACCTAACCCAGACCTAACCCAGACCTAACCCAGACCTAACCCAGACCTAACCCAGACCTAACCCAGACCTAACCCAGACCTAACCCAGACCTAACCCAGACCTAACCCAGACCTAACCCAGACCTAACCCAGACCTAACCCAGACCTAACCCAGACCTAACCCAGACCTAACCCAGACCTAACCCAGACCTAACCCAGACCTAACCCAGACCTAACCCAGACCTAACCCAGACCTAACCCAGACCTAACCCAGACCTAACCCAGACCTAACCCAGACCTAACCCAGACCTAACCCAGACCTAACCCAGACCTAACCCAGACCTAACCCAGACCTAACCCAGACCTAACCCAGACCTAACCCAGACCTAACCCAGACCTAACCCAGACCTAACCCAGACCTAACCCAGACCTAACCCAGACCTAACCCAGACCTAACCCAGACCTAACCCAGACCTAACCCAGACCTAACCCAGACCTAACCCAGACCTAACCCAGACCTAACCCAGACCTAACCCAGACCTAACCCAGACCTAACCCAGACCTAACCCAGACCTAACCCAGACCTAACCCAGACCTAACCCAGACCTAACCCAGACCTAACCCAGACCTAACCCAGACCTAACCCAGACCTAACCCAGACCTAACCCAGACCTAACCCAGACCTAACCCAGACCTAACCCAGACCTAACCCAGACCTAACCCAGACCTAACCCAGACCTAACCCAGACCTAACCCAGACCTAACCCAGACCTAACCCAGACCTAACCCAGACCTAACCCAGACCTAACCCAGACCTAACCCAGACCTAACCCAGACCTAACCCAGACCTAACCCAGACCTAACCCAGACCTAACCCAGACCTAACCCAGACCTAACCCAGACCTAACCCAGACCTAACCCAGACCTAACCCAGACCTAACCCAGACCTAACCCAGACCTAACCCAGACCTAACCCAGACCTAACCCAGACCTAACCCAGACCTAACCCAGACCTAACCCAGACCTAACCCAGACCTAACCCAGACCTAACCCAGACCTAACCCAGACCTAACCCAGACCTAACCCAGACCTAACCCAGACCTAACCCAGACCTAACCCAGACCTAACCCAGACCTAACCCAGACCTAACCCAGACCTAACCCAGACCTAACCCAGACCTAACCCAGACCTAACCCAGACCTAACCCAGACCTAACCCAGACCTAACCCAGACCTAACCCAGACCTAACCCAGACCTAACCCAGACCTAACCCAGACCTAACCCAGACCTAACCCAGACCTAACCCAGACCTAACCCAGACCTAACCCAGACCTAACCCAGACCTAACCCAGACCTAACCCAGACCTAACCCAGACCTAACCCAGACCTAACCCAGACCTAACCCAGACCTAACCCAGACCTAACCCAGACCTAACCCAGACCTAACCCAGACCTAACCCAGACCTAACCCAGACCTAACCCAGACCTAACCCAGACCTAACCCAGACCTAACCCAGACCTAACCCAGACCTAACCCAGACCTAACCCAGACCTAACCCAGACCTAACCCAGACCTAACCCAGACCTAACCCAGACCTAACCCAGACCTAACCCAGACCTAACCCAGACCTAACCCAGACCTAACCCAGACCTAACCCAGACCTAACCCAGACCTAACCCAGACCTAACCCAGACCTAACCCAGACCTAACCCAGACCTAACCCAGACCTAACCCAGACCTAACCCAGACCTAACCCAGACCTAACCCAGACCTAACCCAGACCTAACCCAGACCTAACCCAGACCTAACCCAGACCTAACCCAGACCTAACCCAGACCTAACCCAGACCTAACCCAGACCTAACCCAGACCTAACCCAGACCTAACCCAGACCTAACCCAGACCTAACCCAGACCTAACCCAGACCTAACCCAGACCTAACCCAGACCTAACCCAGACCTAACCCAGACCTAACCCAGACCTAACCCAGACCTAACCCAGACCTAACCCAGACCTAACCCAGACCTAACCGAGCAGGGCCTAACCGAGCAGGGCCTAACCGAGCAGGGCCTAACCGAGCAGGGCCTAACCGAGCAGGGCCTAACCGAGCAGGGCCTAACCGAGCAGGGCCTAACCGAGCAGGGCCTAACCGAGCAGGGCCTAACCGAGCAGGGCCTAACCGAGCAGGGCCTAACCGAGCAGGGCCTAACCGAGCAGGGCCTAACCGAGCAGGGCCTAACCGAGCAGGGCCTAACCGAGCAGGGCCTAACCGAGCAGGGCCTAACCGAGCAGGGCCTAACCGAGCAGGGCCTAACCGAGCAGGGCCTAACCGAGCAGGGCCTAACCGAGCAGGGCCTAACCGAGCAGGGCCTAACCGAGCAGGGCCTAACCGAGCAGGGCCTAACCGAGCAGGGCCTAACCGAGCAGGGCCTAACCGAGCAGGGCCTAACCGAGCAGGGCCTAACCGAGCAGGGCCTAACCGAGCAGGGCCTAACCGAGCAGGGCCTAACCGAGCAGGGCCTAACCGAGCAGGGCCTAACCGAGCAGGGCCTAACCGAGCAGGGCCTAACCGAGCAGGGCCTAACCGAGCAGGGCCTAACCGAGCAGGGCCTAACCGAGCAGGGCCTAACCGAGCAGGGCCTAACCGAGCAGGGCCTAACCGAGCAGGGCCTAACCGAGCAGGGCCTAACCGAGCAGGGCCTAACCGAGCAGGGCCTAACCGAGCAGGGCCTAACCGAGCAGGGCCTAACCGAGCAGGGCCTAACCGAGCAGGGCCTAACCGAGCAGGGCCTAACCGAGCAGGGCCTAACCGAGCAGGGCCTAACCGAGCAGGGCCTAACCGAGCAGGGCCTAACCGAGCAGGGCCTAACCGAGCAGGGCCTAACCGAGCAGGGCCTAACCGAGCAGGGCCTAACCGAGCAGGGCCTAACCGAGCAGGGCCTAACCGAGCAGGGCCTAACCGAGCAGGGCCTAACCGAGCAGGGCCTAACCGAGCAGGGCCTAACCGAGCAGGGCCTAACCGAGCAGGGCCTAACCGAGCAGGGCCTAACCGAGCAGGGCCTAACCGAGCAGGGCCTAACCGAGCAGGGCCTAACCGAGCAGGGCCTAACCGAGCAGGGCCTAACCGAGCAGGGCCTAACCGAGCAGGGCCTAACCGAGCAGGGCCTAACCGAGCAGGGCCTAACCGAGCAGGGCCTAACCGAGCAGGGCCTAACCGAGCAGGGCCTAACCGAGCAGGGCCTAACCGAGCAGGGCCTAACCGAGCAGGGCCTAACCGAGCAGGGCCTAACCGAGCAGGGCCTAACCGAGCAGGGCCTAACCGAGCAGGGCCTAACCGAGCAGGGCCTAACCGAGCAGGGCCTAACCGAGCAGGGCCTAACCGAGCAGGGCCTAACCGAGCAGGGCCTAACCGAGCAGGGCCTAACCGAGCAGGGCCTAACCGAGCAGGGCCTAACCGAGCAGGGCCTAACCGAGCAGGGCCTAACCGAGCAGGGCCTAACCGAGCAGGGCCTAACCGAGCAGGGCCGGTAAGAATTCTCTGTTGATATACCCGTAATAGCACGACACCGTTCGATGGGGGGCGTAGCGCGGTGGGGTGGAAGGTATGGTAGAAGGTCCTGCTATGACGCATTCGAATGCTGTCGTCTCGCGAATTTCAGTTGTGCTAGAGGATTATCGATGGTCGCATTGAAAAACGTTTGAACGGTTTCGATCGCAGGTAGTTAAAATATTATTCCAATAAACAGCGCGAGGAATTTATTGTCCGTGAAAACAAAACAACAATGAATGGATCGAAATCGACTTCTAAATCAGGATAACGGTAATGCGGTATAGATGTGTTGATATTTCGAAACTTTGTTTACTTTTCGACAGTCCACAAACGGCCGCGACAAACGAATCGTTGAACAAATAGCTTGCTCGGTTGCCGTGAAATAAATTAAATCAATAAACGCCAATGTCGCCAATTGTAAAACCTCCGCATTAAAGAAAAAAAAAAAAAAAAAAAAAAAAAAAAAAAAAAAAAAAAAACCATATTAAATATCCGGAGTAAAAATTAAGTGTACGGAATATTCAGTTCTTACTAATGCACCTAAATTCGTGAACTATCGGTAATATTGGGCGCGACACGGAAATGGTACTATTTCGATCTCTATTTTACCGACAATTATAATATCGATCTCTATCAAAGTATGTTAAACTATTTCCGACAAAAGGAAACAACGAATAAATGAATTAATATTCTTGGAACATTATCATTGTCGGTAACACAGAAATCGGGTTAGGTCTGGGTTAGGTCTGGGTTAGGTCTGGGTTAGGTAAAGGATAATCCAATCTTTCTATTAAGATGTTATTAGATTTCTATTTTACCGACGACGACAATAATGTACTGATAAATTGGATGTCATGATGAACCTTTCCCGACAGTAGGAACAACGAATAAATTAATTAATATTCTTGGAATGTGGCCGAAATGATTCCCAATCGATGAACATTATCATTGTCGGTAACATAGAAATCGGGTGATTCCCAATCGATCAACATTATCATTGTCGGTAACATAGAAATCGGGTAAAAAAAAAAAAAAAAAAAAAAAAAAAAACCTCTATAATATTATTAAATTATTAACAAGGTATTATTACTATTTACTATTAATTCTATTACCATAGATATTTGTTAGCATAGTAAGGATAGAATGTGTATTATCAGCTTATTGACCTAACCTGGCAAAAAAAAAAAAAAACTTAAGTAATTGTTAATATTTTGTTACAAGCATTTGTAAAAGAAACACGCCATCAGATTTTTTATTTACTTTGTAAATACATAGTTTATTTCTTTTTTTTTTTTTTTTTTTTTTTTAAGTAATTTATTGATAAGCAGGATAATCTATGAATATAGTGTGGAATTTCAGCTGTACTTTAGCATTAAGTTCTTACCTGGGTTTCATATGTGGACGTGTGATTGCTCCATTTGCTCGTTCTGAAATAACACGGTATCGTAGGGCAAGCATGACACAAATTGACAATTAATTACCTGTTCCTTTTTTTTTTCTTTCAGTTTACAGACTGATTAGATAATAAAGAAATAAAAAAAAAAGAAAAAGAAAACAACTACATAACGTTACTTCAAATCCATTTTTATTGAACGAACAGTATCATGTATAATCTACGAGCTATAACGTATTCTGTTTATGCCCAAATGTTATACATTTGAACACAACAAACATCTCATATATAGTGACGTGTAAAATTATTTCGAGATGATCACAAATTGATTTTTATAAATCGCGATCAAACGTTTGCTTTAATTTGAATAACGATTAAGTAAGTAAGTAACTAGATAGTTTGACATAAAACATACATTTCACTCAATATATGTATTTCGAATATGTTATGTGTTAGAAACATTAACAAAAAGAAGAAAAAGAGAAAGAAAAATTAAGTATCGTGCTGTTTCCACAGATTTTACCATATACGCAGCTTTATTATTTGATATGGCAGCAACGCACTATACCCATAATACTTTTAGAATGTGCGATGTGTTAAATATTAACGCTGAATAAAACAAACAACAATTAAAGTAATAATAATATTTTTGGAATTTTGAACACTGCTTGTTTATTACTTATGTACAATACTTCGTGTATGGTATAGCAAACGAAATTAAAAAAAAAAAAAAAAAAAAGAAAAACTATACACACATTAACCGAAGCGTACACCACATTCCCGCAATTTAATACAACATCGTTTTGGAAGATCACTTTGAAAGACCATTATAATATGTTATCTATCCTTATAGAATTTTCTTACTGGAATGCAAATAAAGACAAGTTCACCGAAATACTTCGATTACATTACGTGTGTATACATTGGCTGAATATTATCATCAACGTAATAAAAATACATCATTTTCCTTTCTTGTTTTTGTATCGCATCGTTGCACGAGCATACGTTTTAATGAAACAATAGGCACTGCGCGCATAAGTACCTTTGCCTTATCAAACGAAGAAGCAAAAGCACCAGTTCTTCGTAAAATATCATTATTATTTACGGTGATTTTTCTTTGAACAGCCTCGTATCGATATCATTTAAAACATTATACAATACATATATGTATATCGCGGTAATACTTCTGTATAACCAGATATTAAGTGATCGAGCGGGCGCGCAGTGGCTCAGTGGATAGAGCTGTGGTCGTGCGAGTTCAAATCCCGCCGTCACCTCTGGAAATTTTCTATGTGATATTATGTGTAGGTCCAACAGCTGTATAGACCTCGTGTATAGGGGTCTGGGTAGACTTAACAAAAAAAAAAAAAAAATAAAAAAAAACTGATCAGCAAAAGTGTTCGTTGAATCTCAGTATCTACTGACTCGATCTCTGTACAAACTGTAATTTGTTCGTCACATTATGCAAAATATCAAACGGCTATCAGACAAAAAGAAAAAGAACAAATATTCGCATAACCGTTTACGTATATAAATAAAGAGATTTCGAGAAACCTTTACAGTAACAATATTCACCGAGAATGTTTGGAAAATTGTATTTCACGTAGATGTATCTACAATCGAAACGTTGGCGATCTGAGAACATACGCATATACATACATCAAGTAATACACTAAACATAGTTGAGCGTTGTTGAGTTTTTTGTTTTCACTTTTCAATCCGCATTTATACCCTGCTGTAAGTTATAGTTCCCCGGGCGCCAACGCAATCAAGCACAAACAATGTGATCTAATGAAAATATATAGGGACGTAATATATACTCTGATCATTCGTACAAATTTATACTGATATGATTTTCTCTGTTCTATTGCAATGCCGTACTTAAGAAATAGCGTTTCATTTGGCATCTTTCGGTGGCGACAACCCTTCCGACGTCGCGTTGTTTAAACTACATGCATTTTTGTTATCGTTCGAGGCTTTCTCTCTCTGTACCCTACTGGATACGAGTTCTGTGTTCGTTACGTTTTCTTCATTTACAGTTTCTCTGAAATATACACACATTGTATGCTTTTATAATTGGTAGACAATATTACAAATATATCTATTTGAATTACCTGCTATCTGAAATTTCAGGAATTACGCTTGAATTTGCATTCCTATCATCATCATTACCATCATCATCATCATCAGCAGCAGCAGCAGCAGCAGCAGCAGCAGAAGCGGGAGCAGGGACAGGGGTAGGAGCAGGAGACGGAACAGAAGCTGGAATAGGGATAGAAACAGGAGCAGGAGAGGGAGCAGAAATTGGAATAGGGGAAGAAACAGGGGCAAAAGCAGAAGTAGAAGTAGGAGTAGGATCAGGAGGAGAAGTAGAAGTAGAAGTAGGAGTAGGAGTAGAAGTAGGAGTAGGAGTAGAAGTAGGGGCAGGGACAGAGTCAGGAATTGGGGCAAAAATAGGAGCAGAAGCAGGAATAGGAGTAGGAGGAAGAGTAGGGGCAGGCACAGGAACAGAGGCAGGAGCAAGAGCTGGAGCAGGAGAAGGAGCACAAGCAGCAGCACAAACAGCAGAATACGAGTTCTTCTCGATAATACTTGTTTCATTCGCATTCGATTTTGTGTTTGAGATAGTATTGTCACCAGTATTTTCAACTTTCACTTGACCAGTCTCAACAGCTTCCACCACCGGTGCAGCTACAGTTTCTTCTTTACCCGAATTCGTTGTTAAAGGCTGTTGCTGTCGTTCCTCTTCTTCTTCTTCTACTTCTTCTTCCTCTTCTTCTTCTTCTTCTTGAATTTCATCGCCTAATTTGGTATCAAAATTTGCCCAACCAGTAGAATCAGCTACTGCGTCTGAAGGTGCACTATCCCATGGATTCACTTCGGGAAGTGTATTACCGGTGGATAACGGTTCGGTTGAATCCCAAGCTAACATAATGATATTAACAGCTATGAGCAAAAATATTTCTCACGAATACGCAACATTTTTTGTAAAGCTACTAAATAACTGTCGTTGGGTAGGTAATAAGTGTGAAGAAAAGGTGGACTTTAGAGAGGTAAACAACTCTTTTAAGGAAAATAAACGATTTCGAAGAACACTACAACAAACCTTCGTCGTCTTCGTCGAACGAATTCGAATCGTTACAATGCTGTTTCCCTGTCCAAGCTTGTTTCTCTACAACAGTTTGAAAAGTAAGCTCGCCTTCGTCGCCCCATTCTGCTCCCGCGCTACAGTCTTCTAAACCAATTTTTTGTTTCTCCTCGCATATCTATAAACAATTATTCATTCGATCAACGAAAATTTATATTCCTCTACGTACATACGTATGTATATATATATATATATATATATATATATATATATATATATATATATATATATATATGTGTACCTTATTGAACATGTCTTCTCTCTCTTCGTAATCTTCGCTGACAGTGAAGGCCAACGTTGTTAGTTGATCAACTTTGTCGCTATAATAATACGAGTTCTAATATGCATACTTTTTTTTTGCAAGTTATTATGGACATGCATTTAGCAGGATACATATCGAGGTACGTATACGCGCCAAGTTATAATGTTAAGTACTTACTGAATTTCATGATCGCTACCATTGAACTCGCCATCGTTGAAGCCAAAGTTTTCAATAAATTGCGGTGTCATATGCTGGCCCACGTAGTTGGTGTAAAGCTATTTATGTTATACGGAATAATTGTGTTACAGAGAAGAAAATAAACAGTTTCGAATTGACTTACTTAATATAGTAAATAGTGCGTACTAACTTGCTCGACTTCTTGGGAATATGAACTATACCCGTCTGGATTTTCGCCGGATAATTGGGCCTTTCCGCTCTAAAAATTGTACGGTATCGTTCGATTAATAATAACAAAGACACAAGACACCGTAAGCATAGCCTTGTACGAATCGAAGTGTAGATAAATCGATTTGTGAAAAACTTTAACCTACCAGAAGTATTTGATGAGTCTCGTTAATTTTTGCTAAATCCGTATTCACAAGGTTTTTCCATTTGTTAAGACACTTACGTGATAAATTAGCCTTCAGAAATTTATCTAAGTTTACGCTCTTCTTACGTTGATTAACGATATTGTTTGCAATATTTATCAAATGGCCCATATATCCTGCTCTAACGCCATTCTCAGAATATCTAAAATGTAGTAACAACGTTGGTAATAAAACCTTCGTAGTCTGATGAAAAATGACCATTGTATATTATTACTGTTGAACATACTGTTTATTATTATTCTTGTCCCATGCTTCTAAAATTTCATCTATTAATCTGCATTCGATAAATATCTGAAAGTTCGTTTGTCATTGAATTCTTAACGTTTCTTTACATTCTTTTTTTCTTTCTTTCTTTCTTTCTGTACTTTTGCCGCTGATTCGAATACTTACATTAGCATAAATAATGTCATTTGCATCCTTAAAATCACAATTAATAGCTAAAGCCAGGCACGATTGTACTTGAGTGTGTAGGAAATTGTTCCACGTATATTTAAAAAATAAATCCTTGAAGAAAACATGGGATGACATTTATTAGTGTAACATGAACCGTTACGTGATTTCATTGTGTTCTACGATCGGTAGTAAATATTGTCTTACCAGTAATGTTTGGAATGTTCCTAGTTCTATCAAGGTCTCATAAATTTTTACATTTTCTACCGTCAATAGCGCAGCGAATAACTTTGCAACATGTATACGAGTATTACCTAATGGACATTCTAACACTCCTGCAGTTGTTTTAACAGGAGGTTTCTGCGATAAGAGATATGTATTTTTTTTTTAAATATAATCTAGTAGGATACGTATAGGATACCTATATGTATACCCATATACCGTGTACTTGTGTACACTTACGTAAGGTGGATCTAATAAGACTTTGTGAAGTTGTTCCAAGTAAGGCAGAGTCGCATTCGAAATTTTTACACATTGTTCCTTATCTGTGACCTCATCCCCGATACCATTACCATGGACATCTCCCTCGGTTAATGCACTGATACAGAAGAAATATTCTTGTTTTATATATACATATCATTTGTATATATGAAGAACAATCTGCATTCTTACTTGTTACATTTTTTGTCTAGAAGCGTGAGAAGTACTTGAATTCCTCCAACGATACTACTTTCCAAGTGTTCTCCGCTTAAGATAGTTTCTAACAGCAGACTCACTGTATCCGACCTACGAAACAGAATACGATTTCCTTTTAAACGAAGAAATACCTGTTCATTACAGGTTTCATGAGCGATAATCTAATAACGAATCTGTATCTTATTTCCTCTCGATTTCTTCTACTTACGATTCAAGAGTATTTAAAATAGGATCTGGATCAGTATTTTTTGTAGACGTATGTTGATTTTCTCTCGTAACGCTTATCATATCGCAAAGTAATTGCGCAGCGTTTGCATGTTTGCTCGATTCAGAATTAGGAGACAATAATTTGACCAACCTTTGCACCAAGCGTTGACTATCTAACCACTGTTGAAGCAAACATATACATCAAGTTTTGTACAAAGCAATGTAACCAGCTACGATATTATAACATTATGATCAAATCTGGGCTTGCTGTTAAACCGGCCGATATATTGCACTGTATTATGCGTAACACTAAGAGAAACAGTGAAAAATATGACTGCTCACATTCAATACGTATTGCCGTACATCGTTGCCTTCAACCTGCGTAACCAATTTTAGTACCAAGTCCATAATTGCGGAAGTTTCTAAATGTTGTAGAAGCAGATTGACGCATGTTTCGCGATTTATCAAAAATTCTAAAACCTGTAAACAAGTGAACTGATACGAGTACCAGTTCTGGAAAAAAAAAAAGTTACATTGTAGAATTTATATGCGTGTTACCAACAAACGTATCAATTTGTCCTATAATTAACATTAACTGTATGTAAACAAAATGTGGATTCATTTTTAATCACCTGATCTGTTTTGCGGGCAATCAGTACTCCGATAGTTTTACTAAAAAATGATGCTAACAAAGGATTTAATGGTTGGTCCGTATCGATAAACGAATACAATTTTGCCAAAAGTGCTTCGCTGCCTGAAATATAATTACCTGTGCTGTAATCTCTTTTCCATCTTTAATATTTTTTGAAATTAATTAATTCCAATATTCACCTGCTAATTTCTCATTTAAAGTTGGTATATCGCAAGTTAGTAATTCGCAAGCTAAACTTGGATATTTATAACGTGAACGTTCCTCTATGTCTGTCGATGGTTCCTTGGTTGTAAGTGTTATCAATTCTTCCATTACGTCGGATCTAGTTAGACTAGAAGTAATAATATCGTAGAGTCTCGATTTATAACATTGGCTGTTGATAAATGTTATTTTTGTTTTTACTTACTATTCCACAAGTTTTTTATTTTGGCTTTTACATTCTATCAATATATCATCTTCGTCCATCACTTCGTATAAAGTAACATCCTAAAATTATAAAAATTTCTTTGAATGCCTAGGAGTCGTAGAAATTGATATCGTTCAAATCCTATATAAAAAATGTACCCTATAGTATAATGAAAAACTGAATATGATGTAAATTTCCTAGCAACGTCTATCGTTGTTAGAAATATACGTATGTTCGATTGTTTTCTTAATCGTTGGTAATTAAGACCCAAGGAATAGAATGATATTGCAAACAGGTAAGGAAAATGGAATAGACTATATAAAACATATTATCAGAACGATATTATCAGAAAAGATAAAGACAATAATGCAAAGGGTATATCTTGAAGTAAGTGTTTGATTGATTGTTAATATTTGCAAACCTGCAATCAATCAGTAGAATTACACTTTTCTCTATCTCGCACTCTGTGTGTGTGTGTGTGTGCATAGACGGAAAATAGTTTGCTTACCTCCTTATCAAGGAGTGCCTCCATATTAGGCGATGTCACATAATTCTTGGCCCAAAACATGATGCGGTCGTTTGTTTCGTCTTTGCTTCGACTACAGTACGATTAATCGGACGCGAAACTAATCACAACATTGAAGTGGTGGCCACTAAAAAAATAACGTAATACTTCGCGAGAAGGAGAGCCAACTAACATCGCATGGACACGTATTAGAACGATGACGACGCTGTCTATAATTGCAGTGACAATTGCTGCAAGCACCAAAATATAACGAATAAAGTGTGCTTTTTTCCCCTTTAAAATAAATCTGGTTTTAAAATGTCACCTTTTCTCCCAAAAGCAAAAACTCTCGAGGATTGTTTTAACTTTGACGTTTGCTGCAGAAGCGATACACTGCAATCGACTAGTCGAACGCGTGATATTTCAAACTCTCGATTCTACGATTCGATAAATTCAAATAGTACTTACTTATTACTTACCTTACATGTTGTACAAATATTTGTAAAATATTTTTTTAAATTTCTGTTTCAAATATTTAAACCTGAAATGTAAAGAATACGTTGTATTTCTTTCACTTGCAGACAATATGTAATGCGGATCATGAACATTTTTCTTTAGAATCCATATTTGTCGATTGTTCTTTATGACTGCGGAAGATTGTTCTCATTTTCTATATTATAGGTACCTGCTATCTATTTATGTACTTATAAATACTTACTTCATTAAGTAAAGTTATCGCATGGGTGTTTATATGTATATAGTGTAGTACCACAGACGAGACATAGAATAGACTACCGAGTCTCTAGTACTCTGTGCTATATAGAAGCAAGTAGGAGAAACAGAATCTCTCCCCACCAACTCGTCAATTAGAAAGAGAGAACACCACTCTTGCTATTGTTCTCTCTCTCTCTCTCTCTCTCTCTCTCACTCACTCTCTTACCTGTCCCAGCTTTAGCGCTTTATACAGGTCGCGCAGTCTATCTCTATAAATCTTTGCGTAATTCTGGTTGGACTAGACAAACGTAATTCACTTAGATAAATCGTAGTCCCGAGACAGCTAAAACACCGCCAATGACAAGAAATCACAAACCCTCGGCCAGGGTCAAGGGTCTCTTGGCACTTTCTCTTGGATCTCTCTCGCGCTCATTGTCAGTCGCACGGCCGAAGTCTTCGCGCGTAAACACCCCCACATCTTAATTCGAAGCGCCACCACCTTTGTGCGCGCGCTGCCGAGTCACATCCACCACCAATCACCGTCGAGCTACAACTTGGAGGGGGACCATGAAGATGCTGGATTTTCCTATTGGCCAGGGAAAGAAGGCGGGAGAGGAAAACCGAACGAGATAAGAATATTCGGGAGCCTTATAAAGTTCACACTCTACATATACTACGTATCACGAATCTGAAGTAAGTTGAAGTGAGTTGAAGTAAGTACAGTGAATTTGCCGCGTTTGTCATGTGAGTTATCAGAATTTGAAAAGGTATTCTCGATTGAAAAGAGCTTAATTAGTAATTAATATGGGTAAGAAAGATAAGAATAAGAAGAAAGTAAGCGGTAATGTGAAAACTGCTTTAAAAACCGAAAAAAAATTGAACTCGAAACAGAAAAAGGAATTGGCCGCACTCGGTGAGGTTAGTCGGACGTGTGAAAACAATCACTCACGAAAGATTAACAATGAACGACCTGATAATAGGTCATTTGTAATATGTATAACTTTTTTTTAATATGAATTTTACTTAAGGTATTCGTTTTAGGATGACATTGAAAGTGTGATTGCCCAAATTGAAAAGGAAGAAGCTCGAAGACAACGTGTTGTTGAAAAAACGGTGGAACCGCCGTCCCGTCGTGTCAATTTTAGTTTAACGGCGCATCCTTTTAAAGATGAGCTTATTATGCTTGGAGGAGAATTTCATGATGGACGAATGGTATTTTCAAGAAATATCTTTTGCATTATTTCCATATATATATATATATGAATGAATATTGTAAACTTTTATTTCTACTTAGACGTGTGTTTATGGGGACATGTTTATATATAACATAAACAAAAATGAGTGGACCGTAGTAAAAGCACCTGGAGCCCCACCTCCACGTTGCGGTCACCAAATGGTAGCGACGCAGACGAATAAGGGGGAACTATGGGTATTCGGCGGTGAATTTTCCAGCCCGTCGGAATCACAATTTTATCATTACAAAGACTTGTGGGTTTATCGGATTGGAGATAAGAAATGGGAAAAAATTCAGTGTGTGCATACTTTGTAAAAATTAAGTAAAAATCAATGTTTTATCATTAATTTAGTCAAATTTGAGTAGGGCTACCGGAGGAGGTCCGTCGGCTAGAAGCGGGCACAGAATGGTCCATGTAAAAAGACAATTGATAGTTTTTGGAGGATTCCATGATAATTTAAGAGACTATAAATACTTTAATGATGTGCACGTATTTCACCTTGAAACGTATACTTGGCAAAAGATTGAATTATCTGGTATTATACTGTAACAGATAACGTATGAAAAGTTTGCCTTAAAAACTGTTCCTATAATAATGAAATTATCAAATTTTAGGTAATCCACCGCTTCCAAGATCTGGCTGTATAGTGCTGCCAACACCTGAAAATAAGCTTCTCGTATATGGTGGTTACAGTAAGGAAAGAGCCAAGAAGGATGTTGATAAAGGACATGTTCATAACGATATGTTTCTTATGACTCCCGAAAGTAAGCTATTTCTTAAAATAGTGCACTACGCGTAATTCAAATTTAAAATATTATTAATAAGTTGATTTTTGATTTTAGAAAACGATCAAACCGGCTTAAAGTGGAAGTGGGTATCTGTAAAACAGTCTGGTGCCAAACCATCGTCGCGTTGCAGTGCATCGGCTATTCTAGTACAACCAAATTTAGCTTATATGTTTGGTGGAGTTTACGATACAGAAGATAACGAGGAAGAACTTCATGGAACATTTTACAATGACCTAGTAGCTTTGGACTTGGAGAAATTGCAATGGCATACGGGTAAGGGTAATCGATTACGATAAAATTGTTTGCCTTCTGCTACACGACACTTTATAGTTTCGTAGTTGCTTTCAGTGATGTTAACTGGTAAGAAAGACGCGACCGCACGACGTCGCAGAAGAAAAGTGAAACAAGACGTTGGAGAAGAAAGTAACAGCGAAAATGAAGAAGATGGCGATAATGAAATTGAAAAATCATCACCTGTCCCTGTTCAATCCACGATTACCGATGAGGATGGGATATTTACTATGACAGTAGGACCAACTCCGACTGGGTCTGTTATGCAGAAAAATGACAGTGTCCAAGAAAATATGTTTGTACCATGTCCAAGAATAAATCCAGGGCTCGCTGTAAAGCAGAACGTTTTATACATGTACGGAGGTATGTTGGAAGACGGAGACCGTCAGTATACGCTGAACGATTTCTACAGTTTAGGTATGTATGCTGTAACATACTAGAATTTTCTAGGTATATGTATAAAAAAACGATCTTACATTGCGCATCCTTATTCTATCTTTCTAGATTGTCGTAAACTAGATGAATGGAGGACGATAATAGCGGATGATTTATCTTCGCAAACTTGGTTCGATTCGAGCAGTTCAAGTTCGGAGGAAGAAAACAGCGATACCAGCGATGAAGATGATCGTATGGACGTAAATGAAAATTGACGTATGCATATACATATATTTACATACATTTTATTGTACTATATTATGTTAAGAACCGACTTTTGCTGAAATATATTTTTTCTTCTTCTTTTATAATCACAACTAATGTTGACAAACTAAGCTTTTAAACTGGCCTTCTGTGTTGCGACATCTTATATTATCTATATTTTCTTTCACTTTCTCCAAAACCAAGGAATTCTGGAAAGAAACGTATGTAAACGCATACAGTACATAACGCGACAATGTATAAACCACCCGCAAAATGAGAATGTATAATATGGCATGAAAGTTTACCTGCGCGGTAATAAACAACACACATTGAGAACTTGAGCAATAATATACACCATTTTTATCTTCTTCGTCATTATTACTTTTCAAAGTTGCACAAATATTCCAGATTTTACTTCCTCCCTTGATCAAGTGCATAATTTCGTTGTAAAAATGAAAATCTTCTGGATCGCAGGTTACAATGTGAACTAAAAATAAAAATATGTCTTAATGTTTCAGTAAAATAGTACCTTTTATCGTAATTACAACAAATTACCTTCTGGGTTCATTTTTTTACTAACATTAGCTGTGATGCTCCTAATTTCTAATATTATATCTATTGCTTTCTGTACTCTTTGATCGAGAATGTCATCCTTCCAGGTATTAAACTATGACAACAGTAACAAATGTGATATCAAAATGTCGTAGTGTTTTACCATTTTAGAGCGCAATTAGATACCTGTTGTGGCATTGGATATGATACTTCCATTAACGATGGCACTGATAAAAATTCTGGAAATTTATCTGACAACCTGGTATACAATTCATCGGCAAAGAATGGCATTATTGGAGAAATTAATCGTAATGAAACTTCCAAGCAGGTTCTCAAGCTATACGTATGACTTTGCATAATATCTGCATTTTCAGTTTTGAATCCCCACTTTGTAGCCTCCTAAGTGGTTACGAATGCAATGAATCAATTATTCTCTTACATGAAACAATTTTTTTTCCCCAATACGGACTTACCAAATAAAAATCGCAAAATCGATAGTATAAGAACGATTTTAACGATACGATAGCTTTGTGAAAATCTCGCTGTGAAAACGCATCGTTAACTGCCTGTACTGTTGCGGATAATTCACTTAAAATCCAACGGTCGATAACTGTTAGACATTTTGGTTGCTGACATTGTTGTCCGCTTGTTGCGAGTATGATGTATTTGCTTGCTTGCCAAATTTTATTACAAAAGTATTTATTTGTCTCGCATTCCATCATATCAAAATTGATTTGTTCATCTATAAAAAGACAAAATTATCGTACATCGAAAAATGTAAATATTACAAATACAATACGTATATACGTATGCATATACTTATAGATGTGTTAATATAGAACGTGTACCGACTTTTAACATTATGGCCGCATAACGTCATGCGTAGTGCATCGGCACCGCATTCTCTTATTCCGTTAGGGAACATCTTTTTATTTCCAGATACCATTCGTTCAAATTCCTTTTTACTAAGAATGCCTGAATTATAACTTTCTTTCGCTTGTTCATTAAGATCCTATTTGTAAAAAAATTTTCCGTAAAAGTAATTAACATAATTACAGAAAATATACATTAACACTTACTTTTACTGTAGCACCATTAATAATATTTTCTGGCGAAATAACATTTCCAAGTGTTTTAGACATTTTTTTCTTGTAGGCATCGCATAAAATACCATGTAAAAGTACTTCCTGCTCATCAACAACAAACATCTAAATCAGTGTTCTGAATGAATCGCATTAATGAACAAGTTAAACTGTCGCTCAAAAATTTAGAGTACCCTTTCTTATTTGGATTATTATTATCATTTTCTTAGAATATGAATAAACGTCCATAAAATTTTTCAATTTTATTTTCAACACTTACACTTGAGAACAATTTCACTTTAGTTTGTATTTCTTTTTCAAGTCACGATATGTTCCAAACTTTTGAGCGGCAGCGTACGAGTTTCAGTGGAAACGGAAGTCTTACACTGAACGGTAGACGATCGGTCAACTCCAATCCTAGCATAACCATTCGCGCAACCCAGAAAAACAAGATATCGTGTCCGGTTTCCATTAATGTTAACGGATAGTAGTTCTGAAGATCTTTTGTCTAAAAATACATTTGCGACACATTTAACGACAATGTTGTACACCTATTAGATTATGCTTATGGTTAGATCTGGGTTAGACATATACAGGATGTCCCACCTAACTCGAGCACTTAGTTTAGAATACGTTCCGCTGCTGACGGTCATGCAAGAGTCAAGAAATGAATTATCGTTGGATTCGTCTAGAAGTTGGCAATAAAAATACAAAGTCTCGTTCAGAAGGAAAAATATCGATGACCTTGAAATCTCGAAAATATGACCTTAAGAGAAGCTTCTTGCTTATGACAACGTTCCCCTCCGCTCCCCTATCCCCCTAAAAACTAAGCGTACTTCACTCTGACGATTTGTTTCTATTAATGATAATAAACGAGATGTATGTACATATTATAAGTTGTATAGTATATAGATATTCTAGTACATGTATTATACCTGTTTTGGCCATCCTAGTGCAGCGAAAGGCAGAATCGCAGAAGAAAACCATGTGTCCAAGACATCTTGATCTTGATATAAATTCACATTGGATCCATAGGTGTTTCGAGCAATAGTTCGCGCATCATTTTCAGTTCGAGCGATTATCCAATCGACTTTGTCTCCGATCGTAATCTTATAAGCTGGAATACGATGACCCCACCATATCTGTCTCGATAGGCACCAATCTCTAGGACAAGCATTGCGATCAAGTATCGCTACGAGAGGGTATTGTAAACTATTATCGTGCATTTTGTATATGTAGAATTCGTCCTACCTAATATTTTCGAGCCAGTCGTACCACAATCGCTCGTGTGTAGTAGGTAGAATGTGTAAATGACCTTCTTTCACTGCATCTATTGCTTTTCTCGCCATGTCTTTACACTTTACGAACCACTGTTCTTTTAGTATATATTCTATGATATCCAGAGATCGCGAGCACCTTGGTACAAGCATTTTATGATCGCAAACACGCCTCAGGAGACCTTTGTTTGATAATTCGTTTAAAACTTTTTCTCTCGCAATGAATCTTGGAATACCCTATGGCACGTTTAATTTTGATTTTAATTGCTAACAACTGTGACATAGTCGTTTTCTGTATATATTGCTGCACCTTGAATTGTTTTCCTGCATCCGTGATCTTTCCATGTTCATCGAAAACTTCGATAATATCCAATCCATGATTTGTAGCAATCGCATAGTCTGCACGATCGTGTGCGGGCGTTACTTTTACTGCTCCTGAAAATAACTTTTGTTACCGTATATTACAAGTAGTATTCGATATCTGGAACCATAATAGCGATATCTAATAACTCTGATACGCTTACCAGTGCCGAAATTTTTCTCGACTAAAGAGTCGGCAACGACAGGTATATGAGTTTCCCTCAAGGGATGCCAAACTGTTTGGCCAATATATTTCGTATACCTTTCATCGTTTGGATGTACAGCGATTGCTACATCGCCGAAAACAGATTCTGGTCTGGTTGTCGCCACGACTATTTCATCTTCTAAAGAAACATAATTTCATCTTGAATTGCGATTCCATCGAATGAAATATAAAATGTTTGACTCGATGTATTACTTGAATCTTTAACTGGATAAGCTATATATGCTATTACGCCGAATGTTACGCTCTTATCGTATCCTGGAACTTCAAAAGCTGTTTTCTCGGTAATAAATACATGGTCCACTTCGACGTCGGATATTGTGCTGCCCAAAGTAGGGCACCAGTTGACCAAATCTTTTCTCCTATATATTAAATTACGATCGTTTAGTCTTACGAACGATTCTATCACCGCATCGTTGTGATCCTATAATTTTTATTGTAGAAGACTAATCAAAAATGAGAACTTTAAATAAATTTGATGAAGATAAACTGTATGAAATACCTTGCTCATGGTAAAATATTCTCTAGACCAATCTAAACTGGCTCCTAAAGCTTTTAACTGACTCTTTATTCCCGTTTCTTTCTGATTTTTCCATTCCCACACGACCGAAAGAAATTCTTCTCTCCCTATATCCGATCTTGCTGTACCTTTTGTTTTGCAAAGATGTTTGTCTACCATCATTTGCGTTGCTATTCCTGCATGATCTAAACCTGGTATCCATAGGACAGGATGACCTTTCATTCTGTACCTGAATATAGAATGCTTCGAGTTACATTCGATAGACTAATCGCAAACTAAAAAGTTTTTACAAGAAACGTACCATCTTGCCAGTATATCCTGAATTGTAATAGTCAATGCGTGTCCTAGATGCAACGTTCCAGTTATATTCGGAGGAGGTAATAACATTCTCAATGATTCTTTTTCACTGGATGTGACTGTGAAATATTTATTCTTTTCCCAAGAATTATACCAATCGTGTTTTATGTTTCGTGGATTAAAAGTTGGTGGAAAATCTAAGAGATAAGAACGCGAATAACGAAAAAATCAAAGTTTCAATCAATGTTATTGCTTTCGAAACAAAAACATTATTTCAGATTCTTTATTACCTGATAACAATTGAGTGGAAAATCTATTACAACAATACTTGTAATAAGAATTATTACGTCGAAAATTGTTCAATCGAATTAAATACATTCTATATGTATATATATATTTCTACATAAATAAAGAAACAGTACTTGAAAAGTTTGCTTTCGTGCACGTTCAAAAACACATAACCAATAGTACAAGTAACGCTATAACATTAATTTCGCGACGTTAAGATTAATAGTTCATTCTTTTATGGGATTATACACATTATTCTAATTGGTAGTTTATCTTGAAATATCCCATGTTTCACAAAATCTAAATGAAAATACATTTTTCTAAGTGCATTGTCTAAATACTTATTTGCATCTTCTTTATGCTAGCTGATGCTAGCGCTGTAGCGTCGAAAGTCGAAAGGTTTGATCGTTAGTTCCCTACCTTACCATTATTCATAAATAGACAATTGGTTGTAAACGAAAATAATATAGCTATTTCATTCCAAATGTTTTAATACCACGTTTATTCTTTACAAGTCAAAGAAATGGCACAATAAGGTCAATTTGCATGTTGTTATATTTATATTTACTTATACAGATATATTTATGTATCTAACAAGCCGATCTATACATACAAGTACAGAGAGAAATCCGCTCTGCTAAGTAAAATAGTCTAAACTCTAAGCTATAAGGTATACTTTGGTATACACATATACATACATCGCTATATAAACGTTAAAGTGTAAACGAACTATATATTTACAATATAATATCTAATATAATTAACAATGTATCGGTGGATACATTGTATATGCTATTGAACAAATAATTCGACGTATACATGTAATTGCACATATATGGTAGAATAAAAATGAAAATGTACACATAAGGAAAAGCGAATATTTTTCCTAGAAATAATAAATAATAAAAAGGCATGTATGCACTTTGGAAGAAAACTTACGTAACTATGTACGGAAATTCTAAAGATATATATATATATATATATATATATATATATATATATATATATATATATATATATATTTCGATAACAAAGTATATAGATAAAGTTCAGTTACAATAATAACTCGTGAAAATGCAAGATAACCGACTTTTGCTTATTAACATCTTAAGTATAATTATTCATAGCAGAACTATAATAAATTAAAGCGAAGAAGAAATATTTATTTTTTATTTTTTAAAAAGCGATCTTTTAATCGTACGAAAAACTTTTTTCATGAAATTTCCGCAGAAGTGATGGAAACAACACACCACGGACGTGCGTGCCACAAACTGATTGGATATTGGATACGCACTCAAAAGTATTTAGGTACTTACATAGGTACGTACGTATACGCATGAAAGTAGAAACATGTGTTATTTACACATGCATGTTTTAGGAGAAAGGGTATGCCAAGCGCGCGCGCGCGCACACACACACACACACACACACACATTATTATGTACGCATACTTTATACTGTATCGCCAATCTTTTACGAGGTGGTAGGATATAGGTATAAGATATGCATAGTCCAAAGTTTTCCTTATCATCTTGGTAGTTTTGTTGTTATACAGGCTCCAGGCTCCATTAGCTTCCATTCGAATTCGAGTGCTGGTACGTTATAACCGTTGAACGGTTCCATCATCTTTTCTGACTTTGTATTCCAATACTTTTCTACTTCGTTTCTGTGCGTGCCTGTGGTTGTTTTCGAATACTTCATCATGTTAAAGGTAAGTTTCACATTTTCTATAATAAAAACTGCAATTCATGTTATCGTGTATCACGTGGAATGCGAGGAATACTCACACATTATCGTAACGTATGCGAGCGATCTTTTTATTATCTTACATTACTTTGGACATATATTCTTATGGTTGTAAAGTCGCGTTCTTACAAAAAATACTATTTCTCTTTGAAATTATCCATTAGCGAAACCATACGTACTGTAACATAGCCTTGCATAGCAGGTTCTCAAACCCTGTAATAAAAAATATCGATGAATCAACTCGATTAGATTATTATATAGAATAATTATGTATTGTACACGACAAGATAACTTTAAAAAAAAATTGTAAGGCCGTTTTACATAACACATACATTTGCAGATAGATTATATTTAAATTGATACAATTTATTAATATATACATGAGCAAATAGTCTACCATAATATCGAATATGTTTAAGAATGTTTACTATACTCTTGCTTTTAGTAAACAATAATTTCACAGTATGTAATGACATAATATATAAGAGTGTCGAATAAAATGTTTTCCTTTGTTATAATGCCACATGTAACTCGAAGCGATAGGTGCATGTAATTATTTGATAAAAGAAACTTGTTTTCTACGCTTAGAATAAGAAATGTGAAATACGACAATGATTAATTGACAATTTTATAAGTTGTTTCATAATAATTAATAGTAATTAATAGACTGGTCCATGTTTGTTATTTTTTATGTTTATGTACCTAATATTTTTCTTGTTTTTCTTACAAATGTTGCTTCCTCGTTATAATGAACATTCTTAGAAAAAGATAATACAGAGAATATCTTTTGTTTACTTTATCCGCTTCTATATTTTTAATACTTTTAAAGATGCAAAATGATACAACGAGCGAATAAGATAAACAAAATACATAGTACAACATACGGATAATTTAAGAATGCATACATATAAAGAAATACATATGTGTATAGATTTTGTAACATGCGCAGAATACGATTTAACGGTAAAGTAAACAGTCTCTGTGCAAAGATTTGAAATTTGTCGATGGATAGTTAACGCTATGTGGTAAAAGTAAATGCTTAAACAAATATTATAATTGACACGTGTTTCAGGGATTGGTTGCCCTTGTAACTGGAGGTGCTTCCGGGCTCGGGCTAGGAACCGCGCAAAGGTTCATAAAAGAAGGAGCCAAAGTTGTAATCGCCGATTTACCCGCGTCGAAGGGGAACGATGTAGCTAGCAAATTAGGAAGTTCAGCTGTATTCGCGCCGATGGATGTAAGCATTTACCAAAGTAGCATTAGTATTAGTATAAAAATATATACGACGTACGCGAATGGATAGTTGGAATATCTGTTTGAAGAATTTAACGTTCTTTGGAAAGAGCAACGAACAACGTCTGAAATTGTAGAACGAGAACACAGGTTTTGCTACTCGAATACGTTTGTCGTAGAATTATGCGTTTGAATAGCAACGCGCGACAGCTAATATTTCTATCGTTTGCGAACTATGTATACGTATGTATATATTATAATATCGAACGCGATGTACGTCTCGCGTTTGCCGCAGGTCCCTTCTAAAAGAAGCTATCCACAGGATCGATCTACAGGATGTTACTACGATACAGAACATTGTTTGTTTATAGGTGACGTCGGAAAAGGATGTAACCGAGGCGTTAGAGTTAACGAAGAAGCAGTTCAACAAGTTGGATGTAGTGGTGAACGCGGCAGGAATAGCTTGCGCATTTAGAGTGTATAATTTCAATAAAAATCGTCCGCATAGTTTGGAAGACTTTCAGAGGATAGTCACCGTGAACACCATTGGAACGTTCAACGTGATCAGATTAGCTGTAGAACTTATGCATGAGAACACGCCGAACGTGGACGGTCAACGCGGAGTAGTGATCAACACAGCGAGCGTTGCGGCGTACGACGGACAAATAGGTCAGGCAGCATACTCTGCTAGCAAGGCCGCGGTAGTCGGTATGACTCTTCCGTTGGCCCGCGATTTGGCCAAAGTTGGGATTCGCGTTGTCACGATAGCGCCTGGATTAATGGATACACCTATGCTGCAAGCATTACCAGACAAAGTGCGTGCATTTTTGAGTGAAACGGTACCGTTCCCGATGAGACTCGGTACACCGGAGGAGTACGCTATGTTGGCGCAACAGATCGTCGAGAATCCTCTTCTGAACGGAGAAGTGATTAGATTAGACGGTGCTCTCAGGATGCAGCCTTAAGGGATTTATACGAGCAGATAAATATCGAGCGATATGTCTACACGTAAGATCGGAATAGGGATTTTTTACAATTATATTCAAATGAAAAACTTGTAACGAAGGACAACAGAAAGATATACAAAAATACATATATGCAAGAGAAATGAAAACGAATAACTTTCTTAGTACATGCAACACCATTATAATTCTTTTAAAATGTACACGAACAACTAAGCGTTTCCAATCTATCATAGGTATCGACAATTCTCTTTATTACCTTATGGCTCTGTACAATTAACTTCTTGTAAATATGTTGCAAAAGTCGCAACATCCTTCGTTTGTTTTTTTTTCTTTGTGTCTGTTGCGTGTAGTTTTCGTGTGTTGTGTGTCTGTGTGTGTAGGTGTAGGTGTTGTGTGTGCGCGCGCACGCGCGCGTGTGTACGTGTGTCTTTTTTAAATAGTTCACTAGAGTATCGTCTAGCAAAAAGGTTGTGTACATAGTGTTAACATAAAAATTTGCTCGGTTTCTCATTTCTCCATATCCTCCGTTTCTACCGATTCGATTCCCGGTTAGTCTTTCTTCCCAATAACTTCCGGAGATTTCCAGAATTCCAGCAAATGCTGAAACTTATTTTGATGATTTTTCGGAAGAGCCAGTTTATTCGTTAAGGCAGGGTAATCGGGATCCTCTCCGAGGTCTAGTCAATCCTAGGCATTCGATTCTTTCAGATTTTGCAGCTTCTCCAGCTGATCGGGTTGTAACTCATCTGGAATACTTGCCCTTCCTGCCATCACCATTTTCTTCGGCACGATCTCGATCTCCTCCATTTCTGTTTCTTGTTCGAGTTCTAGTTCCTGTTCCTGTACCTGTTCCTGTTCCTGTTCCTGTTCCTGTTCCTGTTCCTGTTCCTGCCCCGGCTCCTGTCCACGTTTCCGTTCCTGCACCTCGATCACCGTACCGCGAGACGGTATCGACTGAGAGTTGTCTCCTGTACTCGGACCGGTCGTCGAGTCTGCCTCGCTGCCGGAACTGCTGCTAATAGGAAAAGGTGCCGAGTCCGCTGGCAAATCGTCCACCGTCGACTTCTCCTCGATGTCCTCGGGCGCCTCGGTGGTCTCCTCCTGATCCTCTTTTTCGTCCATGATCACGGTGGTCTCTTTGCAATCGCTTTCGTTCATGTCGGTGGTAGTGGCGCTAGAAGGCATGTCACCACCTTCGGAGCTCTCGTTCGACTTGACGGTATCGTCGACCGCCTCCTCCATTCCGGGGAACGGGTGTTCGACCTCCTCCATCGGCGTCGCCGCCGTGATCACGATCTGAGCAACGCCTAGTCCAAATTCATCTTTGGACTGGTCGTCGCCACCGAGGTCGTTGATTTTTTCGGTGGTCATCGGCTGATTCGTTTTTTCCTCACCTGTCTGCAAATACAGACCGGGCAACGGTTGATAGATTTCTACCACGCGACGGATTCCGATCGTTCCTCCCCTGAACTACCTTTACATTTACCTTGGTTCCAGATTCGTCCGATACTTCTACAACTAAGCGGCAGTTTTGTGTAAATTCAGTCACGGATTAAATAGAAAGAATAGTAATAAATGCTAGTCGGTAACTACGAGCAAAATCGGTTCTGCTAACCTACGATGCCAGGCCCCTCGGATCCGTCTTCCTCAAACTGTGAGCCGTAATGGCTCTTCTGGTCCTTGGAGAGATTTATCACGAAACTTTCTTGCGTCTGCTCGGCGTTCGCATTGCTGACTTTCTCGGCAGCCTGTTGCATGTCCGCGTTCACTGGAACCATAGACGGTTCATAATTTTTCTGTTTCTCTTCTACGTTATCGATATCGTTCTACCAGCTAGTAATCGGTGATGCGGTGGGTACCTCTCATCATGCTCTGCGTCAACTCGTCCTCCAAGAAAAATTCTGGAACTTCGGGAGGTGTGAATACGGGAGGCGCGGAGCTTGGCGGCGTAACGTTCTCCTAAAAATTACATTCGAAACGAAAATATTCGATCGAGTCGAGACGATGGAATAGGAACAACCGTTGGGTTGGTTGATCAAGCGATCGAAAGGTAACCTGCGGGGTTAAAGGTGAACCGTCGGCGGCGCACGGCTCCATGATCAAAGAGGGGAATAATCCTCGATGCCCGCGTATCTCTCCCTCCCACCATCCGTCGTCAACGTCGTGCGGATCCTTTCTCAAAATTTTCACGACGTCGCCCTCGTAGAAGCTGACCTCCTCGTCGCACGTGGCGTCGTAATCGTAAAGGGCGATACAGTATTGCTCAGGCTCTGCGAGAAGAACGCGATTGGTTGACACGATCACGATCACCATCGCCATCGCCATCACCGAATCGATTAGACTCGAATTCGGTTGGTGGATCGTCGAATTACCTCCGATATGATTTTGTACGATCGCTGCTTCCGGAGCAGCCTGTTGCAGATTAGCGTCAGGATCGACCGCGTCGTGGTCATCGATCGTATAGTCCACCGAGGAGAAAGATATCTGATGGACGAGCCCCGGCCCTTGGGAAGTCAGGCTGGAAGCGGTCTCGGGCTCGCGCTCGACGTCCAGATAGTTTTGCGGAACGAAACCTTCCTCGCCGCGATAGTTGCGGGCCCGCAACCAACCGTCCCCGTCGCCCTCTCCCACTACTTCGAGCTGTTCGCTTTCGACGATCGACAGTTCGTCCGGATTTTGCGCCTGTAACCAAGATCACGGCAACGATCACCTTTCCCGAGCTTCCGAAAGTTTCCGTTTCAGCTGGCGACAATTGATCTCGACACGCGCTAAATATTCGAGCACTCGGATGTATTCGAATACACGCGGACACCGCGGTAACAAATTGTCGAGCTTGTCACGATATACGTACCGTGTAGGAATATAACGCGGTACATTTGTATATCGGTTGCGAGGGAGGCGCTTCGGATGTTTCGCGGACTTCCGCCTGCTCGTCTTTTTCCTCGTTGTCCCAATCGACGGCCGTTGGATCGTCCCAACCGACGGTCAGCTGCTCTATTCGTTGTTTCTCTTGTTCGAGCAAAGCTGTTGTAGAAACGAAAGGTACAATTGTTATCGTTGGCAGCGCGCAAGCGTACGGCCGTGCTGATACGTTGGACGAGATCGATCGTATTCTCGTAGCGAAGATCAGATCCGTGATCTGTACGCTCACCGTCGACTTCCTCGCTGTCGTGCCTCTGTCTTTCCTCGGTCGTCTCTTCGTCCTGCTGGGACGCGGTTTTCGCACTGCCTGGCCGTTCGACGGTCGTCAAATCGCTTCCACCGTCTCCGTCGCTGTCGTAGAACGAATCCGAGGACGGATGTTCCTGTGCGACGTCGAAAACAACATATTAATAGAATGACTTGCGAGTTCAGCGTCCTATGGTTATCGTATCCTGTGTTAGTCTTATTCTATTCTATCCTATACTATTTCATTCGATCCTATTGAACGATTTGAGCGATTTGAGCGATTTGAACGATCAACGAAGCTAGGTACAGCGAGTACAAGGGGAATAGGACGGCAGTCCTATCATTTTGTCTCACGGATTAGCGAAAGTAGATAAGGATTGCGAATACCGCCGTTCCAGACGCGTCGGTTCTCACGGAGAGGGAGCTGGCCGAGCGTGGCATGTCCTGCACGCTCAATGTCTCGACCTCCTGCAGCCACTCGTCGACGTTCACTGAGGAAATAATGAGAACGATGGTGTCGGCGGTCGACGGAATCGTGAACGACACGCAACGAATCGGTAACTAATTGAAAAGCTACTAATCGAGAACTGGAGAAACAATTTTACGTACCTCCGCCGTTTCGAAGGCAATCTATTCGCGCCTCTGCTTTCAGCTTCGCCGTCTAACGAACAAGCAATGGACCACGCGTTATGAAGGGAATATTTCTTTCGCCGAAAAGCTTACCTCCGCGCGTCGTATCGCGTGCTTCAGCTCGTCGATTTTCGTGTCTATATCCGGACCTTGCGGATCGTTTGGATCAGTCTGTAAAATCGATGCGAACATGAACGGACTGCGCTCTCTTTCTCTCTCTCTCTCTCTCTCTCTCTCTCTCTCTCTCTCTCTTTCAAGTAAAACGAGTAGTTGATACGGACAGCGTCGATCATCGAGCGTGTTTACCTTTTGCCCAGACTCTTTCAGCTGCACGAGATTCTGCAATTTTCTAGTATTCTCCCGGATACTGCTTATTTCGCGCGCTATTCTCGTCGACCAGCGACGAGCCTCTTTTCCGAGCGTAGCCGAGGCAGAGTGATCGGCGGTTACCCTGCAAACAATTGATTATCCGCGTCGCAAGTACTATAATCGATGTTTCGTCGACGAGTCGATGATACGTCGATAACGGGTTGATATTCGATGCTATCGTAGCAGATCGTTCACGCACCTGTCCACGGGATCGTTGTCGCAACATTCGAAGTCGTACTGTATGTGCTGCTTCAAAACGGGATAGTACAAACAGCAGCACTGTATGTTGTACTCTCTGGTAAGCTGTAACACGAGCGACAGAAATGACATCGACGACCGTTTCCTAAAAACGATTTTCTAGTGTAGTTTATCGCTACGAGTTTACAACTACCGTCGAACGCGACGCGACAGATATATCTTTTGCCGCGAGAGCACATTCTCCTCGTTCACGATAATCGTTGATCGAGAAGAAGACGGATCGCAATCGATGTTCCGGGGCAGTTTGAATTTCAGTCGAAACGATCCTTTCGTTATCGTGGTACCGTTTGTGGTAGCGTATGTCGAACCAGTTACTCACTTGTTGCGCTTGGTCGCGAATTTTAGTGAAGCTGTTTTGCGTTGCCAGACAGGTCAGGAGTTCGGTACGACCCATCAGCGTTAAATATTCGGCTACCTTATCGTAAACGCCCTGTTCCAAATACTGTTCGCGATAAACGGGAAAGACGGGAGAAACGTTAGATCCGTGAAAATGTTCGATATCGTGGGAAAACGTAAAGGATCGAATTCACCGACCTGCATGGTGTTCTGTAAATCGACTACAAAATATCTATTTTGATGGGCATTCGCAGCGGCGAGGCTAAGTAAATAATCGTTCCGAGCTCCCGTTGATTTTTCCTCCAGAGCGTCGCGTTTCGAGCTGACCTGCGGGGCATCGATAGTCTAATGCAAACACTGTTGTGCTAAATATTCGATTAGTCGATTACTGATTCGTTTCGCTCTACCTTTGCGCTGTTCTTCTGCAACGACGTTATAGACTGAAAGAAGGATCCTTTCTTTTTCTTTAATCTGAAAACGATCAAACGACCACACAGCACCGTTAGCCCCGTTGATCGATCGATGGATCGATCGATCGCAAAAGTCAAATTAACCGAAGCTTCGGCCTCGATACTTACTTTTCCTCGATATCTTTTGCCTTGTCCCGAACGTCGTGAGCGCTGTGTTCCTCGTCAAAGTACAACTTCTTTGTTTTATCTACGTCTTGCACGCACATTTGCAGCTCTTTTTGTACTATCATCAGTTGGTCGATTGCCTGAAATAAGACGCGTGCGATAACTGGACGGAAACGTTGGATTAAATTAAAGAAGCGTAGAACGCAGCGATCGGAAAACAGTTTCACCCCCCCCCCCCAAACTGCTTCGAGGACCGACGAACGTCGCCGTATAAGTACGCGAAACAGAAATTTTATCGAGGCGTTGTCGTTCGGAAGAACCTCAAAAGCGTACGAGACGAACATTGCGAAAAAGATGAATATTGATTTATCCGCGATACCTTCTTGGAAATTTGGAGTTTGTGCATCTTCAAGCTTTTAGCGTCGTCGGCAATTTGCTGTTGGAAAACCTCGACAGCTGCTAGCCGAGCTCTGGCCAGCTTTTCGTTTTCCTCGAGCACGGTCCGCCAAACGTTCCACATGTTCCTGAAGCGATTCAAACATCGTAAACTCTATCCGAGCGATCGATGATCGCCGTTGAACGAGAGAGCCTACCATTTTTCGTCTCCGCCATCGATCTTCAAGTCCGGGATGTTTGGTATTTTCTTGTTCAGATAGGCAGAAGATATTTTGAGGAGTGCCTGTAACAAACCGTCCGTCGAGCGTTCATCGTACGAATTGAATTTCGCGGTTCACGACAACAACCACTTACCTCCGAATATGATTTCTCGATTGCGGATTTTTTAATCGTGAAGTTGCTGAAAAATTTGTATCGTTATCGTAGCGCAACCTCGCCGTTTCGCTATTATATGTATTATTAGGCATAGAAATACGCGGTTCGTGCAAACCGGTGAATCGATGAACCAAACATTGATATCGGAACGACTCGCGTATAGTAAAACCATTCCTATGCCGTGTATCGTTCCAAGTCGAGGGGCGTTAACGATCTACGCGAAAGAAATTCCGATACAAACAGACGGATAAGAACGTAACGTCGCGTCGCGTGACGTTCCGTCGTGTCGTCGAACAAACGTAACGAATGGCACACGATATGGAGAATAACAAATTTCTGGACGATATCGACGATGGAATGCGCGTGCGATAGCATTCGATCGACGAGTCGCGATTCGTGGTTTGCGTCAAGAACGAGTGCGATCGGAGTAAACTTCGATCGCGTTCGAAAGTAAAAGTATGGCCGGTGTCAAAGAGAAACGGAAAGCGCTGACGCGAAATGACTGGGGCGAAACCTAGAGCGTTTAAAGGGCTTTTAGCTAATCACCTTTTACATAAGTACGGAACTCACCGAATATCCTCCAGAAGGTCGCACTCGTGTTGATTTTTCGCCTGCAACTTGGCCGTCTGCTCCGCGTGTACATTCTTCAGAAATTTTGCGTAATTTCCCTACGGGAACAGAGAATATTCTTTTCCTTCTGCCGACAAGCTTCGAGTAACGGAGAAATTTTCGGCAGATAGAATTATATCGCGTACGTCGCGAGCCGACGAGACGCGTTCGTTAAGAGAGCTGGTCTCGATTCGTTAATTTGCTCTTGGTTTCTGATCGCGGAAACAAGTTGTAGCGCGTTTCGTTGTAGCGCGGCACGCGACGTATAAAACATAAAAAGTTGTCTTTCTTTCCGCTTCGATTATTGGTCGTTTGCACGGGTTGCATCCGATAATTACCGGTCAGGGGAGCTAACAAGGGTGACGCTTTAACGAACGGCAACGTTGTTCGAAGTCAAGTTCACTTTTCTCACGCAGCGACGATCCCTTTACGCATCGGGGATCGTATCGACCCCGTGAACTCCGACCAACGCTCGTTCGGGCGAACACGCTCGATGTTTGAACGTTCGAGCCGACGTTTGCGGCAAACCATGGGTTTCTTACGTTTACGAGCAATAAACGAACAACTCTGTCCTGAAGGCTGACACGGTGCCGTTTCGTTAGATATTAATAGATCGCGTAAAAGCTGACTACAAGTCCATTAGGTGGCGCGATAAGGAGTATCGGATTTTATAGCGAGAACAGATTAACAAAGAAAAGTGTCGAATCAAGAAAACTTTAGTTAATCTTTTCGAAAGAATCTCATTTTGAACGTTCTAAATCGAAATCATAGGTATATTTGACACTGCACGATGTAATAGTGGTTATTGGTCCCGCTGAGCAATAAGTTTAGACAATCGCTTTTTGTCGAAAATTCTCGTAGCTTATAGGTACTTGTACGGGTCGTGGAACTATGACCTAGCTAGGATTCAATGAAGAACTTGGACAAGAAAATGGAGTGGTATCGTGCGATCGGAGAAGGATGGGGCAGAGACGGGAGGGAGAAACGTTTTCTCCTCGAAGTCATTTCTTGCCCCAAAAGGAAAAGAAACAAAGCTCTCATTCTAATAACCAGAAATAAATAAGAACAAAATCTTATATGAATAAAATTCATCGTTTACAAGGTATAAATACTTTTGACTGTATACTATGTATGCAACAGACTCGGTTGCCAATTTAAACAGTTGAAAACGTTTATCGAATCTAATTTGTCGTTAACGATGTAGATATTATGAGAATTAAGAAACAGTCTATAAGCTACGGCTACGCGATCGTAGATTTTTCCCGTTTCAGGTAGAAGGTAGAAAGGAGAGAGAGAACTCATCAAGTAGTATAGAAGATTTTGGGCCTGACGGTCCTGACCGAGAAGCGAGAGGCGAGAGGCGAGAGGCGAGAGGCGAGAGGCGAGAGGCGAGGCGAGGCGACACGCGCGTATCGCTGTTAATCAATTTGCACAAAGGGATAACCTCGTTCGATCGTGTTGAAATTCTGACAGGTCTCTTATCGATTTTCCTTGAACGTCTGACGTTGCATTTTTGAATGCGTCTACGGTCCAAAGACTGGTACGTAATCGCCGCGTGCGCGGCCGCTGGTTCCAGCATTGTAACGTGGATCGTTAAACGGGGGAGAGCTAAGCGTGGTCGTCGGCGCCGAGCACGATGCAAATTTCGAGGCATTTTTCCCTTGTCACTGTTCTTCCGTGCTTCTCTAATTGTCCTGCGGTGGAAAATCATTTTCCTTTCGTCAGAAATGCGTCTACGGTAGCAAGCAACAGCGGCGGTAATTTGTTTAATCCGAGCCTGCGTTGAATATTTCACGAGAGCAGCCTACGCGTTTGCATTCGTGTTCGCAAAGTTCATTTTCAGTGGTGTATTTGCGTAAGCCACGAGCAAGCCGATGCGTGGAAGAAACTACGTTTCTCAATTTAACAGATAGCTCGGCAGGTTTCGCCTGTCCGCAACCCCAGGATTAATTTCTCATTAATTCGGGAGGGAGAAGGAGAATGAGAAAGCGAGAGAGAGAGAAAGAGAGAGGGAGAGAAGAGAAGGGAGGAACTTTTTAGCAGCCCAGGTCGACAAAGTGACATGATATAGCGAGGAATTTCAGGTTGCGGATAAAAGACCGCGCTAAAGGAAATTTATAGCTGGACACCCTCGACAAAGACGTTTATTACTTTGAAAAAAGCCCTTTATCGATCGCAGAAGCCAACGACGAGTCTCTCCGGCTGTTGAGAAAGAGATGCGGCCAACCGCTGCTCGAGGATTCCTTCGGAACTGGTTCATCTACCGAAAAATGTATCATTTTTATGTTTAAGCGGCTCTCGTTCAGAAATTGTTCTCGTTGAAATACGTTTTGCGACCGAATACGTCGGTCAGGTTTAACAATCGCGAAATTGGCCGTAGGCGACGAAAAAATGTTCCCAATGCAAAGAATAAACAGAATGACGAGCGGAGCAGAGTCGAAGCATGTTCTTCGAGCTCGCATCGACGCGAAAAACGCTCTCGCGTTCCCTTTTCCTACGTATCTCTTTCTCTCCTTTTCTTTCTTCCTCTCCAACCCTCCTTCCATGTCTCTCTCTCTCTCTCTCTCTCTCCCCCCTCTCTTTTTCGATTCTTATCAGGTGACTAGCATTCGACAAGTGGAAGTGGGTCAGGAATCCCCGGATCTTTAACTACGAAACTTTATTGTTGTGAAACATGGGGCGAAGGGACGGTCGCGCAACCCGACAAATAGGTCAGCAAATTTGATTGCCCTCGCATGCACAGGAACGGCCTCCGTGATCCTCCCAAGGACTACTCCTTTGATCGAGTTCGTTTGCGCGTGCAACCAACAACGGGTGTTGGCCAAACGGCCTTTTCGGTTTTAACGATACTTACACGCAAGATAGAACCCGAATAAATGTTTGACAATTAGTTTTTCTCGTAGCTGTCATTTATGTTCAAGAGATGGAAATAGTCCTGTTTGGTTAGGAATAAGCACCAACGTGTGTACACATTTTCGAAGAATCTACGTGGGCTTGTTCGTTCTTCTTCGGTATTATAAATATTTCCCGAGATAAACGATCGAACGCGGTTTGCAACCAAGCATCCGACTTCGATGGTTATTTCCATTTCCTGAATGCGAACAATGGCCGCTGAAAAAAAGGATCGTGTCAAATATTGTGTCCGAGTTCTAGATCGTAGAACGCGAACGTGAAAATCGGAGGGAGTTGCTTGGGGCAGTGCCCTTTTCGACCAACCGGAAAATGACAGTTTTGCAGGACCTGTCTGCGATTAGATTTTATTCAACGTGAAACGATAAAACGAACGTGTTCGGGGATATTGTACGGTGTACGGCATCGTACGTAAGGGGAAACTGGAATTATCCTTTCATACTCGTGGTCGCGAACGTGAAAGCGGTAGCGGAGCATCGGTGGCGTAAACTGTATGTCGGAGATAGGAAAGTTAACCGTCGATGAGAAATCGTTCTCGGCATGCATAACGAAGACTGTATTGTTGCGCGAGGGTGGCCGATCACGGGACACGGAGATCCTTCGATCGGGCTATCGCGCTCGAAGCTTTCGTTTCCACGAAATACGAAAGGTCACCCCTGGTGTTCGGCGATGATCGAGTCGCGATACACTATGGGAATACTGTGAGATCTTTTGACGATGAATCCGTAGTTTCGAAAGGTTCGATCGATCGATCGACGCGTTTCAACGATCCAAATTTTGGGAACCTCGAGAGCACGAGAGCACGAGAGGTCTCGATCACGAGGGAACATGGCTACCCAAAACTGTCCTACATTCAAAATTCAGGATCGATTTGGATGGATGCCTCGTTATACGAAGGAAGGTCAGAAATTCGGCAAATACCAGCTCTCCGAAGACGATGTACGATATACCGGATGTGCGAGGGAATTGCGCTCGACGGATGCTACGCGCGTATGCGGAAATAGCGGATCGAGGTGATATGGAAGCGTTCTCTGCGCGGTGTGCACCCCCGAGGGTTATCAATCCGAATGTTTCTAGTTCGTTTCGCGGATTTTCAGGTCAGCTTTCGGCGTGCAGGCTCGGGAGCAAGCGGACGAGGACCCGAACACCGCGCGCATCGATTTTCCCATCGTAGCCAACGTTCGGGCTGGCTCTACGTCAATTTTCCTGTGAGACGTGCCTGCGGGGCGAGATCGATACGCGACCGTCTCGATCGTTCCCGAAGACAGGACTATGCATCTATCGGGTCTCCGTGTTCTCGCTGCCGTTGCCGCTGTCGCGTGACACCTTCCGAGAACCATGCAGTCTTTCGATACCGAGAAAACGTGAACCGCTTTGTATCGTTTCGTTACGGTGTTTCGCAGAGTCTAGTCGCGTCGAGCGAATTTTGTTCCGCTACGCGACTTCTAAAGCACTCGCGAGGGCCCGGAAAGAGTCGACGGAAGAGCGGGCGCCGACACGACGAATTTTACTCGGAGGAACAGCGTAACGCGGAAAGAAACGAGTACGGAGAACGGAGAACGGAGAACGGAGAACGGAGAACGAAGAAGGAAGGACGGAGAACGGAGAAGGACAACGGAGAACGAGGTAGGGGGCGGTTTGGGCAGAAGAAACAGGAATTTGGTAACGATCGAACGTGTAAATTCAAGGAGAATAGACTAGGGCATGTGATCGGCGGTGTGTTCAGCGACTCCGAGAGCGTCGAGTTCTCGGCTTGTCAGGCTGTTAGGCTATTTGGTTTCTCTTACTTTTCTTGGTGGTGGTTGCATGCTGGACGAGCGTCGAGCGGCCTGCTTCGCAGCCTCACCGCTGGCAGCCCGTTTTACACCGCCCGGGCCGGGGAGGGGTGCTCTGTTGTTTTCGTATGCCTCACCCGACACACAACAATGAACGCGCAACCACCCTCTTCACAGCTCGCGTGTCCGTACGCTACTGCTCTCCTGCCCTCGACCAAACTAGCCTGTTTATTGATCGCACGCGCGCCTGCGTCCTCTCGATGATACGCCTTCGGGATCTCTCGTTACTCGTTACCCGTTACCCTCCTATGGACACCGCTCCCTCTTTCTCTTTCAACCCTCTTCGACGTATCCACGGTTCGTTCGGCTCGACTCGGCTATCTCGCGCCACCCGCACACTCTGTCCCGACCTCCGCTTCTTTGGCATTTACCGACCGACATGAACCTGTTCGCGAGATATTCTAATTTATTAAAACCTTTCTCTCGAACGTTTGCAAACAAAATTTCGACAATTTCGATAAGTTATTTCGATAATTTTGTCGATCCTGTAGTTTTGAAGCAATATTGGTCATCGTTTATAGTTTACGGGATGACGAGAGCGACGCGTTGCATCTACAGTTTTTTTAATACCGCTCTCTACGTACATTGTATACGTACCGATGGAGCAGGTGTATAGTCGAAAGGTAATACGACCGAATCGAAATATCCTTGGAAAGACTGATTCCTTCGAGCCACCTAGTTGCTCGCGACTCCTAAACTCTCGAACGACGGAAATGGGTCTGGTCTAAAAGTTCCGGAAGGATTGATATTCTGGAAAAATATGCCAGTATCGTTTGAACCCCGAGGACCGATTTTCTGTCCCGCGAGTACATTACGGATTAGAAGATTCCTCTTTCGAGAAATTCTTACTTTAGTATGTATATTCTCCAAAACGATTGGCTACCATGACCGTGAACTTTCAAGTTGGCGCATTTATTAGTTTTCTTGGAAAAATTGGCAACCGGAGATTGCATCGTTGCATTCGAACCGACAGATCGAAGCAGAAAGATCGTGTACGATCGTTCGATCGATAGTTTGCGTTACGATGAAAAAAGTAAACAACCAGGAAACGTAGACTCGGAAACGGTATTCAACTTTATTAACTGTATAAAACGGGAGAGCGCTTGTCGGAGATACATACGTAACGACGAATCTGTTGCTTCGCGTTTGACACATTTGTAATACGCGGGTAGTTGTAAGAAACGTTGAATGTCTGGCATAGAAAATTGAAAAAGGTCGCGCAACGTTTGTCGTTAAATGAATTTGAACGCTACGTACCTGCATGCATGCATACATGGACTATCGCAAGATACTATAGTATCGACGACCTTCCCCGCGAAGCGAGAAGCGTTCGTTTATTGCTCTACGATCGGACCGGACCGGACCGCCGAACAATCGAACGGTCAAAAATTGAGGAAACCCGACTCGCCTCCCTTTCCGTAGTCTCTCCCCTTCTTTCCCATGCCTTTGTTCGATAAGACTGTTTGCTCGTTAAGCGGAGGTGTTCGTTCAACTAACGTGTGTTGGTAGGTTGCTTTAGAAAAATATGGAAACCACCGTGAAGCGTCCGTCCTCTTTGGAAAATCAACTTTGGATTTGAAGCTTGAAATTGACGCGTGAAGAAAACGGTCCACAAACGGTCGCAGAGTTCCGTTGTTTCAGTTTGCTCGACTGGAAAACGAATGTTCATAGTAACTCGTCGGCCGGCATCGGGCCGAGGTCCTGATCGGCCGGCAATCCCACGGCACCTTCGGCGTCTGCTTCTGGGCCGGCGGGCATCACCACTTCCGGTTGAGTGGCTGGTTCCGTGGCTTGCAACAGGCCCATTCCTATGGGGTTCGCGCCGGCGTCTAGCACCGGATCGGCGGTAGCTTCCGCGAGGTTCGTCACGGATTTCGATTTCAGGCACTGAAAGTCGACGTGTCGGCTTTTCGCCTCCTCCTTCTCCCAGGACATATGAATGAAAGGCCTCTGCACGTAATTGTAAATCACCTCGGACCGTCCTCCCGCTCTTGTCTTCACTTTCTCTTTGTAGGTAGGATAGCCTTCGATGCCTAAGCGGATCTTTTTCAGGCATCGTTCCTTCATCACCTGCTTGGCCACATCCCTGTTCTCGATGTACTTGAAAAACCGGTACATCGCGGTGCTGTTGACGGCTATTGAAAAGTAAAAAGACTGCTTTGGTCGATTCTGCTAACGGCGAACTGCATTGTTTTGATCGTGCAAACGATAAATCGTATTGCCCGAGACCAAATTATACTCGAACGCGTTTAATATTTCGGTTTCGCGGCTATGAGAAAGAACTGCACTGTATTGCATTGCGTTGCATCTTTTCTCATCTTAACTTATCTTTTCGATCGTTATGGTAGACCGGAGATTGCGTCTCGACCCGACTTAATATCGTCGGAAGTGTTGCAAACAACACAGTCGATGTGGTTATCGATTTTCTATTTTGTACGTACATATATTCAACGTACCGTGGAAAGGTTCTATGTATACAATGTGCAACGTGCAATGTATAATTTACACATTTCCAACCTCGGTGTCGTGAAAAAAAAAAAAACAGAAACCAATGAAAATAAAGTTATCGTTTGCGCACTTACTTTGCGAGTACTCTTCTCCCATTTGCGGGGGATACTCTTCGTCCCAGTCGACGATATCGTCTTCCAGTAAAACGACGATGTGACATTCGCGATCACCTCTACGCGCACTGTTTACCATCAGGGGCAACATCAAATCCTCGAGGAAAACTTCGAACTGGCAGCGCGCGCCTTCGTTAGACAACTCATGTAATAACCCTCCTACAATCAATTGTCTAGTTTCTAGAGTTCCTCCCGTTTAACGTGCGCCGCTCTAAGGATTACGTGCTGGCCATGATCAAACGTTAAAACACGTGATACACTGTCCAACCGATCAATACTGGATATCCGATTTTTACAAAGAACATCGAAACCAGTTCGATTCGAGAAATCAATTGGAAATCGTTTCAATCGATAACAGACGATTACGCTATTCGATACTCTGTTGCCGAGGATCGTCCAAGATCTAAGCACTCCGAGCAGTATGGCAAATTGAATTTAGCGTTGAACAGTGATACACGTGTCTAGCAGAAACCGCTTGTCCACATATTTCAAGTATTACGCTTCAAGTACAAGTATCTTTTAAACGTATAATACATTGCTTAAGCGGAACTTTTCACTTACTCAAATTCTGACATTTCACTGTGTTAGCATCGAAAGGAACGAGAAGATAGTCGCACGCCTCCCGCAACTCTTGTACCGCGACTGTCGGTGGGCAACGTATAACTCCACCTTTATAGTAATCGAGGATAGATCTAAACACCATGGCAGACACGCCTTCCGCAACTTCGTATTCGCCACGTTCGTTCGGTTGAGCATATTCAACGCCGGAAGAGAACATTCTTCCCAACATTGTATTTGGATGTGCGGTGAATAGGGCACGGTCAACGATAAATCTGGATATTAATGCATCGTCTCGAGTTAACGCATACGATTCTATTCGTATTACCACGAAGAGCTGGACTAACAACAACAACATACACTTACACGGTATTATCCACGATAAGAGTAATGCGATCGTCGCTGGCCGGTGGATTATTTACACCGATGACGGACGCCGATGGCGGTAAATTGTCCCTACATTGATTCTGCTGACTTTTTCCAACGCCAACCCCGGTACAGAGTCTGAAGCAAAATAGAATTTAAGCGACTGTTTGAATATATTCGGCACTAACGTCCGTACGAGACAGAAAAGTTGCAGCTAATAAAACACGTAGAAGCGATGCACAAGTGTCGAATGAATTTCTAAACAATACCTACCTCTCGAATAACGATGCCCGAACTTTCTTCCGGTTATACAACGTATGGAAACAATTTGTACTAAAGGTCGCTGATACGTAGCGTTCGTGTACCTTGTCGAAACGGTAATACAAAAACCTATGTTTAGCTGCAGTTATTACCTGTTCTGTTGATTAATATTTGTATTTTGCCTGCCAGAATTGAAGGAATGACAGTGCCTTTCATTGCTTCCGTCTCTTTGAACCAGACAAGATTTTGGTTTGGAAGAGCCACCACAACTACATGCAAAACAACGACATTACCTTTCTAATGACTGCATTCGACAAGCATCGTGTATTATCTACAATTCTAATACGATAACTAGTTTTGATTCAAAATCGTGTATGTACATGAAATTTTGCTACGATAACACCCCCCTTCGTTTCTATCGGTTATCCGACCGACTAGGCCAAATATGCTTCTTATATCTTACCGCGATCGCTTACTAAACGAGCCTGACGAACAGACATATAAAATTAAGTAATTCCATAGGAAGCATACACGATACGAGTAAAACAATAATACGATCGCACGGTGTTAAAGAATGTTTAAGAAACTTGTAGAGAGTAATGTAAAATGCTGGATAAACATCGACGTATCGATTTCAAACTAATCTAATATTTAAGGTACACGTGAGAAAAGAATATTTGTTCTTAATTAAGGAATTCGCATGCACGTAACATAGTGTACGACAACAGCCTCGGATACATGCTACAATGTAAACATATACTTAACGAAGTAGAATTTTAAAAGGACTTATAATTTACGAATAAAACGGTTACGTTATCGTTTGTCTAAGACAGTGTTTTATCTTGCAGAGATAAAACGTGAAACAACTAATGTTTATAATTGTTATTATATATCCATAATCGAGGTTCGTAGTTTTTCCTTGCTTGGTTCTATATCGAGAAGCGTAATTGCTTCTACTTTCTATAAACAAAACATTGTACCTCATTCTATTTCTATAAAGACGATGTCGTCCTCTGTTGTCTGTTTCTTTGTCTGTTTCCGCATCGCTACTGCTATCTTGTAAATAATTCAAATGGTCCGCGTGGTTCGACATCTTGGACCAGCTGTGAAGATTTGTTACAAATTAAAAATCAAGCCAATACCGTGTAACTATAGAAATGAAATTGTTTTGCATTCTATAAAAAATCTGTAACTTAAACAGGTAGCAAATGTACCTACATGTAATGAAATTTTGCACGCGTTCTCAACTATTTTTCTACGAGACGACTAAATTGTGGTTGTTTCTGTGAGCGGTACGCATACCATTTGTGTCTAATTTACAGAATGAAACATTTCGTTACTGTATGGAGAATTCTATCAGGTTCCAAGCAAAATCAAAATTATGTATGACTTCTTTCAATGCTCGGATATTGCTAGGTTCATCGAATATAGAAATGTTCCGCCAAGACTAGGATTATGCAATAAACATTAAATCGAACATGTAGAAGTTTCCAGCACTTTAAAAACTACTGTTGAATTTCCTGGCAAACATTTTCCGAAATAAAAACGTAAAACACATAAATAATTAATGGAATGATACAAGTTTGTAGAAAAGAAATACTTTTCAAGTATTTTCATGCTAAACTATATCGCGATGTTGTTGTGCAACACTTGAAATATACTTATCATCGTAAACAGTTTCGATGGAATATTGCAAAACGTTCTATTATGTTATGTTATGTTATGTTGTACGCTTTCGTGTTCTGTGTTCTCTGAGAAATGCTTATGCGTCATTCACACACGCGTTTCGAATACTCACATGTTCGATATTGACAGGTAAAAGCCGAGTTTCTTTAAAAGCCAGCTAGCCGACGAACAAATGTCCAAACCGCAAGATTGAAAATTAACCTGCACTCTCCTTTTGACGGAAAGTTGCATTCCAAACCGATGAAACAGATAACGCGAAACACCGCACGGTCATAGATGACAATTCATTTTGACAGGCACTGACCGTACTGCGGATCCCACTATATAGCTCGCCAACATTTACGGTATCGTTATTAAATAACGACCCGTGTAAACCAGCTAATTGTCGATTGAAAATTATATTGTTGCAGCGTATCAGACAATTCAGAACTGTTTAATCATTTTGGGTTGTCGCCCGAAGATCGCTAATTGCTACAGGTTTAATTCGAGAAACATTTTGAAACGATACAAACTCGCGCCAAAGTATTCGCTGGTTCGACAAGGTTCGACCGCCGCTGCCGCCGCCGCCGCGAAGTTTCGAATCTAGTTCACCTATATTTAATGACTCGAAAAGCTGTAATGTAAATAAAAGCTTGTAAACAATTATAAGATTTTTCTGATATGATTCATTAATCAACGCAAAGGAATCGCGTAGATTTTGTTGCCGCTACAGTTACAGTTGTAACTGTACAATGTATAGAATAGTTGTACACCTGTGCTGGTGGTGATTGAATCGCATTTCGTTTCGTTGCACAGGTTACTTTTTATACATTTATTTACAAATATGATTCTGAAATTTGTCAGTGTGGTAACGTGTGCCGCGTGTTTTTTATACACTTTCTATGTTTTATGTAACCTGACGTACTTTTTGTCAAATCACAAAAAAAATGACGGAACGAGAGCGTCATCGGGAAAAGGTAAATTGAACGGTAATTGTAGTTCTGCAATTGTTGTTCTGCTGAATATCTTAGCAAAAGTTGATCCTATCCGATAAGTTTCTATTACAGATGAGTCTGTTGGTTCGGTGGTGTGGTTATTAATTTTGAACATGTCCTTGTTAAGCGTATTCATGTTACAACATACGCTTATGGCCGGTGATTTTATGAAACGCTTGTTTCTTAAATTACATATGGATTATATGGAGAGAAGTACATATAATATTGCCAGTGCGGCGACTCTGCATTTTCTGATTAATCATTGGCAAACGGTGCCATCGATTTTATTGTGGAAAATCGATACGTCTTCCAACGATATACTATGGTACATATTTACCGGTTTCCATGTTCTCGCTTGGTCGATAATTTATAGCGGATGTTTAATGATGGACATATCCGAGCTCGCTGGACTGAAACAAGTGTACTATAAATTCTCGTCCAGACCTAGTCCTATGTCGATGAAATCTAAAGGATTGCTACGTTATTATTCTCACATGAGGCATCCGAGTTTGACAGGTTTTCTCATTATCCTATGGATACACCCTTATATGACGTAAGACACGTATTTTGAAAGAATTATTCTTTTATAGCGATTAAATAATTAATTTTTCTTTTTCTTTGTCTTTTCCTTTTGTAGATTAGACAGAATAATGTTAGGTTCGATACTGACCGTCTACATGGCTCTGATGTGGAACATCGACGACGAAGATTATAATTATCATGCCGGTCTAGTCAGAAGAAAACAAGCAGAATTATTTTGATCTTTACTTATACACGCGGAACAGGGTCTACACGATCTTTATCGCTTCAGCCTTTGCGTTCATTATATTTAACCTACGCACGCTTTTGTAGTATAATATTATTTTTGCAGCTTTAAATAAACATACGTATATTATACACGCATACGTATATATGCGTATGCATACGCGTATACATATTGGCATCGTAATTATAATGAAAATTCGTTTCCTCAAACTATGAAAAGCTTAATCTATAACTTCAATTAGAAGAGCCGTTCCTTTCAAGATCCAATATGCCTGTTCCTTCGCGGATGGAAGTAAAGTTGCAACAACGAAATTTGTACTGTGTCCCGTCGTAGATAATACGCCCGCGCGTACAGCTGTTTTGTAGAGGGGACAAACGTATCTTGGATCATTCTTCGGTAACTCTAATATCGGGTTTATATGTAAAACTGGAAGAGACGGATGCATCTCGCCTAAAATGTATACATTGTATGGTAGCTCGTGTAATTGAAAATTTTCGGTTTATTAATGCGGGTGAAACGTTGAAACGATTCGGCACGTTACCTATGTTCGCGTCTACTAGAATCATGGATTCGAAATCCCATCGACCAGCATCTATGTACAGCCCGTGAATCAGTACACCATCCTCCGGCACTTTCAAACCTTTGTACACCGTCGTCACCTAAAGAAATCGTTGCTTCGATAAGAGTATTTGAAAACTGATTTCTACCGGTTGTACCTCCTGCTCAGATTTTCTATGTTCCTCCTTGATTTCTGCTTGATCGAGAACGACTGTGGTGGGAATGAAATCTAGCTTGAGGTGATCGATGGGCGTGTTATACTTTCTTGCACAGGTCTGCAGCATACCCGTTAAAAATCCTTGTGGAAACGACAAACCGGAAATCCAGAAAGAAACTGGTTTTCCATGAGTCAGCCAAATCTTGAATAGAAAAATAGCTTGCCAAAAGGATCGACGACGCGTTCGTAACAGGCACGTATTATTCCGTTCGAGTAAAGTAAAACTTTGATCGAAAATATTTACTTGAATGAAATCGATCCTCAGCTCCAAATTCTTTACCCAGCTTCCCAAGCTTTTCAACGATGGATAGACGTTCGCGTTATGCCACATTTGTGGTACCTGTAACTCGAATACGAATTGTACAACGAATACGATGCTCGCGAGTTTACGAAGCAAAGAAGCAATGTTCCAAGACGAATGAATTTAAAGTACGAGAGTGAAACCTGATTATTGACGAGAGCAACGAAAACATTCTCCAATTCTTCCGACATAACGACGAAACCTTTGATGGCTCGTTGCAGGTTTTCGATCGATCCGTGTATTTTCTTCAGCAACAAGTTGTACCTGTCGACTTCGTGAACGAGGACGGTAGTCATCGACGGTAGTCTTCCTTTCGAGTCTCTCTGCGAGCGAAAAATTCGGCGATTTGATCTGCTCGATGAACGATCGACGATCGAGGTCGAGCCGAATGGAATAGAAATACATATACGACTTACCGCCAAATGTTTGGGATTACATTTTGCAGGATCAATTTTGACCTGAATTCGAGCTAGGATCGTATTGGCGATCTCGTCCGCCATATCCGAGCTGGATTTCCCCTCTTCGGATGCGGATTCCTTCGGTTGCACTTCCAAGATGATGTTTATAACGAATTGCGCCTCTTTCAACTGTTGCCCGTGGGTTAATTCGTACGATGAAATTGGTCGTTCGCTGACCGATAATCTTCTCTATAAAACTACTTTGAGCTTAGCAAGGCGTGTGTGGATTACTTGGTAAATAATGTTCGCATTCTCGTGCATCTGGAAGACTTCCGGGTCATCGATCACGGAGAAGTTGTCCACAAAATCTCTATACTCCTGCAGAGTTTTGAAGTTTGGAGAATAGTATTTCCCGGAGCCCGAATAAACGTAATCTACAACCGGAGACGACGATAGAAAATAGAAAAATGGGAAATAGAAAATAGAAAATAGAAAATAGAGAGTGAAGTGTAGATTTTAGGGAGTAAAGTAGAAAGATAACTTTCTCCAAACTTACCGTCCTTCAGGGTTTTAGGAGAGAAAAATATGTCTAGGATCGTTTTCATACACCTAAGGTCCCAGTTGTCCGTAACTCTGCCGCCATAAGTGATTTCGCCTGTGGTGTATATCAACGCGTTCCAAGGTATACGATCGTGCACGCAAAACAGTTTCAGGTTCAGCAAGCAACACTCTCTGTCGCTGTCGTTGAATTCGTAAAGAATATTAAATCCCAGTGGCCCAAACCTTTTCCTTTCTTGAATAATCGCGTGGAAGAAACAAACTCCGAATATAAGTTTCCGCCATTTCTCGTTTAAATCTGAAAGAAAAGCACAACGCGTCCCATGTAGAGCGGTGTACGATGTGCTCCGTTGATCGATCTTCGAACATTGTCTTTTAATTTTCGTTTTCGTTTTCGTTTCTGTGTTTGTGTCTCCTTACGGTGATGCTCGAAGAATTCTTCGTCGAAATCGTGAAGTGCCCTCTTTATGTTAGCCTTCAGACCCTTCGGTGGTTCGTTGGTCACTTTCACCGAGTTCTGAAGAACGGAAACCGGGAAAGCGACGCTCGGCATCGAGCTCAGAAACAATCGAAAATCGTTGTGGATCCGTCCTTCTTGTTCCTCGGCAATTTCCAGGATGACTTGTTCCATTTTGATCATCCACGAGGTAGCTAAATGACAATTTTGCAGAAACACCCATCTACCTTCGACGGTGCCTTTTCGTATGTGCCCCTCGGCCACAGGCCCTTGACCCTGCCCCAAAGAGATCGAATTGTATCTCTCGGAGAAATTCATCTCGGCCGCGAATCTTTGGAAACCGCTGAAAGGATCCGATCCGGTGGTCAGGATGAACACCAGCGGAATCTTGTTCGACGTGCCTGCGAATCTGAAAAAAAAAAAAAAGTTGCGAAACTGAATCGATCGGAGTATTTATTGTTTTTTCTAGAAAAAAAATGTCTGTTCTGGGATCTATGGTACAAGAGCGGCAGCGCAGCCATGGGCGATTCCACGAATTTCTGACCGAGATTCTTCGCTACGAACGCCGTGATCGCGAAGATCAAACGATCTTCCTTCAAAGCTTTCAGTAGCATCAACTTTTCTATGTCGGACAGTAGATTGTCCCAGTCGTGCGTCGCGCTGCGCGTATTCGCTGGAATAACGTTGATCACCTGAAAACCACGCCGTGTCACCGTTTCCTTGCAGTTTTCAGTTTACAGTTTACGCGATCGCGATCCAAAATTCAAAACGATTTCAAACTAATGAAAAACGCGTCTTACTTGTTGAAAGTCTCCGATGGTTAAGGGGATTTTCGTAAAGACATCGTTCATGATATTTTTGAAGCTCGCGAACGTAGTGGCCAGATAGTTGATCAAGACCCACATTTGAGTGGTCAAGGTCGGGATATCCGGTATGTCTTCCTGCTTCGAGAATATTGCGATCAGAGTACTTTTACTTTTGCGTTCGTCACGATACGATTTGTTTCGTGACGCGATCAAATTATTATACAATGTATCGTACATGTAGCGATATTATAACATTATAACGCGTTGGTACATGCCGCTGTTGTATAATAAAATGATCTTGATACGGTACGACTATGATACCCACTGTGCTGACTCGAGTAGCGCCCCGCAACATAAAATTCCATTGCGACTGAGTGATCGTATTCTCGTTCGTGTATATTGCGATATTCAGCATAAAACTGAAAACCAATTTGTGCTTTTCGAACAGACCCCGCGAAACGTTCGTATAAATGGCCAGTGTGATTTCGACGAGCAGCGTTTGCAGTCGTCGGGTTAGATTCTCGTCCTTTTCGGTTGACTCGATCACTAAATTAAATACCTAAAGGTGAACGATAAAATGGTGATCGAGGTGTTATCGAGGTGTCGCCAAGGTATCGTCGAGGGAAGAGGAAATTTCGCTGAATTTACCTGATTGAAATATTTTAGCGAGAATTGATACATGGGGTCTATGTTTGCGAGGTTGGCCACAACGAAGTACAGAACGGACCCACGATTCGCTACCGATCGATATTTTTCACGCGCTTCGGAGATCTTCTCTTCGGTAGCTTCGCTCTCGATCAGTCTGGTCGCGATGATCGCCGAGGTTTCCTTGCTGTCGTTCAGGGTTTCGATCAAGTCCTCGTTGTCCAAAATGTCGTCACCGGCACCGTACAACAGCGTCAGTATTCTGTCTTCGATGCTTTGCAGTTGACCTTTGTCAGCGTTGATCTTCGTTATCAGATCGTTTCTCATCGCCTCGAGATCCGGTCTTTCGAGGCGTACCACGTCTCTGTACATGGGTGAGGTGAACATTTCCAAGCGTTTTGGTTTAAACGTTCTTTACGGAACGTTGCGTTGCGTAAAGCAAAGTAAAGCAAAGTAAAGCAAAGTAAAGCAAAGTAAAGTAAAGTATTGCGCGAAGCAAAGGATTACGCCAGTAGTTGCTCCTCGAGACCTCCTGTGGTCACGGTGAAGTTCACTATAGTCACTTTGATGCAGACTTCGGGCAAGTAATGGGGGTTGGCGATTTTCGTTGTGATGTACAGTCGAAAATTCTCGTCGTAGTCAACGTCGGAATCGCCGAAACGTATCAACAGCCTACCTCCCTGAATGGAAAAAAGAAACTCGCGTCATCGTTCCGATTCGTCGAAACGGATTCTACCCCGTATCGATCGATAGGATCGTAGAATTTAATATCGATCGAGTGCCAATAGTAATATCAGTACCAATACCAATACCAACCAGCAAGAAGATTTGTTTGAGCAACACCGGTTCCAAACTAGGATCCAAAACCTCTCCCACTTCCTGGAGCAACACGGGTGTTCCCATTCGAATCGACGTCTCGAGTATTCTCGTAAAATTCGCGTCCGTCAATTTGCATATCTTCAAATTCTTGTCTTGCTCCATGTTTCGTATCCACCTATTTGCCTACACGAACGCGTAGGATCGCGAGCATAATTAAATAAAGAACAAACAAGTTGGGTTCGTTGGAAGGTAAATACGATGGCACCTGTTCTTGGGGATCGATCATCAGAGGCCAACGATTCGACTGCGTAACGAAGATACCGTTCTCCGTGCTAACTTTGTCTCTTGGCAACCCGTGCGTGTTCCAAAGGCGAATCTGGTAAGGATCGGCCAATATCGAGACGAGGCTGTAGCTCTCGGTGGTCTTTATGCCATAGTTTTTACAACTGTTTAACCAAATTTCCACCAACTCTTCCCGATACTCGTTGGCGAATGCGCCAAGATAGGCAAGAGCTCCGGCAGCGACCAGCGTGTCGCCGGTTAAATTGATCATTTGCTCGTCGAACCCCTAATAGTCCGCGCGGGGAGATCACATTGATTAGTTTCGCGAGCGTCGTGATATTTCTGCGAAACGCGCGCTACGCTCTCGTGCTGTTTCCGTGTCGCGTCCAAGAGAAATATTTCACCTTTGTCATTTGTTCCCATCGTATTCGTTCGTCCACCAACGCGGACGTTAATCGACCCGATCGGTTCAACCTGGCTTCCGCGAGCATCATCTCCGCTTCCAGTTTGTTCAAGTTCTTCACGGCCGAATCGTATTGATGCTGCAACTGCGCGATCTTGTTCTCCAACTCGGCGAGCTGCGCCTGCTTCGTAGCTAGGACTCGTTCGATCGCTTCCAACTCTTGTTCCGCTTCGTGCAATCTGTGCCGACCAACAAATTTTACAATGATCTCGATTCCGATCCCGATTCCGATTCCGATTCCGATTCCGATTCCGATTCCGATTCCGATTCCGATCTGATCTCGATCTCGGTATCGATTTTGGAATCGAGTTTTCTCCAACGATAACTAACTTGCCTCTGCCGTTTCGGTTCGACGACCCTGTAAATCTTTGCGTAGCCGTCCATCGCTCGCACCCAGATGCACATCGATTTGCACGCTTTGCTCTGTTTGGCAACCAGATCCGGTCGGAACTCCGGATGGGTCACGTATTCTTGCAGCTTGTTCAGAAGCTTGTCGCTTATCTCGTCCTTGGGATACGCCATTAAACGGTCGAGAAAATGTATGTCACCGAGAACCAACTTGGCCGATGGCCAATCCGTCCTAGAGATGGGACGGACGATTTCGTTGGTGATTTCGTTGGCGGCAGAGATTCTATGTACGGTATAACATGATAGGATCGAACAGACTTTTCGCCTAGCAACAGATTAACAGCCTCCATCACAAAGCGAACCAAATGGGGCGGCTTATTGAACACGCGAATCTCGTTGATGTCGTTTTTGTTCAAGGCCTCCAACGCCTTCTGGGCTTCCAGCAGAGCGGGGATCGCGGCTTCCAAGTCTTGTCTGGCGTCAGCCTCCAGAATCCCCGTCTCTTCGGCTTTCAACTGTCGATGCGCAAACTCGAATAAATATCGAAGAAAACGCGGTGAAACTGGGTTAAATCGTATATACCGATAGTTTCGTTCGGCCAGTGCCACTGGTTGCTCGGGATTCCCTGGATTCCAGGGACTGGCCGAACGAAACTATCGGTATACCATTCTGTTTCCTTTGCGCGCGTCGCGTCGCTCGCACCTTTGCCGTGGCTTCTTCGGCGCTGACAACGTATTTGGCTTTGTCGCACTCGGTCTGCTGCTTCGCGATCATTTTCACTAGCTTCGATACCTCGTCCGTGCTTATCTTCAGCTTGGGAGCAAGAACGACTAGATGTTCTTTCATGACAGCAACCATTTCGTTGGTCTCGAGAAGTTTCTGTTTAAACGACCGGAAGGAACGCGTTATCGCCTATTTCGCGACGCGTTTCTTTTTCTTTTTGCTTAATAGGCCACTCACGTTCAGACCATTCGCAATCTTGCTTTTCAGAGTCTCGATTTGTCTCTTCTTCTTCTCTAAAGTGATTTGAAACAATTTCAACAGTTCCAAGTAACTGCTGGGCGTGGTGTAATACCTACGACGCATTTCTGCAAAGAATCGGACAGTCGCCTCTTCCACCGTCTGCAATTGCGTCGTGTCGCGTGGGTTTCAAAGAAATGGATATACGCGTACGCGTGCGCATATGTATACGCATAGCTGAGGATGACAACTCGAAACACCGTGTTCGCATAGGGCATAGGGCATAGGGCATAGGGCATAGGGCATAGGGCATAGGGCATAGGGCATAGGGCATACGGCGTGGGAATACCTTGTGGATCAAGACGCATATCGACCCGAGACCGGCGAGTGTTTTCGAATCGTCCGGTACAATCGCGGACAATGTGTTTTCTGCTACCGAGAGGAGGGCATCGTTCGGCCACTTGGTAAACCAATCGATCGTACAGCAGTTCACCAACGACGGAAACATGCGACAGTGGTGCCTGACGAAGACGAGTCGCGAAAGCACGTTGAATCGTCGCGTTCGATCGAAACTGATTAAGCGATAACGAATAACTCGAGACAAGCTTACCGAAACGCGTCGCCTATAGGACTCATACAGATCATCAGATGAAGTTGATTTCGAACTCTTCCGATAAAGAATTGGTAGATAGCGTCTCTGTTCGTCTCGCTGATCCCTGCTGCCTTCGCGGCGGGTCTGGTGGCGATGATGGCTTTCTCCAGTTCATCCGCGTCGTACAAGTTTGGCACTTCGCCTTAAGGATATTATGGTTTATGCCTTTACGCGTAGAAGAATGCGTAGAAATCTGCACCATCTTTCGATAGAATGGCGAACGTACCCGTGTTCAAGGTATTGTTGATATCCTCCAAAAAGTCCTCCAACACTATTTGAGTATCCGTGAATAAAAAGGTTGTGTGCTTGGCGAGAGCGCCCGGGTCGAAGTAAAAACGTCGCAGGTCCTCGTGCCAGGTGGTTTTGTCGTACGTTCGAGTCACTTCGATCTGATAGCACCTTAAAATAGATACTCGTAGCTATTGGGAGTCGATTCGATCCGACTCGATACGTTCGCTTGGAAACAGATTCTACGATTCCAGCTAAATACGAACTTGTAACCGTTCAAGTGAGACGCGAGTTTCGTCAGACTTTGCTTTCCCATGCCTCCGACACCGACGAGAAGTCCGTTTCCCCTTTCGGACCGGAGAATTCGCGCGAGTCTGCAAACATGTTCGATGGCGTCCATGAAGAAGATTATCCCCATGTCCTTACCCACGGAGAAACGATAATCTTCCAGGTAGTCCTAAAATAGTGAAAAATATTTCACGCGCGCGAAACAATTCGTATTTTTTGTTCAAGTTGAAACGAATTTGTCCGAGTTTCGCATACCTCCAAGGTCCTTTTGACTTTCGAAATGTCTGCGAGTTCTTCGTAGATTCTTTGTTCCTTGGCAGCTCCGAACGCCATGAAATCACCGAACAATAGTACCGGCGGTTTTTCGATGACTGCTTCGTCCGGAAGACGTACCACCTCGGTGCCGAATGTGCCAGCGCAGATGGTGTTCAGAAGCTTGTAAAAGTAACTCTTGTCCTCTACGTTTATCAGCCGATCGTGGAACACTCGAAGACATTCGTGGTAGAAAAGCCTAACGAGGGTGAAATTGCGATCGAACCGCGCATTCAAATTTCTCAAAGGTTCTTCGATCCTTTACAAATAACTCGACTAGGTGTGTAAAGTCGAAGGCAGGACGAACGTATCGTACGTAAGCGCATAGCGCGTACACGTACCTGTACATCTCTTGAGGCTGCTTTATAACCGTGGCGCGAACTTGCATCATCCCCTGGATGCATTTCGACAGATCGCGCAGATTGAAGATATAGTGGCTTTTCTGCGGTGTGGGCAAAAGATCCTCGGCGATCCTTCGGTACACGTCCACCGCCGCGTTTACTATTTTCTCGCCGACCAGCTTGACCGACTCGACGAAATCGGTCAAGAAGCCGTGCATTATCGCCCTGGAAGATTCTTCTGTTCAGATTCGGAAATATCGTTTTTCATAGTGACTTACTTGAAAATTCCTTTCAAGGTCCACTCGGAGGGCGCTGGAATCAGCAAGATCGCAAAGTGTCTGACGAATCTCGGGGTTAGCGGATTCCTGCCACCTCCGGGAGGAGCGCACGCCACGGTGAAGACAACGTCCTCCACGTCTTTCCAGAACAATTTGTCTCGATCGTACATTCCGTCGAAATCTAGTAGCTGCCTGCGCGGATCGATCGATACGAATAACTATTATTTTCTACGCAAGAAACACCTCGACGAGAATCCGCTCGAAAGGAAACATCTCGTCCGGAGTTGGAACTATAATTCTCATGGACGCTTTCGTTTACGAGCTTTCGACCCGACGATTGCCACTTCCGAACACGCAACCGGTTGGTTCGTAAGTTCGGACCGGCACGGATCGGACTTAGACGTAAGATGCGTTTTCCTACCGCAAAAGTTCAATAGGCGGCTGGGATCCGTAGGTGTCCAGTTTAGGCATATTGACGTCGTCGACGAATACGCAGACTCGTTTCCCGAACGGAGCCCCTAGAACGGTCCTCTTTCTCTTCTCCAATTTCAATTCCAGAATCTCTTGGGTCCTGCCGCTGGTGGTCTGAGCCGAGAAAGCCAAAGTGATCGGCACCCAGAGTTGCGTATCCTCCAAATTTTTCAGCACAATCTTTGTTATCAGCGACTTTCCAACTCCTGTAAACGATGAAGCGTCGCGTCGCTGCCTCGTAAATCTCTAGGAAACGTTCCTAGGCAACGAGTTTCCGATTCTAATATTTTGATCAATATTTCTGACCAGTGTCTCCGGTAAAAAATACCGGTTTGTCGATCTCCACCATTTTCTGCATCATGTAGCCGAATCGCACGGTGTCTATCGTCGGGACGAGCATGTCGAAGAAGGGGGTCTCGCAGTCGTATACGAATTCCGGCACGATATCCGCCCACATATCGAATCGGTGACCCGGAACGTTCACGAACAGATCCCACAGGTCGGTCGGTGGTATTCTAGAAACAAACGAGTTTCGATTGGTTTCGATCGGTTTCGAAACGAGAAAACATGAAAAGATTTCAAAAGGAGGTTTACATCGCGTCCTCGTTGTCCTCGAATTGCTTTCTCACGAACGCTTCAAAGTTGATCCTAGAGGCATCGTCGACGTTACCACCGACTGCCCAAAGGTAGGCAAACAGGAAGATCACGGTGATAAACATTCTGATTCGTGCCTTGTCCAAAGTTCTTTCGATGGCACCCGGCTCGCTCACCAGACTCTCTATGATCGCGCAAGCCATATTCGCCTTGCCGATATCAACCTGTCGACGAGTTGAAACTGAAATTCAAACTAGAACTCGATTCGCATCGCGCGTAGCCCGATGAACGCTTTAACGAAGCGTCTTGTATCGTGTTTCTCCGGAACGGTGTCTACCTGAGAGATCGGAAACTGGCAATTCGTTCTGCAAAAGACCAAGCCTGCTTCGAAGTATCTTTCAAAGAGATCAACGATAAACTGTCGGTGTTCGTCTTTAACGAGAGCTTCCGGAAGAGACGCCACCCAGGTTTTGACGTACGGCATCCACTTCAATTCCGCGGGGTCCACGTACACCATACCTTGAAGAGACGCGACGGGTATCGTACGTACATGTGTACGCGCGTATATTCAATTTTATCGAAAAACACCAACGATCGATCGAATGTACGTGTTCGAAGGTGGGCGACTCTCGTACCGCATCGACTGACGGTAGCCGGTGAAGCTTGCGCAAGATCCATCACCTCGAACAGCATACGCATATACGGTGTAAATTTGATTCGTTCGGAGTTGGCTAGGCACAGCATCTTGTTGTCGTCCAAGACGGTGTTCATGTTTTCGATCCATATAGCGTCGACGGGTCCGTCGCAGGTTATCCATTGATGATCTTCCGTGGTAAACTGACAATTTATTTCGAGCAGCATTTTAATCGACACGCTGTTCAAATACTTGAAAATCCTTATTCGTTTATCGTTATTTCCAGGCAGCTACCAACCGAACACGCGTGGCGTACGGTGAATCCTATGAGTCCGTCGTGCCATTCGTTGGTCATAGCGTCCACCTGGCCGTAAAGCTCGCCGATAGTGATCGCTTTCGGATTGATCGTGTACACGTGGACCGGTTGGTAAACGGGTCCAGGCACGCCCATCTTGAAAAGTCTATTGTACGTGGTTGCAAGAGTCTGGACACGAGAGAAAAACTGCTCGATCTTTCTTTCTTTCTCGAAGCGGACAAAGGCAAACGGATACGCGGAACTTACTCGAAGAACCGTGGTCTTCCCGGAACCGGTTGGCCCGACCAGCATCACCCCGTGCCTTACCTGCAAGCACTCGTGCAGCTGAATAGCCTTCTTCAAGGTGCATCGTTCCGGTTGTAGATTGCCTTCTTCCAGTACCTGTGAAAACCGTGTATCGGCGATTCAAAAATGTCGTTCGCACGATTCGCGTTCGACCAAAATTACCGCGATAGCTGTTTCTTCCAAGACACCGTAGTCCTCTTCGGGTATCACGATGCCTGGGAATAAGTCACCCACGATACCTTCGAATAGTTCAGCGTCGTCTCGCAAGAACTTTGGTATATTGCTCTCGCGTAGAGCTCGGATCAAAACAACGGCTTCCGGTTTATCGGGATTGTTTCGTTTAAGGGTGCCCGCCATCACCAGCACGCTCTTTACCGCCCTTGAACGTCCAGCGCAACAAACGATCAAGCACGCTGCGAGGCGTTAAACGCAGATGTTGCGGGAACGATGCTAGAAACCTCATTCCGAAATCGTAATGGTCTTGTTGAGAAAGCTGCTCGCTGCTCAAGGTATACATCAAAGTCATCTTCTGCGACAACGGTTTCGACGACTCGAATCCTTCCGAGTACAAAGTGACTTCTGCTATCAGTTCTGCAAAGAAAGAAAGAAAGAATAAAATTCGAAAGAATCGCGAGACAAATTCGAAAGAATCTCGTGAAACGCGCTGTAATCGGGAACCATCATGGAGAACGGTCGGAACAGGGCCTTCAAGTTGTCCGGTAGTTCGGTACGACCCGCGTAACCGGGGTTCATGGTGATAAACGTCGAGCAGGACATCACCAGCTTCATCATTCGACCTTCGAACATGAACCTGAGACAGGAAAGGCGGAAGAAGAATGAAATCGCGCCGGTTCGAATCGATTGGATTAGACTGGACGAGATTAGATTGGATCGGATCGGATCGGATGCTCGAAACGCACTCTTTGGCTCTAATGATCTTCGCGTTCCTGATCGTGATCAATTGTTGAGCTATCACGGACAGCACCTCGATGTCTATTCTATTAAATTCGTCGAAGCAACACCAGGCCCCGGAAGTCGCCAATCCAGAGAAGAATCTACCCATCATCTGTGCGAAAAAATAGTGTTGGTACTGTGGGTATGCGAAGACCGATCGGCATCCCTTTCTCCATGGTTAACGTACTCTGTAATCGAGACCTTCCGAGCAGTTGAAGACGACGCACTGGACGGCAACTGCCTTGGCTAGATCCTTCGTGGTCTCGGTTTTCCCGGTTCCAGCTGGGCCGGCAGGAGCACCGCCTATCGAACGCACACGGTACGCGGGTTACGCGACTCGCGCCATACAATTTACGACAAATAAATACGCGCGAGGTTCGTTTTTGTTTCGCGAAACGAATCGCTTGACTCTTTCACCGAGGTCCAACTGCAGGGCTCCCATGAGACACAAGTAGCATCGATCGGTGAGGGGTGTTATCACGAGTCTCTTCTGAGCGCCAAGATATTCGTATCCGTAAAGGTATTCGGCGTTGCTCATACGTGCCAGGCAATTGTCGATTTCCGCGTCCCAGTAATACCGCAACGCTTTCGTCCATTCGAAGCTCGTGCTATAGCAAAGGACGCGAACGCGACAGCAACGGAATTGCCGAGTAACGTGGATAACGTGGATAACATGGATATATCACAGTAGAATCTCATAGTTTGAAAGATCTCACCTGGACGACACGTTGTTTTCGACTAAACTGGTCACGATATCTCGGGCGTGAACGTCCACCGTAATTAAATTAATTATAACGTCGCGAATCAGTTTTGGCAATTCTCCCCTAACCATCGCAGCCAAATCGCTCAAATCCTAGAAATCGTGAGTAGAGGTCAGAGGTCGTTCTACCGAGAACGCGAACTTTGTCGCAGAAATTCGCAGAAATTCGCAGAAATTCGCAGAAATTCGCAGAAATTCGCAGAAATTTGGAGAAAATGAAATACTACTGAACCGCGAAACACTGTAACTCGAACGCTTTCATCGTCTCGAACACGCGACCCTCGGATTCCAAGATTAGGTGTATCCTGCGAGTCCAAAAGATCTGGGACACGGTGAGGACTATCTGGAATGGACAGAATCGAGATGCTGTGTTGCAACGAATTGGGAAAAGAGTTTGCAATTTTTCTTGAAATCGATGCGTTGGGTAAAAATAAACGATAAATAAACGAGTGTACCGTCGCAAATACGAGGAAACGCGTTTAACCTGAGACGGGTGCATCGACAAGAATTGCTGTCGCCCTTTCTCATCGAAATCCTTGATCCCCTGCTTCATCCTTCTTCTCAAGGTCGTAAACATAGCTTCTTCCACTCTGCCCAGCCAATCCTCGACGTTGCCCCTAGCTTTAAGACCTTGCCCGAGAGGAACTCTTTCGCCTTCCGGTGAAAGCATCGCTACAATGTCGGTGGTCAAGATCTGCTCGTCGCCGGTCTCGCTTTCCTTCAACGCGAATTCCAATCTGTGTATCGCGTCGAAGCATTTCTGCAAGTGTCTTTGCACGGCGTGCGGATTCTTTGTCTATATCGGAGCGATCGGGGATGAGAGTCGGTCGGCTAACTCAGCGTCGAGTAGCAAGCTCTTTTATTTTCCCGTATCGATCCGGGCTCTCGTACCTGAGCCAAAATCTCCAGTAGCTCGTCGTTCGATAGGAAAAAGAACCGCGGAAACGCCATCCGTTTCGTCTCGAGGTACGCCAACAAACACTTCATCACTTCGTCCAATCGTCTATTGTTCTCCTCCAGTTGTTCCAGCAACCCTGGTTGGGTGCAACAAGGCATCGCCAAAGGCATCTAAAGATACAACGTGGTAATAATAGTAATGACGATAACACGATAATAACAATGATAATAATAAATGCCAAAAGTACCTTGAACGTGCGTCTCATGAGGTCTTTCCAAAATTTGTCGACCTCGATAAACAACTTTGCTTCTATCGGAAGCTGCCTTTGAATGTCGGGTGCGGAGAAGATTGCCTCGAGATACATCCACTGTTGTTGCAAATATTGCCACGCTTCCTGTCCATGCATGCAACAGGTAACGTGTAACGCGCAACGTGTAACGTGTAACGTGTAACGTGTAACGAGCGTAAACGCAACGCCACGGTATCTACTATAATACATCTAAACGTATGTATGAAAACGAAACGATCGTACCAGAGTAACGACAAAGAGATCGAGCTTCTTGACCCATTCGTCGACCAGAGGCTGGATGGGTCCCACGCGACGCGACGCTCTGATGGTCTGAAGATTGATGTTGCTCTCGTTCATCGCGGTTTCAACATCTTCCATGCTACCTAAAATATATACGTCCTTGTCCTCCTTGTGAGGCACCACCACGAGATTCAACTCCTCCCACATGTCCACGACCTTGTTCAACATGTTCTCCAGATTGGCCTCGGAGCTCGCGATGGCAGCGATCTCCATCAGTTCGTTGGGTTTCTGGAACGCGCCGAGAGCTTCCATCAGCGTCCAGGTCTTCTTCTCGTCGGGCTTGAAAGCGTAGTTCAACACGGATTCTATTTTCTCCCAGTGTCTGTCCCGAAGATCGGGATTTCTCAGGTATCCGAGGATCGGTAGTTTGTTCCTGAGCGATTCGACGTTCTCTTTCAGTCCGGGAACGATGTTGTTCGGTGGCAAGCCCCTCTCCAATTGAATCAGGTGCTTCATCGTGCGCATCGTGAACGACGTGACGTCTTCGACGTCCAATGTATCGAATTCGGATGTATGCCACTCGTACAGCGCGTGTTCCCATTCGTTCAAGGTCTCCCACAGCAAGGTGCGAAGCCTCAACTCGTTCGTCACTTGATCCAACACGTCGAATCTTGTCTGCTCGAGCTGTAACGCGCGCCGTGCCGAGTCGCGTCGACGCGACAGACGAATACCACGTCAGTTTATCGCGTCGGTTTTTTCATTACATATACGACATACGCTATACGCTGTACGCGTATGCACATTTTATACCAAAGATTTTTCCTTAAACCGAGCTCACGGATGATGGGATCGAAGAATAAAACGCGAGCCATCGCTTATACGGTACCTTGAAGGCCCTCTGATGAGCATGATACTCCTCCGCGGTCGCGGCACAGGCATCCAATCGGTTGCCGATCTCGTTTAAGGTATTCAGACAGGCCTGGTCGTCGCTTTGAGAGTCCAACAGCCACGGTTGCTGTGAAAACGGAAGTAAACGTAAACGTCTCGGCGGAAGCAAAAACAGAACTTTGCTAACCAGTCGACTCACCGTTAGCTCGTCGCGGATCTCCGATATCGTTTCGTTCAAAGCTGTGATGTCTTTCTGAAGCTGAGCGTTGAATTTGTTGATCAACTTTGGTCGTTCCTCCAGCACGTTCTCCATCACCAAACGTAAACTGGTGAAGTGCGTACCGATGCCCTGAACGTCGACCACGAGCAACGAGCATCGCGAATAGAGGAAGAACGACGTTTGTCGAGTTTGTTAAGTTTATCGACTTTGCGACTCGATCTACCAACGTAACCGCGCGATAGTTACCAAATAATTAGCCATGTCCATCGAGGGTATAGGAAATCCGTATTCTTCCATCAAGTCGTACAACTCTTTCACGTAATCCAGCTGCGCTTCCATTTCATCGACGGTTTCTCGGGCTTTATCGACGAACTTTATGTACGCGACGTATTCCTCCGCCGTGATAGGTTCGGACTCGAGGTACTTGATGGAATCGATGGCTCGACTTAGCAATGAATCGACTCTGGTTTTTCCTAGACTAATGGAACAGCGCTGTTACGCGGAGTCGAAGAAAAATTGAAAGCGAAAAAAAGCGGATACGTTTCGAAGAGACTTGTACGAGAGACGTTTCGAGGAAGGTTTTACAAAGGATAGAGGAAAGAATAAAAATGAAAATAGAAATCAAAATACGAATAGAGACAGAATCGAACGAAAGTTATTTAAATTTTTGTAGAAACGAGAAGCATCGTAATCAACAAAGAAACCCACCTAGGCATAACGGCTTCGAGGACACCGATCTTTCCTCTGGGCGCGATTTCCGCTGCCACCTTAAATCGCTCGAGCTGAATGAGAAAAATGCCCAGTTGCTGATACTCGATAACTTTACCGATTAGCTCCACCTCCCTCTGGTACCGGATGCTCCAATCTCGGAATAATTTGCATTCTCGATTGTCGCGGATAATATTCTCGTCGAACAGCATGTCCTCGAGATAGAATTGACGGATCTCATCGAAACGACAACAATAACGTTTCACGATGTCGAAGCTTCGTTCCCAAATCTCGCTCAACTCCTCCTTCAATGCGTGGGTGATCGGGTCTTGCTTCAGGACGTCGTGCATATCCGGTGGAAGACCGGAAATGCGATCTTCTACTTTGCGATTGATCATTGGCCTCGAATTAACGAGAATCGCATAAAATAAATATCGGATGTAATCGGCGATCGTAAGAAATTTGAAAGTCGTATAGTCGATTCGATACGATACGAAACGATGCGAGACGAGACGAGACGAGACGAGACGTAAAGGTACCTGGTAAACGAGTTGAAGAACGGATCGGAAAGAAGAGGTTTCACAGCGAATATATTTTCCTCCCACATGATTTGGATCGTTTGTATCACAAAGCGGAAGATCGCTTCCGATGGGTCCATTACGACATCCGAGGATGGCAGAATTAGCAAATCCACCACAAAGTATGGCCACTGAAAGAAATCAGATTTATCGGCACAGAGTATAGAGTACAGAGTACAAAGTTTGCGTGTTGGCGTACGTCGTACGTTATCGAGATCGGAAAATTTCAATAACGTAAACCTGAATGCGGTGCGTCGAAGACTGAGTTCCCTTTATCGGGTGGTCGATCGTATCGTCGTCTATAGCCTCGTCCATTGGTAAAAGCTCCACATGTATCTTCAGAGCTTCGATAAACTCCACGTAGGTGTTTATCAAGAGGCCGTGCATCATGTTCGCTTGCATGTAATCGATCAGATGAACGAAGCTAAACATTAAGATATTCACTTTTCATTCGTCCATCGTAATTCGCGTTCGTTTGTAGTAGGTACCTAGGAATTCGAAGAAAATCGATAGCGTACCAAGAGAGTCTGTAACATTTGTTCCTCTTCCTTGCCTGCTCGATGTAACTCATCTTGAGAACGCCGTCTTTCGGCATTTTGAACTTGACAGCGCCGAACTCGCCTACGGAAAGCGAGATCTTTGAGCGTCGAAGACTTTTGAGAAAGATTTTCGATTTTCGATTTTCGAGAAATAACATGGAAAATAATTACCCAATTTCCCGAAAGCGGTTTGTTCTATCGTTATGTTGGAATCGTCCGGAGTGTATCCAGCTCGCAGCAACGCGCCCAGACACGCATTGTTAACGATATCTTTGGCCAATATTCGAAACTCGTCAAGCTTGTGCCTGGTACGTTCCAATTTGGCGAGCTACGAGTACGCATAGTATAAAATAAGAGAATACCGTTCGAGTAGTACAAGTAGCTATGTATCTACTTATTGTAGTAAGTAAGTAAGTAACTAAGTAAATAAGGAGAAAGAAAAACCTGGTTCTCCACGAAATAAAAGAGCAACAGCTTCTCGGTGGCGGTGCTGTCGAAAAAGCTCGAGTCAAGAAACACCGAGCACATCGACTTGATTTCTAGTAGAGCCTTGCTGAGAATCGGATCCGATATAAAAAGATTTTCCTCCAAATAATTGCTCGCTTCCAAAAACTTTCTGCAGGAGACCGATTTCCTCCACACGAAAAACGCCTTCCACTTCCGGAATACCACGAACGACCTTATCTGTCATAAGCAGACCACGCGATAGCTACTCGAAGCCTGGAAAGGTCTTGCGGGAAAAGATTCGCAGATTCGCATTCTTTACCTTGATCAGTTCCAAGTAAAAATGGTATTCCCTTTGCCATTGTTCGATGGGGGTGAAACTAACTTCGTCGGGCGAGTATTGCGTTACACCGTTTGCACTAATCGTCATGTAAGTTTTCCCTACGTTCTTGTAATATACTACCCTGAAAACGATCACCGGAAACTATCTAAAAATCCCGTTCCTAACGCGCATGTAGAAATTCAAGGAGCACCAAAATTATTCACTTGAGGGCGTATGGGGTGAAGTACTTTGAGGATCGATCTACCGCGTAGATCATGTAAAAAAATCCAATTTTTGGATCGTCTCGCAGTTGCTGGATCAGCTCCAACTGATCGGCCAACGGAGGCGCGTCAGGGTCTTTTGTGATCTCTTCTCCGACCGTGGCTGGTTTTATCACAACCGGCCCTCCTTCGAACGGCGGCGGTACGCTTTCTTTCCATAAAAGAAAATTCCTTTTCATCACAATTACCTATTCCCAAGTCTGCCTCTACTCTACTCTACTCTACTCTACTCTACTCTACTCTACTCTACTCTACTCTACTCTACTCTACTCTACTCTACTCTACTCTACTCTACAAACGTAGTTTTACTTTATTTTGCTGTTCATTTTGTTTAATTGTATATTGCATAGATCGGATAAAGAACACTTGGACGACTACACAGCTGATAAATATATTTGAACATCTTCCACAGAATTATCGTTACTCGAATCTGTATCCGAATCTTCTGTCGGCCTCGCGAGTGGAACGTACGGTTTGCAGACTTCTCGTCTAATCTTTTCTTGCTGTTCGCCAAATCCGGTCTACGAAAGCAATTACCTTTAGACGTTGTTCGAGCAGGACAAGATCGAAAGAGTCATAGATATATGTATCTCAACCCTCGGTCGTCAACCTCACCAATGGCTCCCGAAGCTCCGGCTTCTGATCGATTTTCTCGAGCAGCTTCTTGTGCGGCACGAAAAACGGAATCTCATCTTTCCCTCTATGGTTGACCAGAGGCAATGAAAATTCATCCATCAAGATTCAACTCTGATCGAGAAAGATGACAAAATCCATGTGTATTACGATAGAAGAATATCATAATTACTTGTTATAACTGCCAGGTGGTCTTCGGCATAATCTCGATGCAAAATCCGTCGCAGCCGCCGCATTCAGCGCGGTGAATTCGGAAGTTTGTTTTGTGATCGGGGAACCGGTAGTCGGATCTATGCTTTTTTTGTGTTTTTTGTATTCACCATTTTTATCCATTTTAACGTTCTCCGCGAGAAGATGGGTATCGCGCGTTAAGTTAATCGCTCGACTTCTCGTTGAACACTGGTCACATATCGATTAAACAAATGAAACGCGCGAAACAAATGAAATGTCAATTTCGTTTCGCGGCAGAAATGAATCCAGCGTTCAGTCGTTTTCGAGTCAGTTGCATGGTATATCAACCTACATTATTTTCTATTGTCGGTTTCAGAAATCAGGTAATAACTCGTTATTTTATTTAGTACAAATAAAAATGCGATCGGATGCGCCAGCTTTCAAGTGTTCATGTATTATATTATACGTATTTATATTTATTTATTTATATACTATGTAGGTACTACCCCTTCCGAACGTACATGTATCGAGCCATAAGAAGTATTTTATAGTAGAATGTAAGATTTAATACTTTATTCGTTTTCCGTTGTCCCAGCTTCAGCATTTCTTTTCAATTAATAACCCAAACACAGAGTCTTCGTTACAGAATACGTGTACGTTCAACAAACACCTTCCATATTTCGTTTTGGATTTGTAATTGGAATTTGCTGTTGAACGTTCAAAGTTCAACTTTCCTAAATTGGTATTTTTGTCTTGAAATTGATATTCCTCCGTTCGGAGATCCTCAGGGGCTCACTCACGGGATGGGGCCCGTTAGTGGGTACGGGGACTCGCGTCCCCGGGGGCACCGGAATCGCCTATAGGTCGTTGCGTCCACAAATCATTAGATTTGGGCTCGATGTGGTTTCGATTTTCTTTCGATTTGGGTCTCGTTTGGTTCCGATTTTGTATCGACTGGTTTTCGATTTGGTGTCGATTTTGTTCTGACTAGTTTTCGATTTTGTGTCGATTTGGGTTCTTCATCCTGCTCTTGTTGGTTGCTCCGTACTCGTGTACGGGATTAGATTTTGACTCCTGTGCGGGATTGATTCGTTTATATTAAAATTAAATAATTGGTTGAAACTAGTTCTGATCCATGCCACAGAGAGGTAAAATGATGAGACAGGTTCTGTTCCAGGCTTAAAAGTAAAAAGTTGGCACGGCCAAACCCCGATACCTACACACATTGCACGCAATGCATTTTTCTGTCTACGGTTCTGTATTACCGACTCTGTAGAAAATGTCCTAGTACGATAGCGGACTCTATCGAAATGGAACGGTCAGGTGGTGAACTACATGAGGTTGCAACACATAAAGTGTGTGTCCGAGGAGGCTCGATTTTATAGCGTTGTCAGCTTTAAAACGCAATTGTATTCGTACAAAAATACTCCACGTATTATTCACTTGTGCCGCCTATTTTTTTTACAGGACTTCGTACCCCCTGGTAAAAATTTGGCGAATATGATAAAGAAGTTTGTATCCGAAAAAGACGAACTTATGCACATTTAAGAAGAGAAAGAAAGACAGACACAGAGCTGCTGAACACTGTGCACACTCGACAGAAAATTTATTAGTAACACACTTGTGAGGAATTGTTTACAAATATTTGCAGTTAGGAAATATAGAATAGACCAAATAGTTATAAACAATTATTCTAAGTCTCGTTCTAAAATAAACTCAAATAATTTAACAGATCTCTGGTAAAAAATAATCTTCCTTGTGATAGGAGGATCTAGAATGATGTCTCAGCTACATTTCTGTTGCAGTTTTATGTAGATTCGACGCCTAGTTAATTAGTTATTTACGATTTCCAGAGAGGTGACACAACGATTTGTGTATTTACCTTTGACAAATACTCGGACTCTCCTTGTCTTACTCATTGCGGGCCTAGAAGATAGAAGTTACCTCCACAAAAATTGTTGATAAATTACTTCAGGTAATTTTTATAAATATTAGCTCTCGAAGAATATAGAATGGACCTTCGGCAACATTCATGTATAGTTTTCAATTCGATTCTGGAAGAGATTAATTAGTTATAAATAATTTTTGTTACTCTTGTTCTAATGAAACTGTGCATACTAGTGAGAATTAAATATCTTGTATACTACAAATGTTCATGCATAAAAGTTAATCTGTATCTCGAGTACTATTAGCTATTTTTACAAAAAAATTGGGTGGCGAGTTAACCAAACATATAATCGTTGTAATCGGTAAACAAACAGAGATAATAGATTCATTAATTACATTTTTTCACTATAATTATGCTTAGTAATATTCGTGTATCATAAATTATTCTGGATCTCGAGTTTTATTACTTATTTCTACCAAAAAATTAGATGGCAAGATGGTCAAGGGAGTGCTTGTCGACATCATCGACAAAAGGAATTGTTACAAATATTAACCAGCTAGAGATAATAAATTTATCAGTGAATTGTGTTCGATAAATTAATGCTCGCGAATATTCATGTGTCAGAAGATATTCAATATCTCGAGTTACATTAGATATTTTTACTGAAAAATTAGATGGTCAGATAGTCGAGGGAGTGCTTATCCACATAATTAGCAAAAGGAATTGTTATAAACATTAAACAGCCAGAGATAATAACTTTATTAATTACATTAGCTTGATATAATATTGTATGGTAACATTCATGTGTTAAAAATTACTCTGTATCTCGAGTACTATTAGCAATTTTTACTTAAAAATAAGATGGTAGATGGTCAAGAGGATGCTTGTCGACATCGTTGGCAAAAGGAATTGTTATAAACATTAGACAGCCAGAAATAATACATTTATCAATAATTATTATCACGGCGATCGAGATCTATCAAAATTACTTGGGGTGGGGAGCGTTGAGCTTCGCCGTGCGCTGCGCATCACTGCTTACCTAAGCCCGCGGAGCGCGCTCAGTCAATCAGTCGGGCCGGGGGCTCCGGCAGGAGCGGACGAGCTCCGGGACCAGGAGAGTGTTCGACTACCTTGGGGTTGACCAGGGATGCTCCAGAGGTACCCTGGCATCTCCTGCCTACCTTGGGATGACCACGGGTCCTCCAGCATTGGTCTGCCCTTGCCTACCCCGAGGTTGACCAGTGGACATCCAGTGGTCATCCAGTGGTCGTCCAGTGGTCATCCAGTGGTCATCCACTGGTCATCCAGTGGTCATCCAGTGGTCATCCAGTGATCATCCAGTGATCATCCAGTGGTCATCCAGTGGTCATCCAGTGGTCATCCACTGGTCATTCAGTGGTCATTCAGTGGTCATTCAGTGGTCATCCAGTGGTCATCCAGTGGTCATCCACTGGTCATCCAGTGGTCATCCACTGGTCATCCAGTGGTCATCCACTGGTCATCCACTGGTCATCCACTGGTCATCCACTGGTCATCCACTGGTCATCCACTGGTCATCCAGTGGTCATCCAGTGGTCATCCAGTGGTCATCCAGTGGTCATCCAGTGGTCATCCAGTGGTCATCCAGTGGTCATCCAGTGGTCATCCAGTGGTCATCCAGTGGTCATCCAGTGGTCATCCAGTGGTCATCCAGTGGTCATCCACTGGTCATCCACTGGTCTTCCAGTGGTCATCCAGTGGTCATCCAGTGGTCATCCTGTGGTCATCCACTGGTCATCCAGTGGTCTTCCAGTGGTCATCCAGTGGTCATCCAGTGGTCATCCAGTGGTCATCCAGTGGTCATCCAGTGGTCATCCAGTGGTCATCCAGTGGTCATCCAGTGGTCATCCAGTGGTCATCCAGTGGTCAACCAGTGGTCATCCACTGGTCATCCACTGGTCTTCCAGTGGTCATCCTGTGGTCATCCACTGGTCATCCACTGGTCATCCACTGGTCATCCAGTGGTCTTCCAGTGGTCTTCCAGTGGTCATCCAGTGGTCATCCAGTGGTCATCCAGTGGTCATCCAGTGGTCATCCAGTGGTCATCCAGTGGTCATCCAGTGGTCATCCAGTGGTCATCCAGTGGTCATCCAGTGGTCATCCAGTGGTCATCCAGTGGTCATCCAGTGGTCATCCAGTGGTCATCCAGTGGTCTTCCAGTGGTCATCCAGTGGTCATCCAGTGGTCATCCAGTGGTCATCCAGTGGTCTTCCAGTGGTCATCCAGTGGTCATCCAGTGGTCATCCAGTGGTCATCCAGTGGTCATCCAGTGGTCATCCACTGGTCATCCAGTGGTCTTCCAGTGGTCTTCCAGTGGTCATCCAGTGGTCATCCAGTGGTCATCCAGTGGTCATCCAGTGGTCATCCAGTGGTCATCCAGTGGTCATCCAGTGGTCATCCAGTGGTCATCCAGTGGTCATCCAGTGGTCATCCAGTGGTCATCCAGTGGTCATCCAGTGGTCATCCAGTGGTCATCCAGTGGTCATCCAGTGGTCATCCAGTGGTCATCCAGTGGTCATCCAGTGGTCATCCAGTGGTCATCCAGTGGTCATCCAGTGGTCATCCAGTGGTCATCCAGTGGTCATCCAGTGGTCATCCAGTGGTCATCCACTGGTCATCCACTGGTCATCCACTGGTCATCCACTGGTCATCCACTGGTCATCCACTGGTCATCCACTGGTCATCCACTGGTCATCCACTGGTCATCCACTGGTCATCCAGCGGACATCCAGTGGCGAAGCTGTAGAAAATCAGAGGTTGATTTTTAATCTAAACCACTATTTTATTGAACGATCATTTGAATATTCGATGACTTCTTCAAAAATCATGATAATTTTTTAAAAATTTTTATGCGAATATAAAATTGTTAAAAATTTTGCAATTTTCAATTCGTGGTTCTTTTATTACATATATGTACACCTGATTATATGGATAAAAACCATGTTCACCAAAGCAATTTGCAGAACACACGTGTAGTTTTAATATTATTTTCGCCATTTTAATAGTATTAACAAATGTTAACTTATGAACATAACTAATTTGAATATTAACACGAAATGTATTGTTTTACGATATGAAAATGTTAAGAAATGTATAAACTTTCGCGACATGATAATTGTTGCAGTGTACACGAGCATGTGTAAACTAATATTCATATATTAAAAATTATGCAGATTAAAATACATCGTCGAAAGCCTCAAATAAAATTCTTTCCTGAACTTCGAAGAAAACTTTTCCCTACAAATACAGTTTAACTTATCCGATTTGTGGCATGTTTAGACTTATTTTCATCAAAAAAGCATTTGCAATCGATTCATAATGCTTCCCTGACAGAATTATGAACCATAATAAACATTTTATTGTTCTTAATACGCGTTAGTGAAACCTTTACCTTTGTTGTCTTCAAGAGGCTCACGTAGCGGCGACGTACGATATGGACGTGATTCAGCATCAGAGGCAACATTGTAACACACATTGTATCATAAATAAATACAATTTTATTTATTATTAACATTATCATAATGGTAAGATCACCTATCGATTGAATATGTTTTTCTGATCAAAATAAGCCCAAACACGGCATAAATCGGATTATCATGCATAAATAGCGTACATTACACTGAAAACAACGTGCGAAACATTTTCGACGACAGAATCTGTCTACAGAAGCTGACGGAATTTGAAACGTCTCGAGCTCGATAAATGCGGTAGTGCTTGTACGTGACCACTGTTGCTCACGGTATTTGTTGTTGCACACAAGAAATAATAAATAGAAATAATAAATCACGTTGATAAAATTTTCGCCCATTAATGACGCACGTCGTTAAAACAAAAATTGATATCTCTTCAGTCAAATATATTGTTTTTCTACATATTGTATAATAAAGCAATGTCTCTTTGGACACTTTAGAATTAAACTAATCCAATAGAAAATTTGTATTACTTTTTATACATATTTATTAAAAATATTATAACGAAAATTTAATTTAATGAATTTAACGAATTTATGAAAATTTAATGAATTCTTATTCTTCTGCAGATGAAAAGAATGCAAGTACTTATTTTAAAAACAAGAAAACACAAGCATAGTTAATATATGTGTAATGTGTACACACTCATCAACTGCATAGAATTTGTATTGATGTTAAGTGTAAAGAAAGTAAACTATTGGTCTAAAGTGTATAAAACTATTATAATATACATTCATTAGTGACACGAGTAATAAAAATAATATTACGTACAAAAACCAAATTAATTTTACTACAATTCGTATTTTTGTAATACATTCTTCATAAATATTATTTTCACCGTTCAAATACACGCGCCGTATGCATTAGTAGCCTCCAAAACACCCGTAGTAAAAATAAAGTATACGGAAGATTCAGTTCTTGCTAATACGGCTAAATTCGTGAACTATCGGTAATATTGAGCGCGACACCGAAATGGTACGGCGGCCACTGTGGCCCCCCGAGGCCTAGACAGAAAAGCCCATAAGTTGCAATGTCTGTGTCTGTGTCTAGCATCAGAGGCAAAAAAGAGAAACATCTAGGTGGCGTGACGCGACCTAGCACTGCCCAGCCCTGCCACAACCAAAGACGAACTTGAAGATAACGGACGTTATTTTTTGATTTACTTATTTATTTATATAATTAGAAAATATATTTTTGTTATTTTAGATATTGGAAAGGTTTTTGGCAATTTTCCTTTGTCTTGCAACAAATGTTGGTATTCTTTATAGATTCTGCCAAATAAAATAAAATTTTATATTATGTTAAATTTGTTTACTTATTTCCAAACTTCACCTTATTACCCTATATAATCCGAACTTTTTTAGGTAAAGATAGTATGCGAATGTTGAAAAACGTTATTGTATGAAAAACATTATTTGTAAAACAGGACCTCAAAGAACTCTCAAAAGTTTGAAATTAGTACAGCATTGATGCCACGCGCGAATACGCATGCGCGAAAAGCTGACATTTCTGGCATCGCTGCCTTCAGTCGGACTACGGATGCGTCAAGAGTTGCGTGCGCGTGTCATCCATGTAATGCGTAAATACTCGTTCGATTTTCTATTGGAGTGCAAATCTTATTGAAGAGAAGCGACGCGAAGTCTTATTCACCGTGTATCGTGGATTTACTGTAGATCGAGGATCGAGTCGGTTATTCGATAGGCTCCTACCAATTAGCGTGTTGCACATATACATATCCACGCTTACCATCCGTAAGTGTGATGCTATATATTGAATTCTATTCAACCATGCGAATGACTGTTCGGTTATCGTCGATTTACTTATCGGTGATCATTCTTCCTTGCGGGAACTTTGATTCGCGAGTAGCTTTTCTCTCGATAGTCGAATATCGCTTTATGTAATACGGAAAAGGAGGAAAATCAGTCCGTCGATTGTTTAACCTGGTAACCGAACAAAATTGTTGCCACTCGATCGCGGTGTTGCGCATCGATTATACAGTGTACATTATTTTATCGAACACTTGGATTTATTGTGACAAGGAAATGATCCGATTGCGAGCGTGTACGATCGAACAATCGTCTGGATTCAGCGTGTCCGGTATTTTGATGTTTTAGAGGTTCTACCGTTTCACCGTAAATAAGTATGTACAATAGGAGTACCGCGCGCCGTACGACATTTACGACGTCCGCGACCATGCGACTTACGGCGTTTACGGCTATGCTAGGCTTGCCAGGCGGTACCCTACGCCAGCCTACGCGTAGGGCACACTCATGACGTCACATACTAATACGACTTGCACCACTGTTTGCACACTCGATGCGGTAAACGTAGCAGTGCTGAGATATCGCGCAAGATTTCTCGCGCATGCGCGGCGATTTTAGCACCGGTGAAGTAAAATTCTCAATAAGTTGACCGGTACCTTGGTCACCCTGTAAAATTTAAAAAAATTGGCCTGATTTGATTCTGAAAAATTAATGTGTAACATGTGTATTCGTGTATACATCTCACGTATACATATGAAATATTAAAATTTAATATACACATATATTGATATATCGTCTAACCAAGAATTTTGAAAATGACAAAGTTTACGCCTCTTTGTAGCTCCTTCTCCAATATTCGCTGCCATTGTATAATAAAATATTAACAATAACATACCATAAACTCATAGGACACTCGTCTCGTTCCGTGTCGTGTCTCCCGCCCTGCCAATATCAGTGGTTTCCCGCCAATATAACTGCCACAGGGCCCCATCACCTTGTCATCGTAATATAGATACGTTACAGTTTGGACGCGCATGTGCGAGAAATCTTGCGCGATATCTCAGCACTCAGCACTAATAATGTACAGTAACTAATCCGCCTCTAAAGAACCTATACATATAAGAGGATTGCAATGCCATCATCGTCTACTGATCTATTATATATATATATATATATATATATATATATATATATATGTATATGTATTTAGATCAGTGTCATCATCACACGACCGTATCGTGACGACACGATTACCCTATCTCTGACGCTGTATCGTATCCCCGATTTGTTTTTATCGCATATCCAATACATATGCATAGGTACGCTTTGAATCTGAATCGTCTCATTGACATCGTCCAGGATAGTCTTTTTCGCTTGACGAATAAATAGCAGACACAACTATCTACGGTTTCACGATTCTTCGGAAATACGATTTTATACGTGGCGCGTCGGATCGAAAAGGTTAACGTTGTTTCGAGTCTTCGAGTGTAACCTGCTCTCACGTTTCGAATACGTAACACGCCATTCGGAACGTAATTACACTAATTACTCCTAACCGCGAGTTTGTCGTTAGTTTTTATCTGAAATATTCCACTGTCTGGCAATCGTTGATCTATTCAAATATTTCCCCGTGACATTTATAGGTTCTGTTAATGTTACAGACTCCGAGAACGATCTTGTTCAATTTCTTCGACGAGTTGCTCGAGCGCGGAACTAACAATCTTTGTAAGCCTATGCAAAACTATTTGCAGAAACTACATTCAGGCTAAAAGCAGACGACTTTGTTCATTCTATCGTTCCCAAATTTTTTGACACGCGATAATTAGGAATTCGCGACACTACCAGAATGGAGCGAAATTAAGAACTCGTTGGTAGGAGTAGAAGCAAACGCCTGTATTGGGAATTCAGGCTTGTCTTCGAAATAGCGCGTAATCTTATTCACAATTGCATCGAAATACATTTGTAGACAAATTTTCGTGTTTCTACGTATTTAGACTTTGTATTTCCACAGTTTTCGCCGTTCCCACCGTAAGTATATGTCTATTTTCGAATCAACGAGAATACAGAAAATTTGACGTGACTCGAGTATCGCGCGACGCGTTCTCGTTTTGAATCTGCATCGGTCCGTTATCACTTTAGGCGACATTTATTCGTGTTCGTTCGTTACGACCAACGACCTACGCGGCGGGACGGGACGAGGCGGGACGAGACGGGAAAGAAACAATGGAAATGCAATAAGTGCAAACGTTGTGCCGACACTGCCGATCGAAGATTTCAATCGACGCCATCGACGTTTCGATCGGATTGCTCGTTCTTCTATGTTTTGGTTATACCGACCTACTTTAGAGATAGCGTATTTAAGGTAGACGTAGCATTTATAGGTACGTCAGACCGTTGATCGAACCTAATCACTGCAAGGTAAATGTCGACTTAACGATAACTTGTTACCTTAACCATAAATGTTGCGGTCTGTAAAACGTTTCTTGTAGCATATTCGGTATTGCAAATTCAATTTCGATCGTTTGAAAGTTTTCAACGCGAGGCAGTTTCTCGAGCGTTGCATCATCTTTTGCAAAAAATAGCCGGTTATCAACTGATCGCTGATATACCATTTGAAAGAACTCGACCATTTTTTGATTGACATTTAGGTTGGCTCGTTGAACCCTTGTCTCATTGGCCGTCGCGTCCATTCGATTGAGCGTTGACCGAAATTAAGTGTTAATTTTCCATTGAAATTGAATTGAAACAAAGTTGTCGGTTAAATAAAAACTGTAAAGATTGGTCGAGTCTTCAATTTCACGACACAGCGAGCACTTTTCACTTCCGTCGTCAAGCTCATTATTTCAATTTCAATTTCATCTTCGTTTAATAAATCATAAACATAAGTCAGATTTGCACATTGGTCGGCAGAGAATGTAAATGAATTGGATTCGTACGAACTCGATGCGTCGATGGAAATGGCAGGCGTAATTCGACGATTGGGAATCATCGGTGTAGACTCTGATTGGAGAGAAACGTTCGCGTCGAGCTACTTAACCGTTAGGATAAAAATCGTATAGATCGTGGTATCCGGGAAGTGACCCCTAGGATCCGTCTACCTACGCTCGAATTCATTAAACTTTGTTTCCCTTCGTTGTATACGCAATTACCACGGCCAAGAAAACCATCGTCAATTGGGAGGAGAAAGGGCGAGGGAGAGGGAAAGGTAGAAAATGAGAGTAAGAGAAGTGGTGGGGCTCAAAAAGAGGGAAGAGGGAAGTGGCAATTAAGTGTATCGAATACATTATCAGAATATGGAAATCGTTCGCAGGGAAATGGATCGTGTTTACGTGGACGAAGAGACTGGTGAGATCATGAGTCTACCAGTGACCGAATACGAGGTTCGACGGCACGTGGTCGCGGTAAATAATGCCGAAACTGGGGAACCGGAGATGAACGTGATGGGAACGAATACCGTCAAGAGCCGGAGGATACGCTTCCAGGTAAAATAAACATCCTTTCTGTACTGTCCGTATACATAGTAACTTTTCTGTCCTTGTAACGTTCGGAAAATATGGTGTCTCCGATTTGTACTCACGGTTACCGTAAATATTTGCAATTACTTTTGAATCATTCGACAGTTCGAAATTTCGGCATTTCGACATTTCGACATTTCGACAGTTACGAATGCGAAGAATCGAAGCAGCGAAAACGAAAAGTTTTTCGATGAAATTCGATGAAAGTTGTCGTTTGATCGAGCAATTATGGGAGAAATATGTAAACTTGTAAAACTCGATTTCGTTTTGAACTCGTTCTGCAGTGAAACAAAGGCCTATTTAGTTTCGTGCGAAACTGGTTCGAACGGGACTTGTTTACCGTGATCGTTCTTCCTACGTATATATGTACGTGTACGTTAAGGGTACGCCAAAGATGTAATAATAATATTAATAAATAGCTATTGTTTAGATTCCGAAAGAAGTGAAGGAAACGTTGTCGATTAAGGACGGTTCCAAGAAGACGAGCGAAAATCTGATGAAATTAGATCCCGTTCCTGCTGGAACGTGCTTCAACCAGATACACCCAATTTGCGTGTTTTTACTGGCAATCGTCTGCTTCCGTTGGTTTTTGACGGTGATCATGATCTTGGAAGTGGCGTTCCACATTTGGGCCCATCGCAAAAATAAATCACTGAGGAATGCCAGCGTTTACTTTCGTTCACCGTTTCACGCGATCTCGTCCGAATTCTGCGCGATCTGCCAAAACGAGACGTGCATGGATCGCGTCGGAAAAATGCAGCAGATACGAATGCAAAGATTTTTGCGACAGTGCGATTATATGAAACGCATCGTAACGTGAGAAACGTTGGCATCGTTACGGAAACATTGAAAAGCGGTGGTTAACATTTACAATCGTTTCTTCATTCGTCGACTGCGAAGAACGCAAGAAACGTGTGTCGTATTAAACATAATCTAGTATTAAGCAAGTAACCGAGATACTTGGTATTTTTATCGTTGTCTGTTGTACGAAGTTACTAACGCGAATTCAACATATAGAATATAGAATGTATTAGGTAGCAAGTAATTGGTGCGGGACAAGATTTTTCTATCCGGGATTTCCTCTATGGACCAACGATCACAACGAAAGAGAGTATATACAAGATAGTTTCGCGTATATCTGTTATACTTGCGAAAAGATTTTCTTAACATTTCCATTGCACGTTCGAATCGCTACAAGGAGGAGCGGGGACGAGAACATAGAGTTATCGTTTATTTAAAAAAAATAAAAGACTTTTTATTAAACTTTATTCTACGAATGTAAAAAATAAGTTACTCTGTTAAGGCACTTGTAAGTAAATATTTTGCATATCACAACTTATACCAACAACTTTGTTACTCGTTATCGAAGCAATAAAACGATATACAATCTTTAATAATCGATGGCTGTTTTTCTCCTTTTTTACTTTCTCGGTAAAACTACTTCGGTCGACTCCCGTTGAAAATAATTAGACGTTTCGAATATAGTACGATTAACCGAATGATCACGCCCCAAATAATTTTCTCGACGGCTCGTATTCCGGCCAACGGTCCTACAGAAATAAATTACGAGTGCGCGAACGCGTCGTTCTAACGTAATGCTAAAATTTCCCTCGCTGCTAATTGACACAGAGCATTGAAGTTGTAGGAAAGATGAGATCTCCAGAAACGGCATTTATTCCAAACGTACGCGGGATAATTTGGACTCTGTATGCCGTGAAAGATTCGAGCAACCGCGCGGCCATTAAAATTATTGTCTCGATAGCTTATGATCAAGTTTCGAATGTCGCCGATTACCTCCGCCTCGTTTTGAAGTTTCATCTGAAACAAAAATATAAAAGACGCGTTTAGTCGTTTCGTTGTTTAACGGTTTAATCGTTTAGACAAAACGACAAGTTCGTTTGTGCAAATAAGCGATATCTTTCGCAGGAATTGTGTTCCATACTTGTTTCGGATCAATGTCTAGAAGTACTGCTCCGGCGAAGTATTTTCGAATAACGCTCTTCAATTCGTCGGACTTGTTGTTCGTGTGCTCGTTCGTGGTCGTGCAATGAGTCACCGACGGCATGCTAAACTTATGGAGCGTCACGCTAATAGTTTCGAGTTGTTGCAAAGCCGACGTTTCTTGGAACTGTGCGCGGCTAACTAACGCGTCCAGTGCTTCGTCCAGTTCCTCTTCCGTGAGATCGCCCGGAGCTCTCACTCTTAATCCTAGCTTATCGTATCTGACCGAAATCGATGAACGCTTCGATGTTCCGTTCACTGCAAGCATGCAAGCGTACCAAACAAGTGAGTATTCGAGTACGCGTGTAAGAAAGTATACTCGTACAGCTGCTCGTGCATGCTGCGCGTGTACGTTCTAATCGTTCTAATCGTTCCTCTTATCGATCGACAATTGGACACACCTGTTTTCCACTCCAAGTTTTTAAGATGACTCTTTACCACTCCGCTGTCCCATCCAATAGCAGACGCCACGTCTACGACTGCGAACTCGATAACGCTGCTGTTTTCGTGCGATATACCCTTCTGCAGGTCCAACGCTATCGCCATCGCGAGCGGTGGTGACTAAAATATTGTATGTACGATTAGATGGAAACACTTTTCCCGTAGAAATAGCAATCGCAATCGCAAATAGTAATAGCAGCAACAACAGGTAATAGTAATAGAATCGTGTTGCGAAGCGATACGGAAATCGATGAAATCGAGTGGAGCGATCGACGATGGACTCACCGATTGCGCCGCTTGTTTCAGAGCTTGAGGACCACTGTAACTGGACACTCTAGCGTTAACGTACACGGACGAGAGGACGGTGATAAACCTTTTCGGGTGTAATTCGAGGTAGCATAGAAGGGTCGAAATCGACTCTTCGGCGATATCCAAAGCTGCAACGGTTTCGTTGACCGGAATAGCAACCTCGTGGCCAGGACATCTGCGATCGGAATTTTTCACGCGCAGTTGTGCGCACGAACACGGGACGAAAACTTTCTGAAGTAACCGTCTTATCGTGTGCCTGTCGACACCATTCGCGTAAATATGCCGACGCAATTCCCACTTGTCGTTGTCTTCTTTAGGGTTCAAGAACAAATGACAGTGCGCCAGGAGACCGTCTCGACCGGCTCTTCCGACTTCCTGGACGTAGCCTTCGAAGGTTCCGGGCATATTGTAGTGGATAACGGCGCGAATATCTGGCTTGTTCAGACCCATACCAAAGGCAACGGTAGCAACGACGATTCTCGTCTGACCGCTCATGAATGCTTTTTGAACGGTTTTTCGACGGTAGGCCGACAAGCCGGCGTGATACGGCTCCGCTAACGAAGATATTTTGCAGTTGGGTTTATCGGGATTGCGTGGATCCTGTTGAACAAACACGAATGCATACCATTCTAGCGTCTATGCCTATGTCAATGTCGATCGTTTGATTCTTGTTGTTGTTGTTGTTATTATTATTATTATTATTATTATTGTATTATCGCGCGAAGAAAAATTGAAAAATGATCGTACCTGCAAGGATACCCTCAAGAGGCCAGCGATTCTCGCACATTCTTCTCTACGAGTGCAATAAATTATGATCGAGTCGCAATCCTGGAACCTATCGCTCAGCAATAATTTGATTAAAGCCTGATCTCTGATCTCATCCCTGGAGACTGTTAGCAACAGGTTCCGCGGCATTGGGATATCGGAGATGACCCCAACCATTCCATCGTGTACGCCCAGGTGACTTACTATGCTTTCGGCGGTTGCTTTGGTTGCGGTAGCGGTGAGAGCCAACACCGTTCGGACGCCTAGTTTTTCTTTGAGCACTCGACATACCATTAGGTAAGATGGACGGAAATTGTGCGACCACTGCGAAATGCAATGAGCCTCGTCTATGCAGGCGAAAGCGATCGGTGGAAGCTGCCTGAGGAGTGCTCCGAATCCGGTGGACTTCTCGCCGGCGACCACAGCTTCCGGAGAGATCAGCAAAATATCCATTTCACCCTGCTTCACCATCCGCATAACATTGTCCCGCACTTTTTGCGTTTGACCCGTGTGCAGACACGACGCGTTCAGAAATTCTGGCACGCCCGTCACTTGGTCGTCCATCAAAGACACCAACGGCGATATCACCAGAGTGATGCAATTCGAATGTTTCGCGTAAAGGTACGCGGGTAATTGATAACACAATGATTTGCCGGAGCCGGTCGACAGGGTGACCAAAGTCGATTGACCGGAGAGTATTCTCATCACAGCTTTCTCTTGTCCAGGCCTGAAAGTCTCGTGGCCGAACTGCCGCAACGCTTCGAAGACTTCGGACGGTGTCTCTGCAACCACGCGTAAAAGGTGCGATTACACGTTGACGTTCGCTGGACGAGGTTGTTTTATTTAAACGCGTGTAATTATCGACGCGACGCAGATGCAGGATACCTATGCAGGTTTGATCTTCCTTGGTGTCGTAGAGAGGTCGTACAGTGCCGATTTCGGGCGGTAGCAATTTCGATATCAAATCTTCGGGAATTTTGTGTCCGCGCAAAAGTACCTAGAAATTTCATCGAGTATAGAGTAGCGGTAATAAATGATAACTAATTACGGGTAAGTACGGATAATTACCGACAATTACTTTTCGAGATAAAATGTTATTGTAACCCCCCCCCCCCCCCTCTTTCATAAGTATTAGGACACCCTTCAAAAACCAATTCCTTTTTGAAACTGTTCCAAACGACTGGAGTTCTTTTTAGATATTATCAGGATTAGTTTACTAGATAACGTGTGGACAACCTTTTTTCAGATCCTGCAGTTTTCCTAACTCTATCGCCATAATTTTATTTTCTGGCTATTTATTGCCATTAGCAACATCCAACCAGATCCATTTTCCTCCTCATAAATTGTACAATTTCTTCGGAACAACCTTTTTTAAAATTGTTATTGGTGGGAATTGTAAAGAAAAAAAGCGAAGGATTTTTAACTTTTTTATCAGTACCGATAACGAAAATTTAAAAGATGTCTTTTGGAAATCTAAGTGTGTTCTATACGTGTACACAATTTTATTGAAATCGAACGATGCATAAAAAAGCCATAGGCATTGAAAGACGTAAAAATCTTTGAATTTCGTGCTTGCGATTTATTTAAATCGCATTTTCTCACAGTTTTTGTAATTTTCTTCGTAATTTTGACCAATAGTAGTTTCCAAATCATCTTTATTGTACATTACATCGTAAACTATTCCTTCTAACATCTCGAAAAAACTCAAATTGTTTGGTTCAATTGTTTGGGTTGTATGTACATTACCTCGTCCTCGATAGGTTCCCATAGGTCTTCGTAAGGCTCGCCCTCGCTCTCGCTCTCGCTCTCATTCTCGTTCTCGTTCTCGTTTCTGATTTGGGTTTCGTCTTTGGCTGTCTGCTCTTCTACCAGCTTGGAGCAGTAGGCTGGTTTTTGCGGCAAACGATCGATTCTATTAGCGTGCGCCACAATCGCGTTTTGACTAGCCATTTGTTGTGCCTCCTCCAACGTTGGGAATTCTGAGGTATCGTCCACCTCGTCCAAAGGTATCAGGTCGTCGCCTTTTCTGTTCGGACAGAGTCTCGAGAAATGCCCAACGTCTCCGCACCGGAAACAAGTTGCGACGCTATGCTTCTCAACGAAATCGGCCACTTCCAAACTACCCTCGCTAGCTCCCAATTCCTTTTTCCTTTGTTTCCACTGATTTTTCTTGTACTTAGAGAAATTGAAGTGTTTCTTACCGCGCACGAACACTTTCTTTTTTAAATTTATTCTAACAAAGTTTTCATTTATCTTTCCGTCGGCTACCTTTTTCTCCAATTTTTCTTTATCCGTTAATTTTGATTTTGATTTTGTGAACACAGCGGAATCGACGGATATATCATCGGCGATGGAAGACACTGACTCGGAGCACAACTCGATAAGGTCTCCTTGACTTTTCTTGTTGATCGCGAAACGTGGAACAGCTTGTAAAGTTTCTATCGCGTATATCGTCGGTTGTTTGTCCTCTGTTGTATTTTCCGCGTCTGCAGTTTCGGTTTGTACAGAATTTTCCTCCGTGTCATCGTCACGCCGTACAGTCTTCTTCCTTCTGGAAGATCTCGTTGTTCTTGAAGTATTTTTCTTCTCCTTCTTGATATTCGTCCCCTTTACGGTATTTCTTTTACCGGTGGTACTTGCCCGCGTTTTCGTCGACTTTTTCGTTTTCTTTTCCGTACCGTTTCCATCGTTTTCATTGAAATCTGGATCGGCAAATTCATCGTCCGACGAAACATTTTTGATTCTCCTTCCGTCAACTTTGCGGCGACGCGGTTGTTTTTCGTTAGACGATCCATCCTCGACTTTCTCGTTTTTCGACTTTGCGTTTGCGGCTTGTAGCGCATCGTTTATTATATTTTTGCCTTTCCTGCTGTTGGTATTGCTTGTTGTACGTGTTTCTCGATCGCTTGTATTATCAGTTTTCGTTAGAGGAATAGTGTTAGCGCTATAATAATAATCGGTATACAGGTTCTGTTCATTTGCAGGAGTAATAATATTATTAATGTTATTATCTGTGCAGAGCCTTTTAGCGGGATAGCTGTCTTGGTCGCTTGATCTTTTCTTAAAGTTTCTAATACGTTTTCTATGTTCTTCTTCCGAATCGCTGTTACAAACAAAATCTTCGTCGTCGGATATTTGTACGGATCCAGGTGCTTGCGCTTGTATGTACTCTTTGGGCGATCGAATGCTGGATTCCATTAATTCGACTCCGGAGTCGCTCGTACCGGAAAGTCTCTGAGAATCTAGTGCTGGATATTCCAAATTATTCTGCTTGGCACACCTATCTAACCAGCCTGGATTCAAGTTTCTATTAACCGTACGACCCTCTATTAATTGCTGCACCGTGCCGATAGCTTGGGTGGTTGGTTCGTGTTCGACGAGCGTAACTTTCACTGGATCTCCAAATATACCTTTTGTCTCCTCGAGGACATCGATTCCATCGTTCGTATTTGTATCCACGGTTACAGTTTGTTCTTTGTTACCATTAGCACCGATATCAATGTTTTTTTCAGACGTCCCTTTTAACTTTGTCGCGGATAAAGATTTTCTAGGATTTCTTTTTGTGAAGCTCGAACCTTGAAACTTATTCTGCGATAGTTGAAAAGACGAAGACCTACTTACAATTAAGGACTGTCTTTTTTTAGGTAATTGTTCATTGCTTTTACTCAAATGTTCGCCCCATACGCCTTTCACATTTTTCAATTCCATTACCTCTTTTACAAAATCGCAATACGTAGAGCGACGTTTGTTACAACATGGATCTATGTTCTCCGCATCTTTTGTACTTGTGTCTGCAATATTCTTTTGTCCCGCAATGTCTGTATCATCCGTTGCCACGTCTACTGTATTACCGTCTTCTATAGTTTTTGTACTTTTTGTCCCTGCATCTTCAAAATTCTCTTGATTTATGCCTATCGCATCTATCGTACCAGCGTTTACGTCATTCTTTTTCTCTGTTATTTCTATGCTCTCGACGGTCTCTGTGTCCTTATACGCGTTTCCAATGGTTTCCGTGATTTTAATTTTCATACGATACTTATCGTCGTATGTCGATATTTCATTTTTGTTCTCAATTTCTTCGACCGACATCCGTGTAACGGTTTCTCCAGAAACGACATCTTGTACCTCGTCCGAGAATGTAATATCCGTAAGCGTTTCTTCCAAGGCGCGTGTCTTTAATTTCCAATACATTTTGTAAGCTTCTTTTATTTTGATGTCAGCCTCCTTTATATCATTCTAAAAATTGCAAACGGTCGTTTGTTAAAAGTCAAGATAGCACTATTTCCTAAAATTGATGTGTACAGAAAAAAATAGTATGTCTTAAATTTGTATATATAGTATACATTCCACAAATACTATCGTCCGATTGATAAACTTGTAATAAAAAATTTAATACCTTGTTTGGTTTACGTCCATGTTTTTCCGTAAAGCGGCTTTCCCATAATTTGACGCGAATCTTGTATTTCTGATAGGTTGTTTTGAAAACCGGATCCTCTAATATATTCATGTTCGCATATGGAATAAAAAGACTCGCAAAATTGATGCTTCTATGGGAACGATTTGTAATATATTGAAGGTTAGATCAAGCGAGTACCAACTCTACGTAAGTAATGTATATAGACTCCAATAGACTCTGCGTGACTCTGCGGGAGCTGGCGGGAGCATCCCGCCGATCCCGCCTAAAATACTACTATATATATACACTATATAGGATTCAAGAGCAAAGTGCGCATGACAGTGACAGACAGTCGACCTATCCGTTTTGCTGCTGATGCGACCCGTTTTGAAAAAAACTAACATTCAATACATTTGATCAGAGAGGATATTCCCCATATTCCATATTCCTCTCTGATCCGATACATTCGAGCAACGTTCTTCTAATTTGTCATTATTACAATTTTACGATACAACCCGTTTTACTTTTACCGTATGATTTATATACAAATATATTTTATAACGCGCTTAGACGAAAACCGATAATTATACATGTGAAGCAAGAAAATCTAATAATACTGGAAAGCATTCGTACGATTCAATTACATATATAGCGTCATTCTTTTGAAAATACAGCGTAATGGTTTGCGTCGGGTCTGTTCATTACGAACTTTGATAATCTCGAGTCCTCGTACAACAAGGCCCGTATTCCATCTGTATGTACATGTTTTTTTTTTGCTCAATATATGTGTAGGTGGTCTTGTTTCAGACGTTGGATTGCTCGATATCGATTCCCATGCGTTTGGACACCTTTGTGTACAATGTTGAGGTTGCGTGCAATAAACACATGTTCTACGATGTCATCTGGTACTCGTTTGTACTGTAAATATTTAGAAGGTACAATAGTGGGACGCGCCGAAGTTTACGGCTGAGGGTAAGTAACATTGACCCAAGTTCTTGAATGCGGTTCTAACCGTAAACATCTAGTCTCGAACAACATTTTTGTGTTAATTGTAATACGATTTTTTCTAAAAGTTTAATCTTTTCGATAAACATGTGTATGTACATATACCGAACAGGTGTTCTTTCCGGATATAAAGTCGTCGTACGAGATAAAAAGCATGACGATCAGATCGAAACGGAAGGATGCAACGAACAGTTCCTCTTCGACATTTTAATCGGCTGATTTCACTGATTTTTCGATCGTGAATTTTCGCACGGACACGTAATCGCGCAATCGGGTACCCTCGGATGCGTAAGCGGAGAAACGAAAAAATTAATCGAGACGATCGATGACGAACGACTGACAGGTAAGCTTGCAAAAGGTTGTCGGTTTTAACAATATTTGCCAGCTGTCGGGAAATCGTCTGATCCCATTTCTAAAAAAAACCTATGTATAGGTACATTTTTTGAAGCCAATTTTCGAGTGGCCGTGTCGCATCGATCCGAACAAATGACAGTCGAAAGGGACAATGTCCGACGCGCAGACATTATCGTGTAATAGGGTGTCTCTTACGTTGATTCGTGGTTGCTTTTCTATCGGTGTGTTATAGTAAAAAGGTTAAGATCGTGAGTAAGCAGCTTTTTGAAATTTCTAAAGCTCGCGGTAATTTACATTTGTTTGCAGTCGACAAACTTTTGCAAGCATCTGGTGCACGTTACGAAGCAACCACTATGAAGCTCGTTTATTGTGCGGCACCGGCAAGTTGAAACTTTTCGGGAAAATAAGAAGGTTTGCAGCGGTGTAGGCTTAGTTCCGTGTTGCGGCATGGCAGCCAGCAGACAGAAGGCGACAGGGCCGACAACACCAACGGCAAATGGCAACATTGAGTGACAAGCGATAGCCTAATACTGCTAATACATTATTTGATCACTGATCGAAGACGAGGACAAAGACAGAGACGAAGACGAAGACGAAGACGAAGACGAAGACGAAGACGAAGACGAAAACGAAGACGAAGACGAAGACGAGGACGAAGACGAGGACGCACGCTTGCGTGGAAGAGCACAGTCACGAGCTGCGAACTGCGAGTCACGAGCCGCGCCGGTCTTGGTTGACGGTGTCGCCAACTGGTGGACGACCATCGCATCAGTATAAGGCAAGATGGCCGAGTGGTGGTGACGGGTCGTGGAATGTACGGCTGGAGAATTGGTGATCTCGGCGCACCGCGGATGGCCTAGCCATGGCCGAGTTCAACATCGACATCGGCAAGCTCCCGGAGGACGTGCGGGAGAAACTTGCTGAGCTGGATCTCGAGTTGTCCGAAGGTGAGTGAAGGAAACACCAAGCTTTTCACGATACGGTTGCTATACGCGAACCCGTACCCTTTCTGACTCACCCCGTAACTGCGCTCGCCAGAGAAAGAATCCCCTAGCCCCCTTAGTTGATAAAATCGATAATACTGTCGCCGTTTCGCTACCCGAGTAAACCAACCAGAGCATCATCGCGCTCTGCGATACGCGATATCCACGGAGCTCCGGAGGAGACAAGACATCGTTCTCTCCCCTGTCAAACGTTCGTTATTACACGAAGATTCGGAATTGTTCGAAAACTAGTTTGCTCGGTACACGGGACACTCTCTCGAGTATTTCTATCGACCGCGCCTCTAACTCTACACGCATCTCTCGTTGGCTGTTCCCTTTGGACCACCATCGATCACGACCGATTCGTCGTTCGATTTTTCCACACGCAATTTCGAACTCGATAACCATCGTTGCGTTTGCATTTTCGTTTGCGTCTACGTCTGTTCCGATCTCGATGATCCCGCGACAGCGACGACGACAGCGACGACGATATCGACGACATCGTCGACGAAGACGATCCCTGAAACGAATCTCGCGAAACCTGTTCGTACACGCGTCCTTTGAAAACCAGTGTCCAGCTTATCGGATCGAATTACTCGATAGAACAAGATCTCCGTATCGTTGTGTACGCGAGTCTCCGTACCCTTTGCTCACGATGATATTGTTTAAGCGTTTCGACGCCTCGGAACGAAAAGATGTCTGTTCGTCATCGAGGATATTCGAGGAACGCGTAACCAACTTTTTGGTACGATGTACGGCGCGGTGACACGTCGAGCGTATAGATGTCATGGAATGTCCTTGCGTCTTTACATTTTCATCTCCTCGATGAGAGAAGCTTCTATTTCCTCATCGATTGAAATATGCAGGATACACGGGTTGAGAACGAACGGTCGAGGCATTGTCCATCGGACGCTCGGCTAACCCTTCGTGTCCTGGAGGTATACCCGCGAGTGTCGTTTCCATGAAAATATTGTCGCGAATCAAATATTTGGATCGACTCGATAATAATCGTTTAACGCGCCTTAAAGCGTCGTTGTATGTATTTATGATTCAACGATTGCAAACGATCGCTGATACTTGATACATTTGGCGTGTGCGTTGATTAAATAGAACGAAGGATCTAGATTCGAGACGTCGGAAGAAGATAAGGATGACATAATCGGGAACGCGAAGGGTTATTCCGTTGACGGATAATAAGTCAACGTGTCGGCATATACGACTCAGTTTAGGCGAAATGTCACCGACAAGCGTAGTCGAAGCGTTTTCCTCGTAAAGTGCCAGGCTCGATAACATCTTGGTTACAGAATTTGGCAAGTCGGTGAATAATATTTGATAATCCGCATTCGATGGATCGCGGAGACCTGTATCGGAAATCGAAAACGCGAAATATTGCTGGTTTTGCTAAACGCGCGTCGTATTACGCAAAAAGCGAATAGTCTACCGTGAAAGTTGACATCCTGTCGCGTATCCGTCGTTGATCGAACAAAATATTTCGAGGAAATGGACAGCAACGTATGGCAAGTTGCCATAGCGATATACGGCAAAGTCGCTCGTCTCGCGATAACCAATTGATTTTCTTAACTATCGGAGTCGCGTAAACACCGGTCAACGATACAGCGAAACAAACGATCGAAGTCTATCGGGACACGAGTCGTATGGAGACGTTCGGATAATGAAAAAAGCGGGTAGTCGATAAACATCCGGTAGACGAACGCGAGCGATAGCATTGGAATCGGGTGGATGGCCCTTTTCCGTGATTACGGTCGAACGGGCGATCGCCGGTTATGTCTCTCAGCGAGCTTATTTGCGTTTGTAGTTGTAGTTTCGGTGGTAGTTGCAGTACCATCTTTCGTAATAAGCTATCCTATCGACCGGTTGCTCGCGTGTCATTCTCGAATGCTTGGCACACTTCGGTCTGTGGAAAACGCTGAGAACGCTGGAAACGTTGACGAGCGTCTCGTTCCTCCGCCGCCCTCTGCCCTCAGTCCTTATCCCCCATCTTCCATCCCCCATTCCGAACGCTTTTCAGTTTTCTAGTCCCAGTGGTTCCCGATTCACTGGTCCATTCTATCCATAGGTCTAGCTAGCTTTCGATCGGAAACTGCGAAACGTTGTTGAGACTCCGTGTCGGTGATCCGTGTCGATACCGACTCCGAGGATATCTAGAAATTAGCAACGACACGACGCGTTCGTGGCACCCGCCGCATACCGTCTCCGTCTTTCTCTCCGTACCGACGACTACGCGTTAGACGCGGTAAATACATATGATATCGCAATCGAGTATAGAAGCATTCGCGCGTCGTTATTGTTCACGAACTGTTCGCAATGCCGAAAGGGTACTCGATTGGAAAAAAAGATTAGACGAATTCGGAGGATGCTAAACGATCTGTCGATTTTAACAATGCTGCGTCCGGTTTTTCCAATTGGTTCGAAACAACAGAATTACGAATGTTGTTCAAGAGCAATACGTGCGACGCGTTGTCCAAAAAATATGTTCGTAAACGAACTGGTGCGGTCTAGTTGGCATTCGAGACGGCAAGTTGGCAGAATATTTTGAAACGTAAAAGCGGCTCCTCGAAATATCTTGCCGGTTTCTAGACGAGCCGGTGCCGATGCAGCAAGAATCGAGTATCGTGGTGTCTCGTGGCAGAATCTCGTCGTTACAGGTGCAGAGTTTCGAGTCGACTTTCCCGCGCGACTTCTGTATCCTTGTTTCACGGAGGATCGCCTATTCGTGTTCGCAGTTAGGAATATCGCAGAATCGAATAGAGTCGAATAGAGTCGAATAGGGTCGAATAGAGTCGAATAGAGTCGAGTTGGAACCGAGGCCGGGGCTGGTTCCGAGGCCGAGCCCGAGTAAAGTCCGACCGGTTTTCTCGACCGCTGCCGCAGCCGCGTGCTTGGAACGGTTTGTCGTCCGCTCGCGATTTAAAGGGATCCTAGTTTTCACGGCCGTTCACTTTCCGCACGGTTGACCGTGTTCCATCTGGAAAAATACAGAATCAGCGTGGTTCAACGGGTTCGACGAGTTCGATGAGTGTCGACCGGCGCATAGATCGACTCTCACGGCCGGCCGGTGCGCGCGAACAAACTTCTCGAGCTCCACAAAAAATTAATTAGCCTCTAATCTGGGAACGATAACGCGGCCAATAAATTTGGAACGAGGCCCGGCCTGGAGCCGCGAGAGATTAAACGACGACAGCTAAATATAGCGAACCGCGGCGATCGATACGTTTTCAACGAGCCGGAGCATCGCGCGCTGTAAACCGCTCTTTTCCGTTCCCTTTACGAACATTCGAGGGGGTCGTGGAGGTTCGATTTCAACGTCGCCTTCGTTTCGGCTTCGTCATCGTCGTCGTCGTCGTCGTCTTCGCTTTCGCACGATGTTCTCCACCGACGTCGACCGAACGGGTCATCGTCGTTTCTCTTCGAGGAGCCTTATTCGCGTGTGTGGTAATTGCTCGGATTACACGGTTGCGAGTACTTCAATTGAGACGAACACGATCTCGCTCGTCTTCCGCGGAGCATTTCTGGGCAGTCTTGTATACGACGAAACGGTTTTGAACTCGCGACGGAAGCGCGCGGATACGAGTTCTGTTCCGAATAGAAAATGAAACTCGAAACACGCGAGAAACGCCAATGAGAATCGATAGGGAAAACGAAGGGGTATCGTTGAGAGGAACCAACGAGAAAGGAGTATACGCGTAAGGTTCCCTTTCTTTTCCCTTCGTTGCTTCGATTCGAGAACGGGAACGGTTCGAATCTGACGTTTTTTTTTTTAAATTTCGTGGACTCGACGGGTGGCAGCGAAAGCGTGCAGCGCGTGTCAACGCCATCGAAGCGGAGCGTTCCGTTCTGAACACAAACGAAAAGCTGCTTGCCAGGGAATTCTGGGTCGACGTAATCGCAAAGGAAATTACTTGGACGATACAATTGCGAATGGATGGGCGAGGGGCTCGGTGCCCTTGATACGTACGACGCGTCGTCTTCTTCTTCGGTTTCCTCGGTTTCGTTCGTCGGGCCTACTCGAGAACGGTGCTTGTGCGCCGATCCGCCGATCCGATAGCTTCGAGAAATTAATCGAGCCGGTAATGGGTGGTGTTGATATAATCGACGCGATGTAACGAAAAGATGTCTCGTTTATTCAACGGTGTAATTAGCGTACGAGTTGTCGAGCGATATTTGCTTCGGTGCATCTCACCTGTCGGTGGTCTACTTCTTTCTACTCTCCATCGAATGTCGGATAATTGTATCCTTGGTTTACCGATTGTTGGTCGAATATTCGGATTTCGACCATGATGCCAAATTCGGAAGACGGGATTTTTTTTTAGACGAAAGCGCGTTATTTCTGAAACGGCCTGCGGCGTGTTGTGGAGTCGGAAATCCAAATGATAAGCGCACGATCATTTCACGCGCTACCTATCGAGTACAAGAATACTAATTGAAAAATAAACGAAATCTACGATCGAAGACCAATTTTCTTTGAACGTGTTCGATTATACGAGAAGATAATGCGTGTTCCTCCGGACGAATAGAAGATGTTCTTGTGAAAATATCGACAAAAAAAATGGAATTCTACGATCGAACACAGATATTTCCAAGGACTGACAGGGCTTTGAAACGATTAGAGCCGTGTCCAGATTCTTCGTTGGACATAGAGGTTGATCCGAATATTTTTAAGAATCGTTAGCTCCCGTTCGGGTAGCGGAACTTTACACTGATCCGTTGTAGAGATATTTCACTTTTTGCTCTCCTGCGAGTGTAAGGCAGGCAGGCAGGCAGACAGGTAGGTAGGTAGGTAGGTAGGTAGGTAGTTACGTAGACGGGCAAATAGACAGGCAGGCACGGGCATTGTGTTACCGTCTATCCGAAACACGCGGTCCAGCCTCGTAGATATTTAACGCGTTGCGTGTTCGGTTACGCGTCAAACGCCGCGCGCCACCGTGCCGCGTTGCTTAGACAATCGGAATCCTGTGCGTCGCGATGCATCGGCTAGAGGAGATATTTACGATGGTTCGACGTCTTGCTGGTTGTCCGCGAACTCGAAATCCTTATCGCTTAACACGTTGGGCCCGGCGACCGGGGACCCTTGGGGTCCCTGGGGACCGGCACTAGAATTTTCGTTTGACCGGCGTCGGTCCGTGGGACCGACAGTATTAAAGTTAAAAAATAAATATAGTCTCGATGAAATGTGATCAAATGTAGTTTTAATGAAATTTATTGAAACATTCTAAACAAAAATGCGGCTTATCTTTACACATATTACAATACGTAACAACTTTTTTGGTAATATTTGTAGCTGTCTTTCGTCCAAATAGTTTTGAATCGTTATCATAACCCTAAGAACAATACCTTCGGACTTTTAGCGTGTCTCCTTCCTTTTTATATAATTTATGAATAACAAGCGACAAAGAAGAATTCTTTATCCTTCGGCGATACCCTACAACATTGTATCGCTCACCGGCTGCCGGCTGAATGGAAAGGACAGCAAATTCGGCGCCAGGCTCGACGCGTTGATAAGAGCAGCAGCTACACACTGCTCTACCGCCTTACCACCGCAACGATGCGACACCGCGCTTCGCCTCTGCTACGCGCATAATGCCTTGGGTAATACGTTTCGAAACACGTGGCGGACATTTTCCTGTATTTGGTCTGGTCAACGCTAACGCGTAGCTCACCCGTCACGGGTATACTCGGGTTTTCTGGTTTTGGCTCTAAATCGCCGGTCGGCAAAGCGTTAACGTCGGTTTTCTATGGGCACGCGAATAGCAACGCGCGAGCGTATTACGAATGAAATGTACGATAAAACCTGAAGAAAACGCGAAAGAATAGTCTCGACGTGCCATTTTGGTTCTCGTCCATCGATCGCACGTTTCTTTAAGCCACTCGAACCCGTACCGGACGAGAAGAAACATCGAGTATCGCGAATACGGTGCGAGAACGGGATACGATGTAGCCGATGATTAACTCGAGAAGACGCTTCGAGTACGGCGGTATGCCGGTACGCGTGTCCGGCATTTGGTAGCTAGCCGGCAGTCGGCAGCCCAACGGAGAGGGAAAAAGAATAGAAAGCGATTCGAATCGACGCGCGACGGTTGCGCGATCACCGTGTCGTTGGTCGAGCGCGGTTAAAAGCAAGGTGGACTTTTATCCGCGCGCAATTTCCACGCTGGCACCACCACGGATCGTTGGGTTCGCGGTTGCTCAACGTCTGGTTGGTTCGGCGCTTCCTTCCGCGAATGGAAGTCTCGAAATGTTCCCGACGGCGGTGGAGCCCGAGAACACCTAGACGGGAAAGCAGGAGAGAATAAACCTAAACCTATGAAAGGGTTTGTTTTCCGAGTCACCAGAAAATTTCATGTTCTTCGAATAAATCTCCGAACCTTTGGAAACAAGATCGAACATCGGAGAAAAGACTCGCCGCGATGGTTTGGCCAACGCCGCGGCGAGAGAACATCGCGTGGTACGGTCCCGAACAAACGATGCGACGAGACGCGTCGTTCGTTGGGTTGCGTTTAATTGCGAGCGAGCGATCGTGTCGCGACGTGGCCCGGCTTGGGGCTGCGCGACACGGTGCGGTCGAAAAAAGAAAACTCGTCCTCCGTTGACGCTCGAGAACAGAGATTATTCACCGACTCGTGATTCATCGTTTTGGTGTCCCATCGGCGACCAGTTGGGTCGTCCTATTTCGCTCTATGTATTCGGTTTTATTTCGAGCTCGGGACGACCTCGAGCTTCGCCAAACCCGTTTCTCGACCCCTGTGGGAACTACGCGTATGGAAACTATGGAAAGGATATGGAAACGACGAGAAAACGATTTACGCTGACGCGTCGCCTTTGCGTTACGCTGATCGGCGGCCTCTTTTCGTGCCTATTCTTTGCTGTACTCTTACGCGTAGCAGTTCGCGATACGCTTAATTTCGATACGCATCGGAAGGAGTGTTTCCGTCGCTCGCGTTTGACTATCCGGATCGAGTTTTCGTTTTATGCGTACGTTGGGAAGAGATAGCGTCGAGTCGAGAGCGGTGGGGTGGGTCGTAGGAATTTACGAGCCCTTTCAACGAAGAGGAGAGGTCGCTGACCTAGTTCCAGGGCAAAATCGAAAAGACGTTCCGACCTGGCAGACTCTGCATCTACGCTGCAACGTGTACATGCAGGTACACGTAGCTGTACGCGACCTTTCGCGCGAAGCGATCTAGTGTAATAGGCCGCGCTGGCCTTTGTAAATATGTATGTAATGCTCGTGACAGCCAAAGTGGTACTCGGAAGGAATGCGAAAGGAATTTGCAAAGAAACCGTCCGATTGGTCAGGCGTACACGGCACAGTCACAGGTTTCTCGCTATTCGTTGATAAGATTACCGCTACTGGTTCGGTTGTATCGCATCGCGTGTCCGCGAATTTCGCTCCCTTTGTCCCTATGCCGTCTCGAGTATCGCTTTGGCTGTCGCGAGCAATGCATACACTTTTCCTCGGGCATCGCTGGCCGGAGCGCGATGCGGTGCGACGGAGCGCGAGATGGAGTTCGATCGGGTTCGGCAAGCGCAATATTCGCTCGAGATCCGATTCGACTCGTTTTCTCGTTTCTCGCGTTATCCGGTCGCGTCCACGATTCTCAACATTTTTATCGGCAAACGGCACTCTTAAGAAGTAGTTGGAAGTACCCCGTATCACCGAACGATTCGATCGTCGAATTTCTTTTCCTTGCCAAACCGTTCGAATAACGAGAAAACTACGTTTTCTATGTCCGAGTAATCCTAGGGCGATAGAACGCGCGGCGTGTACAGGGTTTGTTTAACCTTGGTTGACCTTGAGCTCGAGTTCGCCGACCTCGTCGTGGGTGGAGACAGGCATGTAGGTGTTCGAAACGGCGTGCCTCGAACACGGGGCTCCGTCTTGAAATGCCTAAGGAATGGTTGTAGTCGTAGCGTACAATATTTTCTGTTCTGTACAATCTTTGAACTTGTCTACGCTGCGAAGCATCTTTTTCTACGCGATGTACGACTTTAACCTTGACTCGTTGTACTTTGTACTGTTAGAGATATCGTGCGATCGTTGTGTTCCAAGAAGATTTTGTTTATAGGTTCGAACGCGATCCCGGATTGATTTCAACACCCGAGAAACCGAGAAACCGAGAAACCGAGAAACGGTCGTTTGCTAGGACATCGGGCACCAAGTAGGGTAACGTTCGTGCGAGTTCACGCGAGATTGGTCACTGCAGCTTGCGACCGCTCGGATCTCGATTACAACTGGTCGACGCAAGCGTTATCCGGTTATCGAGTTCGGCGAGAATTCGGTAAAGCGACGATGCGCGTAGAAATCAGCAGGCCGAAACCCCCACCGATCCTTTCGTTGACGTCGCTTCTCAACGACGAAGACGTTACGGGATGATTTACGCGACCGAGTTCCCGTTTTCATCCTCGGCTGCTGTTGCTTCGAGCGGTTCCGTTTGAACGTCGAGTCAACTTTTCGGAGCGATTCGTGCTAACGACGGTCGAAAGGACTCGGAAGGGTGAGAGAGCTTGCCAATGGGAAACCACCCCAAAGACGGGCCGAAGGTCCAAACGAGAGAGCCAAAGATAAAGTTGTTCGCAGTGGTTGAGAATAATGGACCCGAAAATGTCCTCGGGATGCGTATCGGTGCGAAAGAGATAAATTCCAGGGCTAACTTGGCGGTGGTAATGGCACCGAAAGGAACGCACGCCCGAAAAAGTTTTTCGATTGACGCGTCGAACGCGCGTACAGGTGCGGTTACACTCGGCCGGAACGCAGCCATCGCGGCGGTGTCGGTGTAGTCGTCGGCGTAGTCGTCGGCGTAGTCGTCGGCGTTGGCGCAGCTGCTGTCGCGGCTCGCTCGTGGACCGTTTGTAAGATCAAGGTCGCCGGTTTCGTGGGTAAACGTCCTCGAGTCGCCTTGAGTTGCACGTTGCAACGACTCGCGCGCGTTGCATGCACGCGTCGACGAAGCTTATCGGCTATTATGTCCCTCCTCCGCGCGTTCCGATCGTTTCGATGCACGATAGAAACCTTCGCGTTCGAACCGCGTCGCCTTTTATCGATCGATAACTCGACTGGTAGGCCGGTTATCGATTCTATACAACTTTTTTCGAGTTCCGTGACACCTCGAGACTCGATCTTCGAGCAGAACTTTCAAAAATTGTCGATTTTTGATGAAACGAAACAGCAGGAGATACAAGATATTTCTATTACTCCCAGGTGGAACAAACGTGAAACGTAAATGAGAATTTCTAGCGCAATTCCAATTTTTCCCACCAAACGAAAAGTATACGTAGAGGCAGAGACACGAGCTGCGAGGAAACCGCTCGGTACGTACTACTTTCCCTGAACCGTGTTTCGTGATTCCGTGTATTGGAAATAATTTAAGGTTGCGTTGGCACGCGACGTAAATGGAAGGCGAACCGTTTGGCGCTCTTCGGTCGAGTTCTCGTACGGGAGAGGATCGTTCGATCCTCTAGGAGACGACCCGAACTCCAAGATGTTCCACGATTCCACGATCGGAGATTTTTGAAGCGTATTCGATCCTCTGCGTATAATCGACGATGCTCGGTTAACGGATACGTACCACGAAAAAATTGCTCTGTAACGATTACGCGTTACGGAAGGGCTCCTATCTGTTATCTGGAAGGGGAGGGAGGGGGGGGGGGGGGGCGAGAGAGCACCTGCCCGATGATTTCAGGCCTGAAGCGTTTGGCCAGATTATGTCATCGATTTTGAGAGCGGTTATCGACGATAATTCGATTTCGTGTCCCCCCGTACGAACCACGCCGAACGCGTTCTTTATCACGCTTATCCCTGTATCATCGAAAGACGTCGTCCGGTGATCGTTTTCGTTTGAATCTGTGTTTACAGTGTAGAGTGTCCGGAGATGGTGCGGTATCGCTGTTGCTTATTTTGTTGGGGCGGAAGCAATGCCCCGCAAGGAAATTCCGTAGCAGCAAGGGACACGCTCGATCGGGCCCTATAACGTCGTGCCGCGCTCCGTCTCGCATCGGCGGCCGAGCCATCGATAGATTTGGTAGAACCTTGAGTTACCACGTTCGATTTCCCTTTAACAACAAAGCGTGGCGCGACAACAAACTTTTGCTCACCGATATCTCCAGGTTCTCCGGTTTCCGCGTAGCGTCGATTTCTTGGCTGGATTCGTGCTACTCGCGCGAGGACGATTCGATCGAGCATGGGCGTTGCTGGTTGTATTCGTGGATAATACGAACGCGAGTCCGCTCTAGTCGAGGGCGGCCTGTTGTTGCATCCGAAGGAGCGGAAGGTCGGAGAGCACCGAGCAATCGACCCGTCGACTTCACTGTTCTTGTACATCGTGAAACGGAGATCGCTGTGCTTGTCGCGCCATGTCGCGTTACGACGGTGGCGTGGCGCGTTGGGTCATTCTTTTATGGTACATATTTACGATACACGCGTTATCACCGCGAACCCATCAACCATCACGGTCGAGTTTCTTCGAGCATCTTTTTTGGATAATGGACAAGTTGAACGAAGACTGACACCAAATAAAAGTTTGAGATCGGAAGAACTGGATCCAAGTTTACCGCATCGAACGTATCTCATCGCGCGTTGCAGGACCGTGTAATTTGGAGCATAATTACAAAATTCCGATACGAAGCGTTAACCTGGTCGATTCCGTAGTCGTCCTTTAGGCGTCGTGTAACTATCCAACCGTAGCATGCGTTACGATTAAAGTTTTTGAGACAAGGGAAACAAGATTAAACTCCGAAGAGAAGACGGTTGGGACTATACGTATAGGGTTACGCACCATCCAAGTACGTCGGGATCGAAAAGGCGTTACGTTAAGCTTTCCGTCGGAATCCTTCGCAAAGTAGTAAAGTTTTCAAACAACTCGAAATGTTTGGTTAACCGAATTGTCTTGTAATTGGAATTTTCCACAAATCTTTGCAAAAACTATTACATTGGTTTTGTGGGAGCCGGCGAGTGTTTGCGAGTGTACGCGAGGGCATCATACCCATCCGCTGGACGGTTCTCCGACCGATTCTCGATTCTCCGCGAGACGGCAAGCCAAGCCAAGCCAAGCCAAGCCAAGGAAAGGCAAGGCGAAGCGAGGCGAGGCAAGCAACCGCATGGGTGGAGGCAGCGTGGCGCGGTGGTCCAGCGGTCGACCACGACGGAGACAGTGCCATAGAACCGTGGTTCGAGAGCGAGAGCAAGATCGAGAACGAGAGAAAAAGAGACGACCCGAGGGAAGTCTGTTCGACTCGCGGACAATCTGAACAAACCTAACCCGAAACCGAAAGAACGAGCGAGAGAGATAAGGGAAAAGAATGGTAAGGGGTAGCGGGAAACGAGAAGAATCGGTGGAGGCGGTCGAACAACGCGGTAGGAGGGAGAAACGCGGAGATGCGAGGAGAGCGAGGGAGACTCGATGCCTCGTGGCAGTCGTGGCAAAGGTAGAAGAGAACGAGAGAAAGGCTAGAGAACTTTCGGAAGAAGGGAGCGTACGGCTGAAAGGAAAGGAAAGGAATGGAGAGGGAAAGAGGACGAGGGAAGGGCGAAGGGGGGAAGCAGAATGGGATGCTGCGAGAGAAGCGGAGAACATTGGAGATGGTTGTGTGTGCAGAGGCGAGAGTGGATGGACGGCATACCACCATGACCACCACCACCACCACCACCATCGCTAGCACTCTCCGCCTTCTCTCCTCGAACCGTGATTCGCTCCGTCCTTGTCTCGAGCCGTGACTTTTATTCGCGGGGGCCCGCTTCCCAGGCCTCTGCCGCGTCGCATATCTCGCTCGCTCTCTGTCTCTCTCTCTCTCTCTCTCTCCCTCTCTTCGACGCTCGACTCGGTCGGTGTGTTTGGTCGGAGTCCGTGGTGGTTCTCCTCTCGTGAGTCAGGGAGAGGTGCAGCGTCGAGAGCTCGCGAAATGCCAGTGATTCGACGCGACTTCAACTACGCGCACTACGAGAGTTTTTCTCCTCGCGAGGGACGAGGGGACCGCCCGGCTGGCTGCTCGTTGCCGCTCGTTGTCGCTCGTTGCTGTGGGCAAACCTCGAGCTTCTTGCCAGCCGTCTACCGTCTACCGTCTACCGCCTCGTTGCTTCTCGACCCTCCAACACGCCCTCGAAGGGTGGACCCGGCACGACCCGGACTTCGAGTACGCGCCGCGCCGGCGACGCGACCCACCGCCACCGACTTTCGACTCGCCTCGTAGCATAGCTTCCCCTGTTTCCTCTCTCGCCGATCTCTCCTAACCTTCGAGAAGACGCTGGTCCAGTTTTCCACCGACTATTTCGATGCTGCGGAGACTGCAACTGTTCGCGGTGATTCTGGGTTTTTGTGTTTTCGAGATACGACTCGCTGACCGATCCTGATCGTTCGAGGGTGAGATACGGTTTCGTGGATCGAGTGTCGCGAAGGATATACTTTTTACGCGATCTACGATTTTACTCGGAACTCGAGGACCTTGGAGTCGCGAGAACGCGATCGAAGCTGCTCGAGCGAAAGAGGACCCTGTTTGTTGTAACCGGTGCAACTCCCTCGAACGGGAATTACGCGAGACAGAGGGGTTACCGTGGAACGCGGCAGGTAGTTGGAGAACTCGGCAAGGTTGGACCTGTGTTTCGCCGCGAGCTAGAACCCAGTGTTTCGTCAACTTGCATCCAAATTGTTGCGATCGGTTAAACCGCAAATGTTTCGAGACCGCGGATATTTTGCGTTTGCATCGAGGACACGATTACGCGTAGAATGCGATCGAATAGAAAGTACTTTTACTTTCGGTGTCGCGCTCGTTCGAACATCGATACCGACAATTGTATCTTGTACGGCTCGTTTTAACGAAACATTCGTATTCGGTTCTATGCAGGAACGTTGTACTATTAAATACAAAAATGCCTACCAATTTACTTGCGTAAACTGATTACGAGAACGAGAACAGCGGTGCGCGTCGTTGGTCCAGCGATGCAGAATTCTCTGGCTGTGCTGCGAGTCAAATTTCGTAGCAGTCCGTGTGGCACGGTACTACGCAATCTAGGTCTCCGTCGCTGTGAACAAGAACGGGAACGGAACAAACGCGAGGCAAATGCAAGCCGGTCGACGTAAATGTTTCGATTTTAAATCTCACCGACGACGACGACGACGACGACGACGAAGACGACGACAACGACGACAATGACGACAATGACCGTCAATGAAACGTTTCCCGCGATTCCGAAACGGTCCGGGCCCGCGTCTCGCGCACTCCTTCGGTCGTCATGGTTTTTCAGGACAACACGAGCGCCGCGGATCGGTTCCACACCGGAGAACCAGTATTATCGCGAGGCATAAATTTTCAAGGCGGTTGAAATCTCCGTCCTTTATTTACGAACCGTCGACGCAACTGGATAATTTGCCCGAGGTGTCCGTGCGCCGAAAAATTGTTTTCGGCTTTCAGTCGCGATATCGTCGATCGTCTAGATCTAGGTCGTGGACCGAATTTTATCTATTACACGCGCGTGTAATATGTACGAGGTCCTTACGGCGCCTCGAAATTATTCGGGAAACGACCATTATCGAAACCTATCGTATAGTTGCATAAAAAAATGAAATGGAACTATCGAAACGGTGTTGTTCCAGTACTAGTCGGAATTCTAAATTCGAATACGGGATAGTTTGAAAATGGGAGTGGTCGCACGCGAGAGAGGGAGAAAAACAGGATAAGGTAACGATGACGGAGAAATAGATGACTAGAACAATATCGAAATAAGATTGTTCGCGATCGGAGGAAGAATGAAACTGGAAAACCTAACGTCGTGTTCTCTCCTAAAGGTGGCGGTGTGTAGCGCTTCCTTTTCCCCTCCTTGCCGCATCTTGACGCGACACGGTTTTTCGGGTTTTCAGGAAAATCCTAGTGTCATAGGAATCGCGTACAGTTGGAGATGCGAGATGCGAGATGCGAGATACGGGCGCCAGGAAATATCACCGCGGCAGTGAGTTGTGTGAAAAACGAAAACCGGCAACCGCTCGAAGCGCGATTCGTTGCATTCCGATGGTTTCGCGGTGGTGCAACGCGCTTAAACGCGTGTCGTGCCGTTTCACGGGAAATTTTCGATTCGGTGGTTCCGGTGTCGTGTCCGATGAGAAGACTGCGCGGCCAGCAGCGCCGAGTCTCTCGCAATTCCGCGCCAGCGCGAAATAAGAAGCGCACCGTTGTGTTCTGTGGGACGAGGAGAGGGTGAAAACGGTGTCGTAATCGTTCGAGGGCGGAGAAAGTATCGTCCAAGATCTTCTCAGCGATCCGAGATAGTTTCGTAGGAGGCACGCGCGCGAAGAACGGTATCGCGCTGCTCTTCGAGAAAGTTAACTACGATCGGTCGTTGGAACTACACCGGCACGGACGTTCTTCCACTCTTCTGGCCTTGGACGATCTGTAATTTGCAAAATTGCGAACCTAATCCAGACGCGCGTAACACGATCATCGCGCGAATTCTAGTGCTGCGACCGGAAACGTAGAACCAGGAAGATAACTGACCTGGACTCGAATCGTAGCGACACGGTCACTGCGCGAATTTGATCGCTTTAAAGGTGGAAAACGTGGAACAAGGAAGATTCTACGCCGAAGCGTCTCGAACGTCGTCGCGGATCAAGCTTGGTCACGGCTTAATATTATTTTCCATGCGGCAGCAGCGGTAGCAGCGACAGCAGCGACAACAGAAACGTCAGCATCCGAGTGCCGAATCGCTTTTTGCCGAAGAAGGATTCTGGTCGGTCGCAGGACTGCGAAAAGGGGGAAGAAGGGCGATGGGGAGTATGGAGGAGGGGCGACGCGGCCACGGCGCGTCGCAAAAGGAAAGCCACGTTGAATCGCGACTCGAAGGTCTCGGTGTTGCACCTTAAGATCTCAGAAACGCGCAAGCGTGCTCGCTCGCCGAGATCGAGAGCCCCCGAGGAGAGGAAGGAATGTCGATTCCGATGTACAGGAGAGAGACGGACCTCGGAGAACCAGTGCGGGGACCGGGCTAGCTCCTTCTTTCTCTCTCTCTCTCTCTTTCGCTCGTTCCCTGGAAGGTCTTCTCGATCGTAGAGGACGCGTGGCTCGCGCGAAGAGCCCTCGATTCTCGAAGAATTCTCCGGTAAGGTACGCGTTAAGGTAAGATAGCTCTCGAAAGCTGTCCAGTCGAAAACGGAAACGAACGAACTTCGGAGCAAACGAAGGGGCTATCCTGTCGAGATACGAAGGATTCCTTTGGGGAAGAAGGTCGGCGGCACACATGAGGCTCCTGTACTCGAAGAAAAAATCTCGAAGACGCGTGGAAGGACGAAGAGTGCCCGCGAAGATGCGGGAGAAACTCGTTTGACCAACACAGGGCCGAATCCATGAGGCCGCTGTCCTTCGAAAACTTGAGGAGGCTCGTGGGCCGCAAGAAGGACCGTAACGAGCCGTCCTTCAAGCGCAGCGAGTCCTTCAAGCGGATATCGATCAGGAAGAGCTACCTGGACCGAGGCAAGCGACGCAACAAACTCCAGAAGAGCACCGAGCCAACGGTTCCGCTCGGAACCGACCAGAACTCGAAATCGAAATCGAACTCGAAATCGAACTCGAACGAGAAACCGTTGGGAAAGGACACGATCGTCAAGGAGGAGATCGTCGAGAGAGAGACGAAAAGCGTCGCGATCAAGGAAAAAAAATCGAATAAGCTACAGGATGACACGCTGAGTCGCGAGTCGATCAGCTACGACGAGTGGTTGCAGGGCGTCGGCTCGTCCTCGAGGGAGAAACCAGCGGACGATCCGCAGCCGAGCAAGCAACATCCTCGGCACCAAGCTCGGGGGAAGAACAAGATCCGCGGGAAGATTCGAAGGCCGAGCGAGGCGACCGATCGCGTGACCGAGGACCTGAAGGTACTCGAATTGGAGGCCTCGCCCTTGCTGCCCTCGAAACCGCTCTGCTGGAGCTGCCCGCTCCGAGGCTCCACCGAGAAAGTCGACGAGAGGAGCAACAACGCCGAGCAGGAGATTCTGCGAGCGCAAGAGTCTTCCGTCGAGGGACCACCCAGCGTCGGCATCGGTCTTGGCAGAATCTGGAGAGACGCGGTGCCGATCTCGATCACGGTCCCGTACCCTCCTTCGGGCCCGGCGGTCCACCATTCGCTGGACAGCGCTTTGAAGGAGAGGAAACCTCAGCCCACGGTCGCCAGGACCGTTTCCGCTCCGGAAAAGACTTCTTCCGCTGGCAAGGATGCCTCGTCCGCCTTCGGCTTTTCCCTCAGGATCGCCAAGTTTGCCGAATTTCGTGCTGTCAGGTTACTATCGGTCCATATTTCGGGATTTGGGATTACTCGTCGACGATGAAATTGATTCTGTGGGCCGAATCGAGTCGCTCTTTGCGCCAACGGGGAGTGTTTTCGATCGAGTGGGGAACGTGGGAGCGTACGGGTACACGTGTGCGTGTTTGCGCGCGTGTTTGCGTGCGCGGGCGTGTTCGCGTTTGTACGCGAGCGTGGTCGCGCTTGTATAGGTGTAACGAGATCGAATTATCCGTTTCGCGATCGTTGCAAGTAATTCGGCCCAGATTCGTCAATTTCATCGGTCGACTGGTTTCGCGAAGAAGCGAATACGATTGTGTCGCGTGGCTACAGGGGCACGAGGAACGGGTTGTTCAACCGTCGAGCGCAGAAGCCGGCGCCCAGCGTTAGCACGGACGGTTATTTCAAGCGGACGAACGCCTCCAGGCGTTCCAGTACTCGGTGTAGAGGTAAGAGGACTTCGCAGAGAACCAAGAAGAAGACGCATCAACAGCAACGACAACACCATCACCACCAACAACAGCAGCAGCAGCAGCAGCAGCAACGACAACATCAGCCACAGCAGCATCGATCACCGCGATCGAACAGCCCGGTATGGTTTGTTCCACCGGAAAGGCGACGCTCGCGACGTCAGCGTCGAGTTTGGCGAGAGATCAGGTATCTTCCGGATACGGAGGATTCGGCGATAGAGAGGATCGACGACTGGTCGTCGAATCTCTCCGACGATCAGTTCGACGACCTGAAGCTCCTGTTATCGGGGGATTTCAACGACAGGAGGGACGATGGAGCGCTAAACTCTCTGATCTCGTCGTCGCTTGGCTCGTTCTCGGTAACATCCTCGTCGTCGTCGACGACGGTGACGGTGATAGGGACGGGGACGGGGACGGGGACGGGGACGGAAACGGAAACGGAAACGGGGACGAATACGGCCTGTTCTGCGCCACCCAAGATCAGCGACTTCAACGAGGACAAGTTGTTTTCGGAGGAGCTACGCACCAGCGGCCTGCTGGCCCGCAGGACCACTTGGCAGCCAGCAACATCGAACTACTTCGCCAGCAACCAGTTTCTCAGCTTTCTGTCCAAAGGACGGAACAATCTTATCGAAAATGAAAACTCGATGAGCGAGGCGACGACCTACTACAGGTGTCTGTCGTCCACCGATACCGATACCGATACCGATACCGATACCAATACCGACACCGATACCAATACCGACACCGACAACGATGACGATAACGATAACGATAACGATACCGATACCGAGACGGAGGACGAGCCTGGCTGCCGCGTCGGCCTGGAACGGCGGAAGAGCTCGCATCCGGCTCAGAGGCAACATCGGTTGAAGAGACAAAGATCCGGACTCAGGCGGAGGCCTCTCAGAAGAAAGTCCCAGCTGAGGAAAACTTCCGGCCAGCCCGTCTTCCTCGTGAGGAAGTGCTCGTCCTTGAGGAAGAGACCTAGTAAGGGTCGACGCAGATACAAGTAGACGTAATCGTTGATATCGTCTCGATTAGAAAAACGCTATCTAGCTGGCTAGCAACCGCGCGAACATTCAACGTAGCTACTCCGCGTGCTAGTTCGGAGTAAAAAGGTCAAATCGAAAAACGCTAATAGTTTTCTGGGAAATTAGTTGCGCGGCCTTTCTCGTTTCTCTCGGTTCTCCCGTTTCTCTCGCTTCTCGAGCTGTTTGGAGCCTTTCCATAGCGATTGCCTGTAAATTTGCGGATGATTCCAGTTAAAGGTCCTCGATAAACTGGACGATGATAGATCGGTCGATCGGTCGATCGCGAGTCTGCCTCTGTCTCCGTTCCGTTCGGTTTTCTCTGTTCTCCGTTTGTCGTTGGGCGACCCGTGATCGACGTTAATCGCGTAACGTGCCGATTTTCCCGATTTGGCTCGATCGCGGTTTTTACTCGCGGTGAACTCGATTCGACGCCGCGCGCGCTCCATCTACTCGCATTATGTTGATCGACGACGTTCTTCGACTTCTTTCGTCTCGTCTCCCGTCGAAGCTCCATACTATTCGCATACTGCTCTTGCACGTACTATGCGCGTACCGTTCCCGCGCGACAGCGATCTCCTTCGACTCTGGAATATCAAACGCTGTCGGCGTTTCGTCCGATAGCTTGGCTTCGTTTTCTCGTTACAGCGATCTTGTTACTTGTCGATTGCGCGATAACGCTCGATTAGATTCGACGAGCCTTCGAGGTACGATGTATTCGATCGCTGCTTTTATTTAGCAAATTTCGTAGACGCGTATCTGTATTTCCAAATTTGTTTCTCCGTATTAGCAACGCTGTCGTATTTACGCGTAAAATCGTGTATCGATCGACGCAAACCGAGTTTTCGTATTTATTCGATTCGATGTTAAGTTCTCGCCACACGACTCGGCGGTAGTCGAGTACAAGACGAGAGGTTACGTTGCGAACGCAAGGTTATCTGTTTTTTTTTTTCAAATCAATCGGAACAAGTAGCCCTCGTCTGTCCGATAGTCGCTTCAAAGACGACCGCGTGCGTTTCGATACGAGGTTGTTTGCATGGAAAGCAGAGGAGAAAACACTCGTTTAACGCTTTGACAGTTTATTCCGTGAGAGTCTCCGAAATTGTCACGGCGACGTTAAAACTGTCTGGTTTACCATAAATATCTATGTATATCCATGTATACCACAATATCGAGCACTTCGAGACGGAGGTGACGAAAATGTTTGAATTACAGACAACAAAACGTAAGAAATCGTATTCGCAATCAATTGGACGGTGCAAGACGATCTAATTTTCCCCCTTAGAAATTCGATTAGCTGTTTTCAAGTGGGTTCTGCGCTTTGTAAATTGCTTAAAAACACGCGGGTTGTTTAAACGATTCGAGCGATAATACCTTGTGGCCCAGTTCCGTTCTATGCCGGTGCTAGCACCTCGAAAAATCGTGTCTCGGCCGTTAGCCGATCGATGCTAGGCATTTTCTCGAGTTACGAGGCGTGACGCGCTGCGCCGCGTCGGCATGCCGACTCGACTGGTTTCGCGGCAACCAGGACACGTGGGCAATCTCTTTGCCGGTTGTTCCCGCGATCCAGCCCAGAGAGCTCGGGGGCGGGGGGGATCTAACCTAGAGAGCTGGGCCGAGTGGCAGAAACTTTACTTTGAAATTTTTCGTTATTAGAATATATCCCGAACGCGAGAACAACGCGATCGAAACGGATCGGTCCGCGAGTCCGCTTCCCGTGACTTTCGTTGGTCCTGATCGACCGGCGCGGCGACCAGTCCGCAGTTATCTCGTTCTTCGAGGAGTGCCCGGGCATCATTGAAACCGGCAACAATTTCCAGTTCGTAACTGGTGTCGCGTTCACCTCTCGTCCTCGAGCATCTATGGCTCCAGCCGACAAATTACCTGGTTGGTGCTATCGTGCCGCTAAGAGAAAGGGAGCGAATGAGTGAGTGAGTGAAAGAGAGAGAGAGAGAGAGAGAGAGAGAGAGACGCTCCTTTTTCGGTACCAATGGAGATCGACACGGTAGTTGAGATATTGCCAAGTGTACCATATTTAACCGGCGGGTCGAGGGCGCGATGATCCAGTTCGCGGCGATCCTCTCGCATTTTCGCGTCGATCCTACGTAAAAGCGATCGTGCTCGCGGATCTATTATGGAGCTTTTCGCTGAAACGTCTTATCGCGCGTCGAGGAGAATTCGTTGACTCGATAGCTATCGGCTCGATCAATTTTCGAATAAATCTTAGGTAGTAGGCGAACAATTGGTCGAAAAGGAAATCAACGGTGACTAATTCGATTCTCTGATTCCAGGGGACATAACGCAAAAGGGCTACGAAAAGAAAAGGACGCGTCTACTTCAGCAATATGCCTCGAAGCAACTGGGTGAGTCGAAGCATTCCATACGTACATCGAGTAACGTGGTCTAACCTATTACGATCGTCGTATTCGTCGTCGTCTCGTTCGAAGAAAAATGGCGCGCGCATGGACGAGGGACGACCGACCAGAATCGTTCCACCTTGGTCGAATTTTTCGAAAAATTCGGCAAAACGGTACTCGAATTTGTTCACGGGAACGCGCTTTCGTGGTTCTGTGGTTCAAATTTCGCGGAACACCGGTAACATTGAATTTCGTTTCCGATTCGAACAACTGCGAACGATTCTCGTCCTCGTCCCCCGTCCTACGTCCTCGTCTTCGTCTTCGTCCTCGTTCTCGCGCGCGTGTCCATTGCGCCACGTCGAAACGCAACAACCAGTCTTTCTCGACGTCGTTGCCAGTAATATTAATCGCGTTCCGATTCTCAAGAGACACGGTCTCGCTTTCCGCGGCGCACAATGCCGGCAGATGCAATCGTAATGGGAATAAACGAAGGAACGAGCGGACACGGCCGCGTAATCCTTCGCTTCGTAGCGCCGTTTTCCATCCGTCGCCAGCCATCGGTTTTCCTTCGTGTTTTGTTGCGCAACGGGCTAGGGCCGGCTAGGCTTATCGCGCAGCCGTCGAGGCCCTCTCCGTTTTCTTGTCTCCGGTCATCCTTTCAAAGATTTTTCCGTCGACCCTGCTACCTCGTCGAGCGACGTTCCCTGTCCCATCCCATCCCGTCCCATCATATTCTATCCCACCCTATCCTACAATATCCGATTCTATCCCACCCTATCCCATCCGAATCTACATTGTCCTACGATCGTTGCGCAATTTGGAAACGATCGATTCGATCTCTACCACGTACTGCCCCCTTTGCGGTTCTGGCGCGTGGACCTCGTCGCTGCTTCCATCGAGAGGTTGGAAGACTGGTAGGAGTTTCGGAATTTACCGATTTTCTTTTATGCCCGAGCAAGGCATCGATCTAAAAAGAGAAACGTTATTTGGTTCGGTAGGACTTTGAGGACAATTTGTAGCAGGTAATGCGGTTGAACGATGTTGGAAAGAATTTTACTCGAGGAAGAACCCGTTCTAGAGTTAGATCTGGATTAGACCGTAGACGATTGGGCTACGCGTCGCGCGTCGGTGAAACTCCCGAATTACTAGCCGTTCGAAAGCCTCGTCGAGGTACACGCGTCTTCTCTTTTTCGCGGTAATAACCGCGCTTTCGTACCAGACGATTTCACCGACGATTTCCAATGCGCTATCGGTACAATGTTGTCTTTCGCTGCTTTGCTCGTTCATCGGTAACCGCGAAGTTTGTTGTCGACCGAATTGCGGTACGCTCGCCTCCTGTTTGCGCAGGGCTAATCGGTGCGTTGGCGAGCGTGCCGATTTCGCGGAAACCTGCGCCGACCGGTCAAGTCGGATCGCAACTTGTATTTGAAAATTTATTCGAGTTTCCGTTGAAAACGCGCAACGATCGTTTCGAATCTTCGAAACGAATGTATCGGAGTGAAACATTAGATTTCGAGCCAAGAACGCGGTTTGTAAAGTTTTGCGAGCGGACGCGGCCGTGGTTGTTATCGGTTGCGGTTGACGCACCGTTTAAACTGTGCCTGCGTATGGAAGAGCCGTGTGTACGATATGTACAATGTATAATATATACGTATGTATATACTGTGTACCGGCCCCCCTTTTCCAGGTTTCTCGTTACGTTCGCAAGACTCTCCTCGAAACTTGGATGGTTAGCTTCTCTCCTCGATATCGTTGCGTCGCGCGGACTATATAGCGAACTCCGCGAAACACGCTGGCGCTTCGGACCCTCTCTTAGGCGCGCTTCGCGTTTCTTTTATCGCGATTCTTCGAACCGTACCGGTTACGTTGTACCAACGGTGCTCCCCTGGTCGTTGCAGCTCGCTGGCTAGTCTTATTCGACTATTACGCGTTGTTCCCAACGATGGGAACCAATTCGATTATCGTTTTTAACCCGAGCGAGCCGCGACGAACCGCGACGAGCCACGAGCGGTTCCAGTCGACGAATATCTCCGATATCGATACCGAAACCGATGTCGACGCCAATAACCTCGATACCGCGCACCACCGATCGAGTCCGACCACTCGAACAAGTATCTCTTTAACGCGCCTTGGTTCGCTTTTGTCGTTTGTCCGTCGGCGGCAGTATTTCCAACGACGTTCCGTTGAACGCGACTTCTATTACCGGTTCTTTTGATTTCTGCATTTTCATCGGCACGGATCGTCGTGGAAGAATACACATTTTCAAATATCGCGGCGATCGCCAACGTTTTCCAATTTGTTCTAACGCGTAACAATTTGATTCGTCGCTTTAAGTATTGGACAGTATATTAAACGGAACTGAGAAAAAGTATACTGCGTCGCAGGTAACGGCGAATATGACACCGGTTGAAATCCAGATATAAATCGGATAATTATTTGTTCATCTTTCGTCTACGAGAAATGCGTTCGTACGACAAAAATATACATGTACGTATCTACGCGTACACGTTTAGTGTACACTGTACAGTATACGGTATACGGTATACGGCATATCCGACGCGAAGAGTAAAGGAGTTTCCTGCTTGCCCCTGCCGATTCCTGCTAACGGTGTAAAACATTAGGCGAACATTTGTACAGCGAGCAACAGGATTCGTGTTGTTAGTCGAGTATGTAGTAGTCGTCGCGCGTGCTTCTCTCCAAATAGAAGTATATCGAGCGATTTTTTCAGGAAACTGAACAGCTGCGAGACGCGGGCTTCCCGTCGCGTTATACCGTCGACAATCTTCCCTGTCGAGCTCCCGGAATTACTATTCGATGACCCGTAATGTTCGTACATGTTCGAGCCGAGAGTTGCGGTTCGCGGTCCACGGTCCACGATTCACGCAGGCCAATCTGCACGCTCTTCCGTTTCGCTGTATCGACGTCTGTCCAATCATTTTCTTTATTATATCGACACCGGTTTAAAAACGTCGATACGCGTATTTTCGATTAAGCAACGATATTTTATTTATTTCGATTACGCGATATTTCGAGTCTGGATAAAACGCCGCATTTTATTCGTACCTCCTTTACACCCTCTCTCGCCTAAGACGATTTAAAACGATTAATACGATAACGTCTCTTCCATTCGTTTCGTCGAATGTTGCTCTTTCATTTTCGACGTTGGTAGATCAAAAAACGCGAGGGCAGAAACCACGGTTAAACTCGATAAAGAGCGTAGAAAGTGCCCGTTGAGTTTTACGGTATATCTTAAAAAAAAACAAGATCGGCGAAACGACGGTTAAAGCGTCGTGAAGCGTTGAGAAGTAAAGGCACGATCAAGCGTCGAACACTCGATAAGTTTTCCGTGGATTCCAGGCGAGAGAAACGCGCGGTCTAGAAGAAATTCCTAAAAGCGATCGTTGACGCCCGAGAACGAGAACGAGAACGAGAACGCGAACCCGTCTTCTTCTCCGTAGCGAAAGTAAATCTCGTTCGATTCGCGACCCTTTCGAGGCGACCATGTAATCGTGCACAAAAGGTAGCAACTACCCGACGACGCATCGCGTTTCGCCTCGTCTCGTCTCGTTCAACCGATCACGATGATACTGCCGCGTCATCGTGCTCGGTCGATCGGTTGTCGCAACCGGAAGTTTTTAAATGGGTTTCGTGAAACGGGTCGGTTCAAAAGTTCACGGATTCCCGCGCGTTTTCCGAATCACGCGACCGAATCGCGTTTCTCTTGTCCCGATGTCGGTGCCACCCGGTTGCGTAAAAAGGAAAAACGTCGGATTCGTTGCTTCCGCGCACGCCAACAAAAACAATAAGAAAAACGGAGGGGAGAGGAGAGGAGAAAAGAGAAGAGAAGAGAAGCGAACGTACGAACGCGCGATAACTTATTGTCGTGCTTTCGCGATCGATGGAGCGTGCGTACAATGCCGCTTAAACAGTATTTTTGTCGACGCGTCGTTGCGACAACCGCGCTTTTGTAAATTTGGTAAACACTTGCGAATTCCTTGATCGATTTCGATAGATTTTTTGGACTCTGTGTTCCGCGTATCGGTCGATCTTTGCTATAAATTGCAAAAGTCTGAACAGTTTTGAAGAGGAACGCATGCGCGCGGTCGAATGGACCGAGTTCGATCTACATCGGTGGTCAGGATATTGTCACGGTCCGACCGCGGTCGACTCGAACGTTATTCGATTCCGTGGAGCGTGACTTACGCGCGAACATTAGCCTATTCCAATACCTTCGAATCGGATTCGAGCGGACCGTGACCGCAACCGTGTTACGGGCACGGGCACGGGCACGCGCATTCCACGACACGTTATTCTATATACGCGTCTCACCGACCAGCAACGGTCCGCGATACGCCGAAGCAACTTTAAAATATCCTTTTCCAATATTACTTCCCCTTTCGCTTCTAATCGCATCGGGTCGTTTCTTATCGACTCGTTGCTCGCCGAGAGTACCGGTTCCCGTGTAATCCGGACGAATTCCTCGTGCTCCTGTATCCTTGCGAATCGATATTTCTTTCCTGCGCGCGCGATTCTTTGCATCGCGCAATTACTTTCTCCGATCGCCGAACAAAAGTTATTCCACGTGCTTGGTATCGTTGCGGCGCGACGATCTCGTTGGATTGCCTCGTCGAGTCCGCCTGGACACCGTTAAGGTCGCGGTGCGTCCATCGAGGGGACGCTCCTAGAAATTTGCATCCGTCGGCGACTCCGATCGAATTTGTCGTTGGAAACGGAACGATTACGCGCCAGGTGCTACGCTCGATCCACGGTAAAGAGTAGGTAAATCAAAATACCAAGTACCGAAACGGTTGATCGATTCTCCAATAATCTGTTACCCGCGGACACGGTTTCCCAGAAGCGACGTATACGCGGCAACTGGTCGGACACGATCGGAGGATCGGTTTGGAAAACGTTTCGCCTCGTGAACCGTTGTTATCTCTGCTATGAAAGAAGAAGAAGAAAGAAGAAAGAGGCGAATAATTTGCCGCGGTGCGCGACGTTCGACGATTCGAATTACCAAAGCTCTAAACATAACCGGTGGCTGGTGGACAATGGAAAGAGGCGCGTTTCCCCCTTGTTCGAGAATCGGAACGAGCATAGTTGGAGAGGGAAAGAGAGAGAGAGAGAGAGAGAGATTTACCGAACGGACGATGGCGAAAGACAGGGTCGGTGCGAGAGTAAACGCGCGCGGACAATAATACGAGGAAGAGAAGAAGACGGTCCGGAGAGGGTGACTTTTACATATGCACGCGTGTGTGGCGCACAGGGGCTGGAAACGATGGAGGAGGTGTCGGCGTCCTCGATATCGAAAGGGTCGAGAGAATCGGGTACGGAAGCGGTGGTGGTGTCGATGTTGGTGATGTCTGTGGTGGAGGCGTCGGCGTCGGCGTCGGCGTCGGCGTTGGCGTCGGCGTCGGTGCCGGCGTTGGTGGACGACCACAGCCACGTGTACGCCGCACGCAACGCCGTGTCACGCACAACGAGAAGCGCTATCATTCAGGTAGCGCACTGGCGACCCATTGCACGAATCAGCGTGTAGTTTCTACATTTTCGTCCGTTTCCCGTTTTCTGTTTGCTATTTTCTGTTTTCTGTTTTCAGTTTTCTGTTTTCTGTTTTCTGTTTTCTGTTTTCTCATTACTTTTAACATTGTTTTTCTTTGTTTTACCGTTGCCTCGTAACAATCGTAATCGCGTCTAGAGAGTTAGAGCGTCTACTAGAATCGAAGCCGAGACTCGCAAGGGAGACATTGGTCGTCTGTATGACCGGATACCGTCTCACCCGTTACAGACACGATATCACCGCTGTATAGTGAGTTTTTAGTTTTCAATTTTCCGTATGCTGTTCACTTCCTTTGTTAATTTTTTGTTAACACGAGTATTTTACTCGGCCCCGTAGCGTACGCTGGAACGCGCGTCGTTGCGTTGTCCATTTAGGGATGCGTTCCACTCGCGTTCACCGACCAGTGTGCATTTTTGACTATACCAACTCACCGTCCACGTAGATGTCTGTTTCCCCGTTTTCCACCTTTTTCATTGCTGTCGTCTCTTTTTCGTTTCTCGTCCGATTTTCTTTGGTGCTTTAGGGTCCAACTGTACTGCCGGGACGTGATTTTTTTTTACATAGGATGGGGTCTACGGTCGGGGTTTTCTCTAGACCCCGTCCTATGTAAAAAAAATCACGTCCCGGCAGTATAGTTGGACCCTTACTCGTGAAATTTGACTGGGTTAAAGTATCCGAGTTAAAGAACTTGGACGCGGTGCGACGAAGCGTGTAAATAACGCGTTGGAATTTATTTTTCGATTCTACCGCCGATTCTTTGACGACTCGCGCGGGTAGATAGAAGTATGTATCGTGTACTGTACATAAACCATGAAACGGCGATCGGCCAGCAGATTTTATTGGTTCTGCTCCCTCTCGATTTAGTTTGCTCTCCCCTTCTCGTTGCGGGATCGGGACGATCGTAACTCGAGCCGCCATCGGTACGCGTTTCACGATTCGTCCCATTAATTAATCTCGGTAATCCACACGCATAACCTGTACGTCATTTTCATCCGTAGCGCTTGAGCTATCGAGCGCACGCGCGGTTCAACCTCTTCGCGTCCTACCAGTACCTACGAATCTTTGCTCTTATCGCTGAAGCTATTTCGCGTCGTCTTTGCTGTACCTTTTGCAACTGTTCGTCGAAAATCAACGCGATATCGTACGCAACGATCGGAGATCGCTTAGATCGGAGTGGAGAGAGAGAGAAGGAGAGAGAGAGAATATGGAATTTCGTTGCGGCACAGAATTCGAAGAGGTTGACGCGTGCTTCTCGATCGTAGTTCGCTTGCTTGCTATCCCCACTCGAACCGAGACGCTTTTACAACTCTTGTGATTCGACTTACGATTAGTCGGGAACGATTGTTCCACCTTCGGCTGGCTCGAGATCGCAACCAACGATTCGCGGCCATTCGCGATCCGACCCTCGAGTCTAATCCACGCGATGCGAGCGACGAGTGTCCAGTGTCCTGCGACATTCGAGCCAAGACTTCCTGTTTCACGGCTCTAGGCTCTACCATCGATCGGGATCCAGGTATTTGGATTGTCGGATTCGCGCCAGCGTTTCAACGATGGCTCGCAACCGATCCATCCTTTGCCTTTCTTTCTATTCGTTCGTCTTCTACGTCGTTCGACGACGATTTGATCGAGCAGTTTTAAAAATGCACGGTATTCGAACTACGCAACGAGTGGTAGCACGTGGTTGGCTGGCGCTTTTTGTTCATCGATATTCCTCGAACCGGTATAGAGTTCTCCGAACCAAATATCGAATGGCCACGCGAAAATCGCAGGTACGGTCGCAATTAACGTTTGTAAGGATAACGATAACGATAACGATCGACCGACCGACATTCTTCGAACGGTGAGCGTTTTCGATCGCAAGGATCTTCCCCGCGACTCCTCGACCCTCGTTGATCGATCGTGATATAACGCAAAACGCTCCATCGCCGACCATGCGCGAACGCGACTCTGGAATTTCTACTTATTTGTTGCTCGAAGAAAATGGAAAATGGAAAGAGTAGAAAAATAAGCGCCTGGTCGGTGAGGGGGGCACGGAATCGCGAATCGCGAATAGCCTCTCGCAGGCCCACCTCCTGGTCCGACTTCTCCCCGCGCCACGGAGAGCGGGGCTGCGAGTAATCGGTAAAACTGAAATCGTCGTAGTCGTCGCAGTTTCCGAAGGTGGAACGACCGATCGTCGTCGGCTAGGACGTTCGGACCGCGCCTAAAGAAACGATCTTATTCGAATTCGTTGCGGCCTGGTTCCGGGTTAGGTTGTGCAGCGTTACATCGCGATCGTCTGTTCCGTCGATTCGGTGAATCGACCAACGCTCTCTTCGGGACGATCAGAGATTATTCCAAATAAGCGAACCAAAGGAGAAAGGAAAGAGTAGCTGTACAGGGAGAGGAATCGAGAGGAGAACGAGAGCGCGAGCGTCGCTCCGTCGTCTCTCCGCCGTCTCTCCGACTCTCGTCTAGCAACTCGCGAGTCTTTTTGACGGTTTCTTCGATCCGGGAGAGAGGATCGGGCCCTGATCGAGCGTAGCCCAACCTTCCCAGGTGTACACTGTACAGTTGCATCGATCGAAATCCCGATGTAGCCCCGAGGTATCGTTTCTCAAGGTCCGGCCCGTTGGTAGGATGAAAGCGTCGACGATACAAAGTCCAGAGATACAAAGAGCGTAGAGAGTATATATACATGTATAGAGTATAGAAAAAATAGTATAGAATTATAGAAAATAGAGTATAGAGTATAGAGTATAGAGTATAGAGTATGTAGAGGACCGAGACCGAGTAACCTGCCGATCCTCGTAGAACTCCTTTCTCTGTCTATGTGGCGTTGTTGTTGTTGTTGTGTTGCATGCAGGAGGCCGGCTAGTACCTGGCGGGATCGCTAGTCCCCCGGGATCTGGCGGCTCGACCGGAAACACCGGGAACTCGAACTCGGCGGCTGCGAGACGCGGCAATCGCAGACTCACGCGCAATGAGAGCCGCTATCATTCCGGTGAGTACATCACAGCTGGACGATCGAACGGTGTCGGGAGGGAGAGGGATAGCGAGAGCGAACGCGAGCCCGAGTACGAGCGCGCGACGATAAATAAACTACGGAAAAGAAAACAGAAAGAACCGTTTAACGGGTCCGTAACCCTCGGACGACGCCGATATACGGCTATACGCGTACGCGCGCTTTTAACGTCTACTCGTTCAAAGTACGGAGAACCTTAAAGACTCGCGAACCGCCAAAGTAGTTTTCTTTCGTCCCCTCCGGTCGGCGGACTCGTTCGCGTCGAACGCAATTATTCGCGATTACGCGTTTCTTCGTATCGCGTCCAAGTTTCTTTTTGTTTCGTTTTCTTTTGTCGTTGTCGTTGCGGTGGCCCTCGTAGCGTGTCGTTCCGGCTCGCGAAAACTCGTCGCAATCGTTGGTTCCGTAAAGTCCGTTCAGAGACATCTTGTTCGGATGCTAGAAAATAATTTAGTATTTCGTCTATGTACGAATTTGAGAGTAGTCGCGCGATTCTACTTCGGCGTGGAATGATTTTAAAAGAGTTGCCTCGCCTCGCCTTTGCATCCGCTATCCTCTCTTCTTCTCGTCTCGTCTCGTCTTGCTGGGGCGAGGACGCTTCAAGATATTCAAATTTGATGGAAGAATTGGTAACGAGGCTGGCTGTATTCGAGGGTTAACTCTCGGCAACCCTATAAACCAGACGCGACGGATTCTCGATCGATGAAACGCAACGCTGTCATTTTCTACGATCTTGCGATGCAGTTTCTCCGAAAGTGGTAAATCGGAAGCACGCTTTGGCTCGTCGCTATAATTGGGAGACGATTAGAATATTTCGATAACCGAAAGACGAACGAGATTTTCGTTTCTCGTGAAAAAATAGAAGAAAAAAGAAATATCGAATAGAACGGAAGCATCGTACCGAATTCGTCCGATAGCTTCTTCGTTATTCTAATCGATCGACTCGATCGAGAGTCCGTCGCCGGTTAATTGTATCGCGTTTAAGCGAGTTCCTCGGCAAGAGCGATCGGCAAAGATGTATGTATGTGCTTTGAATCGCGGTCGGTTCGCTCGAACTCGCTCGGAAATCGGGACGCGGCTTCCGAGAAATCGCTCGGTATTTCGCTCGATTATCCTTCCGCGCCGCGTCGCACCGCGTCGCACCGCGTCGCACCGCGCGGAAATATGGTCCGCGAGTGCGAGGAATGTGGTTTCGGCGCGCGAGTGCTTCTGCTGTGATAAAACGTTTCCTTCCCTGCGCGACGTTTTCGCGCTCCTCGTCTCCTCGACTTCTCGGCTTTTAGAGTCTCGGAAGAAGCTGATCGCGCAGCGATTGCCGCTGGACGAATCAGCGAACGAACCAGCCGCTTTTCCCGGGAATAACGCATCGATCACCGTAAGAGATCGTAAATTCGGAATGCTGCCTGTAATTGCACGAACACCCCACCTCCCACCCGCCGGTTCACCATCCTGAACCATTTGTAACGACTTGCGGCACAAAATTTATTTCGATCCCTCGTTGTATCCCTCGATCGCTCGATCGGTGTTCCAATGTTTCTCCCTCGGAACGTTTACCAAACGTTTACGTCGCGGAATCGATATCAGATTTTCGTGGAAAGTTGAAAAAAAAAACTGGCTGCCTCGATCGTTTCTTTTTTGTCACATATATATTTTTTTTCTTATGTTGTTTGATATTTTGTTATTTTTAATAGAAAAGTCGAATCCGCGATTCTTAAGATACCATTGATCCAGCGATAAAATCCCGTTCGGAAAGCGATCGTTTTTCTGCGCGTTCGGTGACGACGTCGGAAACCTCGGTAACGAATCGGCGTTGACGGCGCGGCGGAGCTTTTGCTGGATTCGAACACGGTATCTTCTCCCGCGCGGTGCTCGCCAGGCCGGAACGAAAAACGAACGGTTCTCCGTTCGGCGCGTAAAAGTCCGCGCTTGGAAACTTCGTTTATTCAGAGTCTCGATTTGAAACGCGCAGAGGCAGAGCGAGGGCAACCTCGCACCCGGTACACCGTTTCCGGTACAAAAGGACGAACGTTGCTCGCAAAAGACTACTCGTCTTCCGCCCAAGAAACATCTTTGCGCGTCGTTGCGTTCGCGAATCCTTCTACCGAGCAGCGGGTACATCGTAGACGAAGGAATCGGATCAATATTTTACAGCAAACGTACGCGACAAACAATAATTTCCGAAATAGCGATTGTACGGCTCGACTCGTCTCGCCTCGTTTTGTTTCGTTTCGTTTCGTCTTGTTCCGTTCCGCTTTGCATAATAACCACAGTCTACCGTTTCCACGGAGGTTTTCACATTTCGGAAAATAAAATGAAAGTAACTTGGTCCGACGCGAGTACGCCGAATGCCGTACACGGTATGTTTTACGCTTTACGCTGTACAGTTGTACAGTTGTACGTTACACGCCGCAGCGTGTCGTGTCGCGTCGCGTCGTGTCGTGTCGTGGCATGGCCGAGTCGATGGGGCAATAGTTACCAGTTCGGATGATCGATGGTGTCCATAGCGGGAGCCGCGTACCTCGGTTGTTCCAGTGGTTTGCATCTGTACGAGGATGATTTAAGAAAGTTATTTCGCGAAACATCCACGCTCGTACGGACAGCGTAAACTCTACAAAATCGTCCATGCTTCTTATTCGTTGTATCGTTTCGTATCAATTTGCGATCAACGCGTATCCAACGACCTTTTTACGTTAGACTTCCGAACGAAGCGGGAACAGTTACAAGAAGAGATGGAGCGTCGATCGTCTGGGTTAGGTATAATTGGAGGAGCAAGACCCGTTCGCCTTCGATTGCCGCGAAAGAATCGAAATTGGAATACGACATCGTTTTTGTTCGTCCGATACGACTGTACGTACCTGTAACGTTTAGAAACCAAAAAGAAAGCGACGCCGATAGAAAATACGCAAACCGAATCGCGATAAGATCCGTGGTTGGATTCGGTCAGCGAATCGCAGAACTTCCGGTCAAAACCGCGCGTATTCGTATCGTTATTACTTGTTACGACATCGGGCAAGATCGAGACGGTGTTCGTTGCGGGAGGCACTCGCGCGATCGCGCAGGATCCGTGCTGCGCAGTCGCGTGCAGCCACGGGGATAAGATAATTCGACGCGTTGCTTTTCTGAAAAATTCCAGAATAAATTGTTCCCGGATGTGCGCGGCAGGCCTCGATTTACGGAACCGTCGAGAGTATCCGAACGCGTTCGCTGTCGCGTCTCTGTCCAGACTCGAACGTTCGAACGTGGGTTTCCCTTCCTCGGGGGAGCGTCGATCGCGCGTTCACGGTTTTATCTTTACTCGGTTCTTTCTCCGACGGCCGTGCGAAGTTCCAGCACCGCGAGAGAAATCAGACTCCCGACCTCTTGCTTTACGATTTCTGCTGAAACTACGCTCGCCAAATTTGCTTTATCGTACGATCGTTTCGACTTGTGAATCGACTACGCGAAAATTCTACGACAATTTACCGTAGTTATCGACGAAAACCTTTCACGAGCAGCGAAAGCGATCGAGATTCCTCGACGAGCAAGATGTTTGAAAACTTTTGCAACGGAACGATCCGAGTAGTCGAGTAGTCGAGTAGCCCAGGGTTTCGAGCAAGAAACGTAACGGGTGCGCGGCGTGCTCCGTGCAATCGGGACTCGAACCTGAACCCGATGTCCAAGGTGCGACCCGAGCGTATACCAGAGAATAGGATCTCGCGTGGGATGTGTACTCTTTGTACGGTCGCTCTTGACGCTCGAATCCTCGTAAGCTCGAATCTTGGAAAGCGCGCGAGGCGTTTGTACGCGTGGACATTTGGACGTTTAGACGTTCAGACGTTCGGACGTTCAGATTTGCTGATGATTGCGCATTGATTGCACAGAGGTGCGGCAGGAGGCGGTACAGCAGGCTTTGGCGGCGATGCAGGGTCGACCGAAGCCGTCGCTGCCGATGCCGTCGAAGAGGACCTCCGTGATGGCCAGGAGCCCGGACAGGGAGCGTCGCGACAGCGGCGAGTCCAGCAGCGACGAGGACAGCGTGGTCACCGAGGAGAGCCCCGGTGCCGGTGGTCCGACGGGTATAACTTTCGAATATCATTTTATCGGTGCGCACCTTGATCCGCGTCCGCTCGTCCATCGTAAATTCGTTGGTCTTCTCTTATTCGCACCCGCGTACGCTCGACCGTTCCATCGAATAGCCGCTTCGCTCCGCGCCGATCGGTTTCGGTTTATCGTATGTCGTTGATGCGGATTTGCTGTCGAGATATCGCGGCCGGAACGGACAATCGCCGGAGGCGTCCGCCACCGTCAAAGGCTTTTCTTTGGCTACCGCTGTTTCCGGGTAGCGAGCGGAACGTAACTTTGCCGTTACTCTTTAAATTCGCGGTCGGGGCTAGATTCGTAGACGCGTGTCAGTTTTTCGCGGCTTACCCCCGGATGGTTCGCACAGCGTTGCCACTGGCGTTATCGGTAAATGGTAAATGGTAAATGGTAAACGGTAAACGGTAAACGGTAAACGGTAAACGGTAAACGGTGTACGCTATACGCTATACGGTACACGACGATCGGGCTCGGTTGCTTCCGGAAGCGCAGCTCGTTGCTCGTCGATCATCGGTCGAAGACTTTAGCATGGTGTTTTAGGCACAGGACTGTCGGACACGAGCAGCACCGGTTCGGCTCGGGATACGCCTCCACCTCCGAGACCACCGGCCAGGAGACCTCCTGGCGCGGACATCACGGACATCGCGGAGTACACGCCCCATGCCTATTGCAACGTTCAACCACCGGACGTGACGCACACGAGCAACACGCCGGCTGCGCAGCAGTCGACCAGGCGGCCGGGCGCTGACCGCGTGAATCGGTATCACGGGGTCGAGGATCAGAACAACACCGGGACCACCGGCCGATGGAAAGTGTCCGCGAAGATCCAGCAGCTGCTCAACACCCTCAAGCGGCCGAAGCGTCGGCCGCTGCCCGAGTTTTACGAGGACGACGACATCGAGCTGGAGATCGCAGCCAACCCGAAGGATCCGAACGCCCCGAAGCCCGAGGGCGGATCCATGACCTCCGCGGTCGGCGAGCCAACCTCGGTGGCCGCCGGACTTCCAAGGTCGCTCGAGGCTGCTATACAAAGGTGAGGAGTTCCCCGTTTCCTACCTTCGATCGGACACGATCGGCTACGAACCGGCTACGAACCGCCTACGGTAACCACCTCTAGCGAGACAACGAACAAACGAACGATCGGTTATCGATTTGAAAACTGGCGAAAAAACCCTTCGATTTGGTAATACCGATATCGTTTGCACGCAGGTACGGCTCGTCGACGTGCAAAGCGCCGGTCGCGACGGTTCTCGATCCGAACGGCAAGTTTTGCGTGACACTGACGTACGGGAAGCTCTTGAGCCGCTCTCACAAAATAGCTTACACGTTGCTGAACAAGGCGCTGAGTCGCGGAGGCGATTGCTGTCTGAAGCCCGGCGACAGAATCGCCCTGGTTTACCCGAACAACGATCCTATCAGTTTCATGTGCGCCTTTTACGGTTGCCTTCAAGCTGGAATCGTGCCTGTGCCGATAGAGGTTCCTCTGACGCGTCGAGACGCGGGCTCGCAGCAGATCGGCTTTCTTCTGGGTAGTTGCGGAATTCAGGTGAGACGATCGTTCTTTCGAAGCGTATTCGCGTTTCGTTCTTCGTAACCTTCTTGACCTCCTCCAGGTGGCGTTGACCAGCGAAGCCTGTCTGAAAGGCCTGCCAAAGACCGCGGCCGGTGAAGTGGTGGCGTTCAAAGGCTGGCCGAAGCTTCACTGGTTCGTGACGGGACACCTGGGCAAGACACCCAAAGATTGGCTACCTCCCCCGCGGTTGACCGACGACACTCCAGCGTACATCGAGTACACCACCGACAAGGATGGCTCGGTGATGGGAGTCACGGTGACCAGGTATCGTCCGTTCGTTGTTCCGGTTGCGACTCGATTCGTTTCGGCGGACCGACCGACTCGGTGCCAACCGTTCATCTCTGTCGTAACGTCGATTCCAGATCGGCGATGTCGACGCATTGTCGGGCGTTGACGCAGGCCTGCGGCTACACGGAAGGCGAGAACGCGGTTTGCGTTTTGGACTTTAAGCGGGAGGTCGGTCTCTGGCATAGCACTCTGACCAGCGTCCTGAACGGGATGCACGTCATCTTCATCCCTTACGCTCTGATGAAAGTGAATCCCGCCAGTTGGATGCAGATGATCACGAAGCACCGAGCCAGCGTGGCCGTGGTCAAGTCGCGAGATCTTCACTGGGGTCTCCTCGCCACGAAGGACCACAAGGACATCTCGTTGTCGTCGTTGAGGTTGCTGCTGGTGGCCGACGGGGCGAACCCGTGGTCTCTGTCCTCCTGCGACCAGTTCCTCTCGGTGTTCCAGTCGAAAGGATTGCGACCGGACGCCGTGTGCCCGTGCGCGTCCTCCAGCGAGGCCCTGACCGTCTCCGTGAGGAGACCGGGCCGCGCCGGCGTGAACGCCACCGGTCGAGGCGTGCTCTCCATGTCCGGACTGAGCTACGGGGTCGTCAGAGTGGATCAGGAAAATTCGCTGACGTCGCTGACGCTTCAGGACTGTGGTCAAGTCATGCCAGGGAGTAAGTTTGCCTCGTTTCCTCGAAACCGCGCGCGACACCGTGACAATCGCGGAGTAACGCGCGACATCGACCGTATCTCGTTCCATCTCTACGACCGTGTGTCCATTTTCTCGCAAAGGTATCGTGGTCGTGATCAAAATGGAAGGACAACCGTTCGTTTGCAAGACCGACGAAGTGGGCGAGATTTGCGTGCACAGTTCGGCGACCGGGAACCAGTACTGGGGACTGCAAGGGTTAACGAACAACGCGTTCAAGGTGTCGCCGCTGCAAGCCGACGGCAGTCCGCTCGGCGACGCGGAGTACACGCGATCCGGTTTGCTGGGTTTTCTCGGCCCGGGCGGTCTAGTGTTCGTCTGCGGGTCGCGCGACGGTCTCATGACCGTCACCGGCAGAAAGCACAACGCCGACGACATCATCGCCACGGTTCTGGCCGTGGAGCCTATGAAGTTTATTTACCGCGGGAGAATCGCCGTGTTCAGCGTACGAGTCCTCAGAGACGAAAGAATATGCGTGGTCGCGGAACAACGTCCAGATTGCAGCGAAGAAGAGGTAAGAAGCGTTTTCGCGTTTCGCGTTTCGCGGTTACCGCCCCAATCTCGTGGGTACCGATGAGGAAACCAACTCTTTCGGATCGTTTGCGTTTACATCCGCGTTTAGACTCGCGTTCACAGATATTTTCTACGTTCGCAGAGTTTCCAATGGATGTCTCGAGTTCTTCAAGCGGTGGATTCGATCCACGCCGTTGGGATCTACTGTCTGGCGCTGGTGCCACCCAACTATTTGCCAAAGACGCCGCTCGGCGGTATACACCTGTCCGAAACGAAACGACGTTTTCTAGAGGGTACCCTACACCCGGCTAATGTTCTGCTTTGTCCGCACACTTGCGTTACCAATCTACCGAAACCACGCGAAGTCCATTCAGGTAAGCGGTCGCGCGTTCACCCGCGAGTACTATGCCCCCGAAACGAACACCGCACAGGTATACCGATCGAAATTCACCGACCAATGAATCGTCGATGTATTTACATGAATGTCAGCAAGTACAAGGATTTATATACGCTCTTTCTGCTCTTGGTTAGAACGTTTCTACGTTTCTTTCTTCTCCTTTTTTTTTTTCCTGCGCATACCGACCTAAGCGGGGGATCCGAGGAATCTGCGAAAGACGGTGGTCGATCTGTCGCGGAAAGATTCCTCGAGAAAAATGGAACGGTAACCCTGAACTTTCGCACCGGTTCCTCGGATCGCGTCGCTCGGTCATTTTATTATGAGAATGATCAATGAGAGAATGAATGGAAGCGATCGTTCGAATTCGATTCGATTCGAAACGGGAGTCGCGACTCCCCCAACTAACGCGAAGGAACGTAACACTTTGCGCTTCTCTACCGGAGTCATAGTCGTCGGTAGGCTTTTCTAGCAATTTGGCACAAATGTACAAAGTATATAACCGTCTCTTGCTACATATCATGTATCCAATGTTAACCCACCCCTCTATTCTACCACCGAGTACCTCTCGACCCTGTAACGCTACCGAGGTCCGGGTCCGGGTCCGGGTCCGGGATCGATTCGATTCGACTCGTAACCACGAAATAATCGTGGACCCGTCCTCCGCGGCCTAGGATCGACGCTTCGCATGTATTTTTTATTATCTATTATCTACTATTTTCTATTCGCCCTTCTTTCTTTTGGCTGAGCTCCGAACACCTCGTAGCGGTCCCCCTGTGGCTGTAGACGATACGAATAGAGCGTGTCCGGCGACGCGAGATCGATGGATAAATCGGAATGTTTGTCTCGTCGACGGTGCGACGGTGCGACGGTGCGACGGTGCGACGGTGCGACGGTGCGACGGCGCAACGGTGCTCGATATCCGTTCCAGATCGCGATGCCGTTTCGACGATCGATTTCGCGTCGCCTGACCGAGACGCATCCAAACATAACCAGAAACCAGTAACATCTCGTTCAGCACCGAACAACGCTATTTTTCTTTTCCACCCCTTGCATCGGTTGTTGCTCGTTATTACTTTGTATCGTCCTTTTGGTCGAACCGTGTACGTACGATCCACGCAACGTTCCGAGCACGCCTGTAACAAGGACGTGGCTTAACCGTCATCCGACGATAACGAACCAACCATCTCTCACGAACCTGTATAGCTTTGATATTCCGGCCTCAGTCAGGGGAGAGTGTGTGAGCTACTCATTATTGGGTTGAGTGTTTGCGTTGGTTTACTAACGGAAAGGTGCGGGGGCGTGTAGCGGGGGATTCTGTTGCAGACGTTGGTCCGGCCAGTGTGATGGTGGGCAACATTGTTCAGGGTAATAGACTGGCCTCCGCCCAAGGACGGGACATGGGCGTCTTGGACGAGGACAGCGACAACGCTAAAAAGGTTCGAAATGTTCGATTTTTAGGAAGCGCGTCGGAACCGATACGAGCTCGCGATCGTGATCGATGCATCGAATTTCAGTATCAGTTCATCTCGGAGATTCTACGGTGGCGAGCGGTGAGCACCTCCGACCATGTGATATTCACGTCGTTGAACGCGAAGGGCGCGGTCGCGACCTCCCTGTCCTGCTCGCAGCTGCACAAGAAGGCCGAACGAATCGGAAATCTGTTGTTGGACCGCGGACGAATCAATACCGGAGATCACGTGGCATTAATATTTCCTCCTGGTACAGACTTGATATGCGCGTTTTATGGCTGCCTGTACGTTGGAGCGGTGCCTGTTACCATCAGGCCGCCGCATCCGCAAAATCTCCAGACCACTCTTCCAACCGTCCGAATGATCGTGGACGTCAGTAAGTCGGTGCTCGTGCTCACCAATCAGAATATCCTGAAACTCTTGAAAACGAAGGTACGTAGGTTCTGGTTCTTGTTCTTCTTCTCCTTCTCACCATCGTCGTTGTCGTTGTAATCGTTATTCGGCGGACGCACGGCAACGAATTCGTCTAATTCGTCGATCGAACGCAGGAGGCGAACAACGTGATCGAAGTAAAGAGCTGGCCGACGATTCTCGATATGGACGACATGCCAAAGAAGAAGCTACCTGTTATGTATCGAGCTCCGACAGCGGAGATGTTGGCTTACCTGGACTTTAGCGTCTCGACGACGGGCATGTTGGCGGGAATAAAGATGTCCCACGCGGCCGTGACGTCCCTGTGCCGCGCCATGAAACTTGCCTGCGAGCTGTACCCGTCCAGACACATCGCCCTGTGCTTGGACCCGTACTCCGGACTAGGATTCGCTCTGTGGTGTTTGAGCAGTATATACAGCGGACATCATTCCATACTTATTCCGCCATCGGAGGTTCGTCTCGTTACGATCGGTCGTATAATCTCGACTCGTCGATGCATCCTCGACCAGAGATACGTTGTTCCGAACGATCCTCCTCGTGATTCGCAGGTGGAAGCTAACCCAGCGCTGTGGCTGTCCGCCGTTAGCCAGTCCAGAGTGAGAGACACGTTTTGCTCGTACGGCGTGATGGAGCTGTGCACGAAGGGCCTCGGATCCTCTGTTCACGCCCTGAAGGCGCGGGGCGTCAGTTTAGCCTGCGTGAGAACGTGCGTGGTCGTTGCCGAGGAGAGGCCGCGAATCGCGCTCACCACGAGCTTCAGCAAGCTCTTCTCCGCTCTGGGGCTCAGTCCCCGCGCGGTGTCCACCTCGTTCGGTTGCAGAGTGAACACGGCTATCTGCTTACAGGTATGGAAACCGTCGCGTAAACGAACGCGACGATTCAATTTCTACCCGCAGCGAAGCCACTGCGAAGCAACTTTGCGTATTTTCCGAAACAGGGTGCATCGAGTCCAGAGCCGTCCACGGTGTACGTGGACCTCAGAGCGCTGCGAAACGATCGGGTCTCGTTGGTCGAACGGGGCAGCCCGCATTCTCTGTGCCTGATGGAATCGGGAAAGTTGCTGCCCGGAGTAAAAGTGATCATCGCCAATCCAGAAACGAAGGGACAATGCGGAGATTCTCACTTGGGCGAGATCTGGGTGCAGTCGGCTCACAACGCCAGCGGTTACTTTACGATCTACGGCGACGAGAGCGACTACGCGGACCATTTCAACGCTCGCCTGGTCACAGGGAACACGAACGAGGTGTACGCGAGGACCGGTTACCTGGGTTTCTTGAGACGCACGGAGAGCGTTCAACAATCGGTGATCAGCGACGTTCCCGGCGACACGTCCGCCGCGGAAGCGGATCTCGTGCCCGGCGACACCGAGTTGCACGACGCCGTGTTCGTCGTAGGCGCCTTGGACGAGGCTATTCTGCTCAGGGGCATGCGGTACCATCCGATCGATATCGAGAACAGCGTGATGAGGTGTCACAAAAAGATCGCGGAATGGTGAGTGAAGCTCTCTCGGACTCCCTCGACGGAGAGCCGACAGAGCCGACGGATCCGAAGACGGGTACAACGGTTGACGTTAAAGCGATAAGAAAAAGTTAAAAACGCGTCCGTACCTTTACATTTTACAGCGCCGTGTTCACGTGGACCAACCTGCTGGTAGTCGTGGTGGAGCTCGACGGTAGCGAGAGCGAGGCTCTGGACCTCGTGGCCCTGGTGACCAGCGCCGTTCTCGAGGAACACCACCTGGTGGTGGGCGTGGTGGTGGTGGTGGATCCCGGAGTGGTCCCGATAAACTCGCGCGGCGAGAAGCAACGAATGCATCTGCGGGACGGTTTCCTGGCGGACCAACTCGATCCCATTTACGTCGCGTACAACATGTGAGCAGCGAGAGGATGCCTGGCTGGTACCGTACAGTACGGTCGCGTTGTCTCCGCTCCCAGCTACCTTCGACCGAAGGTCGCGAGTCGAACTCGCGACTCGAACGTTCACTGTTCCTCGAAGAGAGCGGTTTCCCGTGGCAGGAGAAGAATCATCGGGAAGATATCGCGAGGGATCCGCTACTGTATTTTTCGAAAGAATATCGTTCCCGAACGAACGTTTCGCTCCTCCTTCGAGCTAGCTGCGCGCGTACTCGTGTTTCGATTCGACGTCTCGGCTCGTCGCGCTCGTCGTCCTCGTCGTCCTCGTCGTCCTCGTCGTTCTCGACGAAGGCCGAAAAACGTCGGGGTGCATCGAAAATCCGAGACGCGCGAACGATAACTGGACGTTTGTCGCCACGTAAACTCCTATTTCGTGGTAGCCTTCGCCGAAGACCGATAGGATTGCGAGCAGCGGTTATCGGCGGGCGGATAACTCGTTGATTCCGCGATGCGAGCTAGTCGAGATGGGAGAGCGAGAAGAGAAACATTGTTAAACGATATACGCGCAGTGCACCCGTCGGATGCTCGAAAGATCGAAAGATCGAAAGATCGAAAGAGACCAACTGTCTCGCATCGCGTCGTCGTAACGCTTTTCGCCAGTCGGCGGAGAACCACGGTCAACTACGGCGATCGAGCGTTCGCGTGCTCCTGCGCTCCGACCGCCATGACGAACAGCGCGCAGCTTGAACGATCAACCATACTTTTTGACGTCGAATCACCGGAACGTCGCGTCGATAGGCGACGACAGGCTAATAATATCATTGGTTGTTCGTCAACGACATCGGAACGGTAGCGAGCTTTTTTACCAGTGAGAGAAACAAACGGGAAACCAAACGAGTTATTTTAACGGGCTTGTTATCGTTGACGATCGCCGTACGGTCGTTGCCGACCGAATCGGACGATCGGGTCCCGCGAATACTACACCCGTGTATACAACTGTCTCTGGTGTCTATTAGAGAAAGAGAGAGAGAGAGAGAGAGAGAGAGAGAGAGAGAGAGAGAGAGAGAGAGAGAGGGAGGGAGGGGGGAGGGACGAAAACGAGATGAAAGAATTTGATACACTTTTGTCGTAGACCCGTGTAGCTTAACGGATTTTTTACTACGTAAAGAGTAACGATTAGCCAACGTAATCTATATTCTATCGTAACGTGAAAAGTTTTAACTGTCGACATTTTTTTCTATTGTATCGCCGCTGAACGACACACGAACACGCGCTCGCGCGTACATAGTACATGCATTGTAATTCGCGACGCAGAGCGCGTACACGCTCGACGGTGACGGCGAACGCAGATCGGAGCAAGTGGTAACCATTCGCGGTAACTCCATACTTTTCACGAACTCGCCGAAAACATTTGCCAACGGAAAACGGTTTCTGCCGACGTCGATTCGTCGTTTCGTTCTCTTTGTCTCTTGTTCGGCGTATTTGCTAGAGTTTTACGAGCGAGCCAACGACGAGTATCGCGACAACGAGCAACAGCGACTCCTCTCGCGGTCAACGTCCTTGGACCAGAATGGAGATCGCGGCTGACAAGAATTCGACAGAGTTTTATCAATTTGTTGCGTCGTTGCCTTCGAGCGTGCGTGCACGGATTCGCTATCCCGCTGATTGTACTCGATTCGATAGGATTTCGTTTCGAGACAGTTTCTACGTTGATGATAATATAGTACAACGATTTCAACGCGAATCGGTTCGGAAACGCGACACCGTGTAGATTCCAGGAGGAAGGAAGGAAGGAAGGAAGGAAGGAAGGAAGGAGGGAAGGAAGGAAGGAGGGAAGGAGGGAATTAAAGAAAGAAGCAAAGGGAAGAAGGAAGGGCAGCAGGTCCGAGGCGGTCACAGCTCTGACGATATTTTGCTGCGTCGCGCACAACACTGCACCGTTTTCTACCGTAGACTATTTATTATATTATACAGCTTGGCACGCAATCGAATCGACGCGATCGGCGTACCGTTTTACTCTCCGATAAAGTCAATTTTCTTTTTTATACAAAGTGTTTTACTTGCTCGATCTCCGCCACCGACGCGATGCTCGTCGATTTATCGCGTGCCGAGAGAGGGTACACTTTTAAGGAACCACCAGGAAATCCGATCGCCCGACCGATTTTTCGGTAGAAGACCAACGATCGCGCGCGAATTTTCATCTCTCAGGATTGTAACTCGTTTCTAACGAACGGTGAGACGCCGCAGAAGACTATTTAGACCGCGATACCTTTTCGACGATACTTCAACGACGCAAGGAACCTACGAAAACAAATCGCAATGTTTTGTCGTTACGGTTTTCGTTGCATTTCTTCGAGACTCGGCGAAACGACTGTCAACGTAAATTTACCAGTTATCGCAGCGGGGCGTGTCGTACGAAATTTTCGAAAATTTTTATGGATCAACGGACGAAAACTCGTAACGAGAGAACACTGTACGCCAACGGATAAAATTTCAACGGCAACGGAATGGAAAACGGAAACGGAAACGAAAGCAAAAATAGTCGAAGCAATTATGTTCGCAGCATGGACGCCGCGTACCTACGCATCCGCGATTTCCGGCACTGGAGCCGGTCCACGGGAAAAATTACCATCGAAACGCGACCATCGGTGAGAGAACCATGCGCCAAAAATTCCCACGCCGACTTTTTCTTTCTCCTTTTCTCGACTACTTTTCTAAGCACAAACGCGTTGGACAGAATCCTTCGTCGACCAGAGCTCAAACCATGCGAATCGGCGGCGTCGTCGCAACCAACGTCGACTTTCAGGTTGGAACTGGAACGTCCACCGCCCGTTGATCCTCCGCTCTTCTATTTATTCGAAGGCGTTGTCGTCGATCGTCGAATTCGACCGGAAATCGACAGTCGGCTACCAGACGAATCCACAAAGAAATTTCACCTTTTTTCCTTTTTCGCCGTGAAACGGGAATCGTACGATCCAAGGTGTACCAGAGTTGTTGATGTTTTACGTTATCGATTCTTGCGAGAGTTCGAAAGGTTCGTTATCGAGCTACGGAACTTTATGCGTTTGTAGCGCGGAAAATACAAAATTTAATCGATATCGAATTTTTTGAAACGCGTTAAAAGTCCTTTGAATCTTCTCGTGGCTCGTTCGATCTGTCCACGATAGCGTAAACACGCGTAAGCTTCCGCAGTCGATTTATTATTATTTAAAGATTAATTTTCTCGAACCGATGCGCGTTGCGGCCGCTCGATGGCTGTCGCGCGTAACGTTTATCGGTACGTTGTATATTTGATGTCATCGATAGTGTTTATTATTTTATTCGTTAACGAAGCTCGTCGCGTGGAGCGAGTATAGGCAACTTTTACATTTATCGAAGTCGGTTCTCCCAGACGAGGGAGTTTCTCGCGCGTGTAAACCGTTTTGTTCGTCGATTCCAAGGGACGACCAACGACAAGATCTAAGATCCGAACGCGAGGAGCGAGCGATTACCGGCATACCGGGCGCGCAATGTTGTCGTTGGTCTATCTCTGTTGTCGGACGGAAAGTCTCGAGAGACGAGACGAAAAAAAACCTAAGCCAGACCCAGACCCGAAAGTCGATCGCGTCTCTTCTCGTTACCTTGGAGTTTTATTGTTCCCGAGATTTTTTCTACGGATATGTACATTTGTTGATAGTTTTATAATTTTTATATTCTTGTTTGAATAAAGTGACACACGAGCGCGCGGCGCGCTCGCAATCCGACACGCGCGACTAGCGAGTCTAGAGGTCGGTCGAGTCTTCTGCATCGTTGCGAGTCTCGTATTCGACGCATTCGTTTAACGCTAAACCTACCACCGTCGGTCGAACGACCAGTTTCGGAGTTTTTATTTTACAATTATTCAAGTTATACATATGCTTCCATTGGAAATGATTATACACGCTTCTTCGTTCGAGTATACGTTACGATAAAAATCGCACAAATTATAAATAAATTCGATCGTGCCATTTTTACAAGGTAACACGCTGGTCAGTTTTAATGGTCGGTAGGTTCGATGTTGAGCGTTTCAGTTTCTTCCGTTCAGTCTATCAGCCGAGCAAACGAAGACGGGCCAACGATCGAGCGAACATAGTTCAACGTGAACGTATCTGAACGCAATTTATCCGACAAAGATGACGAATTCGATCTATCCGTTACCGCGCGTACTATCCTTTGCAAACAACGCTGATACGATGGCGGTACAGTTTGTTAGGATTAGAAATACAGTAAACAAAATTCCACGAAAATTTGTACCTTGTTCTTTGGTAAAGATCTTTATAAATTGTACGAACATTACGACCCATGGCTTATTTATAAGGAAGATGATAAAATGTCGCGAGTTAACGGGTTGACGAATCAATGTTTACGTCCCAAGGGGTAAACAGCGAATCGACGTTCGAAATTGAATGCGGCAATATCGGCGAAACAGGAATACACGAGTCGCGTCGATTCGCCTGACAACCGCAGATTTGATCGCGCGGTAATTCGCGGGTATCTTCGAACTCGCGGATAGAATCGGATGATACACTTGTACGTTAGTCTATTGTTCTTTCGTGAGATATTTCGTAAGAGCTCCCTCGAACGCGGCGTCGTCGGAAAACCTTGCCGACGAATAAGGGCCAAGCGCCAAAATTTCGGAACGCTACCGGGACGAGCTTCCAGCTGACTCGGCTCGGTGCTGCGGCGGGCCATTCGTGCTCGATCGTATATTAGTCACCGAGAACCGAGATCTTCGCGGATGGCCAAGAGGATTGGAAGCAGGGCTCGCTCGTGTTGTTCTCGTGCTCGTTGATCAGCGTTGCGTAATATTCTTCCCGGTGACAGCGAATGGCCGCGCGTTTCAAAACCGGTTTCGTTATCAGTTTCAGAATCAGAGTTCTCTTCGTTGGTTCGTTGACTCGGAAAAGCGAACGACTCTTGTCTCGAAGAACGAGAAACGACGAGAGCTTGAAACGATCGCGGTGGTATCGACCTACGCGCGTCGTTGCGTCGTTGCGTCGCGTGTCGCGCGTCGCGCGTCGCGCGTATTCTACCGATCGATGGTCCCAGAGACCGGAAGTCCGTTTACAGGCGTCTTGTAAATATACGTACATATATCGGAACCGAGCGAATTAGAATCCATTTTATCCGTCACTTTCTTACAGCTCTCAAAACCTTCTGCACTCTCCTCTTTGCAGCTACAGTTTCGTAACTCGCGAATAGACCTCGATCGACTCGTGAGTATAGGTTACAATTACGGTTACGGTTACAGTTACGAATCGCCCCCGCGCAAAGTCGAATCGAATTGTTTGAGATACATGGCTGCCGATACAACCTCCGATAGATCGATCGATGCTGTTCCGAATTAGACGCGCGTGCAAAGGGTTTCGAACAAGGCTCCATCGATTCGTTCCCTCTTCGGTTTTCTAACCATTAAGGTCTCGTGCCATGCTACCATGTGTCCTTTCGCGTTTTCGCGCAGGAAGAAACTGCCACGATCGAAATAGCTGTGGCTGTCGCGAGTCGTCGAGACACGACCAGGAGGTTCCTCGACCGAAGTCTGTACGCGAGATCGGTTAGGAATTGTTTCTGCCTGCGCGAAAGTTTCAAAATCATTGCGCTCCGTGTACACGGATCACCGTAGGAATGCGCAGCGTTAGCATATACGCGTGTTGTATTGTGCAAGCGATAAGCGTACTTTGGTACAAGAATGGAACCCTGTTCCCCTGTTTCCTTCTGTCCGTTGAATATAAGATATTCTATCTTCCGTTTCGATTATCTTTACTCGATGGAAATTGCATTCGAAAACACATCGATCGCCGTCGGTTTCTTTGTCGTGAAATGTTTCTTTATCGCGGAAACGCGGTAATTCTGTTTCTACTCCCCCATCGATACTTTTCGCTGTTACGCGTAAAAAAAATTTTGAAAAGGGCATCGGACTAATTTTCGCTCGTTGAACTTGCCCTCGGTTACATGGCGCTTATCAACCGTCCATTTAAAATGATCGCAAGACCATTTCGGGTGGATAGGTAAGAACGTGAATTAAAAGGGTACGAACGTTGCGCAATCCTACGTCTACGAACAAAGTGCATGCGCGCGTAAGGAACTTGGTTGTATTATGTATAAATGTTGATAACTAGTTGATAAGAATGTGAAGATACTTGTCACCGTTAACGATAGCGTATTGTCGCGATCGAACCAGGACGAAGACGAGACAACCGACGACGGATCCGTGAATCTACGGATCTTTTTGAAAGGGTACCGCGTGATTCTCGACCGCGGGAAATGGTCTCGAATCGTGTAAATAATTTCTCTGTACCCATCTCCGGGCGTTAGAAGTTACTAAGGTACGATATAGTTTGTACGTGAGGTATACATGTACATATATGTATATATAATCGCATATACATACATATGTGTACGTGCGTGCGCACGTGTGTGTGTGTGTGTGTGTGCGTGCGCGCGCGCATTGTATACGTACCTTCATATACATATAAATACTACCACGGAACAATATAAATGGTCACTGGCCTTACCAAGCCGTAAAGTTTTGCCCGTAACAATGGGACGAGACTAACATGGTTGATACATTTCGTGTGCCTGTTTCTAGCCCTGATAACGCGGTGAGATCGCATCGTTTCGTCGTTTCGACGTTTGTCGTTGCATGCCTGGTCCCAGGGGATGATAAACGCCGTGCCGGCCGGTAACAGCGTCTAGGTGATAGGAACGCGACAACGTAGCAATTTACCACAGTCCGTAGCGAACTTTCTTCTGTTTGGTTTCTTTCTTTTCGTTACGAGCAGAGCGAAATGGTAACGGTGATCGAAGGGAAGCGGAAACGCGTAAGAAACCAGTGTTCCTTCTGCACGCCTACGGTCGAGCGCGAGCGCTCGCACATACATACACACACACACACACGCGCGCGCGCACTCGCGCGCCCTGATCGTATTCTGTGTTGCGACGAAGCAATTGCACACCACCCAGGATCCCTTTAAAACCGAGCGCCTCTTTGTAATCCATACAATATTTCACGAGGAGCATCGCGAGCTGACATCAATAAACGTAATGTACATTTTTTGCAACGAGCCTTTCGACTCTTTCACGCACCCGCATCCTTCCTCGTGTCGTGTCTCCGTTCGTTCGTTCGTTCGTCGGGTCGCGTAACGTCGTTTCGTTCGGTAGACAGACGAATAGAATATCCCCTCTAAGTATCTTCCATCGTTTGTTCAGAAGGTTTAGTCGTTATCGTAATAATTTCAGCTGTACGCTCCACCCTCTGTAATCATTGACTATGACTTGGATGAAACGTTTAGCTATTCGAATGCTGGCGATTGAATTCACATTCACAGGCCGCATTCAAAATCCGTATTCGGACTCTCGTAGGCTCGCAAGACTCGAGAGATAAAGATCACGACGCGCCGCGTCGCACGCATGCGTCACATCGCCTCCCGCCACGCGCTGAAAGAAAGTTCGGAAAATATATTCCTACCTACATATACGTATGCGTATATTGTCTGGTAAGTTGGCTCGACGAGCGCGATCAGTTCAAAACGATTCGTAATCCGTAGACTATGCAGCCGCCTCGATTTATTTAGGCTGTGAAATGTTAACGCGAACAACCAGCTTAACGACCGACCTACAGTTTTGCGTTTCGTAAGAATGCCAAAGGCGCGACTCTCGTATGCGGCTTCGGTGTGTAGCGACTGTTTCATAACGGGCGCAATAACCGCTCGAAAGAACAAGATTCCCTTAACCTTGGAAAACATCCAACGGCTGTTTCAATGATCCCACAAAATCGGCTAATCGATCGTACGTCCCTATAAACATCGTGTTTACATTTGGGAAAACTGACAGGCGCAAAAGGTTGAACTTCTTAAAACACCCGGGGGACGCCCAAAGTTCATTGAGAATGAGAACAACTTCGATAAGGAATACAGAAAATCTCTATGTACAATAAGAGGACCCGATGTTACGAAATCTTTTCACTACTTTCCGCTACGTTACGGTTCGTCGCGCTTCGAAGCTTCCGCATCGACGTTCGAAGAGTGTTGGTCGGAACGTTCGGACACGAGGCGAACGCTTTCGAAGCACGAAGCACGAAGTACGAAGCACGGAACACGAGGCACGCTTGTTCGATGGTTTTCGCACGATGGACATCGAAACGCCGGGATTGGCTGACGTAGAAATTTGCTTCTGTTCCGTACGTTCCTTTTCTCTTTCTCGTTTGCTCTACCGCGTCGCGCCGCCCCGTGCCTCCGCCGCGCCGGTTGGCCTGCTCACCCTCCCCCTCTCCCAGCCCTTGACACCCCACCCCACTCGTTGATCCGCCGCCGTCCACCGGTCCGACACGACCGCGCGTTCAAGAAAGAGATCGAGCAACGTGTTTCCCCAGTAATCCCCAGTCCCAGTCCCAGTCCTAGTCCCAGTCCCCAGGGAAGTCTTTGCGGTAAACGGCGTCCACAGACGTTCGTGCCCGTATCCGCGCCGAACGGTACGTCGCGTCGGTATAGCGCGTTCGCGAACACACGGATATCTAGGAGGACAAGGATCCTTTGGCGCGTGTTTACCCGGCTCGGCCCGGTCCGAATCGGTTCTGCTCGTCGAGCTATCCGTTGGATGAAGAAGGAGCGCGTTGTTGGTGTTGGCTACACGAGCGGATACGGAGCGAGAACGCCGAGAACCAGTATATAGGAGAGCTCGCCCTCCTGGCAACGCGGTGTTGTCGCTGTCGACTCTCGAGCGATGATCGTGCGTTCGAGCGGTTAGACGCAGACGACGGAGTTTGAATACAACCAGGAAACCATCGAAAACAGTTGCCTCCCGATTCCGATCGACGGAGACCAAGGCGGGACAGACACGCTGCCAACAGGAACGGCTCGCCACGCATCGATTATACGCGAGGGTACGTAAACCGTTTCGATTTTTCTTCCCCCGTCGATCGATCCTCGTCGACCGAGACGCTCGCACTTTTGCTTCTGTTCTCCCATCGTCCCATTCTCTCGTTCTTCCATTTTCCCATTTTCTAATTTCCTTATTCTCCCACTTTGCCGAGCCATATAACACGCATACATGTGCGTATATACGTGTATATATATATACGTGTATATATATATATATATATATATATATATATATCTTTCTCTTTCTCTTCTTGCATGAGACAATGCGTATGCATGTACATATCTCGAAGGTTCGATCAACGCGCGACGCTTCGATCTCTCCGCCGCCGCGTTTACACCGTACCGCGTGCGACAACAATGTCGCGTTTCTCCAAATTCGAGTCTACGAATAATTCGACGTGGTTTCGCACAATTTGACATCGCTGCCTAATCGTGTGGCCATTTTAGTTACCGTCAACGTTATACTGCTCGGCGGTGGTCCGTCCAGTAATTCGGATACGATGCTAAATCTTTGCGAGAAGTTTCTCCCTTGCTTCCGAGAATCGTTGTTTACGCGCGATCGCGTAAGCGATAATTCTTTTAATCGTTTATCCGGCGACACGGTGCACCGCCTAAAGTCCTAGGTTATCCATCGAACGAACCATCGACGATCAACCGTTTCGGTTCGAGTTTCAGTTTCGATATTTCTTTTCCATCCACGATGAATGTGGTTTAAACATCGAATCGTTTTCCCTTGTTACACCCACGTATTATGCGGTTCGGTGGTTCGCGAATCGAAGCGGCACGCGAGTCGGGAATGTGGCTTTCGCGCAAGATTAGTTTCTCAAATGCGAGTTAACGCGAAAAGAATAGAGTCTATCGAAGAACTATCAATGGTTTCGCGTTTCGTCCTACGTTGCGCCACAAACGTACGACAAATCTTTTCGAACATTGTCCTTTCTTTTGTGCGAAAAAGAGGGAGAGCGAGAGCGGTCGTTGGTCCGTTCGTCGGATTGCGAAACATTTTTCGATGTCGAAAAACCGTCTGCATAGTTGTCGCGTTTCAAAATTTGGGCGTGACATGCGCCGTTCGAACAAGATGCGATGCGCGTACACGCGTGTGCAAGTTCATACGAGATACCCTTCCATTCCGCGTATTGCCGCGATTTACCGCGTTTCGCAACGCGAAAAGCGTGAAAAACGTGAAAAACGTGAAAAAAGCGATCCACTCGAACGCGAGTGACAAAAATAATTTAGCACGGGTGTGGATGAACGTCTGTCGCTTTTGCGCGGGAGAGAATATAGCAGAACTCGAAGATATTGGTAACGGGAGCGGTAGAATGCTCTACCGCGTCGCTTGCGTCGATCTATTTTTGAATAGTCACGCGGAACGACAGCCGCACGGGTTGTTACAGGTTTAGGGTATTTTACGATTCCATCGATTCGGAAGCGACGGATAAGTTTCGCTTCATCGGTCTCGAGTGTCGCTTGTTATTTCCTTTTCACGAGACCGATGAGGATGTCGCTGGCCATGATAGATTAGCTATTACGACACGATTGCGTCGAACGCGACGCGCTTATAGTCACCGGGAACAATGAAACGGCAAACCACGCGCTTCTCCGAACGAAAAGAAGGTTGCGCTGTTAGCTCTGAAATTCGTTTCTGCCACCTACCGTGGCACGATGGTTCGATTCGTTCGCGTTTCTGAGACAAAGTAAAAGTAAACAGTTTTCACGCGGCGTGAAACGTTTCGTCGGCGTTTCTATACCGCCGTCGTATCGCTGTACGAGTATAATTGTAAAATTGTAATTCGCCGTTGGACGAAGAAAGATTCGCACTGCTTTCGAGTCGTTGTATTTAAAATGCAAATCGTTTCGTCGTCCGCGCACCGCCATTGAAAAACCGGACTGCACGCGATTTTGTAGATTTATCGGCAGCACGGATACTCCGTCGTTATTGGAAAATTGCGGATTCGATTCTAAACAGGGTTTCTTTGGATGGGAGTATTCTAAAAGCGTTTTAATTACGTGAAAAGGTTTCGACTCGGATCCGTTAACGCGTAGTAGGCGCCAGTGGGACGTTGAATCGATAGTCCTTGCTCATCGGATAATCTAATATCTTCCTCCGGTTGTTCAGAGGTCTCGGCCGAGTGTTCGTCGATCGCTCGATTTGCCGACAGCACGGACCGAACGAGTTTCCGCTGCGACTTTGCTAATAAAAACAGGAGAATAGACGATGACGCGAGTTGCAATTTACGAGAGGTTTCCCTGAACGCGATATTTCTCGCGGCCAACTATTTTCTTTTTGACCGACCAAACGCAGACCGTGATTCGTCGTTGGAAACTCTTCGAACGGGCTGTTGGAGGGGCGTTTCGGGAACTTTTGGCAGTTGCCCTTATCTGCGTTGCCGAGTAAGCAGCGGTTATCGCTGAACGTTGTTCCCGTTGGTAGCGGGAACGCTGCTACGAACAGTTTCGCGGCCTACGGTTATTAACCCGTTAACTCCTCGACCTTTCCTACTTTTGTGCTTTCGCGTACTCGTCGTTCGGTTAGCTGTTGCAGCGTTGTATCGTCGCATAGCGGCAACGTAATCTCCCGCCAAAAACTTACGATCAGGAAATTCGAGTTCTGTTTTTCTAATTTCATCCCACCCGTAGAACTAATCGGTAATTTGATTCGCGTTTCACGGTAATACGCAAATTCGTCCCTCGAGATTCGCCTATTACCCCGTATCGTTCGAAGTTTACGCGTTCTTAAGGGAAAGCGAGGGTAGCTTTCGAAGGATCTACGACAGGGTCTTGACCTGTGAGCGATCTCGAAATAGGGCAAACGAGGCTAAGAAACGCGAAATTGTAGTCGGGTGGAGGCGAATGGATGCTATTGGTTCGTTTATAATAGAATGTTATAATACGTATACGCGTACCTACGTAGGATACGTGTATCTGTACTACATATACTGTAATATGATATCAGGCGCGCACGTTGTTTTGGAAGTACCCGACACCGCAGAGCCGCGTAAAAAATATGGGACTTGGCTAAAACGATTGTTGTCGCCGCTCGAACGATTAAACTAAATACGTGTTACGACACGCCTAAGCGGTGGATGGCGAATAAAAACTTTGTAAAACGTCGAAGCGTGGCGTAGCGCTGCACAGTCCGCGTAGCCCGCGCGTCGAATCGATTGCGTCAAATCATTCGGTATTCCTGAAACGCGCGTCAAGGCAGATTTAGATCGGCGCGCCGGTGAAATTGGCCACGTGGCGGCTTTCTCGACAGCCTTGGTGAGAAAAAATTCAAACTCGAAAAACAACGCTTTCGAAAAAATTAGTGCACGCCGCAACCGATGGCGACTCGAAGCGAGCGATCCGTCTGTTCGATCTTTGCGAAGAGAGACGGAGACGCCTCCATGGCGCTGTGTACATACGTGTATGCGCGTAAACGGAAAGTAACGCGTGGTCGGTCGAAGGCGCCTGAGCCTGTACTTTCATTTTTTGATCGGATACTCTCGGGATTCGTCTACGCAGGCTTTGGTCGCGATTCGCGTACCTGTCCCAAGGTAAGGCAACGAGTTCGGCCAGACCCCGTTAGGAGGGTTAACGACGCGTTTAGAAGGAACCAGGTATGTTCGTGGTATTGCCGTTAATGGCCAGGCTCGTTAACGTTTCTAACGGTGACCTAAGAACGAGTAGCCTGTGCGTTGCCCCTTGCTAGAATACCCGGATCGGTCTAGGTCCGCGACTAGTTTATCGCGAGTCAATTTTCTATTTAATTTTCGTTGTTCCGAAACGAACGTCGGTTCGAAGAACGAATTCTCGTTAAATGGACCCGTGAGTTACACTTTCGAGGAAGTTTCTCTCCCGGTTTTACTCTGTAATTTTATTTTTGTAACTCGAATCGATGATGTTTTTCGAAGATGGCGCACCTCGCGCAAACGATCGCGCGCGCGTCATTCTCTTATCGTTAGCCAGGTACCTCATCCGTGTTTGACGCGCACATCCGCTCATTTGTTTCTTCGAATCGCGAAAGCGAGAGCGAAAGCGAAAGCGAAAGCGAGAACACTAGAAACCAACTAAAAGTTTTGCTGGTTATGTAAACGTTCGCGAAGACGAAGGCGAAGGAATCCGATGATCGCTCTCGCGTTGGTTCTCGCGAATTCGATCGAACCGCTCGATTGGAAACGTTTTTAGCGAAAAACTTACGAATCGACTTTAAAACAGGTCGAAAAAAGCATCGATGCGCTGTTGGTCGAGCTCGAGGTTCGTTTTTCTATGGACGAGTCGACGATGGAAGAGGTGAGAAAATTGGTCTCGTCGAATGGTCGATTAGCAGGTTTAACGACGTTTCGCGACAAATTACCGCTAGACCACGGATGCTTGCACAGTGAATTCACCTTTTCATCGACTCGCGTTCCGAAGAACCGTTCACGATCGAGGAGGACGATAACAACGCCTTCGCGTATACATACATATTCGTTTACAGTTTCCGTTGTTACGTCCTCGCGTTTCGTCCGGTTGCATGCGTGCTGATGAATAAAAGGTACATAAACGTTTATTAGAGTTGAGCGGGATCCCGAGATTCGATTCGAAGCATAGTTTTTTCAAACAGATCTTTTCGTTTGAACGCATTTTGCTTCCGTACCGCGCATTCGTTGCAATAATTAATGAAATTGCAATCGATGAACGAATTACGAGTATCGGATCGCTATCGAGTCTCGGGTCCCGAAATTCTCGGGTATCCGGAACATGTTTCTACGGTTGTGAGAAAAACTACGGCCGCGCGTCAAATGTTTTCGCTTCCGTGATATCGTCGTTTAAAGTTCTGATCACTGATTCTTCGTATTGCGCAGGTACGCGCAACGTTTCCTTGTTTTTTCAAGCGAGAACTTGTTTGGACGTGAAGCGTACAGAATTTTTACTGGCCAGTGAACGAGTCCGATCCGTCGCGCTCCGGTCGCGAAACGCTCGTTCGGGTAATCTTGGGGGAGCCGAATAATAAATAATACGCGGAGCGATCAAAAATGTCGTACGATTTAGCGGGTAGAAGTTTTCGCTTGGCTGCCTAGACGCGACGCGAAAAGAATAAAAGTCCAATAATCTTGACGCGCTTGTAATCGATCCTTCGCGCGCACTGTCCGTCGATGAGTTCCAGGCGGCTGCAACGCCGACACGATGAAACTATCAAGACCTTCTGCGTTCGAATCTGTCGCCATGGCGGACTATCGCGTTCAAAGACATCCGAACGCCGTCGCGTATACGTATTTCCGTACCTCGAATCGCGAATACCCGCATACCCGCGCATTGGCGAAAGAGAAAGGTAGATGCTCCAATCGGTTGGAAAATGATTGTCGTTCGTCTTTCGTTTCTCTGTGAAAACACATCGTTTCGCGGTAGTCCTCGTCGTCTCCCTCCCCGTAATTTGTAATTCGTAATTCGTAATTCGTAATCCGACCCGACGTGTATTTCGTTCAATTTATTACACGGTACACGATTAGTTTTTCAAAATGAAATCTCTTGGCGCGCGAAACACGCGTTGAACAGCGTTATCGGAAAACGTTAACTCCGATTGTTCGGTAGTGGTCGAAGCACCGGTGGAAGCTTTGTTTTTCTACGCTTATTTATCTCGGTCCGTTCGATCGAACGAATTATCGAGGCACGAGCCTGGCGTCGACGCGCGGTATAGAAACGATTATCGGTTAATTCGTTTGATTCGCGTTTTATGCGTTTGCGTGGCCAGTCACCAATCACCCACCAGTCACGAGTTACGATCTCGTTTTCAACGAGCTTAATCGAGCCGACCGCGGCATGCGACGCGTCCTGCAACGGCCGCAACGACCGCGTCGCGTCGCGATCATTTTGTACGCCTCCTTAAATTTTAGTTCCTCGCGCCGATAATATTCTTCCGCGAGATTTGTGCGCACGCTAACGACCATCGTTTCGGTTTACCCCAACTACGTTTCTCCTGTCTCTGGTTTTACGGTTACGCGCTCGCGATTATCCGATCGATTATTCGATCTATCGACCGACCGTCGTAGAGACGATCCCTAATTACCAGTTTTCATTTTCATAATTTCCTCGACGAGTCTCGAATGTTCGAGGCGGCGCGGCGTCTGTGTTGAAATTTTGATATCGCGCTCCCTTCCGACTTGTACCGTGCGAACAACGCAACGAACGCTTCCAGCGTTTTCTTTGTCTTCGCGATCTGCTGCTACCGCCGCGACGCGCGAGGACTCGATCGTCCATTCCGATTTCAAGATCTACGTACGGCTATCGAAGGCGGTCCGAAATTTTCCAACGACGACGTACGCCTCGAAGGTTGTATCGTCGCGTCTCTTCTCGTCGACCTGATTCCAGTCGAGGGCAACTTTGCGCTCGCCGAGAAGTAAAAGTCGACTCGGAGACTATTCGGTCGCGGTTCTTCGAAAATTACGTTCGAAACGGGAACACGAGCGGAAGGGAGCCGAGTTCCATCGAAGCGGTGGCATTCAAGGCCTAAGAAAGGTAAACGTCTGAATTACGAACGACCCTCCGCGTCTTTGACATCGTTTGTCGCAACCTTCGCTACGAACCGATACGAACGAGGACGCGAGAAGAGTTCCTTGTTTCGTCTTTCTCAAGGATCCCTCGGCTGTTGCTCGATCGTCGTTACGCGCGATCGTTGGTCGTGTATCACCCGTGAGCGCCGACTCACGGTAGCCGACACCGTTGAAATCCTCGGCTGTCGTCGTTTTAAATCGTTGTCGGGATTTCGGGAAACCTACCTGTACCTCCGTAGGATTAATCCCGGATGGAACTACGTTGGCCCGTTCGCCCGTTTCACCGTTTTCCCGTTTCTTGGGAAAATATTCAATTTCGATTTTCTTTCGCAAACGTACCGAACCAGCGGTCGAAAATGATTACTTTCGAATTATCGAATATTTATTTGAAGAGAATCGGATCGAATAGCCGACGCGCGAGCGCTTTGCCGGATATTGTAAACGTAGAAGATAAGATACATAGTTTCGAGCACCTCGCGAAGTAATTGTTTCTCGGGTTCGATGCAAAAACAACCAAGATAAGCGAGTTATTTAAATATTTACCTTGTATTTTTTCACCATCGTTCGCGCGTTGACTCTTATTGTTCAATTTGTTATCTGTTCGTTTCACCGATCACGCGGCATCTACGTTTTCTTGTCAAAATTAATCCATCCGAGTTTTTGAGCGGCGAAGGATACGTTTTCGTTGGATTTCGATCACCGGAGACTCCGAAACCCTTTCGTCGATGCAAATACGTACGCGCAACGAGTCAACGTCGCGTTCGAGTCGAATCTCTGCTCAAATTTTGGTTACTCGAAACACTTTTTCGAGGCCGGGAACCGTTCGCGACCCACCGAAACGGAAATACGCGAGCCCGTACTCGATCGGGCAACATCGAAATCCGTTCGCAAACTTTTGCGGGCCTCGATCGAAGAAAGCGGCGGCGCGGTGGCCGTTCGATTCGCAAAGGAAGGCTCGAATCTCGTCGAGTCTCTACGATTCTGCGACATCGCGTGACGCAATAGGAAACTTACCTGCGACGAAATTGTTGCAATCCCGAATACCGAACACCGAACTCTCTTCCCCGCGCATCCGTCGCTCGCGAACTTTGGTATTCGACTCTTGCGAATGCGAATAATAGTCTGTTCGAGAATTCTGCGATTCGACCGATTGCTCCTCCTCTACGAAAAAGTTTAGACTGCGTCCAATTTACCGGACGCGACTTTGATCTAGTATTTTTTTTTTGGGTTTATATAATTTTACAACGACGTCGCATCCAATGTTACTCGTGAAAATAAATAATAGTACTCTCGGCGCTAAACGTAAACATCGGAGTACGGTGTGGTAGTACCTATTGTAACCGACTCCGAAGCGGAATTCGGGACGGCATAGGGCAAGCGATACGTCCGAAGCGGTAGTGGTAACGTTCTCAGCGAATAGCGAGAAGCGTGCGATGCGCTGTGCGCGCCTGACCAATCGGACGGTTTCCTTGTGAATTCTTTTTGCATTCCTTCCGCGTTCCACTTTGGGAGTCGGTGACGATACACGGATGGGTGAAAGACGAAACACGGAACGCGTAAAATCGTAACGGAAGGGCAGGAAGGACGACGGGAGGGACGACGTAACGCGCGTTTCCGTTTCTCTCCACGATACGATTCGAATTACGACCGCGCGGTCGTATTATTATTATTATTGAAAATTTTCCTATCGGCGTATCGTTGTTCTTTCATTCTTTTATCGGCTTTAGCCCGATGGTTTGCACAGGTGCATTTTCAACCCGAATCACGCCGATCGATCGCGCTCACGGGTGTGTCGAGTATTCGTACAGCTCGACTTTTAGCTTACGAGTAACGTTATCGCGAGCATCTTTAACAATTTCCGAATCCGATACAGGAAGGTGGAAAGTATAGAAACGTTTCCCTATTTCGTTTCGCCGAACTAGAGTTTATTTATAATTTTTCGCTTTAGTTTCTCTATCGCGCCGCGGTGGGGTATTTTTAGTTGGAATCGGTAGCACGGCGGTCGATATACGTATGCAGTTGGTGCGTGCATGGAGCAACGCGTCGAGGGTTCGTTCGAAATGCGTGAAAATGCCTGGCCTGGCGCTCGGAGGTCTCTCGGTCGCGCGCGAAGCAGAAAAAGAGACCTACAGGACGGAAGAGGGAGAGAGCAGCGTTCGTATATCGTCACGGTAACTTTTCAGGCAGACACGGATGATTTGTCGGGTGACCCGAGGTCGTCGGACTCTCTCCCGCTTCGACGCTCGTGTCCGTGCAAAACGCTATCCGCGCACGGGGAAAATGCAGATATACATATTTCGATTATGCAATTCCGTCGATCCCGGCTGGTATAAGACTTCCAACGAACCGTTGTTAAGAATCGTGATTTATTGCTTGGTCGGTGTTCCTATTCGTCGATCGTTCGTCCAACCATCGACTCGTTGCCGTTCGACGCGATATCGAAAGAGACACAGAGAGAGAGAGAGAGAGAGAGAGAGAGAGAGAGAGAGAGAGAGAGAGAGAGAGAGAGATGGTGGTGGGATGGCGGGATGGGGCGGAGGGGGAGAGGGTCCAATTGAACGCACGTTGGACCGCAATCGGGTCTATATACGGTAAAGGCCGCCTCTCGTGCATGGTAATCCCGAGTTCAAGAGTTTTCCAAATTAGAAAAATACCCTTTTTCGTTTGGAATCATCGAAATAGCGCGTACAATATTTTTCCTATCGCCGGCGGTTCAAGGCGATACATTGGTGGTTGCTTTAAGATGGAACACCCTACGCGCGAATAGCGTGTAATAAATTGTTCGTACGAGTCGTTCGATTTGATGCGATTTCATGCGACTCCGTGCGTTTCCATACTATTTCGAGGAATCGAAGCTCGTCGAATCGAGATGCAACGTTCGTGTTCGAGGTCGGTAGCTTCCCTGGCTCGTGGATCGCTGTATCCGTTTGCCAGTTAATCTTGATTAAATATACGTTCGCTCTTCTCATAGATACACTTTTCTCTAGTTTAGTTTCTCCGTATGTCTTTCTCTTGTTTTCGTTACGATTCTCGGCCAAACGTTGTCGTTCTTCGATCGAGCGTAAATGGAACGAATAGCATGGAAACGTGGACCATAGAACGTACGAAGATTCGCAACATCGATTTTTCTCGTCGAGGGAGATGGTCGGGTCCTGGCGCTCGCGACTAGCGAAAAAAAAATGAACCGAAACTAGAACCGTTCGCGTTCGGTTTTGTTCGGTTCGGCTCGGTGGCGTACGCGTCGATGTTCGAGCAGCGACAGGTGGAAATAAAGGTGTTTGCGCATCGCGCGATCGATGATAGCCTTAGCATTGTCCGGTCGGTGGCATGCACGATCAACCGATTAACCGTGACCTAGAGAGCTCGATGTTATATTTACGTTTACCCTGGCGCTACGAACCATTTGCAACTTTATTTCGTCTCCTGCCGTATCGTCGCGGTAAACGATAAATACGTATAGTTTTCTTTTAGAGGAAAAGAAACGTAGAGTCGTGGAAGCCAACTTGGATTGGTCGCGCGTCGCGCGGGTTGACGAAAACCGATGTGGCGCGTGGGAGTTTGCCGCTCGGACGAGCGTGAAAACGTCCGGCGCCACGGCACGCTACGCCATGGTACTAATGCGGTAATAATGCGGTAAACGAGTCGCGAGAACTGGAATGCGTCGCGTTTAACCACGGAATATGGGTCGCGATCGCTTCGTCGACCGTGGGGAGAGAACGCGACTCGAGATCACGGAGAAAAAGCGAGCGCAAGGTTAAGCGCGTGCATGCCGCAAATACGACACTCCGTCCACGATATCTTTATCGTGTTTAGGATGTATTTAGGCTAACGCGGAGCCCCGCGGACAAGTTGACGATCGTTGAAAAATGTACTTTTGCCCGTTCGATCAACGATCCGCTCGTCTTTTGCATTGAAAAATATTCGACCGAGCGTCTCTATTTTTTCGACACAAAAATGCGCGATAAAACATAAAAATTTTGTTTTCTTTGTGATATCTTACGCGGCGATGCTGGTGGAAGTATAGATGCGAGTATACGCGTGGGTGTGCGAAACGGGACTGGGACTGGGAATGGGAATGAGAATGGGAATGGGAACGGGAACGGGAACGCGTCGGCGCTACTTGCTCGCGAGGCCGTTCCTTTGAATTAAAGATGAAGCGTATAGGTCAAGGAAGGCCAAGATCGAGGGAACTTTTACTCTCTGGCCCGTGTTTCGGAAGATCGTCCGCGGATTCGTTAACCGTACGTTCGTCCCTCCGCGTGCCCTCTGCCTCGAAATTGGAGGGGCTTCCGATTATCTCCAAAGAAAACTATACGCCGCGAAACGAGATAAGGTTTTAGTAGAACTGTACCGTTCCACGAACGTGGAACGCATCAAAATGCCGGGGGATGTTGTTCTCCGAGAGAGCATCGTTTTACTTTTCATCTTGTTCGGCGAGTTCGAACGGCGCGGTACGGCGCAACGATCGCGAGCGAACGGAAGCGAAGCGAATAGGCGGAGAGAAAGGTCAAGTACCCTAACGAAGACTGGTTTCTCGGAAGACGAATCTTTTCCTACCGTTCTCCGCTTTGTCGGTGCTGGTGCAACGACGCGGCCGCGTAACTCGGTTTAATGGAATTGTACATCCGTCGCGCAACGGTTCGATCGTAGATCGTGGACAACGCGGAAACCGTTCACCTTCCGACGACCTTGTTCTCGATACGAGCGATCACGGGACGCTCCGTTGACGAGAGATCGCAACGTCCGGTTCGATCCGATTCGCGGTCCTCGCGATCGATCGAAACGGTAACCTTGACCGTTGCGCCGCGTTTTGGAATCAACGACCGTAAATTGTGCCGTTGTAAAACGGAAGAAACGAGTTTAGACGAGCGGACGAGAATCGTCCGAATCTCGATCCTCGAAACTTGCTTCTCGACCACGGAGAGCCGGTCGCGGGAGCGCTAAATAATATCGTGACGTCTAATGGAGGCGTTTCGAGCGTCCAAGATACGATCAACGATCGTTTACGAGCGAACGTCGCGTGGAAACCGTTCGGAGGCGGCGGCGCAAACGGCAGAAGCGGCAGAAACGATCCCAACTGTTTTCAATGCGAGCCGCGTGTTTGCCCTCGGTGTCATCGTTTGCCGTCATGCGACATAATTAAACGGGATCGGTAACGAAGTTAAGAGCCGCGTTCGGTCACGATGATCGAGGGTAGAAAGCGCGAAAGACGCGTACGAGAAGAGACGAGACGAGACCACGCGGCGCTTAATAATCCTGTTGATCGCACCCGAGCTGCTCGTCTAATTCCTCCAATTAAACTCTAGCGATCCGTCGCTCGAGCCGATCGCGTTCCCCGACGAAACGTTTAAGTCGAAATTACTCCACGCTTTTTCGTGGAATAAACGAGAAACGCGCGAGAAAAAATTTCCCTGCGCCTGGACCAGCAACTCCACGATAGGGTTCTAGATTATGCGGCCGCACAGATTCGAAAGCCGGAATCGGACTCGACGAAGCGGTTCGAGAATCCCGAGGATATCCGCGCGCGAATAAATCGTCGAAACGAACCCGTCCGAGAACGACCCGGACCCTGTCTCGGTCCCGGTCCGTAGAGAAAGGAGCACGATACTCTCGCGCGATACCTTTTCTGGCCCAAGATCGTGGAAGCAGGGGAGTCTGCAGTTTTCGACCCGACTTTGGAAATCTCCACGCTGCGGTTTCGCTTAAACTTCTCGTTACGCGCGAGAAACGCGACCACGAGTCTAACGATCAACGACGATCGTAAAGAACAGCGTTCGACGAGAGCATGGAACGCGTTATTTTACGAGCACCCGTGTAAAATACCTACGGAAGACGCGACTCGCCTGGTCCGCGTCGCGGCGCGGCGCGGCGTTTGAATATTTAAAAGCTAAGGTAGACCACAAAAAGTTGACGTAACAGGGTACACGGAACGAGCATACGCCTGTCACTACGTAATACGGAATCATTTATTCATCGGCTCTTACCGGGTCATATTCGTCCGCGTACTATATTATACATGCCGTGAAACATTTACGGATATAATGTTGCCGTTACGAGTGGTATGGGCGGGCTATAGCAGGTTCGCGATACGCGTAAAGGAAATCACGCACGCGTGTCGTAGATTCGTATACGATGTAATGTACATATACGTTCCAGATTCGATCAACGTTACCACGTCTAGAGCCAACGAACGAGTTCAGTGCCGCGTCGTCACGCCTAACGTTTTGCCGGTAATCGTTTTGCCACTGTAATTTGCCAGGAATCGCCCGTTCGACTCGACACCTCGATTTCGACCGACTCTCGCTCTTTCTGATTTTTTGATGTTGGCCGTTACACCCGTCGCGTCTGCGCCTTTTCTTTCCGCGTCGTCGAGTTACGGACCGGTCGAAAACATACTCGCGCGTCCTTATTCGCCGCGTCCGCGCACGCTTGTTTTCGCGATCTACGCTGTCTTACGTATCTGCCCGTTCTTCGTTTAAATCGAAATCGAGTTGCTCGATGCGCGTTCACTGTTTCCACCGCTTCCGAGATCGGTACACCCGTCGCACCCATCGCACCGCTTCTAAACTTACAACGGACCTTTACTTATTTATCTATCGTTTTTCGACGTCTCGGGATACCGGAACTGGAAAATACTGTAACATTCGTATCGCAAACGTTTCCATTTGCCGCCGAGCAATCGTAATTTTCAAAATTGGTCAATCGATCGAATAGACGCGAACGTTGAGAATTTTAGAGTCTATCGGGCAAGCGGCCGAGAACCGTTTTAAAAATTTTGCGGTCGAGCGCGCAGCTATTACTCGATTGTATTCTCTCTAACAAAAGAATCGTCTGCGCCGGAAGAGCTCTAGTTTCTCGCGTCGCGTCGCGTCGATTCGAAGCGTGTTATCGTGTTCTGGTATCCATTCAAATGCAAAATTTGCTTTATGCAGGCACGCGCGATATCGATTACTATAAACTACCTAACCGCAGTTATTGCCATTTAAAGTTCACAGCCGAACGTCTCGGAGCATATTGGCAAGCCTTTTTGTTCAATTGTTCGCGATAGTTTGGTTATTCGCGTTGCGAGAACACTAGGAAAAAGTAGCGTGTCTCCTGGTCGCGTCTTCGTTTTAATAAAAAGATAAATGTTGTACGGTTAACCATCGTCCGACCATTCGCGTATCGACTCGCGCGACGCATCGCGGCTCGCATAATCGATCGCGAGTCGAGATCGGTTCGTTCGCGTACTCTGGAATTGAAATTCATCGGTAAACTATATTACGCTCTGCTCGCACGCGGTTCGTTCCGGCACGATCGTTTGAAAACGCGACAAACAGTTTCTCTTGTTCGCGTATTTTCATAGATTAATATTAAAAACAGACGTCGTCGACGACCGCGTTGATCGGTTTGCACGGAACGTACGCGTTCTTTGTTCGTCCAGGGTTCTAGAGCCTCGAACCGCGTGCCTCGATTCTCGTGCCACGGTGGGGGCAGATCATTGGAAGGAACTATGTAGTTTCGTACAGGGAGAACATTTCGTGCGACGCGTGAACAAGGTTGAGTTATGTCGCTGTTGATACACCGGCGAGAGTGTCTTATTGTCAGTCGGTTCGCGAACCTGGCGGCGAAAGGTGTGCGAGTGTAAATCTCGTTCTTTACTTTTTTTTTCATTGGTCGCAACAACGATTCCGATCGGATCGAATCGAATCGAACAGTCTATATCTCGCGGCTGCACCTACACCCTCGTTCGTTTCCGTTCATCGAAACGCGATACAAAGACACCGCCTTGGCAGCCAGAAAAGAAGAGGCAGAAAAACGAATATGTAGCTCGTGAAAAACAGAGTTTGACGTAACGCATCGGCGGACAGATGGCGCGGAACAATAGAGGATTCCAGTTGCTCCGTACTTTAGGCGGGCACAAAAGGCCGGTTGTCTCTCGCGAGATCTTTTCATCGGAACGCCTGTCGAAGCGTTCGTTCGCTACCGCGCGCCCTGCATCGGAATCGAAATCGGAATCAGAATCGGACTCGGAGTCGGAGTCGGAGTCGGAGCGGGACCAGTCTGCGAACACCCCGAACAGGAACGCGTCCGTCGTGTCGCAATTTCTGGTAATCGTTCGCCAGAAACGATTCTACGCTCGGCGAGACGCGTCGCGCCTTCGCGGAGGACGTTGCGCGTTCGCGGACTCGGATCGATTCGACCTCGCCGAGGATCTAGAAGATTCGAAACGTCCGTCGATGGATCCTGACGCGAGCTGAGAGCACCTCTGGCTCGGAAAAGGAGTTTCCCCCGCGATAGCAGGTATCCGTGCATCGAGTGTTCGCGTATCGTTGAAAAAACCGGTAAGGTGAAATCCAACGATAATCGAATCCACGAGCTTCGCAGAATTCTTCTCCTCGATTCGAGTATCCAGTTTTTACGTCGACGCTGATAAGTCGGTGCGTCGTGTTTATGTTTGGATCGCGAGAAGCGAACAAGCGAACGAAGAATCGAACGAGCAGCGAAGAAGCAAAAAGAACTGGATCGACTAAAGTAAACAAGCGTGATCGCGCTTATCGATATTTTCCAAATACCAAATTCGAACACGTAGAAATCGTCGAAATCGTCGAAATCGTCGAAATCGTCGAAATCGTGAACAACGTACTTACTTGCACCAAACTCTCGAGTTTCGGGTCTAACCCGGACCAGACAAAAGCGTTTTAAAACAAACTGTTGAGACGAATCTCTTTCTCCGTATCGTTTCTTTTAACCGTAACAACGAGAACAATGGGCGTACGCGCAGCGTATAATCGATATATCAATAATGAACGATAACTCGACGTCGAAGGGTTATTCGATCTCTATCGTGGATCTTGGTATTCCATTTTGGAACGAAAGTCGTGTTCGCGGTGAACGTTACGCGCGAGACTTTACCTCGTTCGAAGATTATTCCGCCGATGAATCATTGGGCCGAATCGGTTGGTAATCGGTCGCCGAGCGCTGATAGAATACTCGGCGAATCGCTAACGTAATCGACTGTTTATTTTACGTCCGTAACGTCGCGGCGCGGGGTTTTGTTTGCTCAAAGAAATCGCGAGGCCACCGCGAAACGAAACGTTTCAGAAATTATCTGCAAATTTTCGATCGTCGAAACGATACCGACCGACCGGACGAGACGAGACGCGATACGAGAAAACGTTTAAGAATCCTTTGAAATTTTTGGTCGTTTTCTCATCGTTTGTACTTACTCCGAAGTCGTTGACGAAGTCTGCGAGAAAACCCATCCATTGTTCCGTTTAGCGCTTGCTCGCTGCCTCGGTCGCAAGTTCTATTGCCCCGAGACGACGATTTATCCGTTTTCGAATAGCAGAGAACGTCGCGGATCGGCGCGATGCGATGGGGCGTGGTGCGGCGCGACGCGGCGTGTGGCGGTGTACCATCGTGACCGTGAAACAAAATAATCGAATTGTCGCGACGTTCCATCGAGGGGGGTCGTAAATCACGCGATGCCACGCCGCGGTAAACCAAGCAGCGACCAATAAAATGTGGTAAAAGATAAAGAGCCTGCCGTTGGCGGTTTATCCGTTTCTCCGTTTCTCCGTCTCTATTTTTCCCTTGTCGCGTTCGATTCTTTTTCGACGACGGAGCACGATTTACAGATAAACGGAGTAATTGAAATCACGTAGACCCGTGATTCGCGATCTCGTCGCTACCACCGCTACCACCGCTACCACCGCTATCACCGCCACCACCGCCAGTACGCGATTAAATTTCGAGCAATCGGTTTCTCGTTCCGTCACAGTTTCCGTCCGCGTTACCTGCATCGCGACGCGTCGATCGTACAGTGTCGGTGAAACGAGTCGCATCGTCGAATAGGAAGGTACGTAAGTTCTTTTTACGATCGTTTTCGCATAGAGATCGATATCGGTTCTTCGACTCGTAAAAATTGAATTTTACAAACATTGATTTTGTTCGATCGAATCGGATCAGAACGGTGTATTCAATTTTTTCGATGCTATGGGTAATACCTACGACAACGAATCGCGTCGCGAGCGCCTAAAATTTGTAATCTAATTAATTATTGCTCGCTTCGAGAAGCCCGCAGAATTGCCGGTGTACCGCTTCGTCGCGATAAAAGGGCTAATTAAAAAGCGGTTTTACGCGACGGCGACAAATCTTACGAGAGTAAGAGAATCGCGCATCGTTCTATTTTAGCTCCAGGACAAGTTAACAGAGTCTGCGTTCATTTTCTGTTTCGATTACTCGCTCGCGGACCTCGTCGGCCGAAGACGAGGGTTGGGGCGTTTCCCGTTCGAGGAACGCCTTTCGGACACGCGATCGGACGCGCGTGCACGGCACACCGAATCGAACAATTTTCTGTCGTCCGGGTAGAAAATATTCAAAAATAATCATCTTTCGTTTCGATCGGTTGCGGTGAATCGTTGCTAATTGCACGGATACCGATACGGAAGGTGGACTTTTTTTAATTGTCGAAATTGTCGTTACTCGATAGACTGCGAGGTGAGGTGATTCGAGGCGAGGCGAGTCTATGTACCATCGCATCGCACCAGGACAAACCGAGTCGACAGTGGTTTTCTTTGTTTGTTTCTTCCTTCCTTCCTTTCTTTCTTTCTTTCTTTCTTTCTTTCTTTCTTTCTTTGTTTCTTTCTTTCTCTGGGACGCGAACCGTTTGGTTCGACGACACGACACGACACGGGACGGCACGGCACGGCTCGACGAACCACGCGCCGTGAGCCGCTAGGCATTTCGTTGCGTCACGCCGGTCGGAACCCAACGTGTTATTAGAGATGAGTGAGAAGACCAACGATGCTAAGCCTCGTGTTTCAACGCCGCGCGATCCAACCAAAGCATTGGGTTGGAGTATTTATATGGAATTGCCGCTCCACGGGGGATGCTCGGATCGGAAATATTCCATGCCTCCTATCGTTGTTCGTCGGAGTAACAATTTGGAATATCTTTGAGTAACGATTAATAATAGTATCTATTCGTCCAGAAACGCGCTGGAATCTATGCCATCGACACGTGCAATATATTCGATCCGGAATTTGCGCGGCAGTCGATCGCTTTCGAGATCGTTCGAACCTTTTGAAGACGGCGAAGACGAATCGATTCGTTCGTCGTTCGAGTTGATCCGTGACGAGAGTATCGAGATACGTACAAGGGTACAAGGATACAAGGTACGATGCCTTAGGACTCGGGACATACGGCAAATTGTTGGTTTGCTTCGAGGCGACCATCGCGTTCGACGACGCAAGGACGGTACTGTGTCCCAAAGCCGATCTTTGGTGGCTGAAATAGTCAGAGTAACTCGCAATATCGTAAATTTTCATTTTTCCTATCGGTCTGGCGATAATTGAAAATAAGGAAAAATTGAACGAAACGGAGGATAGATATACGCGTGAAACGTTGATCTTCGGCCGACGCAACGCGACGCGACGTACGCGCGTGCAGGAGCAAAGAACTAACCGAAACTGTTATCTCTCGAACCGCGAGCTTGCAAGATTCTAGAGTCGAGAAACTCGGAAGGCACGCGAAATAATATCTGGCATATTCCGAAAGAAGATATCCTATATAACGGAGCATCGCGTCGTTTTATATCACATTACGCGATAAGAGTACAGAGCGAGCGTATCGAACTACCGATCGAGATACCTAGAAGTTGAAAATTTCGAATCTCGGCGCGGGACCGATCGACTCGAAAAAATCTTCTCTCGAGCGCGTAAAAATTCGTTTTCAAATTATTTCTCGATCGTTCGATTCGTGTCGGACGATGTCGCTTTCGAGGAACGTCGGGAAAGGTTGTATCGGTTTGTTACGCTTCTTGTACCTATACCGGCGAACGTTACGCCACTGCACGCGATCGCGTTAACGCCGAGCCGGGACGATATTCGTCGAGTTCCATTGGAAACGGACCCTCTGCGCGGACGGTCGTCGCTTTGCCGTTACCGCTTACCACTTACCAAGTACCATACCGCGTACCGGCAGCCTCGAACGGGGGAAGGCTGGTCGATCGGTCGCGTACTTACCGTCGCGTTTCCATCGTGATCTTGTCGTCGATGGCGGCTCGAAGATACTCTCGATCTTTTGTATCGCGAAGAAACGTTCTCCCTGTTTAAGGTCTGTGCACGATCATCTCGTACCCATCATCCGCGACCCTTTGCTCTTTCGTTCAGATTTTCTCAGGAAGTACCGAGGATATACGCTTCGGATTCGATCGATGCCCGCGCTCGACGGCTCGCGCGCGTTTGGAAACCGGCGAGAAAACGCTCGGAGTTACGATTCTATGATCGGAAACGACGAAAACTAACGCTTTCGTTTATTCAAGGATCGGCGTTGATCGTTGCAGCCAGCAGAACGGAGCTACCATCTCAGCGACTCCTCCACATGTGGACATCGCCGTCCCGTCTCAGGATCGGCCGAGCACCCAGAAAAAAGACGACACCTTAAACCGATAGCTGCTAACGGCAGCTACCGCGATCGGTGAACGATGGAGAACACCAGAAGGAAGCTGTCCTTCCTCGGCTTTGGCAAAAGGGTATCGGTGAGTGTTCCTTTTCGAATCTCTTTCTCGCGTCGCGTCTCTACGGGCCGATCGATCGCAAACCAGCGGTTTGCCCTTCGATGGAAGCGTATTCGACGAATGCGTGGGAGATTCGACGCATCGAACGGATTTCACGGCGTTTTAGCTTACGATTCGCCGAAATTGAAGGGTCGGCTGTAACGAGCTGCTCGCACAATACTAATCGTGGATCACGCTGCTATACGCTGCAAGTACGTCGAGTCTCGAGAACAAATGCGGCATAGCGTTTCCAAGTACTTGCCGTGGAAGGGGGCGGCTTTGGCCAGCATCCTTCGCTAGCTGCTCGAACAGTTTACGCGCGTTGCCGTCTCTGTCGTGCAACGACGATGACAACGAACTCGGCCGTTTTATTTCTCGACCGATGATTCTACCGTGTGCGTGACGCAGGGCACGGTGCGCCCGCGTCGACGATCGAACGTGCTTTGGACCTTGGACCGTGTAGACCGCAGCCGCGTTCGCTGTTTACAACCGACCGTAACGCTGTATTCGAAGAAAGGGTTCGTCGAGAGGCGACCGTAGCGCTAGCAGAGTCGTCCTTGCAAGGCGATACGCGAATAATGGGGTCGTTGCCCGCCGACGGCAAGATCGCGGATCGATGGTTCGTCGCGTCGGTCCGATAGCCAGTCACGGGGAAAAAAGCCCGATCGATAAGCTTCCGGTTTGTAATGCGTTAGCATTTCGATAAAGAGCAGCGAGTCGCGCGAGCGTGCGAACCGAATGATCGAAAGTGCCGCGAATTCCTAGTTGCATTACCGAGCCGAATTCTGAATTCTGAATTGTGAATTACGATTCGCGAATCGCGAATCACGAATACTTGTGCTCCAAGGAACGAGTTCGGTTGTCGATCTACGTCCGACATTTTGGTTTTTCGTTACGCGTCGCATCGATCTACCACCGTCGGTGATCGGACCGATCAGCCGGCACGAGCTCGTCCCGCTTTTCGAATCCGTGCCGCGTTTAGCGTTTACCGTAACACGATGGAACGCTGATCCACGCGCTTGGCTGACCGGAATCGCGTGCTCGCATCGACTCTACCGTATCCTATTCTCTTCTTTGCGACGTTTACGCGTACTTTGTAATACGCGTCACATTCTAGTCCGCTCACGGGCGTTCTTTGTACCGCGTGCACGCGATAACACGGTCTCGATACCGATATAGAATCGAAATGTCTCCGATCGATTCGGTGGAACCATGGTGCACCTTCGAGATACGAAACCCGCTCGTCGGAGAATTTCTGGCATTGTTCCATCCTCGATATGGGATCGATGTTCGTAAGCGGTTCGCGTCTCGTGTCTCGGTCTCGTGTTTGGCGTCCGCGCGCGTCGACCCTCGACGAACGATCTCGGGTACGGTTCTTTCGAAGCAATTGGTAGTTGTCTCTTCTCGATTCCCTTCGGAATCCATTCCGGTTTGTTCTGTCTGTCTTCCGATGAAAAATTTGGATCTCGTCCGTTCCCCGTCGAACTTGCTCGCGATCGGAAACGGACGAAACGGCGAATGGGATTATCGTCCGGCAACGCGCTGGCGCGCGCTCCTCTTTTTTTAGGACGAGTTGTTCGAATCGCTGCTCGGAACAACGTCGATTCCGATCAAAATCAAAATCGAATCCGCGAGATTTATCTCGAAGCATGGTTGATTCCTAGGACGAACAAACGAGACACAGCGTACGACGGAGTTTGAGCGAGTCGGGGCGAGTCCGCGCGAGCCCCGTCGGGGGTCGAATAGCTGGTCCGACGTCCTCGACGCAAAGCGTCGCTGTGGTTGAGCACTTACGCAAGGCCGGAAGCCGTAAATTCGATTACAAGACCGGTGTCAATCGCGGCCGCAGTATCATAAAGGTTGATTGCGCGCGGCGACGTTCAACGAAAAGCTGCTGGTCTATCTTTTATGGGAGAATGCTGCTGCGCGTTGATCTGCCGGAGGAAGATCCATTCCATGGTGACGTCCGAACCCGTCAAGGTGACTATTATTTCCATTGTCGGTTCTCCACAGTTTTCCGTTCTCCGTTCTCCGTTCTCCGTTCTTCGTTCACAGTCGGTGATTCTCCGCCGCTTTCACACCGCACCAGCATCAAACGATTCGTCGAGCTTCTTCGGAGATTATCGTACGCTTAAAGCGTTTTTTTTTTAACTCGCTCGTCCGCTCGGTGTTCTTCTTTTTAACCTTTCCCTTCGGTTCTAAACATTTTTTTAGATTTGTTTATCTCTTTTTATTTCTCCTCGAGGATCCTTGCTTTTAATCTCCACCAGTTTTCACGACCTATTCTCTCGAATTCGCGACCATTGCGTCGTGCTCGTGTATCGCCACGATTTTAGATCCGTAACTCGCGTATCTACCTTATGGCGCTCTGAACAGCTCTAGACAGCTCGAGCTTTAAAGTAGAGAAAGGGCAGAGGCGTACCTGAAGAAGGTCGGCTCGATAATGGGAGCACGGATCATCGGAGAGAGGTTATTTTTACCACTCGGCCGAGCAAGCACAATCCCTTTCCCCCCCCCTCTCTCTCTCTCTCTCTCTCTATCTCTCTCTCTCTCTCTCTCTCTCTCTCTCTCTCTCTCTCTCTCTCTCTCTCTCTCTCTCTCTCTCTCTCTCTCTCTGTTTCCGTTGATCGGTTACCACCAACAATAGCGTGGAGTTTCTCATTGTCGCGGAGAGCAACGTTGATTTCGAACGAGCAAGCGACGTTAGCAGGCGTCGTAAGTCGTCGCGACTTTATGCGAAACAATCGGAAATAGAAATTCCGATGAAGGAAACGACATAAATTATTTATACGCTTTCGGAGGACTTTCAAGGTATGGTCCAACTAAAGAGTACCCGTCTTCGAGCGACTCTGTACCTCTTACTATTTTTCTTCCGATCCTTTCCAGAGTGTACGAATCTCTCCCTTTCTTTTTCTCGTTTCATTTCTCTCGTTTTAACGCGCGCGAGAACAATTGCAGACATCGAGTAATGGTTCCAACGTTCCATTAACGTCGTTGATGATCGATCGATCGTCGCGGAGAACGCGTCAACGGTGCTGACCTATCGGCGCGCGGTAATGGCGCTCTATCGAGTCTCGCCGTTTCTCGATGCAAGGCGGGACAGAGAGAGGGAGAGATTTGATTCGCCTTGATCGAACTGTGATTATCAGAGTCGATTAAACCTCTCCTCGGCCGAACGTAATAGAGCGTCGGTAATTACCGACTCGACTGCAACGTTGGTCTCGCGTACATCGTGTTCGCGCATCGCGTCGGATGACTCTGGAAGTAATAGTTTTCGCGAGATTTCGAACGAGCCTAGACTTTGCTTTCTTTCGGAATATCAATGTAGTCCCCGGCATCGCGTTCCAAAGATTGCAACAATGTTACGAATCAAGGACGACGCTCGTTGGAAAATTGCCGAGCGAGCGATCGATCGTCAAAGAGGACAGCCTCTTTGTTCTCCTGTAAGGATCATTGGTAACCCGGTTCGCCCAAAAATCCCGTATCCGACGGCGAGCAAAGAAGCAAAGATGCGCGACAGCAAGTTCGTTGAAATGCGGAAATAGGAAGCAAAAAGTAAGAGAATACTTAAGAATAAAGGTCCAGACGCTAGCGAACGCGCGCTTTTACCAGAACACACGACAGAAAACTCGAGCGGAAGAACCACGGAACAACAAACGGAGCATCGATTTTCATCCAGCTTTTCATCCAGCGGCGGAGAGGTTGAGAGAGGAGGGACACCGAGAGCGAAGAGGCTGTGTGGTTCAGGTTCAAGGTTGCTGCAGCAGGAAGCGGGATACCTATGTGTACGCGCGAACCTATACGTTGCCGCTTGCAGCTTGCACGGGGCGAGTCGACGATGCGCCCGCGCCCGCGCCCGCGCCCACGCCCGCGCCCGCGCCCGCGCCCGCGCCCGCGCCCGCACCCGGTCGATTCGGAAAGAGCTCTTCTCTTTTCTCTGTTTTCTCTCTCTTCTCTCTCCGATTCCCTTGCTCTCGTTTTGCTCTTCGATGGTGCAGCGCCGCCCCTCGTGCAACATCGTCTCCTTCGCGGTTCTCGTTGTTACCGATGTCGATCGACGGATACCGCGTGCCGCGGACGTCGATTGGAGCGAGTGCCGATTTTTCGTCTTATCTCCCTTATGGATATCGACGAACCGTCTCGCGTCGCAATTTAGTAATCTGCGCGTTACCGCGATTTTTTTGATTTTGCGGTAGCAGTGCTTGGCGCACTTCCGTTGGGTGACGACTTATCTGGTTCGAAATAGACTTTCCATCCGTTTCTCGCAGTGTAGAAACGTCGACGTTCGATTCGGTTCGATTTGGAATTTTTACGCGCAACGTCGTATTTGTAAATTTATTTATATATTTATTGAAACGAGAGATTGCTCCAGGAGGTCGAATCGCCGAGTTTCGCGGCCACGAACGATGCATTATGCAGAGCGAATAGAAATTCGTGTACGAAACCGCTTCCGATTCACGGTTCGCGACGGAAGTCGTCTCCTTGTCACTCAAATTTCGTGGCATCGTGGCATCGTGACATCGTGACATCGCGACATCGACTCGTTCCGAAAATAAACTTCACCTTTGCCTGGCGGTCTATGGGAACAGTTTCTATTCCGATCGGCTATAATTCGTACCGCGATGTCGATCAACTTCATAATTCACCAGACCACCGCAGCTGCGCGCTCGATGCGGTCGATCGATAATGCGTTCGCAGAGTTTTGATTAACCGTCGATGGGACCCGTGTTTATTCGTTCCCGGTGGACGACCGCGATGCGCTCGAAAGACTCTGTCGCGTCGAACCGATTCGATCGAACTCGAATATTTCAAACTTCGAACCCTTTCCAACGGGTCGGGTACACGCGTTCGCCGAAATTCGTAGAAAGTTTTGGAACGATCGAAACGCGCCAGCGACCTATAGAATTCTGCCTTGTTCGTATGCTACGATCGCTGGGAGTTCTGCGCGCACGATGCGCGTCAACTTGCACCGAAATGCGTCGTCGGTTAAGATCGCGAAGAATAAGATCTGCTAGGTGGGCACCTATTGTAGAAGTCGATACTCGTGCCAACGCGTACCCGAGAGATCGTTTGGAAATTAAAATCCGACGATTCGCTATCGAAAGGTCTCGAAAGCGACGAGGTCGCGCGAATATTCGTCGCTGTCGGTCGATAAACCGGCATCGCGAGCGAGGCCTAGGTCGGCTCGAGCCTCGTGCCTCGAACTGGCCCGGCCCAGGCCGATGGAGCTACCAGCTGTGACCTACCAGCCGAGAGCTTTCTCTACCCTAGCTCGACGAGACCGACAACAGCAACCCGCAAATTCTCCTACTCCTACTCCTACTCCTACTCCCTTTCCCTCTCTCTCTCTCTCTCTCCCTCTCCCTCTCCCTCCCTTTCGCTTTCGCGTTCTCGACGGTTCTTTCTCCGTTTCGCCTGGTTTTCTCCTTCCTGTGGACTATGAGCGACGCGCAGAGATCCTCCGGGGCCAGATTTCACGGCCGGCCGACACTTGTTGCGTCGCTCAACGTCGACCAATGGCCAGCCGCCGTTGGATGCACCCGCTTCCGCAGCTATTATTCGAACCGAGCGACAGCTTTTTTTTTACGAAACTGCTATTTTTGGGCGCAATCGACCGCGATCGGCCGCTCCCGCGACCCGCGCCTGTCTCGGATCGAACGATGCTCGTCGCCGCCGCGACGCGCCGTACCGTTCGGCTCTGGCCTCGTGCCACCTGTACCGTTTGTACCACCTGTGCCGTATTCTCGACTTTTTCCGAGAAAACTCGGTCCTTCTCGACCGATAATTTTCCAAGTTATCCTTGCATTCTAGCTTTTCGCTTATTCGAAATGGGAGGGCATTTGGAATTTCGAAGCAGCTTCGGAAGTAGAATCAGCAAAAGCAAAAGTATAAAATTTTGCTTCTGGAAGAAGGTCGAGAGGAGCGAGAAGTTGTTACAAGATTCCAGGCGAAATCGATATCGGAATCGATATCGAAGTTCACGCGGACGTCGTATCCTATGAAATTGTATCGACGGCTCGGATTCTTTTCAAATCGGACGACATCGATTCGTCTCGAGTCTGCGAAGGAAATGAAAATACGGCCACGAAAAATGTCGGTTTACGCGTGTTTCGATCGCATCGAGGGGCGGTTCGGGATGGTCGACCAGTCGCGGTACGTCGGACGGTTGTCCGAAAAATAAATTCGAAGCGTGCCGTCTTCGATGCCGTTGGATATTTGCGTGCACTTTAGGATAAAAACGCGTCGCTGAACGAGTAGCTACGAAGTCGGATTCAGGACCTGTTCGACTCGACGCGTTCGTAGTCCCATACCGGTCGTGCGGATGGCGAAGATTTTTAGTTTGGCGCGAGGGTATCTTCCGAAACAAAAACCCGTTGTCCGCCTCGCCCTTCTTCCCGTGTCCGTATCATCTCCGCCTGGATGATTCGGCGGTGAAGCGTCCGAATACCGCGAGTCCGTATGCCGAACTTCGCGGAGTATATTACAAACTTAACGAGTAAAGAATTCGTTCGAGATGGCTAGTTTCGTCTTTTCGGGTCGAGTGATTTTCGGTGTCGTGTCGCGTATAATGTCAGCTCGGATCTTTTCCCATCGGATAAATTTACATCGTATCGGGTGATTAGAAGGATTTCTATTGGTGAGTGGGTGATGCATTTGGTCGTTGGAGTGGGGACGCTTTGGTGAAACTATGTTTATTCTATGCGATGAATCGAGTACGAAAGATATATGGGAAAACTGTATGGAAACTAACGGTAAATGTTTGTTTGTAAAATTGCCCTGTCAACGGGTTCGTTCACGGAGGTCTGGAAGCGGTGCCCGATGACACCCAATTCGTTCTGGGAACGTCGCGTCGCGTCGCGTCGCGTCGAGTGTCTCGAGCTATTGCAGCCGACCGTGTCCAACGTATATCTAAAATCTCGCGTTCGGTCTGCTCGAGACTGAATAGGCGGTTTCGGCGGTTACCGCGTTGCGCCAGGTCCGGATTAGGTGGTGTTTCTAGCGCGCAGGCGAGAATTCAGTTCCAATTGCGGTTGCAGTTACGGTTCCGGTTCCCGGAACGGGTGAAGACTGATCGTCCGTGCGTAACGCAAAAGGGGTAAGTTTTCGGTGGTGCGCCGACGAGGACACGCCAGTGCCAACGGGTTCGGTGCCGCTAAGGCTAACGTTAACGTTAACGTTAACGCTAGCGGTAGCGGTAGCGATAGCGCTAGCGCGTATGGGGTTGATATCGACCGATGGTAGTCGGGAGGTCAGCATCCCCCTCGCCGCGCTCCCTCCCTGGCTCATCCCCATCGGTGGCGTCGGTGGAATTGGAGGGGTCGTCTCGGCTGGTCTCTGTCTGTCGGCCGGTGGCGGCGCTATCCTCTCCGTCAGTTTGGATTCCCTGGCAGCGAGCACGGGTACGGGTACGGGTACGGGTACGGGAACGGGAACGGGAACGGGAACGGGCAAGAGCACGAGCACGAGCACCAGCTGACCGGCGGCAGGGTACTGGTTCAGCCTGGGATGCTATGCCCGAGGCTGCCGCGAACTCCTCGGGGTAGTCGTCCTTGCAGCGAGCGTCGAAAAAGGTTCTCCTCTGGCTGCGCCGCTCTTTGCGGACGAGCCACCAGGTGATATCGAGAACCATCTCTCGCGACCTCCATCCCCATCTCCATCCCGTCTCTACGCCCGTCGCTTCCCGGAAATGATCTTCAACGTTTAGCCAACGATCGCCGGCTCCGTTTTCTTTTTAGTCGGGCAAGTTCCGCTCGGCGAGAGCTACCGGATCGACGAGAACGAGCTTCCGGTCCGAAGAGATTTTCTCATCCGACTCTTCCGGGTGCGAGGAGTGAAAGTGTCGGTGAAAGTCGATTGAAAATGTGGTGTTTGGTCGCTGGTGGAGGTCCTCGAAACTCCTTCGGAGATGGAGGAACGCGTTTGCACGTTGCCTTGTCGCTCCGGAATCGTCCAATTTCGCGCGGCCTCGATGCCATGTCGGGGAACATCGAGGCGGTCAGGGTGGACTCCGTGCCCTTGGAGATGCCGGGAGCCATCGTTCGAGGCCTTCCTCGACAACCTACCGACTTGGGATTCGGTGCTCGCGTTTCGCCGCAAAATCGTTCGTCGGCAACCGGTAAAAACGCGCCAGTTCGATACGGTGACCTACCCGTTCCGCGATGTTCGCACAAGTCGTGTTCGCGCGCTTTCGACTGCTCTTCCGGAACTCGGCCGCACGGCCTTGCTCGCGTTCGGAAAACGAGTTCGACAGCGTTCGCCCTCGCCCTCGCCCTCGCCATCGTTGCTTCGACTTTCTTTCAATTCCTGACCCTTTTCGATGGTCATCTCGAAACTTCGACAACGAAATTTCGTCGTCTTGGTCGTTCGAACCTGTCGACTCTCGGTATCGTCGTTTGGATTGGGCAGCGAATCCTGATTCGAAGAAGAAGTAGCAAAAAGTAGGGCGGTATGAAAGTTTTACAGAGCAAAAACTCTCAAAAATATTGAAACTGACAACTCGACGTTGGTTCGTCTTGGACTTTCGACGCGTCCACGCGATCATCGAGAGAATCGAAAAGTCCGACAATTGGCTCGAGACTAGGAAAAAGATACCGCTACAATTTGTCTCGCGGTGTTGGCAACGTTCGTACTGTGTATCTTTCGAAGTTAAATCACGTCCATAAAGTACCTCGAGCTTTCGGCGGTTACGTCGCCCGTAAGGCTACGTCCAAACGAGGCGATTTGCGCGCAATTCGAGATACTGGGAACGCCGCTTCGTTCGTTGATCGAATCCTACTTCGCAAGCTCGCGTCGACACCGCCTCTTCCGAACGCAGGAGGCAAAAGAACGCCCGATTCGAAACGAACTACACCGAACGCGCGTAAATCACCTCGTCTGGACATAGCCTAAGGAAATAAGTAGGGAACCGAGAGTTCTACCAGAGGTGGACGATCGAGAGAAGCTTAAAAAATTCGGATTTCTTTCGACTAGAAAGCGTCCAGTTGTTTTCTAGACCGTTTCAAGGAATCTGTAGAGACAAGGGTCCGTCTTCTTTGATATTTTTAAAGAACTTGGTCGGAACCTATCGCGGTTACAATATCTTTATTCGTTCGCGTGTCGAGTCGAGACCAAAAGGCAAACTCTTTTGGAGCTGAGAATCTTCGCGAACGCGTCGATTCGCCGTTCCCGCTCGTTATCGTGACGTAATTCGCAGCGCTCCGCGACTGGTCGAACGGAGATGCGGTCCGGACTCGGGAATTTACGCGATGCACGGAAAACGAGAAACGGGAAACGGGAAACGGGAAACGGGAAGCGGGAAACGCAAGCATCGAGTCCGAAAGTGCGACGGTTGTTCGTTGGGCTGGTGGACGTCTCGGGGATCGTTAACGATACGAGAGCGCTGTTGTCGCAACACAGCGCGAGCCACGCGCGATCGGAAGATCCCACGTTGGTCAAAGGGTATTCATCGAGTTCCAAGTACCTCGATCGATCGTGGTAGATAGATTCCTGCGAACGATAACGGAATTTGACTTTTCTCGCATCGTTCGATGGCTCGAGCTTTCCTACCGATTTTCCCCTCGAAATTTATCGGCGTTTCTCGTGCAATCGAGAGATCGATCGTTGTCCGACGAGTTCTCCAGTCGCGTAAGCGACAGCCTCTTCGCGTAATCCCAAACGTAGCTGGGCAGCTAGCAGAGCTAGCGGTTTCACCACCCGGATGTTTCGTAGAAATTGTTTTAGGAGCGATCGTTTCGAGGACGAGTCGTATGTATGTATACGTGAATAGTTTCGGCTATCGACGGAGGACGTTCGCAGAGACGTTTGGAAGGAGCAATCGACAAAATGGAATATTATCACAGAAATCTGAACCCCGATTCGAACAAATTGAAATGAAATTGGTTTATGAAAAACTTGTTCCTTCGGCTATATCGGTTGAACGGCAACGTGGAATACGGTTAACGAGTAAACTCGCCCTCCCCGGTATAATGGACCGAATACAACGAATACGCGAAATCGTCGAGCAGGCTAGGCGACGAGTATTCTCGATCGCAATTTGAACGATTGAAACGTTTGCGTGCGATAGGTCGACGGCCATGCCACGGAAACGGGACCGGAACTCGACGAGGAGATGGAGAAGGTTTTCGCGATGGACGCCGGAGAGAAGTTCGACGTAGCTCGGCTCGGATCGCCCTCCGAATCTGCTGGATCCGACCGAGATCGAGATCGAGACCGAGATCGAGATCGAGATCGAGACCGAGGGCCACCACCGCGATATAACGACCGCGACTTCAACCGTACGTATTCCGATAATTCATTATTCGAAGTAATCGATTCGAAAGTGGAATTACGATTCCGCTGCGCGTTTCTATTTCTGGATGCCGTTCTCTGGATTCGATTGGTCGAATGCGGAACGCGTCGAAACGGAATCGGTCCAACCGAAATCGTTAATGTTTCGCCTGTTTTTTTTTCCAGAACATCGAAAAAGAAGTTACCCGCATCCGTACATACCCCTGAAAAGCCTCCATTCGAGATCCATGCGACGGCATCTGTCACCGTAAGTCGTCAAAGTCAAAGAACGTAACGCGCGGTACGAAAACCGTCCATTAGTGAAAATGAAACGAGAGAATAACGCGTATCGGTGCGGCGTGCGAGGGAGCAACGGACGACTTTATCGAGCTCGTCGATCGGTATCTTCTCGAAACGAGACGCACCGAGCCAAGACGAGACCTGGACAAGACGGTCGTTGCTGCCACGTACGACCGATAGGTGGTCGTGATGTAAAATAAACGACAATCGAAGCGAAAAGAGAAAGAGAAAGGGAAAGGGAGAGGGAGAGGGAGAGGGAAAGGGAAAGAGAAAGAGAAACAGGAACAGAATAGGGATGCGTGTGTTTTACAGCGAAGGATCCACAGCGGAAGTTGGCCAAGAAGAGGAGAACGGTCAGGTACAGATAGGCAATGGCAGCGGGCAGGAAGGAGACGCGATCGACAATGGCCTGTCGTCGATCGGCGTGCCCGACGTCGACGAGGAGACCGCCGAGGAAACCGCCGAGGAGACGGAGAACGTGCACAGCAGCGAGAGCGAGGCGCCGATCTCCGAGAGGGCCGCTTCCGGTTTCAGCGACAGCAGCCCGCCCGTTGGTAGTCCGCGGGTACAGTTCGAGAACATCAAGGAGGAGGATGTGCCCTCTCACCCGTCGAAACGGGACGAGCTATCCGGTTCCGACGAAACAGCACCCGCACCCGCGGCTCACGACGAAGACCGGAAGTGTCGGAGGCACCAGAAACACGAGCACAAGTAAGTAGAACGTGCCGCGCCGCGCCGCGCCGCGCTCTGCGATCGTTATCTCGAAGCACGATCTTGATATAGGTGCCCGCGATCGCGTAACCGGTAGCCGATGATAACCATCGCGGAGTTTAAACCGTGTTATCACCGTATTAACAGCTGTTCCAGGGCTTTTCGGAATGTAGGATTTATCCGCACAAAAAACAGAAATGCGACCACCCCACCAGCTCGGAGAAGAGTGCGGGTAATTGTGGAGAATCGTTAATCCGTAATCGATAATCGATAATCGTTGATCGGTAAGCCATAATCATGGTGGAGTAGAGTAATCGTTGTCGTTTCGCTCGAAAAAGGATTCTCGTGTGCGCGCGCATGCGCGAGATCTGGGTTTAGGTATTTTGGCGCGATTAAACTGTCCTTCTGGTAAGCAATCTCCGTTCCTCTCCCGAGACGCGCGATATGCCAAGCGACCGTCAGCCACGATAATGGTCGCGAAGCCAAGAACGCGGACGCGGCAGGTACCTTGTTTGCATATCCAAACAATGGTGTTACGCTCGGTTACGCCGTTTTAAAGGTTCGTCGTTTGCAAGACGAATTACGAGTAGTCGTCCAACCGAGCTCGGAAAAACATAGAGCTCGTTTATAAATAGTATCGCAGCCTTGCGTCACGGTTATTAAAACTGCGGTAACAATGTCTGGTGACGACCAAACGTTCGGATTCGCGAGTACGACCGGTTTCGTAGCCGTTTCTCGATTCTTCGCATCTGGAAACCAAACTAATTTTAAATATTGTATAACTTGAAAATATTTTTCGGAAAATCCACGGTTAAAAGCGAAAATCGTAAGGGATTCGTTTCGAAATAACGTTGAGTCGAACGAGGTTTGTCGTTCGTTTTTAAACATATCGCGGTCCAATGGATGCGAAAGCGACGGAAATTACGCGATCGAATGGAAAAAACGGTTGTTCGATCGGTGAATGAAATCGGTATTCGGAAATCCAAACGACTTTCGAACGCCGCCCAACTTCCCCGTTACTCCGTTAAAAACGGTTTGCGTCGAGTCGTCGAGTCGTCGAGTCGTCGAGTTGTCACGACCTTGCCCGTAATAAACGATCGAAGCATCGTCGATTAATTCTTGTACAGCGTGGGGATCACGGTTACGCAGCGCCGCGCCGTAACCGCTTACACGTGGTACGCATCGCGAGAGCATCGATCGGCAGCAACCCACGATATCGGCCCGATGAATCTAGCAGCTTAGCTCAACCGCGGTGCGTTTAGTATCGGTCGCGAACTCGGACCCCGACCGCATTTCCATATTTTCGCGTTTTCATGTTTCGCGTATCCGCGTCTGCAAGTTCCTCGAAGAAAGATCGCTTCCCCCGTGGCGAGAAATCTTTTTCTCCGCTTTCCCAATGGAATTTGAAACAAAACTTTTTTGGTTAAAACTACTATCCAGATTTCCCGGGTTCTATGCACGGTGTCGCCGGAGTAGACGTAGTTTCCGTTTTCGTGGCCTCGCGTACACCGCGATATATCCCTCGCCTCGTCGATCTTTTCGATGTTACGAAAGATCGAATCGATCGAACGAACAAATCAAATCTGTTTGGGCAGAGATCGCAGCGTTACCGACAAAGGCGACGAAAGAGGTGGTAGCGTTCCGAAAACGCCCCGGGTAGTTGTACTTCCCGCGTGACACCGGTATTAGATAATTGCACGATGTTTAGCGGGAGGAACGCGAAACAGTTCGCAATCGCTGTCTAATGTCATGGCCTTCGGCCAGAGATTCGCGTTGTCTCTGCGTGCGTACCAGGCAGTCTGATGGACGAGGCCACTGGCTTCGTGTTCTTCTAATTAGTCTCGACGCGACTCGGTCTCCCGCGGGTTGTTTCGACTCGGGCGAACGAATGGGATTGTCGTCACCCTTTCTCTTTTTCTCGTAACCCTCGACAACGATGTTCCCGCATTACGATGGCCGGCCCGACCGCTACACCATGGACATTGGGCGCATCAGGCTGTTGAAAAAGTATCTCTTTCCATTTTCACCATCCGATAAACCACCGCTCGGACTGATCAGAAATTCGGACCATCCACGGCCCGACGGCGCTCGCTTCCGTCCACTCGAATCCTACCAACGGCGCGAGTCGTGCCCTTTTGGAATAAACGCCGCAACTTTGCGCGAATCGTTCGATCGTCGAAGAAGCTTTCGAAGCTTCCGCGAACGTTGAATTCGAAGGTTTCTTCCGTAAACGCGCAGCTTACACCGCGACTCGGAGTCGATTTTATCTCGCGTCGGAAGAACGATCAACGGTTTCACGGTTTTGCGATTTCGCGATATTTTGCGGACTCGACGAGCTCGGCGGTGCCGTGGCGCGCGTTGAATCCATCCCGGGTTGGGGTTCTCCACGGCACGAATCGGGAACAGAGCCACCGATCGGGCGAAAAGCGGAAGAAGCCCGAACAGGTTGGAAACGACTCGTCGCCTCGCGCCGTTTCGACCGGGTTAGGCAAAGACCTGTCCGACGCGACGATCCGTTCGATCTTCGTCGATGGCAAGGACCACAGCCGCGCCGACTGTCAGGGTCATGCGCAAAAACAGTTCTGGCACTCGGTCCGGCGTGCCTCGTGTCAACGGGTACGCTATTGTTTATAGCATTTCGCTGCGCCGCTGGCAAGGGAACGTGCATCGCGCGTCGCGCGTCGCACGATCGTGCGCGGCCGTTCCGCGCGAGTCTTTTTTTAACTCGATAAGAAACTAACAATAAGATTCCGTTTTGGTGCGTTCGTACTTAATACCAACGAGGAAATGCTGCTTTCGAGTCGAACGACGACAGGTTCTTCTCTGAAAAGATTCGATATGTTGGACGTTCGAGTGGAATACGCCTTCGAAGGCTGCGTTCTTAATCTTTCAAGTTCAAAGATGGATCCCCTCCCGTATGGGAATCGCCGGAAACGAGAAGGCCGACGTAGCTGCTAGAGAAGCCATAAAAACCTCGCCTCGTCATTTTTCAATCTCTCCCAATGACCTAATTGGAGAACTTCGGATAAAAATTCAAAATAGCTGGAATGAAAAAAATTATTCAAAATAAGGAAAGATATTTATAATGGTAGCTCCCCTAACGTTGACCACGGAAGAGACCGAGTAATCGCTACGCGACTTGGAATTGGCCACTCGAATAATACGCACCTCTATAAAATCACGAAAAACCCTCCAACTCTTTGTACCCCGTGTAACGTACCACTGTCCGTCGAACGTATCCTTCTCGAGTGCCCAGCCCCTCCAAGCGCAACGACAAGTTCTCAACGTTCCAACTAATCCGATCGGATGTCTCGACGACCGAAAGAACATTGCACTTGTTCTTACCTTCCTCAAAAATGTAGACCCACGAACGCGAACCTCTGTTTATTACTGCGCCAACAAAACGCTCTATCTATAATCGTATACCAAAAGCGGTCGCTAACGACCTCGATGTTAACGCGACCTTCGCGAATAGATAATTTGAAAAAAAAAAAAGTTGAGAGATAAAAGTTAGCCGTCTATCGGATAGGATAGAAACGTCGGTCGACGCGTGGATGGTTTAACGATGGTTGCGTTCGATTGCAGAAGACACCATCACAAGTCACGGAAGTATTCGCTGCAAGAGGACCCGCAATGGAGAAAGCGATCGGGAGCGGGTCTCCCGGACGGGTCGAGCGTGTTCGCGCGGCGGGTCAGCGTGCAACCGGAGGAGGCGAGCACGCTGCAGGAGCTGGACATCGACGATCTGGAGTCGCACAGGAGCGACGATCCGCGGGGAATGAGGCGTCACAAAGCGGCCTACTCGACGGTACAAATCGGCCGGAAGAAAGAGGGCGGAATACCCCACGACACCTTCAAGAAGATGTACGACCATTCGCCGCACGAGGTGTTCGTCCAGCTCGACGAGTTGCACGGTGTCGGGGAGGAAAGGGAGTGGCGAGAGACGGCCAGGTGGATCAAGTACGAGGAGGACGTCGAGGAGGGCGCGGACCGATGGGGCAGGCCCCACGTTGCCTCGTTGAGCTTCCACTCGCTGTTGAACCTGCGCAGATGCCTCGAGACCGGCGTGGTCCTCCTGGACCTGGAGGGCAGGGACCTACCCGGCCTGGCTCATCGAGTGGTCGAGCAGATGGTGATGGAGGAGCTGATCCTTCCGGAGGACGAGGCCGTGGTCAAGAGGGCTCTGCTTCTCAGGCACAAACACGTGCACGATCACGATCGAGGCTTTCGCTTCGGCGGAAAGAGAACCTACTCCAGCTACAACAGCCTCCAGGTAGCTATCCTTCTTCGACGTCGGCCGCTCGGGTATCCCGGTCGTCGCTCTCCACCTTACCAACGCCACGTTTTATTCGTCTACTCGTCTATTTGCCTATTCGTGTCCGTCTTTCTGTCTTTTTGTCATTTTGTCTTTGTCACGGGGATTTTTTTCGATACAATTTCTCGTCGAACGTTCAGAATTTCTTGGACAGTTTGATCCGGTTGTCCGATAAGGAGTTGGACGTCGGCGGTATCCGATGATCGCGTTGAACGTAAATGTTGTTCGTCGTATGTGCATCGTCGAGTTCGAGTTTGAGTTTGAGTTTGAGTTCGAGTTCGAGTACGAGTACGAGTACGAGTTCGAGTTCGAGTTCGAGTCCGAGTCTCCGAGTCCACGTAGCACGAGTAACCCAGTGATTAACGTTTGTTCCGCGCCTCGATAGATACGCCGGTCCAACACCGTTGGCGCGCATAAGGCGTACACGGTACACGGCGTAGCATGTTCGACAACGTTCTACCACGTTCGGCCACGCGATATAATCGATAGAAATCCGTAGAAGAGACGGAAGGAGGCTTGACTGACGGTGTGTCCTAATGTTATTTTCGCAGTCCGTCGGTCTGGAGGAAGAAGACGCTGCGCGGGAACCCTCTGAGAACCATGTAACCAAACATGTAAATCTCTCTCGTTTCCCGAATCTCGATCGCAGTATTTTCATCCTTATCTCGCTAGATCGTAGCCCCGCCTATCGCCGGATCACTACACCGAACGCGCATACAAAGTCTTACCGCATGAACTTACAGGGCAACCGTTTTCTTCGTTCTTTGACAAATTCTTCGTTCGTTTATCCTTGCTTCCCTCTACGAGATAAGTTCCGTAGCAGGGAACGACCGAAACCGCGATAACCCCGAGACGCCTTTATCGTTCGTTTTTCGAATTGTACGCCTACTCGCCAAACTGTTTGCAAGCACTTTTGCGAAAAAGGATACACGAACAACGTCGAAACTCGAACCACGCGCTGAAAGCACAGTTCGAGCGCGTGAAAAAACGCGATTAAATATGACCATTTGGCGAAGAGTACTTGCTGCGAGCCGTTCGAGACGCGCCAGGCAAACAGGAAATTCTATAGAGTATAGATTAATCGGATAGCTCTCAGAAAAATAGTCTTTTTAGGATACGCCTTGTCGAACGCAACTCCTGTAAGTCCATGTCATTCCTGGACCTGTATGTCGCTCCTGTATATATACGTCCTGTTCTGTTCTGTTCTGTTCTGTTCTGTTCTGTTTCGTTTTGTCCCGTTCAGTTCTGTGCTTACTTTTTCGTTGATCACGATCTTCCATGTACGAATGTCGTCTCCACCATTGCCGCGTACCAATCGCTGGTTCGGCCTTCAATTCCGACTGCACTCTTCCCCTCTCGTCGGATCCTCATTTTTTAGGTTTTGTTAGCGATATCAACGATAGCATTTCCTTCAGTTTTGACTTTAGTTGGTAGAAAATCGCTTGCGAGTTTCATTTCCAGTGGCATCGAAAGAAATTGCTATTCACCTGCGCGTATAAAATCGCGGATGTCTCTGCTAACTTCGTTGGTTCGAGAACGATGAAAAAATGTCCGCCGACGAGAACAACGTCGCGAACAAGAAAATTTTTCTTGCGAACATTTGTTCGTTCGTTCGAGGCCATCGAAGCCGAAGCCGAAGCCGAAGCGAGACCATCCTATCCAGCTGATCGGATCGTTGTTCGCCCCTGCCGAAGAGCGGATTTTCTACGTTTCTCTCTATTCATCCATCTATTTCTTGATCCGTCTCTGTCTTGCCTCGAACTCGAGAATCTTTCTCCATCGCATACGTTCGCATACCATCGACAAACCATCGCGGTAATCGCGAAACCCCCGAGACGCTCGTTTAAACGAATTTTGTTTGTTCGTTTCTCGACCGTAGAATCTGAACGACTCGAAGCCGAAGATCGTCTCGTCGAAGCTGATTTCGGACGGCAATCACACCGTGGTGGACATGAAGGAGGAGCTGACGTACACCAGCAGCAACGAGGACCTGAAGAGGGGCCAGAACGAGTACATCTTGAAGAGGATCCCGGCGGGCGCCGAAGCGACGATCGTGCTCGTCGGCGCGGTCGACTTTCTAGACCAGCCGACGATAGCGTTCGTCAGGTTGGCAAAGGGCGTGATCATGTCCTCGATCACGGAGGTGAATATACCGGTGAGATTCATGTTCACGTTGCTGGGGCCGAGAAACGCCGACCTCGACTACCACGAGATCGGTAGGTCGATCGCCACGCTGATGGCCAACACGTCTTTCCACAAAGTCGCGTACAAAGCGAACGAGAGACGCGAGCTCTTGTCGGCTATCAACGAGTTTCTCGACGATTCGATCGTGCTGCCGCCCGGCGATTGGGAGAGACAGGCCCTGCTGCCGTTCAGCGAGCTCAAAGCCAAGAGCGAGGCCATAAGGAACCGCAAGGCCAAGGCCCTCGAGGAGAAGAGCAAGCCGGCGCAGAGCGAGGCTGCGGTTAAAAAGGGTGCGTAGCCCGGTCTGGGAGTAGATACCAGCGGTACCCGCGCTCTCGCCTACGCCTACACCCACACCTTGCGTCCATATTTACAACCCCGTACCTGTACCGTAGCCGCGCGTGTAACCGTTTCTTCGATTTCAGCTCTTCTCGCTGGCGAGGAAGAGAAGAAACCGCCCGGCGACGACGATCCCCTGCGCAGAACGAAGCGTCCGTTCGGCGGCCTGATCAACGACATCAAGAGACGCTACCCCTTCTACTTGTCGGACTTTACGGACGGTTTCAGTTCCTCCTGTCTGGCAGCCGCGATCTTCATGTATTTCGCGGCACTGTGCACGGCGATCACGTTCGGAGGCCTGATGAGCGACAAGACGCACGACGTGATCGGCATATCGGAAACGTTGGTCTCCGGCTCGTGGACCGGGGTCGTGATGGCTCTGTTCTCCACCCAGCCTCTAGTGATAATTGGCACGACCGGACCCCTGTTGCTCTTCGACGAGAGTCTCTACAACTTCTGCGTGGCGAACGAGCTCGAGTTTCTCACGGTGAGAGTGTACGTGGGCGCGTGGATGGGAATCATCGCGTTGGCCGTCGCGAGCGTAGAGGGATCCGTGCTGGTCAGACTGTTCACCCGTTTCACCGAGGAGATCTTCACAGGTCTGATCTCGCTGTTGTACATCGTCGAGACGTTCATCAAGCTGTACAACTATTTCGCGAAGAATCCGCTGCTGTACGAGTACAGTTTCGTCCCGGAGATCAACGGGACCTCGTACTGGACCTCGGAGGTCAATGTCACCGAAATGAAGATCGTGTCACCGAAAACCGGCGACGTCGAGACCTTGTCGATGACGGAACAGCCTCGGGTCTTGATACCTGGCCGTAACCTTGTCGGTTTGCTGATCAATCAACCCAACACCGCTCTGATGTGCACCATCCTGTGTCTCGGCACTTTCCTAGGCGCCTACTATCTGCGTATTTTCCGTAACAGTCATTACCTCGGCCGAAGCGCCAGGAGAGCCTTCGGCGATTTCGGTGTGCCGATCAGCATCATCGTCTTCGCGTTGATCGATTACCTGGCCAAGGTGAAGACCGAGAAGTTGCTGGTCCCCGAAGGCCTGTCCCCGACGAAACCCGGCAGGAGTTGGCTCGTCTCGCCGGGCGGAATACACAAGCCGATTCCACTCTGGATGGCCATGGCGTGCATCGTACCCGCGTTGCTGGTCTACATTCTCGTCTTCATGGAAACACAAATCTCCGAGTAAGCTTTCCTCGGTCTCTTTCGTCGATCGAAGCGCGCGGACGGTGTCGCGTAGCTTCGCGTGGAACAAGAGCATCGCGAAATACCCGTGTACGCGAACGGATCGAAACGAACGGAACCACCTTTTACCTTGCGTTTCTTTACCGTTTACCTTCTAACAGGCAGGTAATTGCTCCCACAGAAAGATCGGGTGAACCGATGTTAGTTTTTTTTTATCGCATCCGAACTACGAGCGATTTCCGTTGCGAGAACGCTTGGAATTCGCGATTCGATTACAACCCGTACAGAGAGCCTCTCTTCGCCTTTCCAAGCCTTTGCTTCGCGGCACGGTAATTTACCGTGTTCTAACACCAGTTATAAAAAAAGAAGCTTCGTATCCGCGCTCGACGAGATATCGTGCAGGCGCACGGTCGACGAGCAACGCACGGTTAGACCCGGTCTCAGCCTACGTAACGAAATTTTATTTATAAAATGTGTCGCGTGCGACAACGTTCGCCGCGTCGTCGCGATATATCCTCGAGACGACGCTTCGATGATTACTTTATTTATCGCTGAACGCGTCCGCGATGTTATTTTAATCGAAAAACCGATGACGCTTCCGCTGGGAAATTCAATGGTTGCGAATAGACGCGAATGGACACCGGCCGCGCGCCGTATCGAATGTCTTCCGTAAATCGAGTTACGTTTATAGCGAACCACGGGGTTCGTCGAACGGTATGGTCGACGTAGAATCGGCCGGGTGTATCGTCGACGCGAATCGTTGTTTGCCGAAAAACGTCACCTACGAAAAAGGCTGACCTAGAGCCGTCGATTGGTTCTGTTTCAACTATTTCAATGCGAGCACGCGAACGTTCGCGCGTACTCGGAACAGAGGATGAGCGGAGCATGCTCGAACGGACGAAGCATCTTCGAGGCCGAAGAAACGAGGGTGGTAACTCGGGTGGCAACTCGGGTGGTAACTCGGATGGATGGAAAAACGAATGAACTAAAAAAAAACTACTGTAACGCGTACGATTGGTATCCGATGTATCGGTAAAAGAAAGGGAGCGAGTCGAGCAAGGTAATAACGGGCGTTCCTCGGTTTGATTGTTCCAGGCTGATCATCGACAAGAAGGAACGAAAGCTGCGCAAGGGTAACGGTTACCACATGGACATAGTTGTGGTGTGCTTGATGAACGTGGGTTGCGGTTTGATGGGGGCGCCGTGGTGCTGCGCGGCGTCGGTCCGCTCGCTGACGCACGTGTCCGCGGTGACGGTGATGTCGCGGACCCACGCACCCGGCGACAAGCCCCACATCGTCGAAGTCAAGGAGCAAAGGGTCAGCGCTTTGCTGGTCGCCATATTGATCGGAGTGAGCGTGCTGATGGCGCCGTTGCTGCGACGCGTACCAATGTCCGTCCTGCTCGGTGTGTTCCTCTACATGGGCATATCGTCGACGAACGGCGTTCAGCTGTTCGACCGCGTCAAGCTGTTCTTCATGCCGGTGAAGCACCACGGTACCGCGAACTACGTTCGCCGTGTGCAGACCTACAAGATGCACATCTTCACCCTGATACAAATTCTGTGCCTGACCGTGCTGTGGATTGTAAAGAGCACCAGGGCGGCACTGGCTCTTCCGTTCTTTTTGATCCTGATGATACCGCTCAGGGCTCAGATGAGCCACTTTTTCACCGCCGCCGAGCTTAGGGCACTCGACAGCAAAGGTTCCGATCACGAGAATTTAGAGGAAGAGCCGGACTTTTACGAGGAAGCTCCGTTACCTGGTTAGATAGTGCCTTATTCGACTTGCTCCGAAGATACCTCTACCACTCTTCGTCTTTCTCGTCCCGTTTCCCACTCCCCACTCCCCACTTCCCTCTTCCCGCTTTTCATTTTCATTTTCTCCTTCTTCTGCTTCTCTCTTTGCTCCTCCCGTGTACCTCCTTTTGCTTCCCTTCCTCCCATTCGAGTTTTTTTCGCGCGATGGCACGTTCCGTTTAAATTCTTAAATTACCTCGTAATCGTTGTATTTTTTCGAAATTTCCGTATTGCCCATCGGAAGAGCGCGAGTTCGTCGAGCACACAGAGTCTATTTTCGTGGGAGTACCGAAACGTAGACCGATGAATCGAGAACGAGAAATCGTAGGTAAGGGGGTGGGTGAACAGGAATTTTTCCGATGGAATCTCTTTTTACGTGTATCTTGGATGTGTATGGGTACTCGGGACAGAAGTTGCCAGACTTTGTCGAGTTATATTGTCCGGATATAAAAGACGGTATCGAAACGTTGTCTACGATCGGTGGGTAGAGTCCGGTAATGTGTCCGCGTGGAGAAAGATGCGATATACTATAATAAATTCATTATTTTTGCTAGAATATTTGAAATTGTGTATAAATTGCGTATACAAGTATAATATATTCTGTAAAAACTTCACATTTTTCCAGCACCGAGCAAATGCGCCACCGTGTAGAAAAATTGCAAAGTCAGAAAATCATCGAATAACGAGGGATAACGGTATAAACGAAAATTACATGTTCACGCGTCTATTTACAGAGATTGCAATGAAACGCGAATTCGTTTCTAGATATCGCATGTGGAAACGCGTAAAATGTAGTAGCTTTTCATCCATTGTGTCCGTGAATACGAAAAAAATGATTGTTCGGTTCGGTTCTCGTCGACGTCGGCGGTCGGCGGTCGGCGGTCGACGGTCGGCGTTGGTATTGGCGTTGTAATTTTTTTTGGAGTCCACAAACATGTGGAGTACCTATACGCTATCCGATATATCGGTAATCGAAGCTTGCGATACGTTTCACCCTTTTTGAAGTCGGTAGCGAGAAAGGAGGGGTTCCTCGTGCCTCTAAAGCGCGGTGACGAACGACGCGTTGCTCAGGAAAATTGGTCCGCGCGAACGGCATGGGATTGGGAGAGTGTCGAATCGCAAGATCGCGGATGATTAAATAATGGTGCTTGGCCGTCCACGTGGTCCTCGCGTGGTCGAACGATAACGAATCTTTTTACAGAGAGATGTCCGGGTAGCGATTTGTTGTTAGTTGTTCCTATGTCGATCGATGTTAGAAATATTTGCATTAGCACCGCATACAAACGATTACAATCATTTGGTAATACGTATATCCGTTGAATATGCTCCAAGGACGTCATCGTTGCTATCCTAGCTACATAGAATGCGATGATTTTCCCAACGATTTCAAGCTTTTAATACCTATATTTACCGTTATTTACCGTTTGCGTTAATCGATGAACCGCGAGCGTTCGAAAGAGAAAGGGTTTTCGGTAAAAATTGGTACGAGTACTTTCGTAAGCGTGTAGCCACCAACAACTCGATTCGCTTTCGTTTTTACCGACGGTACTTTGCACGAATTACAAATTACAATACGGTCGGATCGGATTATCGGATTATCGGATTATCGGATACGTATGCATATGGTATACGCTGCGGCAAACAGAAATCTATTCAGAGACGTACCTGAAGATTAGCGTTATACCCGGAGCAAACAAGCTTAACGATTCCAGAATATTATCTGAATTGCCTGCGAGAAGCCGAGTTTCCGGGTCGACTTTCGAATTCGCGCTTGAAATCACGCTCGAAGGACGTCCGACACGAATTAATCGTGTACTTATTTAATTAAAAAGAAGGTAGTATATAAGCAAACTTAGATAGCGGCGACCGAATAATCGCGCACGTAAATACATCTCTCTCCCGTGTCCTTTAATTTCAGCGTAAGAAATGATCAGTATTGGTAGACGCATCGCCTCGGTAACTCTTAATGGTAGACGTTAGTTTTTTCGAGTGTAAAGTTTCTACACTTTTTAAAGAGACCAAGCTGTAATATTAATATTAATGCTACACACGTAATGTGGGTGTGTGTGGTTGTATGTGTGCGCGTGCGTCCGTGTGGATGGATATATGTATACGCATGTACATCCTATGCATATGTCGAGAGACGTGCAACAAAGAAAAAGCAACTAAAACTAAAGAGATGAATATTTTGAGCGTGAAATAGTTTGAAAGAGGAAAGACATTCTATTTTGATTCGTTGAAGATATTTTACTAATACTTGTCGAGCTAAAAGTACCTTGTCGAACGGTAAACGAATTCTAATCTTACGTATTGTATTCCCGTGAAAATCGATCTATCGTCCCATTACTTACCAATATTTATATAAATACACGAAAACATACTGCGCTATGTAATTGTGATAGAGATCCAGAGTTGCAGTAAGAAATACTGGCAGTACTTACGAGCATACATACGTAGTGTTAGCGTCAACTGTTTAACACGGAATTTCATTAGATACGATTATGTATAGTACATTAACATGTTATTATATGCATACTACAGATATTATCTATATTGAGAGATTATTGAAATAAGTATCGATTGTTATGAGTTCGTTTAAAAGAAAACATGTAAATAATCTAGTTATCGTACAGTATTACAGAGTAATAATTAGTAATAGTCTACTGGTACATGGTCCATGCCTTGTATTAGAACACAGAGAAATAAAAACATTTCAATGGCCCTCTACCTTTCGGCTTTCCGCATCGCATTGTCTCAAAAGTAGTTTGTTTATCTTTATCGTACCGTTTACATGGTACATGTTTGACCGTGATATTCCCGGTTAAAGAGAAACCGATCTTTGGTAACGTCGTTGTGTCGGCAAAATGGCCTCGCCTCGAAGACTAGCCAGTAAGTTGTGCAGCGTATCGCCACGTGCATTGAAAACTGTGGAAAGAAGGTAATGCTGTGCACGTTCGAAGCTCGATTCCGATCATGTAAAACCGTTTGACCCGTATCGTTATAGACAATTCCTAAGTCCAAAAACGCCAGTTAAAACCTGCCAACGAATCGTCGAAAATAGCAATCGATTGTCTCCTTTTAATCTTGACACCCCCAACAGAAGAAGGATACTGGAAGATGGTCTTCCGAGAAAACATGCTACGGTGCTTGGCAGCGGGGCGTTCGGCACTGTATACGAAGCTTTCTACAAAGGTAAAAAATATCAGGACGATTCGAACACAAGGGTCACCGAATTCGTAGATGAAAAATCCTCGTTACATATACTGCAATTTCAAAGATTTCGAGATCGAATATTTAGTATTTCACGAAATGTTGGATAGGTGATCAGGTAGCAGCTAAAGTCATGCAAACTGGAAGGTGTACAGGCGCATTGAATTCCGAGAAACACGCTACGTTTTTAAAACATTCGAACATAGTAAAAGTCCTTATGATAGAGCAGGGTGCTTCTCTATCTTTGATAACGATGGAATTGTGCGGTACTACTTTGCAAGATCGTTTGCACGAGGACAAGTTGACCAAATATAAAAGAGTCTCTATACTAAAGGATGTCACGTGTGCGCTGCAATTCTGTCACAACGCCGGTATCGTGCACGCGGATGTGAAACCGCAGAATATTCTAATGTCTATAGATGGTCAGCCGAAGCTTACAGACTTCGGCAGCTCCGTATCGATAAGGGACTCGAACGAATCCTTTGAATTTCATGTACGTTTACCGAGCTCAAGTTGATCGCTTCCTCCCTTTTGTTGCGTCTCTTTGTTTTATTCGATCTTCCGCGATCTTTCCTCAGGGTACTCCGGGATACACAGCACCGGAGGTGTTGAGAGGGTGCAAGCCAACGCCTGCGGCAGACATCTACTCTCTTGGTATCGTGGCGTGGCAAATGTTATCTAGGAAAATACCATTCGCAGGCCTACACAGCCACACGACCATTTACTTATCCGCTAAAGGAAATCGTCCAAACGACACCTGTATCGATGACGAATTTAAAGGCGCTTACAAGAGCTTATACAGAAAGATGTGGTCGCAACGGGTCGAGGATAGACCTACCACCAACAGAGTCATCGAAGAAATCGATGAGACGATGTAGCGCATTCGATAAAATATTTATTCCGCTTGAGTTCTAAATTGAAGATACCTTGAATCTTTTATTGTACGTACTGTTAACTTAATGTTTATATTTTTATTATACAAAATATAACGACAGAATATTGGTTCACGTGTCAGGCATTTCTCCCCCAGGTACAAGCTAGAACAAAAATGCGAGATGCAAGTATAAAAATTGTAATGGCAATGCCATCGAAAAGTCTGTAGTATATTGGCAAAATAGAATCAAACAGACAAAAAGATTCTGTACATATATTGACTACTAACCATCGTGATATGACTACCGTTGAGCAAAATCTGATCGAGCTTCGTCACTCTCCGTCCTTCGGGGGTTGCTTCGCTTTCGGTTACGTCTTCGAGCAGCATATTTACAAAATCGTCAAAACCCAACAAAGTGCCGACGATTTCCTTGTCATTTTTCATAATAATATGTATTCGAGAACCGATGCACTTGTCAACCAACTCTACGAATTAACAGCACAGGTCAGGAAAACGTAGCATTCAACAGAACGAGGTTAGAAACTTGTCGGCAAACTGTAATCGTTTACCTAAAGGCAATAAAGTCGACGGATTTGTACTGACAGAACTCGTCATAGTCACAAAATAGTACCAAGCTGCAAAATAACTCAAAAGAAAAATTACAATGCGATAAAACTTTGGTTCGCCACTATCATCGAGAAAAGGCGGGAGTGTCACCAACTTGAAGATTCTATGTAAATAATGTTCGTGTTAGTCAGCGGTCAGCGGACGCGAGACGTACTTGCTTCGTGGATCAAATTTGGCATTGATTTTGAGTTCCTTTTGCCGCGAGGTGCCGCACAGTGCCGCAGTAATATATTTTTGTTATGTCGCATAAAGGCAAAAACTATATTGAACAATGAAGATCCGCCTGTTTCTATGGGGGAAACGAAATTTTCGAAAGAGATAATACTGTATCTATTATCGATGAATCCAAACACATGGCTACATCCAGAAACGCGAAAATAAATGTTTCATGCCGGTCTGAACATAATATCAGAGAGGTAATATCAGATAATATCGGAAAGGAATTCATCTCTGATAATTAGAGATGGCGTCCGAAATCACTCACGATGATTCATCACAGTGATCGCAAAAACACGTTCACGGTCGTGATTATTTCACTATCACGACTGTGATCATAACTTTTTTATTTCGACTCATAGTAATTCTTAATTACTTAGTTAAAAAATTGTATTAATTGTGTAAATATTAGAAAGGTATAGACTATATCTTTTTTAAATACCAATAGGTTACTTACTATGTATATATATTTCTTTTTGCAAAAATACGCAGCCGGCGGCGTATGAAACAATATAAACCACCTGAATAATTCATGCCGGATTTGACATAGCGACTTACGGGCAGAACGGTACAAATTTACTGTGCGCTTCTTGAAAAGCGCCACTATAGGCACTACACATGATCCTGAAAATACATTAATTATGGCAAATTTAAGGGTGAGCAGGAGCCAGAGCAAAACTTTGAGCTGACATTATAGAATTTCAAAAGTTCACAAAGTATTTATTGTTTTTGCAATTATCATAAAAGTACACTTTGTATTAATACAGTTATATCATACTTTTTGTAAGATAAAATTTTTATTTTATTATCTCTATGCTTTTTTACAACTATCTTATCATAATATACTTTTGTGCTATCTTTTTTTTTTTAATTTTCGCAATAGACAATCTTTTCAATTTATTGCAATTCATGCAAATCCACCCTTAATCGAACTTGTTCAAACATTGCGACGAAGTGCTACTTTGCGCCAGCGAACCGTTCGTTCCGCGCCCCCGCCGCGAGATGGCCACCGCGACGCGCCCGTTACCGCAAGCAAAGAAAGCCTGCGGCCGGTACTAGAGAGCTCCCCACCACTCGACCGCGGAGCCTCGCGCAACGGCCGCGAGATGTCCACCACAACGTGGCAGATTCTCGCGGCTGAAAATAAGACGCGACGTAGATATGAAGCGGGCTGTACCGTCCAGGAGGGGAGTCGAGAGCAGCTCTTTTCAGGGCTAGTTGGTCCAACGCAGCCATACGCTCTACGAGACTTCCCAGCGAAGGACCTTGGGTCCCACCGCAGCCGCCTTCGTCGCAGCCGTTCCTCCAGCGCCTCCCCCCTCGAAGGCGCCAGGTCCATCTGGCGGCCTAGAGGACGAGTCAGGCGAGGGACGACTCCTGACGAACACCGTCGTCAACCCCACCGGATCCAGCCGTCTCCCCCGCCCCTCTCGAAAGCGTCAGGTCAACCTGGCCGCTTAGAGGAAGGGACGGACGAGACCCCGGCTTCCGTCGACACCGCTGTATCGCGTCCTGTACAGCGTCCGTATCGCTCCTGTAACGTGACCGTATCACGCCGTTCCGCGTTCCGATAGAATTAAGTAACGTATAAAGGCTTGCCACCCGTGTCCAGGGAGTCCTCACAGTCGTATTAATTTGTTCTAGACCACGAGGAACGTAACACCGGAAGAGTGCCAAGCAACACCGGCCACCACAACCTTCAATAAATATCTCGATTATTAAAACCGTCTCATTCGTTTGCGACCTGCCTAACCTCGAGCCCTTTCCTGCGACCCTGAGCCTTACAACATTTTTGAGACATGTTTGATACTGTTCGATACTGTTGCATAAATGGTTGGTTACTTAAATCCTCCTCATGAAGTATGGACTGTATTCAGATACATCTTTTGTAGGAAGTGTAAAATGTGACCAAACAGTCTCAATATTTTATGTTATTAATCGAACTTGCTCAAACATTTTTGAGACATGTTTGATACTGTTCTATTCTTCTCTTCTTTCCTTCATTTATTCCTTTCTTCTTTTCTCTTTTCTTCCTTTCTTCTTTTCTCTTTCCTTCATTTATTCCTTTCTTATTTTGTTCTTTTGTTCTTCTGTACTTTTGTTCTTTTGTTCTTTCGTTCTTTCGTTCTTTCGTTCTTTCGTTCATTCGTTCATTCGTTCATTCGTTCATTCGTTCATTCGTTCATTCGTTCATTCGTTCATTCGTTCATTCGTTCATTCGTTCATTCGTTCATTCGTTCATTCGTTCTTTCGTCCTTTCGTTCAGTTGTTCCGTTGTTCTGTTGTTCTGTTGTTCTGTTGTTCTGTTGTTCTGTTGTTCTGTTGTTCTGTTGTTCTGTTGTTCTGTTGTTCTGTTGTTCTGTTGTTCTGTTGTTCTGTTGTTCTGTTATTCTGTTATTCCTTTATTCCTTCATTCCTTTATTCTCTTAATCCTTTATTCCTTTTGTAGCGTCCGGTCGTACACACGAGAGAAAGTTTTTTCTTTCGTGCAAACAGCCAACGTAATTTACGACTCTCGTTCGACGAAACTATTTTTGAGACGACAATTTCCAGATTTTTGAAGTCGCATGTTTAGTAGAGTTTTTCCGAAAGTCCTCAATAGTAAACACAGACCGTCGTAAATTAGGGGATTAGCTTAAGGGCACTCGAGGCGGACTCATCGGTCTAACGCCACGGGGACCGGCGCGGGTGGTCCGGAGGAAAGTCCACGACAAATTCATCCCCTCCGATCACCTCGCCGTTCCGAGAACAAGCACGCTATAGGCGTAAGAAATAGGCGGTGAGACGGAAAAACGAAACACCCTGATTGGATGGACCCAATGCGTGCGGTTAGCCAATCAGGGTGTTTAGGAATTTTACCAGGGCAAACTCGGGATAAAGGACGAAGCTGGAGGGGTTCGAAAAGATACGCCGAAGAGTCGAGTTCAGCAGAGTCGGCATAAACGTTTTGTACAGTCTCATTAAAGATATCAACCCCGCACACAAGTGAGATTTATTGAACTATTACCTAGAACCACACTTTATTCTTCTATTCTTCTATTCTGTTATTCTGTTATTCCTTTTCATTCTTTTTCGTTCTATTTCCTTCTTTATCGTTTTTTATCGTTCTTTATCGTTCTATTTCGTTCTTTTTCGGCCTCTTTCTCTGTTTTTCGTTCTTTTTTGGCCTCTTTCTCTGTTTTTCGTTCTTTTTTGGCCTCTTTCGGTCTTTTTCGTTCTTTTTCATTCTTTTCTTTCCTTTTCCTCCTTTTTTGTTCTTTTTCGGTCTTCTTCGTTCTTTTTCGTTCATTTTAGTTCTTTTTCGTTCTTTTTCGTTCTTTTTCGGTCTTCTTCGTTCTTTTTCGTTCTTTTTAGTTCTTTTTAGTTCAGTTTCATTATTTTTCATACTTTTTCGTTTTTTTTTCGTTCATTTTCATTCTTTTTCGTTCCTTTTCGCTCTTTTTTTCGTTCTTTTTCGTTCTTTTTCGTTCTTTTTCGTCCTTTTTCATTCTTTTTCTTTCTTTTTCGTTCATTTTCGTTCATTTTCGATCTTTTTTTCGTTCTTTTTCGTTCCTTTTTCGTTCCTCTTCGTTCTTTTTCGTTCTTTTTCGTTCTTTTTCGTTCTTTTTCGTTCTTTTTCGTTCTTTTTCGTTCTTTTTCGTTCTTTTTCGTTCCTTTTCGTTCTTTTTCCTTCTTTTTCGTTCCTTTTCGTTCTTTTTCGTTCTTTTTCGTTCCTTTTTTCGTTCTTTTTCGTTCTTTTTCGCTCTTTTTTTCGTTCTTTTTCGTTCTTTTTCGCTCTTTTTTTCGTTCTTTTTCGTTCTTCTTCGTCCTTTTTCATTCTTTTTCGTTCTTCTTCGTTCTTTTTCGTTCTTTTTCGTTCTTTTTCGTTCTTTTTCGTCCTTTTTCGTTCTTTTTCGTTCATTTTCGATCTTTTTTTCGTTCTTTTTCGTTCTTTTTCGTTCCTTTTTCGTTCCTTTTCGTTCTTTTTCGGTCTTCTTCGTTCTTTTTCGTTCTTTTTAGTTCAGTTTCATTATTTTTCATTCTTTTTCGTTCATTTTCATTCTTTTTCGTTCTTTTTCGTTCTTTTTCGTCCTTTTTCATTCTTTTTCGTCCTTTTTCATTCTTTTTCGTTCTTTTTCGTTCTTTTCCGTTCTTTTTCGTTCTTTTTCGTTCTTTTTCGTTCTTTTTAGTTCAGTTTCATTATTTTTCGTTCTTTTTAGTTCAGTTTCATTATTTTTCATTCTTTTTCGTTTTTTTTTCGTTCATTTTCATTCTTTTTCGCTCTTTTTTTTGTTCTTTTTCGTTCTTTTTCGTCCTTTTTCATTCTTTTTCGTTCTTTTTCGTTCTTTTTCGTCCTTTTTCGTTCTTTTTCGTTCATTTTCGATCTTTTTTTCGTTCTTTTTCGTTCCTTTTTCGTTCTTTTTCGTTCCTTTTCGTTCCTTTTCGTTCTTTTTCGTTCTTTTTCGTTCTTTTTCGTTCTTTTTCGTTCTTTTTCGTTCTTTTTCGTTCTTTTTCGTTCTTTTTCGTTCCTTTTCGTACTTTTTCGTTCCTTTTCGTTCTTTTTCCTTCTTTTTCGTTCCTTTTCGTTCTTTTTCGTTCTTTTTCGTTCCTTTTTTCGTTCTTTTTCGCTCTTTTTTTCGTTCTTTTTCGTCCTTTTTCATTCTTTTTCGTTCTTTTTCGTTCTTTTTCGTCCTTTTTCGTTCTTTTTCGTTCATTTTCGATCTTTTTCGTTCTTTTTCGTTCTTTTTCGTTCTTTTTCGTTCTTTTTCGTTCTTTTTCGTTCTTTTTCGTTCTTTTTCGTTCTTTTTCGTTCTTTTTCGTTCTTTTTCGTTCTTTTTCGTTCTTTTTCGTTCTTTTTCGTTCCTTTTCGTACTTTTTCGTTCCTTTTCGTTCCTTTTCGTTCTTTTTCCTTCTTTTTCGTTCCTTTTCGTTCTTTTTCGTTCTTTTTCGTTCCTTTTTTCGTTCTTTTTCGCTCTTTTTTTCGTTCTTTTTCGTCCTTTTTCATTCTTTTTCGTTCTTTTTCGTCCTTTTTCGTTCTTTTTCGTTCATTTTCGATCTTTTTCGTTCTTTTTCGTTCATTTTAGTTCTTTTTCGTTCTTTTTCGTTCTTTTTCGTTCTTTTTCGTTCTTTTTCGTCCTTTTTTGTCCTTTTTCGTTCTTTTTCGTTCATTTTCGATCTTTTTTTCGTTCTTTTTCGTTCTTTTTCGTTCTTTTTCGTTCTTTTTCGTTCCTTTTCGTTCTTTTTCGTTCCTTTTCGTTCTTTTTCCTTCTTTTTCGTTCCTTTTCGTTCTTTTTCGTTCTTTTTCGTTCTTTATCGTTCCTTTTTTCGTTCTTTTTTTCGTTCTTTTTCGTCCTTTTTCATTCTTTTTCGTTCTTTTTCGTCCTTTTTCATTCTTTTTCGTCCTTTTTCGTTCTTTTTCGTTCATTTTCGATCTTTTTTTCGTTCCTTTTTCGTTCCTTTTCGTTCTTTTTCGTTCTTTTTCGTTCTTTTTCGTTCATTTTCGATCTTTTTTTCGTTCCTTTTTCGTTCCTTTTCGTTCTTTTTCGTTCTTTTTCGTTCTTTTTCGTTCTTTTTCGTTCTTTTTCGTTCTTTTTCGTTCTTTTTCGTTCTTTTTCGTTCTTTTTCGTTCTTTTTCGTTCTTTTTCGTTCTTTTTCGTTCTTTTTCGTTCCTTTTCGTTCTTTTTCGTTCCTTTTCGTTCTTTTTCGTTCTTTTTCGTTCTTTTTCGTTCTTTTTCGTTCCTTTTCGTTCTTTTTCGTTCTTTTTCGTTCTTTTTCGTTCTTTTTCGTTCTTTTTTGTTCTTCTTCGTTCGTTTTCGTTCGTTTTAGTACTTCTTTTTTCTTTTTAATTCTTTTATTCTTTTCTTCATTTCTTCATTTCTTCATACCCTCATTTCCTCATTTCTTCAATTATTCAATTATTCAATTATTCAATTATACAATCATTCATTCATTCAATCATTCAATCATTCAATCATCCAATCATTCAATTATTCATTTATTCAATTATTCAATTATTCAATTATTCAATTATTCAATTATTCATTTCTTCAATTATTCATTTCTTCATTTCTTCATTTCTTCATTTCTTCATTTCTTCATTTCTGCAGTTCTTCATTTTTTCATTTTTTCGTTTCTTCATTTCCTCATTTCCTCATTTCTTCAATTATTCATTTATCATGTCTTCAATTATTCAATGATTCTTTTCTTGAATTCATTTATATGAAATCATTTATAGTAGAAATGAATAATTGAATAATTGAATAATTGGATAATTGAATAATTGAATAATTAAATAATTGAATAATTGAATAATTGAATAATTGAATAATTGAATAATTGAATAATTGAATAATTGAATAATTGAATAATTGAATAATTGAATAATTGAATAATTGAATAATTGAATAATTGAATAATTGAATAATTGAATAATTGAATAATTGGAGAAATGAAGAAATGAGTAATTGAAGAAATGATGAAACGAAGTAACGAAGAAATGAAGAAATGAAAATTTGAGTACTTGAAGAAATGAAGAAATGAAAAATTGAGTACTTGAAGAAATGAAAAATTGAGTACTTGAAGAAATGAAGAAATGAAGAAATGAAGAAATGAAGAATTGAATAGTTGGATAATTGAAGGATTGAAGAATTGGTAAATGATTAATTGAAGAAATGAAATGAGGAAATGAAGAAATGAAAAATTGAGTACATAAAGAAATGAAAAATTGAGTACTTGAAGAAATGAAGAAATGAAGAAATGAAGAAATGAAGAAATGAAGAAATGAAGAAATGAAGAAATGAAGAAATGAAGAAATGGAGAAATGAAGAAATGATGAAGTGAATAAATGAAGAAATGAAGAAATGAATAATTGAATAATTGAATAATTGAATAATTGAATAATTGAATAATTGAATAATTGAATAATTGAATAATTGAATAATTGAATAATTGAATAATTGAATAATTGAATAATTGAATAATTGAATAATTGAATAATTGAATAATTGAATAATTGAATAATTGAATAATTGAATAATTGAGTAATTGAATAATTGAGTAATTGAATAATTGAATAATTGAGTAATTGAATAATTGAATAATTGAATAATTGAATAATTGAGTAATTGAATAATTGAGTAATTGAATAATTGAATAATTGAGTAATTGAATAATTGAATAATTGAATAATTGAGGCTATGAAGAAATGAAGAAATGAAGAAATAGAATAACAGAATTAAAAAGAAAGAAGAAGAACGAAAAAGAACGAAAATAACGAAAAAGAACGAAAAAGGAGGAAAAAGAACGTAAAGAATGAAAAAGAACGAAAAAGACCGAAAGAGGCCAAAAAAGAACGAAAAAGAGAGCTAGAGGCCGAAAAAGAACGAAATAGAACGATAAAAAACGATAAAGAAGGAAATAGAACGAAAAAGAATGAAAAGGAATAACAGAATAACAGAATAGAAGAATAAAGTGTGGTTCTAGTTCAATAAATGTCACTTGTGTGCGGGGTTGATATCTTTAATGAGACTGTACAAAACGTTTATGCCGACTCTGCTGAACTCGACACTTCGGCGTATCTTTTCGAACCCCTCCAGCTTCGTCTTTTATCCCGAGTTTGCCCTGGTAAAATTCCTAAACACCCTGATTGGCTAACCGCACGCATTGGGTCCATCCAATCAGGGTGTTTCGTTTTTCCGTCTCACCGCCTATTTCTTACGCCCATAGCGTGCTTGTTCTCGGAACGGCGAGGTGATCGGAGGGGATGAATTTGTCGTGGACTTTCCTCCGGACCACCCGCGCCGGTCCCCGTGGCGTTAGACCGATGAGTCCGCCTCGAGTGCCCTTAAGCTAATCCCCTAATTTACGACGGTCTGTGTTTACTATTGAGGTCTTTCGGAAAAACTCTACTAAACATGCGACTTCAAAAATCTGGAAATTGTCGTCTCAAAAATAGTTTCGTCGAACGAGAGTCGTAAATTACGTTGGCCGTTTGCACGAAAGAAAAAATTTTCTCTCGTGTGTACAACCGGACGCTACAAAAGGAATAAAGGATTAAGAGAATAAAGGAATGAAGGAATAAAGGATTAAGAGAATAAAGGAATAACAGAATAACAGAACAACAGAACAACGGAACAACTGAACGAAAGGACGAAAGAACGAATGAACGAATGAACGAATGAACGAATGAACGAATGAACGAATGAACGAATGAACGAATGAACGAATGAACGAATGAACGAATGAACGAATGAACGAATGAACGAATGAACGAATGAACGAATGAACGAATGAACGAATGAACGAATGAACGAATGAACGAATGAACGAATGAACGAATGAACGAATGAACGAATGAACGAATGAACGAATGAACGAATGAACGAATGAACGAATGAACGAATGAACGAATGAACGAATGAACGAATGAACGAATGAACGAATGAACGAATGAACGAATGAACGAATGAACGAATGAACGAATGAACGAATGAACGAATGAACGAAAGAACGAAAGAACGAAAGAACGAAAGAACGAAAGAACGAAAGAACAAAAGAACAAAAGTACAGAAGAACAAAAGAACAAAATAAGAAAGGAATAAATGAAGGAAAGAGAAAAGAAGAAAGGAAGAAAAGAGAAAAGAAGAAAGGAATAAATGAAGGAAAGAAGAGAAGAATAGAACAGTATCAAACATGTCTCAAAAATGTTTGAGCAAGTTCGATTAATAACATAAAATATTGAGACTGTTTGGTCACATTTTACACTTCCTACAAAAGATGTATCTGAATACAGTCCATACTTCATGAGGAGGATTTAAGTAACCAACCATTTATGCAACAGTATCGAACAGTATCAAACATGTCTCAAAAATGTTGTAAGGCTCAGGGTCGCAGGAAAGGGCTCGAGGTTAGGCAGGTCGCAAACGAATGAGACGGTTTTAATAATCGAGATATTTATTGAAGGTTGTGGTGGCCGGTGTTGCTTGGCACTCTTCCGGTGTTACGTTCCTCGTGGTCTAGAACAAATTAATACGACTGTGAGGACTCCCTGGACACGGGTGGCAAGCCTTTATACGTTACTTAATTCTATCGGAACGCGGAACGGCGTGATACGGACGCTGTACAGGACGCGATACAGCGGTGTCGACGGAAGCCGGGGTCTCGTCCGTCCCTTCCTCTAAGCGGCCAGGTTGACCTGACGCTTTCGAGAGGGGCGGGGGAGACGGCTGGATCCGGTGGGGTTGACAACGGTGTTCGTCGGGAGTCGTCCCTCGCCTGACTCGTCCTCTAGGCCGCCAGATGGACCTGGCGCCTTCGAGGGGGGAGGCGCTGGAGGAACGGCTGCGACGAAGGCGGCTGCGGTGGGACCCAAGGTCCTTCGCTGGGAAGTCTCGTAGAGCGTATGGCTGCGTTGGACCAACTAGCCCTGAAAAGAGCTGCTCTCGACTCCCCTCCTGGACGGTACAGCCCGCTTCATATCTACGTCGCGTCTTATTTTCAGCCGCGAGAATCTGCCACGTTGTGGTGGACATCTCGCGGCCGTTGCGCGAGGCTCCGCGGTCGAGTGGTGGGGAGCTCTCTAGTACCGGCCGCAGGCTTTCTTTGCTTGCGGTAACGGGCGCGTCGCGGTGGCCATCTCGCGGCGGGGGCGCGGAACGAACGGTTCGCTGGCGCAAAGTAGCACTTCGTCGCAATGTTTGAACAAGTTCGATTAAGGGTGGATTTGCATGAATTGCAATAAATTGAAAAGATTGTCTATTGCGAAAATTAAAAAAAAAAAGATAGCACAAAAGTATATTATGATAAGATAGTTGTAAAAAAGCATAGAGATAATAAAATAAAAATTTTATCTTACAAAAAGTATGATATAACTGTATTAATACAAAGTGTACTTTTATGATAATTGCAAAAACAATAAATACTTTGTGAACTTTTGAAATTCTATAATGTCAGCTCAAAGTTTTGCTCTGGCTCCTGCTCACCCTTAAATTTGCCATAATTAATGTATTTTCAGGATCATGTGTAGTGCCTATAGTGGCGCTTTTCAAGAAGCGCACAGTAAATTTGTACCGTTCTGCCCGTAAGTCGCTATGTCAAATCCGGCATGAATTATTCAGGTGGTTTATATTGTTTCATACGCCGCCGGCTGCGTATTTTTGCAAAAAGAAATATATATACATAGTAAGTAACCTATTGGTATTTAAAAAAGATATAGTCTATACCTTTCTAATATTTACACAATTAATACAATTTTTTAACTAAGTAATTAAGAATTACTATGAGTCGAAATAAAAAAGTTATGTTCACAGCCGTTATCGTGAAATAATCACGACCGCGATCGTGATGATCGTGATTCTACGAGCACTGTAATAAATCACCGTCAGTGATTTTGGACGCCATCTCTAGATACAACGGGAGACTGATACAAATTATATGTAAATATCTAAGTAACACTTCTGCGTAAGAAAGAATATATTTTTTGTAAGAATAATAAGTAAATATTCCCATCAAATTATGTAAAATATACATATATTTAGCTATTATAATTGCGCAAATTGTTCGATATATCGTTGTGAAAGTATTTAAATGAAAGAAATTATTTACTTTTAAAAATGTTATTTATTCATATTATTTATAGGAAATTATGTTGTTTGGCAGAATCTAACATGGTACTTATTCATGTCGAAATCATGTTTTTCGAATCACTGTATATTATCTAAATACTTATGTAGTTCAAGCGATTAAGGCTAACCTTAGAAGAAGTTTCCCTTCGCGTAAATTGACCTATAACTTCAATGCATTTATTCGTATACAATTTGTAGCGTGCACTGATATCTATCATTGCAGCATCTGCATCTACATACATCCTGATACATCCCTACTTATATATATATATATATATATATATATATATATATATATATATATATACATATTTACATAGAGCATATACATATGTATTTAGTATGTATAATTATAACCGTTGATTTTAAGCAATCATGTCAACATAATTACTCGAAATTGCAAGTGCATTCGTAATATATACAACGATATTATCAAAATTTCCTATAATAAAGAGGTACGTATACGAAATTATAAACAATTATCTTTGAAAAACGTGTTCTTTGAGTAACGGGTATTTAACATAACCTGCAAGGAAATCAAAATGATCTGTAAGAACAAAAGCACAAGAGCGTGTTAGCATAATTATACTGCAAAATCGCAGAGAAGAATGGTCTTACACAACGTTAGCAACAATCTAATTAGAACTGTCAGCAATGCGTGCATTAGGCAGGAACAGAGGCATGGTAACAAATACGTTCGAAGATTATACATGGCATTGCCACGTCTTACACCGCAAGAGGTAATGTAACATTAATAATTTCACACAAAAGCATTTTTTTAAATATAGACAGGTATATTCATAATTTCGTTTAGGTCACCACCATTCTTCAAGCTAACGAGTATACCAAGGAATTTAATGGGCAAAGTTCTATAAAATATTACGACTCTAATCAATTGTCATCCAATAATCCTATGGAGGATGCTCGATCGGAAGCTCAATGTTTACTCACTAAAGGTATAAAACCTACATTAAACATTCCAACAGACACATTTCTTTATCTTGTTCTAAGTGAGATGCAAGTACACATTGATTTCAGGAATTTTATTGGGTGTATTCGATGGTCATGGAGGTAGCTCGTGCGCACAAGTGATATCTCAAAGACTCTTTCATTACATATCGGCTTGTTTGTTACCTAGAAAATTACTCGAACAATACTTAAACACTGTCAATTCAGATAATAAGTTAGAACTTTTGCAAACGTTTAATGATAAAGTCAAATTTGGTTCTAGAAATAAAGATCTGTATCAGGCAAGCTTCTTACGCTTCATGAAAGACCTCGTAGAAGCTGAATATACATCGGAATTTCAAATGGAAACAGCTTTGGAAAATGCATTTATGAGATTAGACAATGATTTGTCAAACGAAGCGTTACTAAACTTAGGTAAAAGAGATACGGTAGAGTTCCTCGAGGTCGCAACGAGTGGTGCTGTAGCTGTTGTCGCGCACATAGATGGCCCTCATTTGCACGTTGCCGGAGTAGGCGATTGTCAAGCGGTACTCGGGACGCTTTCCGGTATGAGTTTCTTTTAGTCAAGCCTAACGTTTCTATTAAACAGACGTAAATGATTTGTTTATCGTGTGATTAAACCGCAGAAGACGACGGCTGGTCTGCAAAGTTAATGACCGTGGAACATAATACTGACAATCGCGCAGAAGTTGAAAGAATCTTATCTGAACATCCACCGAATGAGAAGTCGACTATAATTAAAATGGAACGACTTCTTGGTCAATTGGCGCCTCTTCGTTCTCTAGGTGACTTTCATTATAAGTGGAACAGACAAATTTTACGAGAAGTAGTGCCATACATAGGCGAAGCCATGATACCACCAAATTGTCATACTCCACCGTACTTGACAGCCAAACCAGAAGTTAAATACCACAGGCTGACACCCAGAGATAAGTTTCTTATAATAGCAAGCGACGGTCTTTGGGATTTAATATCACCTTTGGAAGGTGTGCGCTTAGTGGGCGAACATATGAGTGGAAAAGTGACGTTAAGTTCACTGCGGTTGCCCTGCAGAAACATGAAGCTGTCCGATATAAATAAGATGCTATTGCAGCGTAAAGAGGGATTGAAAAAGAAACCTCTCGACAGTAACGCGGCAACACACTTACTAAGACACGCGCTCGGTGGAACAGACTATGGTATAGATCACGGGAAATTATCACGATTATTGACGTTATCTAGTCCAGTGGTACGAATATTTCGTGACGATATCACGGTAACTGTTGTTTATATGGATTCTGAATTTTTAAGGCACTGCCCTCCTTAAATACGTGAAAATTTCTTCTTATTTTTGTACAATATTTTCCAACTAATTCTAACTCGTTTTCAAACGTCATTGAAGACCATCGAACTATCATCGTGTACATCTTGTTATTTATTTAGTTAACAATAAAAACATTTTACATGGATACAGTGTCCTGTTTCATTGCAACACGTACGTACATATATATATATATATATATATATATATATATATATACACATACATATACATACATACATACATATCACTTACCGTATATAATCGCGCTCACATAACCCAGTAAGTTATTCATACTGATTGTATATTATTTTTGTGTCTCGAACAAATGCGACATAGAATATCGTAGACAATTGGTCTATGCGAGAAAGTCTAAGCAAGATTGAAAATTATAAAATATACAAAGAAATTGTTGAACTATAATCGTAAATATCATTTCGAAATGTGTTTTAAGCCTACATATTATACAGTTAATTTGTTAGGTACAATCATAGCATTAATTACAAGATAATGTGAAAACACTCATATTTCAATTTCCTCGTCGCGTATTCTACTAATCAATACATAGAAATAGAAACCAATATTGTCTTTGTTCACTGATCGAAATCTAACAGTTTTTCATTTTAAAATATATAGTTCATCCAGTGATATTTATACATTGACAAGTATTATTCATGAACAAGCATCAAGCTCTGACAATGATATTGTTATTGCGTTTTCAATATTAAAGGAAAAAAGAAAAACAAAGAAAATAAAATAAAGAAAAACGGATGCACAAGAACTTGTCGAGTTCACGTGGTTTTATATAAATACTACATATGCAGTCGTAGTAGCGGTAATAAAACAAGATGTAAGGCAAGCGCGTGTAACTGAAACATACTTTTGGAAGTGTACATTGATTTACATCTTTATAAAAATCCAAGGATCAACCTTCCTGACCAAAGTCTTGCTTGAATTTCTCTAGTTTGCTCATATCCTCTTGGTTCACCGTAGGTCGAGTAGTCATCAATGATTTCAACATATCTTTCTGAATATGGAAGTTTGCACATGACAATGAATTACAGTTCAAACAATTCTTCATTCGAACGTAGTTTGTCTCTTCACTTACCATAGTTACAGGTGGCTCGTACAATTTGTCTCCTTCGACTTCCATCCAGCTCATCTCGATAGCAGCTGGGTCCCCAGGCGAGCAAGGTGTAAGTAAATCGTCCACAATAACCGTAGGATCTTTCGGCGATGGGCCTCTCACACGTTTGAAATGTGTTGCCATTTGGACTTGTCGAACCGGTTCCATTAGCGCTTCTCGAATAATGACACTTATGTCGGCTCCTGAATATCCATCTGTATCTGCAGCCAACTTCTTGAAATCTTCTTCCGTCAAATGATGCGAAGTACTTCCTAAATGAATCTTAAACATTATAACCCTGGCTCGTTCATCAGGTAGGGGAATATAAATTCTTTTCTCAAATCTTCTTCTAATCGCAGAATCCAATACCCATGGTATATTGGTAGCTCCCAGTACCAGTATGCCGTCATTGTCGGAGCCAACACCTGACAAATCAATTCCACTTAAACATTGAACAAATTACAAACATTCCTATGTTAGGAAACGAAATCTCTCGTTACCTTGCATTTGAACTAAAAATTCGGTTTTTATTCTCCTCGCAGATTCTGATTCGTTATCAGAACGTGACGAACAAAGAGAATCGATCTCATCGATAAATATAATGCTAGGTTTGTGTTGTCGAGCTAATTCGAACAAATTTTTTACGAGTTTCTCAGACTCGCCGAGCCACTTGCTTACCAAATCAGACGACGATACAGAGAAAAATGTTGAATTATTGGCTTCCGTGGCCACTGCTTTCGCCAGGTACGATTTACCGGTACCTGGTGGCTGGAAATATCTCAAAATTATTTAAAAAATATTTATGTGAAGTTGTTAATCTTTTTTTGCATAAAAAGTTACCCCAAACAGCAAGATACCCTTCCAAGGGATCCGTTTTCCAGTGAAGAGGTGAGGAAAACGTATCGGCAATATAACAGCCTCTTTTAAAGCTTCTTTAGCTCCGTCCAGCCCAGCAACGTCGTTCCATTTCACATCTGGTTTTTCAATAATTATTGCTCCTTCCAATTTACTTTGTAGCTTTCTCTTTTCTGGATCGCTGTCCGTATCGCTGTCTCCGCTATCACTCTTTTTGTCCTCGGCTTTAGAATTATCTTCGCCTGCTTTCACAGGTTTCTTCTTACTTTTCTTCAGATAGGCCTTTAATTTTTCAGCTCTTTCCAAATATTGCGTACATTTTGCTCTGATACTTTCTTTTGCTCTATCACCTTGTGTTTCGTCTAAAAAGAATCGCAGAAACTTGAATGAATATTATTTTGTAACGAAAACCCATGCCAACGAAATGAAATGATACTCCTACATTTAATAGAGTGTAGAAAATATTCAACTGCGTGCTCGTACAACCTAAGAGCTTCTTCATAATTTTTGTTGCTATCTTCTTCCGTCGCTTTGGTAACGAGATCTATAGCTTTCTACAAAATACAAAGAACAAAAAACAGAAACAACGTTAGTTACAATCGTCAGTTTAATACTTGGTTAAATACAAAAATGAAAGTAACGAATTTTGACAGTTCACCTGCAATATCGTGCCTAGAGCCATTGTATTACTTTAAAAATTGTACCTAACCTTTGCCTCGTTCTAAAAACTGAATATTTACAGAATAATCTATCGTCACGATACGTCGCAACGTCTCGATGAAATAAGGAGAAGTCGGCGATCGAGACGGCGATCTACCACATTGATGAATTATTGTATTTCGATTGATTCTTTTCGATGTGAGAATTTCAATTTCTCTATCGTTTGATAACCTTCAAAAATCAGTTGTCCAACGTCACCAATTGACATATCATATTCGTCACTAAACAGCTTCGAAGAGTTTTGAATACACTGCATCGGTGATGCGTGATGCAGCGTCCTTCCTTGTTTCTCATTAAATAAAGTCCCGTTCACAGAGTACGCGCGTATCACCCTGGTACTTATTTACTTGTATACTTACATAAATACACATGTAAATAGGAATGTGTAAAACTGAGGAATAAATATAGTAACATGAGAAATGTAATAAAGATGAATTTTCATATATAACACGATTTCAATTAATATACAATATTCGTACGTGTTGGCCTGTATACGTGCACATATTTAGGCGGTGTGTAACGACAAACATTGAGCTTTTGTACATTGAAACTCGCAATTTCGAAAGATTCATTTCCGATTTTGAAAATTGATTATTCGGACGAATAATCAACAACAAGCTTCGATTATAAAATCGGTCACATATTTACTCCTTCCGAAATTAGACATGTATGATTTTACTGTGATCCGTTTAACTTGTTAATTTTTCAAGTTGAGAATTATATAAAAATGTGGTATTCGCAATATACGAAAAGTGGCGAGAAAATAAATGGTGAATATGCGGCTTACGATTGTGAACGCATGTGCAACAGCTACCTGTCTACGAAGCACGGAATCCGATGAGATAAAAACCTCGGAGCTACTTAGAGCTACCGATGGATCTTTCACCGTGTTTTTACCTGTTTCTTATTTTTATTTCAACAGTCGAGTTGGCCTAAAACTTCGATCAAAAAGTTCATTTTGTCGCACTAGAATCTGGCGAAATTTTGATAAACACAAAAAAATGCTTGCCGCAACCATATGATAGAAACATTAGCCGAAACTAAGAAACTTGGATTATCGTCGTACAATAGTTTTACAATAAGGGTGCCACCGAAGAGAAACATTTAACCTAAGTATGATTTGCCTATTCGTTTTTAACTTTTTATCTTGCTCTTTTGGTATTTACGACAATCTTGCATAAATATCGGGGTGTGGCTGACCGGTTCGTTCTTTTATTATTCTAGGCTATGTTCCAAGTCCAATTTAGTTCTAAGATTTGTCTAAGGTTAGGATTCGTATGTAGTCCAAAGGATTATTTTTCATCCTTTGGATGTAGTTAGTGACAACATATTTTTAGTAATATCTTTGATTTTAAGTCTGAAAAAATCCATACTCTAGAATGTCACGTAGATACTTAAAATAGTGATATCAGTATTCTTGTATTTTTTTTCAGTTTATATAATTTTATTTTCAATTCTTTGTAGTAACCCTACGAACGAACGACTCTGAAATTTTTACGATTATGTCTCTATAGTTATTAATTTCATAAGCATAGCCTAATTTTCTAAAAGAATTTCATTGAACGGATAGCGATATTTTTCTTGTTTTCTACGTTTTCTACATGCCGCGTACAGTGTACAAAAAATAAGAAGAATTAAATTTCTTCTTAAATTTAAAAAAAAATTATTGTTTCGTGCATCTAGGTAATATAATATATCGGACATAAGCCAGTAATGTCTGTCCCTTCTTCGTCGTCTAATAAAATAACTGACAGTAAATCAGGTGGTATTAGTCCAATTCCTGCAGAGGGTATCGAAGGTGTGCCAGGGCCTAGTTCCTTAAAACCTATGCATTCTGTTTTACTACAAGATGGAGAGTCCGAAGATTACGGCGAAGACGGCGAGGAAGAAGAAGACAATACCAGTGAAAAAGATAGTGAAGTGAGTTCCATTTTAGAGTTGCCTGTGTTATACCGCTGAGACGATTCTACGTTAAATAATTCTACGTTGAATTAATATCCGTGTATAACGATATTAGATCAGTGACACTGGGATATTCTGTGACACGGAATGCGAACCTGACATCGAAAGTACCAACTGTTCGTTGTCCGTGTCGCAAACACAGTCTCTTGCACAAAGGGTACAGAGTCCTATTTTACATACCTGTGTACCGCTGGATGTCGTTCAACCTCAAAGAAAACGTAGAAGTGAAATGGAATCCAGTTTACCTTGTAAAAAACTTAATCCTGAAGATAAGTCACATTCAATGTAAGTACCGTCGAAACTGGTTTTTCCGATAATGTCATTAATTGTTTTGTTAGATCATAGTACACAACATTTCGTATTTTCAGGATTATTAAAAAATTAGATGACAAAAGTAAACATATGAGGTGCGTTATTCCAACAAAAGATAATCCACCACCTGAAATGAGCGATTGGCTTCTTCAATTTCAGGTACAAGAAGGACGAATTACACGTTCGGATAGGTATTTCATTTCTAAAACAAGATACAGCGTAATAATATCAATTTGAATTGCAGAGGTGGTCAAACGCGGAAAGAATGTTAGCTATAGATGAATTAATTGAAAGGTGCGAACCGACGCAGGTACGGCACATGATGCAAGTGATAGAACCTCAGTTCCAGAGAGATTTCATATCGTTACTGCCAAAGGAGTTGGCCTTGTCGGTACTGGCTTTCCTAGAGCCAAGAGACCTTTTGCGCGCAGCGCAGACGTGTCGTAATTGGCGATTTCTTGCTGACGATAATTTACTGTGGAAAGAGAAATGCAGAGCGGCTGGTATAGAGAATCTGAAAGATTTACCTCCTATGAAACGAAAGAATTGTCGAAATTCGGGTAATACTTCGTCACCATGGAAGCAGGCGTATATGAGACAGCATAATATTAAAATGAATTGGAGAACGAAACCAATTCGTACACCAAAAGTTTTAAAAGGCCACGACGACCATGTGATTACGTGTCTTCAATTCTCGGGTAATCGCATAGTAAGCGGCTCGGATGACAATACTCTGAAAGTGTGGTCCGCTGTTACAGGCAAGGTAAAGCAATTTATGTTTTTTCGTGCCATAGATCTTTTGGTTGTTTTTCGCTTTCGCACTGTCGTTTTCACACTTGTATTCGTTTCCTTGTAGTGCCTGAGGACATTGGTAGGACACACCGGCGGTGTATGGTCCTCTCAAATGTCCGGCACTACTGTGATCAGTGGCAGCACGGATCGTACATTAAAAGTATGGAATGCTGAAACTGGCCAATGCATTCACACTTTATACGGTCATACGTCCACAGTGAGATGTATGCACTTGCACGGCAACAAAGTAGTCAGCGGTAGTAGAGATGCTACGTTAAGGGTGTGGCAAGTGGATACCGGTGAATGTTTACACGTGCTCGTGGGCCATTTGGCAGCTGTTAGATGCGTGCAATACGATGGAAAGTTGGTAGTCAGCGGAGCTTACGATTATGTAGTTAAGGTTTGGAACCCGGAGCGCGAGGAGTGCCTTCATACTCTACAAGGACATACAAATCGTGTTTATTCCCTCCAAGTAAGCATTATCGTACGCGCAACGATGAACAATCGATAATAGACGTTTTAGCGGGTCTTTCGGAGACAAGTTTCCAAGTCCGATCATCCTTTTGTCTGTATGATATTTGTGTGTGTGTGTGTGTGTGTGTGTGTACTATATATAAACTATATATGTATGTATATACACTATATACTCTACATCTGCGTCCATTTGTTTTATACCAGTTCGACGGCGTACACGTTGTTAGCGGTTCTCTGGATACAAGCATAAGAGTATGGGAAGTTGAAACTGGTGCATGCAGGCATACATTAATGGGACATCAATCGCTCACGTCAGGAATGGAATTACGTAATAATATATTGGTGTCTGGAAACGCGGACTCGACAGTGAAAGTTTGGGATATTGTTAGCGGTCATTGTCTTCAAACTCTTTCTGGTCCGAACAAACATCAGTCCGCGGTCACTTGTCTGCAATTTAACAGTCACTTTGTAATTACTTCGTCCGATGATGGCACGGTTAAACTGTGGGACGTTAAAACTGGTTCGTTCATGAATTTGTGCTTTGGTAAAATATTACACCATCCTCTTTCACCGTATTTACGAATATTCTTTAAAATTGACATCGTATTTTCAGGTGATTTTATAAGAAATTTGGTAGCGCTGGAGAGCGGTGGAAGTGGTGGTGTTGTGTGGAGAATACGTGCAAGTGATACAAAACTGGTGTGTGCAGTGGGTAGCCGTAACGGCACAGAGGAGACCAAACTTCTTGTACTCGACTTTGACGTAGAGGTAAAATAGTGCACTTTTTTGCAGACGAAACTGCCCTCCTCTATGACTTCTGTACATACTCGGATTAGGTAGCGCAAACAATCTCTTGTACAATGATTCATGTATTACGTGGCGTGATTGTGATAAGAATGTAATGTCGATAACCTGAAGGGAGATCAGAAAAAGTCAGACATGATTCTATAGTTGCTGTAAATGATCTCCAAAGTGGTAGACCGTTCAAACCGATGGCATTAATTATATTAATTACGGAGTGTATTAATCACGGTGTACAAATATGAAATATGAAATTTCAAAGACTTAACAAATTATGAAGAACGAGGAGCTTATCAGTGTACTATTGTATTATTGCTGTTATGAAATCTAAAGGAAATCGCTAGAAAATTTAAACGAAATCAGCCCACGTTAAAAATTACGATTGCATAACGATTTGTACGGGCGTTTAGGAAAGTATTTTTAAACTACAGAAAGAAAGATTTCTTACCGTATTTGTCAAGCTTATAGATCAAGAGAATATTGCTTAAAGAATCTCAAAATTCCAAAACTAAACGGAAAGTTCAAATGAAGGATAAAACAGAAAGAAAGAAAACATGTAGAAAAAAGCCAAAAATTCAAATAAAATTATGAATTTGAATTTTGAACGATAATAGTGAAATAAAATGACCAAATTGGTGGACACATTTTTGTTTCATAACAAGTTCTTTAAATCTGTTACGCGTCGTTAGCCTCATGGAAATTCTTCATTTATATCGATCACCGTGGGAATTATACGTGATTTATTCGATTACGAAAATGATACTTTTAGTCATTTTCTAATGAATCGTATACCGCTTTTCATTTAATCTATTTCGTTTAGTTTCGTTTCATTTCGTAAACGTCAGGTGGTCGGTCTTTATCGTCCAAAGTGTTCATAAACAAAATTGAAATTTGTAAGCATTTTCCTGAGAACAATGAATGCAGTTTATTAATTTTGTCTCTTTATACATGTAGATATTGTTTCCACGATGTTTATAGAAAGATAATTGAAAGATTGTAGTACAATGTGTAATAGTATTTTCCGTTTGTCGCAAATACTTTTGAGACGTTGAATTATTTTCGGCATGTACAGCGTTAAAAAATCATTCGGCAGTCAATTGGATAACCAGACTTAATCCGTGATAGTAATTTAATTGGATTATCAAGGCGTTAATATTTAAATAAACTATATTAATTTGGACATTAGTAACGAGTCTGATTTTGCTATGGAACAATAATAAGAATTGCAGAGTTTCCTGTGCAATACGCACGAATCATTGGGCAAAGTATAATCGGTTGTTATACGTTATACAAGAGCGAGTACAAATAATGAAATTCTTCGACGTATCGTAGGACTGTGCATAAAATTTTTCATATAATACTTTTTAATTAGAGAAATCACAGATGTTGTACGAGAATGCTATCTTGTTGGATGGTAAAGAAATCATACTATGTACTGTCTGCAATCGAAAATATGGTTCGTGTAAATGCAATTTTTATTATTGAACCTAGGATATTCAAAGAATCGTGTTTTATTTGTATATTGCTCAATAGTTTATATTTGTAATGATGTGTTATCTGTTGTATCATTTTTTATAAGAAATAGAAAATGTTGCTGCATTTTAAATTTTGTTGTTTTTCTTTTTCTACCGTTCCTCGACTTTTTTTACCGTGACTCAGAAAAATCATGTTTCGACAACAATAACAAAAGTACACTCTGAACACGGAACGTATACCAATTGATCCTCTTCTTGTATATACTCCTTCTGAATAGCGTAGAGGCCACCGCATCTACATCGATAAACGGACGCGTCTTCGTTATTATCTATCGTTTCCAGGTCGTTAACCGATACTCTTGCGTGTACCGGAGCATTGTCCGAATCTAGTTCCATTTGCTTTCGCACGGCATCGTATTCTTTCCTCGACGTTGGATCACGCAATACGTTCCAAGCTTCCAAAATACGTTGAAACTTTATTCTGTCGGGTTCGAATAGATTTTTGTCGGGATGAAATTTTAAAGCTGACGCATGATATGCACGTTTTATGTCTTCGGTGCTCGATTCCTTCGTACAGTCAAGTACAGCGTAATAATCTATCGTGTTTGCACCGTACATGTTCTGTTTCCTTAGATAAAACAAATCGTAATTGAGGAGTATCCCCGCGTTTACTTGATGTACATAATCATGGGAGACACTTGACTAACCTAAGAAACATTATACACATCACGACGTTATTTAGTCTTGCATTGTCTCGTAACATCCGAGACTTTAAACATGTGCACACTCGTGCATGCGAGGTTAGAGAGCGCGAAGTACTTAACAGTATGCGTTTCAAAATAGAAACGACTCACTATATTGATCTTTTCGATTTGGATTCGTATTCGTATCGATTTCGGTATCGGTATCGGCAAATCATTTACATAGCTGAATACGATTGAAATGGACGCCTTTCAAGTTTCAGCAATTAGAAATTACAGTTGAATCGTCGCTTTCAACTTCCGATGACTTCCGACAATGACCACACTTACTGTCAGTGATGCCAGAATCGTGGAACCGAGGAACTCGCCCCTCCGGTGGTTGTGTGTAGCGCGTGCGCAGTAAGAAACAACGTAAGGCGACGACGGTACGTCAGAGTGGGGGGTCCAGTCGGAGGATCCACCAGAGGGGCAAGTTCCTCGGTTCCACGATTCTGGCATCATTGCTTACTGTTTCTGATCTCTAGCCCCCTGTCGGTAAGTCTGGTAAATGTAATCGAAAAGATTCGAATACGAATCGATCGTCTCCTTTGTTTCCTCGTCGATTTAACTTTGAAATTCGATTCAACGATCAAAAAAGCTGCAAATAAAATTGCAAAATATAGTAATGAAATACTAAAAATTCGATTCGATGATGATACGAGTTGTGTCATTGGAACAGTAATAAATTTCTCTTCGAAAATAAAATACACTACGATAAAATAGATAATAGAATGTACTTGTATTGTACGTCTACGAGAAGATAGACGGGAAATGACAGAGGGACAAGGCAATGGGGATCTTTGTTTACTTCGCTTGACCCTACTCTTAATGTTAGCGTAGTAATAGTGAGAATTGTAGGTTTTGAAGGGACAACAGGGCATTGCTCCGTTTCAGTCGCATTCTCGATCGTTGGGTTCGTTTGTTTCGTGTGCCATCTTCTCGTGAACGAACGATACGTCGATACAAGGACACACGCGACTACTATTTTGTACATTTACTTTGCGTCGATAACAAGTTTACATCAAACATTTTTCATTGAAAATACTCGAGCTGAAACACACGAATACGTTTAGCCGTGAAACGTATACAATTATTGATATAAAAAGAGCGATGCGTCACCGATACGTTGAACGTGTTCGGACCTATGTAACAAATGCTGAACTGCTGTTTTTCATTTATACGCAGCTAGCAATTTCTAATGTTGGACACATGTATACATCGATATACGCATATCGTAGTAACGCGAAAATAATATTTGCCAAATAATTTACAAGATTTCGTCTAGGCTGAAACTTTTCACACGAAATATACGAGTTCGCGTACTATTTTCAAAAGAAAGAAAAATCGAAAAGAAGTCGAACCAACGGTCTTCCATACGAGACTAAGAAATGTTTTCGTTAAGTTGTTTCGACTAATTCCTAAAAATTCGAGCAACAACCGAATATACAGAATCAGCTAACAAGCTCTTGCTACGTTGATTGCGGTTGTATCACAAGAATCTGCAGAGAAAGAGGCGTCGTTACACGATCTCAAAATATTAGAAAATTCCTTTATCGAATCGGTTCACCGGTTTCAATGTCCACGATGAACGTTGAAACCTGAAAACTGCCAACGCCTCTCCATATTCGCCCCAATTCCAAACAAATCTTGCTTAAAGACTTGAGGAAATCGTTGCATCAGCGCTTCCACTTCGTTCGGTTTAATGCCGGGTTCCATTTTTTGTAAATAGGACCATAAATAATCTACGCTCGCACCGAACGGATGAATATGTAAAAACGTCGCTATCAATCCTGAAATCCCAACAGGAGACGAGACACGGTCTTACAGAATTTCGAAGTAAAGAGTTCGAGAGCGAACCAAAGAATGAAAATGTTTGAAAAGTACCTATAAGTTTAGCATCCTTTTGAGTAATTTGAACGGAACTAGATGTCAAAGCTAACTGTTTCGGAGTTCGAGGCTCCTCGTTTATATCATCGTCTTTGTCCAACGTAATGATCTCGCTTTCTCTGGGTTCTTCTTTTTTGGTAGCGTTCAGTTTCACGGTCAGATCTTTGATCTTTTGATCGTCCTGAGCTTGCTGTTTTCTCGATTGCATCAATTGTTCTTGCATTCCTTTCAAAGTTTGCTGTAACATTTTCATTTGTTTCTCCTTGGCGTCGATGTCGCTTTTTGTCTCAGATTTCAACAAATCAACCTACGAAACGCAAATCGTTAATCAATCGTTCGTTCATAAAAACAACCACTGGACAAACGAACCTCGTATATTCACCTCGTTTTTGTATGCTTCCAATTGACATCGAAGACTGTCGTTCTCTTCCTTGAGTGCTTGCAGTCTTTCAGAATCGTCGTGAATGTCCGACTGAATCCTCGATTTCTTGCGTTGCGGCTCTTCTTCCGAGTCGGATACTTCCATTTCTCCTTCGCCCTCCATCAAACTTTCTTCCAGTTGCACTGCTTTAATTTCCTGTCATCGTAACAATCGGTCATCGAATTAGTTTCAGTTCGAATACTTCGAAAATGATAACACCAAAAACATGCCATATATATATATATATATAAATATATATATATATATATATATATATATATATATATTTATATACATATATATCTATATTTATATACATATATATCTATATTTATATAAATGTATATAAATGTATATAAATATACATAAATGTATATAAATGTATATAAATATATATAAATATATATAAATATATAAATATATAAATATATATGTATGTGTTTTTTGTAATATCGATTCGTCTCGCTGAATCTCTGAATCCCTGATTCTTGAAATCGAGTTGGTTGCACGAGTTTCGAGAGTTTCGAAACACGATAGGGGATTGGATCCCGATGCAGGTTTCCAGCGTGAAGAATTCGCAGTCGAGGTGCCGGTAATCGGATAGTCGGGTAGTCGGGTCGTCTGGTAGTCTGGTAGTCGGATAGTCAAGTAGTCGAGTAGTCGAGTAGTCGAGTAGTCGAGTAGTCGAGTAGTCGAGTAGTCGAGTAGTCGTGTAAAGGAGCCCAGACCCGTTAAAAAAAGGACGCGCGCTTACCTGTTTGAACCACCACGTCGTACAGATAGAACTTAAATCTCGTACAGAAGAGCATTTTTATCCTATATTGAGACTGTGATGCGATTCTTTGGACCGATGCGATGTTTTGGAGATAGATTAAGTAACGCATGGGGAGCATACGTATGCGACTATATGTATGTCCCAAAAAGCTGCGTGAGCTCACTGTTCTCCTCAAACGCTATGAGAAACATATTTTGTTGAAGAAGAAAAAGTGAAAGTTGGAAGATAGAATGAAAGAGTGAAAGAGCGAAAGAACGAATGAAAGGTAGAAAGAACGAAAGAGTGTGAAAAAGAAAAGGCCGGCATTGCCTCGAGAACAACGGTATCCTGAGAATGTCTTCCGATGCGGATAGGAACATAACAGGGTAGGACTCTGCGTTCGTTCCGCGATCTCGCAGAAAACATCTGACATCCGTGATCTGAATCGTTGCTGGATCTTACAAGTATTTGGATCAGTAATTGGTTGGTTCGATTACCTGTTCGCTCCGGATAATTGTACCCGTTCGACAGAAACGGGACAAGTGGAAGGAACTCTACCCGTTCGTTACCTTTTTACATTCCGATAATCCGAAAATGTTTACAAGACCGATCGTACAGAGAAAGCGTGTGTGTCTGACCAGATTTGAAAAGCCGTTGTCAACACGTTCTCGCTCAAACTCACTTACCTTTTTCTCGGAAAAATAAATGAATTTGCAAAACGCGCGATCGCGCTAATCACGCTAATCGCGCTGATCGCGCTGACCGCGCGAATGCATGAAAAAAGCTTTGTCTCGCTTTGCGACTGGTTCAAAGTCGCAAGACTTTGCTCGTGATCGATTACCGATCTCGTTGCCGTCTAATTGTAAAGAAAGTAACGTGAGCTGATCACGCTGCTGGCGTGAAAATGCAAATACATACCGAGGATTGTTTCTTCCACATTTCGATGTTCTTCCGTTGAGCCTTTGTGAAGTGATCCCAGACCTTCTTGTGGCTGGCCGCAGTAAACACGCGTTCAATCTGACTGACTGTTGATGACATGGTCGCATGTTGCATACAAAAACACAACAAATCTTCTGTTGTATACCCTGCTTGAACAACTCTACGTTCGTTTTGGTCTAATATGTTACACTCATTATGGCGATCTACGCTTGAATTTGTTAAATAGAACTCTTTGAGATTGTCTTCTCTATCCTCCCTCCACTCTATTGTCCACGACACGTTCGTATCGTTTGCATCTCGCAACGAATCGATCTCGACATTAGCCTGGAACCTCTATTGCTATCGTATCGCCGATATCCGAGTGATACCCGAGCGGTATCCGAGTAAAATCCACTAAAACTCGTGCTACACGCAATCAACTCTATTAACTGTTCTCATTGTGTAAACTATTTGCAGTTGTATGATACAAGGGACATGGAATATCACGTAGGTTTCGAACCGGTTTTGTTCATATACCGAGGATCCTTTTCGAGTTGTTCCGATTCGGCAGCCGATCAGCCAATCTTTTCAACGTGTCACGATCTCGCTGGCTAGTTCCCTTTGGGTAAAATACGCGCTATGTTTATACGCCTAACAACTTACAACATGTAGAGCCTTCCAACGTAAACGTTAGGACGATCTCGAGCTACGATTCCTGCGACGACGATCGATGGAACGGAAAACGAGTTAGGTCCAGCGCGGTACTCGAGAACGGTGTGCAGAAAGTTGGAGAACGCAACGCGCCTAAGCGGGAATCGTAACACGATATCGTCTCTCTGCGACAAATGTTTAGCCCATCACCCTTAATCCTTAGCATTGCAAGCATGCAACTCTTAGATACACTAAATCTCTAGAAAATGAATTTTCGTGATAGATTTATGCTTCCGCTGTCTTTTTCGTTCGACGCTTCGTTCACTGTTAGCGCCTAGACGTACTCGAATAGTAATCGACAGTAGTAGACAGGATTTCTTCACCCACCTGAGAGTTTCTCCTACTGTCTTTGGTTCGATCCTTCTACCGAGATGTCCTGATTGTGCATTCACCGTGATTGACCATTCTCGTCACGTAATCAATTTCTTACGATACGATACGATACAATACAATACAATACAATACGATAAGATACTATACGATACGGTACACCTGATACGAACAGTTGATCGACGAACTCTCAACGAGGACGAAATAGGCAATTTTTTAATAGACTCGTCTCAATTATCGATCCGATTTTTCTATCGAACAAGCTCGTCTGTTATAGGAGATACAATATAATATTATACTTCATATCCGAAATTAAATTATGTATTAGATTATCGTTTAGCGATCGAATCTTCTTTAAATGTCAAGATCTTTAATATCAGGAACAACGTACCTTTCGTACCTACTATAACACGGAATACTGCAGTTGTTATAGTACGTTTTCTCTCGGAATTTACCAACGATGGAAGAAGAAGAAGAAGAAGAAGAGAAGAAGAGTACTCGGTTTTGTTAACACAAGACAAGACGCGCGATATTCTGAAGTAATTGCATTTTCCCGCTTGTCGCAGGACTTGTCCTTACGTTATGCGAAAAAAAACTTACCAGACAAAGCAATATGTATGTGGATTTGCTCTTGTGTACACAAAAGATGTACAATGGTACAGAGCTGTGATGTAACAAAAATATCATAAATCGTATAAACGTACATTGTATCAGAAGTCCTTGCATCCTGCCCTTCATTAATTCCTTCGCCTTCTGAAGTTCCTCTTCGTATGCCACCTTTTCCGTGAGTAGTCGTCGAACGTGAGAATTCGTCGATTGAATCATCGAGTAAAACGTATTGGCGTTGCGTTTGGTACAATCCCCGCGTTCGAGCCACGTCACGACAACCTGAGATGAGACCGACAAACATCGTACGTAGTACGATTAACAATTCAATTTTTTACCCTCGAATTCCAATAATAACGTTTTCTACTGTTACTCACTTGTACTGCTTTCATAAACGTGTCGTCTTGTTTGATCTTTTCGCAAATATTCGACGCCTCGTGGTCCGTGTAATGTACAACCGGCGGTGGACTGGACGGTGCTCGTTGCCTTTCCTGCTCGACTCTTTCTCTGTGTCGTTGTTCTCTTTGTAATTGACGTTGTCTGCATTCCCACTCGTATTGATCGTCTCTGGCCTACATTTTCATTTTCATCGAAATTATAATATATTACATACGAATACGGGTACGAACGAACAATCGGAAAGATACGCAGAAAAGGATCGCAAACCTGAGCAAAGTCTACGTGAAGCCTGCCCGTATTCACGGAATCGCCGCTAGAACCTATTCTAACTCTGTATCCGGACAAGTAGATAGCCGCGTCGACGCTGCTCTCGAGAACGAAACGTATGTGACAAAAATTTTTCTTCGAAAGACGCAGTGTCGTTATCTCTCCGCACCTCTCGAATATTTCTTGAATAATCGTTTCTGTAATATTTTCTGGCAAACCTGCAACCAATGCAAACATTTCGAAACATTCGAATACAATAAGAACTTCGCTACAGCGTAGAATGTACAAAAAATAGCATCGAAAAGGTACCTCCTACAAATATTGTTCTGCACCCTGGAGGCCTTTCTCTGGTCGTCGGGGGTGGTGCATTTGGATTCGGTGGGAACAGAGTACAACTTTTACAATGTATGATTTCTTTGGTACCTTGCGTTGCCGATGGTGGTGGGGGTAAAGCACCACTCATTATTTGAGCAGCATCGCTCATTATTTGTTCCGGTCCTAATATCTGCGCTCCGATCATACTACCGTCGTGCGACATCATCCCCATGCTCATAGGACCGTAACTATGGGTGTGTCCCATGTGTGGACCAAGCGTCATTTCGCTCATCATCGGTCCCATCCCCATGGGGCCCATACCCATCACAGGATATCCTACACCCATTCCCCAAACACCTGTAGTTTGTTCCATTTGAGCTCCTAGATTCGCGGTTCCACTGGTATTCGACGTAGGAGGAAGTTCGTTACCATTTGAATTACTGTTATGACTACCATTGTTACTCGTCGACGAGTTTGTACCGCTTCTTTCCTCCGGTCTTCGTTCGTCTCTTCTATCTCTGTCGTTTCTCTCTTCTCTTCTCTCCCGATCTCTTTCTCTTCTATCGCTTCGTTCGCTCCTAGATCTGCGGTCGTCGATTGTACAAAGGCAAACCAAAGACCGTTGTAACGTTATGCCAGGAATACCATATTCGAATAAGAAAGATGGAAAAATGATACCTTCTGTTATCTCGATTATCCCTACTCTCCCTGTTCTCCCGTTCCCTTCTGATATCGTTCTTTTCGGTTCTCTTATCGTTAGTATCGTCGGAAGATTCTCTAGCCAGAGGTGGTTGATTCTTATTTGTGCTAAACTCTAAAGGAGAATCGTTCATCCCAGGCAGTGGTATCGGCGGAGGCAGTGGAGGAAATCCTTGACTAGCTAATTCCATGAAACTCTGTGGTCCTGCGATCGGAGCTAAGGGCCCTATCGGTCCCATACCTGGAAACGATTTCCTTAAATGAAATTAAGCATATACCTTCAACGAGACGATCAACGATCTACCGAATTACATAATTTTACATTGGTAAACGGTATAGAGCGTAATGAATGCGTACGGTTATGAATTCTGAACATACCCATTGGCGGCATAGCGGCCGTTGGTACACCCGGAAAATTATACGCCATCTTTTCCGAATTGTTTAACCCGTCGGCAACTACGCCTCGAGTTACAATTACGAATGGCAAGAAAATAAGAGAAATTAATTTACTTGTAAAGAATCCTAGATCATATAACCAGCGCAAACTTTGCATCCAATATGGCAGAACGACGAACGTAACCTCTTCAACTTCGAATCTCGCAGTCGATTCATTTCCTCGATAGCTTCGATGCCAATGAATTCTCGATTATGAAAGACAACGAATTTCTCAAAATAATCGGAACGAACGTAATTTTAGTACCTTACAAGAAAAAACATGTTAAAAGGCTGGTATCGTTAGCTCACTGATCCATTACTTATTGGCAATGGTTTTATATGCCTACATACGCTAAAATGATATCTGCCATTTTTAAATCGTCTGTCGTTTTCATTATGGATTACCAAATGGTTATCATTTTTTCAGGTACCACGAATGGATGAAATCACCGGAATTACAATATTTTACCGGTTCGGAAGCTTTAACGTTGGAGGAAGAATTTTTGATGCAACAACGATGGTGTCAAGATCAAGACAGTGAGTATAACCGTTTGTTTACTTTGCGAAAACATAACATTCGTTCCGATTATCTGTATTTTTTTGTTACAGAATGCACTTTTATTATTTTGGAGAAAAGTATTCTTCTCAACACCTGCGACGAAATAGGTACACAAAAACGTTTCAACTCAAAATCATCCGGTTTTCGTGTCTCTATTTATATATGTAGATCGTGTAACGAAATCTGTCAATTTCAGAAGCTATGATCGGTGACACAAATCTATTTCTTAACGATCCGTATCAGGCGAGCACAGCAGAAACTGAAATTATGATTGCAAATGCCGCTTATAGAAATAAAAAAAGGGGATGGGAAGCAATGATTTTAATGTTACTCTATGGTATATATTTTACTTCAACCTATTGTTTCATCTATACTCGAGCACAATCAAATTTTCTTCGACCACAGGAATCGACAAGCTACACGTTACCAGATACAGAGCAAAGATTAAATTTGACAACGAAAACAGTATAAAGATGTTCACGAAACTCCAGTTTCAGGAGGTAATGTTTAACAATAAAACCAGCACTGCGTTCAGTAAAAAATATTATTTCATGATAACTATAAATTTCAATTCAATCCTAGATGGAGAAAAACCAGGTTTTCCACGAATGCACCCTTGAAAAAGTCGTATGTCAGGAATGGAGAGAGTGGTTGCACTCTGAAATTATGACGATTAATTACGACATTTACGAAGATACGCAATTGCCTTGTTTGTAATGTTATATATGTTATAATAGATCCGGTATCAAGAGGAACATGTTTTCGATTTCCTTATATATATTTTTTATACTATATGAACCACAAAAACTATTATCTATGATGAAACTTTCGATTTGTCGTCAAGATAAAACCGCATTATTTTGCGATAGCAAATAACTCTCTGTATGGGAATGGATATCAATTGCTATAACGGGGACATGATTGGATTTGATTAGATTTAAGTGTCCATGGTCGGTTACACGTGTTATATCGTGTACACACATCTTCCTCGGATCAGTATTTCGAACGTACTTACGTACGATACTTACGTACGATACTTTCCGGTTTATGAATTAAGTCAAGACTTAGTTGTGCAAATGTAAGAATAAAAATAAAAGATTACATTATTTTGAAAAAAGTGCAGTAAATACGTAACAATGTGATAGAAGTGACATCGCGTATATAATCCGAAACTGTGTTTCATGATTAATCGACACGTGTTGCCAGTATTGTTGTTTAATAGTTTCATAAAAGAGCTTGTTCAGCGATAGAAAAATTTCTAGATTTAAGAGAAAAGGATGCTACAACTTTGAGACATTATAAAAATTCATTTAATTGTTCGTAATATATGCGATCGTACACGATATAATAAACTGATTGAAATCATTTCGAGACTTTTCATTAAGAAGTTATGTTCTGAGCAATTGTGTCACGATTCGACGTAAGAAAACAAATTTAAAGCAAATACGTCAGGTATGTGCACACAACTTTATTACACATCTTTGTTGAAAAGTTATGTATTCTTAATTAATTGTTCAATATTCGTCACTCGTATTATACTATATAGAAAAAGGGAAGAGCATATGATTCAGACGGATTCGGCTCTGTTTAAATCGTAAAAGAATTTTATGTATTGTATATGGTGTACGCGCGCGTCTTGCTCTGCCGCATTGCAGTACTCTCCCTTATTTTCTCTGGGTATACGGTACACCGATCACCGCTTATTTCCAATTAGGAATGTCCAGCTAAATGCAAATACTTGTATTCACTAAACCAGCATACGATGAGATTAGAATTCATCTACCTATTTTCTGTTTGTTTATTTGGCCGTTTCAAATGTCCCTTACCGCGGCAGAGTACGCGGCAACTAATGATAAAAGAAACTATTTCGCGGAAAATTGCTGTATCGGTGATTCAAGTAGTGCACCATTAATTTTCAGCAAATACAAGAAACTAAATAAATCGGAAAAAGCTGCCGTCGTGTAAATATTCTAGATGACCATGGCCACATCGAGAATACTAAGAGAATTGAAGACTTGTGCGCAGAAGAGACCGCTGCTCGTCAACTCGATAATATACGGATCTTTTTATACCGGTGCCGAATTCGCACAACAAACTTACAAGAAAGTGTTTAAGGTAATTTGATCACAGATTATGGTCAACCTATCAAATTTAAAGCTTTTTGAATCATGATTTGCAAGTATTTAGAATTAGCGCGAAATAAATTTTTTTTAGTAGCGAAAACGAGTTAAAGTTAGAGTTAGAGGTAGACAACGAAACTGTTATACACTAATTCGTTTCGAATAGAACGAGAAGAATAGGTTTGTATTGTTTTAATCAAAGAATTGTCGTGATTGCAGTTTTCGGTAGCTTCCTCGATGACGGAAGGCATTGAAGAATCAAACACGAGCGATGCCCAAACGCAATCCTTTCCTCGGTCAAGAACGTTCAACGAACCATTCAATTTATCGAACGAAGATAGTAAGACGCGGTCGAGCGATTACGTTGATAATTACAATTGGGCACAACTTAAACGATACGCTATCTACGGCTGTTTTATAGCAGGACCGGTGCTCCATGGATGGTACCTTCGCTGAGTCGATCTCACTCTATTCTACACTCAACATACATACATACATACATAAATACTATACAGCATGTGGTTTATATATGTTATTCCATACATATGTATCGCTTCTTCAATTATGCTCCGCTTTCATATTTGCATCATCGTTCGCACCCTTCTTTACATGTATTTATGAAATGCACGCGTACACAGATATTATCAACTAATTTTCATTTGGTTTCAATTAATCGAATAATGCTAACCACAAGGGGCTTCGATCAAGATTGACGAATTCGAGAGCGAAGACGAAGACAAAGATGAGGATGCGATGCTTAAGGGAACGCCGAAATTTGAATATCGTTTAGAATGTACACGGTTGAAATCAACTTTTCGTGCAATAATTACATCATTATTCAAGTAATGCTTCTTTCATTCTATTATAGATACCAATGCTGGATAAACTATTGCGGCTACCTATGCACTTACACTCTAGGAAATTATTGCACGATAAATATAAGTTGCATTGACCGAGTGGGCAAGTCAAGTTTCTCGCAGCCTATTGTATTGGATTGTACACGTGTATAGCTTTTGTCATTTGTTACGCTTCGAAATTTCTTTGTAAATCATTAACGCTTTTCGATGGATCGTGTTGCAACCATCGATAATGCGATAACACAGGAAAATGATCGGAGTATATTTACTCGCACGAATTTACACAATCGGTCGGATCGAGATGTTTTTATTTCTTTTCTAGTAGATAAGAATCTTCAAGTAGATCAAGTTTACAGATTTTATAACAATCGATACGATTTTTGCATCAGGTATAAATGGTTGGACGCGTTTTACAAAGGCAAGACAATGAAGATCGTACTTTTGAAGCTTTTCGCCGATCAATTTATACTTACACCGCCATTGATTACGGTGTTTTTTATCAGTGTGTATTTTATCTGCATTCATTGTATTGTGTAGCTCTCTCGCTTGTTTTACAGCAATCTCTCAATATCTGCGAATATTTCAGGTATGAGCCTTATGGAGAATAAAGCAGACATTCTCAGCGAATGTAAAGCCAAATTTCTACAAACGTTCAAGGTACAACAAAATTCGTATTCGTATTTCATTGTTTAGCGGACGTCTCATGAATTCATAGTTAATTCTTGTTAAACATTTTTTCTTAGACTTCGTGCCTGTACTGGTTACCAGTACAATTCTTCAACTTTTCACTAGTACCACCGCCGCTGCGAGTATCTTTCGTCAGTGTTGCAGCATTCTGTTGGGTCAATATTCTTTGCTACGTAAAAAGAGTGCCTTTATCTGAATAGACGTTCCAAACGCGCAAAGTTTTCAAACGACTCGATCGAAAATTAATAAGTACAACAATTAACATCATATTACGTAAATATATTATCGTTATAGTTATAGGTAATTTAAGTGAGCGATTTTAATCGAAACAACTTATTATTAAACTCTGCAAAGAAAAGAATGTAAGAGAGCAACCTATTTTCTGGTAAAATTCACAATTTTGTATTTTATGATATTGCTATAATGTTCTTGCACCTTGCAACCATGCATCCTCGGATAAAATACATACCCGCAACGGAACACATTCTGGTTTTTACTATAAATAATCAATTTTGTACAAATCTATATGTACGATATTTAGCAATAGAGTAATTGTTACAGTATCTGTAATAATAAATTGTCTCTTAATCATGCCTTTTTAAATTGTAAAAGATAATAATAGTAATACAAACATTTTATGTGTGTTTCCGATAATTAAGGTATATACAAGGTGAGTCACCTAACGTTTGCACCTCAAATATCTTTGTTGTTTCTAAAGATACGTAAAATATGGTAAGAACAAAGTTGAATGGTAAAATGGGGCTGACACGATGCCGAAAAAAAATTTTGTTTTTACGTTATCTTTTTAGAGATATCAAGATCACCTTGACTTTTTTAAATGGAACCACCCTTTTTAAAAAACGCCTACAATGATAGTCCCTTTCATTACGAATTCAGTGACTATAATTATTCAAGGTCATTCAAGGTCGCGGACAGAGATATTGTATAAGATTTAGCATCGGATACATGCCTGTAAACGGGCTTTGAAGGAATGTTGAACTCTGTCCGTGACCTTGAATGACCTTGAGTAATCATAGTCACTGAATTCGTACTTCAGTAATTATATATATATAGCACTCCAGGCCACCAACAGCACCTGGTCGTGTCCGCTTGCAAGACACCTAAGGCCTCTGGAAAAACTCCGACATTTTCCACCCGCTTGGGGCACGTCCGTAGCGGGCCATCTTCTACCCCCACAAGCCGGGTAGTGGGCGATGACTCGTAGATCGAAAAAGGCATTGCCCAAAATCAACTTAAAGCCAATTGGCTAATTGCGAATCCTCCCAGCAGAATAGTTCTGTATATAAGCGAGACATCTTTATACACAGCATCATTTCACTCTGACAGATCTCAATAGTACACTTCGACGTATACGCATTAATCCACCGATCCACGCAGTTTTCTTAACCTTTATACAGTCCACTCATCCTAACTCTTCACGTAAAGTTAATTCGGCGCGTGAAGGTCGCCATTCATCGAAGCTCCTATGCCAAGAATTTCATGACACAACATATATACATATATACATATATACATATATATATATATATATATATATATATATCTCCATTCTATACCATGCAGTCTTTTGGATGTTGGCATATTGTAGAATAATTTAATTATTATCACCATCTTCATCATATTATTGTTATTATTATCATTATTATATATTTACATTACTTTTTAAGAAATGTAGCATTTATTCGGGAAAATAAAAACGATATATACTAAATACTTATAAGTAATGAATGTTGTCCAAAAAAAGTTCGAACGATTGAAATCCATGGTATACGTACATCTATTCAACTTAGATTCAACAGAATTCCTAGTTTCCTTGCTATCTCAGTTGAACTTAATTACTAGGGCTTAGAAATTGATTATTTTTATACAAAAATTCTTAATATTTTTTTAATTTTCTGTCTATTCTGTAAATCTTAATCAAGTAAACGTAACGGAAGCAAACAAAAAGTGACAATGAAATACTGCAAATCAGTATTTTAATTTAATTTCATAATTTTATTTTACACATCGTACTCTATAATGTTTACTCGAAAATCCAAAAGCAGAATTGTTAGATGTACTATAAAACTGTAAGTTGACAACTACCAGCTAATAAATATCATGTAGACAATATGATTGTTAAGTAAAAATGTTTACGATACAGTGTCATAATACTGACAGCTTGATTCGACGACAAGCGAATAGTATCGTTGAAGACGATCATAGTCTTTTTACAATTCATCCTCTTTGGTCTTATGCATACACGCACATATTAAATATTTCGTGACACAATAAGAAAAATCTGACGTTTCATTATAAATTAACAAAAATTGTTATGCTTTAACATAAAGTTTTTGAATATAGTGTAAAAACAATATCTATACATAAATCGTTTGAATTAATTTTGAAAATTGTATTTAGCTTTAAAGATATTTTTATAATGCTTTATATATGCATAAGATGTACGATATAACGTGCATGATTACTAAACTGCGGATTCCTATGCAAAACACAGTAAATCGTCAACCTATTTGGAGTTCAATACATTTTTCATTTAACATTTAACATAATGAATCTATCAATGTATAAAATAAAATTCTGTAAAATTTTCCTTTTCATGAATTGATCTGGAAAATTGTGAATTTGGATAAACATCCGCAGTCTAATGGTTACGAATAAATATACATATACGTATATTATACGTATACGTAGATAACGTTCACGCGTCTGCGCGCACACGACATGTAGGTGTTATGCGATCACAACACGTTACCCATTCATCATGCATGTCGAGTAATCTATTTATTACTTGATAATCTGTCGATACAACAGCCCAATTCATTTATCTAGGTAATTTTCATTTTTAACAACTAGGAAAGGCACCTAAGAGGGATCCAGCCCTACCTTGTAGAAGAAAATATATTCATTGTTCCACTTGCTGTGCGTTTTCTTATTAGACGCGCTGCCACTGTAAATATTTGATCAAAATCAACGTTACTATGGAACCGTAGCGGCCAGTATTCTAATATCTACTCTATCCAACTATCTTCCATGAAAACTTTGCATACCCGTCGCATCCTGCGGTGTAAGTGGCTTCTCTATGACTTTCTGTATCACGTTTATCCACTGTGTTCTATCGTCGTCGCTTTGAGCAGAAAGAAGATAGGTTCTGTCCGGTGTTTCAAGAGTAAATGAAAATCCTTGATCTCTTGCACCCGGAGGTACTCCAGTTTTCACAGCGAAACCATCCGAAGTGTGACCTAAGAAAATTTCCCCTTTCGGATGTGCATCCTACGAATAGGATAAAATAAAATAAAATACATTAAGCAAATGCTTTTGTATGTTTGTACATGCATACGCACCATAGGATCGTCATGGTACATAAGTTTTCGTCCGTCCAACGTGAACCACCTTTTTTTGTAGGCATCCGTATGTCTAGGCCCAGTTTTCCACAAAAATCCTTCACGGGGAAAATCTCTAGTAAGCTGTGAAAGTAATTCAGCTTCCGTCGCTCCAGGATATGCTACCTTTAAACGATGTAATTTTGCACATCGTATAGCTAAGTACCAATTTGTTATTACTTCTGGATCTTCGTGGTATACATAGATATGTCTGGTTGTACCATCCTTCATAAACGATATTTGTAAACTATTTTGATTACCGGTTTTAGGTGGAGCAAAAGCTACGTTTAACTCTGATATTCTTAGAACAGCTTTGGGCTCCTTGTAATAAAAAGAAGACTGTTAAAACACGCATGCGCGGATAACACCAAAAGACCCATATCGTATAATAACCAACGACTACATACCTTATTTTCTTTAACATGATATTTTAATGTATCTTCCGCTTCGCAAAGCACAAACTTTCGAGGATGATAACGCGAATCTTCTTTACCACGTTTCATTAAAAACCCTTCCATGAAACCTGATACATATTGGTTCTGCCTTTCTGGATGACAAAACTCTTCTCTCTCGTATTTTGCTCTTATCCATTGTTCCACCAATACTCTGACAATTAGAAAATATTATTTCCAAAAGAAATTTCTTTTTTTCAACATTGAAATGGGTATGTGTTGGAAACCTACTGCGGCGCATCTGGACCAGGTCTACGATAACAAGACGGTACACGTTCTTCGTAATGAAGTCTAGCAGCGACATTACCAACTTCTCTAACTCTATTCACCTGAGAATCCTCCCACCTGTCTAATTTCAAGTGTTTCACTTTAGAAATATGCGCTCCCATTGATCTATGTATGCCAGCACATCTTGTGCATACAAATATTCCTATGTTATAAGAAGCCCATTCTGGATCTGGAATTGAATTCCAACTATCTGAATACAATTATTTTCTTATACTTCTAACATTTCTAAATAATATAATAAAATTATAAAATGCTTTTATTATCGGAATCCAATCAAAACAAATGTTCATAGAGATAAGGTAATCATGCAATAAAGCGAACGATCTTAACAGAACGTGTTTTGTAGTAAGAAAGGTGAATAAACGTAACAAACAAAAAGAATATGTAAATGTAATTTCTTTATTATTAGATACAAATGTAACTTAAATTGTCTTTTCGTATGATGCACATTTTTTTATAGTTTTTCTACGTTGTAGAATGCATTGTACATATAATAATTAAGATGTTTAAAATTCAATGAAAATTGATCTATTTTGATATGTCCCATGATAATCTATCACTATATCGCATATTGTAGAATGAATAGAGAAGTTTTTAAATTAGTAACAATAGTATTTTGAAACGCTACTTGCTACAGCGAATTGTAGTTAAATTTATCAACATTATAGATGTAATTTCACAATGTTTGTGTTTTGTAAACGAAATTGCCAAAACAAGGCTTCAAATATAATCGTTAAATAGTTCCTACGATGCTAAAGAAATCCTTTCTGGCATTTTATTATCGTGGTACACAAACATATTTATAAATCTTCTCGGAAAACCCACTCACTCTTTGCCCCACAGTCCGCACACACATTATTTTCTGGTTTTTTGAGGAGTTCTGCTAATAACTTCTCGTTCAAGTCCGCCATTTTAAAACACTGACAATGTAAAACAATGTATATCAGGTATATCAGTGTATATACAGGTATATATAGTAACAGATAGTAGCAGAGAGATAGTAGATCACTGATGTATATATATATATATATATATATATATATATATATATATATATATATATATATATATATATATATATATCAGTGTAGTAGATATAGCGAAGGTTCAAAAAATATGTAGATATGCAACATCTTTTGTAATTTGAAATATTATCGAAGCCAGGATAGCGGGCAAATATTTAAAATATACATTATAGCGGCTCAAAATACGCAACAATCGTTCCAGTGATAAACACTAAAATGTCACAACCTGAAATTCCATCTTACATCAAGATATTCGATGACATAAAATATTTTCAAAAGCACAGAAAATTGTATTTCTATAATTTAAAAACGGGCATGGTATTTATACTTATTAATATTGTATTGATAAAGATAATTATAGATATTCTAACAAAATGACATCAAATGAAAAAAATATAATTTGAAATCTCATAAAATTTAATTACTTGCATTCACGTTTCCGAATCGAGATTCGAGAGCACATTGGAGCACATTGCCAATATCAGAGAGGAATAAGAGTGCCAGAAAGTGCTCACGCTCAGGGTTTGGTCGTGCCTAGTCGTGCCTGAGCTCTGGTCGTGCTAACCTAGAAGAGAACCTGTCTCCACTTTTGACCCCCTCTAAAGCCCGTATCGGAACTAACTTTTTTTAGCCTGGAACAGAACCTGTCACATCATTTTATCTCCTCTGTGGCATGGATCAGAACTAGTTTCAACCAATTATTTAATTTGAATATAAAATAATGTTTTAATAATGACTCAATCCCGCAAAGGAGTGCAAATCTAATCCCGTACACGAGTACGGAGTAACCAACAAGAGTGGGATGAAGAACCCAAATCGACACAAAATTGAAAACCAGTCGAAACAAAATCGACATCAAATCGAAAACCAGTCGATACAAAATCGGAACCAAATAAGACCCAAATCGAAAGAAAATCGAAAGAAAATCGAAACCACATCGAGCCCAAATCTAATGATTTGTGGACGCAACGACCTATAGGCGATTCGGGTGCCCCCGGGGACGCGAGTCCCCGTATCCACTCACGGGTCCCATCCCGTGAGTGAACCCCTGAGGGAACTCAGTTCGGAGGAATATCAATTTCAAGACAAAAATATTAATTTGGGAAAGTTGGACTTTGAAAGTTCGAAAGCATATTTCAATTACAAATCCAAAAATGAATATATTGAAGATGTTTGTTGATGGTACATGTATTCTGAAATAGAAACTCTGTAGTTCGATTGTGAATTGAAAAGAAATGCTGAAATTGGTACAAGGAAAAACGAAGGAAGTATTAAGTCTTACATTTAACTATTAAATACTTATTAACTAAAATTCTAAATGTGCAGCTATTAGCTCGATATTATCCACTACATGCAAAATGCTATAATTTATATGTTATAGCATTTTGCGAATTGTGGATAATACCGATTGCCCAGGTCTCACCACGAGGAGGTTGCTGCACAAGAGACCCGAAAGGAAGTCAGAACCAAGTCTTCCTTCGTTCTGTCTCCCTTTCTTACAACGAAGATTCTTAGAAACTAAGTTCGCAGGTCGCTAAATGGAAAAATAGTCTTTTTCACGGAAAAGACTTCTTTTCCAGTTAGCGTATGTCGAGTAATTATTGCGGGACAAAGTGTGAATCGGAGAAGAAGTCTCCGATCCACGAGGGATCAAGGGCGAATCAGGCGGAAGGCTCTGATTCTTTCAAAGAGACAAACAAGATCGAACCAGAGCAGAAGGCTCTGGTTCAAGGGTGACGCGACGCGTTCAGTGCTTACAAGTCCTGAGCCGACCAGCCCGATACCCGTCACTCCATCACCAAGAAAGATGGCAAAGAGATGCGCTCAAACGGTTTCTGGCGCTACTGGGGGCCATGAGAACGCAAGCGTTAACATGACTAGCCCAGGATTACGTTAACACAGGGGATCGTCAGAAGACGAGTGAACGAGTCTCTTAGACATCCCTCTCAATGACTTCACGCCGGATACCGAAACTGGACTGGCTCAGAACCTGCAAGCAAGGCCGACACGGCAGAAGGCTGTGTCGGAGTCGGAAAACGGAGCGAGCAAAGTCAAGTTACGGCAATAATTACTCGACATAATTACAACGACGATATACAATCTCAATAACTAACGCAAGCACTAAAACTAATTTATAAATAATCTGGAGTCTTCGTTCGATGATTCCTCTTCGATCGATGAATTTTCTTCTTTCCATGAATTTTCTTCCTTCGATGAATTTTCTTCTTTCGATGAATTTTTTTCTTTCAATGAATTTTCTTCGTTCGTTCTGACTAACAAGAGCAAGATGAACGACCCAAATCGAAACAGAATCGAAAACCAATTGAAAGAAAATCGAAACAGAATCGAAAACCAGTTGAAGCAAAATGGAAACAGAATCGAAAACCAGTTGAAACAGAATCGAAAACCAGTTGAAACAGAATCGAAAACCAGTTGAAACAGAATCGAAAACCAGTTGAAAGAGAATCGAAAACCAGTTGAAACAGAATCGAAAACCAGTTGAAACAAAATCGACACCAAATCGAAAACAGGTCGAAACAAAGTCGAAACAAAGTCGAAACAAAATCGAAACCACAGCGAGCCCAAATCTAATGATTTGTGGACGCAACGACCTGTAGGCGATTCGGGTGCCCCCGGGGACGCGAGTCCCCGTACCCACTCACGGGCCCCGTCCCGTGAGTGAGTCCCTGAGGGAACTCCGATCCGAACAATATTCATTTCAAGATAAAAATACCAATTTCCTGAAATAAATATCAATTTCCTGAAATAAATATCAATTTCCTGAAATAAATATTAATTTCCTGAAATAAATATCAATTTCCTGAAATAAATATCAATTTCCTGAAATAAATATCAATTTCCTGAAATAAATATCAATTTCCTGAAATAAATATCAATTTCCTGAAATAAATATCAATTTCCTGAAATAAATATCAATTTTCTGAAATAAATATCAATTTCCTGAAATAGATAACAATTTCCTGAAATAAATAATTTCCTGAAATAAATATCAATTTCCTGAAATAAATATCAATTTCCTGAAATAAATAACAATTTCCTGAAATAAATAACAATTTCCTAAAATAAATAACAATTTCTTGAAATAAATAACAATTTCTTGAAATAAATAACAATTTCCTGAAATAAATAACAATTTCCTGAAATAAATAACAATTTCCTGAAATAAATAACAATTTCCTGAAATAAATAACAATTTCCTGAAATAAATAACAATTCCCTGAAATAAATAACAATTTCCTGAAATAAATAACAATTCCCTGAAATAAATAACAATTTCCTGAAATAAATAACAATTTCCTGAAATAGATAACAATTTCCTGAAATAAATATCAATTTCAAGACAAATATATAAATTTCCTGAAAAATATCAAATTCCTGAAAAATATCAATTTCTAGACAAAAATATTGTATCAATTTGGTAAAGTTGAACTTTGAAAGTCTTACAAAATTAAGTATTATCATTCTTACAAATTACATAAGAAATTTAAAACTCTAAGGTCTAAAATTCTAGATCGGTACTTCTAAAACTACTTTAAATCGCGGCTATTTATTCGCAACATTAACTAGACATTAAGTCAACTTTGAAAATTTATACTATTGCAACGCGTGTTACAATTTGTTTCGCGACGCTACTTAAAACCGCGAATGTTCTTATCTCACAGTTGATCGTTGCAACTGAAGCATGGGCGCCTGAAATATCGAATTATTCTAATGCAAACGCGATCCTTTTAATGCGCAACGCTAATTCAACAAATCGAAATTCAAAATACTATTTGAATAAGGATAGAACTCTGACGTCTAAAATTCTATGTCGGTGTCTCTAGAATTACTTCAAATCGCGACTATTTATTCGCAAAATTAACTAGGCATTTGATCAACTTTAAAAATTGATACTAGTACAACGCGTATGACAATTTGTTTCGCAACGCTACTTGAAATCGCGGATGAGCCCATCTCACAGTTGATCGTTGCAGCTCGAGCATGGGCGCCTGAAATGTCGAAAGACTCGAAAGCAAACGCGAACTTTTGGTGCGCAACGCTAATTCAACGAACAGAGATCCAAAAAAGATTACTGTAATTCAACAAATCGAAATTCAAATTGCTATTTAAATAAGAAATTTAAAATTCCAACGTTTAAAATTGTACATCTGTATGTCTAGATTTACTTTAAATCGCAACTATTTATTCGCAACATTTACTACACATTTAATCAAGTTTTAAAATTGATAGTAGTACAACGCGTGTGACAATTTGTTTCGCAACACTACTCGAAATCGCGGATGTGCCCATCTCACAGCTGATCGTTGCAGCTCGAGCATGGGAGCCTGAAAAGTCGAAAGACTCGAAAGCAAGCGCGATTTTTTGTTACGCAACGCTAATTCAATGAACAGAGATCCAAAAAAGATTACTCTACAGTTTCTGCAAAACGAATCGCGACTATTTGTTTCGCAACGCTATAGTTTAAACAAGCTATATCGCTGGTAGAGACTACTATTATATTTAGAAGAAAGGCTAACTTTGATCTCTGTTCAAAATCGACTAACGCAACGCGTACTTTTTTCGCAACGCTAGTGCAAATCGCGGACGTTCCCATCTCGGCTGATCGTTGGGGCGGCGAGGCCTGCCCATGCATGCAACTAACTACTTTTACATTCTACTACAACTCTATTTCTACAGACGAGTATAACGACAAGGTTGTGACAAAATGACTCACTCGAAGATGCGAAGACGTTGCAATGATTGTCCTTTTGAATGACAGTTTGTCCGGCATCTTTGGCACAAAACCTCGTCTGCTCCTTCGGCCCCATCCCGACAGTTTGTTTCGCACCGCTACTCGATCTCGCGAAGTACCCATCTCGCAGTTGATCGTTGCAACTGGAGCATGGGCGCCTGAAATATCGAAAGATTCTATTGCAAACGCGATTCTTTTGATGCGCAACGCTAATTCAACAAATCGAATTTAAAATGCTATTTAAATAAGAAATTTAAAACTCTAACGTCTAAAATTCTAAACAGGTATCTTCAGAACTACTGTAAATTACGACTATTTATTTGCAACATTAACCAGACATTTCATCAACTTTAAAAATTGATACTAGTACAACGCGTGTAACAATTTGTTTCGCAACACTACTTGAAATCGCGGATGTGCCCATCTCACAGTTGATCGTTGCAGCTCGAGCATGGGAGCCTGAAAAGTCGAAAGACTCGAAAGCAAACGCGAACTTTTTGTGCGCAACGCTAATTAAATGAACAGAGATCCAAAAAAACGATTACTTTAGATTATATGTAAAACAACAACAATATGAACTTTAAAAGCGCAGTTATCAAATTGAAATGTAATTTTGAACCGCGACTATTTGTGATTCGCAACGCTACGCTCTAAACAAAATTTTTCGTAACATTAACTTTAATCTCTGTTCAAAATCGACTAAATCCAACGCGTGGTTTTGTCGCAACGCTAGTGCAAATCGCGGACGTTCCCATCTCGGCTGATCGTTGGGGCGGCGAGGCCTGCCCATGCATGCAACTAACTACTTTTACACTTTACTACTACGGTATACTACTACTTCTACAGACGAATATAGTAACAAGGTAGTAACAAAATGACTCACTCGAAGATGCGAAGTCATAGCAATGAATGCCCTCTCTGAGTCGATCAGCACGGTAATGACTGCATGCCGGATACCGAAACTGGACCGGCTCAGAACCCAAGGTAAACGAAGGAAGCATTGAAGAGTCCATGGCCCCCCCCGAGCTAGCTTAAAGTAGGCCAAGGAAGTTTTAAATAACCCTTGGACTACCCTAAGCTAGCTAAAGGTGGACCATGGTAGACAATGGTAGGCCATTGGTGGAGGACCCTTGGTTAAGCTTAAGCCAGCTGAAGGTAGACAAAGGTAGCTCTGGAAGACCACTGGTCAGCCTCAAGGTAAGCACACGTAGGCCAGAGTAGCCCTCGATGACCACTGATGGAGGACCCTTGATCCGCCCTAAGCCAGCTGAAGGTAGGCAAGGGTAGCTCTGGAGGACCACTGATCAGCCTCAGGGTAGGCCAGAATAGCTCTGGATGACCACTGGTCAACCCCAAGGTAGACCAGTGCTGGAGGACCCATGGTCATCCCCAAGGTAGGCAGGAGATGCCAGGGTATCTCTGGAGGACCACTGTATGTCCACTGTATGTCCACTGTATGTCCACTGTATGTCCACTGTATGTCCACTGTATGTCCACTGTATGTCCAATGTATGTCCACTGTATGTCCACTGTATGTCCACTGTATGTCCACTGTATGTCCACTGTATGTCCACTGTATGTCCACTGTATGTCCACTGTATGTCCACTGTATGTCCAATGTATGTCCACTGTATGTCCACTGTATGTCCACTGTATGTCCACTGTATGTCCACTGTATGTCCACTGTATGTCCACTGTATGTCCACTGTATGTCCACTGTATGTCCACTGTATGTCCACTGTATGTCCACTGTATGTCCAATGTATGTCCACTGTATGTCCACTGTATGTCCACTGTATGTCCACTGTATGTCCACTGTATGTCCACTGTATGTCCACTGTATGTCCACTGTATGTCCAATGTATGTCCACTGTATGTCCACTGTATGTCCACTGTATGTCCACTGTATGTCCACTGTATGTCCACTGTATGTCCACTGTATGTCCACTGTATGTCCACTGTATGTCCACTGTATGTCCACTGTATGTCCACTGTATGTCCACTGGATGACCACTGGATGACCACTGGATGTCCACTGGTCAACCTCGGGGTAGGCAAGGGCAGACCAATGCTTTAGGGCCCATGGTCAACGCTACTACAGCTGAAGGTAAGCAGGGGTAGGCTAGGGTAGCTCTGGATGACCACTGGATGACCACTCGCGGGACGACCTCGGGGTAGGCAAGGGCAGACCAATGCTGGAGGGCCCATGGTCAACGCTACTACAGCTGAAGGTAAGCAGGGGTAGGCTAGGGTAGCTCTGGATGACCACTGGATGACCACTGGATGACCACTCGCGGGACGACCTCGGGGTAGGCAAGGGCAGACCAATGCTGGAGGGCCCATGGTCAACGCTACTACAGCTGAAGGTAAGCAGGGGTAGGCTAGGGTAGCTCTGGATGACCACTCGCGGGACGACCTCGGGGTAGGCAAGGGTAGACCAGTGCTGGAGGACCCATGGTCATCCTGGGTCATCCCCAAGGAAGGCAGGAGATGCCAGGGTACCTCTGGAGGACCCCTGGTCAACCCCAAAGTAGCCGAAGACTCTCCTTGTCCAGGAGCTCGTCCGCTCCTGCCGGAGCCACCGGCCCGACTGACTGACTGAGCGCGCTCCGCGGGCTTAGGTAAGCAGTGATGCGCAGCGCACGGCGAAGCTCAACGCTCCCCACCCCAACTAATTTTGATAGATCTCGATCGCCGTGATAATAATTATTGATAAATGTATTATTTCTGGCTGTCTAATGTTTATAATAATTCCTCTTGCCAACGATATCGCCAAGTATCCTCTTGACCATCTACCATCTTATTTTTAAGTAAAAATTGCTAATAGTACTCGAGATACAGAGTAATTTTTAACACATGAATATTACCAAACAATATTATATCAAGCTAATGTAATTAATAAAGTTACTATCTCTGGCTGTTTAATGTTTATAACAATTCCTTTTGCTAATTATGTGGATAAGCACTCCGTCGACTATCTGACCATCTAATTTTTCAGTAAAAATATCTAATGTAACTCGAGATATTAAATATCTTCTGACACATGAATATTCGCGAGCATTAATTTATCGAACACAATTCACTGATAAATTTATTACCTCTAGCTGGTTAATATTTGTAACAATTCCTTTTGTCGATGATGTCGACAAGCACTCCCTTGACCATCTTGCCATCTAATTTTTTAGAAGAAATAAGTAATAAAACTCGAGATCCAGAATAATTTATGATACACGAATATTACTAAGCATAATTATAATGAAAAAATGTAATTAATGAATTTATTATCTCTGTTTGTTTACCGATTACAACGATTATATGTTTGGTTACCTCGCCACCCAATTTTTTAGTAAAAATAGCTAATAGTACTCGAGATACAGATTAACTTTTATGCATGAACATTTGTAGTATACAAGATATTTAATTCTCACTAGTATGCACAGTTTCATTAGAACAAGAGTAACAAAAATTATTTATAACTAATTAATCTCTTCCAGAATCGAATTGAAAACTATACATGAATGTAGCCGAAGGTCCATTCTATATTCTTCGAGAGCTAATATTTATAAAAATTACCTCAAGTAATTTATCAACAATTTTTGTGGAGGTAACTTCTATCTTCTATGCCCGCAATGATTAAGACAAGGAGAGTCCGAGTATTTGTCAAAGGTAAACACACAAATCGTTGTGTCACCTCTCTGGAAATCGTAAATAACTAATTAACTAGGCGTCGAATCTACATAAAACTGCAACAGAAATGTAGCTGAGACATCATTCTAGATCCTCCGATCACAAGAAGATTATTTTTTACCAGAGATCTGTTAAATTTTTTGAGTTTATTTTAGAACGAGACTTAGAATAATTGTTTATAACTATTTAGTCTGAAATAAAATGTGACGATAAACTATATGTGAAAGTAGCTGAAGGTCTATTCTACATTTCCTAACTGCAAATATTTGTAAACAATTCCTCACAAGTGTGTTACTAATAAATTTTCTGTCGAGTGTGCACAGTGTTCAGCAGCTCTGTGTCTGTCTTTCAAATAAAAAGTGTCGATGACGTCCAATCAACTCAATTGAAAGCAGCGCCATCTAGAGGGACGCAAACACATGGTGAAGTATTGATGATCACGGGGCGTAGAGGAGTACGAGGGGTATATTACATCGGTCGAACGATAGCGGCGCTGGCATCCAAATCTACTGTTCAATTCGGGACATTTCCAGAATCCGAATACCGTATCCATAGTATATATCCTCTCTGGTATATATATCAGTGCTGATCAGTGCGTTACTGGTGGTTACTGGTTACACGCGGTCAGCAACGGTTAGTAACCGCTGGTTACGAGCTGTTACAAGCACATGTAGGCACATGTAGGATAGTAAACGGAAAGTGAAAATGGATGCGTATGAACTTTTTCAAAAACTTTCTACTGGTGTAAAGTTTGATAAAAAACGTTTTCTCGCTGATGCACAACGATTTCAGGTATTTATCAGAAATTATTTACAATCACAGGCATTCGAGCTATATTATGAACTAGTTTTATGAATGGTTTGTTTTGGATAGCTTGTCAAGAAACAAACTGAAAATGTGGCTAAACCCGAAGAAACACGTGTCGAAGTACCTAATAGTAGAACTAATTTATCAATTTCCACAAAAAGAAAGCGTAACATTGCTGACGAAGAAATGAAGGATACTGATCACTTAATATTAATCGATGGGATTACTGTCTCCGAAGATGGGAATAAAATTAGATCAAAAAAGTACAAAGAAGCTTTGTCGATGGCAAAGCAATTAAAGCTAGAGCAGGAGAAGGTATAAAAAGTTTTGTTATTTATAATTTAGTTCTTCTTTATTGTCATATAAGTATGCTCAGAGAAGTTATTTTACTTTATGTAGGTTAATCAATTGCGAAATCAACATCGTATAAGAGTTACAGGCAGTCGTGTACCTAAACCTATCTCGACATTTATGGAACTATCCGATGATTATGGTGTAGCCGAGCATTTGATAAACAACGTTATGAAGTATGGTTATACCCATCCTACGCCGATTCAGATGCAAGCTATGCCCGTTATGTTACAAGTAAAGTAAATGTAGTTTGAAACTCGATTAACATGATTCTAGTGGTAGATAGAATATTTCTCACATTCTGTAATCCTATTGTACACAGGGCAGGCAAATATTAGCTTGTGCACCAACAGGATCTGGTAAAACAGCTGCATTTTTATTGCCTGTAATCCATTGTTTAGATGGACCACAAAAAAAGGGGTTCAGAGCTGTCATTTTAAGTCCTACAAGAGAATTATCTAAGCAAACGTACAGGGAATGTTTACGTCTCAGCGAAGGTTACAACTTTAAAGTACACATTATAAGTAAAGTTAGCCAAGCGTTAAACAAATATGGACCTAAAAGTTCACAGAAATTTGGTTAGTACAAAGTTTCAATTCCAACAAACTTTCTTCATCGACTAAATACCATTGTAATATTATTTTACAGACATATTGATTACTACACCGAAAAGAGTAATATTTCTCTTAAATCAGGATCCACCTGCCATTTCCTTAAACAAGTAAGCGATACAAATGCAATTTGTGTGTGTTATACATTTTAAATTCGTTTAAATGTTATTTTAATGAATTACATTCAACGTGAAATTAAATTTGCGTAGCGTTGAATGGCTAATAGTGGACGAAGCGGACAAACTTTTCGAAGACGGAACACGGTGCTTCAGAGATCAATTAGAAGAAATATCAAAAGCATGTACGAATAAAAATTTACGCACCGCGATGTTTAGCGCCACTAATACTCCGGTCGTGACAAAATGGTGTCGGCATAATTTGAAAGCTTCTGTAACAGTTACCGTTGGTCACAGGTCTGTAATAACTTAATTTATTTTATTATTAGTTCTAACGAGTATTCGATTTATCAATGCCTTTTTTACGGTACAGAAACGCTGCTACTGATTTAGTGGAACAGGAACTTTTGTTCGTTGGAACGGAAAGAGGAAAACTTGTGGCACTTCGAAATATTATTCAAAAGGTAATGTTGCGTGGGTTGATTTTCGTTTTTTCTTAAAGCATTGTATTCTATGTGATCGAGTGAATTATATTATCTCATTCTGTAAAGGGAGTACTACCACCTGTACTAGTATTTGTACAGAGTAAAGAAAGAGCTCAAGAATTATTTAACGAACTTATATACGACGGTATTAATGTAGATGTTATTCATGCTGATAGAACGCAAACGCAGGTATTTATTTTGCATGTTTTATTGTAAGAATTATCAGCAAGATCGCATTTTTTCGTAATCTGTACCTTTCTTGTTCTTATTGTTGTTGCCGTTTTAGAGGGATAATGTTGTTCATTGCTTTCGAGAAGGAAAAATCTGGATATTAATATGTACAGAGTTAATGGCAAGGGGTATTGATTTTAAAGGTGTAAATCTAGTCGTTAATTACGATTTTCCACCATCTGTTATTTCTTACGTTCATAGGATTGGTATGTACTTCAAAATTTATTATAAACGCATATATCTAAAGCTTTGATTAACACATTTATTGAAATATGTTAATAATAGGTCGTACTGGTAGAGCCGGCCATAGGGGAAAAGCAGTTACGTTCTTCACTGAACAGGATACTCCGAATTTAAGAAGGTAAACACATTTTCCAAATTAATAGAATCCCCACCAACCAAGTCACATTGATATTTTAGTATAGCCGCAGTAATGAGGGAGTCTGGTTGCAATGTTCCCGATTATATGTTAGCTATGAAAAAGCATACTAAGAAAGAAAAAAGAAAACTTGAACGAAAAGCTCCAACCAGAGAGAAAATATCTACCATACCAAGATTCAAACGTTTACCTAACAATAGAACATCAAGGTACCGGACTTTCACGTTTAAATTTCAATGCGTGGAAATACAATTGACACGTGAATTCCAAAATACGATAGAATTAAATTTTCTCTTTTTGATTACAGAAAATCTGTTACAAATAATTGTAAGGAAAAAGATGACGGTGTGATGGTAGATAAAATAAGTAGTGTATTAAGAAAGACGAATAAAAGAAGAAAAACAAGTACATAATATGAAAAGTTAACGATTGAGAGTGAGAATAATGAACAGGAAACTGTTATTTGCGGTAAAAATAAAATGATACTAAAATTATACTTTTAGAAATGTTAACGTTATTTATTATAAATATTAACCATACTAATTACAACGGTTGGAATACATTTTTAAAATGACAATTTAAACGACAAATTGCTACATAATAGGACTTATATACAAATCGTGAATCATCGTAACTGCATTTTACTCTCTTATATGCATTATGTACATTTCGAAATTGAAAGAATGTATTAGTAAGAAATAAGATAATCGAGAACATGAATTATTTAGATTATGACGTAACAATTTATATTAAAAGCAACCATCAATTTCCTCTAAGAAAATAGTGATCGCATCTTTATTATACATATGCACGAAATTTATCTGATGTGCATAGTCATCGTATATTCGAGTAATAGCAGTTCAAAACTGTTGTTTGATCAAAATGTATAAAAAGCGATCGCGAAATCATTCAACCTTACACAATACAATGTAACTATGTAAATGTATGTATAATTACGAATAGGTGGGTTTATACACATAAAGTAGAAAAACTATTTACGTAATATACATAACTGTCTCCCTGTTAATTTGAACATCGTGGACTTGTTGATTGCTTTTTACATGCATGCACGTAAGTACGTGTATACGCGTGCACGTTTGAGAAAGTACATAATCGCAAGAAATATCATGCTGATTGTCAATTTCGCCGATCGGCCTAGTTTTTTCTTGAAATGTAAAATTGTCTAGCTGAGCTCAGTTTAAGACCAGTCTAAATGTCGTCATGAAGACTTCCAAAACGAATTCGATGAAATGAATCTTATAAATTTGACCGATTAACACCAAACGTGTTAACGTGGGAAAAAAGCATTTTAAAGAACTTATAAATCCGTAGAAATAATATTCAATTTTGTTTCACCGGAATTTATCGGAAGACTAAATGAAAGCGAATTATGAGTGAAGAAATAAACTTAAGTTTCGCATAGCCAGTCACAAGGTAATTTCGGCATTTTGTTAGCAGGCCATGGAAGATAACCTGCTGTTTTAAAAACCCAATAATCGTACGATACTTTCGCAATCAGACTTATTAAGAGAACAACCTCTGTAGCGATAATGTAGTAAATGTAATCTGTCCAATCGCCTGGGTACACACACATTTTTGAAGGTTCTAAATCAACAACCTTTTCTTTAACGTTTTCGCACAATACTTCATCGGAATCCAATATACGAGTTTGCAACCATACCTAAAAAGAAAATTTTAATTTCTCGAAGTTTTAAATCTGTTGGTTTACACATATTCGTATAATGCTTACCTTTACATTTTTCGCTGTATTACAATCGCAATGCAGCTCGTTTCCTCCGAGTTTCACCAAACGCGAACTGGTAAAACTTTTATCATAAGTATTAGGGCTTAAAATGTATGTTGGAAGCTAAATATTTAGATTAACGTCAGTATAATTATAAAACATTCTTGCTTGTATGTACATCGTGTTTTTTAATCAGAATTTTTACTTACGGATTTAATCTTATTATACCGCAGACTGAGCAAAGCGTAGTTGTCCAAAAACTTGGAACCCTCCAATTTATTTATAGACGATATATTATTATAGTCTGCATAAAAATCTCTTATATCTTCGTAACACGGATTGGTGCTGAGATCGTCTAATGCTGTGATCTATAGTAGCGAAGAAAGCCCTCTTAAATGCGTTTCAAGTCATATGCTGAGCAATAATATTATTTTATACGTTTAAATAGTTCGTGAAATTTACATACATTGTTATACGACACGTTCAAGGCTATAGTATTGCGTGGTAATTTTTCAGGTAATTCGGTAATTTGAATACCGCTGCAATCTACATTTACGGCTAAAGTAGGTGGTTTACCTTCAACAATATCTAATCTCCGGAAATTGCATTGGCACTGCCAAGTATCCCCTTTTGGACATTCCGTTTGTAACTGTCAAATAATAAAGTGTTCAATGTTAAATATCATTATGTAAATGAATCGATGTAGCTGAATAATTTCTAAGTGTGTCCAGTTTGAAAATATTACCAAACTAAGATATCGAACTTGTTTCAGAGGAACTTGCTCGGTGGTATTGAACCAATGCCACGTTTTGCTAGCCGAACACACAGTTTCGTTCTCACGATTAAAATTGATCTGCTTTTCTCCGGTTTTATTAATGTATTGGTAGATATCGTGACACCAAAGCGTATTTGTGCCTAAGTGAAATTATTCATATTAGTTGCACAAGGGCACAAGGTATGTATATAAATAAGTATAGTAGAAATTACTTTGCATGTGCACCCGTTTATTTACCTGAAATATCTAGCCAAAATTCACGGCCATTCATTGTATTTAATGCCGGTAAGTGTGTAAGATTGTTGTAAGACAAATCCAAAGTGGTAAGTTGAACTAAGCGAGTAAGTGAATTATTTTCCACTTCTATGAGGCCATTATTGGATAAATTTAAACATAGCGTTGGCGTCATCATCCGAAATTGGCCTTTCACACGATTTATTTTTCCATCTGTTAGAGCAAGCGATTTTAATCTCCTCCATCTAATTTCACTCACATTGAATACATCTAATGTTGCATTTCTTATATGTATGTGGGATACGTTAGATGGGAATCCTGTAACATAAAAAGTTTAGATAATAATTATCAAACCGAGATACAGATTTAATTTCTCATAAATGCTATGTTTGCTGCATCTACTATATGTAGCCAATGCTAACAGAAATACAGAAATGGAACAACACCGGTGAGGCAACTTCTTTAAATTGCTTACATCTAAGCGTAAGTGAAACATTTCTATGGAGTATTCCATTCACATGGTAAATTTTCTGCCAATGATTGTTGGATCCTCGATGGTGATTAGTGTATCGATTAATAAAGTAGTCAAATAATCTTTTAATAACCTGCGCAAGATAGCTCAGACACAAAATTTGTAATATCCAAGTTACAACAAAACACGGCAGTGCCTTCAGGATTATTATGGGCAAGAACAATTTTTGTACAAGAACATCCAGTCATTTCGACGTTTGGACATTCGCTAGCTTGACGATAAAAGCATTGTTCTAAAGCTCCTCCGGACGTCCCCGTTATAGTGCTCGACGAGGATGTTTGTTGGTCTTCCTCTGTCCGTGCGCTTGCTGCTCCTGCGTACAAGCAGATCATTACGGCAAACCACTGCATCTGTAAAGTTATCCAATGTTATATTGCTAAAAATGTTTATGCAATAAATAATTAACAATTTACTAATTTTGATATTTAAGAAAATATATTCAAACATGATTCAAATAACATTGTTCAATGTTGTTTTTCCTTTCGATCCTTTTTTTATTTACTCAGTCTTGCAACAGCATTTAAATTGCACAAACACTGAATCTCATCACTAAGCACCTTGGTTTTGAAAAGTTAATGCTAACATAGCGTTAATAATCCTTCCAATGTCTATATATCGTTAAGTATGAAAAACATCGTGATCGGAGGTGCCACGAAATAACGCAAAAACCGTGGAATTTATTACAGCCATATTATAATTACATCGATAGTTTTTAACATAGCACGTAGGCCTTAGTCGTTTAATAAAGAATTCAAATGTTTATTTTTTACGCTTATTTTTTCAAAAATGTTTACAAGCACTAAACTAAATTGTTGCGGTTCCGCATCTATCGTACTAAATAATCGAAAATATTAATATAAAGGTTCTCTACCGGAAACATTAAGATTTATGCAATCATTTGTGATAAACAAACTATATTCGCAAACGATTACATTTATATAATACGAATACAAATATTCGTGTTCATAAAATAAAACGACATAATTAAAGAAGCATAATCATAGCTTTATTGTATATGTAGATGTTTCTATTCCGTGCGAAAAACTCAGGCATTTCTATAAATTACTTCAGCCAAGAAGTATTTACATCATTCCCTGTAGATTTGAACAAATTCAAAGTAAGAATAATTTTTGAAGGAGAGAAAACCAATATATATATATATATATATATATATATATATATATATATATATATAAATAATATGTATATATATATATATATATACATATATAGAATTTTATCGATACTATCGATCAAAAATATGAAAATGTTTAAGTACCTTCATCTCGCGAAACTTTTTAACGAGCAAAATGATGAAGATCTACATTTCAATAAAAATTCTTAAAACAATTTTGTCGTCGATTTACAATGACACATCGACACAACATACAACTGATACGAGATACAGAAATTTTCACATATATAGAAGCAGTCACTCTTGACAACAATCAGAATTTTGTTTTTGTAGCGAAAGACACATATTGCGTATTTGAACTATAAGAACGTGAGTAAATTAATTCGTTTAGTTGACTCCGACACTTTGGGTCATACGGGGCGACCTATTAATGAATCAAAATTGGTTAGCTGCCTTGCGGAATGCGTCACTTTATTACACTCGTTGGCCTCACATTTACAATAAATCACTACACGACCGAAGCTGAGCTTGCACAATTTTGTTACTTTTCTTTTAGCATTTTACTTATTGTTTCTTCGTTATGTTAGCTAAAGGAAATTTCCAAAACGAAAGCTTTTGAAACCATATATTGAATATTATATAAATTCCGCCCAAAAACGATTGATAAAATTTGATTTTCTGAGAATAATAAGTTTTATACGTTGATGTTACTATATATTGGTCACAACAAATGTAAATTCTATCGTGTTTATATATACATTGCAATAATGTAACAAACTATATATTATATACTATTTATATCTTATAATACATAACTGTTTATAATACAGTAGTCGAACAAAATTATTATATCGTATGAATTGTTAGTATCATGTATTTAAAAAAAGATTCATTTTTCAAACTAGAATTACAATCAATTTGATATTTGATAGCTGGTTATTTCACTGAAAAATTTAATAATGAATCGAATATCTAATCATTATAATTTTACGAGTTTGAGGTTGTCAGAGATTGTGTAGTAGATAGTAGTAGACAGTAGTCAAGATCATGATTGATCATGATTGATCATGATATGAAGTGGCAAGAGCACAGCAGAGCACAGACACAGACTACAGACATTGCATGCAATGCGTTTTTCTGTCTACGGTTCTGAATTACCGACTCTGTAGAAAATGCCCTAGTACGATAGCGGACTCTATCGAAATGGAACGGTCAGCTGGTGAACTACATGAGGTTGCAACACATAAAATGTGTGTCTGAGAAGGCTCGATTTTACAGTGTTGTCAGCTTTAAAACGCAATTGTATTCGTACAAAAATACTCCACGTATTATTCACTTGTGCCGCCTATTTTTTTACAGGACTTCCAACCCGCCGGTAAAAATTTGGCGAACATGATAAAGAAGTTTGTATCCGACAAGGACGAACTTATGCACATTTAAGAAGAGAAAGAAAGACAGACACAGAGCTGCTGAACACTGTGCACACTCGACAGAAAATTTATTAGTAACACACTTGTGAGGAATTGTTTACAAATATTTGCAGTTAGGAAATGTAGAATAGACCTTCAGCTACTTTCACATATAGTTTATCGTCACATTTTATTTCAGACTAAATAGTTATAAACAATTATTCTAAGTCTCGTTCTAAAATAAACTCAAAAAATTTAACAGATCTCTGGTAAAAAATAATCTTCTTGTGATCGGAGGATCTAGAATGATGTCTCAGCTACATTTCTGTTGCAGTTTTATGTAGATTCGACGCCTAGTTAATTAGTTATTTACGATTTCCAGAGAGGTGACACAACGATTTGTGTGTTTACCTTTGACAAATACTCGGACTCTCCTTGTCTTAATCATTGCGGGCATAGAAGATAGAAGTTACCTCCACAAAAATTGTTGATAAATTACTTGAGGTAATTTTTATAAATATTAGCTCTCGAAGAATATAGAATGGACCTTCGGCTACATTCATGTATAGTTTTCAATTCGATTCTGGAAGAGATTAATTAGTTATAAATAATTTTTGTTACTCTTGTTCTAATGAAACTGTGCATACTAGTGAGAATTAAATATCTTGTATACTACAAATGTTCATGCATAAAAGTTAATCTGTATCTCGAGTACTATTAGCTATTTTTACTAAAAAATTGGGTGGCGAGGTAACCAAACATATAATCGTTGTAATCGGTAAACAAACAGAGATAATAAATTCATTAATTACATTTTTTCATTATAATTATGCTTAGTAATATTCGTGTATCATAAATTATTCTGGATCTCGAGTTTTATTACTTATTTCTTCTAAAAAATTAGATGGCAAGATGGTCAAGGGAGTGCTTGTCGACATCATCGACAAAAGGAATTGTTACAAATATTAACCAGCTAGAGGTAATAAATTTATCAGTGAATTGTGTTCGATAAATTAATGCTCGCGAATATTCATGTGTCAGAAGATATTTAATATCTCGAGTTACATTAGATATTTTTACTGAAAAATTAGATGGTCAGATAGTCGACGGAGTGCTTATCCACATAATTAGCAAAAGGAATTGTTATAAACATTAAACAGCCAGAGATAGTAACTTTATTAATTACATTAGCTTGATATAATATTGTTTGGTAATATTCATGTGTTAAAAATTACTCTGTATCTCGAGTACTATTAGCAATTTTTACTTAAAAATAAGATGGTAGATGGTCAAGAGGATACTTGGCGATATCGTTGGCAAGAGGAATTATTATAAACATTAGACAGCCAGAAATAATACATTTATCAATAATTATTATCACGGCGATCGAGATCTATCAAAATTAGTTGGGGTGGGGAGCGTTGAGCTTCGCCGTGCGCTGCGCATCACTGCTTACCTAAGCCCGCGGAGCGCGCTCAGTCAGTCAGTCGGGCCGGGGGCTCCGGCAGGAGCGGACGAGCTCCTGGACAAGGAGAGTCTTCGGCTACTTTGGGGTTGACCAGGGGTCCTCCAGAGGTACCCTGGCATCTCCTGCCTTCCTTGGGGATGACCCAGGATGACCATGGGTCCTCCAGCACTGGTCTACCCTTGCCTACCCCGAGGTCGTCCCGCGAGTGGTCATCCAGAGCTACCCTAGCCTAGCCCTGTTTACCTTCAGCTGTAGTAGCGTTGACCATGGGCCCTCCAGCATTGGTCTGCCCTTGCCTACCCCGAGGTCGTCCCGCGAGTGGTCATCCAGTGGTCATCCAGTGGTCATCCAGAGCTACCCTAGCCTACCCCTGCTTACCTTCAGCTGTAGTAGCGTTGACCATGGGCCCTCCAGCATTGGTCTGCCCTTGCCTACCCCGAGGTCGTCCCGCGAGTGGTCATCCAGTGGTCATCCAGAGCTACCCTAGCCTACCCCTGCTTACCTTCAGCTGTAGTAGCGTTGACCATGGGCCCTAAAGCATTGGTCTGCCCTTGCCTACCCCGAGGTTGACCAGTGGACATCCAGTGGTCATCCAGTGGTCATCCAGTGGTCATCCAGTGGTCATCCAGTGGTCATCCAGTGGTCATCCAGTGGTCATCCAGTGGACATACAGTGGACATACAGTGGACATACAGTGGACATACAGTGGACATACAGTGGACATACAGTGGACATACAGTGGACATACAGTGGACATACAGTGGACATACAGTGGACATACAGTGGACATACAGTGGACATACAGTGGACATACAGTGGACATACAGTGGACATACAGTGGACATACAGTGGACATACAGTGGACATACAGTGGACATACAGTGGACATACAGTGGACATACAGTGGACATACAGTGGACATACAGTGGACATACAGTGGACATACAGTGGACATACAGTGGACATACAGTGGACATACAGTGGACATACAGTGGACATACAGTGGACATACAGTGGACATACAGTGGACATACAGTGGACATACAGTGGACATACAGTGGACATACAGTGGACATACAGTGGACATACAGTGGACATACAGTGGACATACAGTGGACATACAGTGGACATACAGTGGACATACAGTGGACATACAGTGGACATACAGTGGACATACAGTGGACATACAGTGGACATACAGTGGACATACATACAGTGGACATACAGTGGTCCTCCAGAGATACCCTGGCATCTCCTGCCTACCTTGGGGATGACCATGGGTCCTCCAGCACTGGTCTACCTTGGGGTTGACCAGTGGTCATCCAGAGCTATTCTGGCCTACCCTGAGGCTGATCAGTGGTCCTCCAGAGCTACCCTTGCCTACCTTCAGCTGGCTTAGGGCGGATCAAGGGTCCTCCATCAGTGGTCATCGAGGGCTACTCTGGCCTACGTGTGCTTACCTTGAGGCTGACCAGTGGTCTTCCAGAGCTACCTTTGTCTACCTTCAGCTGGCTTAAGCTTAACCAAGGGTCCTCCACCAATGGCCTACCATTGTCTACCATGGTCCACCTTTAGCTAGCTTAGGGTAGTCCAAGGGTTATTTAAAACTTCCTTGGCCTACTTTAAGCTAGCTCGGGGGGGGCCATGGACTCTTCAATGCTTCCTTCGTTTACCTTGGGTTCTGAGCCGGTCCAGTTTCGGTATCCGGCATGCAGTCATTACCGTGCTGATCGACTCAGAGAGGGCATTCATTGCTATGACTTCGCATCTTCGAGTGAGTCATTTTGTTACTACCTTGTTACTATATTCGTCTGTAGAAGTAGTAGTATACCGTAGTAGTAAAGTGTAAAAGTAGTTAGTTGCATGCATGGGCAGGCCTCGCCGCCCCAACGATCAGCCGAGATGGGAACGTCCGCGATTTGCACTAGCGTTGCGACAAAACCACGCGTTGGATTTAGTCGATTTTGAACAGAGATTAAAGTTAATGTTACGAAAAATTTTGTTTAGAGCGTAGCGTTGCGAATCACAAATAGTCGCGGTTCAAAATTACATTTCAATTTGATAACTGCGCTTTTAAAGTTCATATTGTTGTTGTTTTACATATAATCTAAAGTAATCGTTTTTTTGGATCTCTGTTCATTTAATTAGCGTTGCGCACAAAAAGTTCGCGTTTGCTTTCGAGTCTTTCGACTTTTCAGGCTCCCATGCTCGAGCTGCAACGATCAACTGTGAGATGGGCACATCCGCGATTTCAAGTAGTGTTGCGAAACAAATTGTTACACGCGTTGTACTAGTATCAATTTTTAAAGTTGATGAAATGTCTGGTTAATGTTGCAAATAAATAGTCGTAATTTACAGTAGTTCTGAAGATACCTGTTTAGAATTTTAGACGTTAGAGTTTTAAATTTCTTATTTAAATAGCATTTTAAATTCGATTTGTTGAATTAGCGTTGCGCATCAAAAGAATCGCGTTTGCAATAGAATCTTTCGATATTTCAGGCGCCCATGCTCCAGTTGCAACGATCAACTGCGAGATGGGTACTTCGCGAGATCGAGTAGCGGTGCGAAACAAACTGTCGGGATGGGGCCGAAGGAGCAGACGAGGTTTTGTGCCAAAGATGCCGGACAAACTGTCATTCAAAAGGACAATCATTGCAACGTCTTCGCATCTTCGAGTGAGTCATTTTGTCACAACCTTGTCGTTATACTCGTCTGTAGAAATAGAGTTGTAGTAGAATGTAAAAGTAGTTAGTTGCATGCATGGGCAGGCCTCGCCGCCCCAACGATCAGCCGAGATGGGAACGTCCGCGATTTGCACTAGCGTTGCGAAAAAAGTACGCGTTGCGTTAGTCGATTTTGAACAGAGATCAAAGTTAGCCTTTCTTCTAAATATAATAGTAGTCTCTACCAGCGATATAGCTTGTTTAAACTATAGCGTTGCGAAACAAATAGTCGCGATTCGTTTTGCAGAAACTGTAGAGTAATCTTTTTTGGATCTCTGTTCATTGAATTAGCGTTGCGTAACAAAAAATCGCGCTTGCTTTCGAGTCTTTCGACTTTTTAGGCTCCCATGCTCGAGCTGCAACGATCAGCTGTGAGATGGGCACATCCGCGATTTCGAGTAGTGTTGCGAAACAAATTGTCACACGCGTTGTACTACTATCAATTTTAAAACTTGATTAAATGTGTAGTAAATGTTGCGAATAAATAGTTGCGATTTAAAGTAAATCTAGACATACAGATGTACAATTTTAAACGTTGGAATTTTAAATTTCTTATTTAAATAGCAATTTGAATTTCGATTTGTTGAATTACAGTAATCTTTTTTGGATCTCTGTTCGTTGAATTAGCGTTGCGCACCAAAAGTTCGCGTTTGCTTTCGAGTCTTTCGACATTTCAGGCGCCCATGCTCGAGCTGCAACGATCAACTGTGAGATGGGCTCATCCGCGATTTCAAGTAGCGTTGCGAAACAAATTGTCATACGCGTTGTACTAGTATCAATTTTTAAAGTTGATCAAATGCCTAGTTAATTTTGCGAATAAATAGTCGCGATTTGAAGTAATTCTAGAGACACCGACATAGAATTTTAGACGTCAGAGTTCTATCCTTATTCAAATAGTATTTTGAATTTCGATTTGTTGAATTAGCGTTGCGCATTAAAAGGATCGCGTTTGCATTAGAATAATTCGATATTTCAGGCGCCCATGCTTCAGTTGCAACGATCAACTGTGAGATAAGAACATTCGCGGTTTTAAGTAGCGTCGCGAAACAAATTGTAACACGCGTTGCAATAGTATAAATTTTCAAAGTTGACTTAATGTCTAGTTAATGTTGCGAATAAATAGCCGCGATTTAAAGTAGTTTTAGAAGTACCGATCTAGAATTTTAGACCTTAGAGTTTTAAATTTCTTATGTAATTTGTAAGAATGATAATACTTAATTTTGTAAGACTTTCAAAGTTCAACTTTACCAAATTGATACAATATTTTTGTCTAGAAATTGATATTTTTCAGGAATTTGATATTTTTCAGGAAATTTATATATTTGTCTTGAAATTGATATTTATTTCAGGAAATTGTTATCTATTTCAGGAAATTGTTATTTATTTCAGGAAATTGTTATTTATTTCAGGGAATTGTTATTTATTTCAGGAAATTGTTATTTATTTCAGGGAATTGTTATTTATTTCAGGAAATTGTTATTTATTTCAGGAAATTGTTATTTATTTCAGGAAATTGTTATTTATTTCAGGAAATTGTTATTTATTTCAGGAAATTGTTATTTATTTCAAGAAATTGTTATTTATTTCAAGAAATTGTTATTTATTTTAGGAAATTGTTATTTATTTCAGGAAATTGTTATTTATTTCAGGAAATTGTTATTTATTTCAGGAAATTGATATTTATTTCAGGAAATTAATATTTATTTCAGGAAATTGATATTTATTTCAGGAAATTGATATTTATTTCAGGAAATTGGTATTTTTATCTTGAAATGAATATTGTTCGGATCGGAGTTCCCTCAGGGACTCACTCACGGGACGGGGCCCGTGAGTGGGTACGGGGACTCGCGTCCCCGGGGGCACCCGAATCGCCTACAGGTCGTTGCGTCCACAAATCATTAGATTTGGGCTCGCTGTGGTTTCGATTTTGTTTCGACTTTGTTTCGACTTTGTTTCGACCTGTTTTCGATTTGGTGTCGATTTTGTTTCAACTGGTTTTCGATTCTGTTTCAACTGGTTTTCGATTCTGTTTCAACTGGTTTTCGATTCTGTTTCAACTGGTTTTCGATTCTGTTTCAACTGGTTTTCGATTCTGTTTCAACTGGTTTTCGATTCTGTTTCAACTGGTTTTCGATTCTGTTTCAACTGGTTTTCGATTCTGTTTCCATTTTGCTTCAACTGGTTTTCGATTCTGTTTCGATTTTCTTTCAATTGGTTTTCGATTCTGTTTCGATTTGGGTCGTTCATCTTGCTCTTGTTAGTCAGAACGAACGAAGAAAATTCATTGAAAGAAAAAAATTCATCGAAAGAAGAAAATTCATCGAAGGAAGAAAATTCATGGAAAGAAGAAAATTCATCGATCGAAGAGGAATCATCGAACGAAGACTCCAGATTATTTATAAATTAGTTTTAGTGCTTGCGTTAGTTATTGAGATTGTATATCGTCGTTGTAATTATGTCGAGTAATTATTGCCGTAACTTGACTTTGCTCGCTCCGTTTTCCGACTCCGACACAGCCTTCTGCCGTGTCGGCCTTGCTTGCAGGTTCTGAGCCAGTCCAGTTTCGGTATCCGGCGTGAAGTCATTGAGAGGGATGTCTAAGAGACTCGTTCACTCGTCTTCTGACGATCCCCTGTGTTAACGTAATCCTGGGCTAGTCATGTTAACGCTTGCGTTCTCATGGCCCCCAGTAGCGCCAGAAACCGTTTGAGCGCATCTCTTTGCCATCTTTCTTGGTGATGGAGTGACGGGTATCGGGCTGGTCGGCTCAGGACTTGTAAGCACTGAACGCGTCGCGTCACCCTTGAACCAGAGCCTTCTGCTCTGGTTCGATCTTGTTTGTCTCTTTGAAAGAATCAGAGCCTTCCGCCTGATTCGCCCTTGATCCCTCGTGGATCGGAGACTTCTTCTCCGATTCACACTTTGTCCCGCAATAATTACTCGACATACGCTAACTGGAAAAGAAGTCTTTTCCGTGAAAAAGACTATTTTTCCATTTAGCGACCTGCGAACTTAGTTTCTAAGAATCTTCGTTGTAAGAAAGGGAGACAGAACGAAGGAAGACTTCGTTCTGACTCTCTTTCGGGTCTCTTGTGTAGCAACCTCCTCGTGGTGAGACCTGGGCAATCGATATTATCCACAATTCGCAAAATGCTATATCTTATAAATTATAGTATCTTGCATGTAGTGGATAATATCGAGCTAATAGCTGCACATTTAGAATTTGCGTAAATATGTATTTCATAGTAGAATGTAAGACTTTTAATACTTTCTTCCTTTTCCTATGTCCCAGCTTCAACAACTATTTTCAATTAATAATCCAATTACAAAGTTTTCGTTTCAGAATACATGTAACTCTTGCTCTTGTGAGCGAGTGTTAAATAGATTTGCACTCCTGCAGTAGATTGTAGGTTCTGATGTAGTCTAAATATGATGTACGTACTGAGATGTACGTTACATATCGCATATTATTTCGACATTGAAACATTATTTTATATTCAAATTAAATAATTGGTTGAAACTAGTTCTTATCCGGACTAAAAGTTAGTTCTGATTCATGTGTTAGAGGGGGTAAAAAGATGAGGCAGGACCTGTTCCATGTTGCCGCATTACCGTAAAGAAAGTAAACTATTGGTTTAAAGTGTATAAAACTATTATAATATACATTCATTAGTGACACGAGTAATAAAAATAATATTACGTACAGAAACCAAATTAATTTTACTACAATTCGTATTTTTGTAATACATTCTTCATAAATATTATTTTCACCGTTCAAATACACGCGCCGTATGCATTAGTAGCCTCCAAAACACCCGTAGTAAAAATGAAGTATACGGAATATTCAGTTCTTGCTAATACGGCTAAAGTCTGTGACTCGTAACACTGGTCATAATTATATACGTGTGCGCAGACAGAGGGCGCAGAGAGGAATTCCTCTCTGGTGTGCGTGGTCACGCAACATTCGACTTCGTCTGTTGGTATCTATGTTCTTTAGATTGGCAAAACTGCTTTCGAAGAGACAATCGCAGTACACACATGCCAGTTTGAATTTCAAAACTTGTCTTGCCATCAACGGCTACTAGTGAGTGTTTGAATGTGAATTCGTGAAACTTGCTATAATGCTTAAGAAGAAACACTTGGCGAAAGCATTTTCGCCGAATTTACTTAAGAAAGGTATAAAAAGGCCACTACCGACAAACGGAACGAAACCGAGTACGAGTGGAAGTACAGCATTGAACATACAAGCCCAACCTGGATCGAAAACAAGTATTAAGGTAATTGTAAGAGTTCGACCGCAAAATGAACGTGAACTGCAAGCTAATTGTAGAACCGTCGTTAAAGTTTTTGACGATAAAATGCTAATTTTTGATCCAAAAGAAGACGAGAATCCATTCTTTTACCATGGCGTTGCACAAAAGGGCCGAGACTTGCTTAGAAAACAAAACAAGGAGTTACAGTTCGTTTTTGATAAAATTTTCAACATGCATTCTACCAATAGCGACGTATTTGAAGGCAGCACCAAAGATTTAATTGCTAGTTTATTGGATGGTTACAATTGTTCTGTATTTGCTTATGGAGCCACAGGTGCTGGTAAAACTCACACCATGCTTGGTAGCAATGAAGATCCTGGTATCACCTATCAAACGGTAGCAGAATTATTTTCTCAAATAGAAAAACAAGGTGAACAACGTGAATTTAATTTAGGTGTGACATATTTAGAAGTGTATAACGAGAATGTACAAGACCTTTTACATAGATCCGGACCTTTACATTTGAGAGACGACGGCAGATACGGCATTATAGTCGCTGGTCTCAAAGTAATTAGTATTCAGAGTGCTGAGGAATTATTATCTCTTTTAGCAAAAGGTAATAAAAATCGCACTCAGCATCCTACGGATGCGAATAAAGAGAGCAGCAGAAGCCATGCCGTGTTTCAAGTTTACATTAACATCAGCAACAAACTGGATGGCCAAGTAAGGCAAGTCAAACTATCTATGATCGATTTGGCTGGATCTGAAAGAGCCTCTGCCACAGGATGTAAAGGAGCAAGGCTCAAGGAAGGCGCAAACATTAATAAATCGTTACTCGCTCTTGGAAATTGTATCAACAATTTGGCAGATGGTGCAAAACATATAACTTACAGAGATTCTAAACTGACACGATTATTAAAGGATTCGCTAGGCGGGAATTGTCAAACGATTATGATAGCTAATGTTGCACCCTCTAGTTTGAGTTACGAAGACACTTACAATACTTTACGGTACGCGGACAGAGCAAAGAAAATAAAAACCCATATAAAGGACAATGTTATATCTTGTGAGATGCATGTAACCACGTATATCAAAATGGTGGAGGAACAGAAGAAAGAAATAAATTATTTAAAGCAAAAACTACTAGCTTTGGAAAGTGGATCGGTGGATGTATCGGCAACGTCGGGAAACACAAAAACAGATACAGAGACAGAGAACAAACTGATCCAGTTACTCAGGCAAAAGAAAGCTTTGAACGAAAAGATCTTGTCATTGGAAAGCGCTGATAAAATATTATGCTGTAGAATTCAATATAAAAAAGCAGCGGATGAGAGATTACATAATCTTACAGCAACTATCGATGATACCATAAGTTCAGAAGAACATAATGTTAGCGGTAAATTACGGGTAAATAAATCTGCACAGTACTTTGAACGGCAAAGAGATTCTTTGAAAATACAAATGGAGTCAACATGGAAGGAATTGTGCTGTTGCGAAGCAGAATTACAGAAATTAGAAACAGAAATCAAATCGCAAAAAGTTGAAAAGTTAGAGAATATAATTGCTTTGAGGACTTGTGAAATAGAGAAGGCTAGATTGCAACAACATTACGAGCACGTGAAAAGAATCAATAATCTTCAGCAGTGCGAGATTCAGTCGACTTGTTCAATGACTAAAACGTTGAGTACGACATTGCAAAATTATTACAATACAATGAGGAACAACGGGGCAATAACGGACGCGATGACGGACGAGTTTAAACAAGTAATTAAATCGTTGGAAGGTGTGAGAAACATCAAATGGTCAGACACGGAAATGGACGATCACGAAGAACAGTTCTATGGCATAACTTGTCTTCTTAGTACATCCGATTTGATAGATCCTCTCAATTGTAAAGCACCGGCATATACGACGTATTTGTTGCGCGATCAAAATCTAGATAGGTGTCCCAAAGATACCTTAAATACAACTTTCGACGCATCAGCTACCAATACAGATAATGTCTTTGATACTCATAATGTAACTATTACTTTGCCAGATGATAAGAATACGACTTTCAACAAAAGTATAACAAAAACTGATCGAAATGCAGAAGGAGAACCTAGTAGAGATAATAGCATTCAGAAAAAAGCGGGAAAGCGTGTTCTTGTTGACAAAAATCATGGAGATGGGGCGAATACACCGACAAAGCAACAAAAAAAGATATCCCCGAAATACAAAAATACGACACCTATAATAGGGATCAAAGGTAAAGAAAATAAGCACGAACAGAAAACGCACCCGTCAATGAGCGCAAGAAGCATCGCCACATTAAATAAATTGAAAGCGGAGAAACTTAAGAAGGATAGCTTTGATAAGGATGCAAATTCGGCAGCCTTCAAAGTAATGAGAGGGAAAGAAAGACGCGGATTAATGACAACGCATCCGTACCAGAAGCCAAATGGAAAACAAAAGTAAGTAACAAAAACATCTGGTTGGAAGTACAGAAACATCTGATTGGTACATCTGTACAAATATGGAAGTTGAACGGAAGTTGAAACTGCGATAAAAACACTAATGTTGTTATAAAACACTAACGCGGATACTAAATAATTGTCAAGGGCAAAACGTGTGAGACCTTGCAATAGCAAACAGTGTATTCGTTCTTAGTTTGCATAGAAAAGTAATAACCGAAAATTCTATATCGTTACAGATCCGCTCCTGGACCGACACCAGCTCAAGTACGATGGATGTAACAGTTGATTCCATAGCGCGAAATGTACATAATTATTTATATTTGTGCCAGTAAATAAGCTACGCGGAGTACTGGCTAAACAGTTTTTATTTGTACCACAATATAAGTGCAAAAGTTGTTAGCATAGAATTGCCTTGTAGTATTTCTGCTGTTTATAAGATTGCTTAAATAACGCTATCTTGACAAATGTAATTGTATTTTGCAATATGTCTTTTTTATGATACAAGAGGCTTCATAATTCACGCTGTGCGTTCAGCTGGGAGAATTTTCATTAATTACTTGAAAGACTGAGCATGAAATGGACAGAGATAAACGAGTTTTCGAATTTGAATTTATTTTGAACGGTGTAGACCTTCTTCCATGTAGTATGCTGTAAAGTACAATAAACAAGCAACTTGCAATAAGGTGTGTCATCGATTAACATACGGTAAAAAAATGTAAACAAAATGATTGTATTTATATTGGATTTTTCATGCAAGTGTTACTTGTGTAACAATGAAACTGATGAAAACTACACTGAAAGTTTGTAATATATTTATTAATATACTTATTCTGTATCCTCTTCATAATTGAGATTTAACACATTCTTAACAGCTTGTTTGTACTTTTTAATTGTAAAATGATCTTCTCCGTTATTGATTAGTTCCGAAACTGCGATCTTGTATTGCGTTGCGTGCGGTATCTCTTCGTAATTAGAATCCGTTGGTGGATTTGGCCAACAGAATATGGTCACTAAAGTATTTCGACTCTTACCGTTATCCCAGTCGTAATACTCCATATCTGCTTCAGCTTTTTCACTCTCCCATGGCTCGACTCGCTGGAACAACGCGTGGTACGGTTGTCGGAATTTCCAAAAGAGTTCTTTATGCATAGAATGTTTCACGATGGTAGCCTATGACTTACCCAGGATACGTGATACAACGCCGTTAGAAGATAGTTGACGTAATCCAAATTTTGCTTCTTGGTCGGACATCTGTCAGCGGTTATCGTTAATATATCTGTTTCATGATTGTATCTGTCTCCTACCAATCTCAGCATTTTGTCTTTAGCATGAGAATCTAAACGCAGAGAAGATAGCTTCACTTTCAAATTTACTATTCTTGCAAGAGGTTCTCTTATCGTAGGAGAGGAGTAGCAATAATCAGAGGTGATTATTTCAACAGGGAAATGTTTTTCGCAAGCTTTGTCCGTTTCTAAACCCTTTGGCCACTCTGTACAAAATTGTTTTAGTTCTTTGCAGTGTGCATTCACCGCGGGCGGAGTAAGATGTAAAAAATTTGGAATTTTCATGAGTTCCGCATTCGCGTACTTATCTGGATGTGGGTTTTTATTATGTTTATATCCTTGGCGTATAGGAAGTGGTACAGTTGCAGGATGAAATGTACGTGCAGCGGGCCAGAGCGCTTGCCAATTTTGATCTATAGGCATTATTTGCTCTTTTGGTTGACTCTTTGGTAGTCCATCCGACAATACACTCCTCTTTGAATGTGTCTTCTTCTTTGGTAGTAATTCCAATACTCGAAATTCTATGGAAGATAAATACAGGAATAACAAAATCTAGTATGGTATAACAAAAATGTTCTATTCAGATTAAAATTCAAATGAAAATGTGACAATACCTTTGACAGTATTTGTAGTCTTTGCTGCTGTGCAAAACAATGACGTTAATTTGATGATTTTTGTACCTCTTTGAACGATATTGCTTTCAAAATTTCCCATTAACGATATCATTTTGACGGTGAATTGATTTCTCACTTAACCTCAAATATGTACGTTGAGCAGTATAAACAGAGAAACCCTGTTGACCGATCGTGTGGCGCACCTGCACCCAGTGATGGTATATGGTCCCGGTTTTTTCGCGCATGCGCGACTAAATGCAGGAACGTGACGTACGTCTTATGTTTGTGAGGAAAGTAGGGGAGAACTGTCATTAGCGGGAAACCGGACAGAAGGGTGTAAGACGACATGACGAGACGACCGTACTTCAAAATTTTGGTAAGTTAATGTTAATATATTCGATTTCATAATGGCAACTAGTATTGGAGAAGAAGCTACTTGTCAATTCATATTTAAAAATCGGAAAAAAATTTGCGAAACTATGCGGGGTGACCAAGGTACCCCATTTTAGCCCAACTTTGTACTTTACTGACGCTAAAATCGTCGCGCATGCGTGAGAAAACCGAGACCATATACCATTCCTGATTCGCTACAATGATGGGATACTTGGCGCTTTTCGCGCGCATGCGCGAGTTTCGCCATGGACGTATCTATGTCCTAAGTTTGTGGGAAGCTATTGGGAGGAAAGTAGTGGGGATCTATTATTGACCGGAACTTGCCAGCAGAGACTAGGACGACACAACGCGCGACGAGATGAGTGTGCTCCGACACAAACACATGTTATACATTCATTTTTCCAAATCAAATCATAACAACTTTGCGAAACTATGGGGTGACCAAGGTGCCCCATTTTATCCCAACTTTGTGCTTTACTGGCGCCAAAATCGTCGCGCATGCGCGTGAAAAGCGCCAAGTATCCCATCACTGATTCGCTATAGCTGTCTCTGGCTGGCTATAGTAAATGCCTACATGTTGATTCCGGAGAATTGTGCAAATAAACAATACGATACGATATACGACGCTCCCATTCATGGGTGTGACTTTCGTTAATTCGGGCTAAGTTTGCAACTCTAGATGCTTTTGACAGCTTTTAATCGTGGACGAATGTTCTATGTATATGTAGCAGAGCTCTGTATGTAGTATCTCTCTGGTAGTATAAGATTCATATGTATTGTGGATCACCGGCGATTGTGGATGTATACTGTATACTCGATGACTCGAGTCGAGCGTCGAGCCTGGTCGAGCCTGGTCGAGCCTGGTCGAGCCACACTGAGCCCATGAAGTAACTTCATGACTGAGCCATACTCAACCATACTTGGCCATATTCGAGCGCAGTGGGTCCAAAGCTGTTATTTTGAGAGATGACGTTCGAGTAAACTGCAGTTGGTCGTTCAAGTATCGTTATGGCTTCACCACGTCCGAAATCACCGCGACCCCCAATTTCTGCAAAGAAGGATGAAAAGGAGGAGAGTTTCTGGGATAAAATTGGAACGTTGGGCCGAAAGAAACGCATGAAAGAAGGTACGAAAGTATAACGTTTCCTCCAATATCATCGAGTAACCTCGTTCGCTATTCTGTGTTCGTTGCGCATCGAGCAAACCTCCTTATATGGCACGAATCGTTCACGTTTACAATGTGATTTAAGCGTATCTCGAAACACTATGAAACATTATCGATAAGCGAAGCTTCAACTAAAAATTGTCGAATATCTAGTAGAAGAATTACGTTTGATATTTTGTCTGTCGTATTCGATGCCATGATGGTTCATACATCGTCGAGCTGTCGAGGAATTTATTTCGAATATTCCATCAGGGAATCTGTATCGCTACGTATACACTTTACTTTATCGGAGAACTTTAATCAACTTATTCGATATGAATAATATAAAAATAATAAGATAAAAGCAGAACAAAGTAGTAGTAGAAAATATGGTAGAAAATTCCGAAGAAAATTTGTTCAAAAATTATTTTAGTGCAAGAAGTGCAAGAAGAAGGAAAATACGCCATCGACTCACCAGGATATGCGGCCAATCCCGAGATGCCGCCAGAAGAGTACGCACTCGACGAAAACGAGGCACGTTCTATGATAGTGCCTAGGTCTATGGAGGATTCCAAGCTCAAGGAGCTAATATTCGTGTTGATCGAATGGATCAACGACGAGTTGGCCGATCAACGGATTATCGTAAAAGATATTGCGGAAGATCTATACGATGGACAGGTATTACAGAAGCTTTTAGGTACGCTGATGTTTCGAGACTCGACTTTGAAATGATCGTTTCGATCGTGTTCGAATAAGTTGGATGGGGTATGGACACGTCGCAAAATGAATTGATCGAATTGAATTTTCAGAGAAATTGACAGGGGAGAAATTGGATGTTCCCGAGGTGACCCAATCGGAAGAAGGCCAAAAACAGAAATTGGCGGTTGTTTTATCGAGCGCGAACCGCGTACTTGGTCGTTACCCGCCTTACAAATGGAGCGTGGAATCCGTGCACACGAAAAATATTGTCGCTATTTTGCATCTACTGGTGGGTTTGGCGAGGCAATTTCGCGCCCCGGTTCGATTACCGGAAAGAGTAGCTGCACAGGTTGTCGTCGTACGGAAAAAAGACGGCCAATTAACCCACAGAACGGTCAGGGAAGAAATTACGTCGACGTACGATGACTTGGGAATGCGTTGCGAGCTCGATGCTTTCGACGCGCTTTTTGATCATGCGCCCGACAAATTAGCCGTTGTGAAAAAAGTACGTTCACGCTTCGTTTACGATCCGTTCACGCTTTACGGTTCTCTCGTTCAACCGAATTATAACGTTGTTCCGCCCCCTAGTCGCTGATTAATTTTGCTAATAAACATTTGAGCAAAGTACACCTGGAAGTTACGGATTTGGATACGCAATTTCACGACGGAGTTTTTCTGACTCTCTTGCTCGGACTCCTCGAAGGATTTTTCGTGCCTCTGGGTAGCTTTCATTTGACTCCCAAAACTCACGACCAAAAGGTGCACAATGTCTCGTTTGCTTTCGACATTATGCAAGATATCGGGTTGCCAAAGCCAAAGGCCCGACCCGAAGGTAGGTAACTACGTTTTCTCACGGGGATACGTTTCACGGGGGTATTAAACTGTTACACTTTCCCCACAGATATCGTAAATTTGGACTTAAAATCAACGTTGCGAGTTCTGTATAATTTGTTTAGCAAGTACAAAGGCATGAACTGAACTGAATGAACTGAACTGAACCGAACAGAACAGAACAGAACAGGACAGAAGAGAAGAAGAGAACATCGCAACGACAAATGGGAACAAGCAACTAACATCGTGATTGCTAACGTTTACTAATATACTAACCAAAGAGTATGTATATTCGAGACACGGATAAACGCGTCGTTGACACTTGAAATTTGTATACTTATATAGGGAATTTGAAGCAACGAAGAAATATATCCTTTAACGCTGTTCTCTTTTTGAAATATATTTCGCTTTTCATGTTTGAAGTTGAGCACACTAGAAATATTTCTTAGATGCGACAGCATCGTATAAAACAAAGGTAGAGAATATTGCGCGGCAGTATGCGACGTACAATACTGTTGGTTAAAGCGTCTACCTCTAGCATAATGGTTGTTATAACTGTCGTTTTCAGCGATTCTCAGATAATTCCGAAAGCACCGAATTTGGTCGATAAGATCGATTCGAGGGTTGAACGAGCATTAAATTTCGCTTGCCCTTAGCGACACGTTATGCAGCATGGTCCCATCGGCAATATGCATATTACGGAATGCAACGATACGAATAAATGACATGTAACACGAACGAGATACGTCACACAACGTGGCGTAACGGAACGTAACGTAACGTAACGACTTTGAAAGATCGAGCTACCGTGTTCGTTGGATGCATCTAGGCTGACCGCGAACAGACGGTTGATCGTGATTTCGTCGAAGATGTTACCGGAGCACGCGACGTTGCGACGACCCGTAAGATTGAAAGTAGAACTCTACTTTCGGTCGTTTTAGGGGGCTCGGCAAGGGAAGAGGGAAGAAGTGAACAAGAAGCAGGAAGCTCGCATTCTCTGGCGTTCGGACGAGCGCAACGGTACGCATACCTTATACTGTGTATACGTACCGGTTCCAAGAGATTCGCAACGTTCCGTGTAACGATTCGGCGTCTAATGTAACGCGAGTCGATATCTGTGTGGTCATTTTTCTCGGCCGGAGTAGAATGGAAAACAGATTTACGGTTTCGCGTAATTCTTAAGAATATAGAACGCGAACGTCAAACAATGTCGGGAATTCAAAGGGAATCGAAAGATGGAGTTTTCGGTCGAGGCGGGGGAAAATTCAGCGAGTACGTTAAAACTTTGCGAATCGTTTTCAAAAGGTGGACGTCGATCCGCGAACAACTTCGCGACGAAAAATTGTACGAAGAAGCGGAGGAATTAATTTTGCCGAGTAACGAAGATTGGCGACAGCGCGTTTATTACGGATTGGTCGAGTTGCAAAGAGCATGCGACAAGGAGATCGCGACCAACAGGTAATTCAAATTTTGTTTACTTTTCCGCGATCGTACGGCGTATGGAGTAGCGACGCGTCGCTTGTGGTTTGTTGTTTGTCCCCTGCGTGTCCCTGCGTGTCGCGTCGGTGATCGTCTGAAGTACTCGTTTCGACTAGTCGTTGGTAGCCAGATCCGTGTTATCTTTGTCGATACGACGTCAATGCTTCGAATAGCGATGAAACTCTTCCTTCTACCTCCGTTTACCAGATTTCGTTCCATTTCTTTTGGTTCGAATCGGTGCATTCTCTCGCGTTACCTTACAGTCGGGATGACTCGTGTCGATCCGCGTCGAGGCTGCGAACAATGAGGGAGTAAGCAATGGATCGCGATCGATTAAACGGTATCGTGAGAAATTAATGAAGTTAATGCTACGGCAAAAAAAAAGGGTTGGCGAAGCTGAGACGACACCGGAAACGGAGAAGAACAAAGCGGAGGAGGAGGGGGAGGAGAAAGAAGTAGCACAGGTCGAGGAGAGAAAGAGGAAAACGGTGGAAAAGTCTCGCTACTGGGAATGGGAGCCGCGAATTCATGGATCCTCGGTGTGCAACGCGGCAGGAGAAAGTTGCAAGGTCGTCGACACGAGGGGATCGGCAAGCTCGAGGATCGAATCGGAAACGGGCTCGGGAACAAGATCGAGAGCGAGCGTCGATAGGATAGCTGGGTCGATGACGGATGCCCGTGCGACCAAGCCGGGTTGGCGCGTCAACGATATCGTTTTGGCTGCGGAGGTTCTGCGTAAAGACTCGACGTCTCTCGTCTATTCGGACGAAGCCGAGATGCGTCGAGTATTTGGACTCGTTTACGACGTGCTCAGGTGTAAGTTACCAACGACCGTTCGAAAATATATCGATAAATTCGACTATCGCGTTTTTCTTTTCATGGCGCGCCCATCGGGTATCCTCGTAGATAAGAAGATCTTTGGTCGGGCTCTGGAGGAGGTGGGATTTTGGCGACGCAACGGAGCGCTCGAACATCGACGGAAGATCGTCTGGTTGTTGCTGTACGATATGCAAGGAAGGAAATTTTCGAGACGCGGAGAAATTGACGCCGTCGAAGAGCGCGAAAGGATGTTTCAGGTAAAGTGAAAAGTCGATGGGAACGGCTTACCCCCCGAGAACGAGCCTACCTTGTCTTCGGTCATTTGTTTCCCGATCCAGACTGCCGGATTGATGGACATCGAAAAGGCTTTACTGGAGGCGAAAACCCATCTAGCCGCGAGCATCTCGCGGCTGCGTATCCGCGGTTCGGCTCTCAGTCTCGGTGAATAGCACAGATAATATAGATTTTTTTCGGTGGTTCTTTGGGAATTTGACCAGGCAAAGATACAAGCGTGAATAAGAAAAGGAAATAGCGCTGCGTCGCGTCGCTCCTTATAGCTTGTTGTCGCTCCGCGATGCGGGTATAGCACCGATACGTCGGTGGGGCATAGAGTCGCGTGCATGCTTGTATCCTACCTAGACTATCGTATACGATGATTCGTACCGTGACAAGATAATCTGTACCGTGGTGTTGGCGTGGTGTATGGTGGGAAACGCGACTCGAAGACGAACTGCTGCCGGCGCGTTTACGGAGCATCGAAGGCGTCGCTTGGGGTGAACAGGCCGAGGCTGCCGCGCTCGCCTCCGGATGGGTCAACGCCAACAAGTTTTCCAGCAAACAACAGTTTCTTCGAGAGATGTCCAAGCTGAATTTGTTCCTCTGCGAGGACGCGCCGGAACTGACCGACACCGGGTACGCGTTCGATCCGATTTGTCCGAAAATGATCGTACTGCCCGAGGGAGCGCGCGAAACCTTGGCTCGCTCCACTCTAGCGCGCGACCATCGTTTCGTTTTCCTGGTGAGTACCGTGAGGCGTACGACAATCGTTTCGATACGACGCGATACGACGCGACGCGACGCGACGCGACGCGGCAGGACGTATTTTACGTATTATATCGAATAGGAGAGATCGTTGTGCCTGGGGGCGGCCGCTCTGGTACGGGCGATGCGCGTCGGTCGGTTTTGCGGGCCGGTAGTGCTGACGCACACCCTGGCGCCTCGACACACCGGCTATTTGGCCGAATTGTTGCGAGACATCCAAGACGCCGGCCGGCTGTTGGCTTTTGGAGCTGGCGAACGTCGTGTCGAGTACGAGACGTACTTGAACGAGCTCGGCGTTACATCGCAGAGATGTCGCGTGTTTTCCGAAAAGTATGCTCGCCGCTTCTCACTCTCCCTCTCTCTTTTCTTCTTGTTTTCTCTTCGTGCTTTCAGTTTCGCGCGTTGTCTGTTCTTCTGTTTCGTTCGCTTCCGTCAGATACGCGTCGCTCCCAGCGACGGCCGAGTTGGACAGGGCTACCGTGGTTCTGGCGATCCCGCCGTGCAGTTACACCGGCGTTCGAGATATCGTCGATCTGGCCGTGGCTCGCGGCGGGGACAAGGATCTTCTCGAATCGCTGACGAACGCTTGCGTCGCGAACGACGACGACGACCCCAACGACGACGATGCTCGAGACATCGGACAATCACCGCGCGCTCATTTGGCCGATCAAATGTCGACTCTGAAGCACGCGTTGACCAGGCCGAACGTTCAATTCGTTATATACGAAGCGCACACGGTTTTACCCTCGGAGACCACGGAAATGATTCGGCGAGCGGTCGACTACGCCAATCGAATGGCCGTGGCAAGACACGTCCGCGATCAGCCGGTAAGCACGCTCCTCCTTCCGCTCCTCTTTTCTTTATCAGGATTACGTCTTCGGATGGTTCCACGTCGCGGTTCCTTTCAGTCAAAGAAAAAGTCTTCGAAAGAAGGAGGGGAGTCGCGCGGTGAGTCGAACGTCGACAAACCGGAGCACCTGGACGACGAGAGGGACGATGATCGGACTTTCGCTGCATCCGTCAACGTTGTCGTAAGCTCTTCCGAATAGACGATTCTTTAAAATTGTTGCAACCGTGATCGGGATCGTTTCCGTCGAATTCGAAGGTTCCGGACAGCGATCTCTTCGAGGTAGGCACCATCGACGACATTTACGGGAAGAATGTTAACGGCGCGTTAGATCCGGGATGCTTCCTCGCGGTCATCAAGAGGAAAGAAATGATGCAATTCGACTCGTTGTTTATGATCAAAGTGGCCGAATCGAAGGGTTTGTTCGGCGATCCGAACGAACGCGAACGCCGAGAAAGAAAACGCGAACCGGTCCCATCCGATCGCGATGGCCCGACCGGATCGTCCTCGGTGGCCAATCCTCGCAAACGAACCAAACGACGATTCGACAAGGTAACCGTACGCAGAGAGCAACGCGGTTGTTGCGCTTCGAAAGACTTTTGCTTTTTTGCAGAAAACTTTGACGCGACTCGGCCCCTTTGTTTTTCCGTTCCGATAGATCGAGCTGGAACGGTTGATAGCGCACACGCACTGTTCGTTGTCGAGAACTTTGGACGAAAATCCAGTCTGTCCTCGGCAGGAGAGGTTACGAGCTGCGTACGAGAAAAACGACCAGAGGGTACGCGAGACACAGGGGCGCGACCACTGTCGTCGCAGGCGGAAGAACGCAGCCACGCTCGTAAACGTTTCCCTCGACGACATTTAGTTGGCCGAGCTTCGTCTCGAATTTCGTCTTGTTTACTTTTCTTTCGTTTCGTTTCGTTTCGTTTCGTTTCGTTTCGTTTCGTTTAGTTTTGTCTCGCGATCGCGACGACTCGACGAGCTTCCGAGTCGAGACGAGAATCGTCATTGCGCGCGATACCTGATTTTCGTGAACGTTTCGCGCGCATTGCCAGGTGGAGCCGTCGAGAAGCTCGTCAGGAGGCGAGAAGATGACAGTTTCGCGTGATCGCTGCTACCGGGGCGAAAAGATCGCAAACGCGTCCACGTCCACGTCTATTCGCAGCGAGCTACTTCTTTTAAAGAAAAAGGCAGGTATCGTATAAAACGAAACGATCACGATTCACGCGATCATGCCTCCGGGAATTACGATTCAGCAGGAAATGCGAGCAATCTATTCGTTGTATTCGGCGTACTCGGAAGCTGATGCACTCCGACAGCGAGTAACGGCCAATTTGGCAGAAACTCGAAGATCTACCCGAAAATCACCCAAGCGGTCAACACCGAGTACCGTTCGCTCTCCGACACGGTAACGTTGGTCGCGTGCAATTCTCTTTCGATCGGTCTCCCAACGATCAAATTTTTACCCTCGAGTCGATCGACGTCGACGAAATTTCGAGCCACCTCTCGATTAAATACTTTTGTTCCGGTGTAGAGGCGATTTGGAGCGAGCCGTTTCGTTGAAAACTGTAATGAGACCACCGATTCTGGCCCGAGCGCTGCGACCTATACCATTGGGGAGCGACGCGGAAGATCGCGAAGAAAAAACCGTTAGAGATCGGCGCCGGTCGTTCAAGAAACCGACAAATTCGGCTCGACGATTCCTCGTTCGAGTCTCTCCTCGCCGATCTCCGAAATCCGATATTTGATTCGCGTGGACGCGATTTCTCCGTCTTGCATGACTGTTCGATTCGATCGAATAAAGAATACAGTTACGAACGTGTACGTGCAACTTTATTGTTTTTCAAAAATCGCATCAGATATCTCGTTGCGTTGCGATGCAAAAGACGTATTCGGGTGCAGCGTGTTTTTAAACGGTTTTACCGTTCCCATAATATCACAGGACCGTCGAATTATCTACAACTGAAATGCAAGCAGCCTCGCGTGCAATCGTCCAATATTCGTGTCTTTACTTTACCGTCTGTCGCCTATACAAGCGTTCGTAGGTTAATATTGATTTACATTCTCCGCAAGCTAGATATTATTTAGGATTTTGAGAGAAAGTGTGTGTGTGTGTGTGTGTGTGTGTGTGTGTGTGTGTGTGTGTGTGTGTGTGAGAACAGGACAGAATTCATAATCAGAATCGATTATCGAAGATTCGCGTAACACGGAGCAAAAGAATGTTTCGCCTCGATCGAAACAACGGGGGGTGTAAATATTCTTTTTTAGATTAGACTTTGAAGAAAAACGGACAGGGTGGTCGAATCGCGAGATGTAGGAGCGCCGCGGACGAGCATCCGATCGACGAGTACATGGCACGCGGCCGATTCGCGTCGAAAAGTGGGTTACCTAAAGGAGCCTCGAACGAAAAATGCATCGGTCGCGACTGTTACGAGGTTACGGAAACCCCCGGCGTTTCTCCTTTCTCTTCTCCCGGCGGATGACAAAGCAAATTACGGTCGAAACGGTAACATCTTTATAGTCGTAAAAGCTATGACAGGGAATACAACTCCAGTAGTTTCCAATTTGTTCAGAAGTACGAGCTGTATCGGTTGGACAGCGGACCACCGGCTAAGACGACCATGAACGAAGAGGAAGCCGTTTACGCGCTGAAAACGATGAACTATATAAGACGGATGGAAAATAAAGCCGCGGAATTGTATAAAATGCGTCTGATCAACGGTTTCCTCCATTTGTACTCCGGTCAGGTAAATGGTAAATGGTAAACGATAAACTACGAATGGTCCCCCGATGACCGTTGATGCGATCAACGCTCAGGGGAGTAAGTCGAGTCGAGTCGAGTCGAGTCGAGCCGAGCCGAGCCAAACCAATGCTGTGTAACGTATAACGTAAAGCGGTTTGGGTTTGCAGGAGGCGGTGGCCGTAGGCGTGAAGATGTCGATGAACGAAACCGATAGTCTGATAACAGCTTACAGATGTCACGGATTCGCGGTACTGTTCGGAGTGTCGGCGCGACAAATTTTCGCGGAGCTGATGGGTCGGCGAACCGGAATTTCCGAGGGAAAAGGCGGTTCGATGCATATGTACGCACCACGATTCTACGGTGGTGACGGGATCGTTGGCGGCCAGGTGCCGATCGGCGCCGGATTGGCGTTCGCTCACAAGTACAACGGCACCGGAGGAGTCTCGTGGGCGCTCTACGGCGACGGAGCCGCGTCCCAGGGTCAGGTCCACGAAGCGTACAATATGTCGAAACTTTGGAATCTTCCGGTGGTCTTCGTTTGTGAAAATAATCGTTACGGAATGGGTACGGCGACGCACCGACACTCCGCGAACACTGCGTTCTATGCGAGGGGAGATTTGATTCCAGGCTTCAAGGTGAATCGAGGCGCTCCCGTAGTCGCGTAATAGCGCAGGTTTTCCTGTTTCACCGTTTCGCCATTACCCATTAAGGTGAACGGGATGAGCGTAGTCGAGGTACGCGAGGCGGTGAAATTCGCGAGGGACCACGCTCTCCGAAACGGTCCCATCCTCGTAGAAATGGACACGTATCGATACTACGGGCACAGCATGAGCGACCCAGGGACCTCTTACCGCACCAGAGACGAAACCAAGCAAGTACAGACAGAGATGGATCCCATCACGATGCTCGGCAAGCTCATCGTGCAAAACGGTTTGAAAACCGAAACCGAAGTCGAAGCGAGTATTTTCCGTTTTCGCGTTTTCTTCGAATATTCTCGGTTGTCTTGTACCGCGCATCAATCCGTTTCCCTTTCGAAGCAGGAAATACGACAAAGCACGTGGAAAGGGGTGGACAAGGAGTTGGAAGAGGCCAAAGCAGATCCACCTCCGGAGATGACGGAAATCGCGAAACACGTTTACGCGAACACATTGGTGAAGACGCGAGGCAAAGTTCCTTGGCAAACCCATTGATACTCGACGACGTTACATCGAGGATGAATTATTCGACCAATAAATTTGTTCTCGATCATAGCCGGGGGTCGGTTGGTTGGTTGGTTGGTTGGTTCGTTCGTTCGCTCGCTCGCTAGCGTGTTTTAAAAGATCCTCGAAGAGCGAAAGGAACAACAGGCGATGGAATGCAAACTGGCTGTTTGTTTCTCGGCGGCGGGCTCTTGCGTCGTCAATTGGAATGATCAATTAAATCGTCGTTTCGAGTCGCGCTCGCGACCACACCTTCGACAGAAAGAGAGAGAATATCGCCGCGGAGAGAAACACGGCCGAACAGAGTGAGTCAGCCGTCGGCGGTTGTGGCTATGGGGCAACGGGAGAGACGGTGATACGACAGATTTCGAGAAGGAGCGACAACGACGACGACAGTCTTTGCGGGAGTCGGTCGAGCGGACTCGGCGCGAGTCGACCCCGTCTCGAATCTCGTCGCATCGTATCCCATCGCCTTCCGCTGCTCCCACGTGCCGCGTTGCTAGTTGAATTTTAACGAGACAATATAGAAGCGTTAGCGCGAGGAGTTGCCTCCCCTCGACGATTCTCCCAACGAGATCGGAGATCGGTGATCGTGAAAAAACCTAGTGTACAAACGGTGAACGAGATTCGAAAGTCATCGGAACCTGCAAGCTCGTTACGATGCGTTCGCGGCTTGATTCGTCGACGTCGACGTCGACGTCGACGTCGTGCCTTTAAATGACAAGTTTTTCTCGGTTCCGCGAGTAATCGAAGCTATCGAGTAATCGCGTCGAACCGATAATCTTGAACGCGTTAACATTTTCTGAAACTAAAAGTGCTGCGCTAGCGACTCGTTGAGTAATCGCACCGTTCGTTCGATGCGTCTTTTCCGCGACGCTTCATGGATTGTTCTGTTATCGGTCGCGTATCTGTCACCGCATCCTGCGCGATTGTAACAGTCTCAACGAACGATCGTAGCTTCCTAACACGGACTTTTCTGTGGAAAAAGTAATTTCATTTTGTTCGATAAATCTCGTTCGATTTCGAATTTCGAATTTCGACGCGTACGGTCGTCGTGCTTTACCTTCCGCGCAACGATTATGCGGGCCGCTCGATCGAAAAACGCAATCATGGATCTCGATCGTGAGCTTACCGGAATATTTCGAGGTAAGTTGTCTCGGTCTCCGATCGATGGAATTACTCGAGTCAAATCTGTGCTGTGCGTCGCGTTCGTTCCACGAGCGATCTTCTTTTCCTGTCGAGTAATTATCGCCTGCGTAATTACGGTACAAGTACCGATGATCAGCGATGATCAAGAAAGTCGAGGCTGCTGTTACTCGCGGAACGAGCGATCGCGCGTACCTTTCGAAAGCGAACCTTGCGTTTTCTTCGAAAAGAAGACGCGAGAAAGTCGAAATAGGAATGCAAAAAATGGGGGAACGGCCGTGTTCGCAGAAGTGGTGCAATTTTTGGAGTGTCTGCGAGAAATCAAGCTTCCGATCACGCTGGAAAATCTTCGAAACAATCTGCTGATACGTTCGAAGCAGACTCTGATGACGTTCACGATCGAAAGATTCGGGACTCGAGCCTCTCCCGAGCCATACTTGAATATGAATCCGGCCGCGATCCGTACGAAAGGTTTCGTGCCAACCATCGAAAAGGGGGGCGAGCTCGAGGAATACGTGGGAGCGGAGGAGCCAGGGAAACAAAAGCAGCAACAAGATTACTACGAGAGTTTTCAAACGGTTGAAGCGAATCATGCAGCTGCTGCAGCGACGGCGACTGTAGCCCCGTACGCGTCTTCCTCGACCTCCTCCACCTCCGCCTCCGTTTCCGTTTCCGGCATGGTCGCTGGTCAACCACCACAGGCCAGAGACGAGAAGATCGAGAACCCGTTGATGGAGATTTACGCGAGCTTCCCGGCAGCCGAGGCCAAAAGTAAATGTCTGAAGTGCGGTCCGCTCGATCGAAAAGAGGGAAAAAAGCTGTTCGTTTTCGAACATTATCGAACGTACTGGGTCGGTAAGTTATATTATTATAAAACGATACCGATAACGGAAACTGAATCTTAATAAATGACTCCCGCGTGACATAGGTCTGGTAGGATCGCATCTACTCATCTACGAAAACGACCGAGACAGCCGACCGTACATGGTTCTACCGATTCGCGGGTACATGGCTCGTGCAGCGCCCAACGCCAATCCCCGTGACCAACGAAAAAACGAATCCACCTTCGAACTCTTTTGTCCTGGCAGCAAGACCTTCCAGGTGAACCACCGTTCGACTTCGAACCGATCGAGCAGACGAATACCGATAAACGGAGTAAATATATCAAGGTTTTTTCTGACGTCGATCGTGGTTTTTTCAGTTTGTCGCGAGAACACCGAAGGACATGGAACAGTGGGTGGTGAAAATCTGTGAATTCAGCACCGCCGGAAAAGTCGAGATAGCAGAGTCGCAAAAAGTCCCGCCCGCCGCATCGCCGGAAGTCGACGTTCCCAAAGCAAAAGCTCGCACGAGTCTCGATCTCGATCTCGATCTTGCTCGCAAAGAGGAACGATACCAAGACGTAGGTTGTTTCGGCGTCGACAAGCCAGAGTCGGAAGTAGCTAGGAAATTTGTAGGTATCGTTGGCGACGAACGTACGGCCGACTCGACAACGAAGAACGTGCACGTGGATTTCGCAAATCTTCCTTCTTGTTCGGTGGCCGTTACCCCCGTTTCGTTTCCTGGTCCTCCATTGCCCGCGCGAATCCCATGCAGATTACCGTCCCTACCTGTTCGCGGCTCGTCAACCTCGACAAACTACGTGCTCCAGGACGAAGAAGAGGACGATATCTATCACAAAATCGAAGATTTCAGGAACGACACCGCGGCGCGTATGCACTGCTACGGTAACGTAGCGCTCGCTACAAAATGCGCTAAAGAATCGAGTACGTCGGACCGAAGATCGAAAAAGAATTCGGAAAGCGACGCGGGACGATCGATCGGTTCGCGAACCGAAGCGACATACGGTAACGGGAACGGGAACGGGAACGGGAACGGGAACGGGAACGGGAACGGGAACGAGAAGGAAAACGAGAAAGAGAACGATACCGATATTGGTAACACCAGTTTCCCTGTACCCGCGTTAACCGTCGATAATCGCATCGACGAACGAGACGAGTCTTACGACGACGTCGAGGTAATTATGTTTCCTTGCTTGATTCGTAAACGATTTCGATTAGTTGTTCATTGAATTTCCGTGCGCGCAGAGTTTACTTTCCAGATCGAGGCCAAAACCGAGCAACGAACGGCCGACGATAGCCGACAGAGCGAGGGAATCGACCAAATCGCCGCAAAAGAAATCTTTCTTGGATCGTGTACGAAGTTTAAAGGAATCCCCACGAAAAATCGAAAAGAAAACAAAGGGTAAAACTGCTACGCCACCACCCGTGGACGCTCAACGGTTATCCACCTACGACAATGTATCCGGTTTGATCAACGTTCGGCAGACTAAACAAAGCATCTTTCCGGAGGAAGAGAAAAAGAGAGAAGAGGAAGTGGAAGAAGAAGAACAAGAAGAATCGGAGTACACTTGCCCGCCTCCACCTAGACCAATTTATACAAGCCCTCCTATCGTTGCAGACACGACCGCAACCACAACCACGACAGCGACAGCGTTCGCAACGGCGACCAGCGAAGAAGAACTTTACGATGACGTCGCTTCCTGTCGAAGAAATTACAAAGAGCAAGACACGCGGCAACTGGACCGTGTCGTGGTGAGAACGTTGTATCGTTTATTACTTTTCCACTATCGACGCGTAACCGCTTCCTTCTTTATTATTTCGTCCTCGATCAATTTTCAGGAAACCCCAACGAAATCGAGTCACGTTCAGGAATCTACTCGACGGAAACTTGACAAATCCGTGTCAGGCGACGATATCGAGCGACCGAAATCCCAACCATCGTTCGAAGAATCCGAACACTACCAAACACCGCGTCCAAACTCGAACTCGAACCATCGCGAACACCCTGCCGCTCAACAGGAGGAACTTTACGACGATATCGCTATACTCGCGGAGTTTACGGCGCGACAAAAAGAATTTCAGAACAGCAGAGACAGCGAAGAGGCCAGAGAGATCAGAGCGCAAGCCAGTCCGGAGAAAAGATCTTGGAATCGATTCGTTGGCGCAAGAAGGACGAAAGCGACCGATTCCGTTGCAGCTCAAGAAACAAATACGGCTCGAAACTCGTGCGGAACCGATCACGTGGACGATCTAGTCACGACTCGAATGAACACTTTCCAGAAACTGATCAGCAAAATGGAAAACTCTCTCGGCAAGGGACCTGTTAAAACAACACCAACGATGTTGCCCAACAGGACGCACGTGACCGAGAACGCGTAACGGTGGTAGTTCGGTCCTATGTACGACCAAAGTATGTAGGAGCAATTATCACCAAATTTTATCTTTCTACGAAAAACGTAACAAAGGTCTACAACAACCAAAGATTCAAGACTAATACATTGCAATTGCTTCGATAAAAACAAACCTCTGTTTGTTACGAAACGAGGGCGTTTCGTATTTGTAATCGTTTTTAATTTTTCATAATAAATAACGGAATCCTTGATTCACATAATAATGATAATAATAATAATAGTAATAATAATAATAATAATTTGATGATGATAATGTTGGCAATATTAATAACGATACGACGTATTTTAAGATAAAATTTTGCGTACCGCTGTTTTCATTTGTTCCGCCCGAGGCGAACGATACGAAATTGTAGCTCGATGTTCGATCGACGTTGTATAGAAGTCTATTTACTCGGTAGATCACCAACATCTTCTCTAAAGCTGCTTTCATAGACATGGTACAAATCTTTGTAAATGCTTTTGGTCCAGGTGGTTGCGGTCCGTACAGAAGAGCGAACCGTATCGATGCTCTGTTTCTGGAACGCTTTCAAAGGTATACCCGTGTTCCTTTCTATGTAGTTGAAGAGCGCAACGCATTGCTCTGAATACATTGGCAGCACCACGGTCGATAGTATGCCAATAATGAAATATAGAAGGAAAAGTCGTACGATCGTGGATTTTCCTGAAAAATATTATGGTTTTGTTCAAACTATCGCGATGATAACGATAAAGGCAGTAGAACGGGATTGATCGGCAATATATTCACCTTTCTTTGCATATTTTTTGTCAGCGTACAAATCGTTTTCTACCTTTGCCAGTGATTCAATTTTACTCGTCTTTATTTGCGCCTCGTCGCTCGAAGACGGATGCCTACATTTATCCGAGTTTTCTGAGATATCCTTTCCTGTCAGTTTCTTCTTTTTCTTTTTACCCACTTTTTTCGGCAATGAGCTATCGTTCTCCGCACCTACCACCGATAAAAACGTTACCGATATATTCACAAGACGCTGTTAGATGATAGAATAATCTCTGTTCATGTTTCAAGGTATTACTTGTAACGGCGTTCAATCTTCGTAGTTTCTCTTCTTCGATACTGAGTTTCACGCGCGAAAGGTACAGGACGACGTTGCGAGCGCAGGATTGACATTCGCTCAAATTACTGCAGGGACCGGCTACGCTTGCTACCGCCGGGGTTAAGGGATTTTCCTTTAGATCCAGCCATCTTAAATTCTTCAGTTCGCTTAAGCTAAGCGGCAGTCTGCTTATCTACAAAATAATGCTTTGTAGTGTATGTAATCCAGCAGATCGTTATACTGTGTCGACTTTACCTGATTCTCGTAAAGATCTAAATGTCGCAGTTGTTTCAACTCTCCAAAATTCTCGGGAATCTCTATCAACATGTTTTTACTGAGATCTAACTTGATTATTTGTTTAAGGCTGACAAAGGTACTCTGAAACAAATGATCGTCGATCGAAAATATCGTGTCGCTAGAAAACAATATCTATGGACACCAACACTTACAGGCAAGGAAACTAATAAATTGTTTGATAAATCTAGATGCGTTGCTTTCCTGACAGTTGCCTGCAAAACAAGAGTTCAGTGATTATTTTATGATTTGTTGTACTATTTTCTATGTGTGATGTACATGCGCCTGTGCGTATTCAATGAATTTACTTACGATTTCTCGAACAGGCACTTCTTTCAGATCGCATAAACTAAGATCCAACGTTTCATCCTTTAGTCTGTCTTTAACGTTCCTTAAATTCATTTTGACTTCAACGGTGCAGAAATTTGTTCGATTAAGATTAAACAAATAATGCGATAAAGTATGGAAGACTTTTTTGCGTTTCGTAAAGTCACCTTTCGACAAACAGCATAATGTTGTACTCTTAATTGAAAAAATCCGCAGTTAGCCAAGAAAACGATAAGATAGTTTGTTATCGCATCTCGTCTGAGCAACAAACAATTTCATATGCCAATAAGGTAAAGAAGATTTTAACAACGATGTTGTGGTCCACGTGGCTCGTAGCCAGGCGCCAGGCACAGCCAGGCACCAATCTCCAATGAACACGACTGTCAAATTCAAAATCTGACCAACAATCAAACAACTTTGCAAATTCTACGAGTATTGGCAGCAGTGATGAGATATTGGACAGATTTTCTTTCGTGCATGCGCGTTCAGCGCAGTAACGTATCTGCGTCTTACGTTCTTGGAGAAAGTAGTGGGGTACTATTTATTTATATACTACTGGCGCTATGAATTTTTGGTAAGTTATTATTCATATTTGATTGGCATACCTGCACACGTTATACATTCATTTTTCAAAATCAAATCATAACAAATTTTGCGAAATTATGTGAGATCGAAATATCCCATTTTACCCAAACTTTTACTTTACTGATGTTAAATTCGGCGCGCATGCTCAAGAAAACCCGTCCAATATCTCATCACCGATTGGCAGTTCTTGCACGATTATCACAGAGTATATAGTATACAGAGTACACAGCATTCTCACAAAACATGTAAATCGGTACTCTGACGCACTCGGTAGTATTTTGTGATGGTATCACGCGGTATGCACACCAATGCACACCAACAGCAGGTGGTATATATGCCGATATGCCAGTAAAGAATAGCAACGGATTTGAACCAGTGATGAGATATTCGGCGCTTTTTTCGTGCATGCGCGATGATTTTGCCAGTAAAGCACAAAGTTGGGGTACCTTGGTCACCCCGCTAATTTCGCAAAATTTGTTATATATATATATATATATATATATATATATATATATATATATATATATATATTAAGATTTAACATATACATAAGTACACATAATATATAATATATAAATATATAATATTTGTGTATGTATGTATAATATAACTTACTCTTTTCCTTTATTTTTGGGATGAGAAAGTCGTAGCTCGCTCGTCTCGTCGCGCGTCGTGGTATCGTCGCCTGCTAGCACGTTCTCGCCAATATTAGATCCCCACTACTTCCCCCCCCCCCCCCCCAATAGCTCACTGATATCAGTGCAATAGCTCCCCACAAGCTTAGGACATAGATACGTGCCTGACGAAACTCGCGCATGCGCGAAAAAGGCGCAGAATATCTCATCACTGATTTGAACGTCTACGCTATTGCGGTAACCGTGTCCGTTGAGATTGAGATTGAGATACTCAAGTACTCGAGTTCTGGAATAAGAAAATTGACAAGTGGAGAAAAGAATTCCAACGATATTTATGCCGTTTTCTTAACGATTGAACTAAGAGCGGTTTAATATCTGTTAAACATGTCCACACGGTATATGAAAAAGGTGTACGGAGGTGATGCATTACCAGAGAAAGATAGCGAAAGCGAGAACGAACCGGAGAATCTACTGATTCATGACGCAAAATCCAAGACATTTAATTTATTTGATGTGGTAAGTTATTCATTTCTAAATCAGACAATTTTGTAATAGCCTTTCCTTTCTACGCTGTTTGACCCGCAACTTCCTGGCTATCCAACTGTTTTGGTGTACTCTATTTCGTCGTCTTTGGCCGTTTTATTCAACGTATCGTTTTCCTTTTCTCAGTTAAATCAAAATTCTGAAACTGCCGAGAAAGAAAATGAAGAAGTACAAGATGTGGAAAAAGATACCAAGGATGAGGGGAAACGTAAAAAGAAGAAGAAACGGCGGAGGAAGGTGGATGGCATAAAAGCTCAGCAAACAATCGAATTCGCGGAAGTAGAAGGCACCGACGAAATCGAAAGGAGCATAAGGGAAGTGTTCGGAGACCCCCTTCCAGGTTGTAGTTCCCAAGACATGAATAATTTACAGAGGATAGAACAACGATCCAAAGAGGATGTGTTGCTGGTGCAACACAAACATTTAAATCCTTACAATGAACTTAAAAAAATATTTGGTAGTAAAACCGTGCAAGCCGAACAGAAGTATGTATAATAATGCTTACTCATGTTTAATTGTAAACCTATGGATTAACTAACTGCAATCGAATTACAATGTTAATAGCAACAGAAGAAATAGACCTCGTTCGGGCCACTTGAAAAAAACTTGGTTAGTTTCGGCCAGAGATAATTGGCCACCGATTAATAAGTCTGGTCTTTCTATGTCGCTAGACCAAACCATGATAGCTATTGGCAGTAACATCCAATACTTTGTGTACGAACATGACCCTTCCTATAGACAGGTTCAATTAAAATTTTTGGAAGCTGTTGAAAGCTTAAATCCTGAAAATATTGTTGTAAGTAATACTATTGTCTTTTGAAATTTTGAAAAAGGAACTCGCATGTTAACACGAATTTGATGTGTTTCAGAACATAATAAATGTGCATTCTTATCACGTAGATGCTCTGCTACAATTAGCAGAGCTCTGCGAACTCAACGAAGATTTAGCAATGGCTGCAGAATTCACGGAACGAGCGTTATATTGCTTGGAATGTGCTTTCCACCCGCTGTTTAATGTTACAACTGGTCTCTGCAGGCTAGACTATAAGAAACAACAAAATCGTGCTCTATTCATTACCCTGTTTAAGCACTTGAACTTTGTTGGCGGGCGTGCATGTTATAGGTAAAACGACGAGATGTTTGTACCCGTTTTATCTTTACATTTACACTTTTGTATGAAATTTTATATTTCAGAACAAGTTTGGAATTCTGTAAGTTACTTTTATCCCTTGATCCAGAAGGTGATCCGTTAGCTGCGGTCCTTACTATCGACTTCTACGCTTTAAGAGCAAAAGAATACGAATGGTTCATAGAATTTTGCGACCTTTGGGATAGTACAACGCATCTGACGCAACTGCCAAATATAGCGTATAGCTTAGCGTTAGCTCATTTTCACTTGGGCAATGAAACGTGGGCCAGTGGACTTTTACGGGACGCTGTATTAATGTTCCCAGAAGTGCTAATGCTTTTGCTGGACAAATGCAGTATACAGACCGACGAGAAGGTAACTTTGTAACACGTTTGCAACATTAATTTTTCAAATAATAAGCGGTAGCCGTAGTTACAGTTTTAAAAGGAATAGTTACTGTAACTTTATAGGTACGGAATCACGAGTATTTTAAGAATAAGGCTTCGACTATACCAGCCCTAGAAAAATTAGAGCAACTGTATGTGGCGCGCAGTTTCCGTTTATGGAAAGAAGCAGATCTTTTGCCATGGTTACGTGAAAATGTTCATGCTGTATTGAATCGAGTCGACAGTAAAGATGTTTATATAAAATACTGTGAACGAAAACGAATTGAGCACTATCAAGGAAAATTGCCTAAGAATATTTTGAGGCATATTATATTGTCGGACATAAAAGATGTTACTGTAAATGTTCAAGAGGTATTAGAATCTTTGTACAACTATTTCGCACGACGTACAATGTACAATATGTATTTTAATTATATTCTTTCATATCTATCGTATAGGTACAAAACGATGGATCGGTGCTTTCACACGATCCACTGCCGCCTACCGACAGTATCGATATTTATAAAAGACCTGCAGCTACCACAAGGTCAACGCGATCAAGTTCCAATGCCTTGTCCCTTTTTATCTCATCCTTAGTATCACACATTAACGAGGAAGCTGTAGTTGTTGCCCTCGATGGTCTAAATTTATTGTGAGTATCTACATATCTTTTACGTTGAAATGTTTCAACTTGGAGATATTGTTATGTATAGTGGTTACCCTAACAAATGATATTTTCTATTTTTAGTTACAATCATAACGAGCAAACGTAAAGTGCCGTCACGATGTAGAGTGTAGAGCAATAGAGAAGAGAAATTTCACTTTGAAATCGAGAATGAAAAATAATATATATGTATACATATTTTTCACGCAATAACTACTTTTATGAAGATAATATACATTTCATATGAGGTAATATATTTTATGTTAATAGCGAACACTGTAAAATTTTTAACGTTCTATCCTAAGTATCTACCTACTTGTAACTTGATACGCTCTGATTATGTTCAATATATATTGTATGTATAATATCTCTATGAGGTTGTACATTGATTGTTCGTACAATCTTGTGTGGATTACAACTTTTATGGAATTTTGTAAACGATCATGGTATTACGTTTTTGAAAGTGTAAATACGTATAAAAGATGTATGTACAATAACAAATAAATAAAACTCAATTGTTGCAAAAATTGTTTTTAAATGTTATTTTTTAGTTGGTTGAAGGGCAAATAATATTGCAAACGGGACAATATAAATCATTTTATGAACGTGATTCATTAAAAAACAATTATTATTTTTCAATAGACTTATTTTATGTACAGGTCTATACAATTATAATAATTTGCAGTATAATTGTCTTTATTACTGTTAATCGTTACTTGTAATGGAACGTTACCACTGCGGTTTGTGATTAATCTTTCCTTCATATTCATTAAATGCACATAAGTATGTCTTCTTACACGATAACGTATGCGGTAACGAATGAGCATGAAAATATTTTCGTGTGCGTTTACTATTTAGTGTAAGTTTGGGCGTTTTCCGGAAATCTTTCGGTTAATAGTCACGTATCTATGACATCCAAGGCCCGGTCTATCTCACGAAATGCAGTCATAAATGAAAAATTGAAAATTGGAATAAGTTGTTAGCAATCTCATCGATGATGTTCAATTTCCACCGTTGGTTTGCGTGTAATGTTGTTTCGTTCGAATCAAGTGTATTTTTATTCATTTTACACCATACTGTGAAATACAGGATTGTAACGGCATATTCCAGGACCGTATTCGAGATAAGTTTTTTTGGTGTGGCAAACCCTATAAAATTCAGGATCGCTCGCTAATAACGCGCCGCCATACCACACAGCACAACGTTGTTTATGATGCGATATCACGTGAACGTCTATCGGCTTTGGCTGAAACATATTCTGACATTGAATGCACGCCCACTATCTCGATAGAATTGTTGTTATTATTATTATTGGGTTCCGAAATTGTTCGATTCCCCACATTCGTTCAAATAAAATCTACAGCTTACCGTAATATGAGTTCCACTTATGGTCTCGCTAATTTTAAGACGCGCGTCAACGATACGCTTTATATCGCGTTGCAGTCGCCTGCCAAAATCTTTAAACATTGTTGACCCACCCGATAGAACAATATTACTATACAATGGCCTTCTCACGTCTATAGGACAATTTTGTATTACATCGTCCACGATTTCGCTCAACGGCGTCGTAAAGTCTGGATTAGAAAACTAAAAATATACAATAAAATTTGTGTAAGAAATCGACAGGACGCTGACCCGTTTTATTCCTTTCGAAAATTGAAACTCAGAATTTTGACGTACTTCTGGATGAAAAAATATCTCTGGTCCGAGAAACCTCTCGTAGCCAACGTCGACGACGAAAGGCTGTTTAGTAATACTGTTGATACCTTCATATTTTTTTATTTTAGTAGGATCGCTATCGTATTTAGCAAACTCCTTCGAAATATCGGGACATATATAACAATGTTTCTCTTTAATCGCTTTGGCTGTTTCTAACGATTGTTCGGGTGGTATTCCGATTTCGCGTTCCCTCAATAAACTTTGTATAAAATACGTTATATCTCGTCCAGCGATAGGAATATGTTTTATACAACTTCCGATAACAAAACCTTCTGCCTAGGAAACAATGGACATTATAAAACTATATTCTAATACCATACAAATTGAATACTCTCTACGTCGTTATACTCACAACAGGAATTACGTGCGTTACACCATCTCCACTGTCAACCACAACTCCTGTTAATGTTCTGTCTTCTACGCTCTTAGCTGTCCAAGAGGCAGCTATCGCTAATACCGCTTGTACTGCAATATAAAGGCCTGGTACATTAAATGATTCAAACATTATCTCTGCAGTGTATTCTCTGTTCTCAGGAGTGTTTAGCGGTGGTTCTGTAAGCAAAAAGTAATGGTCCTCGGGTTCTGCTCTGAGATATTTGAAAATGCATTGTTGCAGGAATTTTTCCATTAAATCCCAATCTTCTACCAGTCCATGTCTAACTGGATACTAAACAAAAAATAGTTAGTCAATCTTTTGCATATGATTCAAGCATGTTCAACTGGATAAAACTTGTAAAACAAGCAGATTACAAATAACATGAAACTCCATATAACTGAGCAAGAATTCATTGTTTCAAATACATGGAGCTGTTTCCAAATCCGTATCGAGAGTTATATGTGTTTACAAATAGCGAGAAATATCTGCACAGGCGTTATAACTAGTCAAGCACGCTGTTCGCGCATAATTACAGACGCATACTTTTACAGAATATCCGGTGGCTTCAAAAGCTTCATCGCCAATGTAAGCATCCAAATCTTCGACACCTTTGGTAATCCTTCTTGTATTAGTATCTCCAACTTTTGCAGTTTCTTTTATAGCAATTGCCGATGGTATCATAAGTTGAGGCTCTTTGTTGCCAGCGAAGCCTAGCTTCGTGTAACTGTTAGAATACAAATAATTATTATGTTTCTATTCTAAAATCAACAGCTAACTTTCAACACAGCATAAAGATATGTATGCATATAAATCGAAAATTTTTAATAAGGCGCGCTGGTACAAGCCTGTGAATATATTTATGTTATATGCATCATTTATTCTTTTATATTTATAATACCGAAATATATTGTACTTGTACAATATTCAAATAAACTGAATAAACTGTAATTAACAGTATTGGATACGTGTATAATCTGATCCATTTCCGTAGGATTGTTTATCAGATGTAGAAAATGTCATGTGTCATAAGTTAGTCACGTCCTAGCCTATTTATTTTCGCCGGGGTTGAACAATTTGAAAACTAGAAAATTTACTTACCCTGTACCTACATCGATTACACATGCGGGGAGACGGCCGAGCATCTTGTTTATCTGCCTTTAGTCGATATCGATATCAATTTTGTTTTAAACTTGTTCTGTCTGGATCTTGGATACTCGGTACTTACTCGGCACTGCTCGGCACACGGTTTCAATAAACCACACCTCGTTTATGGAGATAAAGCACACAGCAGTAGAGCACAGGCATGAATTAAGCCGAGTGCTCAATGCACGAAACAGTTGCATGTCTATTCTCTCCATAGCGTCGTACTATTCAAGATACACAGCGCGACGTTGAAAAGGGAAGAGAAATTTCCTCTTGCGGATGGATAGGCAGAATGCAAAGAACGACGTAAAAACAAAAATGTAATGTCAGCAGGTGAATGCTTCTCTGATAGACGAATAGAAGTTTAGTTAAACAATTGCTTCCATTTTATACTGTATCGGTTGGTCGCAAAAAAAGGATTGGGATCTTAGCTAAGCTGTTCTTGTAAATGTAAAGATGAGAAAATGGATACCTTCTTTTAATAAACATATAAAATGTTGTTCGACTATAAATGTATTATAGGAAAATATGTTCTTTCCTTTGTCGATTACTTATATACTGTATTCTTATATTCTTACATTCTAGTGATTTACGAGGCAGTGAATATGCTTTATGTTTTATAAAAGGACTAGTATTGTATCTCTTGTTATTCTATTATAGCTCCACATAGGGTGACGAGTACACGATTCTCATGGCACTTATAGCTCTTCTCGTTTCTTCGATTGACTCGTTTTTTCGTCCAGAAGTACGATCGTGGAGTCTTCCGTATCGCTGATGTACCCTTGATCGCCAGTATAATGAGTAGGATGAATTAACAAAGGATTTGCGGAGAGTATTGTCAAATCTCGTTTTGGATAGTGTGCTTTCCACTCTTTTCTATCGCGCATAGAACAAAATCATTATATCGATTAGTAGAAGATTTTAATTGGAAAACTCCTTTTCTTCATTCCCCATACCTAGGATGTGTGTTGGCCAATATCGGAAGATATTCGTCGACGGGTACCAATTTTGTTAGCGGTTTCGCTTCTACCAGTTTTTTTGCTCCGCTTCTCGATAAAATGTATCCTAATGTCCAGTAACTGTAAGCGGCGCGTACCAAGTACTTCGAACCATCGATCCAAGATTCGGCACTTTCCAGTAATCTCTTTCTTCCTAAATAGCTGTAACAGGATATCGAATCGGTATCGTGATACTTGTACATTTTACGAAAACAATGAAAAATACAGCGTACTGTTTCAAGCGTTAAGAAATACTTACATCAAATCCCACTCGAGGCGAAGATTATCGAGCTCTGTTAATATATACTTCGCCTTTTGTCGGAAAAACGGTTCGAAGCGAACGTCATCTTCTAAGATTATAACGGTTTCAAAGTCACTTTCTATTACCTAATAATTTAGCACGAGCTTAATACGACTTGCGAGCAATGGGAAAGAATTCAATTAAAGCAATTCGTTTCTTCAGTTTTCAAATTACCTCGCTCCAAATAATGTAATGACTTAGGAAACAACCAACTTCCCCCATAGTCATTGGTCTGAAAATCGGCTTTATTATCAGTGGCCGAAATATTATTTTCATCTCTCTCAATAACTGTATAGCGAACTTACCTATCGTGATAAGGATCCGAGTATTCCGGCATTATTTCCAATCCAGCATCGTTTAACATGGATTGATTAAATGTCCTGATTTCAATCAATAAATGAATACAATAAAGTATCAAGCATCTCTGTGATTTCATACGTTAGTATAGATTCCAAATATTAGCACGAATTTCGAACTTACCTACCGTCAAAGGCATCAACAGTTTGCACGCGAATACCAAGTTCTTTGAAAAGTCGATGCATTCTAGTTCTTCGTTCTGGTCTTCTTAAAAGATTTATCATATATATTTGATCGACTCCTAGCGTGTCTTCTATAGGGTATTGAACATATTGTTCGAGATCCTTCGACAACACAAGATCATCAATGTCTAGCAAAAAAACATGTCGTTACGAAACATGACGTGAATATGTTAAACATTCATTATCTCTCTAAATACTGATTTCATCGAACTGTCCAACATACTTAACATCTCCGTTTTAATATTGGTTAAAAGTTCCAAATCGTCTGCGATCGTTTCTCCTTTCTCCAATGGCGTTATGACAAACCCATAATGGTCGTCATTGCAGATGAATAATGGTATACCTGTGAATGCGAATGGTAAACGATGACGAGAATGCAATCTAATTCGAAAGAAACGATTTTAAAGAATTTCAATACACGCGATTGAGTCAAGATTGTTTGAAATGACGGACTCATCAATACCAGACTTGTTGGCTCCCACAGCAAAGCTTATAATGTCGTCCACAGGGCCATTATACTGATTCAAATAACGGGGGTCGTAAGACAAGAAGTCCGAAGCACGTTTTCGCAAATTTATAAGAACCGCGCTATGTACCATCGGTACATTGAAACATCCTTTTTCCTCGCGAAACAAGATCCGATCATACTTGTCCGTTCTAAGATAATAATAATCGGTGTTCATCCCAGCCCAGAAATTACTGTACATGCCATCCGATTTCAATAGCGGACTGATTACAATCTCTTCTTTTAAAACTAAATTATCAAGAGTATTCGGATTTGTTAGAAAAACGTCTGCGTCCAGCATCTGTAATTTCAGAAACATTATATGCTTACATAATTATAATGTAATACGTGCAATGAAGATATGTATTAGTATACGGGTAATATATGTCTAGGTACCAAAACAAAATCTGCCCAAAGTTGTCTTCCTGCGCTAAGGCCTTTTTCGCGGAGATTTATCACATGCAGAAATCTTTGGCTTGACCAATCAGCGATTCCATCTTCGTCTTCAAAGCCGTTTGACTGTTCATTGAAACTTGTATCGACCCCATGATACTCGTTGACTCTATTTTCCAGCCATGTAGACAGTATTTCGATCGAATTATCGATGTTATTATCGCTGTATATACTTAAAAAATAAACGTAATTTTTTAATAATCGTTCAGTCGACTTTATCACGTTTCATTCGAACGTAACTCAATTCCCCAAAACAAAAGTACAATTCTATATTTTAGATAATTTTAGTTTCCTAAATTTTTTTATAATTTTGAAAAATTAAACAATAGTTATAATGAAAATAATATTTCCGAATTGTCAAAACACTTGAAGTTTCAAAATTTACGTATGAAATATTTGACTATGCAGATTAAGCTACAGACAATTCGGCTATATACATAGTTCAATTTTACGGGAAAAGTAAAGTTACAAAAATACACTTACCATAGATGTATCCGTTCTTTTGGATAATTCAGTCGTTCTAAAAAAGATAAAAAGTATGGCAACGTGTGTGCCTTATTGCGCACTAAAATTGATATTAACACTGTCGGCTTTTTCAAGTCTTCGCAATAGGTTATGGAAAACGTAATGATAAGAATGAATGCAATAAACGCATTATTTACTGATCCCATCTTCTTTGCGATGATCTTCTGTTTGTTTTAATATCCTTTACTGTTATCAACTTCTTGCGAGAGGGAATACACGAAAAAGTTCAAAGAATAAACACATGAACTGTGCATTTATATCCTACTCTACTTATGGTCTCACGTTTATTGCTTTACCACACTTTACCATTTCCGACATTCCGATCACATTTGACCACCCACGTCACGAGAGTATTATGTATATGTTACCGTATGTGCAGATCAAGATGCTCGTACATATACGCGTATATCTCGAGCAATCTGTGAATCTGTACCCGCGCGGAATGCGGGACGCGGGTCGTAGTTAAGCGGTGTACTATATACCTTCGTTAACGATACAATCTCCACAGTTTACTTGAATAAATAGAATTATGGACATTCACAAACATTCGTATGCATTATAAATACCTATTTATTTATAAATAAACGGTATTGTACAAAAATACAAATTTCATTCTACAATTAGTGACGGATATTGATGTTAACAATGTCCTTTTACTATAAAACATTTGTTAAAACACTTGTTCAATGTCGATCGCGCACGTAGAATATTTTTTATCATTTTGCACGTCACCGGTCTTTGTTCCCCGAGGGCTTTTCTTCATCCAAACTGTTGTCCTTTTGTTTCAATTTTGATGAATAACTGAGACCAGATTTCACAAAATCTAACGCCATGATTCCTAAATCACCGCTGTATCTATTCTTTGCCACCTAGAAGTACAAGTTTCTCTAATAATATAATTGATTTAACGTTGCTTCGCAGATTGATAAACCGACAACACATTTGTGTCACGCTATAGCGCGTACTTGTAAATACTTTTTGCCCCGGATACTGTTCAGTCTTTTATCTTGGATGATAAGAACGTTATCTGCTTCTTGGCTTGCTTTAGCGCTTCCAAAAATCGACGATGTTGTTAATTCTTCTTCGCTACGTTCTTTTCTTGGATGTATTATCGCAGTTACATGACAATTGTGTTTCGTAGCAAAATTTCGAAATCTTGAAATGATATCGTCTTGTTTCCAGAATCTAAAAAATCGTGATATCATTTTACATTACGAGTCTTCTATTGTATAAGCACATTTGAATACCTATCCATGAATTTAGAGTCATCTGACGTTCCCATCATGAATTGTACATTGTCGATTATTAAATGAGCTATGTCATGAACGTAAGTAGCGTGCTCGACTGCCTGTGACAGAGATATCATTGCATTCAGCTTTGTTATGTGAAATTGAATAACAGTAAAATCCTACTATATACCCACATCCATTACAACTTTTATACTTTGCTGACCATGAAATGTCATGAAGTAGATTGGTAATTTTTCGAAGACGTCCGCATAAGTATTAAAATTTTCAAGATGCTCATCCAAAGGTACCCCTGCCATTTGTTGTAACATGGTTCTTGCTAATCGTGTATTTCTTATTTCAAAACTACCCCATAATGTGTTGACGCCTTGCATCGCTAAATCTAAGGAATACTCGCTCATAAACGTTGTCTTGCCACATCCTGAAAGAAAGAAACGATATTTCACAATATTTTATTAAAAGTACAAGTCTAAACAATTTAATAATGTTTTAACAAACCACCTGTTGGCCCTGTTAGAACTGTAAATTCTCCTCTCCTATGGCCCTTTAATATCTTATTTAGTGTCGGGAATCTTTTCCATTTTACACCTTGTACCTTGTCAACGTTCTGTATATCGCTCAACACTTCTTCTCTTAGCAGTTGAAACGTGGTTATACTTTTATGCCACATGGACTGTGCATTTTGAAGAATATCTTTCAAATTGTAACCCAATTTGTCTGCTAATCTTGGCTGAGGTTGAGAATCTGTCGGTCTCACGAAATAACATCGTCCTTCGTTCAACTTCTTTGCAAATTGCCTAACAGTGTACCAACTCGTCTCGTCATTCCCAAACCACAAAATTAATTTTTTGAACGATTCCATAGAGGGTAGCAACTGTTGAGGTAGGTTTTGCAAATTATATGGAAGACATATAATTATATTTGCTGATTTCTGCGACATCAGAGCCAATAAATCCTGTATTGTTCCTACAACCACAGCAGCATTATCAATTCTACTATTTTGTTGTTTGTATTTAATACAACCACTAACCCCAGAAACAGGAATTGTTTGTACTACTTCTGAACGTGTTGTAAGGGACTTGTATCCAACGATAGAGTTGTTTAGCCCTGTTAAGGGGAAGTGCAATATACAGGATGTTTTTTCATAGATACAATTCAACTGACTTAAATCTTCTTGGAAGACACACTGAAAAAAGAATTGCATTTTAAATTTCTGTGCATAGTTAGAAAACATTTAAGTTCTACTATAATTCTTTACTGGAAATGCAAAATTGTTGAGTAAAGCATTGTATTCTTCTGTGTTCAAATCCATAATAGTTTGACAATTTTTCTTCATATTTTCCCAATCTTCGTTAAAATTTTGTTCTACTTGTAAATTTGCTTGAAATGCATCGAGTCCTTTTGGCTTCCTGTCTGATGTTTCTAATAATAAAAATTTTTCTAGTATGTCCCAAGAGCCACTATGTTTGCATTTGTCGCACATAAAAAAACCTGAAATGAAAATTATTCAAACAAAATTTAGTGCAAAATTCCTATGATACTTACATAGAACAAGTATGTACCTGTTGTTTTGTTTATATAAAGTTTCGAGCTTTTCCTTGGATTGTTGCATATAGGACAGGCCAACGTGATACAAGTGTGGCCGTCTACTATGGGTAAAGATCTTTCTTTAAAGAACTGTTTCAAATTCGAGTAAGACATATTAAATGTGGATTTGCTACGGTCCCCGTGAAAATATTGTTTCCTAATGAACCTTTTAACTTGATGCTTTCCTTTTTCGATATAAACACGCCCAAGCAATGTTAAAAACATTTTGAAACAAATAAACGGTTAGCAACTCGGAATCATTGAATTTAAATAATAGAGAAAATTTTACAATTTATGTAAACATTTTTAGGAACGTGGTCTTTTTATGTATCTGTCAGTATCTATGCAGCATGCAGAATGCAGACATCTCTGGACATCTCGCGGAGGGTACATTAATCTTCTTTAAGACTCCCTTACAATGTTAGTGTCACTCTCAGCGTTACCGATAATTCTCGTATCGTGGTTTGTTAGTAAGAATCGACTGTCCTACATTATGTAAGGAAGTATCTATGTATTTATAGGGAATACGGAATAAGGAATACGTATTTACAGCGGGTACATTTAAATAATGGAAGTAGCGTTTGTAAATTATAATACTTTGGAATAAACAGCTTTCAATCGTTAATTTATTCAAAATTGGTTAAAAAGTTCTTTACCATTTTACACAATTGTAACTATATTATTTACGTATGCGTATACTTTATTAATTATTCCATGTTATATATAAAGTGTATTATAGTACTATCTTAATTATTATAGTAAAATAAATATTAGTGCTTATTTTCAACAGATAATTATATTTTCAGGCATTTACGCTCTATTTTACACTTCACATTCATTTTAGGGTTCGTTGTTCTTATTCGGTGGATTGTAGAACGAAATTTTGACATCTTGCCTAAAGACAACATGAAACGTAGTAATGAAAGAACGTTTCGATAATTGTGTTTTCATTTATATATAAATATTTTAAATATATTCCATGAAAAAATAAAGATTAACAATTACGATTGCATTACCTTTCTGTGACTTCGTCGTTTGTGTCGCTTGCATTTGTTAGAATACCGATTTCGTACACCACTGCTTTTATAACGTATCTACAGCAAAAGAAAGAGATCTTTATTATTCGAATGAGTGTTCGTTGTTTATATAGAATAAAACAAGTACAAAGTATAAATACTCTATGCTAGAAAAGTGTTAGAATTATGAAATCTTCTTACAAATTATCATCCAATGAAGCGTTTGTCGAATTATGCATCAATGTTGTAGCTGTTGAGCCATAATCTTCGCTGAATACAGGTAATGCTGCACCGAATTGAACAACCATATAGAAAAGTAATAGCATCGAGTAAAATACGCGAGAGACTTTAACATCGTGTTTGATTTCACTGTTACACAACATTTTCAACAGTACTTCCTATTTCCATGTGGCTACTTTTATATCGAGCTGGTGCTGTTTCATTAGCACCATTCCCCCTTTTTAACTTATAGGTGTAACGTGTGTTGTTACATACATTTTCATCTTGTTCATAAGTGAGAATGGAAAATTTGCAAGCGGAAAGTTCTAATAAACAATGTATGTACATTGAATATTTTTGGAATCTGCGAGAGAACGTGACCAAGGTGTAATTTATATCTTTGATAACCATAAAATTAAGTGTACTCTTCAAAAATATTATAAATGAAATTGGAAATCTTGAAACTGATATGTAATCGGGAGATACAAATTTTATAAACAACTACAAAAAAATATCAGAATACGATATATTGCGTAATGAAACATTTATTTAATAACAAGAATAATGTATAAATATATAAATAGAGCGCCAAGTATACAGACGAAATATTTTACTTGCAAGATGCAATGCATGTAATGTGTAAGCTTCGATCCATACTTATTAAATTAACACATAGGTGAGAATGAACTTCTACATAAGTCGCACATACACACGCATTTTAAACCTGCGTTATGCGATTGCTTGGAATACTATTTTTAAGTTATTAAAAAATATATGTACAATATAAGGAAACATTATTAGCTTCGTTATGTTATTTGTTCGTATTCAAATTATACAGGGTGAGTCGCCTAACGTTTGTGCCTCAAATATCTTTGTTGTTTCTAAAGATACGTAAAATATGGTAAGGACAAAGTTGAATGGTATAATGGGGCTCATACGATGCCAAAAAAATTTTGTTTTTATGTCACTTTTTTTAGAGATACCAAGGTCACCTTGACTTTTTTAAAATGGAACCACCCTTTTTTAAACAACTATAGAGATAACGTATAAGATTTAACATTGGTAATGCCTGTAAACGGGCTTTGAAGGAATGTTGAACTCGGTCCGTGACCTTGAATGACCTTGAGTAATTATAGTCACTGAATTCGTAATGAAAGGGACTATCATTGTAGGGTGAGGCACTAAATATTGCCACCTCAAATATCTTTGTTTTTTCTAAAGATACCTCAAATATGTCTGAAGGACAAAGTTGAATGGTTCAGTGGGGCTCACACGATACCAAGAAAATTTTTGTTTTTATGTCATTTTTTTTTAGATTTTCAAGGTCACCTTCATTTTTTTTAAGTTGAACCACCCTTTTTAAACACGTACAATGACACAATTATACAATGATAAATATAAATATATATATATATATATATATATATATATATATATTATATTTTATTCTAAGGAAAATGAATTGACACTACAATTTTACACGTGATCTTTATTTAAAGATTTTACGCGACATTTCTTCTCTTTGTATATATGTATGAACAGATGAATAATGTAAGTATACACACGTGCATATGTAGTTCATGATACACGACGTTGGTGGTGTTACTGTTGCAGCTGTGGCACAGCCTACCACGCCACAGCCTACTCTAGACTCTAGAGTAGTGACTGTGGTTACGGCAGTTTGCGGCATGCCATGATGATACCATGCCACACCACATTTACAATAATTTCTTATATATACATTTGATGTAACGTTGTAGGTTATTTTATGTGTGATTAGGATTTTAAAAGCAATTTACCTTTTATTTCCAATATGAGCAGGTTAGCGACGGATTCGTTGGATATTATTTTGCGTGGAAGTGAATCGGTAAATTGATAAATTAAATTTGATGTGACTTACGTACAATTTTGTTTTCGGCTAATATTATAATATCATGAGGGTGATGGCAACAATTATATATTATAGCATAATACAAAGTACCTACATGTACTATTATTTCAAATGAAATTTTGGAGTCATCATTTTATTGTAGGTGCATGTGTCACCAGAATCCAAAGAAGCATTTAAAGATTGTATGAATACCGAGGCTATCTATAAGGGTGGTCTTCCTTGGGGATTGTTAAGCACAATATCTGTTTATGGGATGTGTAGTTATCACAAAACGAGTACTATGATGAAACTGGTAACTATTCCTTTTGGAATAATGGCATTCAATTTTGGGAGATTATTGTATGCTCAAAATTGTGCAAGAAAATATATACCCGAGTTGCCAGACATATTAAGAGCCAAAATAAATGAAATGCAAAGGTATTATATGTTCTTAGTTACCTCCTGATCAATTTTAATTTTCATAAATTGTTTTAATACGAATGTAGAAGAACCAGTCAAGATACAAAGCTTATCGAATCTAACACATTCTGGACAGAGGATCAAACAACATCAACCGAGTTCAATACCACCTTCGACGATAATAGTATGTAATAGTGGAACAGAAAGTTTTTTTAAATGTTAAAAACATCCTAATTGACTGTGCTTTAAGGTAATCAATTCCCTGATGCTAGCAACAATACTGACAAGGACACGTTTGAAGCAAGTAAACCAAATGAGTCGAAACAGCGTGTAACTTACGAGGAATTACGAAGACAAAATAGAGCACCATACTATGGAAAGTATCAGAGGTAAGAAATAAATGAAGGTTCAAAGGAAAAGGGACTACGAATTTGTCCAAAGTCTACATTACGGCTTACCGTATTCGATTATATTGAATTCTGTGGGATAAAATTAAATTTTTAGTCGTCAGCCCATGCAAGAAAAGGTGTCAACTCCAGACCCAGAACTATTGGACGAAGAATCGAATTATAAAACGAAACAGCGTATCTGGGATTAAAACGAACAATGTGCACTTGGTAGCTGTAATTATTTCTAGTTTTTGCATATAATATACATTTACGATGTATCGTATTATAAATAATAAATCGAAAATGCAATTTGTTTCTTAAATGTAGTATATGTAGAGTTACATCGGAGTTATTGGAGCTTCAAAGACGTTTGTGAAGAAAACACCCACTGAACAGTGTCTCTGTTGGAAATATTCCAATATTTTTACCAATACCAAATTGGAGAGAGTTCTTTGGTTCCGTTGGTCGTTGTTCTGGAATTATAATGAGGTATTACATGATGAGTGAACTTTTTTATCAAGGTAATTTTTTCTCCAGTTTTTTTAAGTAATTAATACTTTTTCTTGTTAACACCGGTTTTTTAATATGCGAAATTGTAATGTACATCGAGACCAACCCAATGATCTATAACGCCTTTTAATGACTGAATGGAGAAAAAAAAGGCACATTAGTTTAAAGTTTATGGAAAAATTGCTATACTTTGTTTTCTGTACGAAATTGTACCACATTTGATTATTTTACATTCTATTCCTACTGCCTACGAGGAATTTTCAGATGCGGGTATAAAATCTGTATTGAAAAAATAGTACACGAATATGAAATCGATTTGTTACAATACAAAGCTGTTGTTCATACATACGATATGAAGTAATACAATGGGGCGTTGATAAAAAGAAGAAAAACGAAAAACTTGTAGAACCAATGATACATTGTCCAGCGAAGATTTGTAAATGGTATAATAAATGGCGACGGAGCAGGAGATACGGGCATACAATATTCAATAGTACTGTCGTGAGCGTTAAGGTGTCATCCTGGCATCACCTTGACGTGCCCCACAGAATGTCGCTCCTCTCTTATAAGAGCGTTGCCGACATTCCTTCCCTATACTTACCATACGTTAGCGGGTCAATAATTGCTGTTCGGTATTTGCTACATATTCTTCAATTGGCAATTGAGTCGACGGGACTCAACTGGACCGAACTCGTATAGTGCATATACAGTGTTTGCATCCATATACATATGTATAGGTACGAGTATATAGCTGGTTTTACAATAATAGTAGTTTTCGATATACGATCATAACGGACGTTTCTCGTTATCTATTCTAGAACTTCTTTGAAGGATACCGTTGTCTCTATCGTATTCTTTACGTTTCATTGTCTCTCACAAATTCTTCGACTCGTCATACACGTATGTAGGTAAGAGTAAGTTTGCTTCGTTAAGTTTCATACGATGGTATAACTTGGTTCTGATTTTCATTATGTTTAGTATGTTGTAAAATGACTAAATTTATTAGATCGAAGAGAAACGTATTTACGTATGTACGAGTAAGTGTATATTTTGAGATTGTAGGGATTGAAAAATTTCCAAATCGCTTGCGCGTGGCTCTAAACTGTTTCTTGATAATCGATCGATCGGAAATTGTTTTATTTTGTCTCGAAAGTAGAAAACTAATTTTCGCTACGTCAAAATGGAGTATATAGTTTATCTATTGTATAGAAGGTGGCAATTTTCGCACAGCTGTGCACGGCGGGTTATCGGGCTGAAGAGCGAGTTCGAGAATGGCTGTACGCTGTACAGTGTACAGTACCGTACATACCTACACTGTACATTTGACAAGACGAGACATCTCCAAGTTCGAGCGAGGGTCGATACGTAGAGAGTGACAAAGTTGGAAGCTCGGAGCTCTTTGGTATTCGGTCGTCGTCCGATTGTTAATGTTGTTAGTTGAGATTCTTTGCTGTGGATTTGCGCAGCGAGAAACTGCGTACAACCAACCATTGGCTATCGTAGCCGACCAATCGGAGAGTACCTCCATTCATAAGTCGAGCTGCTTCCGTTCTCATAGTGTAGTGGGAGATTGCCACCGATGCATCTCGAATTTTGTTTAATTGTTAGTCATTTAGACTTTATACTACTTGATGGGCTGTTCTTTGAAAAACGTAGCTCGCGCATGTTATTGCATGAATTACCTACCTATTTCGGAAGGCGAAAAGATACTTTTACTCAAAAAGTACAAAAGAACAATTAAACCGATAACGAATAAAATATAGGAGAGGTTCTACGATGTTAAGGTTGTCGAAAAGTATGGAAATACCAATTATCTAGCGCATCCTGTAAGGTATTCTGTTTCGAGAATATAGAGAAGTAAAAAAGCAATCGCACCGTTTGGAAGATGACCAATTCGCGACCGTGGGTCGCGATCGTGGCTGTGATCGAGTTCTAAAGTAAGAGACGTGAAACGTCAGAATATCGAGTTGTGTCCCATGTCCCGGGTTCTCGGGTCCCGTCGTCCCGGGTTCTCGGGTCCCGTCGTCCCGGGTTCTCGGGTCCCGTCGTCCCGTGTCGTATCCCGCGTCTCGTGTCGGATCTCGGATCAGAGATCCGCTGTGAGACCGTCGCGTTACGATTCTCGTGTTTGCTTAAATGATCGCGCGTAGAAAGGAGAGTCATGCAGGTGCAGGTCATGTGAAATATTTGCACTTTGTCGTAATTTGCGTAACCCGTTGCATATATAATAAATCCGCGGAGCTAAAGCGCCATGATAGAAAATCGTTTCACAATCTAAAAGAGAAAGGGAATCTCTGCATCGTGGGAGGGGAGAGATTTGAGATGCTTGTTACCACTTGCATTATCATGCACAGTATGTATACTCGAGAACGAACACATTGCGCTTCAAAGTACTCCAAATTCGAGATGAATCGTGATCGGATTCGTTCACCCACTGTTCTCGTTCGTATTTTACTCGAATGCAAAAATATTACCCATTCTCGAATCGACCGCGCTACCGATACCAACAACGAATACCTAAAGTACCACCCACGCGCGTTCGTTCTTCCGAAAAATCTTTGTTCCACTTCTATCGTTCGGTACGATGAGCGAGAGTGCTGGCGAACGGCGAAACTTTGGCGAATCGGCTCTCGATCGACCGATGACGATTCGCTCGATTTGACCAACAGGAAAAAATTAGCACGTAGATCCGCGATCCGTAAGCGAACAGAGAACATACACGCGTGCCGTGTACGCGCGTATATAGATACGTACGCTACATAGGTTATGGAAACTTTAATCGCACCAAGGTGACGTCAGACGAGCGTTGGTGTAATGGCTATGACCGTTCCCGTTGTCCAAGAGGAAGATCGAGAGAAGAAAATCTCGGGGACGAGACAAAGACGGGAGCTCGCAGTTGCGGACAGAACGGGACTCGAACGGATAGGACGATAAACGGGAAGAGGATACCTTGTTCGCGCGGTCCAGACGGAACCCAGAATATCGCGAACGATTCTTCACCGAGAAGTTTCAAACGATTCCCGACGAGGGAACGTTGTGGAGGGGTCATCGCGGGAAAGCGCAATGCATTTGGATAACGATAGCTTAAAAAAAAAGAAGCGTGATGTAAAAGCAATAATCGGGGAAAAACGTGACAAAGCCGTCGGCGCTACATAAGCAGACCCTCTTTGATAGCCCTTTGACGCGATACCGATAATCGTACACCCTCAGTATGGCATGGTATGTCGTGGTGTATGGTACACCGTGTAAAACTGTTTCTCGGTCGCCGCGGTCGAAGGCGAACGGAGAACGAGAGGGAACGATTCTGCGAGAAGAACGAGGAGAGAACGAAAGCACAGAGTGGAAGACGAGACGTGTGTGCGAGAAGAGAAAGGAAGAGAGGGTACAAACGAGTCGATGAGGAGTGAGTGTGCTCGCATAGAAGGACAGAGCGAGATAGAGAACGAGCGTAACGTTGTCGCGTCTCATCGCATCGCATCGGAAGAGAGAAGGAAATGACGGAAATGAGAAGGAAGAAAGGATGATTGCGATCGCTACGGGAGAGAGAGGGAGAAGACAAGAGAAGAAAGAGAGGTAGGGAGGAGACAAGAGAAGGCAAGAGAATACAAGAGAAGAGAGCGTGCTTGATGGTAGTCTAGAGTCTAGACTGCTCGGATTGGTCGCGCCTGGAGCGTGAGACAGCCGAAGCCGAAGCCGAAGCCGAAGCCGAAGCCGAAGCCGAAGCCGAAGCCGAAGCCGAAGCCGAAGCCGAAGCCGAAGCCGAAGCCGAAGCCGAAGCCGAAGCCGAAGCCGAAGCCAGAAGCCGAAGCCGAAGCCAGAAGCCAGAAGCCAGAAGCCAGAAGCCAGAAGCCAGAAGCCAGAAGCCAGAAGCCAGAAGCCAGAAGCCAGAAGCCGAAGCCGAAGCTGAAGCCAGAAGCTGAAGCCAGAAGCCGAAGCCGAAGCTGAAGCCAGAAGCTGAAGCCGAAGCCAGAAGCCAGAAGCCGGAGCCAGAAGCACGAGTCCTCCACGAGTGCTTACGAGTAGACGCGAGCTTGGAGCAACCGAGATCGAATGGTGACGCGGGAGAGACGAAGGCAAACCAATGGGAGATCGGAAGGGAGGGAGACGGAGAGAGTGAAAGAGTGAAAAGAGCACCGATCGCGGAGGGCTGCGTTCACCGGGCAGTTACTCCGGAACCGTTGCCTTGACGACACGTGTTCACGCATGCGCGTGCGCAATATCGCCTGCACCGCTACTTTGTCACGAGCACCAGTTGTGTTCGCCACCCTCGCGTTTACCATTACCACCTTTTCTCCACCTTCATCGTCGCTACTTCTTCACCATCGCTCGTCGACACCTCCGTCGTCGTCGTCGACGCTGCCGCTGCCGCAGCCACCGCCGCTACTGCCACCCACTGCCACCACTGCCGTCGTCGTCGCCGCCACCACCATCGCCGCTACCAGTGCCACCACCACTGTTACCACCGCCGCCACCACTACCATCACCACCACCGCCGTCGCCGCCCTTACTGTTACCGTTGTCGTTGCTGCTGCTTCTCCATCGGTGTATTGGAGCCTCCCCCTGTGAATTGGATACACCGTTACCTGTCAGGAAAGTAGTGGGGGCAGGGTGGTAGACGGTGGCTGGAAGGGAGCAAAAGAGAGAAGGAGAAAGAGAAGAGCGAGGCAAGAGGGAGCACGCGCTGTCATCGGTGAGAACGTTGTTCGTACTCGGCGGCGTGGCGGGCCTATTGGCGCCAGCGAATCAACTTTCGCCGTTTACGGGTCTTTTCCATAATCATTCGCTTCCTCGAAACGTTTTCGCTTATTTGTCGATTTCAAAGTCACCCTCGACGAGGGTGAGATTTCTGTCTCGGCTTTTCTTTCGGTGATTCCTTCTCCGACTGTGACTGTGACTGTGACTGTGTATGTGCCTGTGACTCCACCTCCATCTCCACCCCCGAACATCCCCACCTCCAGGTTCGCCGGCACGTCCATTTCCTCCTCTCGCAGTTCATTCTCCCTCTTCTACGTCGCTTCGTTCTCCACCTCTTCCTCTTTCTTCCATGTGTTTCGAGATTCGCGTATCGCGACTAAGAGTGTCCGGTTGTCATGCGTTGACGGTGAACGTGATAAGACGGGATCGTGTCGGAGTTCTCGTCGATCGTCCGTCGTCGACGCATTTTTATCGCGTCCCGATACTTTTCGTTGTCAGTGATCTCGTGCGCCGTGCCGTTTCAAAATCGGAAACTTCTGTATAGATCGCTGCCGAGCCGTCGAGACATAAGTGCAAAGACGCTACGTCGCAGCCACAAATTGGACTTTCAACGTCGAATAGATATTGCGAGTGTGTGCAAGAAGCTGTACAGATTTTAGGACAACGAACCAACGTGCCACAGAACTTGTTGGCCGACACTGTAACTCGAGTAGCTTGGATCGCGAACTGTTACAGCACCGGAGACATTCATCTTGGAGAACACGCGGTCCGGTAACTCGTCTCGTTAAACGATCAACATCGCTATGCGCGCCGCTCTCGAGGTTCCGAACCTTCGGGGAGCGCACAGTCGAATCTGAAAGTTGATAAGCCATCCGACTGAACGAAGCTTTCCGAGAGCGATGCGAGAGACACACGGCCAGAAGGATGGATTTCGATCGCGGGACACGTGCCGATGATTCGGCGATCTCGATGCGCGCATCGTCGTTCGTTGTCCGTTACCGATCGAAATAGGTAGATAATCATCGTCGATCGTTTGTTGTTCGAACTTGAAGGAGAGAAGAAAAAAAGTGGTGCGATGGAAGTGGCGAGGTTCGAGTATTGATAAAGTGCGCGCGCGCGCGCGCGAAGCATCGGGGACACCGAACGCGCGAACATCGGGGAAAATGCACCGTCGTCTCGTTCGTCAACACAGAATCTTTCGCTTCGTCCTTTCGTCGGAGGAAAAGATACCGGTGTGACGGTGCGACGGTGCGACATCGTGTACTTTCGATCGGCCGAGCAGCAGGTCGGTGGTTGCGTGTACGAAGCACGAGTCGTCGCTGAGCCGAGTATGATATCGAAGGAGTTTCGGATTCCGACGAAACGTTGAGTCGAGGGGTAACGCGCTTGTACGACCAGCGACTAGAGGGGCTGACGACTACAAGATCGTAGCGAGCAGCAGGACACAGGACACAGACCGCAGCGTACCGAACGAGAAAGGCCGAGGACGAGGCGTGCAACGACATCGATATCTTCGGTGCCCGAGCGACAGATCCATAAAGGGGTGCCGGGTCTCAGATTGGATGGTTCCGCGGGGGCTCACCCTTGGGAGGTCGATTTGGGAGCAGCTAGACTTTTCGGAGTCGGAGCCGGAGCCGGTGCCGGAGCCGGAGCAGCAACGTTTTTACGACTCTCCGCCACCACGGATGGACGTGAGCGTGTGCTGCCTGCCCGCCAGTGCCGGCTCGGGGGCCCAGCACCCTCATCCTCATCCAGCTAGTTTGCCCTCCGGCGGACAACCGACGACGGTTCAGCCACCCTATCAGTATGCCGATCAGATAGTACCGGATCGGGGTCAGCCCGACGTATTGCCGGTACTCGGCTGCACCGGTCAGGATAACTGGCAGCAAATCTCGTCCGCATCCGGCGTCGCCGGCGCTGTCACCGCTGGCACAACCACCTACATCGATTACTCTTGGCTGCAGATGCAGGTGAATATTTTATTCCTCTCCTTTCCTTTCCACCCCATTCCGTTCAGTTCGGTTCGGTTCAGTTCAGTTCAGTTCAGTTCAGTTCAGTTTAGTTCCGTTTTGTTTCGTTTGGTTTCGTATAGTTCCGTCGCGTTTCGTCTCACCTTGTTTTGTTTGCTCCTCGAGTCAAAGATCCGAGTCAGTTTGCTCATTCGACTCGAAGATCCGAGGATTTCGCGACTCGGCCATCGCCGATACCGACACTCGTCCTCACCGATATAACACGGTTGTAATTATTTAGAAAGAACACACGAACCAGCATAACTACATCTATTTTGTATAAAGATCCACGGTTAGACCGTGGATCTTCGTACAGAATAAATCTGTTGGATTATGGGTATAAAATAACGTACACCATCTTTAAATATAAAATAGAATTTATTCTAAATAATACTTTCGAAGACACGTTCCGAGGCACGTCTTTACTCTACAACGAAATATTCTAGAGCGAGGACCGCTCTGGAAAAAGTAAACGATCGACCGAGAGTCGAGTGTCCCATAACGCGGGCAGCACAGATACAATGTATCAATTATTTGTATAGGCGCTCGAAAGTCAAGCGATCGAATGCGCCCACTAAATACAGAAGATTATTTTTGCTTCGTGAATAAATTCCAACAAAATCCTTTAACAATTTTATCGAGTTAACGATAATATATCTACACTTTTAAATTCCTTCTATCTAAAACCCGCAGTCAATTATGGTATACGCGACAAATTCGTTGACGTTGACGATCGCCTACCTTCTCGGAATGTTATTCTTCGCGCGGCGTAATTAACTCGTAGTCGATTACGACGAAACAATGTTTCTCGGCCCTGGGAAGTGTATCCAAACGCATACCTGCAACGTAGCTCGCGTCCATGGAAAAAAGTCTACGAGATAACGTATCGATTCTAGGGAAGCGGTGGATCGTAAAATATTAGAGCAAAGTAATAACTTCCATTGCTATTATCTTGCTCCGAGCGATCGTTGTTCCTTTCTAGACGCAGCGGTGTTTCCGCGCTAAGCCGCGTGTTGACAGGGCAAATATTCTTTGATACGCCGTCCGTCTGGGACACGCGTACGCGTCGCACGCCTTTCCACTTTGCCGAGAAACTTGAACGACGCGCCGCGTCGTGAACACGTTCCTCTTTTTCTCTTTTTTCTTTTTCTCTTTTTGATTGCGAGTGCATCTCCTCCGCATCCGTCGGATCGTCGCATCGTCGCATCGTTACTCTGCTCTCGTTGTAGTCCAAACTCTTCTCTGCTGGTTATATTTTCTGAGACATTCGCTTCGCATCGTGGTAAAGTCTGTTCCGTTAGTTTCGAATTGTATGCGATGTACACTAAATCGAGTTGAACATCCGCCCGGTTCGGCGAAATTACTTGTTATCTGTACGCTTCGTTAACCGGAACTCTGTACGGATTACAATGTGAACGGATTTAACGTGTTCCAGAATATAGAAACTCGATTCCGCTATTGTCCGTCGGCAAGACCAACCGGAAATCGCATCGCGCGACGATGGCGAATAACATCGAGTCGGCGACATAAATCATTTTCGTTGTCGAATGCGACGAATCGATCGTGGTAAAGTCGTTCGCTTTTTACGAAACTCGAACCGCGGTCGGACAATTAGAAATCGATGGAGAACCTAATCGAAATTCGAAAGCCTCCATTTTCTCCTAATCTTATCGACCCAGTGCGATCTCAAAGTTGACTTTTACGGAACGACTTTCGAACGCGAGACGTTCGTGGGATTTTCTACAATGACGAGCCGCGTCAGGAGCGTCGCGACTATGCCTGTAATATGAAACCGGTTTTTTTGATACCGTTACCCTTATCGTGTTTTAGCAAGCGAAATCTTGCCGGATAGCGGTGGGTCCGAACGTTTACTAATCGTAGGAGTCGACGAGGCAACTACGCGATCAACGATTCGCTGGTTCGCCTATCGATTCGCGATTTTGTTCGAGATTTAAAGACCGTACGTTGATCGAGAACGAGATCTTCGGTTTCTCGATTCTTGGGGGAAGCGATCGATATCGATTCTCGAGGGATGTTGTCGTTGGACGTTTGCCACGTGGAAGAGGGTCGCGGATGCAATGGCATCGCATCGGTAATTAGCCGTTACATGAACACAATCTAAACGTATTGTGACTTGTGACGCGCGTAAGATAATAAGCGGACGGAAATCCACGATTATCGTGGCTATGCAGAAAGGGCATCCCGACGACCACCGCACCGGACGAACTATTTCCACGGTTCACCGCCCTTCGCTTCGGTTCCGCTGCGTATGATTACCGTTCCACCGATTATTTCGCTCGACGCTCGTCGCTCGATCGAAGAACAAACGCAATTAACATTAGACCCGAAGATTGCCGAGTTAAAATACGAGGACGATCGTGTTTGCATAAAAGGAAACTCTCTCACGCGTTTAACATTACCAGACCGATTATTATCGTTCGCTCGTGTTTTCTCGCACGAGAATTCCTTGTTCATCGATCGTTCGTTTCCCGGCGTGATCTTTCACGGAGTGAACAACGTATTTCGGTCTTTACAAAAATATCTACGAGATGGGAATTTGCACAGATTCGCGGTACATGCGATCGAGAAGACGCAATCAAAATATGGAAGTCGAGCCAAAGTTTCGTAGATGCGATCGCGGTTCGCATTGGACGCGCGATGCGCGATCCGCGATGCGCGATCCGCGATACGCGTCGAGTCGGTTAGACGCTCGTCGACTCGTTATTCGCGATAGTCGCAATGACTCACGAGGAAGAGCAGCGAATCAGAGACGGGTAGGTGGGTGAGTGGGCGCCGCTTCTCGTGGTTCGCGTTTGAACGCGTTCACCAGAGTCACGTTCGACGATCGTATATCGGGAAACACATTTCTTATTCGTTTCCGGTCGTAGAAATTCGACGGGTTTCCCAAAATGTCATACCCGGTTCAAGACTTTTTCTATTCGGTAAACGAAGTTGCGAGAGAAATCTTAACGAGTACGAGTTGTTTTTCCCACCAATGCAGATGCATATGTATAGGTTGTAGGTGGTTTTTGCCTTGCAGCGAATGCGCTCGCGTTAAGATTCGAATTCGCACTGGCTTCGTTTCGTTGTCGTTGTCGTTACGTTTAGTCGGACTGCACCGAACCAATGTTACGGGCAATTTACTCTCGAAATTAGTTACAAAACGTTCGACCTATCTACCCATCGCAACCACTTCCTCTTCCTTCACGTTAAATAGATGGACGGTCATTAAATGCCGAGAGTGGAGGAAGAGTTATTGTTCACGGATTGCCATAATAGATTTGAACGATCGTACCACGATGCGCGTTTCGGATAGGTTTGTGTTTCCTCACGTTGTTCGAAAACCCCTTGTTCCTTGTTTACCCGTTTATTCGTGGCTCGCGTGTGGCTCCTTATATTTCATTCCAATTTCAAAGTCCAAAGATAACAGCATTTTTAAATCGATTACGACGACAAGACGGTGATACATCGTAAAACCGAATCGATCGTGGACTCGTTCCACGGCTGAATTCGGTTTCGGTTTCAAGGAACGATTCCAATTGGAAACGAGCACGATTTCTCCCTCGCCGGTAATCGTTTGTACATTGTCCCGACTTGGTCTCGGTCACGGGTCACGATCCCCAGGAAACAGATATGATGCGCGTCGCGAAGCGTGAAAAGTTTGAGCGCACCCAACGATTACGTTTATATATACGCGAGCATATATCTACGTAGAGGGTATATCGCAACCATAACGTTGGTAATCGCCGGGAAAAACGTCGGATATTCAACGGACACCGATCGGGGTATTCCGAATCGTTCGGTTTACGGAATTTTGAGAGGTTATTGAAAAATCGCTGGAGTCATTTTTCTCGGTGACAAACGCGACAACGATTACACCGATAATCTAGCTTTGGATAACGACGTAACATACTCTCGCCCTCTTGGCGCAGAGACTGGCCAATGTGCCCTTACCCCAACGGCAGACCATTCGAAGATTAGTAGGGGATGATCCTTTCTTCGTGTTGAGTGGTTATGGGTTATTGGTTGCGGGTTACGGGTTACGGGTTACGGGTTACGGGTTACGGGTTACGGGTTACGGGTTACAGGTTACGGATTACGAGAAAGTAATGGGTGGTAAGGTTTGTGCACACAATTGTCTGCCATCGTCGCAGTGCGCGCCGCAATTCCGCCTCATCGACCACGTGGGTAAGGAATACAAACACTGTACACCGTTACTCGTTCGACATACGCTATCGCCGCCGAGTCCTTAGAAACGGAGCGAGATCATTTTTTGCTTATCGACTATCGACAAACTTCTATGTTCTATACTCTACATATAGTCTACAATTCTACATACGTATAGGAAATGCCTATCCGTACAATTGTTTGTTCGTTACCGTCGCGTTCGAACGTTTCTGTCCGTAGAAAAGCCGCAACGGTAGAGAGTAAAAAAATGGGCAACGCAAAAAGAACCGACAACTCTTTCCGGCTAACGAGGCTCTGTCGCTCGGACAGGAAATTACTCGGGCAGGTTTATTGTCTCCCGACCTCCATCGGCGGGTGCGTGCGAGCGCTCGAGCTCGCAAGCTCGCGAATGCCCGTGTCTCCAGATGTAGGTTTAACGCGAATGCCTCGATACACTCCGAATATCGTTCGCGAATTGCCTCTCGTCCGGTAACGACGAATTCGAAGCGAATCAATTTGGAGGTGTTGCTTCCGTTGCTCGACTCGTTTCGATTTTTTTCTTTTGGTATTCGGGAGATCGGGCGGTGGGGTCTCGCGAAGCGACTAAACAGGAAAATTGGAGAACGCTGGTCGACTTTGGGTTTTGCGATAGGGATAAGGATAAAGATAAGGTTCAGATTCAGGTTCAGGTTCGACGGAGTAGGATGGACAACGGGCGACGGGCAACAGGCAGCGGGTAGCGGGGAAACTCGATAGAGGAGGCAACCTCGTGGCATCGCATACTTAATGTCCGCGAAGAAGCGCTTTGTAGCCAGCACGGAAGTCTCGACTGTGTAACGCATTAGCATTACGAGCTAATACCGAGGACGGATTGTAAAGCATCGGTATATCTGCTGTAATAACTGTGAAGCGACTTTACGCGTTTCATACTAATGAGACGGATTTTAACGACCTTTCTCGTGTGCGCGAGACTCTACAAGACGCAAACGCCTGCTTTTTCGCGAGGATCGATCGCAACGAGCACGCGGTCGACGGTTCATCGGCCGACCGCGTCTGGTTCTTTATCTTAGGTTCTCGATTAACAACACGCGCTCGGTATCCGTGCATTCTTTTCGGCGATTACTTTTGCAACGGGATGGATTTCATGATCGCGTAGACTATAGTAGCCGTCGAGAAAGAATAAATTCGTTTCGCGCAGCTTGGAAGATGATAGGGTGCGCAACGAGCCCGTTAACTCTCCTTCCACTGCGCACTCCCACTTTCTTGACTGAGAGTTTAATGTACACAATGAAAGAATAGTAGGACAGATTAACATGCAATTAAACACAGAAATCGTTATGTGGCAACACCCGATAGAAAGGGGGCGTACGGAGTAGAAGATGCGCAGAATGAACGAAAACCGGTAATTGCGCGAATTTACTCTTTCCTGACGGGAACCATAGGTGATCGAACAGGAACACGCGGAGACGTAGCATCGCGTTTCAAGGGTGATAGTTATCGAGTAGATTCGATTGGTACTGGTCCATGACCGATCCGGCCCGACGCGACGCGTAGTTTTCGCAGGAACAGTCTCGAGTAGACGAAAGAGATGCGAATCGTTTTTGGTTGGGCGGAGGCTAGTCGGTTATTCGCTGCGCCACACCGCTCTTCTCGCGGTCTTCTCCGATGTACCGTTATGCTTACGGCGCCTCGGGCTTCGGGGTCCCTTCGTTCCTTGTTTTCTACGTTTCTTCGTTTCTCCTTTTCTCCTTATCATCTTTTGCCTTTTCGCGTTTTCGCCGTTCATCCCGTTTCTCGTTTTCTTGGATGGTCGGTGTTCGTTCTCGAGTTCGCTCGAGTCTACACTCTGTTCCTTTCCGTTGGCTCGCCTTGACTCGGCTTATCTTCCCTCTCTTGCCTGCATCGAGATCACCTTGTTGGCATCGGCTGGTTTCGTTCTGGCGCGTTCTGGCGCGTTCTGGCTCGCTGTGCCCCATCATCTCGGTTAGCCAGCCACGGAACACGGAAACGAGTCTCGAAAATCGCGTCGCGTGGCGTCGTTTCGTCTCGTCTCGTCTTGTGTCGAAGCTCGCGCAGTCGAACGACCCGTGGAGAGTTCTAGGCGTTGACGAGACGCGACGCAGAGAAAATCTCGCCGAGAGGCTAAGCAAAGTTCTACGAAACAAAGCGTGCTCGGATGCCGCGTTTCTGCGAGTCGGGCGTGGTCCGATATCTCACAGGGGACGCGCTAGAAGAGTCGACGACCGTTGGAAACGTTCGGCGGAATCGTTTGTCTTTCGTGGACGACCTTACGGTTCGTAAAGGGTAACGCACGTTCGAGCAGGGACCGCGAGCAGCTTTGTTTACGTTTCATTCCCACGAATCAAAGTTCAAAGATCCGATCGAGGCGTATCGCGGTTGGCGTTGAACGGCTGATTTATAGCGAGCACTCTTTGGGCTACTTTCTCGAGTCGTGGTCGTTACATAAAGGTAGAAGGCCCTCTGGAGGTTTCGCGCAGCTTCGTTTTTACTTTTACGATTGCATCGTCGCTTTTGTAAACTCGAGTCCCGCTAACTTCTCGCGATCTTAATATCTATACGCGTTGAACCGAAACAGTTTTATACGTGTAACGAATTAAAGATTATGCTGGAATCGGAGCAACGAATTTCGCGAATAGAATTTTGAACCCCGAGACGGGGAGGATCGACTCGACGGGCGGTGGTTGCAGCCGCGGTCGCGCGCTCGGGCCTTTTACAGAGCCAGAGATACGGAGAGAGAGAGAGAGAGAGAGAGAGAGAGAGAGAGAGAGAGAGAGAGAGAGAGAGAGAGAGAGAGAGAGAGAGAGAGAGAGAGAGAGAGAGAGAGAAAAAGACGCAGGCAGGATGATGAGTCCGGCTGGAATCCTCTCTGAACGTTGACCTACGGTACCGAAGATCAGGGAAATTTATATCTGCTGTAGCGTGTGCACGCATCGCATCGCGTCGGCCTCGCCCAGCCTTGCATCGCATCGCAGCGCTGGATCGGTAGTAACCGATCGACGCAACACCGTTACGAAATATGACGCATACGTATAAACGATACTTAGCGGCATGCGCTTATAATTGTACGTTATTGTCGGTAGAAATGTATCGCATCGAAAATGGTACCCCTAGGATCGTGTGAAATCGCTCGATCCTTCTCCGTATCGAAAAAGCCGTTGCGTCGATGAATTACACGCGATGCTTTCCTATTTTTCTACAACGGAGCAGTTCGAAAAGCCGAATATTCGCAAACTTCTAGTGCAAAATCGTTTCTTGATTGAGCGGCGAGAAGTCGAGAGTCGAGAGTCGAGGGTATCGCGGCGTGCAGGAAGACGCGTCGTATAGCGACCGACTGTTAAGATGCGTACCGACACGCATTCTACGTGTCCCTCGTCCGCGTAGCAAGCGTGTCAGCAATGCCGGGTACCGTGAAACGCATGTAAATCCTCTTGTCCGCACAACCAAACTACCAAAGTTGTTATAACGCGAGTCGACGGTGACCGACGCCTTTTCAATCGATTTCTTCTTTCTACGTCTTCGTCCACGATCCATTCTGTCGAGGATTTTGCGAATCGAAAATGAGTCGACTATGTGTGAAAACGGGTGGAAATCTCTCTCGGTTGAACTCTTTGGAAACACACAAAAGAGTCGCGGCGATTCTGTGCGAATTGCGCGCATAGTCGAGTGCAAGAACGGAGCGGACCAGACGTTGTTGGACTCTCGCGGTGATTTTCGAAGACGCCTTTCGAGCGTATTGCGCAACGATGCAAACGCGGATATAGGTCAAGAAACAAGATTGGTATCTGCGAAGCATAAGCCGCGACTCGGAGCGGTGCGAGTTGCACCGCCATCAGAAGAGAGCACAAGCACACAGTCTCGGGTACAGAGGCATAGGCCTCTCTCGCGGTTCCATACCGTTCCACCTCCGATACCTATTCGGCTCGCTCTTCGCCGCTCTTCGCCGCTCTTCGCCACTCTTTGTCAGCATCTACCTTTCTCTCTGGCTCCCCGTCTCTCCGTCCCTCTTTCATTCTTTCTTTCTCTCTTTCTTTCTCTCCTTCCCTCGTTCTCTCTTTGAGGAACCACATCGACCGATAAATCGTTCGTGTTTCGACCGGCTGCAAACGCGTCGAAAGCATCGTTAAGTTCAACAGCCCCCGAAAACTTTGTCTAGATCAGACGTCTGCAACCTTTCCTAGTTTGGGGGCCAAATATTATCATTCTGTCTCCGAGTCAAGGGCCGGTCCGAATTATTGAACAAAATAACCCAGACCTAACCCGGATCAAATGGTTAAATAAAATCAATTAATATTATGGGAGGAAAAAAACATGGTGTGTTTTGTTAATAGAACACATCATGTTTTTTTCCACCATGAATCCGACTAACTTCCGCTGATATGGATCAGAGCCAATTGAAAAGAATCGAAGGGCCGAGGTTTGCTCATATGTGATCCAGATTATAAACGTTTAGGGAACCGTTCTATTGGATGCAATATTCTATCGTACGCGATCGAACACGAACGATTTCCTCGTTTGTCGAAACGCTATCGAACCATGCGGGTCTGGTCGAATACGTTGTCGAAACGAGCACGGCGACCATGGGCCGAGTCGACCGATTTTCATACTTTTTGAACGCGGGACGCGTCATGGTGATTGCGGATTGAGGATCGCGCGCGCGATTTGGGGTTTGCTCGTTGATCGCGCGATCAATCTCGCGACGAGTCCCGAGTTGCGGGACGGAACAACGCGCGAAGGATGTGAGAATGGTACCCGAAGATAAATCGAAGCGGTGTTTGTTCACGCTTCTCAATTTTTTTTGGTACAATCCGTGTTTGACTTTCGATGACGACGTTCGCCAGTATTCGACACCGATACGACGGTTCTCGCGTTATCTCGTTTCGCGAGTACTCGTCCATTCGCAGTCTTTTTCCCACGGTTCGGACCGCGAACCAATCGATAGACGTCATCGATTCCTCTTTCTGTTTGCCGTTTGCCGTTTGCCGTTTGCGTAGGGTTTCGATCGATCGTCTTGTTGCTCGTGCTTCGAGCAACGAAATTAACGCGAGCAGAGGAAATAATCGGTCCCGCGATTCTCGAATGAACGGGCAGCGAAGGAAAGGGCCGAACGATCGCTTCGTAGCCAAGCAAAACCGCAACCAACGAAACACGCAAATTACAATGTACAATACTTGTGCAAGATATCTTACACGTATATCATAATACGTACGTGACATTATGTTTGTCTTCTCGGTTCCCCACGGGTAACGTCTTATCAGCGGCAAACACGTAATATATGCTCGTAAAAGATACGCGCCGGTGCAGGTTATACCGTTCCATCGGCCAATGTCACATTGAGATTAGACTATTTGCAATTACATGCTTTTCTTGTTTACACGGTTTATTCTTTTCGTCGTTATCGCGAATCGCCACGAAAATCGACAGACGACGGGCATCGCGCCGTTGCACGATCGATTTTCAAAAATAAGTTGAATTCACGGGAATGGGATTTATCGGTATTCGCGAATGTTACGTACGCGGAGGCCGAAAGACGCGACGAACCGAAACGCCGATCGGCATCGAGAGCAAACCGATCGAAAGGGAAGCGCCAACGCGACGTGCTCTTAAGATCGGCAATTACGACAAATTGCGTACGAACGTGTCCAGGCGGCATTGAAATCGAGAATGTCGTTTGGTCGTGGCCGGTCGTTTTCACTGTCGCCGATAGCACTCTACCTCCGGTAAAATCCGCCTTCAAGTCGAAGGAAAGCGTTCGCCGTTCGCCGTTCGCCTTTTATATTTCCTATCGTCCGTTCTCCAACACCGTTGGCGTCGGCGTCGGCGTCGGCGTCGGCGTTAATGGCGTCTCCATCGATCCGTTTTATTGTTCCTCGGAGAACGCAGACCCTGCTAACATGTCCTACCAAGGTTGACGACTGTAGCACGATCGTGTCCAGACCTGTGCCGATCTTCGACGTTGCGGATTACGAGCATATTTCGGCGAACAGCTGAAAGAACGGTTGGCGTCGCGTGTTAGGAAAAGTTTCGGAAATGTACGGCTTTATTTCACGACGTGTCCGAAGAACCATCGCAAGATTGAGTTCTCGCGATTGACGAACGTCACGAAAAGTAAACGTCCTTGATTTTTAGGATTCCATCGGGTCGCGCGGAGACATTCTACCTCGTTCGACGACTATTGCTCGAAGCTCGTTTCGATTCGATCCTAGTGTTTCCGTGTGTCTCGAAATCTCGAGGATTAACTCGTTTTCGACAGAACCGCGATCGTGTCCGTGCTCGACGGCTTCCGTTTCGCGGCTCGAATCGCCTCCACAAGTTGAGATTCAGACTTTGTGTCCTGGGAATCTTTATTACGCGTACGCAAGCGTAAAAAAAAGCAGAATACATTTGGTTCGCCGTTCAAAGTTTTTTAATCTCCCGTCGTCGTGCCATGAAATTTCCGATTTCGATCGCACCACGTTCGAGTTTCCCAAGATAAAAAGCTTACTGCCGCTGTTTGTCGAAATTTGTCATGCTGTTAAACGAGATACCGGTATCGTGTATCTCGACTGATCTTTCGGTTCCGTCGTTTGCTCGTGCCGGAGCCCGAGCTCGAGTCTCGAATCGTATCTCGAGTAATGGTTCGCTTAAACTTGCCCAAGAATCGCGAGTAATGGATCGAGTGGTCGAATTCGCGCGATCGACTCGAATAATGCTCGCTAAACTCGCGACGCGTCGCAGCCCGTGAAACGATTCCGACGGTGGACGTGCACGCGTGCGTCGTCTGTCGTGTGTCGTGCGTCGAGATACGCGCGCTGTCACTTTCATTGCCGTCCACATGTCTTTACGCGATAATTGCGATCTGGTTAGCGAGTCTCGGGAGGAAATCGCTCGTAACGCGGCTGGTTGTCGGTCGCGAGCCAAGGCAACGCAATGCGACGCGACGCGACACGACGCGATGCAAACCATCTACCGAGAACGAGCTTACAGTTGGCCGTTGTTCCGTCCATCCGTGAGAAAACGTGCGCGTTTTCCAGTAATCTTGGCACAGATACGCGTAGGTATCCGTTCGGACGGCTTTTCATTGCCTCGTACCGCAGCGGGAACGTTGATCTTTCGTCTGGGAAAGATCGGCGCGGTATGTTTTCCTTCGGGCGCGTTCGCGTTGGTCGAATCGTCAACAATTTCGTGGAAGGGTGGCAAGGAGCGTTCACGGTTCAAAGCCAGCCCTGCGACGTCCGCGACGTTGCGAAAAACGAGAAAGAGAAAATGGTGAAAAGAATCGGCGACAATGTGAAATCTGAAAGAACTCTTTGTCGGGCGAACTCGAGTTTCCAAACATTTGTCCGATGCTAGAGCAAGAGCACTAGCAGGAACAGGAGCAAGTGCCCGCAGGTGAGTTCGCGAGTCTCGTGTCATAGGTAGCCGTGTCCGTGTAGAGTGTAGAGTCTAGAGCGTAGAACGTAGAGCGTAGAGCGTAGAGCGTAGAGCGTAGAGAGTAGACCGGCGCGGCGCGGAGTAGAGGTTCGCGGCGCGACTACATCGTCGGTTCCTACGGTATCTATACAGTATACGATGCCTGTACACGAGGTCGGCAGAACACTTGGAAGAGGCGAGCGTACGTGTCAGGTACACGCGTACGTGTTCGTTATACAACTTTTCCAGCAGTCACGGAGGCGTAGAGGTGAGCCGGTGGCTTGTGGACGATCGAAAGTGGGGGAACAGAATGCGGAATAGCCTAGAATGTGATGCGAGCGTTCTCCATGGGGCTCTCTCTCTCTCTTCCTCCCTCAACCTCACCCTCTACTCTCTCTCTCTCTCTCGCTCTCTCTCGCTCTCTCGTTTCCTACTCTTCTCGTTGCCCGTTTCTCTGTCGCGTTGGTAGATCTTTCTTGAGGCCGCCGTTCGCTCGACCCGCTCTCTTCTCCTTTCTTCTCTTCTCTTCGCTGTTTTCGTTTTTCTGCGCTTCTTCTCGTCTTTGCTTCCTCCCTTCTTATTTCTCGCTCTTTCTCTGGATCTTTGACACCCTCCTTTCCGTGGTCATGCTTCGCCGGGATCGCCCTACGCGTTCCTCGGGCTTTTGAAAATGTCAACAGGGGAATGCTTCTGTAATCTACATTCTATGATCTATAATCGGATAGAAGCAAGCGGTTATCGAGCAAGAGGTTATCGCAACCGCTTCCGATTACACTCCCATTTCTTCATTATTCTCCTTTGATCGAATTGTATTTTCCTCTGACACGTAGCTCGCCGTCTCCGCGAACAATTTCTTGGCGAAAACAGAGGTGGAAACTGTCAAGCATAAAATGGATCCATCGGTTTTTATCGATCGTCGTCTTGGGAAAAAGGATTCCCTTCCAAGAGGAGAGACGATCGCCGCGCAGCGTAGCGCGGAGAGGTATCGAGATCTCCTTTGAAAAAGTTGGATTCGAGGAGCGAGCGGATGACGAGACGATGGCCCACCTGCCAGGATCTTGACGAGAGAAAGAAACCACCTAGGAGAGAGGTCGGAAGATCTTTCGTATATCGGGATAACGCGATTAACGAAGCAGGTGTAGCTCGGGGCGTGATTTTACAGGATGCGTCGCGACGGGGGAACCGTCTTTCCCATCCGTTCCTGCTAGTTTCCCGTAAGATTTATTCGGAGTAGAGGGACTCCGCGCGACCACGGCCCGAGATGCGTATCGCGACGGAACGCGGACATTAATCATGCCACAGACTTTTCATAGAATTCGATGGTCGTGACGGGACGGGACGAGACAGGACAATCGCGAGTGCAAACCGTTTCTTGTTCTTTCGTCGCGTTAATTTCTCTATCAAAGATCGGCGAGCGGTCTCGCATTTCTAATAGTCGTAGTCCTCGAATCGTACCGCGAACTCGTTTTGGGCTGAACTTTCGAAAGAAATTGAGCAACGAAATAGCAACAGGTGCACCTCGGAAAAACAGTGTCGAGGCGGCGCGACGATCTCGTGGATCGTATTAGAAAATGAAACGCGGCGGGATATCGCGCGACGCTTGCTCGGCAGATAAGAGCTCTTCCGTGGGCGTGAGCGGGGGCGGGGACGTCGAGGAGGGTCGGGATCCACGGTAGATCGATGAGACAACACCGGTACTTTACGAAGGCACATTCGATTTTCCGAACGGAAATGGTCAACGACGCGGTAGGCCAACGACACTCTGATGCAAACCAAATGGTCGCGAATCAACGACCGAAAGAGCATCTTCGTCACTTTCGAGTTGCTCTATTCAAAATGTAAAATTGTGAGGCGATTTTGGATACTGGCCGATGTTTTCCGATGTTTTCCGACGACAACGACAACGACGACGACGACGACGACGACGACTACGATTACGACGAGACTGACCGTCGTTGAAATTCCAAGTGTACGATTCTCGTGGTACGAGCGCAGCATTGCGCAACGAGCTTGGCACGCGATTTGAAGCACAGGCAGTCAGATGCAATGCGATTTCAACGATACATATGATTTTAGCAAGACCGTTCGTCGTTCGTCGTTCGTCGTTCGTCGTTCGTCGGACGGACGAGCTCCGAAATGGGTCACGGAACGTAGCAAAGGTAACGGCGATTATCCTTTGAAATTGCAACGTTTCACAGCTAATACCAACAGTATTAGACAGTATTAACAGATCTTTTAAAACTACCAACTTTGAACTTGCGTATCCCCAACGGAGGTACGTATTAAATATTGGTTGTAACAAAACAACATACTCTAGAATTTTATAAATAAAGTTTTATTACACAGATATTTAAATTACAAAAAAAAAAATGTTTAGTGTTGGCCACGATTTCGGTCGAACTCGGCCCTGTGCGTCTGTCGTTGTTTATCGATACAACGGAATCGCCCCCGGGGTTCGCGAGGCCACAGTCGTGGGCGGCGTAGCAGTCGGAGTTACCGGAAACATCTAATTGCAAACGGACAATAGTATCGTTCTAATAGAAAAAGTAGGAAGGACTTGAAACGCGGGAGTGGAGGATGCCGAGCGACGCGGAGCGGCGTTACAGCGAACGAGTTTTCGCGCCTCTTTCTTTCCCGCGTTCTCGATCCAAAGATGATACGATACTCGTTGCGTTAGCCGCGCAGAATCAACGGCAGCGAGTCTCGGGTCCGTTCTCGTCCCTCAACATCGTCACCGGACAAAACGGTATGGAGCGGAGGGGCGGTTCCAACGGAACTCGCGATACGTGCTCGTTCTCGCGTTGCCGTCCGACAGAGTTCGGTCGTGGTCCATTTCTGCGATCGGAAAATAGATTTTCTGCTTCTTTTTGGCGTTTCGGACAATTTTCGTCGATACATTCGCAACAGCTTATAGGAGGTCGTCGGTATTGACCAGAAAAGAGTCGCAGAAAAAGGTTCAAGGGGAGAGGGAGAGAGGGAGGGAGAGAGGGAGAGAGAGAGAGAGAAAGAGAGAGACACGAGAAAGGCCGAGTACGCGTCGCGCGATTCGGGAAACCGGTGAACGTCTCGAGGACAGAGGGGTTCGGTCGAAATCAAATAAAGCGTACGTTGTTGGCTCGCGCAAATCAAACAGATTACACGGTCCTTTCCGGTGTTATTGGAAATACCGGAGCCGTCGGTGCGTGGCCCGTCTCGAAGCGTCTCGGAGCGTCTCGGAGCGTCTTGTTTAAACGGCTCGCATTTTCTATATCTACCTGTCGCCTTATCGGCGGCTAATCTGCTTCGGGAGATTTAGCAGAAGTGCCGGAGGAGTTTGGTTTGGCCGTGTTCCATCGAAGGGACGGCATATACGGGCATTAACTTCCCGCTGAGATTCTATTTCTTCTGGCATGTCGCGATTCTTCGCTCGTCGATTTAATCACCGATTAGACGAAATTTTGATATTCGAGTTTATCGACGTCGAGCGAGTGGAACGTTTTGCGTTCCCTCTCGCGAATCGTGGAAGCGATTGAATCGAATCTGCGATTACAGATCCGAAGCTATCGCGCCTTTTGACGAAAGAGCATCGATTTTGACGGTGACGCGTATACCGTCGTCTACATACATATGCATAGGTACATACTCGAGCATTCGTTGACGAGCAAAGGCTGATTGGGGCTTACCGATCTACCGATCGACTACCATCTAATCCGCTCCCTATCTTTTCGTTCATCCTCTCTCCGTGATCGTGTCATTGTTGTTCGTCTCCGAGTCCACGAGTCCCCGGGTCCCCGGGTCCCCGAGTCCCCGGGTCCCCGAGATCAGCGGCCGACGAGAATTCGTCGAACCGAAGGCAATTTCCGTTTGTCCTGCGAAAGGATCGCGCGATGAAACGACCAGCTTTCGTTTATCTCACGACTCTACCGTCTATGATCTGTTCCCCAGAGATTGATCCCGCGATCGACAAACATATCGGGTTCGTTTACGAAAAATGTCATCTCGCGTTGTCGTCCATTCCCAAAATAGGTTACGACCGATTCGACTTTGCTTGGACCAAACAGAATCAAAGTTTCCCGTTTCTTAAAGTTTCTCAACCCCTAAACTATCCTTTCGATTCCAGAGACAGGACAACGTTCTCGCGAGTTTTTCCATTTGGTTCGTCGAATCGCGCTCCGCTTTGCCTTTTTTTCGGACCCAGCGTAGTCTACGATTCGCCAACGAGCTCGAAACAACTCCGACGCCTAGGAATTTCTCGATGTAAACACGCATGTAGCGCGTGTCTTTCCTTCGTTCGGTTGGTTTCCTCTTCCGTTCGTTTTTGATTCTTTCGATTCGAAGAAGGAAACGGGGACCCATGGCTAGAGACTGGACGAACGATACTAGAGAAGAAGAAGAGGAAGAAGAAGAAGAGGAAGAAGAAGAAGAAGAAGAAGAAGAAGGGCAAGATCAACTGGAAAGGAACGGAACCGAAAAGAACGGGCGGAAAGGCAAGGAAAATAAAGAAAACGAAACAAGACGAAACGAAGGAAGAGGAGAATCGGTGCCTAAAGAAAAGAGAAAGGCGGAATGAGTCAGTTGGAAACGTCCGTTGGTAGAGACGCGCACGTGTGCGTGTCGTACGAGTCCACCCAGTATGTTAATTCGCGCTGATGACCCCATCAGGAAACATGCTCACCGCTGAGTGAAGGAGCCGAGTTTTCGTTTCGTTCGTTCTCCGGGTACATGCGCTCGCGCGCGCCCAACTCTCTACCTCCACGTAGATACGCGCAAGAGTATACCTGCCTCCGAACAATCGTCATCCCCGACCACGGTTCACGCCCACGCACTTGCTCGAACATTCCAGTCGCACGAAGCGCGCCAGGCTAATCGTAGTAGAATTACTATCCGCTCGTTAGGAACCATTAATAGCGACGATTCCCGCGATCGTGGTCTATCGGGCGTCGCGCGACCCAAACAAAAGCTGTCGATGATACGCGCGAGCTCAAGGTACAACCGCTGACCGGTACTTTAACGTCGAAATACTGCCACAAGATCACGATCACTGACACAGGGGTTGCACCCATTTACCCTGAAACGAAACGAAGCAACCACTCGTTTCCGTGTGACCGACGCGCGACGCGTCAGGCGAGGAAGCATCCCGGTCGCGTGCATTTTCAAACTGAACGCAGGCTAATGAAATGTTTGCGGCACTTTTAGGTTAATTGCCGCGAATACCCAACGGTCGTCCGATTCACCGAGAATCGCATCGGTGCGATATTAGGTGCGCGTATCACGGGGTTTCTTTTCGTGGAATCGAAAGATTCGATGATCCATGCGTGGTCGTAAGGGGGATGAAGCAGAAACGAACAATTTATACCTATGAATACATACCCTGACGTAAGTCGCTGCGGGATGACGTTCTTCGCGACGTCATGCGACATAGGATCTTCGCCTTCTCGAGATATTATCAGATTCTTCGCAAACGTAGAACATTTCCGATCGCTACCGTCTCGGAGGTTTCGATCGATCGAGATTTCGGTTCCCTGGGACGAAACTAATTTGGTCGGAGCAATGGGATGCATGGAGCGACGCGAAAGTCCCGAGGAAAATCGTCGTGGCCATCTGCCTAGAGTTACGGGCGCGTCGATCGGTTTCGTCTCAACCGTTTTACGAATAAAATGCGAATTTACAACCAACTTACGCGTGCCGATCCGGAATGCGACTATCGCTTTCGACGAATGTTCCTCGTTTCAACCGGTTCCTCGCGTTGACACCGGATCCAGACATCGGTAATCGGTCGCGCGAAATCTCCGTTTCGCACGCGTCTTTCTCGGTTTCCGCCGAAATCGATAACGAACCGAAAACCGACGCAACGCGTAAATAAGCCGCGCATCGATTTCTGGAAGCAAACGAAATTTTCGATCGGAGCGCGATCGAGAAATGTATTTCGGTCGGATCGTGGTTACGACGGTCCTCTATTCCGGTAAGAAAAAAAGGGACAAGACACGGGCGTAGAGGTCAGTGGGTGTAATAAATTTTCAGGTGTATCAATAAAAGAGGCCGTGATAATTAGATTCCGCCGAAAACGGTCGACGGCGCGGCGCGAGAGGGTTGGGTGGTTCGTTGGAAGTTGAAACGATGCTAGCGCGGCTCGTTTATTTTTGGTGGACACGAGGCGCGCAGCTATGCTTGCACTATGGTTCGGCTATGCCATAGCGCTACGGATACGGATACTAACACGAACACGAACACGAACACGAACACGAACACGAACACGAACACGAACACGAACACAAACACGAACGGAGAACCAGTGGATCAGGATTACACGGATCGGTTGTTGTCGCGTCCGTGGCGAGTGGGCAGATTAGCTACGGTCGGAGGAAACGGGGCAAATGAGAGTGGTTCGCGAGCAGACGATCCGCAAAAGGGAGGTTGGGGGATCCAGATTGAAAATCGGTGGTCAGGTAGTCGTAGGACGACACGGTCTGCGATCGCGTCCAACTACAGCTCCAGCTACAGCTACGCTGTTCCGAACCCGAAACCGAATTCTTCTCGTATTCCGCGTCTCCTCGCGTCTTCTCGCGTCTTCTCGCGCAGTCCCAACGAGCCCCCTGATTTATGGTGGCCATTCATTCTAATCGTCTTGCATCTCGCAGCCTGAAGCAACCCTCCCTACCGCGCGTAGACGCACTTTCCGAGACACCGCCCCCGGCAACCAACCCGTGCCTAATTGAATACAAAAATTCAAATATTTAGTCGAGACCATAAACTATTCGATTAACGAGATTCTTGGTCGAACTTGCTTTCGTACCTCGTAAATATCGTGGCGGCCGAGCTCGTATCGTTGCTCCTGTCGCTTCGTACTCGTATTCAGCGCATCGATCGCCCTTGTTCCGACCAAGCTTTATCTCGGTCTCTTCGAGATCGCTCGTTGGCATTGCCGATCCGTCGCACCTGTAACGTGAAACGTCAAGCGTCAAGCGTCGTAGAGGGAAGCAACGAACATAAAGGCAAAGGCGCGCGTCTCTCGTTGAAAGCAGCATGCGACCCTATCGGCGCGACTGTTTCAGTTTTAAGCGTAGGTAGACAGAGTACGTTTTCTTCCGCGAAAACCTGCCCATAATCGGAAAAATTATGTAGGCTAATAACGGGAGTCGGATCGCGATGATCAAATGTTCGTGCAAACGATTTACACAAAGGCGGTCGTCTGGGCGAGGAGGAGACTAAGGATTGCGACAGAAGAATGATCTACGTATAGGATGAAATCGCGGCATTTGATTAGCCATGAATGCATATAATTAACTTTAATAACCGGTTTTTATAGACTTACGGTAGCAATAATCGTAACGGCTACGAATGCAGTGGCCATAAAGCGGTTGGCTCAGCTAGTATACGCATTAAAACACGGATTCGCGTTAATAGACAGCGCGTTTTGTCTTTTATTTGGCTTATCGCGGTTTCACGACCGTTTCGAAGCGGTTCCGAAGCGGTTCCGAAGCGGTTCCGAAGCGGTTTCCGAAGCCGTTCCGAGCATCGCGTTTCATTGCGAAACGTTGGAACGGAACGCCGGGCCGGGTCAACGACAATTTCTTCTGGTTGCGGAAAATCGTCCGGCTCTCTCTCTCTCTCTCTCTCTCTCTCTCTCCCCCCTCCCTCTATCCATCTATCTCGGTCGAAACTCCGGAAATAGATGGAACCGATGAAACGAAAGGGAAGGCGAATTCATAGTATCGGGGCCGGGTTGTATCGTTTGTCGGCTAAAAGCTTTTTGACGAGAGCTATAGCCGAGGAATACGGAGGGTATCGCGAGTGGAGCGACTCGACGGGACGGGACGGGACGGCTTGAAATAGGTTGAAAAAGGACGATCGATCGTTCTCGGCGGGAGACGGACAAGGAGAAGGCTATAGGGAATAGGAAGAAGCGACCGAAGGGGGAAAAAGGAGGGAACGAGAGGGAGCATTTCTGAAGGGATGAGTTTGCACCTACCTGGTATACGTATAGAGGTGGGCGACGGGTGGCGAACAGACAACCGGCACGCGAGGTCAACACGAGAACCGTAGTCAGAGGTTCGCAGGCAGGGGGTTGGCCGCCCCATCGGCTCGTTTAATTAATTAAAAGTGCATTAGCGGGGGCAGACGACTTTACGGGGGTTCCTGGGTACGTGTGTAACGATCCTTCGACCGGAACAATCGCGCTATTACTTTCGTCAACACGAGAACGCCTCCGGAACAGACGTTCCCATGACGTTTTCGGGCCGAAGGATACGCCGCGCGATTACACGGTTTATCGCGCACGATTATTCCTCCTCCAACCCATTTTTTTTAATGCAACCGCTCCAATCGAACGTCGCAACCACGAAACGCGAAACGTCGCGTCGGGTGTCCCGGTTGCCGCTGCACGGACTGGGATACCGACGCGGACAGAACAAGGGAGAGGGAGAGGGAGCGAACGTATTATCGGGATTACGCCGGAGAGAGCAGATAGAATCAAAGCACCAGGTGCAAATTACAAGGGGGATGGCCAGGTAGCACGGAAGTTAGACGCGCTACCAGCTGACTGGTCTGCGAGCGAAGCGTGTAATCACGCTAATGCGGCGCGTCGTTGGCAAGAGTGATCCCGGTTTCGCCACAGGGATCACCCCGAATCGACTTTTCAGTGACTCATGCGCGTCATTGCGTAACTACTTTGGCTTGATAACGATAATCTTGCTCCTCCTGCGAGCGAGAGTGATCGTCGATCACCGTGCGCACGGAACAGCGGCGACCCTGATCACAGAGAACGAGCGAGACGACGAATCGTCCGAAATCGCTCCACCTGGAAATTTAATATGGCACGATAATAAAAGGTTGGCTCGCGAGAACCGCGGGGTCGTTCGAATTATGGCCGATGCCGACATCGACGCTGATACCGACGCCGATGCCGACGCCGACACTAACGCGACTTTCGATCGACACGGACGTACGGCGCTAATTCCGCTCGTTACACAGTATCCGATTCAACGATCAATTTTCGTTGCAAATCTTTTCGGGACACGGTACCGAATATAGCTTGGATGGCAAAGGTTTAAAGTCTTTGACATTAGATCCACGACGGGCGACGGCACGAAGCAAATTGTACGAGTTAACAACGATTCAGCGATGCTCTCAAATTTATACGTTCTCGATACCGCATCAGCTCGGCCACCGTAGATATGTAGAACGCGTGGTTCGTAACGAGGGAATGCGCGAATCGCGTGAGACGTCCGTCCCACAACGAGATCGATGACGAAGCAGCAGGCGAGGCGAGGCCAAACGAATCCGGTCGAATCGAACGCGAACCAAGGAATTCGACGGAAGGAAGGTTGAAGATCAGCCGACGTTGCGGTAACTGTTAATTGCTCGCGCAACGATACTTGCTCCCAAGTTCCAAGGAACTATGGAACGAGATCGCGTAGCGAGGCGATGCGCGACGGGTAACAGAGTGACGGGGTAACGGGTCGCTGTTGACAGGGAACTCGTGTCGAAGAGAATTCAATTACGATGGAAAGTGGGGTCGGACGACCGCGCGCAAAGGAGGCTCCCCTTTTTGTGGGTAAACATCCTGAAACGATATCGCGGGACCGTCTCGACCCTTCGGGGCTCACAGCTCACGGCTCACGTCCCACGTCCCGTTTTACGTTTTGACGTTTTACGTTTTGACGTTTTACGTTTTGACGTTTTACGTTTTGACGTTTTACGTTTTGACGTTTTACGTTTTGACGTTTTACGTTTTGACGTTTTACGTTTTGACGTTTTACGTTTTGACGTTTTACGTTTTGACGTTTTACGTTTTGACGTTTTACGTTTTGACGTTTTACGTTTTGACGTTTTACGTTTTGACGTTTTACGTTTTACGTTTTACGTTTTACGTTTTATATTTTACGTTTTACGTTTTACGGCGTATGGGACGATTGGGGGGAGGCAACGGGACAGACCCGGTGGTTTGGCACGCGCTCGAACTGACTAAAGTAACACAAACTGTCGGCTGTTAAACTGCCTGGTGGTAGAGCACGACAGAACGAAAATGTGCCCACGCGTGCACGTGTCTTTTAATATGCCATAATGCGTTGCATGTCCATATTCATTAAGTAATTTTCTGCCCCGAAAGTCACTGCCCCGACGAGTATTGTAATCCGAGGAGATCCCATCCGACACCGACACCGACATCGACATCGTCTTAGTCCGACAGGGATTCCATTCCTCGCGACACCACAAGGAGATCGCGCAAGGAAAATTCAAAGAACCGTTTTTCTACTCGTCTGTGTATGTTAGTGGAATGCGACATCGCGATCTTTATATCATCGACATTTCTGTCTTTCATATTTATGACGCGCTCGACCCGGTGCGAGCGCGAACGGTCCGCATAAATTTCCGTGCCCTGTGGTTACGGTGAAATCGCGCGCCGTTTCGGTCCGCTTCGAGCCGAACCGCGCATCATTTTCTTCGACACACGGCAACGCAATTGTTCCACTGCGTCTAAAGGGTATGCGAAAGAATAATTCGGGCGATGGCAATTTGTTGGTGTAACGGTAACGCGGTGTACGTGAGGTCAGCGTTGCGAGGCACGAAGCACGAGGCACGAGGCAAAACGCGCTAAGCGGTAACTGTTCGCCGTGATCTCATTTAATCGACGATGCCCCGCGATTCACGATAGTGGACTTTTCGCTTTTCGAGTCTCGATCGTAGCGCGCTCGGTTCTGTTATAAATGCCACCAATTGGCACAAAAATATTGAAAGACTGTTCCATGTCACAAATTGTTCTACGCGTCCACAAGAGCTCAGTCCCGAGGAATCCCTCGTTTGTCTTTGTCTTTACCCGTTGGTGACCGACGTGCGCGACCAATAAGGTTTGGCCAATAAGAGAAACAAGGGTGGCTTCTTTTTAAGGCGTACGCACACGGACGACTTCCTTGGTGGCTCGCACCACTCGCAGAGCGTACGCTAACTACCGAGCATCCAACGACAGTTATCTTTGGGATAGGATTCGGAAAAATGAAAAAGCAGTCGCGACGTCGCTAGATACCGAAGGCATCGGAAATCGCTGCGAGAAAACCACGGACGAGCCAATGCTTGGATGTTGGCACTCTGGCACGTAGCCCGTAGCCCGTAGCCCGAGCAGCTTCTACCACCTAGTATCGCAACTGGGTGAACGAGGCAACCGAGAAGCCGAGTTCTGAGATCAAGTCACGCGTAGCCTAAAGAAAGTTGTTTAAAGGTCAGTGTAGCTCGACTTGCATCACAAATGCCAATCCAGTTACGAAATGTGTAGAGGGAACAATGATACTCTCGTGGAAAGTAATTCGTTCTCTCTCAACCACGGTAGGGATTCCTCCTTCGCGGAACCCTCTTCTTCTTTTTCTGTCGATTTCGCGAGACTGGTTCTCGAACGGCGAATCGCCGGAAACTCGGGACTCGGTCGCTTTCCCACGAACTCGACGGAAAATCGTTGAAACCTTTTGAAAATTCCAAACGAGAAATCGACGGCGCTACCGGGCTCTCTCGAGTTGCACGATCCATTTCGAATTTACGTCGGCGAATCGGGTTCGAGTATTTTTTTTTATCCGCGATTTCGAAGAGTATCGCGAATTATAGGTACATCTATCGGTGGGCCGTATCTCCGATTTTGTTCATATCCGCGAAATAATGCTGAATAATTTCGCCATAAATACATGGCGCGTCCGCGTGGGCGTAAAGTAACGATAATGCAAGTAAATAATGGACGCAAGAGTTTTATTACCTAGTCGACTGAATGGCGAGATAGAATCTACGTGTCCACGGCAGTACAGCCCCCTCGAACGTCGAACAACGGAAGAGAACGGAACAGGAAAAAAGAGGAAAGAGGAAAGAGGAAAGAGCAAAGAGCAAAGAGGAAAGAGAAAAGAGAATAGAAGAGATGCGGCACGGAACATTGTTCCGATGCGTTTCCAAGATATTTCGCCCTAACGAGTTTTCCGTAGGTCGAACGATCGTTTCCGTGAATGAAAATTTGTCGTATGGAAAGAGCTGGGCTACAAGCAGATACCAACTTTGAGGCGCTAACGCCAAGTTTCTATAAAAATTCCTCTTTATTCCTCTTAAAATGTCTCTTAAATAATCCGCCGTACCGCCTCGAACGGCATTACCGTCTTCCTTTATAGACGCGACTCCTTTGTCTGGGTCTGCGTGCGACTTCTCGCGTTGTTCTCTGAAACGGTTTAAACTTGCGAAATAGATAGTTATTCAATATATAGGTCACCGATTGGAATACCAGCTTCTTATTCGCGCTTGTTCTCTCGTATCGCGTCGCGTCACGAGCATCGCGCCCCGTTTGTACCAGCGCAGCGTTCGACTTCAAAAGAGAACTTGCTTCGGCTTTTATCGCAAAGATGAGTTTGCGCGTGACCAATTAAGAGCCGATACCGATCGAAAACTCGTCGATTTGAACCGGAGTCTATTCCGAGACGGAGCGGGGCAGCGCTCCGAGGGGCAGAGATTTCGTTCGGGGAGACCGACAGAGACGCGAGACCGTATCGTCGCGAGACGAACGCATCGAGCCATAAATCGCGAGTCGAATCCGTGTCCGAACTTAATCCTCGATTCCACCACGCCTCCTTCTCGTTTCTTCCTTTACGCCTTCGTCTCGAAACTTTTTTCTCTTTCATCATCTCTGTCTCTTTCTTCTTCTTTTTCTCCTCTGGTTCGCAGCGTCGCGTCGCGTCGCATAGCGTCGTTTGCACGAGACGGGCCACAGGGATCGCCCATCTCGTGCCATCGTTTAAGTAAATTACCGGCTTGCCGTCCGAGAAACAACACCGTTGCGTAGATTTTCGTACGACTTTTGTACCCCTTCTTTTCGGGTCTGATGAGACGGTAACGACCATGTTCTTCCGCGAAGGTTCGGGATTCGTCTACGCGAATCGAATTTCGAAAATTTCTTTTTTTTTTTATAATATTGTTCATTTAAGGTCGCATTAACATCGAGGTCATTAGTGTTCGCATTTAATACATGATTACACGCATGAGGAAATATTTAGATTCTGTGGTATAGGTCTACATTTTTTAGAAAGGAAAGGACAGATGCAATGTTCTTTTGATCATTGAGGCATTCGCTAAGATCCGTTGGTATATTGAGAGCTTGTCGTTGAGTTTGAAAAGCTGGGCACTCAAGAAGTATGTGTTCAATAGACAGTGGTATGTTACACGGAATACAAAGAGTTGGGGGGTTTTTCGTGATTTTATGAAGGTGTGTAACATTTGAGTGTCCAATTCTAAGTCGCGTAGCGACTACTTGATCTTTTCTATGGCTCATATTAGGGGAGCTATTATAGATATCTGTCCTTATTTTGAATAATTTGACAGGGGGAGAGCTAGTCCATTTTTCGTTCCAGCTATTGTGGATTTTCATCTTAAGTTCTCTAATTAGATCATTGGGAGATCGGAAAGTTATGTAGTGTGGTTTTAATAGCTTCTCTGGCAGCTTTGTCAGCCTTCTCATTTCCGGCGATTCCCGTGTGGGAAATTCGAAAATTGACGAGCGCGAAACGAGTCGGTAAAGGACGATACCGTCCCGTCGGAAGATTATTGGTAGAAGATTCTCGGTCGGATAGCCGGTGGATTCGAAAAATGGCCGACGCCGACGGTACGCCGACGAGGCTGACATTTTCTCGAGCGGTTATCGCGATAAGACAGCTTTAGGTCAGAGGGTGTGGCCTCTTGCCGGATTGATTCGGCGAGCTCGCTTCTGCGCGCTACGGTTCGTTACCGCGAACAGTATGGCCGCTTTTCATGTCGCAGCTCTTCATCCATCTTTCTTGTCCCATTTCGCCCGAGACGCGATAAATAGACCGAACGATAAAGCTGTCGCTATATTGCCGGCGAATTCATCCGATGGTTCGCTTTCGATAATTATGATATACGACGGCCCGAGTAAGCTAGCCGAGCAGACTCGCGCAGAGACGGCGTGGCGCGTCGATATCGTCGTCCGTGTCGTCGCTTCGATCAAATTCGTACGTTCGACCACACGACCGCGCAACCAGATAAGCGATCTCTACAATTCTAATCTCCTCCGCGGTTGTTTGTCGGTTGACGTGTGCAGCGTCTTTTTGTACATTATTTATTCCTCGCGACCGATGTCGTTGATTCGCGATTTGCGTTCGTTGATTCAGTACTTTTCCAGATGGCTGAACGCTACTCGGATCCAGCTCGCCAGTCGATTTACTTTTTTTTTTTTCTCGTTGCCATCGCAGTCGTATTCACGCCTGTAATTCTATCGGCGGAAAACGATTTATCACGATGTTGGTATAAATGAGAGCAGATCGCCTTTTCGCGCTCTCGTTTGCGAGTGCGAGCGCGTCAGCGATTACGCGTTCCTTTGTCAGCGGTGGAGGCCGTCCGATTGCCGATTGGTCGGAATAAAAACTGCTAGGCGGAACGAACGAGCGAGCGCGAGCCCGACACCGACAGGAACGTTTTTCTAGTTGCACGCCAGTTACGATGACGACGCACTATCTATCGATGCGGTGCGGTGGTGCGGTGGTGCGGTGGTGCGGCGCGGCGCGGCGCGCGGCGGTACGATGGCACAGCGTAGCAGCGCGGCGTGGGTGTTCGTTCTCGGTCTGACAGATTCGAGAACGCATTATTAACACCGGCGACCCTGGCTCTATGATTACGCGCATTAATAGCCGGATGGACGAACTTTGCTCGCGCTCCGCACTATTATTATTACGGCAACGCGAATCTAGAGACATTCTCGAATAAAATCAAAGGGAGAACCGAGAAAGACGAATTGACAGAGACTAGGACAGGGAGATGGGGGGAATAGTCGGCATGGATGCAATATAGGGAACAGAAGGAGCAGAGGGAAGAGTGGAAGACCGGCTGCCGTAGAGTATGCGTATACCTATCCGCGATACCGAGATTTTCGCGCGATATTCGTCCGAGAATACGCGTCGAAAAGTTGAAACGCGAACGCGTTATTTTCGAGCCCGCGATACGGTATCGTAGCAGGTATCGTGGCGGCCCTCGAATTCAAAGATTACCGAGGCGTACCGGCAAATAAGCGGAGAAGTATTCGTAACTGTTTGCACGGCCCAAAACGTGTAATCAAGTCGACGCGCGACCGCAGCGAACGGGTCACGATCTTAGTTGGTTATTTCTTATACATGTATGTATATGAACGAGCACCGAGACCCGGTCAGCCGATACGTCGTTATCGTATAACAATAATATCATGTTTGACGCGCGTCGATGACGACAACAGCAACGGCGCGGCACCGGCAATGGCGATAGGGACGTCGACGGCGACGGCTGCGACCAAAACACACCTATCGTGCCTCCCTGCGAACGCGTTTCCAAATTGCATATCGGCTACGATCGAGCGTTGCGAGTATACCAATCTTCCAACGATGAATAATTCATTGCGTAAATAATTCATAAATCGCGGTACCTATAAGCTCGCCGAACCGAGGGCCGCGAATCGCTCGAGAATTTCCGTCAAGAATCCCCTTGATCCCGATCCGCGTCGCTTTTCCTCGCTTGGCGCGTCCTTTTTCGAATCTGCTCCTCTGTTCTCTGGAAACTAATTTTCTCGCGTCAACCATCTTCGGCGTATGGGCGAGTAGATACGTACCTATGTCGCCCCGCACCGCGCGCGCTGTTCGTCCAGACACGCACGAAAGAGGCGTACACGACGGTCGATAAATTTCTACCGATAAAATCGAAGCGTTCGATCACCGAATGCCGGTGCCGGTCGTCTTATTGGCAGTCATTCGCGTTACTACCACGAACTCATCTTGTCCGCGCTGCGTCGTGAATTCCTTACGTCTGGCGCGCGCTTCGACATTCATCGTACGTACATCCAGACACCGTTTCGTTCGATCCATGCCGTAACGGAGATGCGCGGGCGGCGTACTCGAAAACTTTGATTCGCGAGATTCGTTGTGATTTGCCAGCCGAGGATCGGGGGTGTACGGTCGACCTTCGACCGAGAGCATCCAATCTTTCGATTCGGACAACCGGAAAGTAGGAGGGGATGGTAGAACGATGACGTCGCTGTCGGTCGCGCTCGCCCTGCTCGCTCGCCGAGAAAGAGCGTGGAAGGGGCGTTGCGGTTCGGCGCATTAAATTGTTTACGAATGTTGCGCGTTCTATCCACGGAGTCGAGTGGCATTGGTCGAACGCTCGCGAGCGGAGAGCGCGGCGCACGAGGGCGGCGCGGCGTTGCGCGTGTACAAATCATGCGAAGAATGACGCGGCGCGGTTGCGGCGCGCGGCGGTCGCGGCGGAGGAAGCAACTTGTTCCCTCCCTACCTCCCTCCCGCCCTCCTTTCCGCCCTCCGTTCGTCCGTGCTATCTTAGGGACGAAGCGAACTATGTACCCTCTTTCCTGTCCACTCTACCGCCCGATCCCTTTGGTTCGGGTCTGTTCTTGCGCAGCGCGTCGCGTTGCGTCGTAGGTCGTAGTGCGCGTGGCGCGCGGTGTAGGAGACCTCATGCTGCTGCACAGCCCTCGACGCGTTCGTTGTACATCAACCGAGAACAACGCGCAGTGTGCCCTTTCGTGAATCAACATATCGCAAGTCACCCCGGTTCGTTTACCCGACCCGCCCGCCCGGCACGCCCGATCGTCCGACCGCTCGATTGCTCAACCTACTCCCGACTCGTCTCCACCGTCGACATCGACATTCTCGATCGAACCCGTCCCGAACGTCCTCGTTTGCTCTTCGAATCCCAGAGTTCTTTCGATAAGCCTTCTTTTGCTTTCAGCAGACGTCGGACCTGGACACGTTGCTCTGCAGACAGGATCTCGACCGACTACAGAAACTCGACGAAGATGACCAGGAGAAGGACACGAGGGAGTCCTCGATGCGGATGGAGGACTTCTTCGAGGTCGGAGGACCGGTGTGTCGGCCGCAGGCCAGCTTCGTATCGTCGAGGAGTCACCCGACCGGGGCGAACGACGACGACGTGTTCCTCAGGCCGCCGCTCTGGGAGGACATCACCTCGAGCATACAAAAGCTGGACCCGGAGAACGCGGATATGCTCGGCTCGCAGTCCCACGTCAAGATGGAGTCGGACGACGTCGCGTCGCCGGTCCTGTCGCCCGTCGAGATCAAGAGCGAACCGTTGCCACCGCAGCCGACCTTGCACCTCCTCGAGGGACCCGTCTCGAATTCGGTGCAGACGTTCAATGCGCCGACGAACGGTAATCGGAATGCTTCGAACGGACCACGAGTCGTTCACCATAGAACGCCGACGACGACTTTCAAAACCTTTCCGGCGAACAACAACAACAACATCAACGTCAACAATAACAACAACAATGGCGGCAGCGGCGGCGGCATCGATGTCACCGGCAACGGCAATGTCGCCATCGGTACCAATGGTAGCGGTGCAAACGGTAACAACAACAGCAACGGCAACAACAACAACAACAACAACAACAATAACGATTCGACGCCGAATCATCAGGTCGGTGGGAACGCTTCGTCGCCGATCTACGGCTCGATGACCAGGCTGATGTACATATCCCCGTTGACGCCACCAATCTCCGATCCCGGCTCGCCGATCGGCGTGGCGCCGAGGCGGACACCGCCGCCGCCCTACCCCCAACCCTCCATCATGAATCCTGCTCACAGAATTCAGCATCCGGGCCTCGCTACGAAGTTCAACAGACGAAACAACCCGGAACTCGAGAAGCGGCGCGTTCATCACTGTGATTTCATAGGTGAGACAGAATTACGTCGGGACTCTGTTCGATCGCGACGAACGCGACGAAACGTTGATACGACGATATCGAATATCGGTGATCGCTTCGTCGCGTTCGCTGCATCATCGTGACGCGCGCACCGCCGCGGCGACGATCTCTCGAGGGCAAAGTTCACGGTACCCGTAACCATTTTTCAGGTTGTACGAAGGTTTACACGAAGAGTTCGCATCTGAAGGCGCATCAGCGGATACACACAGGTGAGTCGATTTTGTGCGACGAATGTCCGAGGTAGCCGGATAGCCGGTCGAGAGTGGTTTAGGGGTAAACGGGAGGCAGGGACGACAGATCGGCCGAGGTAATTGGGTATGTAGCTCATCTACGAAGCGGGACGAAGAGTTCCGTTCGAAAGCGCGATGTCGAGTCGAGTCGAGTCGGGTATAGTCGAGGCTCGCAGCGTGGGCAGGGCGCGGTTCTCGCAGCCTCTCCTTCGACACTCGCCACTCGCTTCTCGTTTCTCGCCTCTCGCTTCTTGCCTCTCGCTTCTCGCTTCTCGCTTCTCGCTTCTCGCTTCTCGCTTCTCGCTTCTCGCTTCTCGCTTCTCGCTCCTCGATCCTTCGCTTTTCGTCTCCCGTCTCCCGTCTCTCGTCTGTATCGCAAGACGCTCCGCGACCCGTAGCCCGTGACTCGCGGTCGACGCGTTTCTCTCCACGTTAAACGTTCGTCTCTCCGTCTCGCTCTCGTTATCGTTGCAACGTTTCCGTCTGTGCGCGCAGCGTCGCGCCAAAGAGCCACTATGTATATCGTATGTAAACGTATAAGGATCGCGTGAAATGTGGTATGCGACTCTCCGCTTAGTAGACTCGAACCAGCGACCCACATCCTGTCCGTATCCAAACACTCTGCTCGCGAACGCTCTTCTACCCACACCTACGTGTAATCGCGCGTGCACGAAGGAGATCACACGCCGAGATCGTCGAGATCGCCGGAGAGACTCGATCGTCGCGCGATTTCCCAATCGGTTGACTATCATCGGACGCTGATGACCGAAGGAAACTCCCGACTCCCGGGGGTGGAACGAAGTTCCAAGCTGGCGAGGTTCCAAATGCATAGGTAAACGTATGCGCGACGAAAGGGCGAATGCGAACGCAGCTGAGGGCTCACCCGTGCAGAAAGTCAACAAGAAGAAAGAGAAGCGCACCGTGTTGTAGAGTTCAGCGCGGGGAATTCATCTATTCGGAACGTATTTTCGCATGGCGCGTACACGTTCGGCAGCCTCCTGTGGAATGCAGGCCGGAGGCATCTCATAAGAGATATACCACTTTCGAATCGGTATCTCGAGGATACGCGAGGCGGTGACCCGTGATCTCGCGCCCCGACAAACACGCCCGACCAGAATTTATAGAAATCGCGAAGCCGTCGTCGTCGCGACTATCTCTGGTTTTCTTCCACCGGAAAGTAGACACATCCGCCGTGTGCCCGGTACACATTCCGGGTTTGCTTTCACACTCAAACGATCGCAGGTATTTCCATTCGTTGTTCGAAAAACAGATTTTTGAATTGGCTCAACGCGGGGTGTCGGGCAGTGAACGCTAAGACTAAAGAGAAATGGGGGCAAAGAAGAAAAGGTGAAAAGGTGAAAAGGAGAAAAAAAGAGAAGAAGAAAAGGAGGGAAGGAGAGAAGGCACAGCGATGTAGCCGGGTGTAGCGGTTCCCGGGCGCGTGGCGCTCGTCTTGAATGAATCTAACCGATGCGAACCGAAGCGGACCGAGGCTGGCTGTCCGAAGTCCGAAGGTAGCCGTACGCGCCCACGCCCGCGCCCACGTTCGCGACCCAGCCCGATCCCGAGCCCGAGCCCGAGCCTGCATAGCGCATCCCTCGATTCTCAGCTCTCAACTCTCGCGATTGCCGTTCGTCCTGTGTCGCAACACGAACGCGTTCCTCCTTTGACCCGACTCGATTCGATCCGACCCGATCCGATCCGATCGGATCCGACTGGAACCGACCCAACAACTAAACCAGAAAAAAATATCGGTCGAACGCTCGTAAATTATGCAGCGTCCAAGCTGGAACGTCTATATTCGAGGATTGTTCGCGAATGGTTCGGTCGTGAGCGGACGTCGGTCGGTTCTCGATCGACGCGAAAGCATCGCGGCGCGGCGACGTTTAGTATTCTGCTAATACAGCGATGCGCGTTATACCGTATGTAACGCGTACACGTTGCGTGTTTCTTAATAGGAAAATTTCGTGCCCGTCGACGGACTCGGTCGACAGGGTTTCGAGCGAGACAACCTTGAGAGGATCGTTTGTTTTTTGCGCGTTCGAAGCGAACGTTATCAAGATTAACCGGTAAAATATAAAACGTCCGATCGCTCTTAACGTTCGCGTAGATAACCGTGAAACGCGAGGAACTGTTCGCCAACCGAAAGAGAATTAACGAGTTGTTCGCGTTACCTTAGCGCACGCGTCTTATCGTCGAAAAGTCCGTTTCTCGCATTCTCGGGATTTCGAAGAATCCCCGAAATACGGGGAGAAGGACGTAACGTCGGGAACTCGGAATTTGGCTCGGGAGCAGTAAAAAATACGGAAGGTAGTCGCGTGTCCGACGTTGTTCGAATTTCGAACCAACGCACCGTGGCCAATGCGTGTGACCTATTACGCTTCGCTGTTTCCCGAAAGGAAAATAAGTACAGCTTCTGTCCATGTATCCGTCCAGGAACACCGTCTTCGATGTTTTGGACCAGTTGCGGACCGTCGTCTTCCGAACTCTCAACGATGGCGAAGGATCGACCGTTAACCGAGGAATTTCTCTCGTTTGCGTGTTAGGATCGCCAAGTTGGCGACAAAATTGTGCTAGAATCGCGATCCTTGATGCAGCAAACATCGACGCGTGCCGAACAGCGAGGCATGCGTTCGCGGGAGGTCAGCATCTTTTTCGCATCGCAAGACTAACGGCGCGCACGCAACGCGTTCCTGCCCGCAGGAACTTACGCGCTGAACGCGGCACGGATCGACGATTACCGCGCAAACGAGTGGAGAAGTCTTAGGATGCGCGCGCGTGCTTCCGCGAGGCAAGCGGCATTCCTGCTTCATCCACGCTTCCAGCTTGGGCAGATTTCTAGCGTATCCACCGGCGGATCGGAACTATCGCGACGATTTACGCGATCGTGGCGGTCTCCGGTAAAATCGATTCGGGAAATATACATACATCCCGGAGACGGCATCGTCGCGATTCGCGAAAAGATTTTTCTCATTCGATTACTCGAGCTTAGACCCTGGAATATCGTTCCCGCGCCGCGGTTCGATTCGTGGAAAATGTTAACCGCACGCGTCTACCGTTACACATACCTCGGTGGTTATTAAGTAATAAGCGGACTCGAGTGCCGGCTGTATGTTCCAACGACCGATAACAGCGTCGAGAGAAACTCGCCACGATAGGTAGATCTTGAAAGCTCTTTCGGCGAAGTCGGTAACAGAAACAGATTCTGAGGAAGCAATGATCGAGAGCAAAAGGGACTAAGGATATCCGCGCGTTTAAAAAGCGTGTCGTGGATTGGTGGTGATGACGGTGGTTGCGTTGGTGACGTTTGGCGGTGGTGGCGGTGGTGGCGGTGCTGGCGATGGTGCGCGCTGGATATCGGCCGTGTACCGGCTGCTCGACACACACCGCACACGCTGCACGCCACACGCCACACGCCACACGCCACACGCCACACGCCACACGCCATAGAGCACGGAGCACACACCAGAGAGCATACACCGCACACCGAGACCGCGGTGAAAGTGATCCGAAATAAACGGGGACGCGTTGTGGTTCGTAGGCGTCGTCGTCGAATCGAGAAGCGCACACGATTCAGCGATACGGTACCTGGAACGTTATCAACCTTGTAAAAACTCGTCTTGACCGGAGAGACTGCCGATTCCGAAGATTTCCTCGGGAACCGAATGCAACCACCAACGCGGTCTGCCTTTTCGAGCTAGCGTTGCGCCTTTTTCGCTATAGAGACGATAGAACGGTCGTGTTTCTTTACAGTGGAAATTTACAGAATCGCCAACCCGTTTTTTCTTCCCATTTGCATAGATTGGCGTGGCGCGACGCACGGCTTTAATCACGGATGTCTAACCGTGTAGTTACACAGCGACAAATGCTAACGACGATCGGTCGCGTGCTCGAACGGAGAAGATCGCGCGAGGTTTCTGGTCGAGAGGGTCGGACGCTTGCTCGTCTCGCCGATTGCCGTCGCGATGGGAAAACCTCGATCGCAAAAAGTAGAGATCGTCGGCCGGGCATGTTCGAGTCGCGCGTTGCGCCCCGTGGAAGGCGCGAACGACCGGATTCCGTGGCAGCCGCGATCCGAGGCAAGAATCGCCGATCGAATGACTTAATACTCGCCAATTAGATGACGGCGCGGACGGAAAGACGTCGGCTTTCTATTTTTAAACGCGATCGCATAAGCGTGCGCGCACGCTGCTGTCACCGCTTTTTTCGTCTTTCTTGGCCTTTCGGAACCGTGCGCGTCGTCCGCGTTTTCGTTCGAAAATTTGCGAATCCGACGAGCACGCGCGAAGGAAAATTGAAAGAGGAAGAAAAGCTATCGCCTAAAACAAGCTCGAGAGGCAAGAAGCAACGCGACGCGACGCGTCCCCTTTCCTCGCCGCGCTGTCTCGGAAAAATCCTCGCGGAATTCTTATGAACCAGCAATACCGTGAATGGATACAGCTCGCGGTGGTAATACCGATTGTATGGGAGTCGCGCGTTCGACTAAGACCGGTTAGGGTCGTCTCCGTACCGAGAAAGGGAGAACGGGAGAACGGGAGAACGGGAGAACGAGAGAACAAGAGAACGGGAGGAAAGGAGAAAAAGGAATAGAGAGAGCCGTTTCGTAGAGGAGAACAACGAGTCAGCGGCACGCGTGGGTGTATTTCTCAGCTATGGAGCCTCCTCTTCCTTTACAACTTGGGGCTTACGACTTCCCGATGCATACGCACACCTCTCTACCGCTCCGAAAGAATTTCCGTTCATTTATCCCTTCGCGCTCTTTCCATTCAAACCTACCTATCCTCCGATTTTGCAAGTTCCATGTTTCCCGTTTTCCGCGGAACGTAAATTTCCGCGTGAAAATGAACGTCCGCGACCAATGCAACGACTAGAAGTCGCGAGAATGGAATCGTAACGGAGAATCGGTACGGTCGATCGGTGGCTGGGCCAAGGAAAGGGACCCGTCAAAGAACAAAGCGCTGCTCTTTGCTCGGCCGATAGGTGTACCCAGAACCTTAGGCTACGAGAGATGCCGCGCTGACCTTTAACTGTACCCGCATGCCGCAACACGCTCACCTGTATTCCAGCGCAATCCGTTTGCGACCGCGATCGCGTTCTCGCAGCACCGATACCTGCTTCTGCTCCTACTCCTGCTCCTGCTTCTGCTCCTGCTCCTGTCCTCCGCTCGATCTCGGGCTCGTGCTTCGTATCGCTGAAAACGACCGAACGGATACGTGCTCGAGAGTCGAGAGTCGAGAAGCGTACACGGTGTATATAGAAAAAGTCCTCGTGATAAGATTACCACGATCTCAGCGACCCAAAAAGCCGATCGATCGTTATGCGCAGCCATCGTCGATTAATTTTGTAAAGAACGTCGATTTCACGACCGAAGTAAGGACGATAGAATATCCGGAATGCGACGCGCGACGCAATGTCCGCGAGATCTTGCTGTGGCTGCGACCACCGCGCGACGCTAAGCCTACGCCCCTAGCGAAACCAACGAAGAGATCCGTCTACAGACTCTACAGGTTGTTTCCGTTTTGATTCCAGGCGAGAAACCGTACCAGTGTCAGTGGCCGGAATGCGAATGGCGGTTCGCCAGAAGCGACGAATTGACTCGTCACTATCGAAAGCACACCGGCGCGAAGCCTTTCAAGTGCGCGGTGTGCGAGCGATCGTTCGCCAGGAGCGACCACCTCGCCCTCCATATGAAGCGACATCTTCCGAAGCAGCACGCCAAGTGACCGGCCAACCACTCGTCGAACTCTCCGACGACGAGCGCGAGTGCCAACGATTTTCTATTCTGTTTCGGCGAACGGGAGACCGCCGAGGACCGTGGGCGTCTCTAAGCGCGATCCTCGTCCAGCGGTCGAACCGGCGCGGCGTAGCGCTCGAATCGGTTTCGATTGTCGGATAAACCGGTCGCGTCGCGTTGTCTAGAGTCTGGATCGACGACTAAATCGGTGAGCAACCATGAACCGTCGTGCCGCAGGATTCGCTCGCCGAAACTCGAACGACGCGAACAGATAGTCTCGATTCGTGGTTCTTGGCTATCGTGATTCGTTGGACGCGGCATCCTCTATCTTACGGTACAATTTGTTCGCGGTGTTCCAAGTACGGTTGCGTGAAATCGGTTGTTTATCCGGTGCAACGAATCGCTCGTATCGACGCGGTCGTAGTGGCTGGACCACTAACGTTAACGTTAACGATAACAATAACGATTACGTCGCGACCGTATCGGTGGCCCCGCGTTCCCGTCATACATACGTATGTAATATGTATTTACGCGGCTTCGACGGCTCTTAACAAGCGGCGAGGTCTCAAGATGAGAATTTGATAAATGAAACTTGACAATTCGCAACCATCGCACCGCACCGACCAGTGTGCTCTTTAACGCCAGCGCGACTGCTTTTCGAATCTCTCCAGTCGAAACGTCCCGGACGCTTTTCAAAAGTATCTGTCCAAGTTGGTGCGAGACTGTTAGGTGTAAATTTTCACATTGAAATGCACGATGATCGTTCGATATCGGAATCTCGCTATCGAACGAACCGAATCGTAAAACCGAATCGAGTACGGAAAGTTGTTTCTGAGAGCGACACGAGCGAGTAAAAGCGTCGACATTTTTATGCGGCCCGTGTCCGACGATCGAAAGTTTTCGGCGCAGCGATTCTTCTGGATGCGGTTGTTGCTTAACGGTCGGGTCGCGTTCTTTCGTGTGGCTGCGCTTGATCGTCTTTTCTCACTCTCTTCCTTTTTACTTTTTATTTTTTACTTTTTACTTTTTACTTTTTATTTTTTACTTTTTACTTTTTTCGTATTTCTTCTTTTTATGAAATTTCGGTCCACTTCTCATCTACGAAGATCGCATTCCGTCATGAACGGTTTATCGCTCTCGTGGTCCATCGTATTCGTCCCTCTGCTGTGTCCGACTTGTAGGAAAAAAGAATCAAACAAAGCAAATATCGTGATGCCTTATGTACAAATTCGTATAGCTGCGAAAATTTATGTATATACCTACATACATACGTATAAGCGTATGCATGTTTTGTACGTAAGTGCGCGTATATCATCGAAAAATTGACGCGTCGCATTCGTTGCAGTCGATAACGAGAGATTTATGCACTTGCGTGCATAATGTACAAGTATGTGTGTGCGTGTGTCTACGTGTAAAAAGTCGATACATATCCAGTGACTATGTAGTTAGTGTAATATTACCTGTACAATATTCGATCGTAGTATTTGAGTTCGCGTCCGTAATGTTCGTCGACTCAAAATTTTACCTATTATTCTAGATGAATCTTCCGAAAAGTAGTGCGTCTAATACGTAGCGATATAAGGAAAACCGGCGAATCGACTTTTCATCTTGAATCAACGAGCAACTAACGCTCTCTTAATCTCTTTCTCTCTTTCTCTCTCTCTCTCTCTTTCTCCCTCTATCTGTATATCTATCTATCTATCTATCTATCTATCTATCTATCTATCTATCCATCTATCCATCTATCCATCTATCCATCTATCCATCTATCCATCTCTCTCCCTCTCCACTCTACACTCTCCAGCCATACACTTTCTCGTACCCTACGTTCATCTACCTAGTTTCCTAGCATCGCATGACTTTTCTTTCTTCTCTCTGTTTTTGTATTTCGAAGCGATTCGAACGACTGACGATTCTGACGATGCATCGCGAGTACGAAGCTCGATGGCTGATTCGTCTCGAGCGCAACAGGCCAAAAATTGCACGCGTTGCGTTTACGTGTCACGCGTTCTACACGCCGCACGCCGCACGCAGCACGCAGCACGCAACGCGCCGCACGACTTAATCGACGGAGCGTTAGAAATATTTTGTAACCTTAGAGAAAAGTAGGAGATTATTTATCGGTTCTGTAGTTGTACGCGGTCCACGGTAGATCGCGAAACCTCAGATTCGTTTTATCCTTTTGTTCGGAACCGTTTTCGGAATCTACATTTTCAATTTCAGCCTTTCTATTCGGAAAGCCGCTTTCGTATTTTCATTTTGGGTTTCGAACGAAAGGTTGAACGCGTCCTTCGTCCTCCGAGCACCCTTCTATCGACGCGCGATCGAATCTGGCTAGTACACTTACTATGCCGATAGTAATCTTAACACAGATATACCTCATTTACGGAAAATAGAAAATTGAGTGGAGTTGCGACGAAATTTTTCACGCATTCTTCCTACACGACCTCCTACACTTTTGTTCATAATGTTCTTAAACCGTCTGTAACTTGTGTGTTGTGTAATTTAAATATATGACGATATATGCGAGTATAGACACGTGTACGATGTATTCGCTGTAAATCGTTCGACATTTAATACCAAGCCATCGGCAAGGGGAGACTTCGGGCCAGGACAAATGAAAATAGATGGACATCGGATTCTGGAAAGTGCTCCATCCACCTACGATCCGTCTGTTTCTATGGGGGAAACGAAATTTTCGAAAGAAATAATACTGCATCTATTATCGACGAATCCAAACAGATGGCAAAATCCAGAAACGCGTAAATAGATGATTCTTGCCGCTCTGAACATAATATATCAGAGAGGTAATATCAGATAATATCGGAGAGGAATTCTTCTCTGATAATTAGAGATGACGTTCAAAATCACTCACGATGATTTATCACAGTGATCGCAAAATCACGTTCACGGTGGTGATCATTTCACGATCACGACTGTGATCATAACTTTTTTATCTCGTGTCATAGTAATTCTTCATCTTTGACTTAAAAAATTGTATTATTTATGTAAATAATAGAAAGGTATAGACGATTTCTTTCTTAAATACCAATACGTTACTTAATAATGATATATATAGTTTTTTTTTTTTTGCAAAAAAATAGCGGTGGCACTCCCGAACTATACCACCTAAATAATTCGTGCCGGATTGGACATAGCGACTTATGGGCAGAACGGCAAGAATTTATAGCGCGCCTCTTGAAAAGCGCCGTTATAGGCACTATACATGAGCCTGAAAAAACATTAATTATGTCAAATTTAGAGCAATAACAAATAATCCAAGGACATTGGGCTGTTCAGGGGAATCATCTGCAGTGATCGAACGCAAAAAGAATTGACAGAAATCGCGCATTGTTTAAATATTCATTCAAATAGTAAAAGTGGATCGAAAAACTAAATGGTGGCGCCATCTAGCGGCGAGACGAAGAAACACAGAACCAGACAAAATTCAATAATTCTTCCTCTCGCCGCTAGATGGTGCCACCATTCAGTTTTTTCGATCCACTTTTACTATTTTAATGAATATTTAAACAATGCGCGATTTCTGTCAATTATTTTTGCATTCGATCATTGCAGATGATTCCCCTGAACAGCCCAATGTCCTTGGATTATTTGCTATTGCTCTAAATTTGACATAATTAATGTTTTTCAAGGACATGTGTAGTGCCTATAGGTGGCTTAGTTCGGGGGCGCCATCGCGAGATGGCGAAGCTGTTTCATACCTGTGGAGTATTTTAGAATAAATTAATAATGTAAATCTTCCACACTTATAACTCCGTATTTAACTGAGTAATTAAATTATTTAGACGTGAATTATTTATAATTAAATTGTTCTTTTAAATATTTAATAAATTTGAAGGTTTATTTTGATCTGTTATTATAAAACACAGTCGTTAATAGGAAACAATTAATAAATGAATTAATATTTACAATGTGTCTAAAATATTTTAACATAATTTACAATTAATCAATATTATCATTGTCGATAAAATAGAAATCTAACATTGTCAATAAAATAGAAATTTACATTATCTACATCTGCCACATACCCCGTTGGCAACCAATTTTTGCAAAAGCCATAACCGAGTATAATTATAGGATTCCAAAATATACGTTCGATACAGTTCTTCACTGCGAGTATTTCAAGCCCAGGAACGTCAAATTTGAGACACTGGTTCCAGAGTTATTGAATTTTTTCTGTTTCTGTGTTTCCTCGTCTCGCCGCTAGATGACGCCACCATTCTCACTTACTATTTTAAGGGTGCGCAGGAGCCAGAGCAAAACTTCGAGCTGATTTCAGCGACAATTGCGGAGAAATAAGGAAGCTCCCAGACAAGGATAGAGAGATCCTTGTTTCTCCTATGGGGCTGCGACAAAGAGGGAGATATGTCACTCGCAGGAGAGACAAAGACAGATAGATAACCAAGCAGCTAGATTTTCGATGACTTTACTCCCAAATTTTGAAGCGAAGAAGCAGTATTTTCTCACGGGACTTTTTTTTAAAAATTCGTTGTTTTATCCCACGTCCCGGTACAAAGCACTTTTTGGGAAAAACTGCACAGAAAAAAATTTATTCTATAAAAACGTACACGCTTATTTTTTCTAAAGTTTCAAGAGCCAAATTGCCAAAAGGGCTCTGTACGGGGACGCGGAGTAGAACAAAGAATTTTTTTAAAAAAGTCCCGTGAGAAAATATTGCTTTTTCGCTTCAAAATTTTGGAGTAAAGTCATTGTTACGAAATTCGGGATTTATATACAAAATAGCTGGCTGACTTTCGCGCCGTCCACCGCAGCGCTGTTGTCGTCTCCTCTGCTGTTGTGTCGATTGTCTAAAAATGCTTTTCAGCATGGTTCGGTAGCGTAGTAAGACTAACGAGACCCCGCGCTGGTACATACAATTACTCAAATAATTTTTATCAGTATAACTATTTTATGAATGGACCAAACGACTTCAGTTTCTCTGTAAGGCTAGAAGGATTAGTTTAGTAATTGACGTCTAACAATAAACATGTTGAAAAAATGCGTTTGGTCGGAATTGTGAAAAAAAATAATAAAAGTGATTATTACAACTTTTTATCTGGGCCAATAACGAAAATTTAAAAATCGTGTTTTGTAGATCCATGTAAGTTATATATTTATATATGGTTAATATATTTAAATTTATAGATAAATTTGACGCTGCGAATAAATAAAAAAGGATCTTTATTCGTCGGAAAATCGTAATCAATAATCGTGCGTAAAGGCATTCCTCCACCTCCTCAAAAAAAAATTTTATCTTTATCAATTCTTAATTTCAAATTAGATATATTATTTCTCGTAATAATCCTTTTATCACAAAATGAACATTTTCCTGCATCTATCCCACCCTGTTTTCTGAAATAATGTAAATATAAAAATCAAGTGAGAATATAAAACAATCTTACAAATACATTTTATTTCCTATTATTATTGCCATTGCATATAATTATAGAATTTCAAAAGTTCACAAAGTATTTATTGTTTTTGCAATTATCATAAAAGTACACTTTGTATTAATACAGTTATATCATCCTTTTTGTAAAATAAAATTTTTATTTTATTATCTCTATGCTTTTTTACAACTATCTTATCATAATATACTTTTGTGCTATCTTTTTTTTTTTAATTTTCGCAATAGACAATCTTTTCAATTTATTGCAATTCATGCAAATCCACCCTTAATCGAACTTGTTCAAACATTGCGACGAAGTGCTACTTTGCGCCAGCGAACCGTTCGTTCCGCGCCCCCGCCGCGAGATGGCCACCGCGACGCGCCCGTGTAGCGTGTTATTCTGAATTAAATAATTATAATTTCTTAAATTAGTAAATAAATTGAGACCATGCTTCTTTGACGGTGGAATAATATCTTCTGTTATTAAAAACACGAACGTTAACAAGCAACAACAAAATAAATGAATTCATTATACAATTTCAATCAATATTTTCATAAATAAAAATTATCATCGTCGATAAACTAGAAAACTGTATTAACAATATAGACGCCACACGGGCGCGTCGCGGTGGCCATCTCGCGGCGGGGGCGAGGAACGAACGGTTCGCTGGCGCAAAGTAGCACTTCGTCGCAATGTTTGAACAAGTTCGATTAAGGGTGGATTTGCATGAATTGCAATAAATTGAAAAGATTGTCTATTGCGAAAATTAAAAAAAAAAAGATAGCACAAAAGTATATTATAATTAGATAGTTGTAAAAAAGCATAGAGATAATAAAATAAAAATTTTATTTTACAAAAAGGATGATATAACTGTATTAATACAAAGTGTACTTTTATGATAATTGCAAAAACAATAAATACTTTGTGAACTTTTGAAATTCTATAATTATATGCAATGGCAATAATAATAGGAAATAAAATGTATTTGTAAGATTGTTTTATATTTTCACTTGATTTTTATATTTACATTATTTCAGAATATGCGGAATTTTACAAGAAAACAGGGTGGGATAGATGCAGGAAAATGTTCATTTTGTGATAAAAGGATTATTACGAGAAATAATATATCTAATTTGAAATTAAGAATTGATAAAGATAAAATTTTTTTTTGAGGAGGTGGAGGAATGCCTTTACGCACGATTATTGACTACGATTATCCGACGAATAAAGATCCTTTTTTATTTACAAATTTATCTATAAATTTTCTATACCTTTCTAATATTTACATAAATGATACAATTTTTTAACTAAGTAATGAAGAATTACTATGAGTCGAGATAAAAAAGTTATGATCACAGCCGTTATCGTGAAATAATCACGACTGCGATCAACTGCGATCGTGAGTGATTCTGAACGCCATCTCTAGTATCTACATGGCGTGCGATAAGGACAGATAAAGCTTTCACTCGTGCCATCAACTTTTCTGCAGGACTTCGAATTCCCTGGTTCTTACGCGCAAAGCATGACCAGCAAGAAGGTGTCCGACAAGGACAAACTTATGATTTTACGGCAGAAAGAGAGAAACAGACGTAGACCTTCACCCTCTTCGCATGGCACAAAACCTATACCTACATCATCTTTAGTACGAACCCGTGGTATGGACAGAGAGGAATTCCTCTCTGGTATGGAACACAACCTACATCATCTTTAGCATGGAACAGAACCTGCATAATCTTTAGCAGGAAACAGAAGCCGCTTCATTTTTGAATCTGTGGCATCATTTTTATCTTTTGATAAATACAACAAAAGAATTTATCATGAATTTTTAATGTTTAATCAATATAATATAATTATGAAATACAAAATGCCAGTAAGTAGTAACCGTTATTACTATAGGGAATGTAGATCAATCATGTTAAATCTTAGAAACGTCAAGAATTGAAAAACAGATATTTGTTACGTAGTTTGTGTGCTGTTGCTTTTTAAAATCTTTCGAAATGTTTCATAGATTTATTCTATTTTGTATATAACTTATATTGTATATTAAAAGCGTTATTCCTCTCCATATGAACGTAATTAATTCTTTTCAGGTTACTACTTAAAATCTTTGTCCTTAAGTAGTCTTGTTTATATCTTGGCGAAAACAAACGGTATGTTTGTACATGTAACTTTCTCTGATCGGTGTATCAAAAAATATTTGATTTTCTATCCACCTTAGACAAGGGCAATCATCGGTACGAAGAAACGTACATACGTCGTAGAATTTATTTTATTTTGTTACATATTTTGCATCGTTTTCAGCAGTCTGTTTAAAAAAGAAACTATGGAAGGTGATTTGTATGTTTCGTGTATCAAAATTAATGGAGTTCCTATTTTACCGCCTTTGGTATGCATTTTAGTTACGTTATACCACAACAGCATTTATTTGAGTATAACTTTTTAACAGTTTCTTTTCATTTTAGATGACCGAGGATATTAAGGAAGAAATGTTTAATTATAAGCAAATTGCAATACGTGTAGAAAAGAAATTAGCAACTTTGCGCATTGCTTGTGAACGAAATGCAGACATAGATGCTGGTGTAGTCAAAAAAAATTTTAGGAACATGCTAAATAATTCGAAAGAAGATCCATTCCTTTTTGATTGTAATAAATATCAAAATACAAATGAAACTATTACCAATGGTTTCTCACCAGAACTACTTGAAAATTCTAACAAAAACTTGAAGGAGGATTCGCAATGCAACGGAGAGACAAACGGGGATTGTATGGCCGACTTTCAAATTAGTTTAGCTTCCGATGCTTGTTTAAGGTCTGGGGTGGTTCCTCTAAAGGCAAACACAGATCAGTACGCGAAGAAAATAAGTTCAACAAAATCTACTACCATTGAAACAGTATCGAATGTTTGGAAGCCACAAGTGCCTACTACTTTGAACGTTATTCCGATGACATTGAACAGTCCTGATTGCAGAGGGGATGACATATACAAGAAAAGTGATTCGCATGATGCAGGAGATACTCCTAAGTTAGTTCGCCAGGGTTCGTATGTGCTGGATACTCCAAGCCCGGTATTACTTGCGCACATGCAAATGGAACACAACACTGTTACTAAACCTTGTACAGAATATGTTCCAACGCCGTGTTCGAACAAAGGCCATCGCAAAGAATGGAATATCTCGCAAGCTAAGATCGAATGGGAAAACGAATGCAGACGTAAAAGCTTTGTTCCTACTGTTCTGACAGAATCGTTCGAATTATCTCCTAATAAAAATAAAAAGAGCAATTCTGAGGTCGATCAACGGATGCACAAATCAGTTTCATCGCTGACAATACCCGTGTCTCTAAGTGTAGCATACCCAGCTACAAGGTCTGTTGATTGCATTCGAACGATGTTAGCTAACGAATGTATAGAAGAGAGCAGTAGAGAAGCTCAGCGCGATAGAAAATATGCTATGCGTAACAGTAAGGAGAAACAACAAGATTTTCGGGGTTCGAAGAAGAACTATAATTTTTCTACTTCTCAATTAACGCACATACGCGGTAACGTTCCGGAGCGTGCAGCTAGCAGCGACGGCAGCGAACCATGTTCTAATAATTTGGTGCACGAGCATAATAAAGTTCCTATCAACGATAATTGTTCAGAGGAAATATCAAGGAACATAGACACCGAAGATTTTGCATCCAAGTTAAAATTGTCTGTTACCTCGGATAAACTTCTCACTGTTTACAAGAAAGTGCAAGAAATGCATAAAAATCAAATGACAGAGCTAGTTACTCGACAACAAAGAGAACAAACTCTGCTTAAAGAAGAATTTGAGAAGCAACAGTTACTTCTGTTAACCGAGATTCGAAAGTCCTTTCCAGAAATATCAGTTTCACTCCTTTCTGAGAATATTTTACCTACTTCGTTCGATCAAGCCACTCTCGATAGCGGAAAGCTCTCCGAAGACCTCGATTGTAACGTTGAAATTGTGAAAAATCTGAAAAGTAATGTTCAAGACGAGAGAAAAGTGGATAATTCGCGTAATGATAACGAGAAACTAATGTCATGTCCACTAGACAATACTTACTCCAAAATCAGTCTTCCTGCTATGGAATCTTGTTTTAGTAAGTACTTACTATCACTTGAAATAGTAGGGGTACAATGATTATGCTAAATTCTGTAATTTTGTGATAGCAGTGGGAAATGAGGAAGTTAAGATACATCCAGATAAAGATAGAAGTTATGAGAAAATATTGGTAACAGATGGTGGTGGGTGTAAACGTTTAAACGTTAGCAGACAGTTGTTTCCTTTAGATAGTAAAACTGTTCAGGTACCGATTCTCGATAGGACAGTATATGGGTCTAAACATGTGAGAAATCATGATTTTAAAGTCATATTTTCATTTTAAACACCTACAGAATTCTTACGAAGCTTTCGATGTTGCAGATTGAAGCTGTAAATGTGATTAATGCGTATACACGTGGCTACTTAGTACGTAGAATGATGCGAACGGAACGAGTGATCGCTTTGAAAAATACATTTAGAGAAGTTTTGCACTGCATGCTTAAATTGCACGTCGATGCACCTCTCAATCGATCGGAATCCAATTTCCTATACCGTCTTCAATTGCAGGTAATATGTCACAACGCGTAAATTATTTGATAACTAGAGTAATGGGTTGAAACATAGTAAATCATTTCTTTTCTAATCAATTTACCAAGTCATCAAGGTAACGTTTAAGCATGATTTTTTTAAACATTTGCAATTTTTATCCTTATTATTAGCTATGGATTTTTAGCACAAAAATATTTTCAATGCTTATCAGAGTTTTTTACTTTCAAAAGTGCGACGCGGCTTCTATGAATATAGTGGAGTTATTTGCCTATAAACCCGAGAAAAGAATGCAGATAATAGCCCAAGATCGTGAAATCAAGCAATCTCGTACAGAACGTCCAACATCAGCCAGATCGTACTCGTTCGCGACTCAACGGACCTTAGCCAGGAAAAAACTGAAGGAGTATGACTCTGCATAGTATTATATAATATACATTGTCTTTCACACAAGATTCGATTAACAGTTTACATGTAGAATAATATTTAAAGAAAATAAATTATTTTGTAATTTGCTGTTACCAGTTGCATTTCATAAATTCGTTATTGTAACATTTCGGTGTGTTAACATTTATTTATACATATATAATTTGCCAGTGTCTTTACATAATGATTCTGTTCTAAATACGTTCGATACTTTAAAAAGAAAAGTTGTACTATGTGTAACAGGTGTTTGCATATATGTACGTATATTGTTTTTAATTAAGCTGTATAAGTATGATAGCATTGTTCAAATGTGATACTATGATTTATTTACTATTTTTTTCTTATTCATTAGGATGGAAGAACATCAACCATCTTCTTTTGCTCATTCATGTTCGTCTAGATCCAGATGTCAAACTTGGACTTCAGATGATAAAGAAAAAATTCTCTCTCCAAACATTTTATGTAAGTTAGCCTGTAAGATTTATAATCGCAAACACGATTTTCATGGATGCAAGAATTAACGAACGCATGTATGCCGCTGTTATTACTACGGTACTCTTTTCACTAATATGTTTTTAATGTACAAATTGTTTTTAATTCCAGATCATGATATTAAAAGGAGCACTAGCGCGGGTACTGTAAGAAAACCATGGCGGTAAAATTGTAATAGTGCCTTTGATCGTTTCCGTTTTAATGTATCATACACGCGTAAGAATTATATTGTGTAAACAAGCTCACTTTGTGCCTGAATTTTTAATAAATTTTGTTACATATAAGATAACGTGTCTCGTAAGACGTGTATCGTATGATATTCAAATCTCGCGTCAATGCCACGGTGAATCGAACCACTTATATCATGACCTTCGTATGACCTTGAGTAGCGAAGTTAAAATTCAGTTTCTGTTCACTCAAGGTCACACTAAGGTCATCATGTTATATGTTGTACTATAATCATAGTATATATACGTATAGTGGCGTTTAAAAAGATATCAATGACCTTGAAATTTCGAAAAATGCGATCTTGAAAATTTTTTTTTTCTTGTGGCCATCTATATTTGTCCCTTTAAACCTAATCGTATTGTCCTCTGATATTCTTTTCCATTACCGCTTACATTTACATGTATGTACATATGTATGGATACATGCACGGTCAGCGATATACGTCACTCTTGTTATTTATCAACATTGTTCTGTTTTCATGTAAATATCTAGAGATATTCATTGCGTACAAGTATGTATTTATTTAGGTAGGTACTTACCTATCTACTTACTGCATATTTACTCACATACACGTGTATTTATATGGATACATGGTGTACATACATATTTAGTTGTAGGTTACATATTGGCGCTGTGTGAGCGGAGCAGAACGCAACATACAGGGTACAGGTGTAGGGTGAATAATCCGATGACATTCCGACGTTTATTTGAATATTTTCCAGATGAAACATTAAATCCTACCTACTTATTTTTAGATCGACTATACTTGTAACAGTGGTGATTGAGTTTTAACTGGAGAACAATGTGCGACAATGTGAACAACAATCCATTCGCTGGATTGTTTTCGAGCATCAACGATGCCGTGTCATTCTCGTCGCAAAACCAAACTATTACCTGCGAAAATAACGGAGTCGATTACGTTACGAAACTTGAAAATATAAATGTACACGATCGAGCGAAACCTACGAATGCTGAAGGTCCGAAGAGATTGAAAGTCAACGAGGAGGTTAACTATCTCCTCGCGGATGTGTTTGCAATAACGTTACACGCGACGGGAATCAATGTGCACGACAATCAGAAATTAGTATTTATCGACGTTGATTCGATCGAACAAGCGGTTTTCGAACGGTTGATGCTTTCTGATCCCGAGTCGAAATTAGTGACCCTCGAAGATCCTCAGCGAAATACTGGCACGCTCGTTCTTCCTCATACACTAGAAAATCAAGCGATATGTTATTTATTTGAATGTTTTTGTCGTTTGCAACGGTATCGGAATGAGAAAGAACTCGGTGATATTGTCGAGGAAATGCAGCAAGTTATTTTACAAAATGCTGGAGTGGCGTTACAAGAACCGGATTTGTTTCAAGGACAAGAGGTACCGGTTATCATATACAATACACAATTTGATAGAGCGTAACCACATTGGATAATCTAACTCTATTACATTTTTCAGATTCACAATCAGTTTCTTACATTATGTAAAGTTGAAGGGGAGACGACGTGGTCTCTTAGAATTCTGACGTCGTTCATAGATGGAATCGTAAGCAAATTGCAAACAGAGAACAATGAACAGGCCACAGATATAATTGTTACATCTTTTAGTCCTATTCTCGATATAATCCATAAGGAAGTAGCACAGGCTATTCTAGGATCTTTCTCTCAATCCTGGTTCACGATATTAAATGTATTTTCTTCGATAGAACCCTTAGCTAAATTACTAATTCATCATAGTACTCCACAGAGTACTCAAGGTAGAGCTTACGCGGATACATTATTTGGTGCGCTTTTTAGTTTAAGCTGTTTACCAAAATCAAAAGATGAACCATTCTATTTTTTTGGAAAGTCGTTCCAACAGGCAAGTAACGAGCAAAAGTAACTGTAAATTTGTAGATCAAAATGCATCTTGGATTGAAACCAAATAAATAACTTCTTGTCCATTGCATTGTAGACCAGCAGCGCCATCGAACGCACCATTTGGACTGCTCTGGATGTGTTAAGCGAATCTTTGCGCAAAGTTTTTCATTCGTTATTGCTACTTTCTAACGAAGTTCGTCACTTGACCCTCGAATGGATAGGCAATTGTCTACGTTTAAATGCGAGTAGGGGCAAACTTTGGAACACGCAAATTGATGTAGGCCTGAGTTCTGCGCTCTCTGTCTCCGATGGGTTTATGTTGAACCTAGGATGTGTATTGCTGCGTCTTTGTCAGCCATTCTGCATACAAGAAAATCAAACAAAAGTACCTAAAATAGACCCAACGTATTGTGCAGCGGAGGTCGGTCGATTTTAAAAGAATTAACAATTATTTGTCGAGTTTTAAATAGCATTTTATAAATTTCGATTATTATGTTTTAGACTAACGAAAACGAATCTTCAAACGATACTATACATTTAAAAGGATTATCCTCGGAAACTTGCTTAATACCAACGTCCGAAAGTGGAGCCAGACCAGTCGCGAAGAAATTTAGTTTCACTACGGAATGTTTTTTTTTAACTCACAGAGCTTTAGATCTTGGTTACAGAGTGGTATTGGATAAGCTCATAAGGTTTGTCATTCTTGAAATATCAATTCAATTTATTTTACTCCTTACAAGCTACATCGAGACAGTTCACGTTTTACGAAATTGTAGAACAAATCAGGATTTGCTGCAAATCCAAAGAGTCCATGTGGATGCACAGAACGGTGGCAGTTCTGAGGTACTAGAAATACTAACGCAACGCCTGGAGGAAGTAATGACCAAGTATGGGCTTTTATACATCTTAGCTTTGTATAAGTAAAAATGGAATTCTAAATGGGAATTGATGTTTTAGGTATCTATCGTTAAAAGCGAGTCTATTAGCTCCAGAGATGTTGACACTTTTAGCAAAATTTCATGCAACTACAGCATTTTGGTTGGTACAAGTGTATTTAAGCAACAGGGAACCTGGAGAAGAGGAAACATACGATTATACTCCAAAAGAATATAAGGAGGTAACATTTCCATTACCAGAAACCGTTCCAGATACTTTGAGGTATGTTCGAATAAGCTACCTCACCGAGAATACTCAGACTCGACTCGTTTACTCTGCTGTTACGATAATAAGATGTATACGTGTGTTCAGATGCATTCCTGAATTCGTCGTGGAGAATACCATTAGATTTTTATGTTTTCTGTGCCGTTTGAACCCAAACATTTTCGAGCAACAAGGCCCGTTCTTTTTAACACCTGTGCTAACAGAGGCAAGCTAGAAATACGCGTATGATAAAATTAAGTGGGTGCAGTTCGGTACAATGATTAGACGTGTTACTTTAGATCATAGTACTGATGGATTCTCAGCAACGGTTATATAATCCTCATTTACGTGCGCGACTAGCAGAGGGTTTAGAGGCTCTTTTACCAACGAACGCCGAAACCATCAACCCCTTGATGCGGAATTTTGGAACATTCTTCAGAGAACAATTATTTGTTACGCATCCCTATAGGCACCATGTAAGTATTCATTTCTGATCATTGAACATTTCTTCTTACTACAAAATCGTTCGCTTCACAATTTAGATTGTCCCTAATTTACTTAAAGTATTTGTAAGTATCGAAATGACAGGACAGAGCGTGCAATTTGAGCAAAAGTTTAAATATCGTCGACCGATGTACGTTGTTATGGAATATTTATGGACACTTACAGAACATCGTAATAATTTTACGTAAGTAGACAATTAAAAGCGATGGACACATCGTTTTTACGAACGTACACACTTTCATTAGCATTTGCTTTGAATTTGTGCTTTACAGTACTTTAGCCAAAGAAGCAGAAGCCAATATGGAAGCAGCTCAACCGCCATTGTTTCTGCGTTTTATAAATCTTTTAATGAACGACGCGGTATTTCTATTAGACGAAGCGCTTTCGAATATGGCCCAATTGAAACAATTGATCCAGGCAAGGTATACGATTTGATGTATGTTTGTGTTCATACGTAATTTCTCAATCTTCTCGGCTTCCATAACGCGACACTGATTTGAATTTAAAGGGAAAGCGGAGAATGGAACAAGTTACCGCAACACGAACGCGACCAGCAAGCTCAGTATTTACTCACTCTTGGAACGATCGCTAAATTTGACAATATATTGGGCAAAAAGACGATAGAAACGTTAAATATGTTAACGACAGAAATCAAATCTATTTTTTGCCATCCAACAATGGTCGATCGTATTGCTTCGATGCTTAATTACTTACTGCTTCAATTGGTTGGACCGAATAAAAAGAATCTGAAGGTAGCAAGGAAGTATGATCGAGCATCAAACACGTATTGTAAACATGAAAAATCGATCTAATAAATCGTTTTCTTCTTAGGTAAACGATCAAAAGGAATATGCGTTTGATCCAGCAAATTTGGTGTTGAATATATGCAAGATCTATGTAAATCTCAGTCCAGTTGAATCATTCACGCTGGCCGTTTCTCAGGACGGTCGGTCATACAGCCCCGAACTTTTTCAATTGGCCGGCAATGTACTGGGTAAGTGAATATCGTTTATCGATGTATTAATTTTAGCAACAATTTCGTCAAAAGAACAACGAATTGTAACTGAATTGAATGATTGCCAATATTTCAGTTCGTATCGGAGGTGGGGCTATATTAGGCTTTTTCAATCAGTTCGCGGAAGACGTAGAAGCAGCCGCGAATCAAAAAAGAGAGGAAGACGAAATACTGGTTGATGCTCCCGACGAGTTTCTCGATCCTATTATGTCTACTTTGATGACGGACCCTGTCATTCTTCCGTCCTCCAAGATAACTATCGATCGCCAGACCATCGCAAGGTGAATATCTTATTTTTTGTTAGCTTCAGAACGAATCGTTCAAACTATTACAATACCCGAATTTCAAACCATACGATATCGATCTTATTTAGGCATCTGTTGAGCGATCAAACAGATCCGTTCAACCGATCTCCTCTCACAATGGATATGGTCAAATCGAACGTCACGCTTCAAGACAGAGTTCAAGATTGGATAAAGAAGAAAAAACAAGAAAGAACGAAAAGTTGTCAGTGATTACTGGACAAGCGCAAGGGAAAATCGAAAATTTCACAATTTTATGGAGGAAGGGTATATAATTAATATGTACACAATCGATCCATGAGTTCTCAGACGACGATGAAGCAAAGAAAACACAATCTAATATGGGGCAAGTGCGTTATATCTGTTGCATTAAATCGATTTGTTTCGTAGCATACACAGGCACGTGATTTTGTACACCAGTGCTTCTGATAAGTACGTAGAAATGTCGATGTTGTCTTATAATTAACGTGATTCTATAGAATATCGAATTTTAACGTTGCGTTTCGCGCGAGAAATTTTATCCTGTAACAGTTTACGTAAGGAAACGCAGATCTATAACAACATTGTTACTATACCACACATGTAAAGAAGATACTATTTATAGTGTGTCTTCCTCGTTCGATCCACGCGGATGTTACAAACTCGAAGTAAATTGCAATAAAGAAGTCATGGATTTTATCAACGTATAGGACGAATTTTTCCTATCAAAAATATCATATCGTACACATTCAAGCGTATAAAGCGTTCAGAAGTTGATCGTGACTGGTAACGAACCATTCGGATGCTGATCGTACGCTTTCTCTGACCACAACTCCTCCATATCCTATAGAAAATGAGGAAATAATAGGAATAAGAATTGATTAAATAAAAAGTATACGGTATACGAACTCGATTAAAATTTATAGCTGTAATGACACCAACCTATAAATAAATCTGTGACTGGAATAGTTTCTAAATCGGTTGCGCCATCACCGATGTGAACTACAGATTTGAATCCCCTCTTGTTCTTGAGGTATTGGATTACTTTCGCCTTTCCACCATTTTCTACGGTCGGTTGATTCTCGTCGAATCCAGCGTATTCCCCTGCCAAAGATACAATTCAACAATAAAATATCATACTGAAGCTAACTATGAACAAACATAAACCAATAATAACCAGTGAAATAGAATTTTAGTCTATTCGCAAACACGTTTTCTAACGGAATATCAAGCGCTACCGCAACAGGCGAGATTAAACAACGAAAGCCACCAGAAATTAGAAACACTTGTTTTTTATGCGCTCGAAGGGCTGTTACCAGAGTTCTGAAATTGTCAGGAATTTTAGAGAAGTCGAGACTGTAAACAGCATTACATTTACATTTTATCGATTGAAATCGTTTCCTACTCGATGCCAGGCGAGAGTTTTGGAGGGTGCGACGATAGAAACTGCTCGACTTGAGTCAAACTGGGATTTATGATATTCAATCGGTCCGTCAAAGATTGTCGAAACGTAGCGTGTCCCTGCATCGCTCGTCTCGTCCTAAAAAATGTTAAAATTCAATTCTGACCACGACCGAACGATCCGATCCGATCGGGTTCGTACTCGAGAAATAGATCTGGAAACGAAGAAAACCGAAAACAAAATACGTTTTATAGATGTAAACGATAAATCTTACAAGGCAGCGACCTCCTCTCCTTTTCCGCAAAATTTTGCAAGCTCGTCAATTCCTTCCTCTTGTATCAGAGTGGAATCAACGTCAAAGGTAACTGCGTCTGCTTGCTTCCATATTGACTTCAAGTTCTCCAAGTTTGCCATCTACTGGATTCACAACAACAGGTTGCACGGAAATATCGATCTACTCAACCGCGTCGAACAAAGCCCGAACAATGACTATTCCTGGTAATTTTATGAAACGACACCGTTAAAATGGAACTTTTCGTCTTACCATCTGTAGTTTCAGTTACCAATACCATGTATTTACTCACACAAGTACGCGATAAATACCAGTGTATGTATCGTGGAAACAGGAAATCGTCTATAATGTCTTCGGGCTGTTTCGAGATGCGTTACATCACCGAAGCTTATGTGTGAATATTATCTGTATCTATATGTATTTATGTATAGATACATACGGCATCAAGTGTACGGCATACGGTAACGTCTCGACACGCGTGAAAAGGATCTGCACGACATTCGTGGAAAATTGATCCCCACTACCACGGGTATTCCCCTCGAAGGGCTAAGAAGCTCGATCCTCGATCAGATTATAGCAGAGAGGAATGATTATAGATATACAATATACATAAATGACTTTTCGGTCCAGAAGTTTTTACATACATTGTAAAACGTGTGCATTGTATACATACATGTGTACACGTGTATATATCGAGGTTAACTTATAGTTCATTCGATCTTACGAAAGAACTGAAATAAATATGTACTTACAGCGAATGACCGACACATATACGGAACCTCTCCTACTATTTGATTATTTGCAAGTTTACGGAGAACGGAGAGATTAGATATTTTGAACGTTGTTGAGATATTCGTTCGAACGAGTTTTCGAAACGGAAATGATGAGTCCGACGACGAGACGTGGAATGAAATGAAACGAAACGAAGTGAAATAGAATAATGGAATCAAGTTGAATAGGAGATACAAGAGATAAAAAATAGGAATATTAGAGTGGGAATTGGAATAGAGATGGTAAACACAAATTTCATTTTACGGGAGATACACGAATCACAGTCTCGTACCGCGTATCAAAGTACTGATCGTACAATACAATATTCGAGGCAAAGTAACTCTAGAGTAGTTTAAGATGAAATGTTATTTTCAACATATTTATATTTTCTATTACTATACGGATACGATACGATACGATGCAATTTTAAAGTGTTGCCACGTATAATGCTACTTTGCAGTTGGAATATCAATATCGCTATTCGTTACAAATATTTTTTGTTCGGCATAGTTTATGTTTTTCCGACTTTACTGCCGAAGTCAGCAGCGAGTTTCGATTTCGCCGATAAAAATACAAGAAAACATCGTACCAACAGAGCGATAACAAAAAAGCGAATGATGCGTTCAGTTTTCGTATATACGCGTAATCTCTAAGGTTTGGAGATTATATACATTACACAGTAAACTCGTCATGCGCGCTGGAGCATCGCTTTTCAATGGCGAGTTGACTTATGAGTTTGATTTTTGATTTTTCAAAGATGAAAGAAGAAGGTGAAAGGTTCATTTTTACAGTAAGTATGGCGCAAGATGTAAGAAGATAGAGCTCGAGGGGCCAACCTTTCTTAGGGCCTACCCGGATAAGCTATATTTGTTATACAAATTATAACTACAATTTAAAACCAGATCTGTTCGACGTCCACCGGTGGACGACGTTGTTCGCAAGTGGAACGAAGGAATCGTATTTGGAGATTTTAGACACAGTCTGTCCACGGATCCAGGTATAAAAACAATTATTTATACAAATGTCTACAACTAGTGAAAAAGTAATAAATGATAAAATAATAAAAGTGTTTGTCTACATAATTATTAATAGACTGCGGATTCTGAGGCAAAACTCTACACGTATTTACCACGCTATATGTACACACACTACTTGCGTGTACGCAAACAATAGACATTTATTTCTCCTTTCAATAAGTTATTCCCAATGCAATAGTATTTTTAAATTTTGTCAATGTTTTTACTAGGCATGCAATATGCTAATTTTTGTCATAATCGCATAAATATCTTTGTGTAAATATCGTGCAAACTTGTCGTACGTCTTGCAAATACAAACTAAATTACTCTAAAGAGGTAATTATACGATTCGTTAGGAATTGCCGAAAAGAGGAAGTGCTGCGCTCTAGATTCCGATTGCTATGTTTGCTCGAATACGAGCTGCGGACTTGGGATCGATGCACGGTACGAGACATGGGAGAACAGCACGCGGAGAAAATGGTAGTTGATCCGATGGAAATGGAAGCTACTTGGCGGCGACGTTAATCGCCACCGATGCGGGTGGCGTTGCCGCGAGATTCGCGACGAGGCGTCGCGGCGCGGCGTTGAGACTGACTGAGACTGACCGAGACGCGCGGCAGGCGGCAGGCGGCAGGCGGCAAGCGGCAACTCGGAACTGCGCGGGCGACCGAACAGTTCGAAGGGTAGTCGGTTCGAAGTTAGGTCGAGTCATTCGTCAGGATTCTGACAGCGATCAACGCCGATCACCAGCGAATCGGACCGATATTTCATTTAGCCGAAGATAAACGAGAGCGGGTCCGAGTCCGCCGCGTAGCAGGATGAACAACGCCGAAACAAGAATTCGAGCCACCTGGAGAGTCTAGACTCTAGAGATCGGCCGACGACGAACAGTCCTCCCACGATGCGAGCAGGCTTCGTGTTCCGTGGGATCTCCGTGATGATCGTCTGTTGGTTCGAGTACGGCCGTGGGTACGGCCCCGAGGAATGGAGGACGGACGCGTCCTGCGGACCGTTTCCTGGGATCGTTCTAGACGAGAAGAAGACGCGACGGTTCGAGAACGGTAGCTTGCTCCACGACCAATTATTGTATTCGGTGGGTTCTTATCGGGTACTCGGGAACGAGACTATCGGGTGCGTGTGCGATCTGCGGGACTGTCTGAAGAAGTGTTGCGATCGCGACAAGATGCTTGGCGCCGGTGATCGGCCGCGTTGCATCGGATTGCCGGACGGCTCGCGAGGGCCCGATCTTATCCTTCAACGGGCTCACCTGGCCTTCGAGATTCGGGAGATCGGGGAACGGGGCGTAGTCGCCGGAGACCTGTTCAAAGTAGTCGAAGATGCCATGAACTGCTCCGAGAACACCAACAGGTACATGCTCGAGCCGGAACGCTACCAAGAGGACACGTTCCGTCTCGAACGGAACGGCACGCTGCGAACTCACTCGAGCAGTTTTCCGTCCTCGAGTTACTGCCTCGACTGGAAAGAGTCCTTTCAAAAGATCGCCGTGGTCGTTTGCGGCCCGATGGAAGCCCCTTCCAAAGAGAGCGACGGAATCGAACAGGCAAAGTCGTACAACATCGGTATCATGGTGTCCATCCCGTTTTTTCTCGCAACCTTTTTGGTTTACGCGATCATTCCGGAGCTGAGGAGTCTGTACGGCAAAACCCTGATGTGCTACGTCGCCTGTCTCATCCTCGCTTACACGGTCCTCGTGCTTGCCAAGCTGTTTTCGAACTTTGGTTTGTTCGGCCTCTGCTCCGCCATAGGTAAGCTTTCAATATTATTTTTCCTTCTTCTCGTTCCTTCTTTCTCTCATCTGACAATGAAATCGCCACGAAAACGAAAAGAAACGACGCAACGCGAACGGAACGCAACGCAACGCAACGCAAAGGAAAGGATAAGGAGACCGAAAACGTCTGTTTGATAGCTTGTCGAGAAACAAAGTTATATATATATATATATAGGTTTATTGAAAATTACTAAACAGTATTTAAATACAATGGAAAGAATTAGCAATTGGAAACGTTCAACGCTGTGTCTTTTACAACGTTAAAACCCGAACTCCGCCGATTTGTTTCTCCGCTCGCGATTCGCAATTCTCATCGCCGCCCTTGTCTTACGCACACTTGTACATACACATATATCACCACAGCTGGACACTTCACACGCACACGTACATGCTCATTCATTCACACAACTCGCCTAAAATACCTACATATATGTATATGAACGTTTACGATTAAATCGTTTGTTACACCGTTGTTTAGAAGTATTCTGGTACGAGCTGCGAACGTTCATTGTTTCTGTACGAGGGCAACCGGTCGTTGCATCTTTGTTCCAAACGAACCCTAAGAAAGTGAACGCGGGTGCAATTTGTTCTAAAAAATTACAACGATTCTACCCGATTGTATTAGGGCCGATAGAAGAATCATCGCAAACGAATACGCGAGAAGAATTTGTCGCATAGCGTCGGTCTCGCAAGGGTCATTGGTGCGCAACGGCTGAAACGGAAAGAAACGGAAGAAAACGAAACGAGAGTATAGGAGAGCGAACAGAAAATACGTTGCGGTTCCATCCATTGTGAAATGGGGCGTGTGTCGTGTATGGGTCGCGTAAGGGCGGCGAAAGGACGCTCCCGTCGTGTTGCGCCAGAAAGATTGGTAACTCGGTTGGTCGTTTCCGCGTAGCGCGATAAAGCGTGCGGTCTGGACGACAAATCCTCGAGTCTTGCGATAAACAGTCGGTTCGCGAGTACGCACCTATCAAGATGTTGACTCTCGTCCATCCTGGTCGGAGAACGGTGTTCGCGATGCGGTCGGTATCGGTGGTATCGGTGGTATCGGTGTTATTGGTTCACGCGAAAAGTCTCGAGTGTACTCCGGTGCACGATTCCATGGGGAACAGGACTTACGGGACACGCGTGAACGACTCGAGCGAGGCCGAGGTCCAGCGATCCGTCGGGAATCGGAACAGACCTCTGGTTCCTCTGTGTTGCCCGCTCGAAAATCGGACGACGAGCAAGGGATGCGAAAGCATCGGGACGAACGGCACCTCCGGCGAATTCGTTCGCTTTCCAGCTCTTTATCGTTCCGAGGGTGCGTTCGAATTGCTCGACGAATCGCCGACCGTCGGCGCGTTCCGCTTCGTCGTCAGAAGTCCTTGCGACGCCGGTATGCGATACAAACTGTCTCCCGAAAGCTTTGCCGAGGACGAGTTCAAGCTTCTGGACAACGGCACGATCTACGTACCGCTCGTAAACGTTGTCGCGAACCTAAACGAGTACTGCCTCGGTCGCCTCCACCTCGACAAGTACGACGTACTACTCTGCTCCGAAGCGGATCCCGACGAGAGCACGTCCAACGTCACGATTGCGAGTCGCGTTGGAATGATGATGTCCGCTCCGTTCCTTTTCGTCACTTTTCTCGTCTACACCGTGATACCCGAGCTGAACAACATGCATGGACGCACGCTTCGCGGATACACCGGCTCTCTGTTAGTCTCCTACACGATACTCGTGATCGTGCAGACCGTCCCGCAAGATCGCATCTCGAACAATCTGTGCATCGTTTTCGGTACACTCCGTTTCGATGTTTTACCCGTTTCCTCTATTTGAACCGTATTAGACGGATTCACGATCTATGCCGATTCGAAGGCTACAAAACATCACATCGAACGAACCCGATTGCCTTCGATGAAACAAACATTTGAAAATGATCTCGATCGATCGGCACAAAAATTTCTTTTCAAGCTCGGACGAACGATTCTGTCGTCCAAATATAGTAGACAGGAATAGAAATACGAATATGAATATGAAGCGTACGAATCGTGCGCTCGAGAACGCACCAGTTTTTCCTCTCGTCATTATTACGTTTACCGTTTACCATTTATCAATTGTCATATACGTTTTACCATCTACAAATTCTGACGCGACTCTGTTTCTTTCAGCTTTCGTCATCCATTTCTCGTTCCTGGCTAGCTTCTTCTGGCTAAACGTGATGTGCTTCGACATTTGGTGGACGTTCGGGTAAGTCGAAATTATTCTCTTCGTTTGTCAGGGTAGTTTTGCGTAGCAAAGATTGCTAGCCTAATCCGCTGGATACCTACAAAACTTTTCCGTGATGATCGCGACGCGGTCGTATCGAGAGTAAAAGAATATATACGATACGTGTACGCGTACACGCGTACGCGCGCGCGTATAAACGCTGCCCTTTACTCTCTTGGTCGAACAAGAGAAACTCGATAGTTGACAAACACCGAAGAAAATTGATTGCTATAGAACGCGAATTAATATCCGGTTCGTGACGGCACGTGTACACTCTGCAAACAATCTTAAATTAATTTCGATCGGTCCATGGAGCAAACGAACGGCTCTTTCCGAGTATTTTATCACCTACGTGGATGGAACGCTGACGGCAATAGCTGTCGGCTCGGCTCGAATCGCATCTTTAATCTTTAATTCGTTCCGATTAATCGATAGAAATGATGGGCAAACGAAATACCGCCCGTCTCATTTAATCTAGACCACCTATCCTACTCGTTCGCGTCCCTCGCGTAAGGGAACTGGTCTCTTTGTCCGTTCGGTGATTATCGCGTTATCGGCAACGTTAAAGCCTAAACGCTCTCTTCGGATACCATGGCCGCGCTGTCCTTTCCGTGAAAAATATTTCTCCGTCGGATCGCAGGTTTCGATCGAACGTGTTCGTCTATTTTCTACGCGCACAGTTAGTAAATTGGAAACGCCGCGCGTTCTCGATTAACCGCGATTCGTGGCGTCTTACCATCTAGCGGGATTCTTATAAAACTTTTCGATCTACTTATGTATCTATAGAACGCCAGGTGTACAGCAAACAAATCGTGACGTATAGTCCAAACAAATCTCGAATGCCGAGAAACGGTCTTTTCTTCGATGCTGACGCCAACCGCGGATTCTGCGCCGCCGTACCGTACCGATGCGATGAAATATGATTTCGGTGGTACATGAAACGTATACAAGATACAATACATAATACGTGGTTGCGCGATACTCGTAAACCGTTGAATTCATTCGATAAAAAAAAGAAAAAAAAACCATCGCATCTCTCGTTCACGGGAATTTCTAATTACTCGAATGAGCTGTGATCATTTTTCCGAGTTCGAAGGAGAAATCGAGCGTTACGCGGGAATAGTTGGACGATATTTTGATGTGCGAAGAACGTGGTCGGAGCCCGAAAACAGCGTGCGTGTTTGCGGTTTTCGACATACGTAATATCGTGCTCGCAAACGCAATCGTTAACGCGATATATTGTCTGTCCGCCCCTAACGAGGGTGTCCGCCAAGCCCTTTTTTCATACGAATGCATTTTCTGGATCGGTGACACGCGACACGCGACAGACGACGTGGACGACGCGAAGCATGGACATGGGCGTGATCGCGTTGACGCTCGCACGCGCGTCCCTGGTCCACCCTTCTCCTAATATACACCTACGCGTGTACACCCGCATCTTGTACATACACGTGTACACCATATATATATAATATGCCCTACATAAGGATCGGCTATACAAACCGTAAGAGCCACGAATATTTACCCGTCGCGTTACAATCACGCTTTCGTCTATACTATTTTCGGTGATTCGTCGATTCGATTGGCCCGCGCCGGTCGAGACCAACGACGACGGAAAGTAAATACAAAGTGTACTTTATCGAACGTGCGAACGTTCAATCTGCTTTTTTCTAGTGCTTACATACTCGGAGAAACCGCGATGCGTCATGTAGAACCACAAGCGTGTTTTACGTATCTCCGCTTACTCGTGCTTACGCGTTTTGCGTTCCATTGAACCGAATCGGTTCGAGACGTACCGTACACGATCGTTACTACAAAATTTTCGAACACGATTATTTTCAGAGGTTTCCGATCGCTTCAAGGCAGCGTGAAACAGAGGGAACGGAAGAAATTTTTAATATACTCGATTTACGCCTGGGGGTGCGCGTCCATCCTCACCAGTGTTTGCGCCATCATGGATTTTGTTCCTAGCGTTCCACGTCATTTCATTCGACCACAATTCGGAGTGCAAACTTGCTGGTTCACGAGTAAGTTATCGCTACCGGTCTATGGTGTATGTATATCACTGTATATGTATGTATAAGCCGTACGCCGTACCCCATAGCGTATCGTTATCGGTACTGCTATTGGGTCGAACAGGAAGTTCGTTCCGTTTTGCGATCAAGTTGAAAGATACAGAAAGCAAACGAACGTAATTCTAATGATATGAATTTTTCAAGTGGAACGTTTACCCTAGTGTTATCTAACGTTTACCAATCCAATCTCCTCGAACGATCGATCAGCGATCTAATTCGATCGCCTCGGACCGAGTAATCTTACGTTGTAACGATCCTTTCCAGCGGATGAAGCGATAGCGATATACTTTTACGGTCCCATGGGCATCACGGTGTTTTGCAACATATGCTTGTTCATCTCCACGGCGATGAAGATCGTGCAGCATAAAAAGGACACGGCCAATCATTTGAAAGGGGTCGATAGTAGGCGCCACGACGACAACAAACAATGGTTCGTTTCCCTTCCGAATCGCTTTCCTGCTTCGATCGGATCAAGGAGAAACGTTTATAACCGCACCGATTGTCGCTTCGGCGGATACAAAGCGATACGAGTCCGAACATTGCACTTATCGTTTCCTCGTTCGCGATGGAAGTGGCATTATTTTTAGATGTCCTCGTAGATAGAGTAAAACGAACACTTTCCCAGGCTTCGATTTGTTTTCATAATGACGAGTTCCTCCGATACAGTAAAAATATATTCATCCGGTCTCGATCGCGCAACAGCGTTCCTTCTTGATCCTTCTTACATATATCAACCGCTGATTTGCCAAACGATTATCTCGACGGAATCAAAACTAGAGAACATCGATGAAACGGTATTACGGTATACATTCGTTTTTCAAAGTCCTTTTAATTCTTGTCATTCGGTGGTGCGAACGTTTTACCTACCGACAGTTTTGCAATAACAAAAATCGACGATCAACGGTTGAGAAAGGCTCGATAAATTATTCAAAACCGACGGGAATGTCATTGATCGTTCAACAAATTTTTGGAATTTATACACATACGTGTAGCGTAACAATTTCTTCTGAAATTATTATTTAGCAGAGAGTTATGGAACTTGTTCTATCGTGGTTCTAATAGGTTTCCGGTCGGTAAAGCGTTAAGCTTAATTATGAAGGAAACATTGATTTAGAATGGAAAATGGAAAATCTAGAAAAACTCGAAACGTTTCTATGTACGCAACTACTTGTACGTAAGTAAAATTTGAATGCGCGTTTCGCAGGTTCAATCTATATTTGAAACTATTCATCGTGATGGGCATCAACTGGTCGATGGAGATCGTATCGTGGTTGTGCCACAATTCGCCGGCGTACATTTGGTACCTCACCGATCTGACGAACACCTTGCAGGGTGTGATAATCTTTCTGATCTTCGTTTGGAAAGAGAAAATCAGGCGACTGCTCTTGAAGAGATTTCGCTGCCACGGCCGCAACGTTCTCTCGAGGAATTCGACGCGCAGCGCGTATCACAGTTCGGCATCTCGAACATGCACCACCAATTCGATGGCTTCGACGCAGGCGTTTCCATTGTCCTCGACAGGGATTACAACCGCACCCGCATCCACGTTGCTTCAGGAAAAATACAACTCTCATCCATCGAACGCCCCGTTGCGCACCGGTACAACAACTTTGTCCAACGATAGCAGCGACTGTCCTTAACACGAGCGTAGCATCTCTTTCTCTGCACGGTAACGCGTCGAGCGACTCGATTTCGACAAAGAATCGACGAGTCGCTCTAGAGCTCTTGCCATTCGGACACATTCGGGTATCCGAGTAGGTACACGAGGTCCCGATTTAGCAAGAGCTCCATTATCTAGAATCTAGACCCTAGGTGTATCGTCGCTTTCATACTCAAATATTTTTTCCGATTCCATCGCGTCTTTCATTTCGCTTTCGTCTTGATTTCGAAAGTTTCGTTCGATTTAACGATAAGAAACGGAACAGAACGCCAAAACTATTCCATCTAGTCGTTGAATTGCCGGCATTAAAACTAGACTGCAAATGTTCGTACAGATATACCTATATGTATATTATCTTTTCCTTTTTACGGTACAAAGGCTGGAATCGATGTTGGGTCGGTCTCAACGGTGAAAATAGTTCGTTGAGTAAAAATGAAATAAAAACTTTATTGGTTCTTGTTAAAGCTCTTTAGTGTCAATGTTTTACACATTTCCATACAGCGTAAATACATGAAATGTACAGTCTAGTTGATCGTGATCAACTATTACGAATGAATTTTCAGAGTATTACAAAATGAATTTTCTTCGATCACGACTCGTTTTTCGATTCAAGACAAAATTAAGTGTTGATTAATTTTCCTTGAATCGAAAAACGAGTCGTAATTGAAGAAAATTCCTTCTGTGATACTCCTTGATCACGATCTCTTTTCTATTTTGACGAGTTTATACGCCACTGTACGTGCTAAGGGAATGATCGAAGCGAGTCCCCCACCCAATGTATTTAGTACTTACACGTATACTCGGAAATACCAAAAGTGTTACTCGCCTCGTCTGCACGAGACAGACTGCGCCGTACGAACAAATTTTCTAACGTTTCTTTTATATGTATGTGTCGCAAAACGTGTATAAATTATGTACTTTTTATTCTTAATCAATATTAATGTATAGTACAAACGTCAAGTTTTTTGATACGTAAAACAATATTATTTACCCCTGCTAACTGTGGTCGATGCGCGTGTATGTATTGGAAACTCGAGTCAACTATGATATTATATTTGATCGCGGAACACGTGTACGAAGTCTGTTCGGTTACCCGCAACGTATAAGCAACTACAAAAACGCGTCGACGAAAGATATATCCACCGAACATTCTCGATTCATCCGCGCGACATTCGTTCGAATATGCTCGTCAAAAACGTTCGCTTGCACGCGTACGGTTCTTTAAAATATTCTATATACAGGTGAAAATATTTTCCATTTAACATCGAAATATCTACGACGAGCAACCGCGCAATAATTACACGAGATCGCTCGAAATTCCACCCTCTTGTTGTTGTTGTTGTTGTTGTTGTTGTTGTCGTCGTCGTCGTCGGTGTTGGTCTCTTGCCTCCCTTACATCTAGTTAAGCGAATACGTCTTCTCGATCGGCTCCGACACCTTCGCCATCCTCCAGACTCGAGAAATTTAGGAAGTGCGCCGGCCGATGAATCTCGTGATAAAATTCTTTCGGATTTGCCAACTGGAGCTCGTACTTCATGTTTGGATCGTGCCTTACGCCTGCAATCGCATATTGTATTGTGTTCTATAGAAATCAACGCTCGAGAATTCGATAAAATATCAACGTGTCCAAGAGGAGTTCTTACCCATGAAATTGTAGTTCCACGAGCCTTGACTCGGGACCATAAAGAAGCCTAGGAAACGATCGGACAGCAACATCTGTACCTTTTCGTAATGACTCGGTAGATAGCCCTTTGGATTATTTCCTTTGTCGGTGTTTTGCTTTCCCCACTCGAAACCGCTAAAAAGCAACGTAAACGACTCGTCGGTAAATTGAAAATTAGAGGAAATACTATATGAATAGCGAGTGTACAAACCTGGGTGTCAACTTGTACGCTGTAAGGGAACAAGACCCTGGCGTGAAACTACATGTGATCACGATAGTCTTTTCTCCGTCCCAGATTGGATTTTCCGCCATTACGCGAGCGTGCGTTGATATGTCCTAATCGTTAAAAGGACAATTATCTATACTGTAACGTTCGTTTATAGGATATACCTACCTCGAAACCATGCAACTATTCTCTGCGAGATAATGGCAAAGAAGTTAAGATTACGGTAATAAATCGAGACAAAGTGGAACGCACCTGCGGCGATAACTGTGGCAATTCGTTTGGTTGAGTGTGGATCCAACCGAGAGGTTCCATTTCTTTCAGATATTGATGATTGGGAAGCGTATTGGGCAAGTGAACGGTTTGATGGGTTCCCCACTGTGGGGCCATCACTATGCACCTGATCTCTTTCACTTGGGGGTTGTCCGGTGGACTAATGCCATACAAATACCCTGCGATCTATAAACCGAACAAACGACAAACTAAAAGAGACAGCTAACGACACGGAAGAAGGTTGAAAAATCCTCGTACGAATCCTAGAGCGTAAAATATGCGTATATAAAAGGTAGAACAATTGATTCGGATAATTACACACCTGTGCTCGTAAATCGGAGATCGTAACGAACTTCTTGAGGACATTCTTTGGCAATATGTAAGTGTAACCAGTCTCTTTGATGTCGTCGGAAGACACATAGATGTGATTCGTTCGAAGATGCAAGTTCGTGGCGGAGATTGCTCTTACACGCCATTCGGTCTTCGAACTGAACGTCTGTGTCTCATAGTTCGAGGTGGTTGCCGTGATAATTTCGTCGCCATGTTTGTTCACCGTTCTCGTGGTCGTCGCCGTAAGCTGCGATTGCTCTTTCGTTTGTTTCTCTATCTCGGCGATTTGTTGACGTTGAGCGGATGGTGCGCTTATCTCCATACCCAAAATGATGTCTCGAATCTCCGACTGGGTCAGAGACGCAACGTTTACGCTAAAAAAAGAACCATCGTTTTATCCCGAGGCCTTCCAGTTTATAGAAAATTCCATCGACCTAAGACGAAAGCGTCCGAAAGAAAGCAAAGTAGCTTATTTTAAGAAAAGCTTGGCGGACGGTTTTCTCGATCGCCGAGTTTCTACGATCAGCGATTCATCCATAATCGAATCGCCGAGCCGATAACTCGATCGGATCGTATCATGATATAGCGACACGTACTTGTTCTTTTTACCATAATCCGCCAGTATCAAATCCTTCAGTTGCACCTCTACCTTGATCCATTCGTCGTCCGTCAAAGAAGGCCATATATGATGAGGTTCCGTGATGGTTGTCTTGTCGGGTTTCAATACAACTTTTGTCCTTTCGGTGTTAACGTGTAGAGCGCGGAGAATGAGGATCAAACGGGAGAACGCCTGGGGAACATAGCGATTCGATTATTTGGGCATTATAGCATTATACTCGGATCGTCGTACAGGTCGAGAAAGAGAAAATCTCTAAATACCGTGTAGGATGAGATGGTCTTCAACCAGTCGTCGTACAAATTGAACAACACCATTTGTGGTTCGGTAGCTTTCAGAATTAGATCACCGAACTTCTCCACTTTCAAACAGGCTTGAAACGGTAGTTGAAGTTCCGATCCCTTGATAACGATGTTGGGGAAATCGAGCAAGTGCACTTCCAATGGATCCAACATCCCCTTTCTGGTGACAATAATTTGTTTCGGTTGTTCTTCCACTGGCAAAGACCGAATCAACGCGGCCACTTCCTCAGCGGTTTTCCATTTGGCTAACTGTTACAGAAACGAAACATAACGAGCGACCCATTTGTTGGAACGATCAGAGTACAAGCGTCCGATTTACATACCTGACCCAAACGCTTCTGACCAGCCCAAACGGACGTATGAATGATTTTCAGGAACAACTGTCCAGTCCGAGGATTGAATATGAAAATAGCTCCGTTTATAGGTTTCGTGGTTAAGTTACCTTCGAACGTCTTGTGGATCGTAACGCGGTATACGTTGGTATCGTCCACAAACCTAGAAAATCAATCGACCAAGAATTACTTTAATCTCCGTTGCATCGAGAGAAAACTGGTCCAACGAAATGAAAACACACGCACCAGATAATTTGATTCGAAAAAAGTTCTCCGTAATTCTGCGACGACAAATACGGCTCCGTAGGTTCCGACGAGTAGAGCTGCAAAGCTTTCCTGATACGTTCTCGTAACACGTACAAAGCTGGATTCGCTTTCATGATTTTCGCCATTGCTTGCTGTATAAGGGGTTTGCAGCCTGGGAACCAGTTTCCATACGCACTGTTTAAACGTAAATTTCGTAAAATTAGTTGGAACCCCAACTCCCCATACGTACGCAAGTATAATACTTGCCTGTGTAAATTGTATGCCAAATCGATGGCGATCAGTAATCCTGTAGGCGATGGATAAATAGACATATTGTCCGTGGTGTAATCCAAAAATTTCGCTCTGGCGTATCGTTCGATATCATGAGAATCGTAATCTCCCCATCGAAGTTGCACGTCTATCCAGTATTTTTGCGTGGTGGTGTTGTCCATAAGATCTCTGTTGAGTAACGTGTACAGTGTAATAATAACGCGATACTATACGAATTCATAAAAATGGAAAAAGAAAGAAAATGCAGACTTTGAATCAGCCAATAAAGATGGTCTCGAAACGTTCCATTTGTACGCCGAGAAAAGCAAGATGTCGGCGCACGAGGAATTCATTTTGTAGGATTTTCTGGGATGTATAGTTTCCTTCTGAACAGTTTCTATTTCCAGCGCATCCAATTCTTGGTCGAAAACTTGACAGAGATCCATCACGATGGATTCGTGTACCTTTTGCCACAAATGGGCACGGAAAATTTGGATCAATGAGATCTTTAGCGTCGGGATTTTACCGTGCATAAATATTCCTGTCAAGTCCAATTGCACCTAATCGAATCAGCAACAAAATCCATTAATAATATTTGAACAGAATGCATCCAAAGAATTTGACGTCGAATAACGTTCAACGCGAAAATTGCTTTACCTGAAAACCAACGTATACGTTAGCCCTGTTAATAGTTGGAGACCACCATAACGTAAATCGTCGATTCGGAATCTGGTTCAAACCAGATCTCTGTGCGTTGGTTAATTTTTTGTATTTCATAGATTCTTCGAAGCCGGATGCTTTCTCCCTAAGAAAAAACAAACAGAAACAACGAGTTATCGAATTATTTTCTCCGTATTTGTCGGATCGGTTTGATCAAGAATCTTACCAGAACAAACCTTCCCATGTTGGAAAGTATGTTCCCTTGAAAAGCGTATGCTCCAGGATACCCTCTACACCGCCGAGGGCTTGAATCATGTCCGTTCTATAATTGTTCAAATTCCAGAGTTTGCCGTCGTGACGTTGATGCGTCCACCAGAACGGATTTTGCTTTAGAACCTAGGTAACGCGTAACATAATCAGGTTAAATTCTAAGCACAATAAGCTCATTGTCACCGTTAAGCGGCATACGACATACAATATACAATATACCTGATACTGCTTGAATTCGGTACGTATTCTCCAGCCTTTGTCGTAAGCAAGAGTGTGCCTGTCTTTCTGGAATAGCGTATTTATTCTAGGTATACCACGGTCCCAACTATCCTCGAGATCCTCCAACGTGAGTCTGCGATTTTGTGCGTTAGCTTCTTGACGTTTCAACGCGTATTCCGCCCATACTCGTTGCGAGTCGATAAACTCAGATTCCCAGGGTTGAATGTATCGGTACAAATTCGGAATCAGTTGATCCTCGTCGTGACTCATACCAGAACGGAAATGCGTGATGCCGACGTCAGTTTGCTTCGACCACCTCAAATCAGACTGTAAACGAGACGATATTAAAACGTTTTCTTTCGATTGCAATAACGATGCTGCTCTAATAAAAGGAAAACCGATAAGCCACCTGTGGTATCAGAACATGTCCCATTGAAAGCATTCCCAGTCCACCCAACTCTTTGGGCGTGTAAAACACAACCGGCGGGAATCTCGAGGGCATTTTTGAGTTCAATCCAATCTTGATACGCGTCTGGATCTTATTCTCGCACTTGACCAGCAGATCCAACAATTCCTGCGTGTTTACCACAGCCTCGCGGAAGTAAGTCATCAGCCCGATCAAAGCGGTGTTCCACTTGTTCACGATCTTCGTGAATGTCGTGGACCCAGAGGCCATGAGAATTTGCCGGACCCTGTTGTGGAATCGTTGCAAACTTTCGTCGTCGACTCTCAGGAAACATTGAGCCGTTCTTTCCTTTGTGATTTCATTCTGCAGATTCCACACACCGTCCCTGTGCGTGAATTCTTCGTGCGTGGTTCTGCATTTCGGTAATATTCTGCACTCGAACCCGCTCATGTTAAATAACAAATTCGGATTGTCTTTGCTATACACGCTAACGAAACTGTTCTCCCACTGGATCGTAGTCGTAGAACGAGGTAGACGGTTTTTAATGTCCCAGAAAACAGCACGACCTCTGCAAACATTGGATATTAGTAGGCAGATCTTCTATCTTGAAATCGTCTTCCATTTTCTCTACTCACAAGTTAACGTCGTGCTTCATGAGTCGCATTCGCGCATCTCGAGGCCAACATTTTTTATTATTGTAACCAACGATGTTCTCGTTGTTAGGGTCTGGATGTTCCGTCAAATATCTCTGAATCAAATCTCTTGCTTCGTCTGCAGAAAACCTAGAAGAAACGAAACAAAATGATTCGTATGCAACTTGTCCAAAAAGAACAGCAATTATTTTAGAAGAGCTCAGGATCCCACCTCAAAAACAAATGTATCCTGTCCACGTATCTGCAGTACAATCTGATCGGGTGCGCAGTTTCGGAAGCAACGTCTTGAAAAGTTAAAAAGTCGTTCGGCATTTGTGGAGGTCCAGCCATTTCACTGGCTCTCTGCAATCCAAGAACAAGCAGATCCAACACGAGACCGTAATACTGCGCTATAAACGATGCAAATTGCAACCCTCTGATTATTCCATAACTGTTCGTATGGTTCATATCCTGTGAACAAAATACAAACAAACATTCTTGCATTTATCACTGTTTATCGTCCGAGTTCTGATCTTGTAATCTTCGAAGATACCTTGTAATTGATGACAACGTTATTTTTTGCGGTCATGTAATCTGCTATATTATGATCGACGATCAACCTAAGCAATCTGTTCAATAGTGTCAAGTCAATTTTCTCGTACAATTTCTCAAACTTCGATTCCAATAAAACATTGCATTCTCCCTCGCTGACGTCCCAAACATCTTGCAGATTATTGATACCCTGACACCACTTGTAGACCAACAGCGGAGGTGGTTCTGTGTCCGATGGTTTCACCCATGGCGGGAACAATCTTCGCTTGTCCGCTTCGTACCATAGATATTGATCCAAGTAAGCGTCTGTAATCTTTTCGAGGGGCTCGACGTCGTACACCGGAATCAGATGGCTGTAAAGATCCATAAATTCGATTCCCACCTAGGGAAGGAGAACAAACGGGTCTCAGAAACAGGAACAAGATGTCAAGCGCGAGCAAGGTTTGGTCGTTTACCTCTTTGAACGCTCTTTGTGTCAAGAGATGACGCTTGATTCTAGACAGTGCCTCGTGTGGATTGTCGTACGCTTGTTCGATTAAACCAAGTTCCTCGCGTTGGCTTTGATTCAACCGTGATTTTACGCTGTATGCTTCTTTCAAACGTTCCAAAGCTAATATCAACAGTTTAGTATCGTGTTTATACGATAACGGCGGGAAAGGTATAGGGGCGAATCTTCTGGATTCCAACCAGTGCACGGTCGTGGTATATATGGCTACCGCCTCTTCCGGAGAAATGTACGGACCGTCCTGTGAACACATTCAGATTTTCTGTTTCTTCCAGCGCAAGGTATGCCGAGCCTTCAATGTTTTACATTTTACAGTATACCGTGTACTATACCTTCAAGTAGTTGTGCTGACGTTCCTGTTCCGCTTTCAGGTACAATCGAGTCAAACGTCCAAGATTCTTCTTGCATACAGTTTTGTCCACGGTCGCTCCACGTCTGATACGTTCTCGATTATAATGTGCCGTGTTGGTCCACCAGTCCGCCTTCATCTTTACGTAACGAAGGATCATGTTTTCTATGGGAATCGGTAGCCCAGGAACCTGAAGACATTGGTTCAAAAAATAAGACATTACCTCGGCATTGCAAACACTGACCTACTAAGGACAAACCTTCCAGGGAATATTAGCTTTCCAGCATCTCCAGGCTTCGCTAAGATGCTGAAGTATCGTTCGGGCTTTATTTTGCTTGATTCCCTCCGGCATCATGTCCACGATATCGTGCATCACCGACGCTCGTAATTCAAGATCAAAGTGCGACTCCACGCGCTGCTTAGTTACCGTTTTCGCGACACCTTTCGAGTGTCGCCCTTCGAATTGTCTCGACAATAGGTTGCCCAACCACCTCTCCAACAATGGAGTTATTCCCCTCATAAAGAAGAGCCACACTCTCCAGCCGGGTGCCCAGAATCCACAACCAGGTCCTTTTCCAACGGGGCCCTGTTATCGAACGTATACAAAAGCAACGAACTCGGTAACGCATCGAAACGACTAAAAGTGAAATAGTGGACGACGCTTCTTGAAATACTTACCGTGTTGAAACGATAATAAATTAAATGTTTCAAATCTTTGCACATCCTGATTTGCCTCATTAATTTATACTTGTACCTATACATTCCAGTCAATTGGCCCACGTGTGCAAAGATGTACTGCAAACCGTCGGCGAGTTGAAACGCATCAACGTTGTTCAAACGGTACTGCACGTGGGAATCGATGATCAGTTTTGTTAGACGCAGAATCTCACGACACAAGTGGAAAGCTATAAAATGAAACGCATTGTGAGATCGTACAGAACTTGGCGATACAGTAATCCAAGAGCCACACTCACCGTTTCCGAATCTGGATTTCTTTCTCTCTTTGGTGGTTAAGGTTTTCACAGGTTTCAAATTGAAATTATAATCTAAATGGAGGTAATTCAAATTCTTTCGGTGAATCAATAAATTCAACATGTTGTAGCCCTGCCTGCATACTTGTAGGCCAGCTTCGACCCAATCTATAGTAGTGGTTTGAAAGAATTTCGTCGACTTAAACGACCGAAACAGATAACGTTTCTTCTGCGGCTTTGGAGGTCTGTGTTTCAAGGCGTTCAAAACGAAATATTTTAGCAGCTTCTGATAGCTGACACGAACTTTGACAGGTTGTCCAGGAGGACAGTGCTCTCTGTACCAAGATTTCACCAAAGGAATATCGATGGCTCTTCTTGTTCTACCAGATCGAGTGTTGAAAGGTCTTGGTGCCCATAACAAAGCTATACCATTCGCCGTGTTATCGGTATACAGTGGTGTCTCTTGCAGAAACGGCTGCACTTCTTCGGGGAGCACAAAATCTTCGTCGTCTTCGATTTGTGGTTCGACAGTCTAAAAAATAATGCGACGACAATGAATTTTCTAGGCGTAAACAAATCACTGATATCTTACTATGCAGTAACCATGCAACGATGAGCTTTACCTTCAACGAGTTCCTATGCGAAATGGGGTTGATCAACGGATCAAAATAAAATGCAGGTAGATCAGGATCTTCGGTTTTAATATAAACAACGTTTGGTGCGTGGTACCTGCAAATACATCACAGATATTAGAACTGTTTCCTCGTGTTTAGCCTTTAAAGTCATTAGAATAGAGCAAAAGGAATGTGGGTGAATTCAGCAGTTTCCTTCTATACTTTAGGAAGGTTACGAATAACGGTCACCCTTGTTTCTTTTTTTCTGTACCACACTGCTAGTAAGACTTTAATAAACTAAAAACATTATCGGTCTTAAAACTTGTGTGGACAATATTAAACAAGACGAAAAAATACGTCTCTTTATCCGTATACTTACCACGACAGGTGCACAAAGTGTGGCATATTATTGTACAAATAGGGGAACGCAATACGGTACTCTGTTCTTATAGGTTGCCTGATTATAATCTTATTTATGTCGTTAAATTCATTCCAATCTTCATCGGCTGCGTTCGAATCCTTCACCAATGGTTCAAACTTTGGACCACCAGGTATAGCCATGTTTAACGCTTTCGCGGTAAAAAATGATTTCGGATCGAAAAGGTAGAAAAAATTTTGATCCACCAAATCTGTCAGCAACTGATTAGCCAAACGATACAACGTTGCCATCTGAGGTAACGTCAAATTCCATCTTCGGTAGGTGGATCCATTTACGTGCCTGCAATGTAAAGAATAAATTACCGATTAGAAATCTGACTAAAATACATTTGATTTACAATGTGTACAACACTAGGTCATTCAGTGTAGCGTTTCGTCCAGCTCATGGTAACTCACAATATTCGTCTCGGACAAAATTGTGCAATTACCAGAACCGTCAACTCACAGGCTAGTTGATTTCAGGACCCCTACGCGTCTCATCATTAGATATTGTTTATTATTCGCGCTTAGAACAAATAATCGCAACTTTCAAGGCAATTTCTACACGTACTTTGTGCCAACCAGTGGTTTGTGTTCATAGAACCAAGATGCCACGGATTCATCTTCCTCCGAATCAAGTTCGATCTGAATAGCTTCCAAAGGTTCTACGTCCAAAACGTTGTCTGCATAATCCAGCGGTGGCTCTTCGTCGTCGAAAGGTGGAAATCTCATTCTTTTAAAGTGGCGGCGATCCCTTTTTTCTCTTCGCATCATAATCCACATTGTCCTATATAATAAAAATAGCTTCTATCAGTTCTATGTTACACGGATCTAATAATCAGAGTAAAAGCATACTTCTACACCTCACCCCCATTGAGCAATATACACGGGCTCTATAACCCATGGGATTTCATTTACAAACGTAATTGCCCCTGTTATATGATACAGTACTTTCACATCCCGAATTTGTTCCCAGGGCATTGGCATATTTTCCAAAAGTTTCATAACTGCATGAGGCATATATTTCAATGCTCTACGAAAAAGAAATCAATGCTTTCAGTTTATTAAGTCCAATTTTCCTCTTAATCATATATCAAACCTTTATTTACCCTAAATAAACTCGTTTGTCGTGTCTATATTTACGGCTACTCATGTCTCCGTGATCTCTAATAATTTTTCTTATATGTTCTGGTGGCATATCCTCTTTCTGAGCATCCACAAAACCAAATTTCCTCTTTTCTGCAAATCTTTTTGATTGGAGTTGTTGCCACTTTTGAGCTATTATATCGAGCAAGATTTATATAAACATTAGATTTGTAAATTTGCATCAGTCTATGTTAAATAATATACGAAACAGTAATTATTCAATACCTTTTTCTTGAAGTTTATCTTCTGATAATACTTCAGGTTGTTTAGGGATTTGAGGTAATGGAGGCCCTGCTATCGCTTGCATGTGAGCATGATGAGCAGCTTGCGCGTGAGCTGCTGCTGCTTGAGCATGAGCTTGAGCAGCAGCTAGTTGCGCGTGAGCCTGTTGCTGGGCCATCATGGTGGCCCATGGGTTTGGACCCAACAAATATGGTGGGATCGACATTTTTACCTAAAAATGCTAGAAAGAACACAATAATCGTAATTATCAGCTAAAAATCATAATATTAAAAAAATACAGCAATTAGAGAAATAATTACAAACAAAAATGAACCTTATAGTATAAGCATTAATAAGTATGTACCGGGCCGTAAACGGACTACGTTGAACCATTGAAAATTTTAAATGCCAAATATGAATTACGAAGTTAGAGTAAATACTGCTTCTTGCATCGAATTCACTATTCCAACGTAATTCGAGATTTGGCGTAAAACTTAATAAATAATTACCTTAGCTCAATTATAACCGAAACATTACCAGCACGTTAATTGTATCAATGCATTGCGCGTATCTTAACTTAACCTATTTAGTACGCATAAGTGAAGCGACGCTCCAAGCCACATTTAGTGCCAACAACACAGACAGGGACGTCGTTTTCGCAGACTTCAAAGAACAAACAGGTAGAAGATAATTGAAAATATATTGTCCATGCACATTAAAGATGGACCCGACACAAGGCAACAACGGCGGCTTCTTGCATCACGTGATCAGTTTCTTCATTCTAATTGGTTCAATTTGCTTCAGTTGCGCATGCGCCCGTGAATAAACACGCCGCAAAACTTCGTACTTCCAGTCATAGACAAGGCGTAAGAATAGACGTAAGATCTTATGGGTTTTCAGTTTTCATGTTTTCAGGTCTGATTGTCCTTCCGACACTGTAGATGGCGCCACCAGCGATTTCTAGAAGAATATATCGACTGTCGATAATTTTGTCCACCAGTTTGAACATTTCCCCACTTCACGTTCAGTGACGCTATGTTGTTGCTGTTGTTGTTTATTAGAAAAGAATAAGGCACTGGATTACAACCGATTCCATAGGCCAAAAACTGCATTACATATATGTAATGTAATCGGTTGTAATCCAGGGCCTTATTCTTCTCTAATAAACTACAACAACAACAACAACAACATAGCACCACTGAATTTCCAGATTTTATCGGAATTTGGTAAATAGCGCCACCTAGATGAGAGAGAGAGAGAGAGAGAGAGAGAGAGAGAGAGAGAGAGAGAGAGAGAGAGAGAGAGAGAGAGAGAGAGAGAGAGAGAGAGAGAGCGTTGAACTAAGAATTAGCTAACAATTTGAGCGTTTTGCCACTACGTGCAATGACGCTATTTTGAGATTTTACGAAGCAGGTGATTCGTGCCGTTGTTTTGACAGGGTTTTGCGACAGATTTGGCAATAATCATTTCTAGCAATTAGAAATATTCGATATTCTTTATTTTAACATTTTAGCAACGATAAGTTACCTTTTTACGTCAAGTCAATGTATAGAACTCCCTGTAGCAATGTATACATTATATTACTTACATTATGTATACAACCCCATAGAAATGTAACGTGAAAATCCCTCTTCTGGCCAAACAAAAGTTTTGACTGTTTCTTTTCTACATAACTTTGATGTTGCATATTTCGTGCTAGATTGGAGTTTCCATTCGCGGATTCGCGGTTGTTTATCGTGGTCTATCGTCAGTGTTCTAAGGTACACGAGTTCTGTGTTTTTTTTTTTAAATTTCTACGTTTTTCTGTAAATACAGTTCAGAAAATAATAAAATATTTTCGTGCTGTGTATGATTTCACGTACAGGTTGCAGGTAACAAACGTATGGATACAATATAAATCTGGGACAAGTGAATACGAAGAAGCTTCATACTATTCCGTCAATATCCCGTATATGCTCCATAGATTATTCGATTGTGATACGATAAATTAAAATTATTAACGAGAAAATCTTTTAAATGTAAATTTATCGTGAAGAGAATGGCTGGAGTATTTGATATAGAATTGCACGAAGGAGATTCTGTCAGTCAAGATGATTCTGACGACGATGTTCTAGAAAGCAGAGAAGTTTGTTTCTTCCTGAATTGTCGATAGCGTTTTTCATTGTTGTTGTCAGATTATTTATTTCTATTCTTACCTTTTCAGGATGATTATAATCTTGCCGCAAGTGTCAGTACTCTTTTAGAGTAAGTATCGTAGAATGTCAAAGTAACTAGTGGCAATATTAAAATTACAATAGCAATACATTTATTTAATTAATAAAGTAATGCTAATTACTCTTACTCTCTCCTGGCGCAAAATCAAAATAAAGTGTTATTATTATTATTAACTTATAGGTCTGAAAACTTAGAGACAGTTCAATTGTCCGAAGACATTGTAAACCCTGGTCAAGAAAAGACCGGACCACAAGATTTTGAATTATGCAAGATCCTTGGAGAAGGTGGATATGGAAAAGTTTTCCAAGTGAAAAAGGTCACAGGGAAAGATAAAGGCAGCATTTTTGCGATGAAGGTATTAGTAATAAATGTTTCCATGCACTCTTGAATGAAGAAAACAATAGTAGGGTTCCCTCTTCTCCTAGGTATTGCGAAAAGCTTCTATTATAAGAAATCAGAAGGACACTGCGCATACGAAAGCAGAGAGAAATATTTTAGAAGCTGTAAAGGTAAGTATACAAGTAACATATCTGATGAAACAAAGCATCATTTATTTGGTTAATCCATTTTGCAGCATCCTTTCATTGTCAATCTAATGTATGCATTTCAAACTGGTGGTAAATTGTATTTAATTTTGGAGTATCTTTGTGGCGGAGAGCTCTTCAGTTATTTGGAAAGAGAAGGGATTTTTTTGGAAGATACAGCTTGGTAAGTATTTGACAATTTGTCTTTGATGCAGTAACTGTATAAAATTGCCAAGCACACAAATGGATTCGGAACACGCGCGCTGACGTCCTTTTCGTTACTCGTTTATGTCCACAGCTTTTATTTGTCCGAGATCATACTTGCGCTTCAACATCTACACAATCAGGGTATTATATATAGGTACAACTTTTCACAAAGATAATTTTATTTGCGACATATATCCTTGTTCGCATTCAACTGTTGTAGACTACTTTTTCAGAGATTTGAAACCAGAAAATATCTTATTGGACGGAGAAGGTCATGTTAAATTAACCGATTTTGGCTCGTGCAAAGAACATATACAAGAAGGTACAGTGACGCACACATTTTGCGGAACTATAGAATATATGTGAGTAGTATTCTTATTTTGTAAGCAGTACACGATTATTGTCGAAGCAATGGAATAAACTAGTTCGAAAATTAAATAATTTTTCAAATTAAACACGAAACATAAGCTAAATTAGTTGGTCTGAAAATATGTCTGAAAATACTATTTTTCATTAACATACTCAGGGCGCCGGAAATTTTAACGAGAAGTGGACACGGTAAGGCCGTTGACTGGTGGAGTTTAGGTGCAGTAATGTTTGACATGCTTACCGGAATGGTACGTGAATTGTACAAACCACAACATACTTTGTCAAAAGTTCAATTACGTAACATTGCAATACCTATAATTTACGTTTACAGCCGCCGTTCACAGGAGACGATAGAAGAAAAACAATTGAAAAGATTTTGAGAGGAAAATTACGTCTTCCGCAGTATCTATCGCCAGACGCGAGGGATTTAATACGAAGGCTATTAAAGGTATCGCTTATCGAGTTGTCTGCATAATATGACAATGTTTGAACATCCAATTAAAATTAGTCGTATCATGGTTGCAGAGGCAAGTATCCCAAAGACTGGGATCGGGTTCAGAAGATGCAGAAGAGATAATAAACCACACTTTTTTTAAGCACATTAACTGGCACGACGTAATCTCGCGAAAACTTGATCCTCCCTTTAAACCTTCGTTAGTAAGTAATTGTTACCGTATTATAAATAGCTTATACGTACGAGTACAAAACTTGACGATAGTTCACGTAAAAGATACGAAATATTTCCAGAAAAGTGCCGACGACACGTCGCAATTCGATGAACAGTTCACGGCCACCGTACCTGTAGATTCTCCAGTTGAAAGTACTCTTAGCGAATCTGCCAACATGATTTTTCAAGTACGTGTAGAAACGTGTCTGTCGACACTCGAATGGATACAATGAAATTTGCTTATCGAACATTCACAGGGATTTACGTATGTAGCACCGAGCGTCCTAGAGGAAATGTACTCGCAACCGAGAGTCGTAAATGCTAAAAGCCCCCGTAAAGGTTTCTTAAGTACAGGCTTTAGTGGAAGTCTTCATAGTTTATCACCAAGATCACTGGATGCTCACCTTCGCGCACCTTCTCATTTTCGTTCAAACAGGTAGATACTCCCAATCCTATTGCTCTTTCTTTGTTTCTCCATAAAAAAATTTTCTGTAAAACAGTGATTCGAAATTTTTGTAGACAATCGCATTCAAGATTCGAATAATGTGAAAGTCACAGAGTTCGCAGATATAGGTCAGCTGTCGAATCGTTTATAGTCGCGCAAAGACAGGTAAGCAAGAAAAATTTTGTCTTTCGTGCTAAGTCGGGAAAAGTGTTGAAAGTATCATTTTCTGGCATACCTACATTCCTGCAGTTCAGAGATTACACACGGCAAATGTAACACGATTCACTTGAGTAGACGCATAGAAGAAAGAAATGAATTTTAAACCGGAAGAAGAGTCGTATTGATAGCGGGCAGAGCAGAGTAGTGGTGCTACACGCGTTACAGATATTTCGCAAGCCTGTGACTGCTCTGGCGTGACTAGCCACTGTTCACGTTACGAAGAAGGAAAGTAACATACAATATACGTTTTCGTTGTGTAAATATACGTAGATTTTTGATAAGCAGTGCATTTTTGGAGGAAGAATATGCCGTACTATTGAGAGGTTTAAGAAATATTTTTTAAGACATGGTATCCCATTGTTGCAACGAGTTACTTAACTATTTAACACGTCTGACCCGTCAAAAAAGTACGAATTTATCGTAAATGTGAAATATTACCTAGGCCAACGAAAGGAACCGATTCTAGAACAATATACCCAATCATGGTTTGCTTGCAATGAAAGTTCGCAGCCTGATGCAATTCTCTGGTGGTATTTTCAACTAACCACTATATTATAACGTATTTTAAGTTGGAACAGTGATAAAAAGAAACCATTCAAATTATCTAAAAGTCTCCGTGTAATGCACGAAGATCATTGGTATTGTCAATTATGACATGACAAGTGTAATCAACGTTCGAACCTTTCGTTCGCTACCACAAATACCAGGTATAAAATGGTTTCAAGTAATTTATCTGTGTTTCACATTGCCACGTAGGGCAGCCGTAACGAAGCAAATACCACATTCATTTGTATTAATATATGTATAATAGAATCAGATGGATATCTTAGACATATTTCACTCGTATTTCATTATACTTAATCGTGGCTTGTTTAACAATAATGTCCCGAATATTGTGCAGTATGAGTCGCCTAGGAAAAAAGCCTGAATAAATTCTATAATTTCGAAGATATCAAGAAACGTTTGAAACTGATTGAAAATTATTTTCACAACAAATTTTTCTGAGCCATCTATTTTGTCCAAATGGTACCCTATATTTTTGAAAACAAATTATTTTCGGCTTTATTTATGGAATCAACCCGAATCGATAGGAAGTATAAAGAAATTTTGTTGAAACACTTAAACTTAAATATGAATTTTTTGTCTATCTTTGATATTGTAGGCATTATTCAGGCAATTTGTCTTAAACGATTCACGCTGTACGCGCATCTATACTTAAAACGTTTTCCTTTTTAGTGGAAAAGGCGATGCAACCAAATTGTATTGGTAACGTCTCAATATACTATTAATGGATTACGTCGCAATCTAATTAGTAATTAATCCAATTCCCTTTTAGATGTAATTATTATGAAAGTGACAATTACACAACAGATTCAAACTGCCCAAGTGTTCACAGCCGACAGCTGGATAGTATTAACTTTTACATAGAGAAACGCATATACGTTCGCGTGTTTAGTAAATATGTAAAAGTCTTGTTGATAGATGATTACCTTATATAAAAGAGATATTTCGAAAGTGAGATTTTGATGGTTTGTAAGATACATACATACATATTATAATAGATAGATAGATAGATAGATATATACACATATGTATATATATATATATATATTACAAATGTTTCAGGGATAAAACATTTCTTTTCTAGATATAAAATACAGCGAACATTTCACTTTTGCTACATTTCTGTAGTATAGGTCCCTATATTTTAACAAGGTGAGTCTTACGTTTTCATACAAGTAAGGAATTTAAACCGATACAAAAGAGTATTTTCCTTCGGCATCTTGCACAATGTTTCAAATTGCTTCGAGAAATTTGCGAGAAATCTTATAAAATTGCATAATTGTCATCTATGATCCTAAAATAATGATTTTTATGTATGTATTTATTATGATATAGCCATATTTCTAGGACATGTATAGTTGTGTAAAAATTGAAACCATTGTGCGCTTTACCTTGTATTTTCCCCTACTTAGAATCTATAGAAAAATTAATGCACTTTATTTCACTCAACATTTATTCTATAATTCATTATCGTTGGAAACCACATCTACTTATATGTATATATGTATATGTTACCTTTAATCAAAATCTATTGTATGCATACATTAAACATAGAAAGAAAGATGATTATTCTTAAGATCGTTTGATTCGTTTCTTATCGCGCCTTTCATAGCCCCTCTCTTCGTTAGAGTCTTCCAATTTTCTTTTTTTACGAATATCGGAATCTTTATTTTTACTCTTCCTTCCATTGTCCCGGTGTGATTTCTTGTGTTTCTCTTCTTTCTTATGTTCATATTTACTTTGTTCTTTTCGATCGTTTGCCTTACGCTTTTCCTTTCTTCGACGATGACTCGAACTTTCGTCGTGCGATATTTTCAAATTAGATTTATGTTTATCCCTTCGTGTTTTTCTAGATTCCTTTGCATGGCCATTGAAAGCCTTAGTACTAACACTATTCATACTAAAATGATTGTTACCGTTTCTGCTGATAACATTACTACCATTACTTTCGTTACTGTCGCTAACGTTACTATTACTACTTCTGTTGTCAGTGTCGTCACTGCTACTACTGCTGCTACTACTACTACTACTGCTCGTAACGCTGCTACTCGTGTGGCTTTCCGTCTCACTGTCACTGTATTTTTGTATTGTTTTTCTTTTCTTTGTCTTTGACTTTTTCTTTTTATTTTTCTTCGTTTTCTTTTCAAGTTGTTGCAGTTTCCTGTAATATTTTTCAGAAAATAAGTTAATGTTGCAATGTGACAAATAACTACTCAGTATACTTTTTTAAACTAAGATTATTTACCTCAACAATTTCTTCTTCTCCTTTTTGGAGAGAGTTTTCAAAAATTTGATTTCTGACTGTTCCTCGTCGTCCGAAACCATGAGATGTTCATGCTCAGGAACTCGTAAGTGTTGCTGCGCGTTCAATGCCGACCTATAAAAGATAGAAATTTGATTAGAAAAGAAAAATTTCTCTCTATAAAATAAACAAGATAAGACAAAAAAACAAGAACCATAAACATACTTTTTTAGCGCTAAGCCATCTTCTCTCATTTGCTGTACCAAAGTGAGAGCATCGGGAGCAGACGGCGTTTGGGAATTATTTGCCATTACTACGCTCATGGCTTGACTGTAGAGAGGACATTCCTTATCTGGGAATTAATTATATCGATAAATGACTTTTCACCGCTTGAAGTTCAACCTGCTTTTTGGATTTAAAACGAAATAAGTTGTATCAGACCTGTGTTTATATGTCCCCACTTGTGACACTTGATGCAACGTACATTACGTACTTGAATTCCAAACGGTTGATCTCTAATTTCGCTGTCTCCTTTACAATAACTTTCTCTAGGTGCGTTATACTTGCGTTGCCATTCAAATTTGTACTCCGGTTCATTATCTTCTTTCTCTCTTTCTTTCTTTGCACCAGGTGGAGGCTCGTACATGAAATTTACGCTGAGTTTGTCTTTGCTTTCTTTACTTAACAAAGCTCTGCAACGAACGAAGCAAGATTTTCGATAAAACATACCCGAATTACAATGAGGCAGGCAACTTACTTGTTGTTATGTAGATCTTGTTCTTTCTCGTACTGGACACGTAATTCTTCTTGTTTCTTTTTGTAAGCCTCGGCTTGCTGTTCAGCCATCCATACCTGGCGAAAAAATAAATGAAAATGTAACTTGGGAATAAAATGCAACTGACCTCTTTTATTCGAAAGAATTTATTTTACGCATGAAAGGATACATACTCGTTTCAAATTATCTCGAGACGCTGGATGGAAAAACTTTTTACACATGTAATTGTTAAATCCTTTCCCCATGTTGCACCAACAAATCCGTACGGGATCTCGGTTGATTAATATCTAAATACAATGTTCGATGCAATCACGGGCGTACAGATAATATGACGCGTTTATTTGTCGATTCGTCGATCGTAACCTCTTTGACTGTCAAGAAAGTTTAGTAAACATGTATACACAAATACATACAATATTTCCTTCGTAGCATCGCGTTTTTAGAACCCCCTTAGCGTAGTACTTCTATCCCTACTATTTTATGACGACACCAATCACGAGATAAAAGCTAATCATCATCCAATGAGAGAAAATACCAACTACTCTCGAGCACGTCGCTGTGCTTTAGTTTTAGCTGAGAGGAATAAGAGTGCTCACGCCCGGGGATTTGTCGCACTGATCTATATAGATCAGTGATTTGCCTGCCTCTTCGTCTAAATCTAGCCTGGATCAGATCCTATCTCATCTTTGGCCTGCATCAGAACCTGCCCTAGTAGCACAAAAATATACAGTTTAATTGCTTTATATAAAATGGGTAACTAATAGGTAACTAATAATAAATTAAATATGATATTAATTATAATGACAAGTATTTTAATCTTTTCTAATTTTTTAATTCCAAACTCTAATTTAAAAAAATGAAAAACCCGAGCTCGGGATAGTATTAGCCATTTTTAGTAGAAAATTAGGTGGTGAGGTAAACAATTATATAATCGTTGTAATCGTTAAACAAGCGGAGATAATAAATTCATTAATTTATTACATTTTCTCGATCTAGTTCTATTACATACTTTTACTAAAAAAATTAGATGGCAAGATGGTCAAGAATTGTTACAAATATTAACCAGCTAGACATATAATAAATTTATCAGTGAATTGTGCTCGATAAATTAATGCGTGCGAATATTCATGTGTTAAAAGTTATTCCATATCTCGAGTTCCATTATATATTTTTACTAAAAAATTAGATGGTCAAATAGTCGAGGGAGTGCTTGTCGACATCATTGGCAAAAGCAATTGTTATAAATATTAAACAGCCAGAGATAATAAATTTATTAATTACATTTGCTTGATATAATATTGTATGGTAGCATTCATGTGTTAAAAGTTATTCCATATCTCGAGTTCCATTATACATTTTTACAAAAAAATTAGATGGTCAAATATTCGAGGGAGTGCTTGTCGACATCATTGACAAAAGGAATTGTTATAAACATTATACAGCGAGAAATAATACATTTATCAATAATATCACGGCGATCGAGATCTATTAAAATTAGTTGGGGTGGGGAACGTTGCGCTTCGCTGTGCGCTGCGGATCACTGCTTACCTAAGCCCACGGAGCGCGCACAGTCAGTTAGTCGGGCCGGGGGCTCCGCCAGGAGCGGACGAGCTCCGGGACCAGGAGAGTCTTCGGCTACCTTGGGGTTGACCAGGGGTCCTCCAGCACTGGTCTACCCTTGCTACCCCGAGGTCGTCCCGCGAGTGGTCATCCAGAGCTACGCTACCCTAGCCTACCCCTGCTTACCTTCAGCTGGCGTAGGGTTGACCATGGGCCCTCCAGCATTGGTCTGCCCTTGCCTACCCCGAGGTTGACCAGTGGTCATCCATTGGTCATCCATTGGTCATCCAGTGGTCATCCAGTGGTCATCCATTGGTCATCCATTGGTCATCCAGTGGTCATCCATTGGTCACCCAGTGGTCATCCAGTGGTCATCCAGTGGTCATCCATTGGTCATCCATTGGTCATCCATTGGTCATCCATTGGTCATCCAGGGGACATCCAGTGGTCACCCAGTGGTCATCCAGTGGACATCCATTGGTCATCCAGTGGTCATCCAGTGGTCATCCAGTGGTCATCCATTGGTCATCCATTGGTCATCCATTGGTCATCCAGTGGTCATCCATTGGTCATCCAGTGGACATCCATTGGTCATCCAGTGGTCATCCAGTGGTCATCCAGTGGTCATCCAGTGGTCATCCAGTGGTCATCCAGTGGTCATCCAGTGGTCATCCAGTGGTCATCCAGTGGTCATCCAGTGGTCATCCAGTGGTCATCCAGTGGTCATCCAGTGGTCATCCATTGGTCATCCATTGGTCATCCAGTGGACATCCATTGGTCATCCAGTGGTCATCCAGTGGTCATCCATTGGTCATCCATTGGTCATCCAGTGGTCATCCAGTGGTCATCCATTGGTCATCCAGTGGACATCCATTGGTCATCCAGTGGTCATCCAGTGGTCATCCATTGGTCATCCATTGGTCATCCATTGGTCATCCATTGGTCATCCAGTGGTCATCCAGTGGTCATCCAGTGGTCATCCAGTGGTCATCCAGTGGTCATCCAGTGGTCATCCATTGGTCATCCAGTGGACATCCATTGGTCATCCAGTGGTCATCCAGTGGTCATCCAGTGGTCATCCATTGGTCATCCATTGGTCATCCAGTGGTCATCCAGTGGTCATCCAGTGGTCATCCATTGGTCACCCAGTGGTCATCCAGTGGTCATCCAGTGGTCATCCAGTGGACATCCATTGGTCATCCAGTGGTCATCCAGTGGTCATCCAGTGGTCATCCATTGGTCATCCATTGGTCATCCATTGGTCATCCAGTGGTCATCCATTGGTCATCCAGTGGACATCCATTGGTCATCCAGTGGTCATCCAGTGGTCATCCAGTGGTCATCCAGTGGTCATCCAGTGGTCATCCAGTGGTCATCCAGTGGTCATCCAGTGGTCATCCAGTGGTCACCCATTGGTCATCCATTGGTCATCCAGTGGTCATCCAGTGGTCATCCATTGGTCATCCATTGGTCATCCAGTGGTCATCCAGTGGTCATCCAGTGGTCATCCATTGGTCATCCATTGGTCATCCAGTGGTCATCCAGTGGACATCCATTGGTCATCCATTGGTCATCCAGTGGTCATCCAGTGGTCATCCAGTGGACATCCAGTGGACATCCAGTGGACATCCAGTGGACATCCAGTGGTCATCCAGTGGTCATACAGTGGTCATACAGTGGTCATACAGTGGTCATACAGTGGTCATACAGTGGTCATACAGTGGTCATACAGTGGTCATACAGTGGTCATACAGTGGTCATACAGTGGTCATACAGTGGTCATACAGTGGACATACAGTGGACATACAGTGGACATACAGTGGACATACAGTGGACATACAGTGGACATACAGTGGACATCCATTGGTCATCCATTGGTCATCCATTGGTCATCCATTGGTCATCCATTGGTCATCCAGTGGTCATCCAGTGGTCATCCAGTGGTCATCCAGTGGTCATCCAGTGGTCATCCAGTGGTCATCCAGTGGTCATCCAGTGGTCATCCAGTGGTCATCCAGTGGTCCTCCAGAGATACCCTGGCATCTCCTGCCTACCTTGGGGATGACCAGTGGTTATCCAGAGCTACTCGGGCCTTCCCTTGCTTACCCTGAGGCTGACCAGTGGTCCTCCAGGAGTACTCTAGTCTACCTTGCCTATCTTCAGTTGGCTTAGGGTTAACCAAGGGTCTTCCACCAATGGCCTGCCATTGTTTAGCATGGCCTACCTTTAGCTAGCTTAGGGTAGGCCAAGGGTTATTTAAAACTTCCTTGGCCTACTTTAAGCTAGCTCGGGGGGGGGGGGGGGGCATGGTCTCTTCAGTGCTGTCTTCGTTTACCTTGGGTTCTGAGCCGGTCCAGTTTCAGTATCCGGCATTACGTCAGTGCCGTGCTGATCTCTTCAGAGAGGGCAATCATTGCAATGGCTTCACATCTTTAAGTGAGTCATTTCGTCACTACCTTATCACTATATTCGTCTGTAGAAGTAGTAGTATAGAGTAGTAGTAAAGTGTAAAAGTAGTTAGGTGCATGCATGGGCAGGCCTCGCCGCCGCAACGATCAGCCGAGATGGGAACGTCCGCGATTTGCACTAGCGTTGCGACAAAACCACGCGTTGAATTTAGCCGATTATGAACAGAGATTAAAGCTAACATTACGGTATAGATTGTTTAGAGCGTAGCGTTGCGAATCACAAATAGTCGCGGTTCAAAACTACATTTCAATTTGATAACTGCGCTTTTAAAGTTCATATTGTTGTTGTTTTACATATAATCTAAAGTAATCGTTTTTTGGATCTCTGTTCGTTGAATTAGTGTTGCGCACCAAAAGTTCGCGTTTGCTTTCGAGTCTTTCGGCATTTCAGGCACCCATGCTCGAGCTGCAACGATCAACTGTGAGATGGGCTCATCCGCGATTTCGAGTAGTTCGAAAAAATGTCTAGTTAATGTTGCAATTAAATAGTCGCGCTTTAAAGTAATTCTAGAGACACCGATATAGAATTTTAGACGTCAGAGTTCTTTTCTTATTTAAATAGGATTTTCATGTTAAATTAGCGTTGCGCATCAAAAGGATCGCGCTTGTATTAGAATGATTCGATATTTCAGGCGCCCATGCTCCAGTTGCAACGATCAACTGTGAGATAAGAACATTCGCGATTTTAAGTAGCGTAGAGAAACGAATTGTAACACGCGTTGTAATAGTATAAACTTTCAAAGTTGACTTAATGTCTAGTTAATGTTGCGAATACATAGCCGCGATTTAAAGTAGTTTTAGAAGTACCGATCTAGAATTTTAGACCTTAGAGTTTTAAATTTCTTATGTAATTTGTAAGAATGGTAATACTTAATTTTGTAAGACTTTCAAAGTTCAACTTTACCAGATTGATACAATATTTTTTTCAGGAAATTGATATATTTGTCTTGAAATTGATATATTTGTCTTGAAATTAATATTTATTTCAGGAAATTGTTATTTATTTCAGGAAATTGTTATTTATTTCAGGAAATTGATATTTATTTCAGGAACTTGATATTTATTTCAGGAAATTAATATTTATTTCAGGAAATTGATATTTATTTCAGGAAATTGATATTTATTTCAGGAAATTGATACTTATTTCAGGAAATTGATACTTATTTCAGGAAATTAATATTTATTTCAGGAAATTGATATTTATTTCAGGAAATTGATATTTATTTCAGGAAATTGATACTTATTTCAGGAAATTGATACTTATTTCAGGAAATGGATACTTATTTCAGGAAATTGATATTTATTTCAGGAAATTGATATTTATTTCAGGAAATTGATATTTATTTCAGGAAATTGATATTTATTTCAGGAAATTGATATTTATTTCAGGAAATTGATATTTATTTCAGAAAATTGATATTTATTTCAGAAAATTGTTATTTATTTCAGGAAATTGATATTTATTTCAGGAAATTGATATTTATTTCTGGAAATGGATATTTTTATCTTGAAATCAATATTGCTCGGATCGGAGTTCCCTCAGGGACTCACTCACGGGATGGGGCCCGTGAGTGGGTACGGGGACTCGCGTCCCCGGGGGCACCCGAATTGCCTGTAGGTCGTTGCGTCCACAAATCATTAGATTTGGGCTCGATGTGGTTTCGATTTTGTTTCGACTTTGTTTCGACTGGTTTTCGATTTGATGTCGATTTTGTTTCAACTGGTTTTCGATTCTGTTTCGATCTTCTTTCAATTGTTTTTCGATTCTGTTTCGATTTGGGTCGTTCATCTTGCTCTTGTTAGTCAGAACGAACGAAGAAAATTCATCAAAGGAAGAAAATTCATCGAAAGAAGAAAATTCATCGATCGAAGAGGAATCATCGAACGAAGACTCCAGATTATTTATAAATTAGTTTTAGTGCGTGCGTTAGTTATTAAGATTGTATATCGTCGTTGTAATTATGTCGAGTAATTATTGCCGTAACTTCACTTTGCTCGCTCCGTTTTCCGACTCCGACACAACCTTCTGCCGTGTCGGCCTTGCTTGCAGGTTCTGAGCTGGTCCAGTTTCGGTATCCGGCGTGAAGTCATTGAGAGGGGTGTCTAAGAGACTCGTTCACTCGTCTTCTGACGATCCTCTGTGTTAACGTAATCCTGGGCAGGCCATGTTCTCATGTCACCCAGTTGCGCCAGAAACCGTTTGAGCGCATCTCTTTGCCATCTTTCTTGATGATGGAGTGACGGGTATCGGGCTGGTCGGCTCAGGACTTGTAAGCACTGAACGCGTCGCGTCAGCATTGAACCAGAGCCTTCTGTTCTGGTTCGATCTTGTTTGTCTCTTTGAAAGAATCAGAGCCTTCCGCCTGATTCGCCCTTGGTCCCTCGTGGATCGGAGACTTCTTCTCTGATCCACACTTTGCGCCGCCAATAATTACTCGACATACGCTAAATGGAAAAGAAGTCTTTTCCATGAAAAAGACTACTTTTCCCTTTAGCGACCTGCGAAACTTAGTTTCTAAGAATCTTCGTTGTAAGAAAGGGAGCCAGAACGAAGGGAGACTTCGTTCTGACTCCTTTTCGGGTCTCTTGTGCAGCAACCTCCTCGTGGTGAGACCTGGGCAATCGGTATTATCCACAATTCGCAAAATGCTATAACATATAAATTATAGCATTTTGCATGTAGTGGACAATATCGAGCTAATAGCTGCACATGTAGAATTTGCGTAAATATGTATTTTATAGTAGAATGTAAGACTCAATACTTTCTTCGTTTTCCTTTGTCCCAGCTTCAGCATTTTTTTTCAATTAATAATATACTAATAATATTGATTTGATTTTGATTTGGTTTTGATTTGGTTTCGACTAGGTTTCGACTTTGTTTCAATATGGGTTTTTCATCGCTTACTCTTGTTGGTCAGCGGGGTTAGCTTTGCTCTCTTGTGAGGGATGTAGATTGCAGGTGATTGCAGGTCCTGATGCAGGCCGAAGATGATATAGGTTCTGAGATGTGCGTTACATATTGCATATTGATTCGTTATTGAAATATTATTTTTGGTTGAAACTAGTTCCCATCCATTCCACAGAGGAGGTAAAAAGACGAGGTAGGTTCTGATCCAGACTAAAAGTTAGTTCTGATTCTTGTGTTAGAGGGGGTAAAAAGATGCCGTAGGTAAAGTAAAAAGTTAACACGGAAAAACCTCGGGTGTGAGCACTCTCTTTCCTCTCTGGTTTTAGGAAGTATTTACTGTATTTACAAGTGTAAATACTTATGTGTAAGTAAGTAAAATGACAGCACTGTGGCAAGTGTTGAGTCGAAGTGTAGCATGTAATCAATTGAGTGTATCAGGTTGTATAAATATGAGGTATTAAACGAAGATATAGTGTGCTCGTAGAAGAGTACTGTTTCAAAAAAAAGAACACGACGATCGCATATACATAAGTAATTGTTTCGAGCAATCCAACCAATTTTTGGATTACAAACATTAACATTTTTACGCGTGAGGTTAACTGGCCAGTTTGAATAACGAAGATTTCTTCTTTTCCATTAAAAAGTAGAAACATCGGAGAAAGAAGCAATATCCTTTCAGAATAGAATTTTAAATGCAATGAAAATAAACGAGAAAAATATGGTAGCTTTCGCAACGTCGGCTACGCCTGTGGATCGCGAGGGTTGGTTAAACAAACGCGGTGAGCTGAACCGTGGCTATCAAAGGCGATGGTTCGTTCTCAAAGGAAATATACTGTTTTATTTCGATCGGCGAGGCGACAAGGAGCCGGTGGGTATGATAGTATTGGAAGGTTGTACCATCGAGTTGGCAGAGGACGAGGAACAGTTCGGTTTCCAAATTGTGTTTCATGGTCCGAATAATAGAAACTATGCCCTCGCCGCGGAATCTCAGGTATCGTCGTTCATTGGTATCATCATTGCTGTTGTTATTTTCTATGAAATAGACGCGGTACGCATCGGTTCACAGGAATCTATGGAACAATGGATGAAAGCTTTGGCGTGCGCGAGCTACGACTACATGAAGGTAATGGTGGCGGAATTACAAAGACAATTGGATGCCGCAGAAGAGGAAACTACTATGGTCGTGGCCCCCTCACCGTCTCCTAAAGCTCCTCCACGGCAACGCCACAATCCCTTTAATAGGCCCGAATCTCATCACCGTTCGCAGAGCGTCAGATCCGCGCCAGGTAGAACGGAAAATGTACCAAGAACGAGAATCACGTTTCGCGAATTACATACAATGTACGGCAGAAGAATTTTGGCTGACTTGAACGAGTGGAGGCACGCGAGCAAAAACGCAGAGGCCCCACTGATCACTTTATAATAGATATGGATAATAACGCTTCAAACGGCATGTAAATTGTAAATATTTTAACGAAAAACACGATATTGTACTTACGGAACGTTACTAGAATTTCTCGTTTATTTTTCTATAATACGAAAATTTCTAATGGTGAAAACAAAAACGAAGTAGTATGATGGAACGTTACATATACTATATATATATTATAATTATAATAATACTTTAATGTATTCACTTATTAAAATAGATTCTATTGAGTCTACCGGCTCTGTCTCGAGTATTAAATAGTAGATGTGTAGCAGTGTATTGTACAAGTGTATAAACATGACGTTTTTCAAGCATTCTATCTGTAATCGATTTATCAAAACGGAATTTGATACAAAGCGAAATCGGTCGTATTTTTTATTGATCTAGGATCGACTTTATTATTGTACAGAGTAAGTGTAATAAATAGAAAAGTTTGCAAGCACCGTTTGAAAATACTTAATATACTCTGTTTTCTATAGTTTCGTTTCATTTTCATTCGTTTTGTCAAGAAATTTAGTTGAAATGAATCCAAAATGAAGACCTATTTAAATTTAAATACGCCCTTCTTCCTCGCGTCTCCGGGCAAGTGCCTGGCACCCAGCAAAAGTCGAGCTTTGTCTTCCTCTTGCGGGGCAGATTCTTCTTGCGGACCTCGTGGCTTGATTTGTAATTTTTGCTTGATAGCTTGACTCAATATCACGCGTCTAGAATCGCTTTTCATGGCCAATAAGAGATCGAGCCATGTCCAAGTCACATTATGATATTCCAACGTAGGTATTACAAGCGCAAAATCGCGGACATCTTCCAAATTTTTCTCCTTATTTCCCTGTAACGATACGCAACGTCGATTAAGAATATTTTGCGAGAATAAAACTGATTCGAACAGGGTGCGTAAGGATAAAGACAAGGACAGGGACAGAGATACCTTATAAGATACGCGAACCGGTACTTCTGGTATTTTAATGTATATGAACAGTTTATTTTTGTCTGCTCTCTCCTTCATTTTCTCCACGTCGTCCCTTCTTTCGATGGGCACGTAAAAGGAGGAATCTCGTTGCGGCGCAGGTGATTCCTCTATTCCTTCTGGATCCCTCTCGGGGAAACAGAATTTCAGCATGGTGTTGAAAAATTTTTTGGTTAATCCTAAATCAAAGTTCAAGTTTAAGTTTCATCCGAAACCAAAGAAGCAGAGGAGAGAAGAGGAGGAGGAGGAGGAGGAGAAGCTTACCTATCGTCAGGGGAACCACGTTGATCTCGAAGTGTTCCTTGACGGATATGCCAGCCACCGGCGCTTTCTCCCTGCAGAAAACTCGGAGAGCTCTTTGTCTGTCGACGGGCATGTTGCTTTGCAATTCCGTGGGAGTCAAAACTTCCGTGTAAATCTGATTCGGCAGTAAGTTAGTCATTCGAACGTACCCCAGTTCGAGTAGATGCTCGACCGAGTCATCAGTTTTGCTGGTTTTCGTGTACAAGAAATTAGTCAAGATAAGGTCGGCGATGCCTAATTGCCCGTCGGCGTCTGTCAATCTCCACTGGGCGTGTTTAAAGCAGATTTCGGCGACTCTCGCGACCGCTGCCGGTTTATCCTTCAAAGTGGTGGAAGCTGTGGCGGGGGCGGTGGTTTCTTTGTAACAGCTGAACATCACGTCAAGTTCCTCCGCTTTCGCGGCCAATTGCTCTTTGCATTCGAAGACTCTCGCCTCCAACCGTTCCATCTCGGCGAGCAACTCTGGACTGGATTTCTCCGCGAGAGCCTTTTGCACCAGATACGTCTCGCGTTCCAATCTCCTCAATTTGGCTACCAGGCCACGCACGGTGTTCTGCAATTGTTGAATCGGCCGCTTTTGATCTTCGACCGAGTGCAGCTGCAACTGAAACCTCATTCTCTGTAACCGTTCCGATGCCTCTTTCCTCCTCGGTTCTACGTAGAGCAGCAAATTATTCACGATGTCGAGAATCATAGCATACTGCAGGGAATTGGTGCAAACATCCAAATCGTGATGCATCAAGGTAAACGCGTCGGCTGCCGAAAGCTCTTTCCTTTCCCAGGGGCTCGCCTCTTCCCTCGGCGGCGGCGGGACTTGATCGACGGACCCAACGTCCAGGGCCTGGCCGTATCCGACATAGAAGAACTCGCATTTGCACCTCGAGACGATCCGTTGCAGCTGGTGTTGTGGTCCACCGCCACCGCCCACCGTCTGACTGACCACACCACCGACGCTCTGCCCGGAACCTACCAGAGCCGGTACATCCGGTAAGCCAGCTATCACCGTCGAATCTTTCTCCTGCAATTCCGATTACTCGATCAACTCGAATCGTTTGCTTCGTACTTACAGAATCGAGCGTTTCAAACATGTCACTCGAATATCTCGTTTCGTATCGATGATAGAAAGAAATAATATTGATATCGGATGACTTGTTTTAATGCTCCACCCTGTATAGTTTCGTGTACGAGCATCATTTAATTCACCTGAATGTTGTCCAACGTTAACCACATTATGTTATCGTCGATATTGTCATCGATGTTGGCACTGACGGTGGCGTAATACTGCATACACTCCAACGAGCCTACCCAGGTTGTCTTCGTGACCAGAGTTCTCTCCTTCCATACCGGTTGGTGAATTCTCTGCAATATTTCAGCCTTGGCCGCTGATAAGATCACGTAGCCCCGCGTCTCGATACCTTTCAGCAACACTTGACTGTTGACCAAAGCAACTGAAACGGACAGAGGGTAGTTTCTGAAAATGACAACTGTGTCCGCAACGGGTCTGGGAAGAAAAGAAGAAGAAAGACGATTTCTGAAACGGAAAGGACACGGAAGGGCATACTCAGCCAATTCTTGTGCAGAACGTCGTCCTGATGGCATGCGGCTAACCCACGGAGCTGCTGGCCTCTAGTTTGGACAGAAAGATCGTCGCTGAATGCGACAGGTTTGTTCGCTGCCTCTGCTATCAGCCTCTGCAGCATCCCGACAGCTTCTCCTTGTTGCGGTTTGCTCGCCGACGAAGAATTGCAGGCTATCGGCGCGTTCGTCAACGGAGTGGTTTGCGGATCGGTGGATCTGACGATCGGTGTCCGATTTTTATGAGGCGTCGACGAGCTCTCCCTGTGGAAGCCTTTCAACGCGGAGGTCGACAGGTTCTTCTTTAGCTGTTGAGTCTTGATGAACGAGTCGAAAAGAGCGAACGCTACGTCTCTGTTCGTTTTGGTCCAGGCCCCTTTCAGATCGTGCACGACCAACCGATGGGTAGGAGTGTCGCCGCCGCTCACGCCGGTCACCATTGCCTCCCTGCCGTAGCTGACACGGGCCACGCTCAAACAATAACATTTCTCGACCGGTTGTCGCAGCGACGCGGTCTCTTTGTCCTCTTGGAGGGCGCTCTTCAGCCAGATCTCCGCATCGCTGAGCTCGCAGTTCATGTAGACGACGGACCACTCCGCTCGCGGCCGGTGTATCAGATCGTCGTCGATCGGGTGCAAGGATAAATTGTGCTCGCAGCTGCAAGCAACCCTGCCGCCGGTCACCTCGAATCCACGCTGCATCGCGAACGACATCCAATAGCTGACGTGGAACCGGTGGAACGCCAACGTCAGTCGAACTTTACGGTAGTGTCGACTAAGTTGTTTCTTCCTCGGCCGGATGTTCTTGAACAGCGGCCCCTTTCTGGTCGGTCTGGTCGCCCCGGACAGAATCAATTTCAAATTCTCGAACCACCTGAGCGTGCTGCCGTAAAGCAGCGCGGTCGGCGCGCTGCTCAACGTAGGAGAACCGGTCGGCTTTGTCTCGAGCGACAGGCTCGCGTTCAAGTTCTGCGAACGGAACGCTCTGAACGAGTCGTGTTCCTGGTTGCTCGAATACTCGGGCAGTCTATCCGGGGCGCAAGGAATCGCGGCGTGATGGTCTCTCGGGTCGCCTAAGCAGACCCAGGCCAGCTTGATGCTCAACCGTACGTTCGGCAGATGCAGCAACCTGCAGTCGTCGTACTTGCTGGCCGTTCGAACGTACACGTCCAAGTCCCCTTTGACGATGATGCGACCCTGCGTCCAGTCCAGCGCCAATCCCGTCCACGTTAACTCCATTTCTTCGGTGGTGTTGTAAGGGTCCAAGGAGCCGTGCAACAACACCGTCAGCTGCTTCACGCACAGCGTCAATCTTCCGTGAAGAGTTAACCGCATCTTGTCCCAGAAAGGCAACGGAGGACTCGGATCCCGCGACGGATGTATGATCTTCTCGAAACTGAGATTACACTGGGCGATCACCGGCTCCCAGCATGGGCCGAACGCGTATCGAAACTTGTCGATGTCCCAGTTCAGGTCGTGGTAGTATTTCAGGGACGTCATCCCCCTCTCGACAACGATGTCGTCCCAGGGCGCGCCAACTTCGATTCGCACGGTACGCCTGGCCCGCGGGGGCGCGAGTGCCTCCGCACCGGCTAATCTGCCCCACACGCTCAAGCTCTCGACCAGCAGCAACGGTTGCGGAAAGTCTCTCAGCTGCAGCTTCCATTCGGCGCACTTCAAGCTTATCCCGCGAACCCAGAGAGCGCTGAACTCGAGCCCGTCCTCCGGCCAAGGTGTCTCGGCGTCCATTTCTCGCAGCGCGTTCGTTGCTCTTTCGGTACCGTTGATCGACGGATCCGCCAACGTTAGGATCTCCAGATCCAACATCGACCATGCGAACAGTCTTGTCCTCGCCGGACCGGCGCGCTGCATTTGCTTCCACCGTTGCACGTAGATCTCTGCGTTCTTCTTGTTCAGACTGGCGTACAGTTCCTCGACCTTGCCCTGCGGAAGCAGCAAGTGAGCTCGACAAAGCGCCTGTACTTTCGTGTCGAGCATCGCCTGCCTCTTTAAGCTCTCCTTGTACTCGTCCTCCAAAAGCTCGTAATTGTCTCGCAATCGGACCTCGAATGGGTCGTCGCTCACTTCGAACACCCATTCCTTGATCTGTAATAGCGTAAAACGCGTTATTTCTACCTATTATACTGCTTCTTGGCAAGCGCTAAATCTGTACATCGCATACCTTTATGATTAGATCGCACGGTAGCGTTTCCTCTTTTCTTCTATTCGGAGAGGAATGGATTTCCTTTAACCATTTCCTTATACTGAACAGTTCGTTTTGTATCGCATCCGTGAACTGATGCTCGTATGGAAAACAAGCCTTCACCGATTCGATGTTTAGCGCCCACGTCTCGTTCCAGTCTAGCACGAAACCTTCGTTGCTTTGTCTTTCCGCGCTCACTTCTTCGTTTTCCGGCACTCTGACCAGCTGAAAACCTTCGACCATGATTATATCGGCCATATCTAAAGCGATGCGAATGTAGTTCAACCTCCATTCTCCTTCCGACCAACGCAACTGATCCGACGAAAGTTCCAAAAAGTGTTTCGGAGAAATGTCTATCGACAGACTGATTCCTCCGGTGGCTAGCACGTCCAGCACTCGCTTCGGCTTTGGAAGCTTTTTGCCTGTCGATAAAATTTCGATGACAACGGGACACCAATCTATCGTCGACTGTTTCGGATCAAAGCGGAGTAAGTACCTTCGACGCCAACTCTAATGCCTTCCCCATCGTTTCGATCGAGGATCGATCGAAAGTCTGCAGACTCCAGCCAAAGCTGCAGAAGTCGTAGATGCAAATTTGGACTCCAGGCCAGATTAGTGCCATCCAAACTGATATTAATTGTTTCCGACGTGACGGCACCTTTGCACTTTCTTACAGCCAGGAACGGATGTACCAACGCTTGAGCGTGTTGACAGATAACCGGCTCGTTCTTGTTTAAAGTTATCGCGCTGACACCCTCGGCCACGGCAACCAATCGTTTCGCGTTGTGTTCGAAGCTCGCCGTGTCCAAACGCGCCATGATGGAAACTAAAAATTAATCGGTGTGTCACGCGACTCGACCCTGCGCTTACCAACGATCAGACGCCATACGTACACATACGTACGATTGTTCTCCGCAATGAAAAACAAATTACAATTCGTAGCGTTCAGATTCAATTGGATAACATTCTCCGCATCACGGTTATTATCCTTATCGGTTTGCTCGGTTTTTCTGCTTTTTCGGTAACATCTGTGAAATAATAAAAAACGTTTACGGAAGATTCGGGTACGCGAACAAAAATTGTTCTTCGTAGAACCCACTTGAAGGCTTCCTCGAGGAATCTGGCAAATTCTAAGCTCCATTCGGCCACGAGAGCATCGACAGCGATTCCAATAGCATTGGTACGCGTTGTAGCCAATAGTACTCCGATGGACAACGGTGTACCCCACCGATGGGACGTTTCCGAAGTGAAGGTACTGGAACCGTTTAAAGTACAATATAAAGACTCCACTACCAATTCCGTATTCCAACCGTCGGTCGCGTCTATTGGATTAAACCATTTTGCATTAGATTATACTTTGATTTCGACTCGTTGCGAAACTTGACACAGACACATTTGCGCTTCGCATTTGTACCTGTAAGCGTGTTCAGGGAATACTTCACGTGGGTCACTCCGCACGAGATTTCGTCGACGTCGAACAACTTGATGTTCACGGACGAATCGTAAAGCTCGGTATTCACTCTGATATCTGACCATGGTAACTTATTCTTCAAAGTTATGCCAGTGACCGGCCTCGAAATTTCGTGATCGGCATTGCAGAACATCGTCTCCCAATCTTTGTGATCATAAATAATCGAGAGATTGTGGATTTGCGTGGCAATTTCTAAAATGTTTCTATCCACCTGTAGAAGTAACATCGTCTCGTAGAAATAAAGACAGAGACGAAGACAAAGACAAAATAGAGAAACGGACTACACGGTAATACCTTTGAATTGATTAATAACGATCGCAACGTCAAAATGGGAAGCTTGCTACGAACGGAAAGTCCATCCAAAGTTAAAGTCAGATTTAATTGAAAACTGCATGGCTGGAATTTTGTGTTTACTTGGAGGCCCTTCATTACGCCTTCTAAACCAAGTACCATGCCATCCTCTTTACCCATGATCACGGAAGACGGGCCAATTTTCAGCATAAAATCCTACAAACAAAACGATTCGTTTCAACCCGTTGCCCGGAAAAATGTTGAAGATAAAAGGATGCAAGCAAGTGCTGTACTTTCGGAATGAGCGGCGCTAATCGAGTCAACAAATCGTTGGAGGAGTCGACGTTCGCGCTCGAGTACGAAGATGCGTCGGCTAACGAGTTTTTGTCTTTGAAGAAGGTGACCAGATCTGCACCTCCAGAACCCTCTGTCTGCATTATTCCGATGTACAATTTCTATAAATTAGATCCTGCTTGATTTCAATTGATTCCCCTTTGAAAGGACAGTTGTTTCGGATCGTCCATAAAGTGCGCTGAACACAAACAGCTACCATTCAAAGCATCGAACAAAATCTTTGGACCGCAGCGCCGCATCGCCGCATCGCGTGACGTTGTGTCGCCGCTACGGTCCAAACAATGTTCACATAAAAAGGTAGAAACGTGCACGCGTTTGGAAGAAGATTGCCTTACCTCCACCGAAAGATTTCCTTGTGCTCTCAACGTAGCTTCTGCCGTACCCGCAAACGATATCTGCGAGAGGCACGCGTCGGACGAGTGTCGCAATAATTTCATCGCACCGCCCACGACGCTGGCGGACCCGAGAAGGGTACGAGCTCCATGGACGACGCTACCATCCAGACTGAGGCTCTTCGCGCTACCGTTTGCGAGCCAGCCGTTGCCCAACGCTAAAAGACTTAAATTCTCTATATGTACCGCCATAAACTGAAACATTCGGTAATAAGATCAAGAGACGTAACCAAAGATCCTTGCACGATCGACCACCGATCGTATCGTTCGCAGTACCTGTACAAAAGTTATGATTATCGGAGGAATCTTTCTATTTCGAAAATCTAAAAGATGCGCCGGTTTTTTGGGCAGGCACGGCGTCTTTGTTGGTACATCCTTGTTTATTCGCACGTCTTTCATTATCACAGCCAAGAGTTTTGCTACATCGCTACTGAACAGACTGCTACGTATACTAATTTCCTCCACTTCCTAAAATTATTCGGAAGGTTGGTCCAATACGCATATTCCTCCGAAGCGTAATATTTCGTGAATATTTGACACTCACCAATGTGAATCCATTTTTCGAAACGTTTACGTCCCGAAGTATGAAATATGGTAACGAAATGTGACCAACCCGTAAATAAATTTTGTATCGCCTTTTCACCAGCCATGCCAAAAGCCTCGGTATTATCCTGCGAAAGAAGGATTCGTCAAATTATTTCCGATGTGTCGTAGAATTCTAAATGGAGGCAGACTATCGTTAACCTTACCAGGTGAAACTGCAGTACAGAACGAAGCAAACTGAGACGAAGACAATTAAACCAGTCATTTCGACGACTCACATAACGTCGTAAAGACGCAAAATTACTCGTTCAAGATCATTAGAAATGTTCAATTTTCGTTGAATCAAGTTGAACGAAGCGAATGGATTCATTGACAACTGTAGTGGCAGCGGCAGCGACAGCAAGCACCATCGCTATCCAGACATTCGAGATTGCGAGAAGTGGCAGAAATATCGACAATCGATTCATGCATTCGAATCGCCACTGTTGCGCATCGACATATCGATATTACGATATCGATAGTTTTTCCCCATACATTCAAGACTACACATTCTGTACACGTATCGTATGTAAATACTTATGCATATGTTTTGATTCAGCTAATTTCCGTGATGGCAAATTGATAGAAGCTGCACGAAAAGAAACATAGTTTTTTCGTTACAATACGTTGCTTGAAAATTAAATGTGTTTCGAGATCAAGTATATTTTATAGCAGTCGGTAATCTCAGGTTGAAGTTAAGCAAATTTTCACGGTTAACCTCTACATTGGACCAGCGCGTTAAGGTTAGTTCAACAATCGCAAAGTAACGTAAATACATATCTAGTGGATTAAACAACTAAATGCATAATGCTAATTGATATTCTACGCTGCCGAATAATACGATAACGTTTACTGTCTTGGAATCGCGTTAGAATATATTTAGAAATAAAGAAAAATTTTAGGGTGATTTTTATTGTATAAATACTTGACATTATTCGGTTATTATGTGTATTAAAAGTAAAATGGGTAATTAAAAGGAGAACATTGATTTGCAACGATTCTTTAACTCGGTTTATTTGATCTATAATAGTTAGTCCGATAACAATGCTGCATAAGACACATGGCGTTTCATTGTCAGCGTCCCAGCCATTTAAACTATCGAACTATCGACGACGATTTGCGTGTGTAACAGAGACAGGTTGTTGTAGTCATTTCCATGTATTACAATTCTTATTAATATTGGAGGTAGTTTTGCTGTTCGGTCAAACACGTCGTAGAACGTGTATATTAAAAATAATTGGATGTATTTCGATTATCGAAAGACGCGAAAAAAACGAAAGGAACTACGTGTACTTACGTATACAGAGGAACTTGGATTTTGATAGAATCGATGGAGGCGATAGGAGAGGCCAGAGAGAGAGACAGAGAGAGAGAGAGAGAGAGAGAGAGAGAGAGAGAGAGAGAGAGAGAGAGAGAGAGAGAGAGAGAGAGAGAGAGAGAGAGAGAGAGGACCCTGACGCGATTCTATATAGATAGTTCGAAAGTATGCAGAACGTTCGTCGGAGGTACGGGACACATTAAACAGTTTCGACGTGGTTCAGGCGACAACGTTGCCATGCAAGTATCGATTCGACGAGTTGGTCGTGAGTCGCGATCCATCGAAAGGATTCGTCCGACGTCCGACCGAGTTTTCCCGAGAATTGGCGAGCCGACGCGACGTTCCGACATTTCCACCACATAGTTTCCACGAATCGTCGTTTGGTCTGGGTTAGGACACGTCAAACCACCGCTAAAAGATTGGAAATTCAGGAAATTGGAAGAAGAAGGCTGTGCGAAGGATATGAGAACGTAGAGGAGCGAGGCGAGGAAAATATGGGAGGAGAAATCAGCAAGAATAGGAGAAGAAGACCCGAAGAGAAAAGGTTGATAGAAAGTGGCTGAAGCTTTTGAAAGGCGTTCGCTGCGAAAGAAGCGGTCCCGGAGGAATCGACGAGTAGCGAGTACCGATGCGAGCGCTGATCAAACGAAGCGCTCGTTATGCGAAACGAAAGCACGAGAGGCATCGTATCGAGATGGTGTTCGGCCGAGAACGCGTTTATCACGCCGGAACGCAGAAAATATAGACGCGTGCACGGGCTTCAGTTGCCTCTGCACCCGCAGCAGGTGATCGGTTGGATCGTGATTCTGGTGATCGCGATAAACACGTTCGCGGTGTTGACGCCGCAGCTCGAACCGAGTCTGCGGCCCGTACTATCTAGCCTGATCGCGATCGTCTTCTTCACGCACTTTTGCTCGCACCTGACCGTGCTGTTGCTGGATCCGGCGGACCCGAGGGTCAGGGCTCAACCGGCGAACAAGGTTCTACCAGAGTTTGACAGGACCAAGCACGCGCGCGTGATCGAGAACGGCCGGTGTCACCTTTGCAACATAACAACCGACAGCAAGAGGACCAAGCACTGCTCGATATGCAACAAATGCGTCGCGAGGTTCGACCACCACTGCAAGTGGCTCAACAACTGCATCGGTGCTAGAAACTACTCCGCGTTCCTCGTTTGCCTGATATCAGCGATCCTAGCTAGCTTGTCCGTCGCCGGGCTTTCCGCCACCGAGTTGACGTTGTCGTTTTTTTCGAACCGAGAAGCTCGCGCCAGCATGGAGAACGCGACAGCCACCTCGGCCGTACCTCGAGCGGCACTCTCGATCGCTCCCGTTTCCGACACCGTCTCGATTCTCTTGATATCCACGATCGGAATCCTCTCGGCGATCGCGGCTATTCTCTTGATCCACTTGTGCTTCTTCCACGGGTACATCGCGTGCCTTGGCCTGACTACTTACGAGTACGTGCGGAACAAACGCGCGCGACACGTTACCGCTGCCGCTGCCGCTGCCGCTACCGCGGCAATCACATCGAACACTGTAACCTCAAACACCACGGTAGCTAACAACAGCGATTCGACCACGAACATCGACGTAAACGCAGTCGAGATAAACAGAATCCCTTCGAATCGTCGCGATCGAGGCAAAATCGAAACGGATTCGCGACCCCGCGTCCTCGACGGACGCGTAGATTCGGACGAGAACGAGTCGGATCGAGCAACAATGAACACGCGAATCCATCCCCGAAACGACCAACGGAAGAACTTTCGGCTGTGCTTCTCTTACGAGATCGAGTCGATCGCGAACGAAACCTCGATAGAGTTCTCGTCTAGAGGACCGTCCGGTGCGAAACGCAACCAGTCGACCATCGTCTTCCGAGACTCGGTCGATCTCGTCGGCTCGTCAACGCCTTCGCCGGTCTCCTGTTGCTTCGCCGCCGCTAACTCGCTGGCCAGTCGTTGCAGGTCCGCCGGCAAAACCGATGGATCGAAGAAACGCCAAACGACCGTCGACGGTGGTCACCCAACGAACAACTCTTGCGAGGCCGTCGAACGAATAGGAAAATTTCTGAGGACGTACTGGAGGAGGAGCGGTCGACGCCGATCGTCCAACTCGCACGCTGCTCGTTCGAGCAACGTTAAGCCGTCGGCTTCTGCTCGATCGCGGGTCGACGCGTGTCTGGAACGACGGTCAACCGTGCCAAACGCCGATGCAAAGGTCGACGCCAACACCGACGCCGACGTTGCCTGTGTCGCAGAACCCGCGATTATAACTTCCATGGATGCCAACGGGTTGCGACCATTCGTCAAGCTTCCTCCGCGTTCGTCCGAACACCACGCGGAACCGATCCTGATTTCGCAGTCGAGAAAATCGTCAAGTTCGTCGACCTTGAAGAGATCAGCGAGTCACGGTCACGGTCATGCTCGCACTCGACGCACTTGTTCCTTCCGGAAAAAGCCGAGGCTGAAGATGAACTCTCGCGTGGCTCAGTCCATACAACTCTCTCCCATCTTGGAGTCGGATTTGTCGAAACCCGCGTCGCCTCGTTCGCCTCGTTCTCTTCGGTCTCCGTGCTCACCCTGCTCCCTTCGATCGCCGCGATTCGCTCGTTCCTCCTCTCCTCGGTTGGATCGGTTTGCCTCAACATCACCGGGAGTTTGATTTCCGAGCCGCCGCCTTTCGTCGATCGCTTATCCTTTCGTTACGTTTGTCGCGCATCGATAACGAACGTCTCGTCCACGAGACTGTAGCGTTTCTCCTGTTTTACGTTCCGGCGCTCCGAGACCGATTCGGTTTTTCCCTGCGAACGCAGGGATCGTAGACGCGTGTACGTTGACGCGTGTAATTGCCTTCGTAGATGACATCGGTTACAGCGAAATCGGCCTCGGACGAATCCATGGCCGACAATGTCTGGGTAACCGTGCTGGGATCCCCGCGATACGTGGTTGCGCCGATGGTCGACGCCAGCGAATTAGCCTGGAGACTGCTGAGCCGACAGCACGGTGCTCACCTCTGTTACACGCCGATGCTTCACTCTTCGGTATTCCGCAGAGACCCCAAGTATCGGCGGGAAGCTCTAGCTAGCACCGGCGAAGATCGGCCCTTGATCGTGCAGGTAGTTCCGCTAAACTCTAACCTCGAAGATCGAAGATAACGAAAGAATCTTTTCTTCCAGTTTTGCGGCAACGAGCCGAACGTGTTGCTGGAGGCGGCGCTTTTGGCAGAGCCTCACTGCGACGCTATAGACGTTAACATAGGTTGTCCTCAGGCTATCGCGAAACGCGGTCGCTACGGTGCTTTTCTGCAAGACGATTGGGACTTGCTGCGACGAATCGGTCGGTAGATCACGAAAATTCGCGGACCGTTAACCTCTCCGCCTTTCGTCTGTATCCTTCTTTCTCTGTACAGTGAGTACTTTGAGCAAGGGACTCCGTGTGCCTGTGACTTGCAAGTTGCGAGTGTTTCCAGAAATCGAGAAAACGGTAGAGTACGCTCGCATGCTCGAAGCCGCGGGAGCGCGATTGCTCACCGTACACGGACGTACCAGAGAGCAGAAAGGACCGTTGACTGGTTTGGCCTCTTGGGATCATATCAAAGCCGTGAGGTATTATTTATGTCGATCTCGATCCCGTTCCCGATTTCAATCGATCCATCGATCGGTTACTCGACTCTCTTTCTATTTTCTTCGAAACATTAGAGAAGCCGTCGCTATTCCGATATTCGCCAACGGCAATATTCAATGCCTACAAGACGTCGAAAGGTGCATAGAAGAAACCGGTGTGCAAGCGGTGATGTCGGCGGAAGGGAATCTTTATAATCCGTACATATTCGAGGCATGTTACCCGGCTAGCTGGGAGCCGGCGCTCGAATATTTGGATCTGGTAGAACGATATCCCGCCCCGGCCTCTTACATACGCGGTCACCTCTTCAAATTGTTCCATCACACGTACGTATCGTCTTCTTTGTACCGATCCGATCCGATTCGTTTGGACACCTCGATCCGTTCTATTATCCCGAGTTATCGTCCAAACGTCGATAAAGATGCGCTCGGCACTCTTTTAACCGGAGAGTAGACTTTCTCTACCAGAGAATAAAGAAGAAAGGGAAAACTTGGCACGGAACTCTACCATGGAATCGTTCAGAAGCGTGGTGCGCGCTTTAAGGGATCGTTACTTGCCCTATCACGAAGGCCGTCTCGCGTGGTACGAACAGGCCAACGGTACGGTATACTGTACACGCATATTGTAAGTTATGTAGGTATATCGATGCGAGACAGATCCCGTTCCTTTGTCGTTGTAGACTACAATTTGAAGCTGCCACCGTGGCTGTGTCGGCCGTACGTGCGCAGTCCTCCAGAAAAAAAAGAGACGACATTGTCAACTCTTGAAACGGTTGGTCTCCTCATTTTTGTATCGCTAATACTTCTCTGCTCTCGTAACTTTATGTGTAGCAATCTATAACCGCCGTACCTGGGCGTCCATGATATTACAGGACGATACCGCGAAGAAAAAATTTACGGACGAGGACGGCAACGAAATATCGCGGAAACGCTTGAAGAAACTTAGACGAATCGCACGGCGTCCCAACAGGCCAACGGTAATCGTGAAAAGAGGGTCCAATTTGTGTGGCGATTGTCCGAATCCAGTGGTTTGTAGAACACAGTTTACCATTGTGTGTACCGGCTAGAGAAAACTAACACTCGATTTCAACGATTCGCTGTTTCTCTTCCCTTAGGGTTTCAAGTGCGTTTACGCGTTGTGCAGACAGTGTTGCAGGAACAAGTGTTTCACGGAAAATTTGGATTGCGCCGGACATAGGAACTTGACTAAAACGAGAAGACAGATGGCAATAGATTTTGCTGCGACGAGGAAAACTATCAACGATACGATATCGCTTTGCAAATAATAAAGAAACATTGTGAAAATACGCGGCCGTTGTGTTTGCGTTTAAATCGCGCGTGCGAATAAAACTCAATTTAACGTTTCTATCGAAAACGTTGATTCTAGGAAATGATCCTTTTTTTTTCTCGCGATGCATTTCTATGCGTTACATCGTATCTGAATGCGACGTTGCATCGGAAGGATTATAACAAATAACTATTTTTATTTACACGTTACACTATTTTACAAAATACTTTTGGTGAAAATCATCGATCACTGGATGACCGTTTCACACAGACTCGTGTTTTTAAAGTCGATGTCAGCGATACGAATTCGACTATAGCGCAACGATCTTAAACGGTCCAGGTCGTCGTTGCGATCAACTTGGTCAACGACGCGGACAGATCGCTCTGTTTTTCATCAATGATCAGAGCATCCTTTTGCGTTTTCTCGTTGACCCAGTGCTTTTTGTTTACGAGTAGAAGGATCATAAGCGCAGGCAAATGGATCAGTGAAAAACGAAATAGTTTTCGCGAACTTCCACTGTCCGAGTGCTTATAAAAATTTCGTGCTGAAAAGGGGGTCACGACAGATGAATAGAGAGATACACAGATATAGTTAGAATTCATAACGATATAATATAATAATACCGTAGGCATACCTAAGTAGAGGAAGTACACATTGAGGGGTGTCGATTCCAAGGCGAACCACCAGTTGGTAACGTCGAACGCGGGTGCCAAGTAGCAAAGACCCGTCAGTATACCAGTGTACCGTAACGCTGTCTTACGGCACAGATTTGGGTTGGTAACTGCCATCATTCTGTAACCAGCCCGAGAATAATCTGGTCGCAAATTCCACGACAGAGCATTGAAATGAGGAAACTGCCATGCATATAGCAAACCGGACATGATCCAGGCACCGGGTGAGGCTACGTCACCGACGCATGCTGCCCAACCCATTAACGGTGGTATCGCTCCAACTGAACAGGCACGGTGCGTCTTCGATTAAGTACAGTCAAACAACTTTCAATGAGCACGTTTTGCGACTGCCATGAAAGGATACCGATCACAGTAGCACTTACCAATCGATCCGACCCATGTATTCAATATACTAACTCGTTTCATAGGAGTATAAATTAAAGTGTAAAGAACTAAATTGGCTGCTCCCAGTGCTGCGGTTAAACCATTAACTTCGCTGTACAGTAGGGATAGTCCGCCGATGCCAGATATCATAGCGAACGTTATAGCATGGGCTGGCCTGAACAAAAATTTAGATGAAACCTTTTTCACCGATACCAAGTTTACCCCTGTATGCTATACTTACGTCAGATATCCCCTAACCAATACTCTGTTTTTGGTTCTGGACATTTGCGCGTCGAAGGGAACTTCAAAAAATTGGTTGATGGCATTCGCTGTAGCCGAACATAATCCAGTTCCGATAGAACATACTGTAAATGTGTAGGCATCGAAGGATCCAGGGGCTAAAACGTATCCAGCCATGGTGGTCGCGACAACCAGTGCTGCAATTAGCAATTGTTGCTGTTACACTTTTCGTATAGTCGGACAAATTGAAATGAAAACAAAAGTTTTAGATCCATAAAATTTGCTTACATGTTAATCTTATTTTAGACAGCATAAGACAATGCTTTCGTAGTTTGTTGGACTCTAGCTCCATGTACCTCCATACCAGCTCTTTTTCGCCACACTCATCTTTTCGAATGACACTCGGTTCGTTCTCGACGACAAAAGGCTTTCCTACATCGTGGACCGATGTTATTTGCGGAGAAACTATTTGAGATGGCAAACTTTTCGAAGCGGTTGAGTTGCGTTTTCTCGGAAACGAAGGCGACGTCTTTGCAACTGGCGCAGCCTGCTTCGAGTACTAAAATAAATTGTAATTCATTTATACCAGAAACTTTCAAGTTTGTAAAACAGTATGGTAAGTGTCCTGCGTACCGTTGCAACGGGAAGTCGTATCAACTGAGAGAAACATGACATGTTCCGAGTCGTTCTGATAGAGCAGAAAACAAATACCATGATAAAATTGTGTGATACGATACTAATAATTTATTTTCTCCATCCTAAAAGTAAAGTTAAGTGAAAAGTAACACAAAAGTTATCAAATACAAAGAAAAGCATGTCGAATCATCAGTGAAAATATCGACTAACCAAACAAAGACAACTTTGACTGATGATAGCATGTTCGAGACAAAATAATCGACTTACATTTTGCTAAAATTTCGTTTCTTATACCTCACTTGGCGTTGCGTAATAAAAACTAAAGGAACCGTATATTGAGTTTCGATACATTGAAAAATGTCACTAGATCATTGTAATCCCCCGTGCTTTTCCTCTCTGGTGCTCTCTGGCCGCAACGCCGCAACTGCTTTCAAAGGCCAGTGATCAAGAATGGCGACATGCAGGCAAGCATGCATGAAGGTGACGACCATGAATACCTTAGACCATTAAGATGAGTACACTTCATGGTGACGACTACGACCAGGCGACGACTAGCGACACCAAACGATGGACGCACTGTTTTCATAAACGCATCTATATATATATATATATATATATATATATATATATATATATATATATATATATATATGTATCAGAAAACGTATATATAAACAGAGAGAAATCTCTGATATATATCTCTATATATCTGCGGTTGCAAGGAAAAATGCCGCATGTTTCAATTTCAAGAAATTTGAGTTTTTGCATCAGTATAGGATTTATGTATTTACCAGAAAAAAGGTCAAGAAAACTAAAGTGATCAAAACTTTAGACGGCAATATTTCGAAAGTGAAAGCAGAGGGGTGCAGAGGTGCTCCTCTCTGGTGAAAGTATGTGCTGAAATTATTAATTTATTCACTATTCTTCATTGTTTAATATACTTTTTGCGTTTATGCGATATAACTTGTATTTTTGTCATAGACTACGATTTTTGTTTTTATTTTTTGTTATGTAACATGTCCCGAGAACACAGACTTCTATATAGAGTGATCAAGAACAGTTATGTTCCTATGCTCCCCACCAATCAGAAGCGATCACAAAAAATCACGAATCACTGTGAGAAATCATCATGATTTGGGACGAACGTGATCGAGTCACGAGTGATTCGGAAGTAGCAGTTTTTCCCATCCCTAGGCAGCACTGTACCGGGAACACCAAAACATCGGATGTGAGCACTCTCATATTCCTCTCTGGTAGGGACAAAGGATGCAAGATAATCGATTCTTACTAATTACAAGAAGTCCAAGTTTGTGAGTTATCGGTAACGTCGGGAGTGCCGGTAAAGCGCTATCCAAACCGCCACCAATACAACGAATACAATCAACAATTGTCGACGTAGAGTATGTTATCGTCGATCCAAAAATGTAAGTACGTCATCTATCATGGGTTACCGCGACAGAAGAAGGTGTACTCATTTCGATCGAAAGCTCACGATAATAATAAGTATATAAGTACATATATAGGATATATAGAGTATATACATATATAGAGTGGACGGCTGTGTTGGTGATCGTAAAGATGCGATAAAAACTGATTGAAAACGAATAAATTGCTGTTCAGATTATCGACGTTGCCCAACTTTTGTTTACGTTCTCGATGGTTCTATCATTGGAATTATTGTCCTCGCATTCGAAATTATTGAAAGAATAAATCGCGTATAATGAGACAAGTAACGGACATTCTTGCTATATTTCGAAGTACCGACGCGAAAGTAATTACGAAAATTGCAAGTAACGAACGGAAGGAGTGTTGGAGGAGAAAGAGAAAAAATGGTGTAGGAGCGAGCGCGAGTGCAACTGCGAGTGCAAAAGCAAGCTTGCGTGTACCTGTGTATATACGACGATTGCGTTGTGTAGAAACGAGACGAAACGATGGACTCGATGAACACGTTAACGTAAAGCGTGGCAGAAGTCGAGTAGAACGGTGGACGAATCATTGAACGGCTTTCGCTCGCAGTATCGGGATTAATTCGAACAGCTACCATTTCGTCGAGTACTCGCATCGAACGAACGACAAGAGGAAAGAAAAAGAAAGAAAGGACGGAAGGACGGAAGGAAGGAAGAAAGCGAGACAGTGAAAAAGAAAGACGGGAGGAAAAGGGAGATGTTAAGGTTATGCCGGAGTACGTTCCATGACACGTGACGACAATAGATGATAGCTTTGCGAGAATATTGGTTACGTGTTAACAATCGACATAGAGGGGACTGTGGACTTGAACGCGAGAAGAAATTTTCGGATGCCAGTCGTTCGGTATGCCGGGGCATCAGCAGAACATCGTGTTTCAGCGGGTCGGTTCCGCCCTGTTTTACGGGTTGTCATCTCTGATGATCACGGTCGTGAACAAAACGGTGTTGACGTCGTTCGAATTTCCATCGTTCCAAGTGCTTGGCATAGGTCAAATGTTGGCGACGATCGTGTTGTTGTTGGCCGCGAAGAAGCTGCGCTACGTCGAGTTTCCTAACCTAGAAGCGGCAACCTTCGCAAAGATATGGCCGTTGCCGGTGATCTACATCGGTAACATGATCTTCGGATTAGGCGGTACCAAACAGCTCAGCCTGCCGATGTTCACCGCTCTGAGACGATTTAGCATTCTGATGACGATGATCGCAGAGTATTATATCCTGGGCTCGAAAGCGCGCGTTTCCGTTCAGTTGAGCGTCTATACGATGATCGCCGGAGCGGTGGTGGCGGCATTGAACGACCTCGCTTTCAATCTCGAAGGTTACGTGTTTATCCTGTTGAACGACCTGTTTACGGCCGCGAACGGTGTCTACATGAAGAAGAAGCTGGAATCGAAGGAGCTCGGCAAATACGGATTGATGTACTATAACTCGTTGTTCATGATCGTTCCTGCGATAGCGATCGCCGGCTGGATGGGAGACGCGCGCTCCGCCCTCGAGTTTCCCCATTGGGACAACGTTTTCTTTGTCCTGCAGTTTGGGCTTTCCTGCGTGATGGGATTCGTGCTTTCCTATAGCATGATCCTCTGCACGATGCATAACTCTGCCTTGACCACCACCATAATCGGCTGCTTGAAAAACATATGCGTGACTTATCTCGGGATGATCGTCGGCGGCGACTATATATTCACCTGGTTGAACTTTATCGGACTGAATTTAAGCGTAATCGGTAGCCTAGTTTACACGTGGGTGACTTTCCGGAGGAAAGAATCGTCGGATCCAAAATATTCTCCGCTCGGTCAGGATCAACCGGGCAGACCTCAAAGCGTGTAATCTCAAATTATATTACGACTCTTCGTCTTTGTTTTCGTCCTTGTCTTCGTCTTCGTCTTCGTCTTCGTCTTCGTCTTCGTCTTCGTCTTCGTGATCGTTCACGTCTTAGTATCGAGGTACTCGAAAGCGAGCGTTGCTCGTTCATTCTCCCGTTGATTCCCTTTCTCGCTCGGATCTTGGAACATTCCGAACAGCTCTTTCGATCATACAATTCAATGAAAAAGAAATCGAGAAAAAAGTCAAAAGCGAGCGAATGTGTGCGTATATGTGAAAAAAAAGCGAGAAGAGCGAAGCATGGCGAGACAACCTTCATACCAAAGCAAAAAGGCCATAGTCCTCTGGATCGAGGTAAACGCGAGGTTCGCTGTGTAAATTACGTTGATCGATAGCGAATTACTTGTAAATAGTATATAGATTGTAACAGTGTTCGTACGTTTCTAGGGGCAAAACCAATGATCTACGATGTGTACAGAGCGTGTATAGAGCGTGTACAGACCGTGTACAAAAGAAAAGTTTTAACGAAATAAATTCTACCGATAGAGAAGAAGAATGATCTCGACCGTTATTGTCCTCGATCGGTTTCAGGCAGTTCGGTTGGTTCGATCGGCTCGGTTCGAAGGTTTCTCGGCGACGCGTCGTTCGCGAGGGATTACGCGAAGGACCGCGTCGATCTGACGCGGATGCAGCGCGCGGTCTTGACGGTGGGTGCCGCCGCGATATCCTTCGCGAATCCGTTTCGCGGCGACATGATCGCGTGCCTAGGAGAAACCACTGGGTCCGACGCGCTCGTCCACTGCCACCGACAAATGCTCTCCACCTTCGAGGGACGTCGCATCCTCGAGCATCAGCCACGCATCTCTTCCTCCACGGTTGACCTCGACGCGTTGAAGCGTTTGCCGGCGGGGACCGTGGGCAGAACCTACCGTGAATTTTTGGATGCAAACGTAAGCCCCGAGGTCGGCTCGCCCAGTTCGATACCTTATCAAAAAATACACCAATACGCTCCCCGCTTACAAGGAAATCGCTTTGCCATTTTTCTCACAGTGGCAAAACTTTCAAACTAGTTTTTTTCGTTAGAGGTTTTCGGTTTTGGTCACGAGTTTATTCTGCTACGATAACACGTGATTTCCTTGCTAGACCTTTCCTCTAACTCCCATGGTTTTCAAGATCGGTCGGACATAGCGTAAACCGCCTTACTCTTTGAACGCTATTTTTTTTATCCTTTCGGTGTTGATCCTTTGTTCTTTCGTTGGTTGCAACGCTGGCGTCTTGCCAGAGACGCGGCGATTACTCGAACGGGTAGAGGCGTCGAGGCAAGGAAAATTTGTAGAGTTCCTCTTTTGCAGAACGTGTCGCCCGATTCGAGGCCGTTGGTCAGGTTCGTCGATGATACCGAATTGGCGTACGTGATGCAACGGTATCGGGAAACGCATGACATTTTTCACGCGGTGCTTTTGATGCCGACCACCATGCTCGGGGAAGTTTCCGTCAAGTGGATAGAGGCGTTGCAATTGCGTTTGCCGATGTGTTTGAGCGGAGCGATATTCGGCGCGTATCGGTTGCGTCCAAGGTAAATAATAGGATGCAATAAAAATCACGACGCTGAGCGCTGTGGCTGTGACGAGCGTACGATAACGAAATAACGATAAGATAAAAGAGTATCGCGCGGCTTTCAGACAGAGGAAGCTGTATCTCCGACACCATCTTCCGTGGGCTATTCAAACCGGGCTCAACGCGAGATTCATCCTTGGAATTTACTTCGAGGAACGTTGGGAGCAACCGCTCGAAGAGTTTCATCGAGAAATGAATATCGTGCCGTTGGTCGAAGATCGACGAAAACCGAGCCGGTCCGAGTAGACCCCGAAACCGGAACTGTTTCCGTTATCGTTAGCCGTGTACAAAAGCTTAGGCGGCGATGCGACAACTTTACGGATGGTATAACAATGTTTATTCGTAACGTCGTGACGTTGGAAATATGAAGAATATAATTTTTATAATAATGGAATATACGAGTGCGACTTGTATTACAAATTTCGATAATAATTATAACCGTAAATAGAAAGGATCGTTCGATGGAGAAGAACGGGTGAACGTACTGGACGACGCCCCACGGTTGATCATCGATCGTCGTTTCAAAGACTCCTCCAAGACACGGATCTTGCGAGTTTTCCGTTACGAACCGATCGATAATTGCCGTTCGACGTAACATACATATGTATACAGTATGCATACGTATCGCTGAGTCGATGAAACAACGTTCGCGAAATTGATTGTCTTGTTTCGTTTGCAGCGATGCGCGCTGAGTTGCAATTTGCCTGGTTAAAAAAAACGTTCAAGGAAACCGTGTTTCGTTGACGGGTGACCGAGCGCGCGTTTTCGCGGAAGTTTTCCATGCTCGTTTCGAATTGAAACGAGCGCTTAGTACCTAGTCGAAAGCTTAAAAACGTAGTAGGAAACATTGATTCTTCCGCGAAACCGAGAATAACTTCCTCTTTGCACCGTGGTCTCTCGAGAACCAATCGAGCGGGGCAAGTCTTACTCTACTTACACGATAGTCGTATATCATAGGTGCAGCGCCGAGCATACGCTGATAAATACCAGAAACATTCGAGGTATTCCTCGGACATTCGACCAGATTCGCCGACAAAAATATTGGCTATCCGAACACTTTGGGGAAGGGTTTCGCCACGTGTACGAGCACCGTGTGTATACGAGGTAATGTTGCAACGAAAACTGTGCAGCGGCGGATTTACGATTTACGATTTACGATTTACGATTTACGATTTACGATTTACGATTTACGATAGGCTGATACGATCCGTCGCTAATCTTCATTTAAATAGGCGGCGAATTCCTTTTAGTGCCGTATTGCGATACCTGCTACATCCGTCCGAGAAAGTGTTCGATCTTTGAGGTTGCCAGCGTTTACGCTGACATTGGTATACCGGTAAAACCGCCGCCGACAATGCAACGAGCGGCGAGCACGCGCTGCCGTATTCTAGTATATGGCGCGATAATGAGAAGCATGGGTGCCATTCGTGAACCAATCCGTTTGCCGGCGATGATCCGATATTTACGAGCGCGATTAGACGAGACCACGAGGATATGTCGTGTCGAAACTTTGCATTCCTCGGTTGCGGTCAACTTACGCGATATACATTTTACATGTAGTTTTATATATTCGTACGTACACGCATATGTCTACACGTAAAGACCAGAGTCCATAGTAAATCTAGTTGAGCATTACGAGTCGATGGCCAGAACATCCTGGAGCGACGCATCGATTTGTACGAGAATCTCGCGAAAGTGTGAAATTTGCATTACCGAACAGAGAAAGGAGCGACGGTTCCGCGTAGAGACACACCGAGGAAGACAGAGGGGAAGAGAGAGAGAGAGAGAGAGAGAGAGAGAGAGAGAGAGAGAGAGAGAGAGAGAGAGAGAGAGAGAGAGAGAGAGAGAGTGAGAGAAAGAGAGGAGGCTGGATGAGCATAAAAAAGATAAATTTACATACACGAAACAGGATGCATCTTAGCTGATTGTAACCGATTTGGTCCGTGCGAGTCGCGACCGATTACCGCGCGCTTTCAGACATGCGCCAGTTTCTCGAGATAACGATTCATTTCTTCAAAGGTAGGTCTATCTTCGGGACGTTTGCTCCAACATTCCTGCATAACACGATAGAGATCGTCGGAACAACCGGTAGGCCTCGGCAGAACTCGTGATTGATGTTTCTCGTTGACGTTTTTAAGGCCGTTCCCGTTCTCGCTCCCGTTCTTGGTCTCGTTCCCGTTCGCGTTTCCTTGATACAAACGGTTGCAATTCTCAAGAACTTGTTCCGACGTTAGATCCGAGTACGGAATTTCTTTACAGTTTGTAAAAACCTCCCAAATAGTCACGGCGAACGACCAAACGTCCGCTCGACAATTCCGCGCGCACTGGAAATGAAAAACAGTTGAATGGTGAACGAGTATCGTAACGCGCGGCTGATCGTAACGCGGCGAAAATCGAAACGAACGTTCTTACCAGTACGACGGTTTCCCATGCCATCCAACGAAGGGGAACTTTACCGTTGTACGCGTCTATGAAATAATGATGATCGTATTTGCTGCAGTACATCGCATGATCGGACACCTTTATCGTCAGATTTTGTCCAACGATGCAGTTCCTGAAACGCGTGAATTTTTCGCGTTTATAGGGCAGACGATTTACGGTTGACTATTCAAAGTTTTTTTACCTGGCCGCCAAGTCGCAGTGCGGAATCCTTAAGGACTCGAGATACATCATGCCGGACGCGATTTGCCTGATGAAATTTAAGCGATCGTTATAGCTGAAAACGGAAAGTAATCGTTAGTCGAATCCGATGGAGCGTTCCGGCACTCGTCGCGGTAGGTAGATCGATCAACCTGAGAGTCGTCTGCTTCTCGGCGAACGTTCCTTGGCTTTCAAAAAATGCAGGCAGATCCCCTAACTCGCTGTACTCGAACACAGCTCCGAACGGTTCTTCCTCGACCAACGCGATCATCCTGGCCACGTGTGGATCTCTGAGCGTCGCCAGAACGCGCATGTCTCTCGTAAAATCGATTCTGCGGAATCGAATGCGACGTTGTACGTACGTGGAACGATAACGAGAAATAGCGTAAACGGTAAACGTATGGCTTTGAAATGGCAGAAGCGTACCTCAAAGAGTCAACGACGCCCCGCCAGAGAGACCGAACGATCACGGTTTGTCGATTTTGTCCCGATCCAGACCCCATGTCCGGACTCGCGATCCCTTTCGCCTCGCACAAGTGGACCTATCGAGCGGACAGACGTCTCGATTTATTTGTCCATGTCAATTTCTTTCTGCAAACTGCTTGTACGGCGAACAAATATTAAATTACCAAGCCAAAGTTCCCTTCGCCGAGCGTATCGAGAATCCGTAGCCTGTGCCTAGAGATACGTCGGATATTGCGCGTGTCGAGCGTCCGCGGTATAATCGCTTTGCCAGCCTTCTCTCGGATTTGTAACGGTGTGAACGGACTCACGGCCGACGCCTGCTCTCGTCTTTTGATCTACAATTGTGTCGATGTTACGCGATCGTTTAATGTAAATTTTAATACAACTGCACGCTACCAGGTGCACATCGTGAACAGATACCACGGGCCCACGGGTACTATGGGTATTTCGCGTATGCAACTGTCGCGTCGAATCTGCCAAGTTTCCACTCTCGCTTAAAGTCTTACCGTCAAAATATCCGTAGCAGCGTAGTATCCTTCGTGCACCTTTCGAGTCGTCTTCCCCGAGGAAGAATGATGAACTGGCTTTTTCGTCTCGGCCACCGTTGGGACCGAAAGCGCGAGTTCCGTCGATTTATTTCTCGTAAAGTTCGAAATCTTAAATTTGAAATCTGAAAGAAGATTAGACGATAGAGAAGAAAAACGTGTGGAGTATGCGGAGAATGCGATACGAAGATAAAGTCCTAGTCGGTATTACCGGAGCAGGATTCGGGTGCACGCGCGAGCGTGTTCGCCTCCGCGAGAATGAAATCTTGGTCGGCAAGCAGCTGGCAAGTTTTTTCATACAAGGCGGAAGTACGATGATTCTGATTGCCGGAGACTTGCGAGTTGGCTCGCGAACGATGATCCGTCCGATGATCTGCCTGGGTATCGGTCGACTCGCTTTCGATGAGCGCCTTATTCGCGATAGCGTTCGCCATGGTCGTTGTTGCTGTTGTTGTTGCCGATGCTGATAAGGTGGAGGTTGCAGTTGCGGTCGCAGTTGAAGTTGCAGTTGCAGTTGCAGTTGAGCTCGCGATTCTCGCGTTGACATGGTTGACGGAGGCGGCGGTAGAGGTCGCCATGGTAATGATTATGGGTTTGCGAATCAGAGACAGTCCGTTTACGATCGAACTGTGAAGTTTAACGTCTTTTGGGTTGATGGCGATACCAGGAGTGGACGAGTCGCAGAGAAGAGCCGTGTGCTTTTGCAAAAGCGCTACCTTGTTACGGCCCCTTTGCTTGATCAGAAAAGCTGTGCAAGTCAAAAAGAGAACGATCACGGTCAGCAGCCCGCTGACGAGTCCGACGTAAGTTTGCAAGCTTCCCACGGGGAAAGCGTCCATGGTCGAGTCGTCGTCCTTCAGAATCTTGTAAATGTCCGACTCGTTCAAGCCGGACATCGTACCCTCCGACTCGGACACCTTCCTCCATAATTCGCTTCGATTGCGGTCCTCGCCGAACGACCGATCGACAGACGTGTAAGAACCGATCGAACGGTTCTCGATGCTTGCGACTATCGTAACGTTGAAACTATTAGCTCGAGGAAACGGGGGACCGAGGGGAATGCTGATTCAACTGCTGTAATAGCGTTAAATCTTACCCGTGTGGAAGGTGATCTCACTGAGAAGCAACCATTTCCCGACAAAACTGAGTTCCAATTTCACGAATCTTCCGATCTTGGATCGCAACGGGGTCGATGTCGTGAGAACGGTGCCGCCACCGTCGATCGGAATCGACTCCGATATATCTGGATTCGTTTGGTAGTCGTCGCCAGTGGTGGAGAACCAAATTTGCAGCCTCGAGAACGCCTGTAAGATTCGAGCGGAATTGGTAAGACCGATAAAATTACAATTTTCCATGCGCTATTTCTTATGCGACCGAACGATTGTCGCAGTCGATTTGCGGCTAGGCTCCAGTAATAAGTTCTCGATCGTTTCGTCCGATAAACAACGATATCGTAAACAGCGTATGGCGCTGAACCTAGCTACGAATAGCGAACGGAGAGAAGAAGGGAAGCGAAACGAGGAGGAAAAGGAGCGAACCTCGACTTCCAGTTCCGGTAGACGAGCCACGTGGATCGTGCAGTTCTCGAATTCCCGTATCTCTTGAAACTCGAAAAGGAATTCAACGGTGTCGCGATCGGACCATCCTACCCAGTTTGTGGCGGTCGCCGACCCAGTCGAGGATAAAATTTCGGAGATGTCGCCTAAAATTCCATCCGTCAGCTGGCCCAGACCGTTGACGAGCAAAGAATCGGAACCGAGTTTCGTGTCGCCGTCGTACGACGAGTCCTCGACGTTGCATCCTCCGGGTCCGGTTCGCGGTCCACGGGGCGCGATGTATCTGACAACGTATTCTGCCAACGTGTATTATATTATGTATATTAGATTAGATTAGATTAGATTGGGTTAGATTAGAATAGATTCGATCGGATCGGAGTCCATTGGACTAGATTCGGTTCGAGTATCGTCGGGTACTTACGATCCCATAGGCACCCGTAAATCTCGACTCGCATGCAGACGGTTCGAGGATGCTGGCTGTACGGTACGAATCGTACCCTGCTCGCGACGAACGGCAAGTCCAGCTTTTGTTTTTCCACGAGGTAAGTGTTGCTGTTTCCTCGCAACACCTGAAACGATCAAGGTTCGTTCGACGGTGCCTTACATACCCGAGAGTCTAGATTATTCGTGCAACAGTCACAGGAGACGTCTCGCTTTGCGCTCGAACCAAGAGACCAAACCAGACGCTAGAGATAACCCTGGCCCAAACCCGAATTCAATAGTTTCATCTCCCCGGGAACTCGGAATCCGAAATCTGCCTGTCCGCCAGTCCGCCTGTCTGTCTGTTTGTCCGACGATCCGAACGATCGCAAAATCGAAGCAACGCGGACGACTCCCGCGGTCGATTTACCGACGACACGAACTCTGTCACCCTTCAAATTCTTGTACTGATGCCACTTGGTGTCGCGCCAGTATTCGAGAAAGAACGCCTCCGCGTATTCTTGACCTTGACCATTGCCGAACCGTCCTTGAGTTTCGGTCCACGCGATCAGGTGATTCCTCGTCAAGTCGATCTCCAGATACTCTCGTATCGCGCTGCTAATCTGCGCCTTTGGACACCATGCCCCGCCGTTCTTTTCTTGTCGTATTCTAGAATCACGGTCACAAATCTTTACAGCTTATCTTAGCGGTAGTTCCCTATCTTATCGTTGGCTTTCTTCTCCGTTCCGTTCAAATTTCTCGCTTCGAACCTTTTAACATTTTAGCGAACACGCGCGTCGTCGAGAAAACCGGTAGTTGAAAATTACGTAGGTATATGCGCGTACCTCGCGTTCTGAGGGCCCACTGATTTGCTCTCGTAACTAGAGGAAGCTGAGATGGCATCGTCTGGAATTTTCCCCTCTTCCATACCCAATGGAAGAATGCATTCACCTGGAATACGAGACATCGTGTTATTTCCGTATTGCCTTCATTCACGCGCTATTCTATATTCTATTCTGTTCTACGTTGTTCTATTCTGTTCTATTCGATTGTTTCGGGACGAATGGCTCACCGAATACGTTTCTCGTCGAATCCTCCACGGGCAGCGAATAGCCAGCGGCCAGCATTACCACAGAGGCAACGGTTAACAACGTGCACCGCATTTTGACGTCGAATCTTGACATTCGCTTCGGTGGATTTACAGTTCATGATAGGTCGAGTAAGTCGGTTTCGTCGTTCCGCGTCCTGAAACCGAGCAACCTATTCTCGACCGATTAACGCGCATTGTATTCCTTTTTGGGAAAACAACGTTAACAAGGATGTTTGCGCGCAACGAGTAACGCGTTTACGTGAAAATCGATAAGAGCTTGACGGAACGGTAAAAATCGTGTTTACGCGGTTCGTTGTTCGGCCGGATGTTAATTAGATTCGCCGATGGAAAATTAAGACAAAGATGGTTGGAGTTGGAGTTCGAGTCGAAGTTGGGGAATGCGCACGGGGTCGAGCTCTGCTATGCGTGCAACAAGTAAAGCACGATCAATACGAGAAGCGACGGTAGGGACGAAAAGGCCCTGGCCATCTTCGTTTCGCGTCGAACATCCGCGTTTCCAACGATTATCGCATCGTTTCGTTCGCAATCGTTTGCGATGCGGATCGATGCGGATCGTTGTCGCGGTCGATGCTCTGTCCTCGATCGGCGCATTCTTATGGTGAAAAGCATTTTCTACGATCGATTCGAACAACGTGTCCGATCCTGGCCCTGGCACCTCCCATCTTCAACGTACGCGCTCCATTTTCAAAACAGTGAACAAATCGTGTAGCCGCGTTCACATTCCGGTCGCGTCGACGTTATTTTGGCTTCGGAGAAACAACCGTCGAGTCCCTGCGAGCAAGATTCGATCGCGCTCCGTAACTTAACGTTTTCTCTTGCGTCGAAGATTGACAGGGTACTGCCCAGGAGAACGGTGAAACGAGATTTGGAAGGTTCGAAGGATCTGCCCGCTCGAGGACCGTCGAGCCATCGACTACCGCAGTTTCTTGCTTACCTTCTAAACACGACGGCTCCCATCGTTGGTACGTCTGGATGAAACAACTTTCAGTAGGCACGACGTCAACTTCATTTTAATTCGATTTGAGCCGATGATGGAACAGCCGGTAACTCCAAACTAATATTCCAGTACCGTGCACACCGTTGTCACTGTGCTCAAACGATTCGCTTTGCTCGGTTGTTTTTTCGGTGTCGGTGTAGGTTTTTTACGGGAGTACGTTTCGTATTCGCGTTCTCATGGCGAGACGCGCGGCTTGTCCGGTGCACGCGCAACGCACAACGCGCAACTTCGCGCTGTTAGATTTTAGCTGGTAGCTGGTAGTTGATAGCCGTGGAAAGGGTTGGTCAGCATCCGCGACCGTGGTGGTGAAACGATTCGAGAGTACGAACGCGATGACAAGGAGTGGGAGAACGCGCGGAGGTGGCTCCATTTGATTCTATGGGAATGTTGACAACAGGTGCAAATGAAATACCTGTCCCTCCACGAAACTCTTTATAATAATAGTATTCCAACAAAACTCACCCGCGCTATCTTATAATGTTAGATTTACAACAGTTCTCAAACAACAAATCTCGCTCTAGAATCTTTACCCCAAAATCTTTGCTCGACCAATTTATCGTTAAGTGCCAGTCATTAACCAAAAATAATATCATATATTACGTACATATGCATATGTCTGTAACTTAGGAATTAACTCGCAATTATTTTTAGGTCCATTGCATGATCGTTGATCCACTTGCAAATTAGGGTGATAATTCTAATAGTAGTTCTTAAATTTTGACGTATGAAGAAGCGACGAAGAAGACTCAGGCTTCTCTTCTAACCACTGTGGGCGGGATTGGTTAACACTTTCGAAATCGTCGTACTTCTTGATCATCTCTCGAACCCTCGGTAATATTTGCTTCCGTGTAACGGTTACATCTTCCAGATCGGCCACTAGCATTTCCCATTTGCCATTGTGGTCTAAATACGTGAATCCATCTTTTGAATTGAAGTCCGATAAATAAAAATCCATATGCATCTGTTCATAGAACATTCGATTAATTTTCCCCATTACCGATCAATCGAATTTCAACCAAAAGTACGCAAAGTTTCAATTAATACGCAAACCATATCAAAGATGTGATGAGAACGTAGCGAAGCAGCGTCTGCTGTACCGAAACCTACACTTTCAGGAGCGGGGGATAGCGAAAAGAGCGCATAGTCTCTCTTGTGCTGGTCCGGCACGACCGTCTCCGTTCCGATCAGAACGACTTTCCTGGTATTCCTTTCCACGGCAAAATTGCATAGGGGCTCCATTACCGTTGGCGGCAAGTTAGTCCGGAGGAGTTTCTATAATGCGATAAAACCCGTGAAAATGTGGCGATCGAACGATCATATCGAAACGTAACTTACCCGAATTGACACGGGCAGTACAGCAATAGGTATCCCTTCGACCACTTTCACGTCTTTGTTCAACAGATCCGCGATACTCAATTCTGTGATATCGCTTCTCGCACTGATAAGTCGCGTGTACATGGAGATTCGATCGTCGTGTTCGGGATCATTGAAAGCGCTGTATTCGGTCAACTGCTCGAGCTGTTCCAACGTTTTAATGTCGGTTGGAGTGGCGCGTTTGGTTTTTGTTGATAAATTGCACGTGTCGATCAAGATTGCACCTGTTGCAGTTTCAAGTTTCAATCGACAACTTAACGACAAAGCCAGATCTCTTTCGTAGCCATCGTCGTACCTCGCAAAAGATTTGTTATCCGATAGTCAATGGATTCCGGATGCTCGTTGAGGAAACGTCTCGCCACCAGAGTCGCGCAGCTTCCCACGGGTTCTATGCAAACGTCTCTATTGGGCCACGGCCAGTTCTCGTCTCGCGGTCGATGATCGATCACCCTGATCACAGAGTCTGTTAGAAAACGGTCCTCTTCTGGAAGGGCATGGTGATCGACGAGTACAACTTCTAAAGTGGTGTTAAAACTCTTCCCCAGTTTTTCCAAATCTATTTCATCCCTGGAAACGAAAGGAACGGTTGACCACGGTATTCTAGGTCAGTATCAGCCTCGTCGATTCTAAGAAAACAGCTTGTAATTTGGTTACAACCCTGTTGTTTATTTAGGTACATTATTTGGTACACCTTGTATACTTATACACACGACATAGCTGTAGACCAGTGATGGGCAATTTTAAACTGTCCACACCGTAGCGCCCTCTGTCCCCTTCTATCAAGCGCGGTACAATGGGGCAACGAAGACACGAGACATCAGCGTACGCAACGAATGTGCGCGCTGCATGAAAGAGAGGTTTGGTGGGAGAAGCAGGCGTTTGAGGGGCTCCACCCGTGCCCACCATGCTGTAGACTGTAGGTAGGGATGTGCGGGCCGCCCGATTCTCGGGCGCCCGAATCGTCGGGTCGGGTCGTAGACAGTCGGGCGGGCTCGATTTGGGCGCGCGATACTTCACGACTAGGGATGTGCGGGCCGCCCGATACTCGGGTTCGGGTCAGGTCGCAGAAGCCCGCCCGACTGTCTACGACCCGACCCGACGATTCGGCGCCCGAGAATCGGGCGGCCCGCACATCCCTATTCACGACACATCGGGCTACCCGAGAGTTTCGGGCTACTCGAGCGTTTCGTGCTACCCGAAAGTGACTCGACTTCGTCGTGCGGGATCGTCAAGAATCGGACAAGTGCGGGCGAGCGATTTATCGCGATAGTCGAGATTCAATTTTGTTGAGTTTCCTACATTGTAATTTAAATAAGATACGTTAATCTTAAAAACAAGTTAAATTACAATTAAAGCAAATGAATTAATATTTACATTATAATATTTATATTTATCATATTATATTTATAGTTATCGTATCATATTATGTTAAACATATCGTTCATCATTTAATATATACAGTTTTACCACATTCGATTGGGGCATAACAATTTCTATTTTGTTATTTTATAATACATTCCATTTGAAGAATTTCTGTCGGCTTAATGATAGTTAATTAAGAAGTTATATCAGAAGATAGTAAGTAAGTTATATAACAGTTAATAAGTAAGGATATTTTAAAGATATTATCGATACATATGCAACTTCATTCGTAACACATTCGTCAGACTACCAGAAACAGTCTTTTAAGTTTTTCCCGTGTAACGCACATTATTGCAAATGTTAATACAAATAGAGATTAAGCACATGATTGTCAAATAAACCTAAAGTAATTATAAAAGAAATACTAGTGTATTAAGTATTATGTTATCAGTTATGAAAGTAATAGCATAATTACTATTATCTATTTCATAAACCGCAAAATTGAATCTCGAGTATCACGATAAATCGCTCGCCCGGACTTGTCCGATTCTTGACGATCCCGCACGACGAAGTCGAATCACTCTCGGCCGCCCGAAACTCTCGGGTAGCCCGATGTGTTATGAAGTATCGCGCGCCCGAATCGCTCCGCCCGACCTTCTGCGACCTTCCGCTGATTGGGTCACCGTCATCGCGTGATCCTGCCGAGGAACGACGCGGTAACGCGAGTCGCGTAACGGCTTCGCAGGAGATCGCGATCGGGGGGTGACGTCACGACGGGGCGAGGTGGGTGCGTCGCGTCAACAGCCCGTTTGAATTCGCGCGATCGCGAACAAATCCAGATTTCATATTATCAACATCTGCATTAAAATTAAACTTTTTCTAAAGTATAGTATAGTATAGTATAGTATAGTATAGTATAGTATAGTATAGTATAATATAGTATTGTATACATACAATTTTCCTGGTGCTCCATCTCTACTTGCCTGAACGTTAATAAATCCGGAGAGATAGAGTGACGTTTAAAAAAATAGGTCACTTCCGTTTTAAGACGATACTCTCTTCGTGGTATATTCATCAGCGGAATTACGACTCCTATATCATACAGGTACATGTTCTTCATATCGAGGTATTCCAAGCATCCCTGAACTAATGCGCATACCGCGGAATCCAAGTCGCATGCGCTGTTCCCCATGACGACGCGGACTTTTGCGTAGCGTTGTAACTTCGGCTAAAACGTACACACTTACAATATACTGTCAATAATTATTATTAAGGAGCGAAGGAGATTAATCGACATTTGACTGTGACTCTGTGAATGTAAAGATGTCCCATCATCGCTTGTAATAATATTTCGATCTGTAGTAAACACTGTTTACGAAACAGTGCTCTTATACGAACAGTGTGCGGACGAAGAGTCCTTGACTTGTAAGAGCAGTGTTTACTAGAAACAGAAACGTCCTTTACGTACATTCTTTCACATAATGTGTTCTAAAATATTTTTTTCCTCGCGAAGTATGATAACCGATTATACTAAAAATACAACTAACATTTCGGGTGCCAGAAGTTTATAAACTTTCGAGATCCCGATCATTGTCCGACTCGACCCGAGGCTCGGGTACCCGAAATTTCGGCATCCCTAATGTATACATCATATTCGAAATCAGTGCTGTCCATGGGAGACAAACGCGAAACAAGCGGTGCCTCCACCTTCTCCACCGTGCCGCGGAAGCGCGATGCTGGAGACCCGCAATGAGTGCAGCAGATAACCAGATCAGTGATGCCAGAAATGTCAGCTTATCGCGCATGCGTATTCGCGCGTGGCATCAGTACTGTGCTAATTTCAAATGTTTGAGAGTTCTTTAAAGCCCTGTTTTAAAAATAATGTTTTTCATTCAACATTCACATACTTTCTTTACCTAAAAAAAGTTCGGATTATACAGGATAACATAATATAAATTTTTATTTTATTTGGTAGAATCTATAAAGAATACCAACAAATGTTGCAAGACAAAAGGATACTGCCAAAAGCCTTACCACTATCCAAAATAACAAAAATATATTTTCTAATTATATAAATAAACAAGTAAATAAAAAATAACGTCCGTTATCTTCAAGTTTGTCTATGGCAGTACTAAGTCCCGGCACGCCACCTAGATGTTTCTCTTTTTTGGCGCGTATACGTTACTGGATTCCGCGCGCGCCGCAGTACGCATGCGCGAAAAGCTGACATTTCTGGCATCACTAAGCCAGATACTGCATTTGCCGCGCGTGATTCAAACCATAGTATTTCAGATTAGTACAATTCTCTTTCTGCTATAAATCACTATGCTACTTTTAATACCCCAAAGTTTTCATTTGTTTCTTCCACTTCCTATTTTCATTGTAATACCCAGTTCATACTCAAATTATTCACTTCATGATTTTATGACAACTCGAACGTTGCGCAGCGCTTCGAACAGAGCATGCAAACTAAACCAAACCTCGATAATTTTTATTACTTGACATTCTTTGGCTATATTTTTCGGCTGGTGACAATTACAATATGATCTGTTTTGCGTTGAGTACGAATAATTAAATTCACTAAATCATTCTTTACATCGATTCTTTGGTTCTTCGATTCTCTTTGAAAATAATCGATTAGATATGGAGTTGATGCCAAAGTGTCAACGATCCGCGGCTGTTAGCTTACTGTATAAACACATAATCTCGGGTTCAAAAGAAACATACCAAAGCTTTCTTAGACTCTTGAAGCAACTCATCCATCAAGTTCGTACCCCACATGGCCAGCTCAATATATATTCTGCTTCGATCGCTCTTAAAACTGAGGACGTTTGTGACGACTATTATTCGTGCGATTGGATCGCCGACGATGACAGTTGACGACAACGACGACTCTTCTACTGCGCCTATATTGGTCTACATCTAAGCAATGCCCACAGCCCACAAGCAGTGTTGGGATATGGTGCAAGATTTCACGCGCATGCGCGGCCAAAACAGTAATGTATCTATATCAAGATGACAGAGGTAGTGGAGGCTTGAGACAGTTATATTGGCAGGAATGTATTGAAATAACCTGTTCCGGACAAAAAGACTTCAGGACGTGTCCTACGAGTTACAAAATATACACAAATACACATGTTATACGTTCATTTTTCAGAATCAAATCATACCAATTTTTTAAAATTCTACTGGGTGCTCAAGGTACCCCATTTTATCGAGAATCTTACTTTACTGAGGCTGAAATCGTCGCGAATGCGCGTGAAATCTTGCACCATATCCCAACACTGCCCACAAGCCCACTGTCCTGCCACAAACTACGGACACGGACAGCGTGAGACAGTGTCCCACTGATATATCCAGTATCCCATATCAGTGGACGCGGGTCTCCTTTTTCGCGCATGCGCGACGATTTTAGCATAAGTAAAGTAAAATTCTAGGTGAATTAGGGTACCTTGGTCACCCTGCGACATTTTTAAAAATTATTATGATTTGATTCTGAAAAATGAATGTATATCCTTTATTTTGCGGATGGGGAACGGGAAATGACTGCCCCATTCCCTTTTCCTCGTAATATAGATACGTTACTGTTGTGCACGCGTATGCGCGAGAAAAGGAGGTCCGCATCTCATTACTACAGTGTGCACATCTTAGAGACCATATTCTAAGGTCCGCATACGTTGTACACTCGATCGCAAAAGTCTACGTACATATAACAAATCTCTAATGTCAAAGAAGATATACGGACCTTTCACTTTTCGATTGCATTGATCGACTCAACCGTTAGAATTATACAAACTCTGACAAACAACGATGCCCCTTACATTTATTTTAAGGAAACCACTGACTTTTAGCGGCCAGTATTCCAGATCGTGCGACACGAAACTCCAAAACGTGATTGGTCAGTCAACTCCTGCATATCTCGTCTGTGCATCAGCTTTACAATTTCAATTTAGCGTCGTTCTAATTGTAAGATTGTTCCATGAAAGCCGCCTATATTTAATATAATAAATTAAAATTAAGGCTAACGCGACACTAGAATGTTATTTTGATAGATTTACGTAAATTTTTGCGACAAACTGTACACGTTCGTATCCTCCCTCCAAGGCAGCGGCTAGGACACCGACTACACCGACGTTGCTCGGGAACGCTCGTAAACGCTCGATCTTATCCGGGAATGGTCGGCAGCGTTCGGAACGAGACCGATAGTGAACGATTCGACGTCGACGTCGACGGCGGTGTGACAGTAATGTCCGCGATTACATATTCTACCATCCCGGCGATTGGTGCTGTTTAACGCGCGCGATGTAACGAGCAAGTGCACAGGTTTCGCCTACGTTTGATGGAGCGGTGTGTTCTGGAGAAAACGGCAGTCGCGTATTTATAGTTTCGCGGACGCACATTCAACTACGACATGTGTTTTCTTTCCAACGAAACGTATACGTACACGCGAGATTTTGTAATGGTTGCAACGCAGCCGCGGTTCGTTAACGTTGCTCTCGATTAGGGGGGGTCTCTTAGTTCGCCGTGACGATCGACGTTAGTTCCATTGAACGACAAAGAGCTGCAGGAAAGGAATAAGGAGAACAAACAACGAAACGGAGTAAACATGAAATCTAAACGGACATTCGACGATTCTTTATCCACGGAGGTTGGTTTACGCGACGATCAAACGAATTCGTCTCCGATCGGCTAATTTGTTGTCTATCTCATTCTATGAATCTATCGATTCTTCTATTCCTAAAAAGTTCAAAAACGTTTGCTATTGTAAAAACCGTGTTAAAACGAGAAAAATGAGAGAGAAAGGGTGGGAAAGGGGAGAGAGAGAGAGAGAGAGGGAGACGGGGGTGGAACAGTGTGTAAGGGGCGAGAGAGGTGGAAGGCGGGTACAGAACACAGTATGCACTTACACAGCATACAGAACGAAAGTGAAAAAACGTGTACCGTAACGATGGAGACATATCGATAGTCACAACTATCGATAGTTGTCGGTGGTGATAGTATGCAATACTAAAATTCGTTTTTCTCGCTTTTGAAGATCCAGTAATACACATATAGTTGCACAGTTATCGACTTAAATTGCTTGTTTTAGCTTCGATATTAATTATTTTCGGGAAATCTAAAGTATCAAAATCCTCCGAGATATTCGGCCTTTGCCTCTGCGGTATCGTAGCATTTTCAGCTACGCTTCTGCTGTTCAATCTTTGATACGAGTATTTACAAAAATCAGAACTATTTACGTATGACGTACACGGACACAGTTGGTAACTATCGATAGTTTTCGAAAGCGATGATCTTCGATATAATTATCGATGGTCCCATCGATAGTTCTCCACTAATGCGTTGGCGTTGACGTAGACGTGGACGTTGACGTAGACGTAGACGTAGACGTAGACGTAGACGTAGATGTAGACGGAGAAGCAAACGCAGACGCAAACGCAAACGCAAACGCAGGCGCAGACGTAGTCGTAGTTGTATAGTGCAAGACGCGCGCAGAGCAATAGGTTAGGAATGTCGTTGACAAGCGACGCAACGAAAAATGTCAACACGGAGCAGAATCAAACTACGAATCAAAACGTATTTCATTATATCGTATAAGAGTACGATTATATTGGAGCTGCGATGAACTATCAGACGCGTAGACATACATTCTGCTTTACTAGGGAAGTCTTTACGTTGAAGCAGCGAGCATTGCTACACTTATTAGATGACCAGCAATACAAGTGGCAAAAACTAAATATTACTTTTTCGTCGCTGTTATCATAATTCTGAAAATTACTAAGCTATGTATAAATAAAACTGTACTATTGATACTGCTCCACCTTGTATACACACTGCAGAGAAAGATAACTTTGAGCAACTTTGATCGCCGCTTCTCTAACCTCTATCACAGTTTTAATCAGCTTTAGTTTAGCGATACCTAACGATCTGCTTGTTAACAGATGGGAATAAAGGAGGATAGCACGTAACGTGGATTATTGCGGAAAAGTGTGGGTGGAACCGGAACGGGAGAGGGAGAGGGAACGGTAACCGGAACCGGGACCAGAACCGGAACCGGAACCGAGGACCGAAGACCGTGTTTCGAGCTCCGAGATGCGATTCAACAAGCAAGAACTGCTCACTCTGGCTACACAACCGTCGCAGAAATTCGAGAAGGAGGGTATATTGTACGTGCGTGAACGACAGGAAGGCTTCTTTCGCAGAACAGAGAGTGAGTGATTCAATTGTTGGCAAATGCTAATGATAGTAGCGCGAGACCGATACTAGCGGGTCCCCTCTTCTAATCAACCGAAACTACGTACACACATGTATTTTGGCACTTAGGCCGTAAACAGACGCATGTTTTCTTTCCCCCTTCTCATTTTACATTGTACATGTCTGATCCTTCGAAATAAATTCACGTGATACGCAAATTCTTCGTCTTTTGTTTAATGCAGAGCCCATCATCTGTGTCCAAAGTTTTAATGCACAAGGCTCGTACGCGTGTACCGTCCTTCAAGTCTGTGGACGCTCGCGAGTTTTACTACCATCGTACCGAATCTAAACTCGGTCGTCATGTGCGACGTACGAATTCGATAAAAAGAATTTGTCTCGTACGAAGTATAGTATCGCAAGGGAGTCTTTGCACGAACAAACTTTTATATTTTTATAAATAGAATTAAACGGGTTGTATCAACGTAACGCGAGATCGTGAAATTCAGTGAAGTTCAAAGAATATTTCGTAACTATTTTCATCGAAATGTTACCTTTTAGCTGAAAAAGTGTCCACACAATTTTGAGCGACAGTGTGCATGTGTATATTCGCGTGACTCGGATCTTGAGATTCGTTTTCCCGGGGCGCCGCGTTGCATCGTTGCATTTTATTCCTGGATCGGATTGATTAGAATTGATTTGAGTCGACTCGACGCGACTCGAGTTCGGATCGTATCGGATTGGACCGAATCGACTCAAGGATGGTCGTCGAAACGATACCGACGGCTGTCTAGATTCGTAGATGCAGGGATAAAGGTTGTCCATAGCCGTCTCGAGAACCGAAATCGATATCATAAAAGTTTTCGAGCTTTGCCTACCCAAAACGCCAGCGCAAATCTAATTGCCCGTGTACGGAGAATTTGTCGATCTCGTGGGAACCTATGTATAATTACGAGGGATGTGCGGGCCGCCCGATACTCGGGTTCGGGTCAGGTCGCAGAAGGTCGGTCGGGCCGATTCGGGCGCGCGATACTTCATAACACATCGGGCTACCCGAGAGTTTCGGGCTGCCCGAGAGTGACTCGACTTCGTCGTGCGGGATCGTCAAGAATCGGACAAGTTCGGGCGAGCGATTTATCGCGATACTCGAGATTCAATTTTGCGGTTTATGAAATAGATAATAGTAATTATGGTATTACTTTCATAACTGATAACATAATTTTTAATACGCCAGTATTTCTTTTATAATTACTTTAGGTTTATTTGACAATCATGTGCTTAATCTCTATTTATATTAACATTTGCAATAATGTGCGTTGCATGTGAAAAACTTAAAAGACAATGTTTCTGGTAGTCTGACGAATTTGTTACGAATGAAGTTGCATATGTATCGATAATATCATTAAAATATCCTTACTTATTAACTGTTATATAACTTACTTAATATCTTCTGATATAACTTCTTAATTAACTATCATTAAGCCGACAGAAATTCTTCAAATGGAATGTATTATAAAGTAACAAAATAGAAATTGTTATGCCCCAATCGAATGTGGTAAAACTGTATATATTAAATGATGAACGATATGTTTAACATAATATGATACGATAACTATAAATATAATATGATAAATATAAATATTATAATGTAAATATTAATTCATTTGCTTTAATTGTAATTTAACTTGTTTTTAAGATTAACGTATCTTATTTAAATTACAATGTAGGAAACTCAACAAAATTGAATCTCGAGTATCGCGATAAATCGCTCGCCCGAACGTGTTCGATTCTTGACGATCCCGCACGACGAAGTCGAGTCACTCTCGGGTAGCCCGAAACGCTCGGGTAGCCCGAAACTCTCGGGTAGCCCGATGTGTCGTGAAGTATCGCGCGCCCGAATCGAGCCCGCCCGACTGTCTACGACCCGACCCGACGATTCGGGCGCCCGAGAATCGGGCGGCCCGCACATCCCTAATAATTACAGAGTATCGTAGCTTTGCAACATCCCGAACCGATCATTGTAATTTTTATTTTCCAACGTTCGAAATAGACGTCTTTGCGAGATAAGCATCGTAAACGTTTCTCGTCACTTATCTTTATGTACGCGACCGATTATTTTTTTATTTGCATAATCGTTACTATCATCGTTATCTTATCGCTATCTTCGTCGATATCTCTTTCTTATATTATTTCTCTCAACTCGTAAAATTCGAGTCGTCGAAAGGAAAAGCGTAATGCAAATTAGCACTAAGAGATAAACGAAGTTTTTCTTCAAAGGAGACTCTATATTTTCATTACCATTACTGTCGGGTAATAGACAAGGTCAGGTCGACCCAACGACCCATAATACATGTAATATGTACTATTGTAGATACATGTTTTTTGTTTATGGTACTCAATATTATACGAAGGTCAAGACATTTAGGATGTTGTGGTCGTTAAAAAAAAACATCGATCGCCTTGAAATTTCGGTAAACAATGATAATAATAATAATGGGAACCTAATGGCGTTTTCCTCTGATATTTTTTCTTAATTGTCGTTTGCTCGCTTCGTCGACCATTGCCGTTTTTAAATGGATATTTAATAACTTACCGCCAATTAGAATCGCGTATTTTAATCGGCGTGGTTTTCGCAAGAATTTCTCGTGGTTTTCTTGTAATTCGTAACGCGAATGTAAAGGTCTCGACAGGCAAAAGACCGGATAGTAAGTATTTGTCGTAGACAATGGAAAGTCGATGCGACTAGCGCGCACTCGGGACGTCGCTGTCGAGTGTCGACTGCAAGCTTTCGGACATATTCAAAGATGCCTGTAGCTACGTATAATTTGCAGGTACAAGTAAAAAATCTGACAACAAATTTCAAAAGGGAAAAACGCATAAGACACTGCGAGACTTCAGTTGCGTTACCGCCAGTACGAGTAAAGGTATAATCGAGTTTTTTGTTTCTTTTTTTCCCAAAAAAAGGTTTTCCTTGCTAACATAACTCGATTTGTTTCACTCGCGATTAACACGCTTGATGCTGTAAACCGAGTTTGAGAATAAAAAAGCTGTACATTGAGCTCCTGAAGCACCGACGCGCGGCACGCGGCACGCGGCACGCGGCGCATCGGGAATTCGCTTGGTGCTTTTCACTCTTGTCGGTGTTCCATTTTTATCCTTGGATGGATCCTCCGTTATTACCTTATTATCTTCGCGAAAAGTTCTCTCTTCTCCTTTCCTATCCTTGTCCTTTCTTTTTTCTCCTCTTCGCTCTTTTTTCTCGTTCTTCCCTTAGTACCCATGGTTTTGCCGAATACAAACGGTTCAGCGAGTAGACACCGAAAATCGTGGAAGGTATTTATCGGTTGCACGACTTGTTCCGTATCCAAAAATACGTCGCATGCTCCCTCCTGTCCTGCGATTGTCTGCTTTCGTTGGTGTCGTGTTTATTCCGCGGGTTTCACTGCACGCCGCGAAACCGTTGTTCTTACAGTGTTATCCAGACTAGAACTCTTACCACCCGGAACATTTTGCGAAAGAAGATACTCGAAGTTGTAATACAGTAAATCCTCTATAAACGCATAAGCCTCGGAGGGGATAGTTATGCGTTTATCTGTGACGGGTAGCTATTTTTTGAGCTTCTAAGGCCGAGCCGAACGTAGAGAAGGACAGCGCGTGTAAAGCGAGACCACGCGCCGGGCCTATGAACTGGGCTGGCGACTGCGACCTTCCGCGTCTCTTTCTCTCCCTTACGCTATCCTTCCTTGCGTCCAAAACGTTCATTGTCATTTAAACCACTAAATACTACAACAGTATTTACACAGTTGAAATCATATCGTGTTTGGTCTTTTTTTAATCAGAAAAATGCCACGAATATATCGATGAAAGTTTCATTATAAAATAAGACTCTCCGCGTCGCATTAATAGTGGTTCACACCGATATACCCGAGCCGAGATCGGATTACTAAAGTGGAGGGGATATATTTTCTGCGTTTATCTGTTACAGCTTTTATGCGTTTATAGAGGATTTACTGTAGCTGTTCACCAAATTTCTGTCGTCCCAGTATCGCAAGATAGAAACGATCTCTGGCGTGAACAGCTATTACGACTTTGCGCATTTTCTTTCTCAACAATGGACCTACCCAAAAGAATTTCCGCGTAACGATCGAATCGAATCCATTGAATCTGTTTGATACGGGAAATAGAAAATTCATCGATACGTACGATGTTTAAGATTCCGAAAAAGAACGGTAGGCTTTATTTAGTTTTGTGCACAGGTGCGCACGGAACGCAAATAAAACATGCATGCAAGTACACTCATCACGCCTTGTTACTTTACCGTTCTTTTACTCTTTTCGATCTATTTCCCTGGTTTTCGAGATCACATCTCTCTCTCTCTCCCTCCCCCTCCCAGGTTTTTCATTGTTCATTCGATGGCTGTAAGGTGAAAGGGCGGTTACCAGCATCGTTCTTTTTTGCTTTCGTATATACATATATAATTTGATCGCGCGAAGGCTTCTGATCGGCGGAGAGTTGTTACGTCCGACGCTTCTTTGCCGTGCATAACGAAAACATTATGTCCTCTCTGTTTCTCCTCTGTTGAATAGTCAGTTTCGAGAGGTGGTGCAGATTGCGGGGGAACCTATTGTTTTATTTCAAGTCGCGGGAGCAATGGTCGGAACCTTTGGGAGTGATAATACTCGAACAATGCTTTGTTCGAGTGGAACAACCGAGCAACCAGATTCCCTACGGATTCAGTATAGGTAAGTCAATCTCTTTCTCTCTCTCTCTCTCTCTCTCTCTCTCTCTCTCTCTCTCTCTCTCTCTCTCTCTCTCTCTCTCTACTGTCTTTCGTTGTTCATTCTATTTCGACACGGTGAACCAAGGTCGATCGAGGTCATCGATCGTCGTTCGAGCTAAAAGCGACGATATCGTTATGGTTTTAGTTTTCGAGGGAGGCTTGTTTCAAGCGTTGGGCGCGAACTCGGCCGAAGACCGCGACAGCTGGTTGCAGGCTCTCCAGCTGGCCAGCTACGAGTGCATGCGAAGCCAGTTGTTGGCGCTACGGCAACGAATAGAAGCGTTTAGTGGGCACAAACACGACACGGACATCCAGATGTTACGACTGCAACGCGGGATCTCGACAGGTTTGTTCCTTCGTTGCCTTGCGTTGCGTTGGTGCGATTCGCTTGTTAAACCCTTCTTGCATCATGATTTATTTTACGGTTGCAGTGACTAGAACTTCTTTATAGTTCATGATTTCGTAGAAGAAGAACAGCTGTATCTAATGTATGCCTATACAGGGTGAGTAACCTAACGTTTGCACCTCAAATATCTTTGTTGTTTCTAAAGATACGTAAAATATGGCAAGGACTAAGTTGAATGGTACAATGGGGCTGACACGATGCCAAAAAAATTTTGTTTTTGTCATTTTTTTAGAGATATGACTTTTTTTTAAATGGAACCACCCTTTTTAAACACCTACAATGATAGTCCCTTTCATTGCGAATTCAGTGACTATAATTACTCAAGGTCATTCGCGGACCAGAACTCTGTCCGTGACCTTGAATGACCTTGAGTAATTATAGTTGAGTAATTACTGCATTCGTATTGAAAGGGACTATCATTGTACGTGTTTAAAAAAAGGGTGGTTCCACTTTTAAAAAATGAAGGTGACCTTGAAAATCTAAAAAAAATGACATGAAAACAAAAATTTTCTTGGTATCGTGTGAACCCCACTGTACCATTCAACTTTGACCTTGCCATATTTTACGTATATTTAGAAACAACAAAGATATTTGAGGTGCAAACGTTAGGTGACTCACCCTGTATATCCTCCAGTGGCTGTACATTAACAACAATGAAATAAAATTTGGATTCGAATGTTATAGTACAAGTATTATAATTCGGACAATTTCAAACGCTGTTTCTCGCATTTCTCTATCAGATCCGGCTGAGATCCCGATGTGCGAGATATCGTTGACTTGCGACAATCTTCTCTGCGACGGGCATGGTCGTCCACCGAATCCCGTGCTGGAGATAGACGTACAGCCGAAAGGTTCGAAAACATGGATCAAGTACGCGCGAACGGAAGTTATGGAAGTAAGTGTCTCTCATCTCGCGAATACAATTAAACGGAACGAAACGAAAGTACATGGTTCCGTTTGGTTTCACAGCGAAGCAGTAATCCCGGTTTCCTAACGACCGTCAGCTTCCGAGCGAGCGACGGTTTGAACGCGGACACGAAAGCGAGGATAACAGCGTACGACGTTAGGGAGAGGGTGAGTCAAACGGCCACGCCGATAGGGAGCGTGATCGTGACGCTGAACGCGATTCAAGATACTCCCAGGTAATTTGAACGGCTCTCGTTTCGCGAACGCGTTTTCCCTTCCTTTCGTTACGATGCTCGTCGAGCTGTCGCGTCTCTGACTAGCGATCGCATCGTTTCAGGTTGAGGATACCGTTGAAGTCCGCGAAAACGACCACCGTCGGCTTCTTGACCGTCAATGCTTGGAATTTGGAAGCGGAGGACAAAGGCAACAGCACGGAGAGCACTCCGTCCAAGGAATCCAGCTGTGGACCGAATCAACAGGTACAGGCGCTTTCTCTCTCCCTTTCTCTCTCTCTCTCTCTCTCTCTCTCTCTCTCTCTCTCTCTCTCTCTCTCTCTCTCTCTCTCCCCTCCACTGCTCGCTTCTTGCTTCTTGCTTCTCGCTTTCTGCTTTTTATTTTTTCATTTGCCCATTGATTCTCGTTTGTTCCGCTCCGCGATCCTACAGGTACTCGCGCACAGACGATCGCAATCCTTGCCTCCTCGTCTGGGAACGAAAATCAAACTGCCGCATCAGGGCCAGCTGAAGCTTCTCTTCGCAAACCCGTACGTGCAAACGTATAGGTGAGTCGAGACGCGTCGAGAGGTACAGATTCGAAACGTTGTCGTTGCGTCGTCGCGTTGTCGCGTCGTCACGTTGAAACTTTGACTTCGGTGTTTGTAATGTTGAAACCTTTCAGATTTCACTCCGGTTTGGGCGGCGACATTTGCGTTCACGAGATCATGGCCGAAAGTAAACTTTGCTTTCAGTTCCCGCAACATTTACTGTGAGTAACGCTCTTTCTCTCGCCCTTTTTATATCTATTTCGTTTACACTTTTTTGCCACTTGATTTTATAAATGAGATTCGGTGGATTCACTCTTTATGTATCTCTGTTCGCGTTTGTTTCGTCGTTGCTTTATCGCGAATCAAAAACGAACGTTCGAACCATTTTCTCAGAGCTATTTGGATTCACGAGGAGAAGGAACTGTTGCAAGAGGTCGCTGGAATGGGAGAGTTGCGGGAACCTTGGCACACCAAGCAAATCGAGTTGCTCGATCGTCACCTGCATTTGTTGCATCTCTACTCGCAAGCGAAAGAGAATTTGTCAGCCTTCAAAGGTGATTCTCGCGAGTCGACGCTCGAACTCCGTATCGTTACGTGTTCGTCGCTAGTTTGATTTTTCCTCTTCTCGTTCCTCCGCAGGTAGTTACTTTAAACGGTCGCTGCGTAGAGACGACAGGACTCTCGAATTCGCGCCTCTCAACTTGCATCTTCAAAGGATGTGGGTTCACAACGACACCTTGAACAAATGCGGATTTTACGACCTCATCACGGTTGGAGCGTTCACCGCGCATTCGCACAAAAGCAAAAACGGAGGTCTTATAAGGTAGATAGGTCGAGCTAAATCTCGTTATCGTGGCCAAAATTGGAAATTGATTTTTGTACCATACTTACTTCAGATTGGTGCAAGCTCTAAAGGAATCGCCGACGCGCGGCACTCAATTATATCAGGGGACCTCGAAGATCACTATGGCGCACGACGCTATTCAGGCGATCAAGCAGCTTCGTCGCGACGTGGTCGACGCGATGCGCGCTCTGATGAAACTGGCCAAGGAGAAGCAGACCAGCGGAATGTTGCCAATCTGCGAAGACATGATTACGAAAACTAGAATTCTTCTTAGTCTTTGGGACCCTGGTCTGGTCGAGGAAGCATTAACGTTCCTCGAGGAGTACAAAGTTGCCAAAGTTCACGAAGATGCTAGCGAGGACGCGCACAACTTCCAGCTGAAAGCCCACCAATCCTTGTCTCCGTTCAAGCGTATCACGCAACAGCTGAATTTCGATTTGAAGAGTCCGGATTTCGACGATTTCGTCACGCCCGATACCCCGGAGTGCGTCAACGATATCTGGACAGAGGAGAACCAGAGGAACAATTATCCGTCTTTGTTTCTCTCGAAGACCAATCGTGTCGTGTCGAAACGTATAGGCTCGACCGATAGCGGCAACGAAAACGCCGCGGTCAAAGAGAAATTTGTCGTTTTTCCGAGAGCCGAGGAAAGTATGCGCAGAGAGATCGAGAAGAATGTTTTGCACTCGCCGATATTCGAGAACCATGACGGTAAAGTCAACGAAAATGACGACACCCGAAACGACAACGATAAAGATAAAGAGCACGGAAGCGGTGGCGTCAGCGTTGCCACCGATCTCGAGAAGATCGACGAAAACGATCGCGAGAACGCAACATCGAACGCGAACAGAAACGCGAGTGTGGTCTCCGATGCGATCGAAACCAGCGAGGACAAGGAGGAAACGAGAGGCGACATTGATCCGTGCAAACGATTTTTAGATACTCAAAAGATGTGTAATTCACCTTCCGCGAACTATTATAAACCGACGGACGAACCGGAACCCTGGGATCTGACGCAGCTGAACATAGAGGCGAGCGTGATGTGTCTGGTATCAAAAGTGAAATTCCTTTGCGGTAGATGTAGCAGCCCTGCTGTTCGGTTACGGAACAAAACTGTTGTAAGGAGAGCGCACAGTTTGAAGGGGTGTCATCCAGCGAACAATCTGAATCAGAACGTAGAAGTTGTGACGATTCAGCCGAAGAACGACATGAGAAACGACGAGTCGAGCAAGCTTCTCGAATGCGTGGAGAATCACGCGGGTGTTCGTCAACATTCCAGTCCTGGATTCGACAAAACTACACCAGCTTTTTCGAAAGCGAAAGAAGGTAAGGATACGGTTACGGATACGGATACGGTTCGATCTTTCTCCTTATCTCGACGCTCAACGAATCTAATTTTCTTTACGTTTCGAATCGAAAGTGTGCCAAGCGGTCGATTCGATGACCAGAGTGATCAAAAGCAACTCGGGACAGAGAAACAAGTTTATCGAGGGTCTGGACTTCGCCTCGATCGTCGACTGGACCAGCGAGCTCAGACCAAGCATGAAAAAGTTGCGGCAAGCTATGGACGGACTGTTGAAAACCGCTAGATTAACGCACTCGGTGTTCCGAGTGCAAGAGGACGCGAAGATGGCTCAGCGCGCCTGTAACGTTCGATACAGGCGCGACGTGTGCTTCAGTCAAGCTGTAGGTTTCTTCGACTTTCCTTAAGTTTTTTTCTCAAGAGAATTGGTGTCATCGGTCTGATCTTTTTTTAAGTAATCGAAGAATATTGAAATTTTCTATAAATATCCGCGATCTAACGATTAGTATGGTATATGTATCCATAGAATAGAGAATATACCGAACCGAATGTATCGTATAACGATATGCGTACGGTTTCAGCTGACCAGCTTGGTGTCGGGTATTATGGCGAAGCTATGGTGTCAGAGACCCGATCCGATGTTTCTCTTGATCTTGACTACTCTCGGCCCATTGGTCTCGTTCGAAGGTCTTCTCAGTTATTACGGGGACGAAATAGACATGTGGGGAGACATGGCTGTCGCTGTCGAAGACATGCATACGGTCACTTTTACGTTGACCAGATGCGGTATTCAATCGAGGTACATAACCGCGGTGTACACCTACAAGTACACTCGGGTCTGTTTTTTACACCGCAGATGCGATTAACGCTTCGGGGGACGACATCGGTATACCATATCGGCTCTGACGAATATTTCAAAGTTGATTACTCGTGGTCAAATAATTAGACACGATACACTTTCACATTTTATCATTTACTTTCTAGAATATGAACGTGGCTATGGAAAATATCAAAGAGTTTCAATCACCAACAGATTACACTAACATCTCTAACGTCAAACGATATCCATCGTTGAGAAAGAAACCGAAGGGTTAAACGCTCAAAACGTGTACAGAACGCATTATTTTAGACATTGACTTCGAGTATATCTATTTCCCGTTTGGTTTTAGACCCCCCGAAGAAAACGGCAACGTTCCGTTGGTTCAACTGCCTTTGCCGCGGGTGGTTGGGTCTCGTGCCGCATTAACGGTGATGCTTCCAGTGCCAGACGCGATTTATTCGTTACTACCGTTGATACCATCCACCAGACAGACGATCTCGTTCAACGTCACTCCGGTCTTTTTCAACGTCGGAATAAACGAAATGGCTTCATTGGCGGAAAGCCTCGGGACCACCAAGCCACAGGAGAAGAGCAACGTGGACAACTACGAAAGGTTAAACGAATACTACTTGCGATTCAAAAAGCTCAACCTGCCCACAGAGGCGGCATCGACTCGACGTAAGATCTTTCTTTCCGTTACGAGTTGAAATTGTCCGAAATATCGTTTACGAATCTATCCCGTCGTTGGATCGGCGTTTTTTATCCCGCTGGTTTATTCGTTTCCTTCAGTCGGTACGAGATCGCCGCTCGGTCAAACGCTGGCAGAGCTGATGACCAATCTGAAGACGAGCGTCCACGCGAAAGTGAGTAAAAACGTAGAGATTCTGCAACTGTCTTCCCAGATTTGCCGAAGAATGCGCGGACTCCGGTTTACCAGCTGTAAGAGCGCAAAGGATCGCACCGGCATGTCGGTCACTCTCGAACAAGTCAACATTTTAACGAGCGAGTATCATTTGGCCGAACACGAGTTCACCAGGGCTCTCGACTGCATTCGAAGGTTTGTTGCTTCCTCGAGACGTTCGGTCCCGTTCCGAAAAATCTTTGCAAATGTTACGTTCTGTTTTCAGCGAAGGCTGCCGTCGAGAGAATACGTGGAAGAACATTGGAATCCGAAAGTACGCGTTCAACAGTTTGCAGATTTTGACCCTGCCCAAGCTGTATCGTCCACCGACTGGTACCTACGGGTCGGCGCAGACATAAGTTTCTTTCACGTGAGCCAGTTTTGCGGCTACGAATGCGTCCAAGAAAAGTCTTACCGTTACTAGATATATTCTAGATTCGAATCGTGCAATTCGTTGAACCGGTTAAAGAGAGTGCCATTTAATTAGCGCAATACCACAGGATTAGAAGAAATTACCTATCTACGTAGGAGCCGTTGGATTCGTTGAAAAATTGTATTTTTATTATTTCTGTACAGAAAGTTTCACTCGGTAAGGTAAGAATCGTTGCGTCGACCGACTACTTCGCGAAGGAAGTATGGCGACGCTGCTGACGGCAGGCAACGTCGTTCAACTTTCGTTTCGCGTTCATCGTTTCTCGTTTCTTGTTTCTCGTTTCTCGTTTCTCGTTTCTCGTTTCTCGTTTCTCGTTTCTCGTTTCTCGTTTCTTACTTTTTTAGTAGCAAGGTTAACGACGGCCGGATAAGAAGTGGCATAGGAAAAGATCGATTGACCTTCGGTTACAGTATCTTTGAGATTTCTCTTTGCCGAAAGCGGCGGCGGTCGATTCGGAGAACGATAAAGTTCGATCGACAAACTGTATCGGATACTTCCAATTTCATACGTCGTTATCGCAACATCGACAATTTATTGTACGTCACCGTACATCGTCGTGCAATGTTCCAAAAACAAAACGGTACGAGTACTTCCCTAGAATTCTAGAATTTTAGAATTTTAGAATTTTAGATCTTGTCAGGGAACAAGCTGTTTTCAATAAATTATTGACCTTACGCAATGAGATTTTCGAATCTGTTCTCTCCTGTCCGCCTCGAATTTCCACAACAACGCGTAGTCGCTTGCTTATCCTTCGATCGAATTTTCAAAACGAATTAGAAGAGTGCAACAAGTCGATCGATCGATATATTTGAAATAGGGATGTGCGGACCGCCCGATTCTCGGGCGCCCGAATCGTCGGGTCAGGTCGTAGACAGTCGGGCGGGCTCGATTTGGGCGCGCGATACTTCACGACACATCGGGCTACCCGAGAGTTTCGGGCTACCCGAGAGTGACTCGACTTCGTCGCGCGAGATCGTCAAGAATCGGACAAGTTCGGGCGAGCGATTTATCGCGATACTCGAGATTCAATTTTGTTGAGTTTCCTACATTGTAATTTAAATAAGATAAGTTAATCTTAAAAACAAGTTAAATTACAATTAAAGCAAGTCATGTTAAACATATCGTTCATCATTTAATATATACAGTTTTACCACATTCGATTGGGGCATAGCAATTTCTATTTTGTTATTTTATAATACATTCTATTTTAAGAATTTCTGTCGGCTTAATGCTAGTTAATTAATAAGTTATATCAGAAGATATTAAGTAAGTTATATAACAGTGAATAAGTAAGGATATTTTAATGATATTATCGATACATATGCAACTTCATTCGTAACAAATTCGTCAGACTACCAGAAACAGTCTTTTAAATTTTTCACGTATAACGCACATTATTGCAAATGTTAATACAAATAGAGATTAAGCACATGATTGTCAAATAAACCTAATATAATTATAAAAGAAATACTAGTATATTAAAAATTATGTTATCAGTTATGAAAGTAATATCATAATAACTATTATCTATTTCATAAACCGCAAAATTGAATCTCGAGTATCGCGATAAATCGCTCGCCCGAACTTGTCCGAATCTTGACGATCCCGCACGACGAAGTCGAGTCACTCTCGGGCAGCCCGAAACGTTTGGGCCGCCCGAAACTCTCGGGTAGACCGATGTGTTATGAAGTATCGCGCGCCCGAATCGGCCCGCCCGACCTTCTGCGACCCGACACCAATCTCTCTTTCATGCAGCGCGCACGTTCGCTGCGTACGCTGATGTCTCGTGTCTTCGTTGTTCCAATGTACCGCGCTTGCTGGAAGGGGACAGAGGGCGCTACGGTGTTGACGGTTTTGCCTCAATTGAAGCGAAATTGCCCATCTCTGCTCTAGCTGGTCGTGCTTCCGAGCTTTCAAGTCGATTTTTTACATCGAATATTTTCGGTCAACGGATTCGTTTCGGAACTGATTACGCGCTTACCTAACTAAAAACATACAATCCCACGATATATGAGAAAAACAAAGATCACCTTGAAATCTGGGAAACATGCCCAGCTGGAGATGATTTATGTTGTTAATTGAGATGAGGAAGGCGGCGGAGGCTTTAATCACACGCAATATTTACAGTATATACAACTTAATAGATGACCGAATAAATTGAAGGCGCACGATCGACGACAAGTAATCGCGAGTGCAGTAGATGGAAGGACAGATAGAAATAACGAACGGTTGACTCTTAAGAAAGTAAGAAGCGCACCGACGATAACGCGTTTTGACAAGCGGTCAGTGAACGACGAGAGGGCGAGCGAATTCGGCGAGCCTACTTATACTTGTCTGTGGCCACCGGTTGGGAGAGATCGAGGAGGGGATTTTTGAAATTGTGAGGAGCCGCCAGCACCTAACGTTCGTTTGCAATCGGGGCATTGCCCTAACGATCGGTGCGGCGAGGAAGACAATGGAAATATTAGCAGTGGATTTGACATCTAATATCGGTTTGGTGGCTCACGAGACAAGTACGGAACGAAATGTAAACATTCGGCGCCACGCGGTTTACAATAGCGATCGTTCAACTCGGTGCAGGTGTCGAGCTCGTCAGCTGAGCTCGACGAGGTGTACAAAAACTAAAGCGACGCGGAGTTTTTATACATAGGCCGGCGTTGTCGCGGACTCGAAACCGATGTAAGAAGTGATGGCGAAAGAAATCGGCTGGCTCGAAAATAGCTCGCGTTGCGTAAAGAAATGCAAGATGTTTAAATCTTGTACAATTTATGACCACCCGTAAAACGTTTTCTTCGAAATAGGCTGGGTTTGATTCGGTATGTATTTTGAGCGTGAAAGCTGAAATGGAACACCCTGTGTGCTCCGTTGTAAGGGGTGACGAGGATAAAACGCGCAACGCTTATCGAGGCACTACCGTAACGAACTGTAGTTACCGTGTGGGAGTCGGCAGGTGAGGAGGAGAAGGCGCAACGGCCTAACGAATATAATAATAATTAAGCGGGGGTTCTCGATCGCGAGGCAGGCAGGCGAACGGCCGAGTGGTCTCAACAGGTAAAGAATGGTGGGGTGAATGGTAGCAACGGTATTGGTATCGGTGTATCGGTGTCAGGGGCGCAGCTTGTAGGCACGAGACAATGCTCGTCGAAGAGCGCACACCTGCTGGCCGGGTTGTGGGGCCGGGCCAACGCGTCTCGGCCCGGCCCATTTACCCCCGACCATTTACGGAAACTGCGGGGACGATATAAAACTGCTGGGCCGGCATGTGCTCGCGCCAGTCGAGCTTTCGGCGTTGAAACATTTTGTCTACCAGTTCGGTGCGGTGCGGGTGCGGTTCGGTTCAGCACGTTCGGTGCATTTCGAACGAAAACGCTATATATCCATCGAGGACGAAAAATCATTCGAATTCGAAATCGAATCTATCGTTGCGGCGCACGAGTCTGGCTAGGCTGGGGTGGGTCTGGCTAGACTGTGCTTTCCCTTATGCGAAAATATGACCGGGAGAACGCGTTTGTTTCGTGCCACGTTCCCATTCCTTTTCTTCGTCGTAGCGGTAACTGCGATCGCGGTCAAGGAAATCCGCGGCGACGATGAAAACGCGTCGGATGCGATAAGATCGTTGCAAGAACAAGTGAACGCGTTGCTGGACCACAGGCAGCAGGATTATAACGCCCTCGAGGACAGCTTGAAGCGCGCGATGGAGAAGAATACAGAATTGTTCGTACTGAAGAACGAGGTCAAACAACTCAGGTAAGGAGCAAAGTCTCGTTTTCGGAACGTGATCACGAGTACGCGCACACCGGTGAAGATGCGCGGTTCGATCGTACGTTAACGCGCGATCTTGTTCTTCCCCTTAGAAAGGAGGTGAACGCGCTTCGCGGTGGAAACGCCAGCGGAAACGAGGCGAAAAATGAGAGATTGCGAGTCAGATGGTTGGGAAGCGCGGTGACTGAACTTCAGGGGGAGGTCGCCGACGTCCTCAGGGCTAGAAACATCAGCGAGGAGCTGGCCGAGAGATCCAGGATGAAAGGCGAGCTAGCGTTGTTGAAGGGAGACATCGCCGCGGTTGGCAGAGGAGTTCGAAATCTTGGCGGCAGAATCGCTAAACACGAGGCCACGCTCGGGACGATTCGCGTTGATATCTCGGCGATCGGGGAACGTTTCAGCCTGCTATCTCGCACCTGCGCCGATATTGCCAGTCAGGTAACATCTTTTCTCTGCCAGTACTCTCCCCACTCTCCCACACTCTCGCGTTCTCGTGCTCTCTGGCGCTCTCTCGATCGGTCGCTCGCTCTCTTCTCGCCTCGCCTCGCCTCGCCTCGCCTCTCGACCCTCTCGACCCTCGCGACCCTCTCGACCCTCTCCACGGACTCGTCCCGTCGCGCGTCCGTTCCCTTTGAATCCTGTCCAAGGTGTACGCTACTTTCCCTCTACTTATGGTTTCTTTTTTCTCCGGCATTCTCCTTATCCTTCTGTGCACCTGCTCGGGCCAGTTCGAACTCGCATCTGCCTCGACTCTCCGAGTCTTCTTTTTGTCTTTCTTCCTTCGTTTCAGTTGCGCCGTGAACCGCCGGAGAAGAAACTTATCGAATCGTTTGTTGATTCGTTGAATGGACCGCTACCAGCGAACAAATTAACGTCTAATTAATTCCTCGCGCTGCGATTTTCTTTGTATCTGCAACGATTAGAACTTTCGTTTCCAACACCGTTAGCCTCTACTCTTTAAGATGGTCTCGAAGAAATGATTACAACCTACTGAAAAGCGAATCTCTCGAGCTGAACATTTTTACATACATTCCTCAAAGCCTTGTTCAAGGTGAAAATATTGCAATTTTCGATTCCGCGGTTTGATTATTAAAAGTTCCAAAAGTGACAGGTTTCGATGACTAACTGGATACAGCTAGTTCCCACTCTTCAAGATGGTCTCGAAGAAACGATCAAAGCTTTCGAAAATGTGAATCTTTCAAGTTGGAAACTTTTCTGCTCCTATATTTTCACAAATTAGTAACTCGTCGAATATCGTCAACGGTGCAATAGAATTGGATTCATTTGGAATCTGTACGGTCGCATAGTTCACCGTACAATTGAACCTTTTCCGTTTTTACAATCCGTGAAATCGTGCCTACGTGCCGAAGTTCAAAACATCTAATTCGTCACACTCGTCTGCAGTTTCCTGGCCACTTTCTCTCACGGTCCTACGTACTCGACCATCGCATCTGTTTTTCCTCAAAATCACCAACCCTCTCGTCATCCTTGTCTTCCAATCGTTTCTCTCTTTCTTCGTTCACATCCTACCCTCGCTTCTTCACCTCATCCCTTCCTAAGTAATTTTCCACCACTATTTTCCTACCCCCAAAAAAGATCTTTCCACAGACAACATCGAAACCTTGGACTCCACCAATTTTCGTCAGAACCTCGTCAACTCTCAAAAGTATCGCACGAACTCTCGAGAACCACGCACCGTTTTGTATCACGAACAGCAAATTAAAGTGTATTGAGTAAACCTCATCACCAACGAGTCGGTTTTAACCCATCCATCACCATTCGTAATCAGTCCTCACGACTTTAATTAGGCGTCGAGCACGCACGGTCAATCGCGGTCTAGATTCGATCAAAATCAACATTCCGCGAGTGTAAGACCGTACAGAATCTTTGTCCGGAGATCGACTCGACGCTATACGACATGGGGTTGAAACGAGTCTGTGGAAGGAATAGGTAATAGTAGGGATGTGCGGGCCGCCCGATACTCGGGTTCGGGTCAGGTCGCAGAAGGTCGGTCGGGCCGATTCGGGCGCGCGATACTTCGTAACACATCGGGCTACCCGAGAGTTTTGGGCGGCCCGAACGTTTCGGGTTGCCCGAGAGTGACTCGACTTCGTCATGCAGGATTGTCAAGAATCGGACAAGTTCGGGCGAGCGATTTATCGCGATACTCGAGATTCAATTTTGCGGTTTACGAAATAGATAATAGTAATTATGCTATTACTTTCATAACTGATAACATAATTTTTAATACACCAGTATTTCTTTTATAATTACTTTATCTTTATTTGACAATCATGTGCTTAATCTCTATTTGTATTAACATTTGCAATAATGTGCGTTACACGGGAAAAACTTAAAAGACAATGTTTCTGGTAGTCTGACGAATTTGTTACGAATGAAGTTGCATATGTATCGATAATATCTTTAAAATATCCTTACTTATTAACTGTTATATAAGTTACTTAATATCTTCTGATATAACTTATTAATTAACTATCATTAAGCCGACAGAAATTCTTAAAATGGAATGTATTATAAAATAACAAAATAGAAATTGTTATGCCCCAATCGAATGTGGTAAAACTGTATATATTAAATGATGAACGATATGTTTAACATAATATGATACGATAACTATAAATATAATATGATAAATATAAATAGTATAATGTAAATATTAATTCACTTGCTTTAATTGTAATTTAACTAGTTTTTAAGATGAACTTATCTTATTTAAATTACAATGTAGGAAACTCAACAAAATTGAATCTCGACTATCGCGATAAATCGCTCGTTCGAACTTGTCCGATTCTTTACGATCCCGCACGACGAAGTCGAGTCACTCTCGGGTAGCCCGAAACGCTCGGGTAGCCCGATGTGTCGTGAAGTATCGCGCGCCCGAATCGAGCCCGCCCGACTGTCTACGACCCGACCCGACGATTCGGGCGTCCGAGAATCGGGCGGCCCGCACATCCCTAGGTAATAGGTATCCGCGTCCACTAGAAAAACAGAAACAGCTGCCAGTCTGTCCAAGAGGCCGGAAGGTTTTCGCTTCACGCATCCCTACTCCCTACACCCTACTTTTGCCGGTCCGCAGCTGCCCGCTCTGGGTAACCTCCCCTTTGGGTTTCGCTCGACTGCCAGCATTAATTTGTGCGGACACGGTCGGTACATTCGGCCGATGCTCTATCTCTATCCCCTTTCACGTTCACATTTCCGTTTCGATCCTGTTACCGGGCGTGGATTTGCTACCAGATGGTTACTTTTCGCGGACCTAATTTTGCGTTCGATCCACCGATGCTCCTAAGATCTATTTAGGTTCGATTACTGTGAGATTCGAGGGTTCGTTGGCCGCCAATGCCGCGTTCCATCCAATATCATCCAAAACATCCAGATCCCAATCTTACTAACTATTTTTTACATCATTTACATACACTTTTACATTTAATTATATTTTTCCCCCCCTCCCCTTCCCTCGGACCCCCTCTTCCGGTTGCTTTTATCCCTTCCCGACTCTTTTCTTATAGCCCCTCTCTCCATTCTTCCACTTTCCTCATCCACATCTCCCCACCCCCCTCGTCCTCCAGCACCTCCCATACCCATTCTTGCCATCCTCTTTCCTCATCCATTTTCATGCACTCCTCCCACACGTGCTCCCACGTTTCAATCCCCCATTCGCACCTTCTGCATCTTCTCGCCTCATCTTCCAACCAATATTTCGCCCCTCTCATCTCATTTCCCAGCCTAAATTTCGCTACCCTCTGCCATCTGCTTTCCCCCCATCCTTTCCTCAGATATCCCGGTACTCCCTCTCCTTTCACCGGTCATTTCCTATGTAACAACCTAATATTTGTATGGTATATTCCTATCGTTTAAATTTTCAAGAGTGTAAGTGTTCGCGATCGCGCGAATCAAACGGGCTGTTGACGCGACGCGCCCTCCTCGCCCCGTCGTGACGTCACCCCCCCCCCCCTCCCGCGATCTCCTGCGAAGCCGTTACGCGACCCGCGTTACCGCGTCGTTCCTCGACAGGATCACGCGATGACGGTGACCCAATCAGCGGGCACCCCATCATCGGGTAATCCTCGAAAACCAATCCCCATAAATCTATTGTGCGGAATCTCTCGATTCCCCGAAATTTCGTCGCTTCGCGCTCATTATACGCAGAAATCAGTTGTCGTTTCTCTCGTTGTCCTTTCTCAACTACGCGCTGATTTCTCTCTCTCTCGTACGCGACGTCACTCGTTATATTCAAATCGATCTCGTTTCACCGTATTCATTTATTATTCATATATTTTATTCTTGTTCTACATTTTCATCCTCAAATAAAATACAGTCCACTTTGTTCTCGTAAGAAGCAGTGTTTGTCGTGTCGCTACAGTTTTTTCACCTTTGCGCACAGCGCTGCGCGTTTCCCGCCTATCCCTTCGCTAACGGAATACGTGACCGTCGATCAATTCCGCTACAGTAAGCGTAATTTGTGATGGAATTGGTGCGAGTGGGTAAAGCAACTTGTTGTTAGAAGAGATATATTTGAATATATATTTAGAATACAATTTGGTTTAGCACGTGTTACTCGGTCAACAGTCTAAACGAGAAGCAGCCGGGACGCTACCTTCGCGTCGCACATAGCTAAGAACTAGGTATGTGCGGGCCGCCCGATACTCAGGTTCGGGTCGGGTCGCAGAAGGTCGGGCGGGCCGATTCGGGCGCGCGATACTTCATAACACATCGGGCTACCCGAGAGTTTCGGGCGGCCGGAAAGTTTCGGGCTGCCCGAGAGTGACTCGACTTCGTCGTGCGGGATCGTCAAGAATCGGACAAGTTCGGGCGAGCGATTTATCGCGATACTCGAGATTCAATTTTGCGGTTTATGAAATAGATAATAGTAATTATGGTATTACTTTCATAACTGATAACATAATTTTTAATATACTAGTATTTCTTTTATAATTACATTAGGTTTATTTGACAATCATGTGCTTAATCTCTATTTGTATTAACATTTGCAATAATGTGCGTTACACGTGAAAAATTTAAAAGACAATATTTCTGGTAGTCTGACGAATTTGTTATGTATCGATAATATCATTAAAATATCCTTACTTATTAACTGTTATATAACTTACTTAATATCTTCTGATATAACTTCTTAATTAACTATCATTAAGCCGACAGAAATTCTTCAAATGGAATGTATTATAAAGGAACAAAATAGAAATTGTTATGCCCCAATCGAATGTGGTAAAACTGTATATATTAAATGATGAACGATATGTTTAACATAATATGATACGATAACTATAAATATAATATGATAAATATAAATATTATAATGTAAATATTAATTCACTTGCTTTAATTGTAATTTAACTAGTTTTTAAGATGAACTTATCTTATTTAAATTACAATGTAGGAAACTCAACAAAATTGAATCTCGACTATCGCGATAAATCGCTCGTCCGAACTTGTCCGATTCTTTACGATCCCGCACGACGAAGTCGAGTCACTCTCGGGTAGCCCGAAACTCTCGGGTAGCCCGATGTGTCGTGAAGTATCGCGCGCCCGAATCGAGCCCGCCCGACCGTCTACGACCCGACTCGACGATTCGGGCGCCCGAGAATCGGGCGGCCCGCACATCCCTACTAAGAACGCGTTACAGGTGTAATCACGTGACTGACACTTGTCTTACAATGATATAATAGATGTCGCGATTAGTCCTGTTCTAACAATTTGCTCACGGCTAAATGCAGCTGCTCTCGCTTAATTACATTGTCATTTGGATTGCAGCTGAGCGCAGTCCAGGCCGAGGTGAAATCGTTGGGCTGCGAATCTGCAGCGGCGGTTGCCAACAGAGGGAAACACCCCGAAGGATCGACGGTCTCGACAGTCTCGACGGTCGCGACACGGGACGCGGTGCACCGTCGCCTATCGAGACGGCACGGTTATTCTCGGCGAAGCGTCAGCCGTTTGAGAAGCTTGGAGCGGAAAGTGGCGGTCCTGGCGCAGAGGCGGATTACGCGGTTGGACACGAAACGCGTCGCGTACGAAAAGGAAGAGTGGTTGACCTCGAATCTGAACAAACGGATGAAGAGTCTTGAGAAGAGCCAGCTGGAGCTGTCGCGTCGAATCTCGAGCGCGAACGAGAACGCGATGTTGACTCGACGCGTCGGAGAGTCGGTGGGCACGCGACTGGTGAGCTCGCTGCGAATCCTCGAGGAGATCGTCGAAACGAACAACTCCGCGATCAAAGGAGAGTTGGCCAGGCTGGGCGTGAACGCCGCCCAGAAGGCGGCCGAGCTCTCGTTGACTCGAGTGGAGCTGAGCAACCTGCGACGCGCCGTTCAGGCGTTGAGCGTCAGCGCGTCCAAGCTCCAGGAGAAGAGCGACCGTCAGCAGGAAGCGATCGATCGGTTGAACGGTCGTTGCCTCGCCGAAACGGGGATCGAGGCCGAGTCGTCGAAGTCGTCCGTGTCCGAGTCGTCGCCGACGAAGTTGGAGCTCGAGCTCGAGGAACTGGAGGATCGATATCACCTGATCGTTGAGAAGTTACCGAGCAGTTGCGAAGAGAGTCGATCCGCGGATCGATCGTCCGAGACGAGGGACGGGCTGAGGCTCGTGGAAGCGGGTCGAGGTCGCAAACCCGTCATGGTATACTGTCGCAACGGCTGGGTGGTGGTCGCGCGTCGCATCGACGGCACGCTCGATTTCGATCGTAGCTGGAACGATTACTCCGTGGGGTTCGGCTCGCCGGTCAGCGAGTACTGGATCGGCAACCGGATTCTGCACGAGTTTACCAGAGACAATTGCACGCGACTTCGCATCGATATGCTGGATATTTACGGCGAACGGTGGCGCGCCGAATACGAGTCGTTCGCGATCACGTCCGGAGAGACCGGTTACAGGTTGCTCGTCGACGGCTACGTCGGGAACGCAACCGACGCGCTGTCCTATCAAAACGGGATGCCGTTCAGCGCCAAGGATCGCGACATGGACGACAGCACGGCCCACTGCGCAGCCAACTATCACGGGGGATGGTGGTTCAACCGGTGTCAACACGCGAATCTTAATGGCAAATACTCCCTCGGCCTGACCTGGTATCGCTCCGACACTGATCAGTGGATGTCGATCGCTGCCTCGGAGATGTCCGTGCGCAGAAATCCCGATTGTCGGTCATCGCGGTAGCGCTGAACTCGTTCTCTCCTTCGGAGAACCGTCTCTATCGGGTTGAGTCGTAAACCTATGAGTCCATTCGAGAATCAGTCACTCTCGAGTATTTTCGAGCGCGATCCTCGGCACAGTGTCCACTCGCGAGAAATACTGCATACTTTCGAGAGCAACTCGCGAAAGTTTTACCGTCGAATGGACTCCTAAGTCGTTGGTCGATGTCGATGCATTTTTCCACCTTTCTTACCAGTCGAAACGCGTACACGCGCTTTCACAGTATTCTACGATACTTTGCAACGACGCGTACAAGAAAGAAGTTGCAACTCGGGTTTGAAAGGAAAGACTCGTTTCCGGTACTCGAGACTTCGATGTTGTTGAAACTGTAGCTATTAGAAAACGGAAATGAAGAGGTATATGCAGTGTAGAGAGTGTAGGTAAAAAGAATTATAATATAACGAAAACTATACAGAAAAAGGGTATGAAATATGATACAGTGTACTGAGATGAGATATGTTACAATGGTATGATGAACGGATGATACAAACCGTGAAGCTCACGATTTGTACGAATAGATGAATTCTCGTGAAGCTCACGAGAATTGCAGCGGAGACGATGTAAATGTGTGCCGCGCACAAAAGGAAATAGAACAGCGATGCGATCAAGCGATCGAGACAGTCGGAAGCGACGAGAGCGAGCGCGGTTTCGACGCGCCTATTTATACTTGCTCGAGACCATCGGTTCGGAAGGATCGAGGAGTGGGATTTTTGAAATTGCAGGGAGCCGCCAGCACCTAACGTTCGTTGGCAATATCGGGGCATTGCCCTAACGACAGGTGCGGCGAGGGAGACAATGGAAAATAGGCGTTGGATTTCAAATATGGAATATCGGAACGATGGCCCACGAGGCAAGTACGATGCGAAATATGAACAGACGGCGCCGAATTAGTTTACAACCGCGGTCGTTCACCGCGGTGCACGCGTCGAGCTCGATCAGCTGAGCTCGGCGAGGTGATGAAAAACGCCCGAAACGCGAAGTTCTTATGTCTAAGCCCCACGTTGGGCGCGGGTAAGAAATCGACATAAGAACCAGACTCGAACGGTATAAGAAATCTATTATACCGAATACAATGCTACACTGACGGAGCGCAATGCTAAATTGGATTAAATATTGGACAGATGTACGATCTCGTTTTCCGAGGAAAGTATTTTTAGTACTTTAAAATGCTGTCGTCCACGAACGATCGAATACGATTTTTCTCCATCCTTCTTCGCAGTGCGTGGATCTCCGAAGCAAAAAAGATTAGGTGCTTTAACCGTGGGTCTTTCGTAATCCCGGAGAAAGTTTACGACCGAATATCTGTATCACGACAGCGATTACTTGCGGCTCGACCCGATATTTCTCCCAATACCAAAGACTGTTGATTACGTTGCCTCGCGTCGCGTTGCGTTAGGTTCGACTAGACGCGCTCGCGAATTTGCACGGCACGCCGTTTATTGTACCAAGAGAATTCGACTTCGAAGTCGAGCCAGACTGCGCCATGAAATAAAGACAGAGAATTGTTTTTACCTCCGTCTCTAAGTAAATTTCCCTGACCGATCGATTGCTATGCGAGAAACAGGATCAAGCGGAGGATTCGTCGGGCACGCGACAGCTGGTTTCGCGTCTGCATTTCTTCTCGTGAACGAACAGACTACCGGAGCTGGCGTAGGCGACGCCGCAGCTCTTGCAGACGAACGGTTTCTCTCCCGTGTGAGTGAAAACGTGTTCCTTCAAGTACTTGTAACGGTAGAAGGATTTGCCGCAGGTCTCGCAACGATAGTTCGCCTCTCCGGTGTGCGATCTCAGATGGTACCTGAGACCGTTCGAAGAGGCGAACGAGGCGCTGCAAACGTGACAAATAAATTGCTTCTCCGTCGTGTGAATTCTCTCGTGCCTCTTCGCGTAACTCGGGATCGCGAACCGTTTGCCGCAGTGCCGACACGGATGCGGTTTCGCGCCGATGTGCGACTTCGAGTGGAATCTCAGGCCCGATTTCGAGGCGAACGTTTTCTTGCACGCGTCGCATAGGTACTTTTTCTCCGTCGCGGCAGTTCCGGTTGTCCCAGCCGTGTCGGCAACGGGGAAGGATGTTTCGTTCGCAGGATCGCGCGTCACCGGACTCGTTCGCGGATCTGTTCTGCTCCGAAAACCGCGATCCCCTTCCTCGGGCTCTTCGCTCCTTCGCTGTTTGGATGTTCTAGTCTTCGATTCCGATTCTTCCTCTTTTTCCGATCGATAGACCGGCGGCGGCTCCGTTCGTTTTTCGATCTCGTCGTCGTCTTTGCCGTTGTCGCGAACAATTTCGAAGCTCTTTGTGACGTGACATTCCGCACTTTTCGACGGCGATGACGCTGATTCGAGGCTCGGCTTGGTTTGGTCGTTTCCCGATAAACGCGAACATTTCGAAATTTTTGTTCGTTCGCCCGCGTTCTTTCGTGCGCCGCTCACCTGTACAAGAAACCGTCCGTTTTGTTGGCACTATGTACTACGCGCGTTTACACGACAATGTTTTCTTTATGTCGAAAAGAATGGAAATATCTAGTAAGGGATCGTTCCTATCGAAAACACGTATAAACTGATTGGAACGAAGGAACTTCTCGCATGGTGCAAATTATTTCTTTACAAGTCAAGAGAGTCAAAGACGAATCAATTATTTTTAATGAAACCGTATATTTGTTTTTCATACTACGAATGGGACGGTTCTAAAATGAGAAGCCGTCGAACGTGACGTTAAACGGAAAAACGGAAAACTTACCCGAAGAGTGTCGCTTCGCTCACGGAAAATAGACTCGTAGCGCGCGCGAAGAACACGCTCCGATTCTCTGCACACTTGACGAAATTGATAGGTAATGTCCAGTTTGTTTTCGCAACGATGGCATATGGAGCTCGGCAGATGGTCGTCGTCGAACAGCTGGATCAACGCGGGATCGCGAATTTGTACCATAGCCAGGATCCGCGATCAGCGGTCGAAGAACGATCGTGCTTGTAAGTATCGCTTAATAGTACATCGCAGGTGGGCGGGCAAAAGAGTAGAAGAAAAACTTTGATCGAAATAATTTTAATTTGTCATCTTGCGAGAGTCTTGTGACAGTGATTCTTTCATCGACAAACGCGTTGTCCTCAATTTAATACCCGATCCTGCATCGCGCTTCAAACGTGCTGCATCGCAGAACCAACAATTCGAACTTGTACTCTTTCGCATCGATCATCGGGGACACATCGAATGAACACGGTATGGAAGATCGGGGTGTGAACTCACCGTGATGGGACAACAGTCCAGAATGAGGGAACGCAGCCGTTCGAACGCGGCTCCATCCGCGAATATCGGTCTCGAAGAAACTTTGTCGCAAAGGCATAATCTGCACCAACCGTTCGCACGGGCGCGAGTCTGCGAGACTTTCATTCTTCTTCGAAACAACCTTTTTACATTTCCGGTTCCGTATTTTCGAAACTCGAGGCTCTCGCTGGAGAGATCAGAGAATCGAGACGATCGTACGCGAACTCCTCCGTCCGTTTCGATGCCGGTCGCCATGTGCAGAGGATTCGATCTTCTGCCAACGTAAGTAAATACATACACGCGCGTCGAGAAGTTTAGGCAACAGTAGAATTTCACGATGAGCGTCGCGACGCGTAACGCGATTTGGTTGGACGCAGCCGTGTTCTGTCCCCTTTTATCTCCCTTTCCCTTTCTCCTTTCCTTTCCCTTCGGTTTGGCCAATCTCGCCTCTCCATTTCGAACCCTTCGGCTGCGGAAGATGCAATTCTAAACCGTAATGGTAACCGAATCGTCTATGTCTACACGAATTTGCGCATCGTATTCTATGAAAAATCAATTTTCTAACCGAATCTCGTTGAACCACCGCGTATCACCAGAAAAAATACTTTACTTTACGCTATTATTAACGGTATTACCTGACTACGAATTATGCTTCGAGTCCTGTCTAGCTATTACATATATGTATATATATATATATATATATATATATATATATATATATATGTATATACAGGGTGAGTCACCTAACGTTTGTACCTCAAATATCTTTGTTGTTTCTAAAGATACGTAAAATATGGCAAGGACAAAGTTAAATGGTACAATGGGGCTGACACGATGCAAAAAAAGTTTTGTTTTTATGTGATTTTTTTTAGAGATATCAAGGTCACCTTGACTTTTTTAAATGAAACCACCGTTTTTTAAACACCTACAACGATAGTCCCTTTCATTAAGAGTTCAGTGACTATAATTACTCAAGGTCATTCAAGGTCACGGACAGAGATAACGTATGAGATTTAACATCGATACGTACCTGTAAACGGGCTTTGAAGGAATGTTGAACTCTGTCCGTGACCTTGAATGACCTTGAGTAATCGTAGTCACTGAATTTGTAATGAAAGGGACTATCATTGTAGGTGTTTAAAAAAGGGTGGTACCATTTAAAAAAAAGTCAAGGTGACCTTGAAAATCTCTAAAAAATGACATAAAAACAAATATTTTTTTGGTATCGCGCGAGTCCCACTGAACCATTCAACTTTGTCCTTCAAACATTTCACGAATCTTTAAAGACAACAAATCATTGTAGGTGTTTAATAAAGGGTGGTTCCATTTAAAAAAGTCAAGGTGACCTTGATATCTCTAAAAAAATGACAAAAACAAAATTTTTTTTTGCATCGTGTCAGCCCCATTGTACCATTCAACGTTGTCCTTACCATATTTTACGTATCTTTAGAAACAACAAAGATATTTGAGGTACAAACGTTAGGTGACTCACCTTGTATATGTCGGAGAAGGAGGTGACACTGCCGTTAGATCTTTATCCATGGCTTCATTTCCGGACACATTCATCGGGGCTGGGAACTCGGGCAATCCGTCAAACACTTCTAGACCGAAATAACGAAATACTTTAATAGTGGTATACAAAATGAACTAGCTTCTTCGGAGGCTTGTTAACGATTGAACTGCTCATCGATTCCTCGGTGGTTTATCCGTCCGCCGACTTTCCCCTCGGTCAATCCAGGGAGAGGGTGAGTACCGTCCCACGATGGCCCAAGGATTCTCGGGCAGAAGGAAAACAAAACAAAAACCTCCCATGTTGGGGAATCCTTCGACGATCTCCGACATATATATAACGCGCTACGCTTTCAAGCTCGTGAAAAGGTTTTGCATTTCCTAAACTGGAACCAATACACGTACACAGATAACAAGAGAATCGCGCGTTGTCAAAGGTGAAAGGAAACGTATACTCGACACGTTGTTTCTTTATTATAGCTTTCGAAAGAAATACACGAAAAATACACTGACGCCCACAATATTGAACAATGATCGAACGAGTCGGAAAGAAGGGTAGCTCTCGAGTTTTGTTTAACGCGTCAATGATCTCATATAAGAGGAAATGCTATCGGAATTCGATTTGTTCGTCGTGAGCACATATTTTTCGACAGGACGTCGATCGAGCGGATCGCTTGTCGATTCACCTAATGGAATTTTAATGCTGAATAACGACAACGATCCTGACGTCGACGACATCTTAAACATGTTTCTAATAATACGAACTAAACCATCCATAGACACGGATATAGATGTAGAGATCGATACCGATACAGATACAGATACGAATACGAATACGAATACGAATACGAATACGAATACGAATACGAATACGGATACGGATACGGATACGGATACGGATACAGACACAGATACAGACATAGATGTCGATGTAGATATAGATATGTATAATTTACGACGAGGGTAACCGGCATTACACGGCGCAACGCACTCGATCAAGCGGTCCGTTCAACTCGTTACCTACCGACGATTGCTCGACAATGTTTTTAAATCTATGATCCGTAACTAATTTTTTATAACATCCGCGTGTCGAATCTGAACCAACTCCCTCGACTAGTACCATCGAATAATTTCCTTTGTTCTTCATGAACTTCTCCAACGTTTAGAATTTCCCAGAAGAAAGAGAAAATTGATATCGTTCGTATTCTTATGTTTTCGCCAATGATTATATAGCGACAACAGAGAAGCAGAATTTAATTACGAAATTTTTAATTAAAAGCTACGATGAAAATAAGATTTCGTAGGTTTCGTTTAATGGAGCATTTGTAAATCGATTTCCCGGTAGGTAAAGCGTTGAGAACGATTGCCACGAAACATTTTGACGATTACGATTGTACGTCTCGGTATACTTGTCGAGTGGCGAGTGGCCACCGTCAAAAGTCAAAGGTTCCCAAAAAGGAAACCGAGTAATAGCTAGGAAGACCGCGGAGTTTGATCAAGTTCGTGACACTCGAAAGACACGGTTCGCCGAATCATCGAGCGCGTTTCGTACAAATTATCGTCTAACAGGTACGCGTTCAAGAATCGACGCTTCGAGAGAATGATTGTCATATCTTGACTGTGGTGCGATCTACGCACGAATTAGGCTGAGCACGTGGATCTCGTTCGACTGCTCGATCGTTCGACCCACCGAGCAACGCGTCAAAAGTTGGCGATTTTATCGAATCTACGTCGACGTAATTAACGAATAACTGAAGGAGCGCACGAGCGAGCAAACAGCAAGAATCTTGATCGACTTTTTTTGAATCGACTTGGACCTTGTCTCGGACTTGTGTTCGTCTCGTGCAACTCGAAAATGATTGTCCATGATTGTCCAGGATTGTCCGGGATTGTCCAGGATTGTCCAAGGTAATTTAAAGTTGTCCGTGGTTCCATAGCGCATTTTTCGGTCGTGCTGGACCATTCCGCGCTTGGCGAACCTTAAGGACACTTGGCTTATCAGCTTCTTTCTTGCTTTCTTTTTTCTTTCCGTCTTTCTTTCTGTCTTTCTTTCTCCCGATTTCTCTGCTGGCGCGCTTCAAGCTCGAAGCGAATCGAATCGAAAAAACCTGGGAAATCTGCGCGAAGATATCCACGTTTATTTTGGTCGAGCGGAAGATCGATCGAAGCGCGACCGAGGGACGCCAATACCGATACACTATGGATACACCGTTTAGCTACCGCGCAAAGGGGATGACCCGCTTGGACGCTATCCGATTGGACGCGTTCCTTTTGGACGCCGTGCCGATTGGACTCGTCGTTCGGACGCCATTGCGGTTGGATTTCTGACATTTGGGCGCCGTGCCGTTTGGATTCGTGACATTTGGGTGCCGTAAATTTTATAATCATTGCTTTTCGAATTCTAAATATGGTGATATTTTATTGTGAAATGTACGGTTAGGTCTGGGTTAGTCCTGGGTTAGTTCTGGGTTAGGTCTGCGTTAGTTCAGGAAGGCCTTACAACCACAGAGGTGGTACTAAGGCCTGCCCCACCTTCGCCCTAGGCGGGGGAGGGTCGGGTAGAGGGAGAAGGAAAGAGGACGGGGGTGTCGATGCACCCATCGACACCCCCGCCTCGGAGGGGCATGAGGTCCTGGGCCAGGCCCAGGGCAACCTCTTCCCACGGATGCACCCTCGGGTGCAAATGTGGGAAGGGGTTAGTGGGTGGTGTTGCACCGGTGCAACCCACCCACCGGGGAGGGTAGGGGGTTGGTCCTTAGGGTTTGAGCTAAAGCTCCCCTAAGCAGGACCGGCCTTATCGGAAGTCGGACGCGTCGTTCCCCGCCGGCGAGGTGGGGGGGGGGGGGGGGAAAGACGTATCCGGGAGTCGTCGGACAGGAGGGCCTGGTACCCAAATGTCCAACGGGCATTTTCATTCCATCCCGGAATGGACCTTAAAAGCCCAGGGCACGGCAAAATGTGGGGTTTAGTTGGTAGACCTGACCTTCGGGTCGGGAGAGCCCAACATAACCCTCTCGCCTCTACAGGCGAGGGGAGAGGGTATCCATAAGGCGGATTCCCCACATTACAAAAAAAAAAAAAAAGGTCTGCGTTAGTTCTGGGTTAGGTCTGGGTTATGTCCAACCGGTACGGAGTCCAATCGGCACGGCGTTAAAACGACACGAGTCCAATCGGCACGTAGTCCAAAAGGAACGCGTCCAATCGGATGGCGTCCAAACGGGGGTGTCCCCGCGCAAATAGTGGCATTTGTCGTTTCGTACGTATCGGCGCAACGAAACGCACCGAGAGACAACTCGCGCGCACGCAAAGCACGACCATTGACCCAATTAACAAGCGAAATTTTCTGTTTTCGTTCAGCTTGACGTATCCATCGTACTTTCCGACGCTGGATGGACTCGAGGTCGAAAACGGAAGAAAACGGGTCGCAAATCGCGATGAAAATTTATAGTACAACAATTGACATGGAATCGTAACATCCCGAATTTTCTATCGCAGAAACGAACAGAGACACGACGAGAGTGACGGAGAAATAGAAAGAGAAAGAGAGAAAGATAAAGAGATAGAGAGGTAGAGAGAAAAGATTCTATGTCGTCTCTATCGAGGCAAACGGTATTCGCAGGTACACGCAGACTATACATACACGGCGAAGACACAAAACATTATGGTACTTTCGATACAGCGCGTACGCGTTGAAACGCGAGACAGACGTCGCGCGTTCTACGCTCGGTCCACCGATGGTACACGCTAACGCAACGATAGCTTACGCTAGACAAAAGTCGCGACACACACGGTATACGAGCTACGATACTCCAATCGTTCGGCGAAAAATAAAGTCTTATAATCTTTGCGAAAGTTCCTCGATAATACTACGCGACAACGTTGCTCGTTCTCACCGGACGAAGATAGGATAAAGAGAAGACTATAAACGCGACTATCGCGATCCTGATCCCTTTGATTGGACGATCGAATGTCTCGTAGCTCGTTACCATGATGATTGCGATGCTTCGATGCACGTTAGACGATTCAGCGCGGCGTCCTCACGGTTCCTGCGTCAAACTGTTTACTGAGAAACTGGTACTGGAATCAAATAAAAGATCGTGATTAGAATTTTTGCGAAACGAACCGAACAGAGGACGATGGCGATAGCTCCAACTTCAATCATCCGACCGACGCGACGCGAACGCGTTTGCTCCTTCTTCGCAGTAGGGCTGTGCGAGCACCCGCAAAATGCGAACCGAGTCGAGTACTCGCATCGACTGCGAGCTGCTCGCACCAGAAAATTTTGCAAATTTTCCCATATTTAAAACTCATCTTACTCCCACCTACCTCAAGCTGGTAATACCACTAATAAATAGCACATCATTTCTAGTCGGTAAAGGAGCTTTTCTCTGTCCCTAGGTACGACTTCAAACTCATCGAACAACATCAAAACAAAAAAAAAGACTCGACTCGAGCTCGACTCGTATTTCTGAGCTCGCCTGCAGCCCTACTTCGCAGCCGTCTCGGTCTCGGTCCCGATTTGCAACGAAAACCTACCTTTCCAGCAGTTTCGATCCTTGCCGATTGCCGGTCCGAGAATATCAACCGAGTTTGTCAGCCGAACAAAATGTTTCAATTTCAACGCGTGCTTATGTATTTTAACGGAACGTCGCGACCCTCGTCTTTACTAGAAACGCGCGGGTAAATCTTACGTAAATTTTTCATCGACGCGACGTACTTATGGTGAAACTAAAATGAACGTCGGACACAGTAACGCGCGTCCCAAATTGTATACGCGTAAACGTAACAAATCCTACGAGCCTTCATCGACAGAGAATTATCGTATCGATGAACGAAGCAGAAACGTTCGAAGCAACGCGACGCGCGAACAAACTTCGTCGCTGGAACACGATTTGATCGGTCGAGGCAAGAAACGGTGCGAGGAATACGTGCACGTTGCAAAATTAGCCGCGAAGCGGAAGTACGGATCTAGGCAAATCAATGAAAACAACGGGTAGACCAGTGCAGGACAAGGAAAGAGTTTCAGAAAGCGAAAGATTCGCAGTTTACAAAGCGCAGAGAGAGAGAGAGAGAGAGAGAGAGAGAGAGAGAGAGAGAGAGAGAGAGAGAGAGAGAGAGAGAGAGAGAGAGAGAGAGAGAGAGAGACTAGGGAGAAACTGTGGAAAAATACGAAGCTCGCGAGCAGGTGGAGGTCTAACTATTTTTCTATGTCGAGGATGCGTCGTTTCAAACACAAATTGCGCATGTCGCATAAACGCTGGTTTAAAGCGCAATTTGTTGTTGGAACGATACAGTTATGTATAGTATTCGTCTAATTGCAAGAGCGTTCATAGCGCGTTACAGTCCGAATTTCGATCGAACCTTAGACCATATATACTTATAGACCCGACATAGGTATAGTGTGTGCATTGAATGCAATGTTCCAAGATTAAAGAGTATCTGGTGGCCTCATAGATGATTCAAAATGGTGGATAGCGCATGAGACGTTGCACCTGCCGCGGTAGAAGCGTCACCAGTAACAAAGAGAGAAGAGCAGCTACGCATATAAAAGCGAGATAAACGATTTTGAATAACGAATGAAGATAAAGTATCTTTTATTCGCGAATCGTTATTTGAATAATTATTTATCTAAATAATGCCCAACTCTGATTGTATTCGACATATACATGTGCCTATATTGTTCTTACTAGAATTTTTTAAAATAAAGTTGTGAGGAAATAAATACAGATTTCATATTATTAACTTCTACATTAAAATTGATCTTTTTCCCAATTATAATCAACAGAATGAGTTAGGCATATTTAAAATAACTAGAGCAAAGTAAGAATGAACGAATAATAAAATAAATGTGTGTATATTACAGTTACAGTTTCCATAAATATCTATACAGAATCAGATGCGACGACGATTCCCCTTTCCCCTCTAGCACTTTACCACCAAGGTACTGCGATTTCTCCTACGTCATCTTTTAATCTTGGAACATAGGACGTCATCTGAAGCCGGGTCTATGAGTATACATGGTCTAAGGATCGAACAATACCGAGATGAAACGGGAGTCGCAACTAGGTAACGACGGACAAATATTGGCCGACTTCGCGATCAAGATTCCCGCGGAATCGAATATGCTCTCTCGCGCCATAGCCGAATCGGATCGGATCGGATCGAACCGGAATAGAAGCGGGAACACGAAGAGGAGGAAAAACACGGACACTTTGGATGACCAATATTTGCCATTCGCATGGTTGTCGGTCGCTAATTGTAAGACCATTCTATCGCGAGCACTCTATGGGCAAGTAGAGAAAGTGAGATGCGTTGCGACTTGCGACGATGGATAAGCTACTGAGTATCCTTACACTGTAACGAAGGGTCAGTGGGAAAGCTGTCCCGGTAGCTGGAGTAATGGAGAAAGTGTTGGTTTTGATGGTTGTGGTGGTCCATTGAGGTTCAGGCAGATGGGGAGTTGTCTTACCATGCTGGAGCCAACCTGCTGCAGAAATCCGGCGCCCTGTTGGGACGACGTTGACGAAACCGACGGACGCCGAGAACCGCGAATACTGTTCATGCTCGAGCTGTGCAAGTACGGCACGCTGCTGCTGGTTACCGGCAACTCGCCACACTGTCGACACCCGACACGCAACTTTATAGAAAACATTCTTAGACAATTTTCACCGCTGGATCGATTCAAAATTCGATTATTCGAAATATCTCCTTGAAAAGGAGAGATGGCACGTTACCGTGGGAGGCGATAAATTGATGTGCGATCCACGCCGATCTTGGGAACCGGTGCTCGAGTGTCTTCGGAACGGTAATCCACCGCCGGGCGATCCACCCGGCGAGCTAACGCATGACTGTACAACGTGTATCTTTGGTGTCGTCAGAGTATTATCCGATAGACGTCGGCACGTAGTCTTCGCCAAAGTGAGAAAGTTGCCGTCGTTCCTCGAAGGCGAGAACCAGTCTATCACGGCTGCAACGATACGTTGTTATTACAGGGTATGTACGAATACGTGCAACGGTAGCTTCGAAGCCCAGGTATCTGGCTCCGGTATCGCTTACCTGACACCGAATTCTTTCTCGCCATGTTCTCCGCCGAAGCTGTCATCGATATCGAACCTATCGTCACGGCAATAGTCAATTTCGCCAAATTTATGGTGAACGGTGAAGATCAACGACCGTGCCAACAAACGGTTTACATAGAAAACGCGCAGTTGTGCTTACCCGTGCTGGCTTTTCTGGCCATATCCTCGGCGGAAGAGGTTTTACGCTGTTCCACGCGAAGATTCGGTATATTGAACGCCGGGGCGTGCATATTATCCGTGCTGTACTGATGTCGCAAGCTCCAATGTCTTTCCGAGCTCAACAGGGTCAGGTTGTTCAACGACAGTTGGTTCCTCTGATTCCTGTTGGGAGTCGACAGAGCAAAGAACGAACAGATGAGAAGAGTTTGTCGAACGGGTCGAGCCGTGAGCGGTGACAATCCTAACCGTATGCCATAAGGTAGCCTGGCCTAACCGATCGTTAGGCCATTAGGATCGGAGAAAGTAATGCGAAATGGTTTGTTTCTGTCACCTTTCGATATGACAGAGCATCTCCTGCAAAACTTTGACCAGTATCTCGAACTGCTCGAGGTTCAAGGCCGGGTTGATCGTCTGAGGCAGCAAGGAGGGCATCGCTCGAGTCGCCATCCAGCTCACCGTCAGCCCGTACTTTTTATCGCTCAACATCATCCTATAAATTTCTGCCGACGAGCCGAGTTAGTCGAAATCGAATCTCGAATCGGATCTCGAAGAGCCGAGGAATAACCAATCTTTTCTCTTCTTTGGCCCATGCACTCTGTTGGACGACTACTTATTTGTACCGTTAGCAATATATTTTCCACATAGTTCGCTTATTATTCGCGAATCGAGCTACGAAATTTGATAGTCTATTTTGTACTATACAACGTATCGTTTAACGTATACGATTTAACCGCTGCGAAGTATTCGCGCGAGTTCTGTATCTGGATACTTGCCTATCGTCGCGATCCAAATTTTGCGAACAGCAATAAAGAAACGCGTTTACATTGTTCGCAGATTCCGTTCAAATCCCAGTAAATCGAAGCACGCGTTGCGCTACGGTTTATGATTTTGAACATGCAATAGTAGTATCGCTGTTACGGTATTACTAGACTGCGGATCTTTATGCAAAAATAAACATTTTCTGCATCGATTAAAAGAGATGGGAGCCAGATGCACGCTTAAATCTTCCTTGAATAATTTGTAGCACCTAGTACGACATGCATACATATACTCACTTACAACCCAAACGACAATCTCCGGTTCTTGGAGTTTGGCGTTGAACAGCAACGGCAGGATCGTGTCGACGATCTTCTGCTTCTCCAACCGATTCAACATACAGGGAATCACTTTCAACAGCACTCGTGCATCGACCGAGTTCTGCTCGAACGCTTGAAGCAATTTCGGCAGAATAATATTTCGAATGGCCTCGTCGTCTTTGATGTAATCGGTCATCACGTTGGCGGCAGCTACGAAAGCAGCGGTCTGCGAACGAAAACGTTTTCTTCGTCATCTTTATCTTCTTCTTCTTCGTTTTCGAATTTACGGCAGCTCGATTCGCGTCGCTACGTACCTGGACCTGCGTCGTCGAATTTTCGAACGAATCGTATAGCAAACGGAGCACTTCCTGTTCTCGATATTTCCCCGGTGTTTTCATTAGTATCAAATGCAAATTTTCCAGTAGCGTAACCGTCCCCTGGATCGATTTGCGACCCGCGAACAACGCTCTACGCAAACAATTCGATCATTCTTGTTATTAACGTTTAACCCTTACCTGGATACGTTAAACGCGTTCCAATTTTGGGCAGAACTTTTCTATCGTAACGCAAAGAACGCCGGTGAAAACGATTGGTCGGTGGATGATAAAAGAAAATGGCGCGCAAATAGAATCGGGTACCTCAATACTGGAAAGACGATGTAATCGTATTCCTCTTGCGTACTGTTTTGCACGATGTAAAGTACCGGCTGTAGAACGGCCGACTGAACTTCTTGGCTCTCCAATTCGGTTTCCAGGTATGTCCAGATATGCTGGTACCACAATTTCTGCGAATCGACGCGCATCGTTAAGATTCGTATGGTATCGTCGGTTACCATTGGCATCGTTCGAATCACCAATTACCTTTGGTATGTAAGGTAATATCTCCTTAAGGATGACCGTGTAAAAATGCTCTTTCTGCAACACGTTCTTCATCTTGCTCACGTCCAGGAACTGAAGTGCGTGCACAGGAGGATCTCTGAAAAAACGGCGAAGCTCGATGGGACGTTGTTCTCGGTCTTCGAGCGCCATAGTTATTCAAACGATTCGTTTAAGTTTAGTGGAATCGAACGATTGGATACGATACGAGCGACGATTAAGCGAAAATTAGCAAGTAGGTGATGCGCGTTGTTGAAACGATCGGCATTCGAATTTGTGTCAAATCGTTGGAATAACTGTGGACGGTGTCGTATGTGTACACACACATATATATGTATATATATATATATATATATATATATATATATATATATACGGTAGATGGGTTTGGTTGTCGTTACGTACTGAAAATATTTGATCTGCAACAAAATTTGAACGGTCGGCCTTTGTTCCGGCTCGTCGTGCAACAGATGACTGACGGCTTCTCGTAGAGGTAGTGGAATCAAAGGCAACATCACGGCGACTTGTTTTTCAAGCTGCGGTGCAACAACATACGAAAAATGCTCCTTTTGGAACCGATCACGATCACGACGGATCACGTTCAATAGCGAAAGAGAAAAGACTTGGAAAGAAGAGAACGACGAGTAGGAAGAATTATGTTATATCTTAAGAGAGTCGACGAGAGTCAACGAAAGTAAACCCGTGATCACTCACGTTCTCTATTTGCTTCAGGTATTCGGAGCAACTGTGATTCGCTTGAATCAGTGGCCGACCTTGATTGAAAATCGCGCATACAGTCATGCCGAAGCTGTACATGTCGCTGTAGAAGCTTCCCTGTTTCTTTTGCTGTATTTCTGGAGCTACGACCGCAACGTTACACGTTACACACGTTACGTTACGTTGCGTTACACGTTACACGTTAAAGGCTACACGTTACGCGTAACGTTTCAAATTCGAACAAGTTAAACAAAAGGATCGAGACGATCGAACAGTGGTCGCGAGCCGATCAGCGGTATGCTTACCCGTGAAATCGAGATTCGGCTGTGTCATTTTCGGCGCACGGTTCGTCCATGGTTGTATAGCTATCGGCACGTCGTCGCTGGCGTTCTCTTCTATCGGAAAAACACAGAACACCTGTTAGACCGACCGAACGAGTCCACGAAACACCAACAACGACGACGAAGCAACGACAACGACGACGACGACAACAAGAACAACAGATACAGCAACAACAACGGCAACAGAAGCAGTACTAGCAGCAGCGACTTACCGATAAATTCGAGACCAGATAGTTTCCAAGTTCCTCTTTTGGTAATTATAATGCTAGCCGACGAAACATCAACAACGACGACGAAGCAACGCAACGACGACGACGACAACAAGAACAACAGCAACAGCAACAGTAACAGCAACAGCAACAGCAACAGCAACACAAGCAGCAGCGACTTACCGATAAATTCGAGACCAGATAGTTTCCAAGTTCCTCTTTTGGTAATTATAATGCTAGCGGGACAAACGTTTCTATGAAGAATCTTGCATGTTCCGTGAAGAAACAGTAACGCCTCGGCGATCTGGCGCGTACAAGATAAGAGAGAAAAAACGATGAGAAACAATGAGGCGACGATGAAACGTCGAGGCAATCGAATCGAGGAAAGACGCGTAAACGTCTCGTCGAATGTTCGGACCGTGGCGCGGGATTGATTCGCGCTTCTCGCTCCTCGCCCCTCGCTGTTCAATGCTCACCTGTAATAACCCGTATTTGATCTCGATGTCGAGCAATTCGTACTCCTTGGTGAAAGCGGTACGATGTCCGGTAGCCGAGGAGGCGTGTCTCACGGTGTTGCTCGACGTCTGATCGAGATTGCTCGCCTCCTTGTAGGCCAAAACGTTCGCGAGACTCGCCAGAACAGGCTCCGATGCGAACGCCAGACTGTCCGCGCATTCCTCGACTTTGTACGCCTGCCGGAAAAACAAACGATCAATCGCGAGTTTCAGAGTTTTGCAAGTTCTCGTTCTCGATTGTCGGTTCTAATTTCACATTCGACAACCGTGTTGGCGCGTTGCTCGCAACTACAGTCTTACCTGAAGTATCTTCGGATGGCTGATACACTCCATCTTCCGTGCACCTTTTCGCAGAATATCCGTGACCATCTCCTTCCGCTTCGGCTTGCAAAGCTTTTCGACCGATCTTTTGTCGAATAAAAATATCGATACTTCCTGGAATTCATCGATCACCGGTCATGGTCGCGATTACGCTCGGGATCGAGGTCACGGTCAGGGTCGCGGTAACAATGTCAAGGTCACGATAGCGATTCGATCATCGGTCTCTTACCTTTCTATCCGCCTTCGAGTATCCGTCGTATATACGCCAAGCATTTTCAGGACCCGCGGTGGCCGACTGCTCCCCCACGTCGTACAAATTGTTTAAAGGATTCGAGAGAAGAACGCTCGGCGTCGATCCACTGGTTTTCGACTTGGCGAACATGGCGTGTCTCGCGAAGTTAATCTCTTGCGTTCATCGAATCGTCTAGGATCGGAACTCTTCTGCCTCTTTTCCAGCGATCCTCGCGTTCACCTGTCACACACCAGAGAACTCTCTCGTCTCGTCAACGATACGGTAGCATACTTACAAATTGTTCGCGCAAACAAATTTTCCAGTTCTCGGCACGCGAATCAAGCCGGACCGAACCGAACCGAATCGAAAAGAAATCCGAAACTTATCGAGTGCGCGAACAGTCGAGGATGCGAGTTCCTTGTCTTTTCGTTTCATCGGTTTTCCTCGAGCTTCCGTGCATTCGCGATCCCCTGCGTCGTTGTCATGAACATTTTCCACAATTGTCAAAATTTCCTCGCGTCGATTGCGTAGAACGATCCACTCGTTTACGATCTCGAACAAAATTTTATTTCAAACTGTCTAGACGATCTTTAAATACGTGAATAGCCGTTGTTTAACAAAGACAATTGCGCTAGCCTCTTCAAGGATCAATTGCAATGCCCTACGCCTATACGATATCGAGTCGGAAAAGCTTTTTCAAAGTGAACCAAACAGTAATAAGAAAGTAGTAAAGATTCCATTTTATAACTTTTTTATCGGAACCTGTAATTAAACTTTAGAAAATATGTTTCATAGGTTCGCTGCGATGTCATTTAATAGACTGGTCTTTCTAGATTCTCAAGGGTTTTATCGATTACGCCAGTAGCCGAATATACGTTGCTCATCTCTGTTAAATCGAAATAGAATTTTATTCCTCCATCATCGATATTTGTTCGTCGAAGAAAATATAGGAACGCGAACGATAAACGACATAAGTTTTCTTGTTCTCCTAGGGAATTATATACAAGCGACAAAGAAGTTCTAATCGTGGCGCAACGGGATTAAACTACAATTAAGAAGTCGGATTACGTTCGCGGCGCGTTCGATCAGCCCCATGGGTGGTGGGTCGGTAGTGGCGAGAGGCGAAATTTCTCAATCAGAGTTACGGATAAGAAAGAGAAGAGGAAATTGGTTTCCCGAAGATGATGCGGTCGATCGTACGAGAAGGAAAAAACGTTCGAGCAGGACGAAAGAAAACTGGAGCCGGGGTCGATTACGATTTAATCCATCCTGCAGCCGCGAGGGAAACGGGATCGATCCGTGTTTAGTCCGCTTTCGGAGGGGTCGACGTAAGACAGCTAGGAAAGAAGACGATTTGATCGGACGATGACTAGAATCTATGCGACTACGATCCGCGACTTTGCCACGCGAGAACCGTCGAATAACGCATCTGACGGAGTCCCCGTCCGACGGAACGCGTATGTCGCGAACACTATACATTGACCAGGATAGAAAAGCTGGTAGGAGGCAACCGAAAACGTAAAAACGGTAAAGTCATAGGCGGAGGTGGTGGCAGAGGGGGAAAGCGGGTGACGGGCGGCGGAAGACGGAAGACGGAAGACGGAAGACGGAAGACGGATGACGAGAGGAAAACCGAGTCGAACAGGGAAAAAGTGCGAGATGATTCGGACGCGAAAATGGCTCACCTGTTGCCGACGTGAACGGGGATCGTGCAACTCCCGTAGAAGCACTAGAAGCGGCACTAAGAAACTGAAAGAAGGGTAATGTGCGCGATGCGCGATCACTCGGGGTTCGGAGCACGCGCGCGCCACTCCAGCAGTCGAGAACCCGCCAGGAATCCAAAGGAACGGCCGAGAAGGATCACGCAGGACACGCGATTTCACCGCGATTCCATCGATTCAAAGTCACCCACCGTCGACACTTTTACTCTCCTCTTTCTCCACTTTCCGAAGCTCTCTTTCCGTCCCCTGTTCTTTTCGTTCCTCCAGTTCCTTCCGTCTTTCCCTCCGTCCTTCCACGCGATTCTTGCGTCGCTGTCCTCGGTGTCTCGTAGACGTATCGTCGGTTGTATCAGTGTCGACGTCGCCGGCAGCGTCGCTGTAGGGATCGACGTCGACGGTTCTTCGACATCAACGCGGTTATCGCCCGCTCGACGAATCCCCGACGAGTTTCGTTCGTCGTCCCGCCGTGTTCCCTTCTCGGTTCCGCGTCCTCGTCTTCGAGGATCCTGGTTATCGATATCGCGCGAATCAACGGTGTCGTCGTGCGATGCGAGACCGAGAAACTTGCAACCAGGTGATAAAGAGACGCATGCGCGCTCCCTCCGGTCCCGGCTGCGGCTTTGACCACGAGACCTCGGGTTTCCAGCTCCTGTTCCGGCTCCAACTCCGACTCCGGCTCCGGCTCCGGTGATTCTGACTCCGATCGTGGCTCCGATCGTGGCTCCGATCGTGGCTCCGGCCAGGAGCGATGTCCCTGTCTGAGAATTCTGCGTTTCCAAGCTCTGAGAAGCTGCGGACGCGGGTTCGCGGTTTCGGCTCGCGAGAACGCATTGTAGCCTCGGATTCAGATCTAGGCAGCAGGGCTACGGTCATGGGTTTGTGGCTTTCTGGTTACGCGTCGCACCTATGGGACACGATCAGTAAAGAAAGAAAATTGGGAGAGGGAGAAGGAGAGAGCCAAAGAGAGGGAAAAAGGGAAGAAAGAGGGAGAATCGATGAAAGGGTGTAAGGAAATAGGGAATGAAAATAGATCTAGCAACTTCTTACCTCGACCCTCGATTTTGGAACGCGTTAACACATTTCCGGCATTATCGTATATCCATATACGTGCTATTTACCTGCTCGCTATCACCAAAACGTACAAAATCTTTCTTTATTTTGTTGAAATTATTCTTTTGAAGTATATTAAAACAAGGATTGCTGGTGAGGACATTAACTTTCAGTCTTCCTTGCGATGCAAATAGGTAATCGTTAGTAGGGAGAATCGCCCGATTTTGACCTGCGCCTAATAATACTGAAGTTAACGGTATAATTTCAATACGAATTATGCTTTATGTCTAATTTAGCCATATATCTTGGCGAAGAAAAATACTTACAGTGTCCTTAGCAGTATTAACTGTCCAAATTTGACTTGGACATTGTAATTATTATCACGGAGGTGCATCGTTCGGTTTTGTTCGTTTATTGCTTACGCGTCAAAGGCACTACTTGATCGAGTCACCCATTTATTATATTTCTTTTAACAATTTTCTATGCACGCTATTCTACGAGTATCGCTCGAATACAATAAATAATATACCAATTTTAAATTATTATGTACATAAGGAATTATGGTCCCCAGTACAAAGGTTGAACCATGCATCGTCTAATCTTGTTCTGTCGTGTCCACAGATTCATTGATAATATGTAATTGGCTCGTTGAGGTAATTTGCCGATGTTTGTCCTTGAAAACCTGCGATATCTATCCACCTGTCTAACATGGAAGATACGTCGCCCGAATGTAGGCAACCGGAAGTTCGCATATTTATTCGCTATACATATTTCCTCTAACATTTCCTATGTTCTTCCAAAAAATCCCAAAGAACCGTTTTGCGTGTCCATTCATTGGGAACTGTTGTATCGATTTATAATTTCAAAATATAACAATGTATGAGAAACATCTAAAACACTAGAGTCACGTTGAATACTATAATTTTGTATATATTTTGGTTGCCTAGACAAGGGGCAATCGAATCCGCGAAGTCCAGCGAATACGAAGCGAATTTATCTGCTTTATCGAAAAACAAGTACGTTCTCTTATGTTTCCTTGAAGTTCCGATAACACGAACGAATGATCGAGTTGAATTTATAAATCGGTTATATCCAGATTCGAAAAGAGCGATTACGTGCATCGTATGCGCGCCACCCCCCACCCCCCTCACTCTCACTCTTAGGTCTACACCGGCACCAACACCGACATCGGCAAACGCAGCTGGTATGCACGGGCGCGCGCGTGCACATACAGACGAGAGGACGGCACTGTTTCCGTTGACCCAGGTTTCAAAGCGTTTATTCCGAACGCGATACCACCGTATCTCTAGAAGAAGAAAATTGCAATCGATTTGAATTCCCTCGGCGACAAGCTTTCACGTGTCTCGACGTGTCTCTACGAAGTACTTAGCGGGAAACGGCAAGAGGCAGACGTTAGGCGGCAGCGGACGAGAAGCGTATCTGTTGGTTGAGTTGGTTCGTTCGGTTCGCTCTCCCCTCCACGTCGGTAACTTCTCACGCGCTCTCTCGTTCCTGTCATCGTCTGTTTAACTGTCATAGTCACTGCACTAACGCCATCAACCCTTGGACGTTTTCCTTGTTTGCTTTTAGACGGTAGATAAGATTCGTTCGTTCCCTGCATGGGAGGCATTAATTCACGGACTATGGACATTGAACATGATCGTGGGCTGGCCGCTGTCTTGCAGTATTTGATACGCAGGTTGGTTCAACGTTATCTCGTCGTCGAAAGATTTAACATCGTCGTGGATCTTTTTGTGGGCTGTTTGTGTGTGTGTGTGTGTGTGTACATCGTACGTGCTCTCGTGAACGCGCGACGGAGAAACACCGAGAGAAAGAGTGAGAGGGAGATGGATAGGGAGACGGGAGAGATACACGGTGCGAAAGAGAGAGACATAGAGGGAGAAGGAAATCGAGAGAAATTCTAACCTATTTATGTAATTTATATAGGATCGTCATTATGCGTTTTAAGCGTTACACGACGATTCGAAGTCTCAAATGAAACTCTGTGTCTCTTGACCATGCTGTCCGTTTCGAATTCGTTGTTTTCTCCGGAAAAGTTGGACGAACTTCTTGCAATCACGTTCAAAACACCCCGCAACCTTCCTGTCCATCTCGCTTCTCGGGCTGCGGTGACGAGCAAACGTTTAACGGCTTTTCATTCTATCTTTGCAGCGGACAACTCCACATCATATCCTCGGATCACGATGACTCGGACGAAGAATACGTCGCGAACTCGCAACCGCCGAGATTCACGTCCCACTTACATTTACATCCGAACACGTCCAGACTAGATGTTCGTTCAATTCTGAATACATGACACGATCCGTCGCCCCGACGTGGTTTCACGTTGCGTGTTATTTTCTTTTAGAAAAGTGAGATAAGTCTAGCTACGAAGCAAGCTTGTGGGTTCGTCAGCGACGTCGACAAACGCAACATTTCCGTCACGTCTATGATTCAAAGGAGAGCCCTGGGTCCTGGTTTCAGCATGGGCGAAAGGTGCAGAATAAGCAGTAGCTTTTTACCGAATAAAATGCATCAAGTCGCCAAGTACAATGCTAAAGTGTTCTGCGGGTCTTATTCGAAAGACGGAAGATTCTTTTTAACCGCCAGTCAAGGTAAGACAAATCGTACAGCTTGTATCCTTCGCCTTTCATTTTTGTATATCTTCTAACGGGTTTCCGTCGTTGCAGATAAAGTTCTACGTCTTTATCGAACGCATGACGGGGACTTCACGGAGTTCAAAACAATTGTAGCGAGGGACGTAGGATGGAGCATCTTGGATACCGCTTTTAGTCCCGATGGCAATTATATTGTATACTCTAGTTGGTCGGAATGTTGTAAGTAGATTCGGTTCGAACCATTCAAAGATCTTGTACCTTACCGGAATGTTATTGGATTTTTGTCTTTTGTTCGGTTTCAGTATATTTGTGTCCTGTTTACGGGGATTCGTGCGCACAAGAATCGCTATCTCTGTGTCCGGAGGACCGAAGGTTTTGCGTGTTCTCTCTAGTATTTTCCAGCGACGGCCGTGAAATTCTGGGCGGAGCGAACGACGGTTATCTCTACGTCTACGACAGGGAATGCCATCAACGCGCGTTTAGGGTGCGTACTCGACTTTTTCCGTTCGCGTGCTTCACCGCTGATCGTTCCCATCGTCCTTTTAGATCGAGGGCCACGACAACGATGTAAACGCAGTTGTTTTTGCCGACAATACATCACAAATTCTGTACAGTGCCGGAGACGACGGTCTCTGTAAGGTATCGTCAAAGTTATTTACACAGTCGAAATTCTTTGCTTTGTCCCTACAACTTCTTTCCTGCAGGGCTTGAAAACTGTTACAATATCGTTTTAAAGATTCGTCGTAACTGTCTTGCTCAGAATCTGTATACGAGGTATTTGGCAACAGGTGGAAGGAAATTTCAAGAATGACTATTCGTAGTAATAGAAAACAAAAATCAGTTATTTTCGGTAACTATTTCACGCCCTGCTTGTCTGTCTGCCTGTCTGTCTGTCTGTCTGTCTGTCTGTCTGCCTGCCTGCCTGCCTGCCTGTTTTCCATTCTTTTCCTTGATCCTCTGCACTTAAATCGTTTAATTGCCCATTTTCTTTTCTTATTTTCTTTCTTTCTTTTCTTCGCGCGCGCGCTCTTTCCCTGTCCCCCCATTTCTTGGCTTATTTAGGTCTGGGACAGGAGAACGTTGAACGAATCGGATCCGCATCCTGTGGGAGTGCTGGCTGGTCACATGGACGGGATCACGTACGTCGACCCGCGCGGCGATGGCCGATATCTCATCACAAACAGCAAAGATCAAACCATCAAACTGTGGGACGTGCGCGCATTCTCGGATATTATGGGCGAACGGAACACACGGAAAGCCGTCGCGAATCAAACCTGGGATTACCGATGGCAACGTGTACCAAAGCGAAGCAAGTATCCATCGAGTAACGATCAATGGTTTCTGTAAGGTCCGATGCCTGACAAAAATGATAATCGACGGTTTCTTTATCGTAGTACATAAAGCGAAGCACATGTTGGAAGGTGACACGAGTATCATGACCTATCGTGGACATTCGGTTCTTCAGACTCTGATCCGTTGCCACTTTTCTCCCTCTTCGATTACCGGTCAGAGGTATATATACACGGGCTGTGCTGCTGGACGAGTAATCAGTAGGTTTCATCTCGCTTCTTATGAAATAACGAAGCGACTTTGTACGCTATTAGTTTGGTTTGGTTCGGTTTGGGAATACATTGACGCGTTACGATTACAGTATACGACGTGCTGACGGGCAGAATAGTTAGCACTCTGGTGGGGCACACAGGATGTGTGCGCGACGTTAATTGGCATCCTTTCCATCAAGAGATCGTTTCGACTTCCGTAAGTATTTGATCCATTAACGGTTTAGCTATCGGCAGATACCCATTCGATGTCTTAGCTTACAAATAATTCAGCACACAGGTGCACAGTTTAAGTATTTGGTAAAACGATTAAAGGGTTAACAGGCTTCCGATAGCTATAGCAGAAATACATTTTATTTTAGCGTGTTATAAGCGTTTTGCAAGCGTTTATCGCGGCTTCAGCATTAAATGTACCATGATAGTTTTACAAGCATTTCGATGCGAATGTATTGGTATCGTCGTTCGTAACGTAACGTGTTCCAACTTGGATCGTTTTAGTGGGACGGTGCGATTGTGAGCTGGCGATACGCCGGCAAGACCGCGCTAGGTAATTCCGACTCGGAGGAGGAAAGGGACACGGAATCGCCACCGTTGAGGCGTAGCCAACGAATAGCTGCTCAAAGGGCGAAACGCGCGACTCGACCCTGTTGAGTCTCGTAGTCGTTCCACCAAGTAACTGGATCTTTTCGGAATGAATTCAGTCTTTTCGTTCCTACGAGGAAGGAGTTAGCGCTCGGTGCTTGTCGACAGGATATTTTTGTATCGACCGCTGTTACTCATCGACATTCGGGAGACTAACTTTCTTCTACAAGACTGAGTTATTGCTGAATCTACGCAGCCCTCTGTGGACTCAACGTCGTGATACTTTTTTAGCCATCCCGATGGCGCGTTACCGGAACAAGACTCGAACAACGTTGAAAATGAGACCGGGATACGATACGAACCAAAAACACGCTCATTTACGACGGACCCGAACCTCCTGTGTCCCGTGTCCCGACATCGAACGTTGCTTTCTGTTTATCACTGTCCCTCCCATCCTGTTCCCTCGTCTCTTCACCTTTGCAGTTTCCCCTTCCCGTTCTGCAGAGTTGTAAGCGTAGCCATTGTAAAGTTACAAATCTAGACAACTAAAAACTCATTCTTCCGCCACAAAACGATTTGTTTCTTACGTTAATTCCTTGCGCATCGACGAAGATCTTTTGCAAACGAGATAATTGCCGCAAGCTACGAACTTTCATTACGATTACTAGAGAGGATACATTAATTGCCAGTAGTTTCACGGTAACGGATAACGGCACAGGAAAGCAAGCAAGGAAGGAAAGAGGCGTCGGAAGAGATGTTGGTGGTTTTTACGGCGTCGCTGCGTTTCAAAACCGATTAGAAGGAAAACATGATCGTACGTCAATTTACACGGTGCGTGGCCTGTATGGTACATTCAACATTCAATTTTTTGCGTACCGATTCCTCAAAAATGTATATACATCTATGAAAGATACGCATCCCCGCGCGAATCGCGTGTACAGACACGGATCCTATACAGACACACAGACAAATACACAAATACGCGCGCGTATAACTCGCAGTATATACTAATAAATTGTTAAAAGATAAAAAACGTGTTATCCGTCTCCTCTTCTTCTTCTTTCTCGAATAGGACGATTGATCAGCGTTAGCTGGCTCGTAAAGAGTACAATAGTCTGCCTACTTTTTTTCCCGGCCGCATCTATGTGTACGTAGCTGCAGACGTGATGCAATTCGCGAAGGTTCCAAGGAAGCCGTAAAAAGGTACCATATACCGTTCTTGTCCGTTTATAGCCACGAAAGAGGCGCATTTGGAAGCCAGAATAATGGTTGGTTGTGCGATAAATATGCACAAGGTTTCTTCATACTCGCACGCATAATCATGACACGACCAGATACATTTTTTTCAATGCCATCGACCGCCATTTAATCCGACCCTCTCACAGTTACCTTTCCCTTGTCGCAGATCAATTTCCTTGTTTTTATTGGCGCCGTTACCAACGATATCCGAAGAAGATAGACACCCGATACGAACGAAGAAAGCAGAAAATAAGGTAAACCACTCGAGAAAATGAACCGAGAGACAGTTACAAAGCCGAGAACAGGTATCCGATAGTAAATACTAGATGCAAGTGTCGGTAAACCGATACGATCTGCGTAAGTGGTCGCAACTGCATTCCCTTAAATGGAGCATAACAAGAACAGCAATAAGATTACGATAGCGTAATTGTGCATTGGTGTTTAGAATTTAACAAGCGAGAAAAACGATTGTTCCGACATTAACAACGAGGCGTTCGTGCGATTTTTAGACTTAAACGAAAGTAAACGTACGAAACATACGACAAACAATTTAACTCCTCCATTAACACTAGAATCACGGAGTATTAAGCAATGACTAATTTATATCTTTTAGCTCGTACGTAAATGTAAATAACAAGACTGCGCGATTTTGATCACAAGTGCATGTACGTCCAAAGAAATATCGACAGTCTCAATTCATTTCAAACAGAACAATTTGATATGAAGGAGATGCGGGCTTTTACTATTCGTTGTCCTTTAACACCAGATCTACGGACTATCAACGACGTAACGAGGCAACTTTTATTCAGATTTTGCCATACCACGAGGCTTAGCATAACGCGTGTTCGAAGAAACATTTGCGATCGCTATAATCGAGTCGTTCCAACAGATTCCGCGATTCTAGGCATTAAAACTAGATTAGACTCTCGTTAGACCAGCGTTGCACGCGCGTTCATCGGGTGCTCTTCCCCAATCAATGAAACGAAAGCGATTGACTCGCGTGGCTGTCCGACAAATTGACAACTCGTCTCGGCGATGCCGTGCTCGATCCGAACAGCCTCGGGCCTTGCGCGCACCAACGATAGGAGCGAATTCCCGCGTAAAAGCGCGAACGGCAAAAGAATGGCTCGATTTAATTCGCCGCGAGCTAGTACGCGGTCGCATTAGTCGCGCGATATTTCGTATACCTTCGGATAAATATGTTTTCCCTGGAGTCTCCGCGGCCTCTAATTAAAAGGAAATAACATCGAAGGCACGTTAAGGGTCAGCGCGGCGGTAGCACCGGTACCGACGTATCAGCAACGATGCCGCACGATGCTTTAACCAGCAAAGCGTGTGTTTGACGACTATATCCGTCATGGAGAATTTGATATTTAAATTGTAATTTTGGCGAAAACTACATTATATTCGTAAATTTTAATACGTTTAAAATGTTTAGAGGTCAAGACGAAATGAAACAAGCAAATAAAAATTATAAATAATTTGAGTTGGATTCGTAACGTTATCGCTTGATTATCGCGACACACACCGGTGCGCATTTTACAAAAAGATCGCCACAGTAGTTAACCCCTTGCCATACAATTTTCTTTACGGCTACAATAATTAGAACGTTTTTACCCCCAAAAATGTTCCAGAAAAGGAAAGAAAATTGATTTTTTTGCATGACTGCATTTACTTCAATGCTTAAATATTGATTACGTAAAAGTAAAATTTTATCTCGTCTGAGAAGAAAAGGTATAACTTTCATATTTGTTAGACTTTATTTAAAATCTTCATCGCGAGTATGACTCGTCAAAATATGGCAACGGGTTAACTGGTTAAATGTTTCAAGTCTAGTTACATATGAAACAAACCTGAAACACTTGTAATCGTGTTTCGTTCTCTGCCACAGATATTCCGAATTGAATAGCCAAAATTCAAATTGAACGTAATACGGAACTCGATGAGCATATTAACAGTATTTTAACACGACTTTTGCTGGTGCGTGTTGGTAATTGCGATATCGAATTTATTCCAAGCATCGTCATAGTTCGAGAAGACATTTAATCTAAGAATGGAGGAACATGAAAGATTTTACGCAAGTAAAGCCCCTTATAGTATATATTTCGAGTAAACGTAATCGTTAGGACTGCCGTGCACTGGTACCGGTACCGATGGTGATGGCGATGGCGATGGTAATGACAGCACAATACATTCCTATCCAAAACGCCGGGGAATTCTTTTTTCCCTTGAGGTGACTCGGCTACCCATGCAGCACAACTCTGCTAATCGATGGAAGTCGATAAAAGGCAGATTAGACGGACTTACGGTCTTCGTAACAGGGAGACACCGATCGCAAGTCGTCAGTCGCGCTACACTCATCGCCGTTGGAACGACGGCCAGGACTGTTGTTTTCAATTACCTTGAAGTTTACGCGAATCCTCGTACCTCGTATTCCGGCGATTATTTATCGAAATAGGGGCAACACGCGTATTCCCTTCTGTGATCAAAATCAAACACGACCGAGAATCAAAAGGCAGGTGTAAGGCCCAGGTATGCTCGACGTCGCCGATCGCGAATCTGTGCGTTTTCCGCATTTCCGCACCTCTGCTTCTTTTTCGTCTTTTCTTATTAGCTATTTTACGTTTACCATCTCTCTCCCTCTTTTGTCTGTTCTATAACAATTAGACCGTGGATCTTCGTACAAGGTTGAGATTACTCCGAAGATATTGCAAAAAACAGAAGTCGACCAGACCTCCGGTTAATTCCTTCTTCTATCAATATTAATAAGCCGGAGAGTTTTTACCACGTGACATTTCGCACGCTCATTTTTATCGTGAACGCGGCGAATCCGCGGTCTGAGAATAGTGTATCCTTTTACGATCGAGTTTTATCAAAAGCACGGAACAACGCTGAATTTGCGAGACAAAATCATTTACATAGATATCCCGCGACCGCGACCGATTCGCGACGCACCCCACCAGTCAAAAAACAGAAGTCGACCAGACCTCCGGTTAATTCCTTCTTCTATCAATATTAATAAGCCGGAGAGTTTTTACCACGTAACATTTCGCACGCTCATTTTTATCGTGAACGCGGCGAATCCGCGGTCTAAGAATAGTATATCCTTTTACGATCGGGTTTTATCAAAAGCACGGAACAACGCTGAATTTGCGAGACAAAATCATCTACATAGATATCTCGCGACCGCGACCGATTCGCGACGCACCCCACCAGTCGCATTCGCGGCTGATAATCAAATGAGGACGAATCGTCAGATTCTTTTAGCGTTAACGGATATTTTCGCGTAATTCGTATCGGTTCGGGGGAAGAGCGAGTGGAGAAGAAGCGGAGGATCGCGATCTTCGACGATACCGAACAGTGCGGAGCCGCCTCGAAACGGGAAACTGTGTTGATCGGGAAAAGGGGTGAAAATAACGTTAGCGTTCGATGGAACGTGTAAAACCGCGGTCTTCGTGCGCGTTTAATCTTGATCGTGACTCTTGACGAAAGAATAATAATCATCGTTTGATAATCGTTCGCAACAGGAACAGGTAACGTCCGCAGCTAAGATGACCACGCTGGAAAATACCTCGGAGTGCGCATGCGAGCCCACCGATATCGGAAGGAGGCATGCGATTCCTGTCATTTACGCGAGAGGCACTCATTACGACATTGGTTTCGATATCGTAAGAAAATTCAATGTGTTTTATCGAATTCGCGATCGCCGTACTCTATATACGGTATATACACTATATAAGCTATACGCTGTACATCGCACACGCTTCCATACACGATTCGTTCTAGCTACACACGTGCCGGGATAAGCGCATAGATGCCTATTCGAGCGCTACATCATTTCACCGTTGAAAATTAGCTGGCGATTGACAACGAAACAAGAAAAAACTCATTAGGGAATGGACTTACCGGTTACATAAATTAATAACGAGATAATTGCAACTATTATGTTGAAAGATACGAACGGAAACGACAGAGACGGAGAAGCTTCGATCAAATCCAAACGTTTCCACGTATTCTGTCTCGAATACGCGAAATATTAATTTTTCTACCGGGTAAGCGGATATCCAATTATCGGGGTATCCGAGAATCTTCGATCCGGTCTGTGAAACGGTGACAGTCGGCAAGATCGAATTAGCGGTACAGATGCTATCTACATTTCCTCGTACGCCTTTTCTGTCGTCGATTGCCGCATCTCCCGATATCCTATTACACGTTTAGATAGAAAATCCCCGGAAATATCGGATGAACGCGTTTGCTAGCTCGCGAATTATTCTGGCACCTCGTTTCCAACCCAATGAATAAGTACGTTACGTAACGAGTATTTTCCGTTACATAATATTTGTTCCAAGACGCCGTACATTGTACGTAAAATATTCTATAGCATATCGTTTTCCTAATACATGACGCGCGTTCGTTGCAACGGCGCGGAACGTGTACGAGGCTCGTTGGATCGGGATCGAACGCGTTCGAAATTCAAAATTCGAATCGTATCGAATCGCGTGGTCTCTTATGATCAATGTACATATACGGTGGATCACGAAAGTATTCGAACGCGCTTTAAATTGGAATCACTTTTTTGAAATTTGGACCAAATAATTTGAATTTCTTCTTTAGCAACTACAAGCATTGATTTATTAAGTGGGATGTAAGAAAAATTTTTGAAAAAATTACGGTTGGCAGGGATTACATGAAAAATAAAAATTGCACTTTTCAAAAAAGTTTTATTTCAGTTTGCAATGGAAATTTAAAATATGCGTTTTATAGTTTTTTTTTTATAGTTAGTTATGCACATGCCGAACATTTCATCGAAATCGGTTGCCGCAGAAAAAAAACGATACGCATCGAAAGATGTAAGAATCTGTGGATTTTAAGCAAAATCTGACCAAAAGTCGTGAAAAACTGCGATTTTTATCCGTTTGAACCGCCTGTAGCTCGTGTATACATTAATCGATTTCGATGAAATTTTCAGCATGTGTATTATTAACATACGTCTACAAGACGCATAATTTAAATTTTCATTACGGGCTGGAATAAAAAAGTTTTAAAAAGTGGCATTGTTATGTTTTTATGTAATGCCTATCTATCGTAATTTTTTCAAAATCTTTTTCGCACGTCATTTAGTAAATCAATGCTACTAATTGAGAAAGAAAATGTCAAGTTGGGTGGTGCAATTTCAAACAAATTATTCTGATTTTAAGAGCGTTCGAATACTTTTGTGTGCCACTGTACTTATACATATGTTTTCTGTCAGGGGCGCACGTTCTCTGGATTGATCCGAAGTTTCTTAAACGATTATAAACCTCTGAACGAAACGTACCTGCCGCTGTACGAGACCGAAGCCGGCAAAAAGGTTTACGAAGAAACGCTGAGCTGCGTGGAACAGCAGTTTCCCGGCTATCTCAGGGAAATCCAAGGAACGGCCGATGGAGCGAACGTTTCTTTTCATAAGGTAAGTCGACGGATGTTCGATTCCTTTCCCATTCTCACCTTTACGAGTGGAGCCGATCGTAAGTTAACTTGCATCGCGATCGACTCGCCCTCCTACGATCTTTCGCGATCTCTTTGCGCGTGGTAAACGTCCCGATTACGATTAACTTTTCATTCGATTCGCATTCGAATTCGAATCACCCACCGGTTCGCAGCTGTTTCTGATGCACCTGGACGACATCGTGCCGAATGTTGCGAACGACCAGGACCGCGCGAACGATCTACCCGTCGGTTGTTCCACCGTTATGTGTAATCAGCCAGGACAAGTAAGCGAACTAATTGCAAAAGCTACGACGCTTCCCCAGTAGCATTTATGGTTGGCCAACGGTTGGGAGTTAGTTGGGATATGGTTAGTGGTTTTGCCTACAGATCCCCAACGTAGGGCCGACGACGAAAAATTATGTGAATTTGCCAACGAATATCCAACGTTGGGCCTACAGATATTATTGTCGGTTAAATAACGTGAAATTTACGACGGTGATACTACATTGGCCCAACGAAAATCTGCCAACATTGAAATATGTCGTCTAACAGACACCAGAAATGTAATGTTGCTGCCAGGGACTTAATACCGGTATAATTTTCATACCGGCATTGGGCAAACAGAGCTATATCGGTAACCGATATAAAATACCGGTATTTTTCGGTTTCTCTGTCTCTTTCTATATCACGCGATACAATGTCGTTTGAACGCCACCTATATAACTGAGTTGTCACAGTGTGCGCGAACTCATGGCGCGGCTCGTGCTCGTGCGTCGTGTGCGTGTAGTCATCTAGCGCACGACCGAGAGCCCGGGACAGAGCGTGCAGGCACTTTTAGTTTATTGTACGCGGTACAATATAATTTTTATTGCATTTAGAGACTTACAATTTTAAACCGATACACTTTTGGCTGTCAGTATTACGCTAGTAAAGGTAAACATGATAATTTAAAATTAAGACGCGATTTTATTTTCGAATCGGACAATAACAATATATGTACAAACTAACAATTTATAAATTTACATTTTTATTATTTCTATGTATTAACATATCGTTAATAATATCATCGGATAAGTTATAGCACAATGGTGATGATACATATTTTAAAGAAGAAACCAATCTTTAACACTAACTTGTGTTGGTGATACTGCTAAAGCAATTTTTGTTATTTATAATTTAAGCAATTTTTAAATAACAGACATACAAATTTGTATAATTTGTTTCTACATTCATTATTTGAAGTATTATTTCAATAACAATGTAGTGTTAAAATAAATGTTTAAACAATGTAAACGTATTTAAATAATGCATATAAACGAAGGTACAACCGGAAAATACCGGTATAATATCGGTTTGAGGTCTTGAAATATACCGGTATTTCCATTTACCGGTATCGCGTTATACCGGTATTTCGGTATTTCGGTATTTCGGTATTTCGGTTTCTATAAAGGTTATGGAGGTAATACCGGTATAATACCGGTATTTTGTATACCGGTATAAATCCCTGGTTGCTGCAACCAAAAACATGTTATATTAAAAAATCATTTTTTTTTCATATTTCTAAATATACTCACAATTTGTTATTTTTGCGCGATAGTTGATGCACCAAAGTTTTATTGTGTGCAGCCTTGGAGTTTATTTATTTCTTTAAGTTTCTCCATTTGACAAGGGGAAGGTACGGGTGTTGCATTCGCTTTTAGAACGACAGTATGCGGAGGTCTTAGTGCTTGTATACCGTAACGAAACCCTTTATGTATTATGATGTTGGCCGCGACGTTGGCCTAACGAAAAAAATAGCGACATTTCTAACGGTTGGCCAACGAATACTGCAACGTAGGCCCAACGAAATGCCAATCATAAATGCTACTAGGGTTGACTCTCGCTCGTCTCTCGTCGCTCGTTTCTTCAACTTCACTCGTTCCTTTTTATCGAATTAGCAAAAAGTCAACAAGATCGAAGCGAATAGTAAAGGGACGAACGAAAGTTAATCGAAACATGCGCGTTTCCGTTTACTACGTATCTTGAACCGAATTGTCCCGAAACAGGAAATTTTAGGACACAACGAGGACGCGTTGAGCGAGACTTTGAACCATTGGTATTTGGTTTCCGCGCATTTGGTTGAGCCAGGCTGCAAGGAGGAGAAATTCACGTCCCTGAGTTATGCGGGATTTTTGCCGGGATACACGATGGGTTACAATTGCCACGGGCTCGTTTATAGCATCAACACTTTGAGCGCCGCGAGCTTGCGCTCCGGTAAAACGCGTAAGTCTTTTTATCTGTCCGTCGTTTCTAATTCTACCTAGACCTAGACTGTACCGTAAAGCGTACGCCTCCTAGAAGTTAGCCCCCCCACTTGTTGAAATAAATAATTTCAACAGTTGTGCTGAGTTGTGCTAGGTTTGTGCTACATCGTTCTCGAATATTATAACAATAATATAAACGATAAGCCTAAAAATTGAGAAAAACAATTTTTTTTAGTAGCCCCCCACTTTTCGTTTTTTTCAATTTTCTCAATTGTGCTAAGTTGTGCTAAGATTGTGCTAAAGTATTACTTTATAAAAATATTTTATGCTGTTTGGATAACTGTTACTATCTTAAACGTTAATTGCATGTTCAAAACGATTATTTACCATAACTTCTTTATTTATTATTTTTATAAAGTAATACTTTAGCACAATCTTAGCACAACCTAGCACAACTTAGCACAACTTAGCACAATTGAGAAAATTGAGAAAATTGAAAAAAACGAAAAGTGGGGGTGTTCGGGGCTGGATCTATCCCAGAATGGGGGATTGCAAATCGAGGTGGTCGAACCGAAATAAAACTCAGCGTTTTGAAAAGTGAACACATGGTGTCCTAGTCTTTATTACAAACAACGCGGTCGCGCACTTAATGTAACTTATCTATTTTAGTTGTTGAACAATAAATGTGGTTGAAATAACCGGTGGTTTTAATTAAACTTGGAGAAACGAATTCTCGGTCCACGTGCGTGGCGCAAGGCAAAGAAAGACAGTTGATCGCACGTGGTGGCTCTACAGCGGAAACGGTAGTGAGAGCGAGACGATCGCGTAACGGACCGACGTTCGTCTTGCCTAGTCACGGAGAAGAGGGGACCACCGGCCTAATTATTGGCACGCGTATGTGCTGTCGCACGGTAATCCGCGAATTACGACATCGCGGACGCGGCCGAGTCGACGAATCGCGTCATCGCATTTGCGACGGCTGATCCGCGAAATCGGCGCGATATTCAATTCTGAACAGGGGGGCTACTACAAAAAATCGTTTTTCTCAATTTTTAGGCTTATTGTTTATATTATTGTTATAATATTCGGGAACAATGTAGCACAAACCTAGCACAACTCAGCACAACTGTTGAAATGATTTATTTCAACAAGTGGGGGGGCTAACTTCTAGGAGTTAAAGCGTACTTATATTGTTGGACCTATCGTTTCGCGGTGAATAAATTGTCGCTCTCGCTGTGCTCAGCCAGGTACTTTTTAACTCGAGCGCTTCTGGCTGCGGAGGATTACGTTCAAGCTCAACAGATATTAAGGAACGAAGGGTTCGGCGCGGCCGAAGGGTTCTCGGTGAACATGACTTTCTTGGCACAGGAGGGTGACAGGGTGTTTCACAATGTCGAGGTCGGTCCCTGCGAACCCGACGCTACGCAATCGCAACTCAATGTCCTGACCGTCAGCCCCGGAGAAGTCACTTACCACTGTAACAAGTGAGCACGCTCTCGATCTCGATGCGAATACTCTCTCGAGAACCCTCTCGATGCTCTTCTCGCGCTTCTCTCGTCGCTTATCGCGCGTTCGACAACATTTTCAGGTATCTCCGGTTGAAGATATCGGAAGTCACGGGCCTTATCATAGACAGCAGCGACAAAAGGATGGAAGCGATACTAAAGCATCCTCCGGCTAAATCTCGCCAGAATGTTGTAGATATTCTAAGCGATCAAACCGACGACGAGTACAGAGTTTATCAAGATATTAAAAAAGATGACCCCGTCAAAACGATCGCTACCGGTATGTCCACCCACCCTTTCCTTCTTTCGACTTTCTACGAATTTATTATAGCTTCGTGCGTTTTGTTTACTTTTGAGCTCGGCACCTGCGTATCATTAACCGTTTGAGTCCCAGGGGGTTTTGAAATAACACTGTCGAAGAATCCCAAACAGCGCAACCGCGTTTTCTCTAAATGACTACGAAAAGACCCAAGCAGCGCGATAGCGCTTGTTTTATTTTATTTTGTAATGTATTATTGCATAATTGTAGTATTATTCTACCTATTGTAAAATGTACTATTTACATTAAAAGGAGCTGTGCGATGTACTTGCGTCAGTAAATCTGAGCGCGCGACTTCGACAATCGGTAACGCACGTTGTCCACAATGCTCGAAATGTGCTGGGTTTTCTCCACATAAAATCTCAACATCGCGATCGCGCTGCTTGGGACTCAAACGGTTAAGCCGTAACGAGTGTAGTCGACGAAACAGTGAAAAATATGTTATTCGAATTTCGCTCGGCAGGTATTTTCGATTGCATTGAAAGGACATGGTCGATCTACACGTACAAACCAAGTTGTAGCGAGCCGATCCTGGTGATACCTTTGCAGATTCAAGGCCACGACCTATCGTCCAATACTGTCATGTAAGGTCAACTTGTAGAACGTTGTGTTGCTGAACCGAATCGTTTCGTTGCATGTGTAATTAGAAGTGCTTCCGACTTTCCAAATTTTTCGAACCCGAACCACCGAATGTATGTACCTAGATCACGAGTACGTGTAAGCCACGCTATTCTTTGATGTTACCGAATTAAATACGTTCCAGGATTAGTAGAAAATACATCTCCAAAGCGTTATTATCCTTTCTCACTTTTTTATTATCACAAATCTTGTATAATCTCTTGAAAACTACGGAAATATAATATAATATAGCGAGCGCCTATATAGATATACATAGATATAGATAATACATACGGATACACAGTTATTAAATGAGAGACATTAGAAGTTATCGGGTGAAAACAGTGATCGTTGGTTCAACGAGAGAAATACAAAAGACACGCTTCCAGCGTCGTGTCCAGCAATGGGAATGAAGTTTTGATTATTTAGAATCGTTTAAAAGCGGAAAATTGGTGCGAACGTGTACCGTTTCAACGGCAATATGTAGGTACTACAACTTTTGGCCGTTTCTTTGACTCCATTTCCGAAAAGAATTCTTTGATGTCTTCCTCACGGACAACCTTCTTGTTCTCGGCGAATTTCTGCAGGTATTGTTTCAGTCGTTCCTTCATGTTGTTGTACTCTGTCGAATATGTAAAATGAAGAGAAAAATGAAGAACCAACGAAAATTTGTTCGCGCGTAACGCGTTGAAACTATTACATGTAATATTTACCCTCGATGGCAGTCAGCTGTTCGACTCGACCCAAGGAAGCCAATGCCTTCATACCTTTCTCGTACTGAGATTCTCGACTGTAGATTTTACCTGCTTCTTCGTAGGCGTGAACGCTGTCCGTTGGATCGAGAAGGAACATTACAGTTTTCTCTCGGTAGAGCTGCAATCGCGAAATATGCATTGGGAACGTATAGAGTATAAATATTGAAATAGAACAGGACCAGGAGCAAAATATACAAGTATGAAAATCCTACCGTTCTGCAGGCTTCGCACGTGCATAGAGCACTTCTCCAGCCTTCCGACCAAAAGCAGCTTCCCTTCGAACAGGTGTTGCTTTGCGGCATAGTGCAACCCTTAGGGTCGTTGACGACGTCCACGGACTCGGTTGCCTTCGCTTCGGACGAAGCATCTTTCTCTGAGAATACTGCGATCGAAACAGGGAACGTTACGACGGCGATGATAATACGTATGACAAGACGAATGTCTGTCGACGATTACCCGCGTATTTACTCGCATAATTCCAGAGAAAACTATTCGCTCTCATGCAATCCGCGCAGATCATCTCGTCGTAAGCTCCGTCCATCGGCATGTCTTTCTTGCTCCCCAGATGCTGTTGGAAACGATTTATGATTTCGATGACGAACGAAGGGACAAACTTTCAAATGATAAACGAACGCTTTACCATAGAGTGATACCAGTCTTCGCAAATAACGCACTGCAGCATTTCGTCGTTTACCGTATCCTCTGGGTCTGGATAGGGTCTTTTGCAGACACAGTAGAGACCATCGAAATTGTGGTTGTATCGGTTCTCGTAGTTTACGGAATCTTTCGACTGGATTAGGGAACGATTACACAAAATAAGATCGAAGAAACGCCATGAGAAGCGTGGTATAATGAGCAGCATACCGCATCCAGATTACACTTTTTCCCCTCGAACTTGGAGTTGCCACAGTCGCACCTGAAATGCCTTTTCGTATAGAGTTCGACCAGTTCGTGGCCCTCGTGACAGTGAAAACTGCAAGCCAGACATACGGCAGCACGAGTCGGTTGTGGACAACAAGTTTTGCACGCGTACAGGGCTTGCCGAGTATATCCCTGAAATAAATATAGTTACGGTTGAGCATCCGATGCTTGAATCGTACATACGATAGTATTAACACAATGGACACAAAACCTTGCTGTACGTGCAGTTTTTGTCATCGGATGCACCCAGAACCGCGCAAGCATCTTCTTCCAATTGATTCTCCTCGCGAAGTACATCCAGCATTGTGACAGAGTTCTCTTCGTCGACGATTTCCTCTACTTTCTCGGACATTTTGTCGGTGATGGCAAAATAACGGGTCAAATTGATTTGAACGTACTCGGTCGCGTCCTATCGTGACTAACCGCCTATTAGAAATCCGAAAACAGGTCTACCACTTTTTTTATTCTTGTTTTTCTGATCGACTCGATCAAACAGATACATATGTATATTCAGTTACCGAAAGTGATATACTCACCGCAGATACAAAACGAGCAAGCGATACCACAGCACAGAGCACAATAGGCGTTTAAGTTAAAAGAGAACCGAGGGACACGGTACAACATAAATTTTGATCCTGATCGCTTCGTTTCGCGCCTCGATACGCTGCGTGAAGTTATTGCAATCGCTAAGGTAGCGCCGTTTTCACCTCTTACGAGTTCTATTTACATTCCATATATTCATATATATTTACAAAATCGTGCTTTTTATTAACCAACCACAACGAACAAACATTGAGATTTCAAATTTAAACGTTAGAAATTTACATTCCTTGCTTCGAATTCTCCTCGAAGGATACAAATACTAGGAATTTTATGCGATTCGGTAAGATTGGGTAAGATATAGAACTGACGGTTCGGTTGCATATGTATGTATACAATATGTAAATCTATGTCGCGGATACAGGGTTTGCATAGACGTGTCATTCGATGGACTTTTCGAACTCCATTGTTTTAAGCGCACTCTACCCGAACGAAACGGTAAGTTAGTGAAATTCATAAAGTGGCGCTGTTCAAGAGGCGCACAGTAAATTCGTGTCGTTCTGCCCGTAAGCCGCTACGTCCAATCCGGCACGAATTATTCAGGTGGTTTACACCAGAGAGGCCCGAGAACACAGACTTCTATATAGAGTGTCCAAGAACAGTTATGTTCCTATGCTCTCCACCAATCAGAAGCGATCACGAAAAATCACAAATTACTGTGAAAAATTATCGTGATTTGGGACGAACGTGATCGAATGTAATTCGGAAGTAGCAGTTTTTCCCATCCCTACATACACAATGTAAGGTTGTACATATATAATATATATACATAATATACAGAAAGGATATTCCTCTCTGATTAGCTATTGTCTGGCGTGCGGACGGTACGCATTTCATATACGATCGCTGAAGTAATTATCGTGAGTAAGTATTATATGTCATTACTTACATCGTTATCCTAATATTACAAAGATTTCGATTGAATCAATAATTCTGGTTGAAGAGTGTCTCCGGTTGATTACCTAATTAATCTAACATTTAATCTGAACGATACTCGAGCGAGGGCTTGTCCAATATGCAATTTGCCATCGATAATTGCAGACGCATCAAGTCAACATGTTCCACCAATCAAAAATTGCTTCTCTGCTCCAGCTGCTGGCATGATTTTCGTTTTCCTGCATTTCTGCATGATATCTGCCCTCGGTCAGAAACGGAAGGTAAACGAGAAACGAGACGTAAAACTCGATAAAATTCTATGGACGCTATTGACAGATGGCGAGAGATGGCAGGCACAGCCAACGATAGTTTACTTTTCGCGCCATCACTATGTCTAACCTGTACGGAGTACGCGTAGCACCGTGATTTTATACGGGGGAAAAAAGAATCGTTCCGGTTCGAAAATACCTAATTCTGCGATCGATTTCTGCGACGTTTCATGCACAGAATCCGTTCCGGTAAAATGGAAGAAGTGACAAAATGTAGATACATCGATTGCCTGGACGGTCGTGGAAAGGAGCAAATACTTCACGAGCTTCCCGTTTGCGATACCAGTCTCTGCGTGAGGTGGTTGATCAACAGTGGTCACGTGGACCTAATCGGAAAAGATTTGGACACGTTACGGTCCATGAAGTTTTTCGTCTGCAACAATCATTTTACGGAAGATTGCTACCTGAGCAAAGGCACTTTGAAAGAGAATGCGGTTCCTTCGCCGCATTGGAGTGATCTTTCGAGAACGTTAAAATCTGCGAAATCGCAACGGGTAAGTAATTTCACTTTTCCTTCGTCATCGTCGGTAAACTGCAGATTTTCTGCGATTTTATGCATTTACGATAAAAATAAGTAGGTGAAATTTAAAATGGTGAAAACATCCGAAGAACTTCTGGATACCTAGGGGATGTTATATTATTATTGAATTGTTCAAATTATTGAGAAAATCTATAACTTCCCATTAAATTAATACCGAATTTCTTGCAAACGATACAAAAACCGATTATTTGGCGTAAGGATTCGTGATCCGATATCGTTGCGCGTACAATACGCGATCGACGGTATCGTAAGATCTACGATATCCGAACAATACGAACGATAGCCTAACTCCGTACCGTTGTTTCTCGTAGAAGAGTCAACCGAATGGCCAAGAAAATTCGATGGAAGGCACAGTAGAGGCAAGCCAAGGTTCGGCAAAAAATTGCCCTTCCGAGTTCGAAGCGAATCAGTGGTGCCGAACCTGTGCTACGAAGAAACACAATCTCGTAAGTATGACAAGCAAGGGAAAGGGCACAGAGATGAGTCTTCTATCGAAACTAAAACTTTTGATAGAAATTGACGACGAGGACGCGCTACCGACAAAGATGTGCGACGAATGCGTCGATAAATTGGAGCAGTCTTTCAAGTTTTTCCAACAGATTTACGTAGCCGACAATACGTTGCGGCACGTGTTTCCGAACGCGCGTACGAACAATGTGTCTCGAAAACCTTTGTACTCGCTCGGCGAGCACCTCAAGAAGGAGCAAAGAGAGAAGGAGCAGGAGAAGGAGAAGGAAATAGAAAAGGGGAAAGAAAAAGAAGAGCAACTGGCGGAATCCGCTCCTCGAATCACGCGAGGTCTGTTCCGGCGTGGACGAGGAAGGCCCCGAACCCGAGGGTACGCCGGCAGGGCGAGAGGAAGGCAAAGATGGGGACCTAGAGCGAGTCAGATGCCTTTGCCGATGCCGGTCGCGAGCATCGTTTCAACTTCGATTCACGATTCCAGCATCGGAGAGCCGACAACGCTGAAAAGCGAGCGCGAAAACGAGAAGACGCCGTTCTCTGAAGATGACCAGAGAAGTACGGTGTTCTCGTTGCTCACGGACACTTGTCACAGCGACGAGGAACTCGACTGGGCGGACGTTTTGAAAGTAATGAATTCTCAGGCGTCGCGACGCACCTCGAAAATCCTCGCCGACGAACCGATTAAAACCGAGGTCGAGATCAAGGCCGAGGTCGAGGCACAGCTTCAGGTTTCGGTGAAGGTGGAAGTGGACCAGCCGTCGGTCCCGGAACCGATCGAGTCGCAGGAGAGACCGCAAGGAAAGGAAAAGGAAATCTCGATCCCAGAAGCGATCGAGTCGCCGAACGAGTCGTCCGTCCTCCCCGAGTCGAAGACGCGTCGAAGCCACGTGTGCGAAATCACACCCGCACCAGCGCCTGTGCCCGTGCCACCGCTCGAATGCAAAACCGTTCACTGCGAGCTTTGCAAGGAGATTTTCAAGTCGAAGCGCGAGTTGCAGACGCATTCGGCCGCGGTGCACTCTCAGTTATCCGGCCATGTATGCACCGACTGCTCGGCCTGCTACGAGAGCGAGTCGTTGCTTGCGAAGCATCGCGCGCTGCGCCACGGACAGAGGAGATACCGTTGCGAGCATTGCGACGCAGACTTTCTCGAAAAAAGAGTGCTTAGGGAGCACGTAAACAAATGCCAACGACCCGAACGGACGTACTACTCTTGCGACTTGTGCGGAGTCGTATTTGCTACGAAGCAAGACCTCGCCGATCACGTGACGAGTCATGGCAAAAGTCCAGCCGCGCCGTTTCAGTCGGAAAATGCGTCTTTGAAGGATCTTTCTGAACCAGACCAAAACATAGAGGTTTCTGTTGCTACCTCTGCCTCTGCCTCTGCCTCTGCCTCAACGGTGACTATGGCTCCAAGCGGCGACATCGCACTTACCAAATCGAATTGCAGCGACGATACTGTTCCCGGTTCGAACAACACACAGGAAACCGTGGCTAACGCCGAAGAGCGTGTACAGGTTGCGGCGGAACACGCGGAAGACGAGGGACACGCGAAATGTCCGAGTTGCAACGAGAAGCTGGACGACACGGCGGATCCGAGTAGCCATCGAGCGGATTGTCGGGCGAACAAGAGAAAAGACACGTGCTGTTTACTCTGCGGCAAGAAATCGTTCTCCTCGCCGGAGGAGTACGAACGGCACGCGCTCGAGCATTCGAAACGATCAAGAATGTCGCCGTCGTAGGATCGAGACATCGGCTCCATTGCATGATGATGGGAGTGTGATTTATTTCGACTTGTCGTCGTTGAGACATATCATCTGCAACAATTCGCCGCTTCCGTGTTCTGCAGCGACGAACCGGATGTCCGAGTATAGATACAAAAATTATTCGACTAACAAAATTACCGACTAAGTACAACGTTTACGTTTACGGTCAAAATGTCCTGCTACGTGAACACGTTCTGGGGCGTGTCGTTATCGAAATAAGCGATTCTGTACATGTATTTTCTCACGTTTCCCGACAAAGATGCCAGTCGAGCTTCAACCCCTTGCCGTGCGAATTTCCTCGCCGTTCGGGTCATTAGAATTTCTTTGTCGTTAGTCATTTTCTACAAGACAAAGAAAGTTTCTTCGTTTGTCGCGTTTCTATATTCCTAACAACGAAATAGAAACCGAGACATTTCGTGGATCCTGTTTGAAATTTTCATCGCGCATCTAGCCCGATATCGTACCGCGAGCGGTTGAAGAAGCGTAAGCAAACTGGCAAACTTCTCTTGCACGGATCGCCCTTTTTTCTTTCATATAGCGGACAGTTTGAGAAACATTTGTTCAACGACGAGCGCGACGACGATACCGATGATCCGCGAGCGCAACGGTGCAAGTTGCGGCTTCGATTTATTTACAATCGGTCAGAGTCCTCGCCGAGAAATTTGTAAAGTTGTGCACTAATAAATACAGCGTGTTTCCTTTTTGAGAATCGCAGTTGGTAATTTCATGAGTAAAGACTACTGTTCCGGTCCTGGCGAGTTTTCGAACGATGCGCGCGTCGATCGATGAACGCAGCCATCCTCGAGGAAGGAATCGTCGTGCCGGTGGATATCTGTAACCAAGACGATCAACGTTGCACGATAAATCCGCCATGTAATCCGAATAGATTCCTGTGCCGTAGGTTCGTTTTTGTACGGCAGAGGAACGCGAACCGCGATATACGAAATGCGAAACGAGGGGAAAGAAGAAAAGTTTCTGTCCGTTTACCTGGAACCAAGGCGACGACAAAGAGAATCGAGCAGTCGCTCTTTCTTCTCCGCGCAGATACAGCAGCCCTCTGAGAAGATCCTTCGCGTCGCTCGATATCGTCTCGAAATATTCCTCGGGGAAACAGAAGTCGCATTTCAAGATGTTAGTGGTGGTCTCCTCGATCGAGTCGTCCAAAAACGGCGAAAGTCCGCTAGATCGAAACAACGACGAATCTTACGATTAGCCGAAAACGGGCAAAAACGAACGGACGATGAATCGATAGGTAGAATTCGGTACCTTAGAAGCACGTAGATAAAAACTCCGGTGGCCCACATGTCCGTGTACGGGCCCATCGGTTTTCCGAGGACCGATTCCGGAGCCGCGAACTCCAGATCCACGGGTGGAACCACCTGGTCCAGCGGTGCGGTTTTCACAGCTTCGCCAAAGTCGATCAACTTGACGGCGTCCTTGTCTCGATCGATCAGAACGTTCTCCGGTTTGATGTCCAAATGAGCTCGTTTCCGGGAGTGTAGCCACCATAGCGCGGACAACAACTGACCGGTGTACCTCGAGACGGTTCTTTCCGTGTAGTCGATCTTACCGCCGAGATACGCGAACAAACTCGAACCGTTGACTCTACGGATTCGTGCGGAAACATATTGTGACAACAACGTTTCGAATCTTCGTTACGAGTCGGACTCGTTGTTACATGGTGGTATTGTACACCATACGCGAACGGTGTTAAGAGCGAAAGGGACGTATCGTACTCACAGTTCGAGAACTATGGTGTCGGTGTCCGGTTGCGGCGCCTCCTCGAACAGAGCGAACGCTCGGACGATGTTGTCGTGGCGAGCGGCTCGCAACAAATCGTATTCGGCGCGCGTCAACGATCGAGACTGTTTCGATCGGGCCACTTGTTTCAGCGCCACTTCTCGACCGGTTCCTTGGTCCCTGGCCCGATAAACTTTCGCGAACCTACCGTTCCCTAGCTCCTTCGGTTCCACGTACATTTCGGCGAACCATGTCGCGGCCGCTTCTCGACCCACGACCTCGGCGTTCTTCGAAGATCGTGGACTGTTTACGAGACCCGGGAGCACAGGGTTATCGTCGACGGACGTTGCGATCGATGGCTCGTTGTCGGCCGATTCGTCGACCGCGTTACTTTCGTTTGCAGCGTTCCAGACGTTTGGACCGATACCTAGAAGATCGATTGGTTTTCATCGATGTGGCACGAGGCGCGCGAACGTACGGCTTACGGTATTCGCCCCGAGAGTAAGCAAACCTGAAGGACTGTGTTGTTCGTATATACAAGGTGAGTCACCTAACGTTTGCATCTCAAATATATTTGTTGTTTCTAAAGATACGTCAAATATGGCACGGACAAAGTTGAATGGTACAATGGGGCTGACACGCTGCCAAAAAATATGTTGTTTTTATGTCATTTCTTTAGAGATATCAAGGTCACCTTGACTTTTTTAAATGGAACCACCCTTTTTTAAACACCTACAATGATAGTCCCTTGCATTACGAATTCAGTGACTATAATTACTCAAGGTCATTCAAGGTCACGGACAGAGTTCAACATTCCTTCAAAGCCCGTTCACAGGCACGTATCGATGGTAAATCTTATACGTTATCTCTGTCCGTGACCTTGAATGACCTCGAGTAATTATAGTCACTGAACTCGTAACGAAAGGGACTATCGTTGTAGGTGTTTAAAAAAGGGTGGTTTCATTTAAAAAAAAGTCAAGGTGACCTTGAGATCTCTAAAAACAAAATTATTTTTAGCACCGTGTCAGCCCCATTTTACCATTCAACTTTGTCCTTACCATATTTTACGTATCTTTAGAAACAACAAAGATGTTTAAGGTGCAAACGTTAGGTGACTCACCCTGTACAATAGTTTGCCGAATGTAGAGGATGATAAGGGGAAGAAAAAGCGGAACCTAGGAACCTGATCCGAAACTAGGTCCAACAGAATCGAATCAACAAAGCACCTCTTTGCAAAGAATTACCTTACCGATACTCTGTTAGACTGTTCGCGCAACGAGGTGTTTACTCTTGGAGCGAGTACCGTAGTTTGAGAAGGCGAAATTCTTTCGGAACGTACCCACAACTCGTAGAGGAATTTTCGCCGAGCAAGTGCCTGTCTCGTGATCGACGCGGCAATGGTAAAGCCCGGAATCGGAAGGCAGACAGGGAACGATCTCGAGAGAGAGGGAATCGGCCGTTTGGCAGATGCGATACCGGTCGGTTCTCTCGATGTCGCCCCGTTGTCCCTCCTTTCTCCAGGAGACGATCGCTCGTTCCGCGTGACGAACCTCCAGCACGAGACGAGCCACGCCACCGGCCGTCGCCCTGATCGAACACGGAATAGTCAAGATCGCGGGTGGACCGTTCTCGTCCGGGGGTTGCTCGCGCGGTACGCGAACGCTCTCGGCCGCCTCGGAATCGATTCTCCGCGGACGGAAAGACCATGCGCGGCTGATAGACGAATTCGGTACGAGACTCGCCGGGATCCAGAACTCTTCCTTCCTCCCGACCACCGGTGAAACGATCAACCCAGGACCCTCCAATCGAGAGATCTCCAGCTCTTCTCCGGCACGTAATTTCCCCCAATCCGCGGTCAACCTTACTCTGCTACCTGGAACGATCTGCGGAATCTACCTATTAACATTGCGACCAGTCCTTTCTCGTTCCTTTCGTTTCTCGGGCCTCGTGCACCGGGGGGCTCGCTCTCCCGATCGTTCTAGCCGCGATTTTTACCGTCTCGAGTCGTCCAACTCGTCGACAATCGTTTTCCGTTTGTCCCCGCTCGAATCTCTTCGCTCACCAATGTCTACGAAGCTTGTTTAACACTTTGGGGACGGAGGGTCCCGTGTTCCGTGTCCCGGTACGGACCTGTTCGGTCGATCGGTAGATTCGCCTTTACGGTAACGATCGATTTCGTTGCCGAGATGGCAATTTTCAATGTTGATTATCTTGTCCGAGAAAAATGTCGAGCCAGACGGTATCAAAATGGCCGCCGTGGCTTCGAACGGTGCCGATTCGTAAACTTGACTTTTCTTCTCTCTTTCTCTCTCTCTCTCTCTCTCTCTCTCTCTCTCTCTCTCCTCTCTTTCTCGAATGTTCGAGCTGTGCGCGTCGCGCGTCGTCCCCAAGGTGTTAACGCCTTGTTAATCCGTACACGGTTACACCAATCAACAACTACGTCGTATTCAATCACCGATTATACGGAAGCAAACAGAATGGAGAGAAAGCGACAGGGACTAATGCTTCTATCCGAAGGTAAGACATAAGATGGAAACAGAGAGAGAGACAGCAAGCAGACAGATAGCTGACAAAGGAAAAGATAGCGTACAGCAACATCGACGGAGAGCAATAGCATCGGCAACGAAACCTATATACCATTCGAAAAAGAATTTCACGGTAACGGAATGTTGTCCACGGTGGAATGGTTAACGATAGCGATGACGAAGACGACGGCGGTGGCATCGGCAAAGACGTTTAAACACCGGTGACGACGACGATGACGACGACGACGATAGACAACGATAGACAACGATAGACAACGATAGACAACGATAGACAACGACGAAGGAAGATATGTTGTGCGCGTAACACAGGATGCGAGAGATCAACGGGCGAAACGAAAAGTACGATCACATTTCTGCGATGCGTGCATAGTTCCACGGTTGCTTCGTTGCAGAAAAATACAAACTTGTTCGGGAAAGGAGCGCGTCGCGCGTCGCGCGTGTCATCTCTTGGTTCGTTCAATGACAAAAATTAGAGAACTGATCGCTGCACCAACGAAAAGTTATACGATAGAGAGGGAATAGCAGCAGGCATCAAGAGGCAGAGAAAGAAGAATCCTTTTGCTGCAATTGCAAGAATTCCCAATTATGGATAAGCAAATAGATTTGTACGGGGGTCGTTGCGCGCAAAATCGCACGGCATGCTTCTCGGAGAACACCGCTGTCTGGAATTTCGTGTTGGAATCTCGATACGAAAGATATCGAAAGGGTATATAGCCGGATAACTGCCCTTGAGCCGAATGATATCGCGGATGGGTCATTCGATAGGGCATCTAAAAAAAACTATAGCGTGTAAACTTTTAACCCTATATCTTGATCGGGAGGGTAGTTATGGGGTAAAATTGAAAAATCAGTTTTTCGACTATCTGCCCTAGTTAACGGGGTTTAGAAATTCTGAAAAAAATCTGACACATGTCAGAACACCGGAATATATATTCTGCAATTCGTTTTAGATTTTCAAATTGAAAATTCTGCTTGTACAACATCAAAAACTTCAAACAAATTTTTAAAATCGACAGATTTCACATGGAAGTTCTAGAGTGACTAACTTTATATTTTTGCAGTACCGATATATTATTATAAGTATCATGTATGAATTTTTTCACATTTTTCGGTTTCTTGCGCCGTTGTTAAAAAAAATAAAAACCGATTTTTTCGCCATTTTTTCCGTGAAAAACGAAGCTAACCTTCAAATTGTAACATTTTATTCATTCTGTGAGCCTATTGGATACTGATAAACCTTGAACATTTCACAGAAATAATTGAAAAATGAAATTAACTTAATTAGTACTCTACTACGTCAGCGCGTAACATCTGAAAATATTAACCATGTTCCCAACAGTTCGGTTGGGTCAGCGCGTTAGGAACGTGAATGGCGAAAAAATCGGTTTTTATTTTTTTTAACAACGGCGCAAGAAACCGAAAAATGTGAAAAAATTCATATATGATACTTATAATAATATATCGGTACTGTAAAAATATAAAGTTAGTCACTCTAGAACTTCCATGTGAAATCTGCATTTTTTTCAATTTTTTTGAAGTTTTTGATGTTGTACAAGCAGGATTATCAATTTAAAAATCTAAAACGAATTGCGGAATATGTATTCGGGTGTTTGACATGTGTCAGATTTTTTTCAGAATTTCTAAACTCCGTTAACTAGGGCAGATAGGCCAAAAACTGATTTTTCAATTTTACCCCATAACTACTACCCTCCCGATCAAGATATAGGGTTAAAAGTTTACACAGTATAGATTTTTTGTGGATGCCCTATCGAATGACCCATCCGCGATATCATACATTTTGACCATCTTATCCGGCTATACCCTTTGACAGGAAAATCCGAGATGGCGGTGCGGAGGAGCGTCCGATTTCGCGTGTCGAACGACCGGTATACGTATCGAGTTGGAGTCTGTGCGATGTTGTAGCTTACCGGGATCGAGTTGTTGCGAACGGGGGACCGTGGTCGCAACGTGCTCCGAAATCCTTCGAGAAAATGCAGTCTGCTCTTGGTGGGGCTCGGAGTCGTCGAGGGTTCGTCGAACGTACCAGCACCGGTGCGAGATCGTTGTAGAAGCGACGCGGTGGTTGTCGCGGCCGCAGCCGCGGTTCCGGTTGTTGTCGCGGTCGCTGACGACGTCATAATTGCCGCTACCAGGGTTTTCGCAGCAGAAGCGGAAGCAGCGGCGGTGGCCGAACAGGAGGTCGTCTCGTTCTTTCCATCCTCGTTCGGTTTCGACAAGCACCGCGTTATCGTCGGTGAAACCGTCGAAAGAACGCTTCCTCGACACGGAGATTCTGGGCTCGCGCCACGACTGTACGCCAGCAAATTATAAATCAAATTTAAACACGGTACCGCATCCATGGACGCGCGCGCCTTTTCTTGGTCTGACGCGGTTACGGTATTTCGTTTCTGGCTCGACTCAACGCTCGGATTATATCCTATTCGTTCGTACGAGTTTTAATATCTTTTTGTTCGTGAACTCGATGCTCGTGTCTTGACCGACGCGACGCGCGTTTACGGAGGTCGCATCGTCTCGAAGATTTTAGAAAATTTTGTCGCGCGGTGTCGATCGACTTTTGCAAATTGTAATTTTAGATGGTAGTCGTTTCCTACTTGTTTAAAGTTTAACCCTTTACTCGAGTCGGTGGCCATCGTGCGAGTTCAACGGAAACCTCGTACGGCAATGGTCTCGATACTAAAACACGGTTGCACCCGAGCAAAAATAAAGGACGCGATATCTACGATAGATTGTCCCGCGGATAAAAGTATTGAAATATGTATATTCCGAGGGACGATTACGAAAAGATTCGGCTAGAGTCGCACGTTGGACCACTTTTGGAAAAATGTACAGGCTCTCGTAAAGGTTCAAACGCGAGCGAATCAACGAAGGAACACCAATCACCGAAGCCCGACACACCCCCGTGTATCCAGTGCCGTTGTTAGTTTACTGGAAATATCTTTGTGCGTCGAGGAATAGGCTCGGAGTGGAATCTGCGGTTTGTTCGATCGCGAACGATCGACGCAGTACCGTGTTTTGGCAAACGATAAGAGAAACAAGCTGTTAGTAAAACGGAGGGTAAGTAAGTTTGTTAGAATGGGCATGGGAGAAGGACGCATCACACACGAAAATGTTGATCAATGTACAATTTATTCTAAACAAAATGTTTACGGTCTCGCGGATCATTAGTCTTACTTTTTTAATGTCGTCTCTCGTGAATGCACATCTATGTACAGCATACTATCCCCAACTCCTTTCCATCCACCTTGTATTATATAAACATTATTAAAAGTATTATACACTTGCAACGTTAAGTTGTTAATAGGTAATGTATGTTCCTGTTGGGGGGTGGAATAGCACCTGAACTATAATAATACCTTGCGCGTCGTGTACCTCTGGCGGTTCTCTGTTTTCTTGCACGCGGTTTTATCTTTCTTTTGCTTTTTTCTTTTAAAGATACAAGTTAAGCACAATACGTATACTATGAATATTATAATCGTGGTTCCTCTATTCTTAATCGTTAATATACGTTTTCGTCAAACGGAGGAAACTGTTTGAACAAATGAGTGGCGGTTTCTAGCAAAAAAAGTATGAATTTTGACATCGTGTTCGTTGTACTCAACTATTAAACGATTCATATTAGATTTTCTCAATGAAACTTTTCTCGTCGAGGTCACTGTATTACCCCACCCCTCATCGACGCGCGGCTCCACGCACATACAAATACACAGCACGCATTCGTACACGCACTCACGCACGCACGCACGCGTCAAATACATGCAGACCCACGGCACAGATACATGACGCACGTATACGGAAACATGCAGCAGACACGCACTTTTATTTCTTGTTCTCTTTGTCTTCAAACACGACGTACGAGTAAAGGAATAGTGTGTCGGTGTTCTTTCGGTGTGTGTGTGTGTGTGTAGGTGTGTGACTGTGTACGTGTGCGCGTGTGTAGGGTTTGGGATGTGTGAGTGTGTGCGTGAGTGAAGAGGGTGGAATTCGTGTAACAGTGAATATACATTGTTATACCTACCCCCACCTGCACAGGTGTGCGAACATATAGTCGAGGAATAACAGAGTCCCGTTTAATTCGCATCGAGTTGCATCTTATCGCGTGACATCGCATTGCATCGTATCGCATAGCATCGTATCGCATCCGTAAGTGTAGTATGTATACCGATCTCGTCTGGCTCTGTGTCGTGTCGTGTCGTATCGTATAGTATAGTATAGTATGGTATAGTTATGGTACCGTATCGTTTTGTCTGTTAATCGTACGATAAAGTACATATATTGCATAGTAATGTAAATGATCGTGTCTCGGGTGAACCGTAGCAAGCCCGGTCGGAGAAACGTCTATAAAATGACTCGAAAAAGGAGGTAGGTACATTAAGTAGCCAGTGAGTGTATATATAGTGAAAGGCGCTCTCGCGCTATAGCCCCTCCACAGCAACAGCGAGGTAGAGATTCTCAGACTGCGATGTTAAGGCAAACAAGAGGAAGCACTTCGCACAATATGGCGGAGAGAGAGAGAGAGAGTGAAAGAGAGAGATAAATAGATAGATAGATAGATAGATAGATAGAGAGAGAGAAAGAATAACGCACGTGTACCGTGATTAGAGAGAATAAATATTCTGGTAGTGGTGAGAGAACGAAATTACGAGAAGGAAAAAAACAGAGAAACGAACGGGCTATTATCTTACAGGAGACGACTACGGTTCTCTAGCGTTACAGCGCAGTTCTCTGTATCATTTTTCTTCATATATATATATAAAATATACAAAAATATGTCGGAACGAATCTTCACAGGTCGAGCGTTGAAAGAGAGTCAATGCAATGTTGTGTGAATTAGATAGAGAGACGCTTACAGTGGATCTTTGGTAAGTTCCTTTTGGTAGGCAATCGGCGACTGTATCGCCTTCAGAAAGTCACGTTGGGTCTGCAGGATGGCAGTGATCGTTTCTACCCATTCCTGCTTCCGTGGCCCGGTTTCTTCGAGAGCGCTGCAAAAGAATCTGAGGCCAGGTTTCCGGGGGTCTGTCGATCGGATCTCGAACTTTTCCGGATCGTCGTAGCACTTCTCCAGACTCAACTTGTTCACCTGCCAGGAGAAACAACGCGTGTCAACGTTTATTCGAGCTACGAGGAACAACGAACCAACGAATCGGGTAAAGAGAAAAGGGCGGTACAGTAAATCCTCTATAAACGCATAAAATACATCCCCTCCACTTAGTAATTTGATCTCGGCTCGGGTATATCGGTGTGAGCTGCTACTACTAATGCGACGCGGATAGTCGCAGTTGTCGGCACGTGCATCATCACAATGTAACACCAATCTTTAATCTTTTTTATTATTACTTATTTTTTTATGAATCTTTCATCGATATATTTGTGGCATTTTTCTGATTAAAACAAGACCAAACACGACATGATTTCAAATGTGTAAATACTGTTGTAGTATTTAGTGGTTTAAATGGCTATGAACGTTTCGGGCGCAAAGAAGAACAGCGTATGGGAAAGAAAGAGACGCGGAGAGCAGCAGTCTCGCTTTACACGCGCTGTCCTTCTCTACGTTCGGCTCGGCCTTTGAAGCTCGAAAAATAGCTAACCGTAACGGATAAACGCATAGCTATCCCCACGAGGTTTATGCGTTTCTAGAGGATTTACCGTAGTATGTATTCGAATCGAGTCCAACAAGGGGGTCGTAAAAGGACTCCTACCTGGATATGAGCTTTGTAAATGTAGGCGGGATTCGTGAACTGCGTTTTCTTGCCGACAGCTTCGCTGAAGATGATGTTTTGCTCGAAGAGAAACACATGCCATTCCCTACCTCTGCTCGAGAGATTCGACAATTCGGAGACCAAGAGCGGACCGTGCAGTAACAATTTGCCCTGTGCGGTGATCTTTCCCTGAAAGAAACACCGAGACGGATGAAAACGCATCGGTTCGTTCGAACGAGAATCGGAAGAACCGGGCTCTACGACAAAGATCGCTTACGTCGAATCCCTGCAGTCTCCCGACATCCATCATGTCGTTGGCCGCCTTCGGAATAACGCGCATCACGTGAACCGCGGCTCTCAAACCTTCGATTTCCGAGGTTCTTCTTGTTCGTTCGGTGAGTCTCAACGCTTCTCTAAGAAGAAGCTGATATTTGGTGATCCTCTGCACGGGCTTGATCAGAAGGTCGCACAGTTGTAACCGGTGTCCGAGCTTCTGTCTCAGATCCTACGGCACACGACCAATCGACTATTTATAGAAACGAAAAATGCCAAACGCCAAGAAGAGCTCGACGAAGAGCACAGGCCGTACCTCGAAGTAGGTGTCGATATACTCGGAAACAATGTACTCGGAGACAGGTTTGTTTTGACAATAGACGACGTACATATGTAGCTTCCTTTCGTATCTTTTGAAAAGTGGACCGAGCTCTTCCGGCCGCTCCAGGCAACGTTCCAGCGCTTTCAAGAAGAAACTATTCCCGGCAAAACATGGAATTAACTACGAACCTCTTTGAACCGTACGATCGATCCTGCTACTACTGCGTTACAAGACAAATTTCAAAGGAAAACTCACTCTCTGTGCCACTCGTAGATCGCCTCTATATTGCCAAATACCATTTTATCCTTTCCGCCGCGCAAATCCTCCGGCAAAGGGATCTCGCATTCGGGATTCCGCATCAGCGCCAGGTAGCCCTCGACTATTTGCCCGAGATCGTTCACGTAATCCTTCTCAGTTTCCACTAATTCTCGGATGACGAACTGTCGCTTCGTTAGAATGGTACTTTCGGCGTCGGACTCCTCCATGGAAATGTAAGGCGGATTGTTGGTCGTCGTCGTCGCCGCCGCCGTGGCCATTGTGGTCGACGTAGCCGTGGCTGTTGCCGCCACTGCCACCGCCGCCGTCATCGTCGTCGTCGCTGCCATGGCGGTAACGATTTCCGCCGTGGACGCCGAGGAGCCTTCGTTGTAGACATCCTCGTCGCCAACCACAGCGACGCTCGAACTCTTGCCGCTGGGCGTTCGCAACAGGCTCTGCCTCTCCTGGTTCTCCGTGTGCTGTTCCTGTCGTCGTGGTTGATCACGCGTTATCGGACAACGTCAAACTCGTTCGTATTCATCCGACCGGGCACACTTACCATTCTCTCTTTTACGATCTGCTCGATCTCTGCTAAGTCGACCGTCGTGGCACCGTCCAGGATCTTCGTGGACCGCTCGGACGCCTGCGGGACGAAACACACGAGAGTCAATTTATTTGCAAGCGCAAATCGTCTAAGTTGCAGTACAATTCTTCTTCGTTGGATGAGCAAACCCCGCGAACGAAATCCAACGATCTTCGTAATACATGTACAGTCGGTCTCGTAACCGATGGCAAACGCTTTAAATCGAATAACTTTTTCATAAATGGACCAAACAACTTCAGCTTTTCTGCCAAGCTAGGTGGATTAGATTATCGATCGATTGGTTTACAAGTTGTAAACGATTAAAAACGATTCAACACGATCGAAGAGTTATCCAATTTAAAGCAGGGATTCATACCGGTATTATACCGGTATTACCTCCATAACCTTTATAGAAACCGAAATACCGAAATACCGAAATACCGGTATAACGCGATACCGGTAAATGGAAATACCGGTATATCTCAAGACCTCATACCGATATTATACCGGTATTTTCCGGTATTTTCCGGATTTTGTTTAAACATTTATTTTAACACTACATTGTTATTGAAATAATACTTCAAATAATGAATGTAGAAAAATTGCTTGAATTATAAATAACAAAAATTGCTTTAGCAGTATCACCAACACAAGTTAGTGTTAAAGATTGGTTTCTTCTTTAAAATATGTATCATCACCATTGTGCTATAACTTATCCGATGATATTATTAACGGTATGTTAATACACAGAAATAATAAAAATGTAAGTTTATAAATTGTTAAATTGTATATATATTGTTATTGTTCGATTCGAAAATAAAATCGCGTCTTAATTTTAAATTATCATGTTTACCTTTACTAGCGTAATACTGACAGCCAAAAGTGTATCGGTTTAAAATTGTAAGTCTCTAAATGCAATAAAAATTATATTGTACCGCGTACAATAAACTAAAAGTGCCTGCACGCTCTGTCCCGGGCTCTCGATCGTGCGATAGATGACTACACGCACACGACGCACGAGCACGAGCCGCGCCATGAGCTCGCGCACACTGTGACAACTCACTTATATAGGTGGCGTTCAAACGACATTGTATCGCGTGATATAGAAAGAGACAGAGAAACCGAAAAATACCGGTATTTTATATCGGTTACCGGTATAGCTCTGTTTGCCCAATACCGGTATGAAAATTATACCGGTATTAAGTCCCTGATTTAAAGTGTGTGCCGTCAATTATGACACCGACCGTAGGTCATTGTTTATTCGCCTCGAAACGCTTTATCGGAACATGAATGAAATAACATGTCGTTCTGTTAAAATAAATAGAGTTGACCTTGATACTTGGTTAACACCTCGCAACATATAATCAAATTGGTAACGTCGAAGATCATAGGCTCGAAACCCAGAAAGTATCATGCGATGCATTTTTTCTCTATCGCGAACAACGAGCGAGACATTCGGTCGACCTACAGTATTTCACCGGTAATTGTCCCAAAAGTCTCCGACAGAATTGTCCCTGAGATATCCCCACTAGTGCGGGGTGTACCCCCTTGAGGGGCGGTGAAGCTCGAGAAGCCTCGGTCGCCGAGAAATATGACACCATGCGGCTCGGGTATATCGGTGAGACCACACTAATCCGAATTTCCAACTTCTTTATTATTCATTATTTTTTTATGGGACTTCGATGACCATATTTGTGGCATTTTTCTAATAAAAATCTTTCCTCCGCCCGAAACTTTAATCGTCGATTACACAAGTAAATATCATCGGAATTATATCATATTTGGTATCATTTGTATTAGAAAAATGCCACAAACATGGTCATCGAAGTCCCATCAAAAAATAATGATTCATAAAGAAGTTGGAAATTCGGATTAGGTATGTTTACATTTCTCGGTGAGGGAGGCCTCTCGAGCTCGGCTGTCCTTCACGTTCGGCAAACTTCGATGATATCCCTCCGGCATAATTGTCCCTTCGCAAACCCGTATTGTGGACAATTATCGATGAAATACTGTATTTTAAACGCTGCCCTCCGTATATTAACGATTCTTTGTACACGAATGATTCTCACCCGAGACTTTCCGCAACTTTCCGTGGGTATAGCGGCACCGGAAGCTCCGTTGGCGGTTCCTACGAGGATGGGATCGGTGATGGGTTTCATGGGCGGCGGAAGTTCCAGATCGTCCTCGACGTCGTCCGCTCCGTTTTGTTCGGAATAAGTCAGAGCCTCGGCATCGTCGGGCTCCGGCTGGTCCTTCTCTGGCTCGGAGGTTTGCTCGATCTCGCTTTCCTCCTCGTCCTCGACGTCGACTTCGGCCCGAATGTCCGCGTCGAGGTCCGTCGCGTCGGACGCTGCAGCGGAGACGTGCGTCGATGTGCCGGCTAAAGTGGACGTCAAAGCAGAAATGGATATTGGCCCGGCGGACCTCGATACTCGCGTTTGATCCGCACCACTGGGCAACTTGAATCGCTTTTCCGAAACGTGCTTCTTCAGCGTGGAACGATCGGCGGACGCGAGCGCGGTCGATGTGGACGCCGGCGTCGGCGTCGGCGTTGCTGCCGCTGTCGCTGTCGCCGTTGATTTCTCAACTTTACCTTGGCTGAGCTTACGCAACGGTGGTGGCAGCCACTTTCGCCTGCACGGTTGGAGAATTACAAATTTCTAGGCTCGTTGGTTATTTCGTTAAGGGGCTAACATACACCTTGGTGGCTCTGGTTTACAAATATTTTTATTCGATCGTGGAACATCGATACCTCTAATTTTTTTCTTGACGAAATTACTAAAGGTTCTCGTAAAACATCTGCTCCCTTGGGCACGCTGTGGACGTACAGTGGCCCCAAGTCGCAAAAACATGATCTAAACCTCGACTATGAATTTTCAGGTAATGAAAATTCAGTTTTTACTGCCGGGTTAGGTAAGTACTGTTCAGGGATTCATACCGGTATACAAAATACCGGTATTATACCGGTATTACCTCCATAACCTTTATAGAAACCGAAATACCGAAATACCGAAATACCGGTATAACGCGATACCGGTAAATGGAAATACCGGTATATTTCAAGAACTCGTACCGATATTATACCGGTATATACCGGTATTTTCCGGTTGTACCTTCGTAACCTTCATAGAAACCGAAATACAGGTATGACGGCATATCGCTATATGAAAGTACCTGTATATTTTCTGATATTTGCTGGTAATTTTTTAAATTTTCTTATTTTATTTAAACAAAAAAATTTCATAATCTTTTTAAATCGGGGATTGAAAACTTATATCGGTCCCGGTTCTCGAAACAGTTACGAAGAACCCAATTATTTATAATTTAAACAATTTTTAAATAACTAAATTTTTATAATTTGTTTCTATATTTATTACTTGTATTATAATTTAAATAATTTACGAAAATTAAATTTCGCTGTCTTCCTTTAATAACATGAACGCTTCTTTCGAAACTGTGCAATGTGATTATCTGATTTATACAATGGTAGAGTTTTCTGGCCCACGAACCCATTTATCCCCCCGTTTAGTACGATATGAGAGAGCGAGATGGAAGATGGTCTTCTAGCGAACAGAAGCGTTCAGATAGTCAACGACCAACATAGTTTGCATTTACCGTGTGCAGTAAAGATATACAAATATAGACGTGGTAATGATTTTTCAGGTAATAAGAATTCTTTTACTTTACACTAGTTTCCACGCTACCAGGTGTACGTAGTCCCTTAAATCGAACTTTCGGTCACGCTTGTTACTCACCCGCTGAAGCCGCGTCTCTTGTTCCCAGGAGAACTCGTGTTTGCCGTGCTGCTTCCATCGCTCGCAACGCTTTCTGAAATAGATAAACGACAAATTTTTCATTGGTCGACGAGCTTCGAAGAAGAACGATTCTACGATAACGCGATCTTCTTTTCAGAAATTATGCGTTCTAATCGATGAGTCGTTGGTTCGAGGCAGGGATTGAAACTGTTATGATATCGGTTCCTCTTCTCGAAACAGTTATGAAGAACCGAAACGATGTTATAACTGTTACGAGAATATCGGTTCGGGCTTACATCGGTTACGGTTATGGTTCTCGAGAACCGATATTATTTCGGTTCTAAAACAGTTATTTTTCTTTAACTACTTTTAAGTAGTTATTTATTGTTATTTATAATTTAAACAATTTTTAAATAAATAAATTTTTATAATTTTTTTCTATAGTCATTATTTGAATTGTTATTTCAATACTTTATTGTTAAAATAATTGTTTAAATAAATAAATTTTCATAATTTGTTTCTATACTTATTATTTGAAGTATTTCAATAATTTGTTGTTAAACTAATAAAGTATTGAAATAACAATTCAAATAATGACTATAGAAAAAAATTATAAAAATTTATTTATTTAAAAATTGATTAAATTATAAATAACGATAAATAACTACTTAAATAATAAATATAGAAGGCCGAAGACAATGCAGAATAGAATACAGAATGACGGAAGACAGAACCGAAACCCAGAACCGAAAAATAACTGCTTTAGAACCGAAATAATATCGGTTCTCGAGAACCGTAACCGTAACCGATATAAGCCAGAACCGATATTCTCGTAACAGTTATAACATCATTTCGGTTCTTCATAACTGTTTCGATCAGAACCGATATATAACAGTTTGAAACAATTTCAGTCCCTGGTTCGAGGAAACTACCAGCATGCGAAGCGCGTATCGCTCTGCGGAGTTTCCCGAGCGGCGACTTCGTTGTTCGGTAATAAAGTCGATCGCTATTCTGTCGAAATCATACGGACGCGTTAACCTTGGGACATCGGTGCTCGGATTCGTAGAGACTACTCGGATCTTCGACGAACGATTTAACTTTGCTATTCTATCGTATTCGGTTCCACGAGAAAAGATCGAGTCCGAAAGAATACTTGGGAAAATAAGTTGAAGAAAGATCAACGAACAAGAGCATGAACGATTGTCGGAAACGTCCGGATCCCCAGGGTTAATCTCGAGAAGCGAACGAGAACCAAGATGGGAGAGGAATAGGGAAAACCGTGCATATTCTGCCTATCGTTTCGGTAGAAATCTCGGCACACGAGAGCGTGCCTCCCGGTTGCCAACAAGTTAATGTGACACAATTTTAGAAAAGGTTATCGACCATCGATGCAGAGTACGTCGATTACGCCGAATATGTAACACCTTGCTCCACTGGTACGCCAATCGGAGACTCACCGGTCAAGGACATAGTTATCCCGGTACGTACATCGTCGTATTGATCCAATACGGCTGCGTCGGAGCGCGCGTACCATAAACGTTCTCAAATATATAACCGTATTTTGACACCGATCTACCGGTGGCTTTGTACAGTATAATACAACATTGCACAGTGCGCATAATACATATGCAGCACCTATGGAACCGCGTACCAATGTACTCGCACGATTATTCCAACTCGCGCTTCCCTTCGCTGCAGAGATTTCACTTGAAATTTTTCATTGCACCGTGTTTTTCGTGTCCTACGTCGTAATCTACTTTCATCGGTTTACCTTCGGACGTTGCGTTAACTTAACTTATTCCGTCTCGGTTCGATTTGCTCGTCTAACTCAACGTTTTAGCATTTTCCTCCTTCGCGGAAAATCTGTGTGTTTTTCAATGGGAAATGTAGTCGCGCATGAAAATTTTAACAAAAGTTTTTTGTTTAAACAATATATTAAAAATTTGATTTTTTTTTGCAGTTTCTCTTGTTTATTGTTGGTTAATTTTAATGTAAACTTGGGTGTGTGATCTTTGATCCAAAATAGGGGATACATGTTTCAGGATTTCCTTTCTTTTTGCCATTTAACAATAATTATGCATAATGAAAGATCTTGCACCTGGCGTGCGTAGGAAGGAATTCTGGCTGGTTTTATCGAAATATAAGCATTTAGTATAAACGTGTATAGTATTTTAAACAATACCACTGGGTTATGTGTCGTTTATTGTTTTATTAGTAGCTAAAGAAGGTGGCGCATGTTGCAGTGTGGCTACGTTTCGAAATTCATGTATCCTGCTTCTCTGTACCTATAAATCAGGTCAAACTTTTGTTAAAATTTTCATGCGCAACTACATTTCCCATTGAAAAACACACAATTTAAAAAAAAATTCAAATTTCTTCGACCTCTGGTTTCCGAGATATCTCAAAAAATATGGTTTTGACCCCCAACTTTGAGGGCTGTTTTCACCCCTTCAAAGTGGATGAGTTGCCGATAAAAAAAAAACACGTGTCAAATATTTTTCAAAGAACTATAAGCTCCCATAAGTTTCGTCATAATCGGATTTTCGCATCTGAATATGTTCCCTTGTTAGTCAATTCGCTGCCTATGCCTTTTTGCGTTTCGATGAACGATGAACGATTATTACAGATTTCGGTGCGCTGAAAACAACTTTCGGGTTCGTGTTAAAAAGAAAAGAAAATATTCAAATTTGTTGGATCGTGGGTAAGGCCGTCCCATAAATCGTATTGTATCTTGGCCGTTTAACCGTACAAATGTACCAAGGGACGTTCGACGCTAGGGCTGTATCAGGTCACTTTAAATTGCGTTTGTCTCAAGAATGTAGCAGTAGACTTTTGTCTATACGTATAACTACAAACGGTCAAATTTTGCGGATACTTTATGAGCTTATAGCTCGATGACTGTTTGGTTGCGACATATGGTTTCTTTAACTCTTTGGGGCACGCTGGGATTAAAAGTATCCCACCTTTTTGATGCACCGTACTGCATGGTGGGACATTTTTAGTCCCACCTCGAAATATTGCAACAGCTGCATGCGCATAGGTACGTCAATAACAACGTGGTTGTTGATTTTTTTAATAATAATAACAACAACCCTACAGACACTGGTAACGTTAATTGGTTAAAAAACTTAACAGATGTTAATATCCCAAAAACTGTAGAAAAGGTTTAAAAAAAAAAAAAAAAAAAAAAAAAAAATTAGATCGAACCTTTGCGCCAAAAAGGTATTGATGTAAGTACGACGACGGTATTCTTTTAGAAATGTCCACCTATCCAAAGGCGCGGATACACCTCTGGAACGAATGACCATTGCTATTCTTACACCCTTTAGAAAAGGTTTTGCTTGAACAACTCGCCGTAGCGCGAGAAGAAACGACGCAAGTTACGGGATAACCTAATAGTTAGCGCCAGCGTACTGACCTGCGTCGTCTGGTAGTATGGTGGCGACCACGCTCTGGGTATTTAATCCAGTGGACGATACGCCGGTGGTTACCGCAGCTGCTGTCGCGGCCGCAGCCGCCCCCGCAGCCGCAGCCGCAGCCGCAGCCGCTGCCGAAGACGACGACGACGACGAAGACGAGGACGAAGACGTTAATCCGATGGCGGAGGACGATGACACGGGTGTCGTGATTCCACCAGAACTCGATGACGTTTGACTCTGATTGCTCGACTGTTGGTGATATTGTTGCTGCTGCTGCTGATTGTGGTGATGTTGGTGCTGGTGCTGTTGATGTTGGTGCTGATGCTGTTGGCTCGGAGTCTTTCTAGACGGGGATGTCTTGTTGGAAGCTGGCGGTGGTTGTTTCAACGCGCTCGTCGGCACCAACCCCTCCGGTGGAGGATCGACCTGTCCTTGCGCAACCAGCAGACGCACGTGGGTCCACTCGGCTGTGTTGACACCGCTGATGTTACTTCCATTTTCCAATACCTCGACTTGCTGACCTTTCGTCACCGTCAACTCCCTCGAGCCAGGTGCCGCCGAGTGATCCGCGATAACCCAAGTCAGCTCGGTTACGCCGGTCTGGAATCATTCATCGAGAACCATAAATAAATGCTTCTTCTCGTCTCTCCGCGCACAGCGGTGGGTCGTTGTTAGAAAGTAGGTGGAATTAATTCAACAATTTTCTTGTCATTAAACAGGTTCGAGCTGGGTCTTTTCGTAGGCTAATACTTGAAATTCACTGGAATTCATTTCTCAATTCTTAAATAAATAACAGTCGAGTTCAATTCTCTTGAAGCAATGTATCGAACAGTTCTTGGCGTCCCGAGTGTTCTGTTTTCTATTGAAGAAACTTTGATATCTTTTCCTCGTACTGTAGGGATGATACTGTACCAAATTACCGTACCGAATACCGCCCATTACTACGATGATAGTAACGGTAACGACGCGACGATCCGTTAAAAAACAATATTATTGATTGCGGTTTTCAGAACAGATAAAAAGTACGACGTGAATGATTCGAGAAGTAAATTGTAAAATCTCAGACGGAGATTGAGACGTGAAAAGTTGTGAAAAAAGTTTAATTTATTGTACCAGTTGTGATTTTTTGTGTTCAATTATATATATTTTTATATTTATCGCCTTTGATCCTACAGTACTAAAGTCGTAATTTATTGTTACGCCATCACGGAAAATAATATTCTGCCCTCTTCGTATTGGAGTAGGATGCTATGACTTTTTTGGTATGTCCATAAGACATTAATTGCTTGAAATAGCAAAGTTTCAATTTCTTGGACTGAAAAGCCCTCGACAGGGGTAGTTTTATAAAGAGAATTATTCGTTCTAGTAAGTATTACCAAAATTCGACTCCACGACTCCAAAATGGCTCTGAAACCGTTTTGATTGCAATTAATAATGTGTAAGTAACAGAGCCATCGATTTTGTCCAACTTTTTGCGATTTTGGACCACTGTGCGACAGACAGGGTCAACGATTGCGATCGTATCGTTTACGACTCGATGCTTTAATTTTGATTTATCGGATCGAAACGTACTACTTCGTTTCGTTCGGTGCTACGCATACCTATTTCTCGTTCGCTTGGAAAACACGGGATTAAATTGCGGCGCGCAACCCACCATCACAATTTTCTATTTTTTTAGTTTTTCGCGTAAAAATCAATCGTACGATTCGAAAGGATATAAGAAAAAATGGATTTTCGACGTAATCTTCTCGACGCCATCTTATAGAATAACTATTGCATCGGAATAGAAAACGTAAAGTATTAATATTATTATTGCAATTGTACGATTTACGATTGATCTTCCAGCAGGCGAACAACAATTTGGTTCGGTCCGCCTTTTGTATTTTTACCATAAGTGTCTGGATTATTTAAGAAGTTTAAAATAGCTCTACTCGACCTTCCCACTCTACGAGAAAATTTCTGCGACACTAATGTTTTCGTTCGCGTGTGCTAAAAATTACACCTTTTTCGCCGCTTAAATATTTCCCACGTGCTGTTGTTCAAAATAAACCTGTGACGTTGTCGACGTTTAATATGATTACAATAAAAAATGTTAAAACACGATGTATCGATGTTACAGTTACGCAAATTATTTCGTACATATACGAGAGCAACTTTAACATGATTTAACATAAAGTCCAACAATAAAACCCTGGAGTCGGAGGCTGAGGAACTAATAATTAAATAAAAACTGTTAACAGAGAAGGTAAGAATAATTAATTTAATTCTGCGTCACATAATTCTCAACTGATCACGAATTAAACTTATTGTACTTATTATTGCTTATATTTTAATTTGTGCTTTATACAGGTACCATAGACTTTGTGAATTTTTAAATCTTACCTGGAGATTCTGGAAAATACAGAAACAATTTTACTCGACTAGCGATTCGTTAAACAAGTAGAAGAGTATTATTAACTAATTAATTAATTTGGACCTGTTTATTTAAAAAAAAAAAGTGCTAAAATTTGTTATACTTGTACACATATTTAAAAATTGCAAGAAAGGCTATTAAATAAACATAAAGTATATTACATTTTACAGTATTAAAAATGAATTCTTGTTAATATTCTTCACTCCAAATTTCACTTCAATATCTTTAATAGTTTAAAAGTTATACCAAAATGTCCCCGTATTTCTCGATCGGGACCACTGTGCGCCGTAGCATTGAGAATCGCGTGACGTCCGTTGGAGCCGTCATAGTCAAGTTTAGCAACCAAGATCTACGAGGTTTCGGAGACGCGGTGTATCAGGGCAAGGGGGCTGGTAAGGAATTTTCTTCGTTGGATAGTCTTGTTTCTCTGTTCGGGCCACGAACGAGACGCGAGAAGATCGTAGGACTTTGAACTTGGAACGTAAAAGATTCACGAGCTAAATGAAAAATGCGAGCACCCGTACGAGATGCATGGGAGCCGGTGAGACGAGTTGAAATCGGAGTTGAGCAAGTGGAAAGTTGAAGGGAGCGGAGACGAGCGCGGATTGACAAAATGCCGAGCACCGATTATCTATGGACTTTGCAGACCGATGGAGCGTTTAATGGATTACCGATGCTCCGGTGATTTCGATTTTATCGAAATAGCTTGTCTTCGGTGGACAGTCTACGGTCTTCCTAACCGTACCTAACGCGCCTATATTTCTCCCGAGATCGAGCTCGAGCGTGCCGCGCGAGGAGCAAACAAACGAAAACAGGCATGAATGGTAGGTAAGTACTCAAGTACGTGGGGGCGCGTCGATTCTCTTCTATCCTTCTCCGTTTTATCGCGTTTCGGTTCTCGATTCTCGGTTTACGGCTCTGGATGTACACACTATTTACTTTTTGCCATTATGTCGCGCGCGATAACCGCGACTCGACGCATCATCGAAGATAAGCCTTGTAATCGTCGTCGCGACAGAACGCGACTTCCGGAGAAGCGGAAAGAAAGGTGTGGAGCGTGTGGTCACCTTCGAGAAGCATCAATAATTTTAACGTTCTGACATCAGCGCGTTTTATGAGCTAGTCTATTCCATTATACTCTGTGTAAATAACATAGATCCACAAACCGCGTATTTTGAATTTTCATTACCGGCTGAAATAATAAAGTTTGAAAAAGTGCCATTTTTATTTTTTCATGTAATTCCCATTAATTGCAATTTCGTCAAAATCTTTTTTGCACGTCTTAAAAGTATATCGATGCTTCTAATTGTTCAAAAAAAGTCAAGTAGTTGGGTGAAAGGGCCTAGCCGAATAAGATGGTCAAAAGTGCCCTTAGAGGTTTTCCAATGACCATTGAACCATTCGAAAGCTGACCAAGAAAAACCCCACTGAGTAAAATTTCAGCCCCCTAGCTTGACCGTGAGGGTAGTTACAGGGTAAATTAGATTTCGCGCTTTTCCACGCATTTTCCGCATCTTTGATGCTTTCTAAAATTCTGAAAAAAATGTGGCATGTTTCGGGTCTTCAGGTGCATTTTTGAGAATTTTTTCAGATTTTTTTGGTTTAAACTGTGCCCGTAAAAAATGAAAAACGCTCAAAACGTCGGAAAAATGCAGATTTCTCGAAAATATGAAAACATGCTATTTTGCTGTTTAGTTCCCCGACGTAGTACCACAACCGCCAGTGTCCTCAATTTTTTTTAGATTTTTTCTTGTGGAAGATCATTGTTAAAAACTATGAAAACCAAATTGCTTCGACGTTTTTGCTGTGAGGAGGAATAAATTTAAGAAGAATATATGTGATCAAAATAAAGATAAATGTGATACATATAAATGTGATAACGTTAAAAATTGCTTAATGTACACCTGCGGTAAAATCAGGAAGCGTAACTTTCCCCCCTCGCAGCAAAAGCGTCGAAGAAATTTGGTTTTCATAGTTTTTAACAACGATCTCCCACAAGAAAAAAATCTAAAAAAAAAAATTGAGGACACTGGCGGTTGTGGTACTATGTCGGGGAACTAAACAGCAAAATAGCATGTTTTCATATTTTCGAGAAATCTGCATTTTTCCGACGTTTTCAGCGTTTTTCATTTTTTACGGGCACAGTTTAAACCAAAGAAATCTGAAAAAATTCTCAAAAATGCACCTGAAGACCCGAAACATGCCACATTTTTTTTCAGAATTTTAGAAAGCATCAAAGAGCGGAAAATGCGTGGAAAAGCGCGAAATCTAATTTACCCTGTAACTACCCTCACGGGCAAGCTAGGGGGCTGAAATTTTAATCAGAGGGGTTTTTCTTGGTCAGCTTTCGAATGGTTCAATGTTCATTGAAAAACCTCTAAGGGCACTTTTGACCATCTCATTCGGCTAGGCCCTTTGAAGAAAGTTATTACGATTTAAAGGGCGTACGAACACTTTTGCGGGCCACCGTACATATCGAGTACAATGAATATATTCTACAAGCCCTTAGGTCACGACAGGGCTAGAACATACAAATTCATTCGCGCTAGAACATACAAATTTGTTCTTTACGCGACTACGCGACGAGAAATGTTTTGTACGGGGCGTCGTTCTCGAATTCTATTTGAATCGGACTCGCGAGACAGGGTCGCGATCGAGAAGAAGCGAAGGTTTTTCCGATCGAATCTGTATCGGAGCTGGTGCACGCGACGAGGATCCGACGGTTCTATGTACGATTGTACGACGATAAACGGCCGAGAAGTCAAAATAGTTAGAAGAGGCTAACCGGTTGTGGTCCTGCGTCGCATTCCGCCCGACGAAAATAGACTTTTTCCACGTGCCAAATTTTGCCGATTCTACTCGAATCTTCCTCCGTGCTCTCGATACGTATTTTATCGAACGGGGAACCGTATCGTGGTGTAGTCGTTGATCGCGGAAATTCGGACCGATCGGACGAGAAGAGCAGCCGGTCGTCCAAGATCTCTCTAGGCTGCTCTCGCCGAGATTTTACGGAGTTTGGCGTCCGTGTACAACTCGTCGGCGAATATTGCGGGTTGATATTCGAGTTCGATCAAAGATTCTAACGCGGTGAACAAACTCGAGGGCAGAAGCAGATATAATACCTGTGCTTGGCGTCGACTACCGAGTGGCCCGCCATCAGAAGAAAACTCGAACACGATTTTCTCATTGATCTCGCGTAAATCGAATTGTCGCTCGTCGATCAATTATGGGCACTAAATAAATAGGACCGCGGAGCTTACTCCGTTCCTCTATAAATTGTCACGTATCGATGAAGCGTCTCGATGCTCCGATTGTCAAACTGCAAAAGAAAGGGTGTGTTTCCTACGAGTCTCATAGGATTGTCACTGAACCAGCAATTATAGACGCGCGAGTAGTACTCGTATCGAAATCGTCCAACCCCACTCTTTCTCTCTCTTTCACCCTCTTGCTCTCGGTCTGTCTCGCTGGAAACTGGTATCGATAAAGCATCTCGATGGCGGATCGTGCGCGTAGAGCGATTAAAGGGGTTAGCAGCGTCGTCTTGAGCGGCGAGTCGCGAGGGCACGAGGCCGAATAAGGACAGCCTCGAACGAGGATGAAGGCAACTCTGCGGATGTGGCTACCGATACGGCGGTAGCGGACGTGGACGCGGAGACGTTGACAACACGGTTAAAACGAGAAAACCGATAAGCGCATCGAAGAAACGGTTCGATCGCGTAACCTTCTTAACCTTCCCATTAGTGATTTTCTTTGTATCGACAACGATTAGAATCTCTTCGACGTTTACAATTGCTTGGAAGAAACGGAAACGGCATATTCGCTTGTTTCCGTTCGAAACACAGCGAGTCTGCCTCGACATTACGGGGCAAGGAGTTAACCCAGCAAAATATGCCAACGACTCGGGAAAGAGCGTGTAACTCGTCGCACGATACCGTGGCTGCGGCTGGGTCGCTCCGAGAGTTCCCCACGGAAGCGAACGTTTTCCTTTTCAACGACCGAATAAGGGCACACGCGAGTAAAGGGGTTGGTAATAATTCTTCGGGTAAGAGAAGATTGATCGTCGCACCGTTGCACCGTTGCACTTGCCTAGAGATTCGGGAAATTGGTTGTCGCAAGGATAGCGAGCATTCCACTGGCGAAGGCAAATATCGTGGAGGGAGGGATCCGGGGAAGAATGCCGATGCCAGCGGTAGCAGCACCGCGCATACGTGATACGAGGCACGGTCAAAGAATTTCGGAGTGCTCGAGTACCTGGGACAAAGAGGTTTGACGGAGCAAACGACGGTTCTGGAGCGAGCCCGGAGTGTCGATGGTGTGCTGCCTCGATAGGGCAGCGTGCGGCTGAGCCACGGAGGTCTGCCGGAACCAGGGTAACGAGATCTTCCTGCGGGCTTTCTGAACCATCGTTGCAGGCTTTCCTGCTGGCGACGTCATGACAGTTTCGCCCCGTGCTCTCTCTCAGTTCACGTGTGGAAATAGAATGGCCGAGCATACACAGCGAAACACGGAACAATCGTTGCGCGTACGATCGACATCGTTCTTCCGGTGCGTGTGTGTGTGTGTGGGTGCGTGCGTATGGGTGTCTGTTTCTCTCGCGGACGAACAACGGCGAAAACGCAACTCCCGACTTGGACGAGATCGGTCGTGTCGGCGGTCGCTCACCGTCGAGCGGACGACCTGTTCGACCCGAGTGTCGCGCCCGTACTGAGCCTGTTACCTATCAGGCTCCTTCCCTGTTCCTGTCCCTGTCCCGCCGATCTATTTCTCACCCTTTGCCCCTTACCCCTTCCGTCCGACACCGAGTTTCCGCGTCTCTTTTCTTCCTCGATATCTTCGCGTCTCTCGCGTTTCTCGCCTCCCGTACACGCGACCCGTTCCCGACGCGCTTGCTCACTTTTCGATTATTTCCGAACCCCACCCAAAACTGCTCTTGCTCGCTCGCTCGCTCGCTCGCCCACTCGCCCACTTGCTCTTTGGATGGTTGGTTGGTTGGTTGGTTGGTTGATTTGTTGGTTAGTTGATTGATTGATTGATTGATTGATTGATTGATTGATTGATTGATTGATTGGTTGGTTGGTTCGCTCCGGTTTCTAGATCGCCCGAATAAGGGTCTCTGCACACCCATCCGGGACGGATCCCGGAGAGTTTTTTTTACATTATTCCGATTCTTTCCTCGCGCGACCGAAGGGCCATAATTCTTGCACTTTCGAGCGCGCGTTGACAGTTCTCTCTGTGCATGGCACAAAAGATTGTTTTCAGGGGCTCCACACCTCCTTAAAGTAAACTATCTAAACTAACTAGCTAAATCCCGGTCCGGCCCGTCCCGGATGAGTGTGCAGAGACCCTTACATAGTTTTGGTATAGGCAGGGCTCTCCGGGATGTCTGATCCGGTGTGGCACCGATTCTTCCCTCGCGCGACCGAACGGCCATAATTCTTGCACTTTCGAGCGCGCGTTGACAGTTCCCTTTGTGCATAGCATAAAAACAATGTTCTCAGGGACTCCACACCTCCTTAAAGTAAACTATCTGAACTAACTAGTTAAATCCCGGTCCGGCCCGTCCCGGATGGGTGTGCAGAGACTCTAATCCGTCCAACTACCGACCAACAGGTCGTGTTACAACGTTCCGGGTTACGTTTAGAGTTTAACACTATCGTTCCTACCACCTTGGAGAAGCTCTTCGCACCAAGCCTTCAAAGGTTTGCGTCTCTGGGCCCTACCCCCGCTAAAGCATGCCTAAACGACCTTGACCAATGATACTCTTAGGGTAGAAAAATCACGCGGGGCTGAACTCGGAGAGCTTGGCTAAACTGTTCGCGCGAATTATAATTAGCGATTCGTAAGGCTGTACTCGACCTAAGCTTTTCGATCGAGTTAGATTTTCGCTATTCGTACGAGCCCATTTAAGCGTTTCTTACCCACTGTCGAGTTTCGATGACAACGGATGAACGAACTCAAAGAGAAGGAACGTTTTAAGGGCAATCGGGTACCGCGGTTCCAATGACAATTCTCTATGAGAGAAATAGAATAATACCGATTCCTTAAGATGCAAGTGGTGTTAAGAAAAAGTAAGTTATGTGCAGAGCAAAACCAGTTCTACGGCGCGTACGCTTGGCGACTCTTTGAATTCGCTTTTGTCGTAAACGCGGCTTCGCGCGAACGAATTTTATTTCCATATTTTTACTCTCTTCGCGGTTGTGCTGTGCATATTGTACAGCACCGCCCATCTATGCTATCGTATACCGGACTTTTTAGCGATTTTCGTTGCCGCTAATTTCGTACCGCAGTTATCGTATCAATTATTTGCTGATAACGAGGTTGCGCGATACCAATGCTGTTGGACGCTTTGCTCAAAATGCGAACTTGACGTTTCGTTCGAAGCGAAAGTGGTCTTAGCAGCAAGTTCAAAATTCCGTCATTTGACCTTCCGTCGGACGCAACTGATCTGAGAGGCACAGCGCGATTATTTGAGTACCTCTCCCCCCCACCAGGCAACATTGTCATTTGGCGTTCCCAGTAACTGCTTGTTTCGACGTGCTCTAAGGATCCTTCCCACTTAGTTTGCCTTTGACCATCATTACCGGAAGTTATTCAAGCTTTGTTCGGATCAGCTCAGTGCGTTCGAACTCATCACATTTTTAAAGTTACGTATTTTCGAAATATTAGCATACAAATTATTTATTATCTTCGCTTTAATTTAAATAATGTAAGGGTTATCATTAATTTTGTGAAAATACATTGACCGTATCGTAAAGTCCTAGTGCCGAAAGTTCAAGTAGCAAGTAAGTATCTGGAAAACACAAGCGACTCAGTCACCCCCACCCTTGGGGATGGCCCAAAAGAGCGTTCCTTCATGTATAGACGGTACCAAGTGCAGTATTTCCCTAACAGCAGTTAGGTATGAACGAACTTAATTAGGTGTTTATTGTGTTTTTTGAATGTGTGCCCGTCAAGCACATTTCGCCCGAACTCGGCGGTCGAGGCATTGCGCCCGACGGAAGGTTAACGTTCCGAGCGACGCGCTTGTCGGAAACAGCAAACCTTTCTACGTATTCTACCTTTTCCCTGATTGTACTATATGTATACTAGGGCACTCTGTACGAGGGTTTGAAGTTGCAAAAGTTAGCGTTACGATGGAATTGAAAATCGGAAGTACGGCAACTTACCTTGTCAGAGTCCGTGGTGTTGGTGGACCCAAAGGATGCCAGGGAGTTCCTGTCCAAATTCTCGACGCTGTCGTCCAGAGAAGCGCACTCCTCGAGATCTCTGCTCGACCGTTGACTCGAACTCTTTTTCGCAGGGCTCTTGGGCATGCTTAAACTGAAATACGTTTCTTGGATAACCTCGCGCAATCTCTTCACCCACAACTGCTTGGCATCCATGGAGTTAGCACGAAGAACGACGCGCGTGTCGCTGGTCGGCGCTCGGCCCGTCCACACCGCGAATTTGCACTCGTCGCCCTCGATGTGCTCGGTTACGCCCAGTTCGGAGGTCATCAGACGGCTCTTGTATATATATTTCACCTAAAGCGCGAGAAAATTATTTATTCGCGATGCGTTCGAAAACGTTCGCGACCGGCGTTTAGCCGAACGCCGTATCTAACTTTCGAAAGTTTACGGACGAGCACCGCGAGTATTTGTTATTTAACGCTAGGTTTACGTAGCGCTAAAAGCGACTATTTCACATTGCTTTATCGCATACTAGAACCCGTCGTTGCGACCGGTCCCGTAAACCTAGCGTTGAACGCGGCGAATACAGAAAATGACGCGAGATCAAGTTGCCGGCGTACAGCTAAAAGATTTAGCTGTAGAACTAGCTTCGACAAGAAATTGTCGATTCGATATCCTCTCGCCGATTACCCACCTTCCCGGCGGAATCTTTGACCTCTTTGCTGAACAACAGGTACAACTCGAAGAGGAATATGTGCCGATCCCTGCCTTTTCTGATCAGTTGCTTCGGATCCCACACGGTGAACGAGTCTTGCAGCACTACATCGCCGAGAGTGTCTATTCTTACGTCGCATCCTTCCAGCATGCTCAAATGTAAGGCATCGTTTGCTTTCTTAGGCACATTTAACATCACTTCCAAGCCGTCTTTTATCTCGCCCTGTCCTTCTTGGCAGCAAGCCTGAGAGTTCGGACAAACGAAAGAAAACGGAAATTTCAACGAAACCGGAATAGATAAAAAGAACGATGAAACATGTTTGCGCCGTCGCGTACACGAGTACGCGTGTACGAATGCGGTACTAGCTCGATCGAACAAATATCCTTTAAATCGAGCGTGAAAAGTTCCGATCGAATGCAATCGTTTACGCGTCGTGTAAAAACTCGATTCGTTCGGTTCAATTTAGAAAATGTTCTTTCGTTTTAACCCTTAGCACTCCAGTGGTGACTCTGAGGCACCACTAAAAATTACTATACCATTATTCAAAATATTCTTTACATTATTAAATTGATATTCAATAAATTCGTTACCAAACATTTAAGTATTCTACGAAGTATTATATCAGTTCCATTTCTTCAAAATGATAAAAATCATATACATAGAATGGAAATATTCTTGATCGAAAAAAAAAGTTTGGTTATGGAATTAAAATACTTCGGAGCGCAAAGGGTTAAAGCCTATTCACTGTATACGCAGTGTATCGGAAAGAAAATAGCGCAAGAAAGCGAAGCCAGGTGGAAACGCTATCGATTTATCAGCCGTGACGGTACCCACATGCGTACGGATAAAACTACGTACCTGAAGATCTTTGAGGAGCAGCTGATACTTTGTGATTCTCTGCACGGGTTTGATTAGGTACGCGGCGATCGGATGTTCGACACGATGCTTTCTTTGCAGTTCCTCGAACCATGTGCCGCCGTGAGCGACCAAGAACTGGTTGCTCTCCGGTTTATTTTTACAGTACGTCACGTACATGTCAAACTTGGGCGCCTACGCGAAACGAACACGAGAGGAACGATTAAATATGAAACAATAATTCCGATAGTTCCGATCGAGACATCAACGGAAACTCGGGAACTTACCCAAGTGACGAAACAATGTCCGACGTCCTCTGGCATGGTCTCGTATTTTTCCAATTCGCGGAGAAATATATTGCTATGAAACTGATGGATCTCTTCCATATTGCTAAAGATGATCGATTCCCGACCTTGCAGTCCCACCGGAATGTTTCCTTTGCCGCATCGCGTTTCCTCCAAAAAGCAACGAATACAGGTTTCCAGATCCTTCACGTAAGTGCGTTCCGTTTGGAGCAGCTCTGCCATTATAAATCTGCGGAGGCGCGACAAAACCATAAGTCCTCTGCTTCTACTTCTACTCTGTGAAATCGGTCGAGATAGAAACAAAAGGGCGTTGGACAACAAAACTGCTTACTCTTTTCGCCGTGCCGATCGCCTTTTCTCCTCGTTCAATTCCTTGAGGTCCTTTCCCTTGATCTTCTCCTCGAGCAAAGGGTCAGAGTTGCGATCGATGGACAAATCTTTCTGACCGTCGTCGGATTGGATCCCCAAATCGTCTTCGATCTGTGTCTTGTAGCAATCCATACGCGTGCTGAAGTCCTTGTATCGTAGATCGACTTCGGCAACGGATTGTTTGATAGCGGCTGCGTGAGCATGACCCTTCTCGACCAAGTTATCGGCAAGTTGTATCAACAGTTTCACCCGTTCTCTCGTTTCCTGCGAGTAACAAGAGCAAGGGAATCGAATCGACGCTCGACGAGGAAACAAGCACATCTTACCTTAGCAGCTCCCTTGAACTCATTGTGCTCGCGCAACAATTGCTCGTTCTCGATACGATTTTTCCCAACGTTGGTATGCGTAGCTAAATACAACTCGCCGGTTTCTCGAATCCACTCCAGGGCCTGCTTAGCGCTGCGCTCGAAAAGAACGTACTGATGACACTGGTCGAGCCGCTTTTTACGTTGCGTCCAATACTCGAGGACTCGATTCTCCTTACTGAGTAATTCTTCCAAAATACCTGAAGAGAACGGTCGAACGTGAGATCGCGTTGTCGCTAGTCAAGTATAAAGTGAACCGAGTTGGATCGAAAGATCGTGTGAAACACACGTACTTTTAACTTTGTTCTCGGAACCTGCACTATTCGATTGATAGCTATAAAATTGTAGGCTGCGATTCGTATATTTCAGGAATGTTTCCGCGGTTCGCCGTACCAACGTGCACGCTTTCAAAAATGCTTCCTTCTGCTCTTGATGCTTGCCGACCAGCGTCGGCACTTGCGTCGCTTTCTCGCCAGAGGCACACCAATCTTCGTCTCTCTTATATTCGCGTTCGAGACTATCTAACACGGAACGTACTTGCTCCGCGGTTTTGTAAAAATTAATACTAGCGGTCACTAATTTATGTCTTTCCTCGGCGCACGTGACCAATTGCTGCCATCTCTTGGTCACGTCCTCGGCAACCTCTCTTATACTTTTCGGATCGTAATGATTCGCGCTGACCAGAGCGTCTGCTCTGTGCTTCACCTGCCAAACGATAGAATTGTATCATTTTCTTTTCGTATACGGAGCAAAGTATTTCAAACAGGTCACCCGAATAACGTCTATATCAAAAACTGATATTCGGGTGGCTCGTGGTGTACCATTAAAAAGAAGAAGAAAAATTATTTGTTTACTTGGACAGCCGAGGTATGTGTCTTTTCTATAGCAACTTGGAACTGCTCGTGTTCCAAACGAAGCTGCTCGGCGTCCTGCAGGTTCTCCGGAACTCTCAGCGACGCCAGCAGCATCGCTTCTCCGTTGCGAATCCAATTGGCTACGTGAGTGGCGTCCGTCTGCAATTGCACCAATTGGGAGGCTTGTTCCAGGCGAACCCTTCGCATTTCTGCCAAATCTTCCGCGTCCATTTCTCTCTCGTTCAAGAACTCTAGTAACACTTGAACTCTAGACGCGGCGCTATGCTGACCATCCGCCATTATGCATACTCCAGATTGTTCGAGCACCTGGACCGATTCAAAGTTCGTGTATTTTAAATATTACATTCGCACGAATAATAATGATTAGATTGTCGATTTCTATTTCTATAAATAAAAATTCTCCACGTATAATAGCTTTTATATAAATGTAACGATAATTTAAAATTCTTCTAATATATTTACGGATTTGTCGTAAACGCATAAAATCCGCATGCTAATAATGATTTATCCGAGCGATTCTTACTTGAGCGAGTTCCTGGCCTTGTTGTAGAACTTGAAAGGCAGTGTTCTGCATATGAGCAACGCCGTCGTTATGCACGCGCAACAGCTGCTCCGGCGATCCCTCTCGAGGAGGACCTTGCAGCTCTTGCGCCCACATCTCCAGCTGACCACTCGCTTCCAGAGCATCTCTTTCGAAAACGCGCAATCGCAGGCAGAATTCGAGTCTCAGCTTTCTAGTAGCCCACAAGTCTTCCAATTCTTGTCTCAAACCGGCCAGCCTATCGAGCGCAGCTTCCACCGCAGCGATCTGTGAGAGAATTGCGCGTGTTCGCTTTAGCTGCCTCTGTTAGTTTACCGAGTCGAGAGGTGTTTGCTCACCGAGCCGGTACTGTCAGGAGCATCGGTGGACTCCCGAAGTTCTCGGAGTAACGCCTCGCCCTGCACAATGGTGGACGTGCAAGCCTCCAAGCAAGAGGCCCTGTGCTGCGCACACTGCTCCAGCAATCTCTCTGCAGTCTCCAGATTCTCTGCCACCTCGTCTTGCTGCAATTCTTGCCGCAATTCGTCGACCCAACCGCTCAACTGGTATAACACATAAAGAAACGTACGCGTCGCGTTATGTCACGTTTCTCGATCGATTCGTTCATCCTCCCTTCATCCGTTATTATTAATATTATATACAGCATTACGGACAGAAACACGATACCTCCTTCTCGTGAGTGTAAAACACAACCGCCAAATCCAATCTTCGCCTGCGTTGCTCGACTCTGGCTGCAAAGCTGCTAACATGAGCTTCCAATTCTTGCGCAACCGTATATATCTCGTCAGCGGCGCATTCTCCGGTATGGGCCAATTCTTGTGCAGCGGTGAGCAACTTGGTGGCGTTTGTGTACGTATTCTGTACCGAGGAAAGCACATCAACAACATCGGAACGGTTCTCTCGATCAAGGAAAATCATCCGGAACATCTGCATACCTGCGCGACGTTTTCAAAATGCTCGTGGCTCTTCTGGTACACTCTGGCCTTTTGAAGATTACGGCCTACTCCGGTGTTCTTCCTAATAAATACCTCGCCGTGATTCGTCAGCCAATCCAGCACTTGCTTTACGTCCTCTTGGAATAATCTGCAACCAATCCGATCCTCTATGATCTGTACTCTATGTAATCGCAACGAACAAATTCTTTGAAAGCGAAAGAACACCGCGACGTACCTTAACGCGAGACGCTGATGCAGCTTCACTTTCCGAGCATGCCAACGCGCTTCCAATGCTCTGTGATGACCCAATATTTGGTGAATGACCGCCAAGACGTGAGACGCACCCTCGCTATAATCGGCAGCCGGATTTCCACTCATACCGGAATGCCCGTCGATGCCGTGTCCATCTTGGCTCTAAATAAATCGAACATTTTCAATTCGCATTCGATCATTCGGCATTCGTTCAAAGCGTAAAGCGAACAATCTACTACCGAGTACCGATAGCGACTGGCTGAAGCAACCGACATCGAACATGCAATCTATTTTTGTTTCATCGAAGCGTGTCCGCGCGAGCGATCATTCGCAAAAGGTACGAAAGAAAAATTAGATAAACGAGAAAAGCTGGTCCGCGCGGAATACAAACATGTACACTACATGCACACACCAATGAACGTACATGTTTTCTGGCCGTATGGTCTATCCCTTGTGGTTGATTACAGACTTGCACGAGATGATCCAGTTGATAAAGAAGCTTCTTACTGGTACTATGTACCTAAACAATAGGATTACCCAAAACCGTGTTAAACATTTGCTAAGCATTTCGTGACGACGTAAAACGTCGTCGAAACATTAATACATTCGGATTCGCGCGATAGTACGAGATAACCGAGGATAGAACAACCGAAAGTCGTCATCACCTCGAAGATAATCACCGATGGGCGTGCACGCAAACCTGACCCGTGTTTTCGTTCGAAAAGAGTTAATTCTCACCATCTACTGACCACCCTATTCATACCAAAGCGCACGTCCACCGGTTAGAAGCTATAAAAGGTAACAGTTACAAATTGTCTCGTACGTAATCGATGCGAAACGTGTCCGAGTTCGAACCGTGAATCGAACTCAGGCTGTGACAGACTTGTAGCATCGAGCCTAGTCCGCTCAAAAGTGCTTGATACGCGTCATATACCTGTTAAATATCATTCTCCATTACTATGAAAGGCATAAACGAATTCTTTCTCGGTATTTTCGTCGTCTCTTTAAATATATAAATTCTATTCACGCGTATCGTGTCGCGCTCTCTCGAAACAAAACAAAATAACACGAGCCACGATTGTAACCGTGAATCAAGTTGGTTTTCGTTTTCGTTTCCGAATCCGAAGCGATTTGATCAAAAATGAAGAATTACCTCTGTGTAAGCCTGGCACATCGCCTCGTAAAGCGACTGGTGCTGCCGTATGTGAGATTCTAGAATCGGTATTTCGTTGGGTAAATTTCCAGCGTCGCAAGCTTGACTCCATCCCGAGACGCTGTCGACGTACTGTTCAGCCTTATGGTGAAAGACAACGCTCAAACTGAGAACCGCGGTTCGCTCGTCCAGTCCGGCAGCAAACTCTTTCCAAGCTCGATCCAGACGACCGGCAACGGCTCTAACGTGTCCCGCAGCGTAATGCTGCGTTTCCAACAACCGACTGGCCATCGTTAGAATTTTATTCACATTCACGTAAACATTCATCGAGCTCATGGTGAAATGCTTGTGCTCTTCCTGAAAAGTTTTGGCCAGCTGATAAGACCGACCAATCTCCACGTAATTCCCCAGAAATCTTTCTCTGTTGTGGCAAATCCAGTCGAACATTTTCTCGCAATCCTGCTCGAACAGTCTCAGTTGAAAGCACTGATCTAGCTTCATCTTCTTGATATGCCAGACCTGCAGGAGATGTTGCTGCGCCGCGTGCACGGAATCCAAGTGTTGGATCACCAACGCTTCCAATGCTCTGCCATCGGGATCGGTGCCTCCGATCGCGCCGCTCTCGATGCTGCCGCCTTCACTGCTCGTCGTAGCCATGCCTGGAATTACAGAGATTTGGAATTGGAGAAAGTAGCGAGGAAAGTGCGGCGCGACGTCGCGTCGGTTGGAAATTAAGAGACTTTTACTGTTGTTAAAACGCTGCAGCAACCGTTGCCCGACCACCTCGATCTCCTCCACCGGAACCTTTACAATTTTCTTCTTCATCTCGTTGTGCAGATCGATTCCGTGTTTAGCTCCGGCCACGTCGTCCGCGAAATCATTACGACTCAAATCCTCCTGTAGATCGTCCAATCGATCGAGAAGATCGGCCGCCTGCCACGTGAAATCTTCCACCGCGAGCCTCGTATCGATCCACTGTGCATGGTCGTACTGCAACGATCCGTCCAAATCCGAAGTCAATTGCGATGGATCTATTACTTTTGCGAGAGCGTCTAAGCTTATGGTGTTTATCTGAAAATTATAGAGATTATTTCAAAATCTTCTCGTTGCCGCTGACAGTCGCCAGTCGCCATTCATCCTTTATGGAAATCTTGTTTACCTCGAAATTGTATTTCTTTTGTTTAGCCAAGGAAGTCCGTTGTTTTTGCCAGAAGTTTTCTGGTTTTATGATGAAGGCGACATGAACCGATCGATGGAAATGTTCGTGCAATACCTACAACATAGACAATTCGGCTTTTAATATTGAGTTCCTTCGATTCGCTTCTGCGCACGATATTCATGGCAGATTACTGGCATCTAGAGTTCGTGTAAATTACAAGAGTTCAAAGAATCAACCTTTAGAATCGGCTTAACAGAATCCCAAGTAGCACCACGCATGTCTACGATAACCGTGAAACGTAAACCCCTAGCCTCGTCACTGGGCACGGTCAAGAGATATTGTAGCAGGCGACGATAGTCCTCCGGTTTAGCACGTTCTCGTCTGGGAGTGGTAGGAAAGACGAGCACCGGTCCTCCCCTACGGTCTCGGCCACCCGGCAATATGGCCAGACGCTCTTGCAGCAAAGGCAAAACCTCTGCTGCTCTGGTTCCATCCATGTCCTCTATTTTTGCGAATCGAGCCGTAGCTAACCAAAAACGTTTGTACAATTATCATTAAACTCCACGGATGAGGTAGTCTTCTCGTTTTCAAACAGCTAAGTCGAAAAATTTTGCCTGAAAAGATCAGCTAATCTCTGTGTACGTTTTATGAAAATTTTTATTCAAACATCTCGGTGAATATTTACTCACGGTACGACCGACGTTCAGTATATTCTTCGGCGCATAATTCTCCTACCGCATCGTTCGAAAACGGTGTATAAAAAGGCGCATAGAAGGAAATCTGACAAAGTGTACACGTTCGAGGAACGTACGTCAAATCGACGGTTTACCGATCTTTGCGAATAGCTTTCGGAAAAATTCGGCGAATCGTTAAAATTCCACAAAACAGAACGGTGCACATAGACTTGAAATAAAGCCTATCGTTGCATCCATTGTAGTCGTGATCGCGCTACTCGAACCACACAACCGTTACCACTGTCACAGCATCGTTGTAAATGCAGATATTATTTTTGATGCCCATTTCGGTAAACGATTCAACGTGAGGACAACGCGACGGACAAAAGTTGGCTGGCTTTGTTCCACGCATCGAAAATAAATTGGTCTTTTAGGCATACGTATTCTCTTTGAATATACATCCGTTGTAAACCACGAATCACGAGTGGAAGAACACGGGGTTGAATTGAAATGAAAATCGCCTCGCTTACCCGTTAAAGATCAACTCGAAGAAACTTCGGACGTCCCGATTTTCTTCCCTGCAGCATACACACATTCGTTCTGGTAGACGAACTACGGCTCATATCCTTTGTTCCCGAACGTGAAAACGTTTGCAGTCGCGATCAGTGCGAAACCGCAAAACTGCTGTCTGCCAATGGCAGTCTGCCATGTTCGCACGGATTCGTTCGAGCAGGAACTTTTCAACGACCTCTTCGCTCGAGCATCAACGTAGAAAATACACGCCGATGCAAGTTGATGTCGTGTGGTGGCAGCACAAAATTTTTTAATTCTCCCAGACGAAAATTTGTCGAAGCCTACAGAAGGATCGTATTCCCAAATTCCTTAACAAAAATCTACTCGACACCGTGGAAATCGTTCTTGCTACATTTCACGATTAGACCTCGAGCGTGTACGAACATCTCGAAAGACGTTCCGGATAATTAAGAAACGATGCTTTCTCAAATTGTAAAGTATCATGCCATTAAACAATTTATTCTACATACATACGTATACTTATAATATGCATACACAGATTGATCTCTGCGAGGTTGATCGAACGATAAATTTTATACTAGATTCGCCTCGATTGGGGTCCGTTACATTCTACGTAACTCATCTCTAATCATCTGCTTTCGTTTCACGTTTACGCTACGATTCGAACGATACGTGTTACATACATGCTTATGTATCTAAATAAATACATATGTATGCACTTACATCCATACTGCTCGATTAGTATCCATGAGAGAGGTTTCTTGGGTTATGAATGACCGGTACTTATTTATAGAAATTGTTACGAATCCGTTTACTCGATTTACTACGCAAACAATCGATAATGATAAAATCTTTCCAACTTGAATGAAATGTCTATCATATCATATCATATATCAATCGTCTGCATGTAGATAAATACTTATGTAGGTAAATATGTACATAAATACATGTGTACGCGTACATACAGTATTTTCCTCCGTGGAGTCGTGCACGTCGGGTGACACAACGTGACATTAAAGAGGGCGATGAAAAGATTCTCTTTGCTCTGACTGGCTGACGATCCGCCATTGCGACAGCGCTGCCCCCGTCTATTTTTCTTGAAGGTATGCGCGCCTGCTGGATGCGCAGAAGAATGGAGGGGATAGAAAGCGTGATGGTAGAGAGGGAACAGTGTGTTCGTAATTCGTAGTTTGTATTGTAGTATTAGCATGTAGTATACTGTAGCTGTGACTCGTTTATTGATACGGAGCGATCATAACCTCTTCGTTCAGGATCAATCTACCATTGTAAATAGTCTCTACTGTGTGATCATTTATCTTGTGTAATATCGATGATTACACGTTCGTATGTTAAAACATTCGTGTACAATTATTGAGAGCTATGGCAACCAGATTGTTTCGAATTTTTACAAACGATTTCTGTCCGCCCTCGAGAATTCGTATCGAACAAGTTCGACATGGACATCTTATACGAGGAAAAGCGCCGACAGTTGCTCGCACCTTAAAGCAACGGCTCGCGGGTAAGACAAAGCAATAATGTCCGCATAAATTCTTTACTAACAATGTTTCTTTTAGCTATGCACCAACCGGATCCAGAGACGTCATTCAAAGTAGATATTGGTTTCTCCGTTCCGAAAGCGTCGAAAGATGTAATGAAAACTTGGCTAGCTGAGAAAAAAGCTGTGGACAAAGATCCTGATATGGAGAAGCAATCGAGAAACAGATCATGTAAACAGAACTTGTTTCCTCTAGAGGCTTTTTATTATTAATTTTATGACAAAATTATTTTTGTTTCATGTAGTATCGATCGATATGGACATAGTGAGAGAGATATGGCTAAAAACATCTAGTCCCTTGCACATGCATAAAATTGCAGAGCATTACGGAGTCTTTCAACATTTATTCAAAGACGCGTATTTCAGACCGGTTGTACCTTTAGAGATAGACTATAAAATTCAGGACGATAAATTGGCCAGAGTTTACACAGGGAATGTTATAAAACCTAGCGAAGCGCACGATCCCCCAGATGTTAATTATTCGGCAAAGCCAGATACTTTATGGACTTTGATCATGAGTACTCCGGATGGCAACTTGCAAAAATGGAATAACGAGTACTGCCACTGGTTCGTGTGAGTATAGCATTAATCTATGTCGATGTAAAGAATTTTAGGTAACGTGTAATAGAAAATTGTAATGCTATTCATAGAGGTAACATTCCTGGGAATGCAGTGGACCAGGGAGAACAAATAATGGATTACATGAAGCCCATTCCATCCAGAGGAATTGGATATTATCGTTACATATTTGTGCTTTACAAGCAAAATAAGCGTTTAGATTATTCTAAATATAAAAAGGCTCTACCTTGGTAAATAGCGAACTTCTCGAAAGAACTTATAACACATTCGATGATCGATGCACAGTGTAATTTACATTTCATTTGTGTAGTCTACAGTTGGAAGAACGCGACTGGACAACGCTAGAATTTTACCGAGAGTATCAAGACGATCTTACACCCGCGGGTTTAGCATTTTTCCAGAGTGATTGGGACCCTACAGTAACAGAATTTTATCATTCGTCGTTAGGTGTGTATGCTTGTTGGAATTGCTTTGACCCGATTATGTCACGGTGTCATTCAATACCGAATCTAGAATCTGACGTACTTCTTCTTTTGCAGACGCGGCGGAACCGATATTCGAGTACAAGTTCCCGAAATCATACGTTAAGCCGCAAGAATGGTTTCCACTGCGGCAGCCTTTCAATCTTTATATGGAACACCACAGAGATCCTAAAGAGACCATGAAGTATTTTCTATTGAGAAAATTGAAGAACGTTCATCCTTTCAGAGAACCGAAACCACCTTTGAAGTATCCGAATGCTATTCCTTTCGAGAAGGATACGCCTTCCTGGTTGAGGCTGCAAATCAAGAAGGAACGTTTGGGTTGGGGGCGAATCAACGATATGGAGTAATATACCTCTTATTTGTCAATAGCTCTTTGTAAATAAATTATCGGCGAATACCGTGTAAATAATCAGCGCGTCAATTTTCGTACATTCCATGGATAATCACGGTATCGTCGACTGTTATACTGTCGTTATTCTAATCGCGTATTAGCTTCGACAGCCTGTTTGCTTCTTAATTTGATCTCAGCCCTTGTCGGTACCGTGGAATCGATCGCTTCGTGCTCAACGATGAAACCTGAAAATTTAGTTTGTTTATTGGTCCCAATGGGCCTGTAATCTAGTGTTAGTTCTAACTTTTTTTTCTAGGTGAAGACATAGAGGACGTGTAAAGGTAAACTATATTTGTTTAGATGGACTGGTACGTTTCTCCTATTCGAGTAGGTAGGGCGTATCAAGACGAACATAATAATCTATATTATGAAGGTCATTCAAGGTCAAACTTACCTGTAGCATCTGCTTCCTCGTCTTTAAACTTTAGTTTCGAATTATAGTTGGAGACATAAGTTTGATACAGATCTTTCGCTCTGTCGTCTCTGTCTTTTTCGAATTCGAAGTTGCTCATTCCAAACAGTGCCCCTACTTTTCGACTCACGGTCGACAGTAACGCTAGACCTAGAGAGCAAACCTACGATACAGGATTTCCGTTTAAACGGAAACATTGATCGATCATACCCTCCGTTTCGAATTTTTCCATCGATGGTAGAACCGGTTCTAGATCTTCCGTATCGTCCTTGTCTTCTTTCGACTTTTTCTTTTGTACCCTAACGGCTCCTCTTCTCACGCAGACCAGCATAGCTACCATATTTTGTAACGCTGCTCGTATGTCCATTAACAACTCACCACGAACTTTTCTTACCTTCCTGTGTTCGATTCGACGCTGCTGTTGCATCGTGATCTGACCCAAAAGAGCATCTCTGTCCGCGTTATATCTGCAGCCGAACAATATCATCTTCTATTCAACAACGATGTACTTGTCGATTCGTAACTGTCCAGGATACTCACGCCTCCACGCTGGCAACAATAGAATGCTCGATCGCCGAAAGACCGGCTAAAGTTTCGTTTTTCTGCGTCAACAGCGAATCGCGTTCTTTGACATTACGGTTGAATTGTTCGAGCAATCGAGTTCTCTGTTTCATTTGATTTTCCAACCTGATAAAGCACATCGTGGAAAACGCAAATTGGAGAACGATACTAGCATCTAATAGACGATAGACGAGCGAGGGTACCTCGACAGTAACTCCCGATAAGTTCGCACCAGCATCGATTCTTGAACTTTCTCAAGGATTGCCTCGAGGGATTTGATCTGCCTTTCCAATGATCCGTTCGCCACCATCGAAGCGCGTCTAACTTGCATGGTGAATATTGCTTCGCTCTGTCGTGACACACGCAACGCAACGAAAACAGTAATTTTCAGCCACGCGGCTTCAAGCAGAGGAAATTTGTCGGGTATTTTGTCTTTGCGAATGACTGTATTGTTCGGTTCACGTCTGATTGTCGGTACTTACTTCGGTTCGTATCAATGATTGCGCGTACGACCATAGATCTTCGACTTGGCTGCGAACAAGCGCTAAAGCGCGTTCCCTCTCCTTCATGTTGTTCCAAACTTTTCGCGTTAACAGTTTGCACTTCTCTCCTATGTCGTCGGCCTCTTCGACCGCCAGCTGTCCCATTATCGTCGCCCTGACTATCACCTTGCATTGACTCCGACGATCTTGCTTCAATATATCCAACACAGCGTCGTGTCGCACGGAATCCTTCGCGGAACAGATTCGTTCGGTAGTTTGAAAAGTAGACTTAACCCTTTCGCTACGGCAGTCCGCTCCGCCGCAATAATGCCCCTGAACGGGGCACCACGCCGAAAAGTGTACACATTGCACGTCGGCTCTCGTATACACAGGTCCTTGCGTGCCGATTATAGTCGGCGCTCGTACCCACAGGTCGTCACGTGGATGCCGACTATAGTCGGCGCTCGCAGCGAAAGGGTTAACAGAAGACTAACAGAGAATACCTGTTTCAAGATTTCAAGCATACAGCGGTACGTTATGTTTATCGCTTTTGCTGCGTTTTGCTTCGCTATGGCCAGCTGATAGCGCGCTATTAGCTGCTGTTGCCGACTTTCCGTTGCGGACCACATTATCGTCTGTTCTTCCGTATACCTCTCGGACAATTCCACGTGCTCCAGCTACGTTATATGCTCGCGTCAATACGAATTTCATTATATTCGATCATCTCGAATATCTTGCTAACATAACAAATTCACACGCTGTATGTGTTCCATCTATATCAGGGCATCACCTGCAATTCGAAGCAAAGCTTCATTTTCTTCTTTTTCTCGTAACGAAGTCGGTCCAGTCGACGTCGCCTCAGATCATTATCCTCGTAGATGATCGCGTAGGTGTGCTGCAAATCGAATCAGCTCGACATTTACTCCTTAAGCACTGTCCGCGGACAATATATTTATTTATTTATTTTGTTATTTAACGTCGCTTCAACTGACAGGGTCATTAGCGACGGGGATGGAACAATGAGATTTGGTACTGTAATCGGTGAATGTACGATGGGTGTGTGTGTGTATGGACGTGTGCGTGAAGGGACCTACACAGTTTATAAAGGTGGGCTCCGGAACCACCTTGGGCAACGCAGTATAATATCACATAGAAGAATTTCCAGAGGTGACGGCGGGATTCGAACTCACGACCACAGTGTTTGTAGTCGTGCGCTCTATCCACTGAGCCATTGCGCGCTCCGGACAATATATGAACATCGTACGCTGTCAATACTCGTACATACAACATTTGCAGTACGAGGATTGTCTGTCACTCTGCACAGGGCTTTAGAGTGTCGATCATGAAACTAACCTCTGCTCCACGCTCAAGGCATTTCAACTGCAAATCCCGGCGACCGTGCAGTACTCTTTGCACTTGAGTTTCGGTATCGCTGACGAGTTGTCGGTACTTTTTCACATCCTCTCGATACGTACTTAATTGCCACGATATCCTCTTCTTCAACTTTGCGGCATTTTGGAGTCGCAACTTCTTCTCGCGGCCTGTGCGGTCAAAGAATAGCGTACCGAAATAAATGGCAGTAGATTAGAAAAATTGTAGCTAAATACACGCGTATACGATATAGTATTCCCTAACCGTACAACTTTAAAATTCCACGATATTGGTCGAGTTTGTCTTTCGTGGACCATCTACTGTCCTTAAATATTTCGATCTGTTTCGTGGACATTTTTCTTGGTGCAGAACGATGTCTGTATAACAATTTACGATGTACAGCTGTGCCTGAAAACGAGAATTTTTACCCCGAAACGGCACAACGTTAATAACATTTGTTATCGCATTTAGAAACTGGTAATCTTAGAGAATAACTCAACTTTATTTTACATACAAAGATGTAAGATGTATATATCATGTATAATGAGAAAGTCGCGAAAACCTACGTGCTTCTAAAGGTTAGAAACAGTCATCGAACAACCTATAGCCTATCGCATTCATTTATTGCATCTATACAGAGGTGTAAGCGTACCCCCCTCTCTCTCTCTCTCCGTCTTGTCATTCACATACGCACGCGCACAAACACCGCTCTATTTACCCGCCGTTTGTTCTTTGTTTATTAAGCTCATTCATCGACTATTTTCATACGAAACAATTCTGTTAGTCTCGATATTTACGCTGATACGATGACACGCGAGACGACTCGACGCATGCAGCAGCGACAAAACCGATTCGTTCTCTATCGTCTACTCGTTACGGGAAACAGGAACGAAGCAAAAGGAGAAAATGATTCTAAAAACGAGACAGTTTCGTCGCCAATCGTTTAGTCACGATATTTTAATGAGAGATCATCGTATCGGGTGGTCGTATCTGCGAAGCCGAATATCGTGTTGCAACTTTCCAGACGTTTTCTCCGCCAAAGAAATTTCAAATACTGAAACCGAAGACGATAAAAGGAAGCACGCTGAGCGATGTCACGAAAATCAGCGACCTCATGATTGATATGTATTGTATGACTTGCGAATTCGACACAGCACACGCGTCTTATCCGAAGGATAGCGATCGACGTAAACAGGCTGATCTTTCACGGCAGAACATGTAGCGTCGATGTCGATGTCGATGTACGTAGGTACGAAATATTTATCGTCGCGAAAATGAATCGTTCGATTTTATCGGATTAAACGTCTTTGTACGATCTGCAGGGAGGCGGTGGCGCGCTCCATATGCCGTTTTCCCTACAAGTTGGTCTCCTGACAGGTTCCAGCGGTGTTACGTATCCGGGCGAACAGGTGACCTAGCAGAGACAGTAGCGTTAAGTACTCGATCGGATCGGATCGAATCAAGACCGACACCTACATGTATCGAAGCACTTCGTTACCTGTATATTATCGCCGGGTTTGTACCAAAACTTAAGAGGAGCGATTCGTCCGTGCGGTGGATCACCCGGATAAGGACATCTTACTTTGCCTGGGAATCGGTTCGAAACTGTCTAGCGAACGCGCACAACGCGATAGTAAATAACGATACTAAAAACCTAGAAAAGAAACTTACAAATCGGTGACGCGTGAGACCACGTGCCGTCTTCGGTGCATATTATGGAAGCCTCGCCGAGAAGCTGATGTCCCGGCAAGCAGGCGTATCTGACGAGCGCACCGACTTTGTGTATTCGAACGCGATGGTGTTTCCGCCCCGAATTATGACGGTGAGTTTGCTCGATGATACGGCCGCTTTTCGGTATCGATGGTGTTGGGCAGGTGATCTCTGCGGAACGATCGTTATACTCGGTAACGTCGCGTCGCGCGTCGCAGTGTTATATCCGCATAATGTATTTACCAGCACATATCGGTACGTCTCCGCTCCACGAGCCGTCCTCCTTGCATTTTATAGTGTCCGATCCGACGAGCTTATGGCCCCACATGCAAGCGAACGCCGCCCTGCCGTTGAAACTGTTATTGTACTCGATAAGCTGCAACCTGGAATCGTCGAGCGCATCCAGAGCCGGACACTCGATCGTCTCGCATCGTGGCATGTCGGCGGACCATTTACCTAAGAGCGAACGACAGAGCGACGCCAAGCGATTATCTATGGTATTTTACGACTAGCTTTGTTTCTTACCATTGTATTGACACGTTATGCCAGGAGCACCGTCCAGTCTGTATCCAACAGGGCACTCGAACACCGCTCCGTGTCCCATCTTCGCGCCTTCGATTTTTCCGAGCAAAGGTGGTTCCGGTAGGCTCAAAACCGGGCATTGAACGTCTGTAATCCGGCATGAGAAGTTATGCACGCATCCTTCCACCGATGTCTGACGACAAATGCTATCCGCCTTTTCTCGAAGAAAGACTCGACCAACTTACCAGCAACGTGTACACGAATGGAGTTGGATAGTCCGCGGGGCGTGGAGCACGTGTACGTACCGGAATCTTGAGCTTTCGCATAATATATCGATAGCCGGTATTTCCAGTCCCTTTCGCTAGCTGCGATCGCCCATCCTGCAGCGAATGGAAACCGCTACAACGCAACGTTCGTTGGTTTTTCCATGCTTCTTTCTACGCGATCGACTTTGCATCTTTTCAACGGTCTGTAGTTGCAACGGCATTTGACAAGCGTAACCTTGAATTTCTATAGGTGGTCCAGTAACGAAAGAAGCGAATCATTCTACCGTTCTACCGTGCAATCGGACAATGGCCACAGCCACCGGGGGTGTCGCCACCATTACCAGATTCATAACTTCGATTCGTACCGCTATGGTCTGTCCAACGAGACGAGGCAGTGAAGTATCGGTGTGCGTCCTTTGCCAACTATCCGAGGAAGGTATAGTCCTCGCAGCGAGAGTTGGCACAAAATCTCGTCAGTGGGGCGCAGGGAGAACAGCGGTCCCCCCACTCTTGACGCAAGGCTGCGGATCCCACCACTGATCAGTGGATCCCACTCTTACGCTTACGTTTTGGCGGGAACGGTTGACACAGGCGCTCAGCTTCACCACCATCTTACTTCATGGTCAACACATCTCTCTGTTACAGCCACGCTCGATACGCTCGTTCGCTGTCTTCGTCAAGCGATTCGGCCAATCGCGGAAGACGCGTAGCGCGTAGTAGGAGCATCACGTGGTACCCACAAGTTTCTCTGTGCCAACTCTCGATGCGCGGGCTATAACTTCAACTCCGTCGCTCTCGCGTGGCTACGTCCACTTTTACTGCCTCGTCTCGTTGGAAAGAGCGTGTTACGTTGAAATCTCTCCGGGAGTTTCCAATTTCCCAAAGTGAAAATGATCGAAGCGGTTGCGTACCTTTATATCCCGACGAATAACATCGAAGGGACGATGATCACTCACCACTTAAATACTGACGATACGTGGATGTCCAGGTCCATTCCGGGTTACCAAGTTTTCTAGCGAAAAGGCACTCTAAGTGAAGAATGCTTCCTGGAAAGACCGCGAGGGCACCGGACGGTTCCACGGCCGCCGAGCCAGCGGGTAGTCCGAACATGATCGTGGGTGGTACGTCCTCTGTTTCTCCTCGAACAGTCATCAGAGGAGAATAACTAAACACAGGTATCGTCCTCGTCTCCGTCAGGAGAATTCGATTCTCCCGATTCTCTCGATTCTAGCGAACCGAGCCAGCGTCGATCGAGGAAATGAAACGGAACGATCATTCGAAAGAAGCTGCCTCTCGAGCCACTCACCGGTATAGTTCGAAATGACCGTTGTTGGGACGCAGTACGGCACTCTTCCGGTCCAGCTGGCATTGCGGCAATGCAGCAACGAATCGCCGATCAGCTTGTATTTACCGAGTTCCCTGCATCGAACTGTCACCCGTTCCTCGTGCGGTACAGTGATTCTATCCACCTGAAGTTGGACCAATATTTCCACCGATACTCCGATACATACTCTGTTTCTCTCCTTTTCGAATTATACTTACCGATATCGTTATATTTTTGTAAGTAACGATCAAGAGCGGATGGAGACCTTCGAGTTTGCAACTCTGCTGGAGTCCGTCCGTATCTGAAAACAATACTTTATAGTTTATAGTTTATAGTTTACAGCAATCCTTTCGCTGGTAGAATGATCGCGATTTAAACGAAGGTATTTAAACGTCACCCGATTTCAACACGAATACAATTGTTGTTCTCGATTCTAGTGCGTTCATTCGTTGAAACAAGACTCGCGCGCCGTCCAAGCAGATGATTTTACAAATCCACGTACATTTAATCGCGCATGCTCGTTGTCGTCGTGCCAGACGGTCGATAGGGTATCTAGTGTCTACCCGTTTTGAAAAGCGCCCAGACGCGTCGTCATTGTCGTCATCGATCCGTTTCGGGCCCTTGGGAGCACATTACCTTCGAATTCTCTCGTCGTTCGTTACCCCTTTCTCAGAGATCATCCCGGAGGTCAAGTGGCAACGAATTTCACTAAAAAGCGAATCGAATTTTCTTTTTACGATCGATGCGACCCGTTTGAACGTTGCACGTTCGATCCCTTGTTTTTGCCCCATGTTAAAGCTGCGACTCGAACGATTTCGAAACGAACAAGCACCGATATCGATAACGCGTCGACTTCCGTCCTCGCTTCTTGCGTTCCGTTTCGTTTCGTTTCGTTTCGCGCGTATTGCTCTCTCGAAGCGCCACACACGGAGAGTCCACTGCGGTTTACGGGGGTAGCCCGAATCGATTCTCGTTACGAACGGTCACGTTACTGCAAACACCAGCTCCGAAGCGCGAAACAGGAAAGGAGAAAGAAGAAAGGAGGATGCGAGAGCGAAAAAAGTAGACGCGTGAAACGTACCTGTTTGACCCGCATCGCAAAATCTAACGTATAGACCAAGCAAGAGGAGAAACCATCCCGCTGTGGCCGACGGGCTCGCACGAAACACGGTCTCGAACAATTTCCTTCCTCTTTCCTTCTCGATGGACATACTGTTTATCTTCGCACATCAGAGCGAAACCCGGTTCGAGTTATCACACCGGAATGTTGTTTCGATGCCGTTGGCGCACCGAAAGTGGGATGAAGTTTCATGCGTCGTGGTACCGTTCACCCTTAATTTCGACATGTTGTTTCGTAAGCACAATGAACCACGCGTTGCTGGCCGTCAAACGCCCGAGAGAATTGCACAGCGAACGATCGAATCAATCGAAAACGTATCCATGAGGAGATCGTACGTCGGATCCGACCAACGGAGCGAACGTATCTACTACACGTATGCGTACGTGCCGCGCAAACGGCGCCCAATCACCCAACGATCAACGGTATGAGCAACGTCCCCACTAACTTTATCCCTAACGTTTCTAAACGACTCGTACCGCCACCGCTACCGCCACCGCTACCACCACCGCCACCATCGCCGCCGCCGCCACCACCACCACCGTCAACGCCATTGCCACCACTACCGGTGATTGCCAAAAAGAAGTTCAGAGTAGAATTCGATGCTCGTCATCTATCAATAATCTTCTCTTTTTTATTATGTACATATGAATATCGACTATAATGGAACTCTGCGTTCAGTACAATAATTGTAAAACTACGTTATTTTTTAAAACATTCTGAACACTAGAAGGATCGTCCAAAATTTTTCGTCTAAATAAGAGAATAATGGACAATATGTTAGCGTAAATGAATATCTTGTCTAGGGTTGAAACTGGTTCAAGCTTAGACTTTAACAGTCTCTTGCAGCCACCTGTACACTCTATAAAGTTTGCAGTGTCGTCGATCAAGGGTTGTGCGACCACGAATGTATATAAATTGTATATGTATATGTATAAATACAGCTGCAAAACCAAAAGTTGCCAGTATCCCCGGAGCCGTCGGGCTGGACGAACGCCCCTGAGCTCGTAGAACTCCTGACGGGATCTGGTCTAAACTTTTAGAATAGAATCTGGACAAAGGATAACGAACGGCTTCGAACTGTAGAAAAGTATTGAGCCGTAAGAATAGAATTCCTATGGGCTCTCGAGAGCTAACATGACTGCTACTGTACAAACTTGAATAAAAAAAGTTGCTCATCAGTCAGCGAAAAAACAGTTGCGCACGAATCTGCGCGAGAGAGATGCACAGAAGCCTGCGCAGAAATATTTGTACCGAAGAGGAAATGAGAGTGCTCGCGCCCGGGTTTCGATGCTTGAAACTTTTGCTCAAGCGATAGTCCTGCACCGAGCGAAAAAAAGCTTCATTTATTCTTCGTTAGCATAGACTAGAATGTGTAATGAATCATTACACAACCAGAAATAATACATTTATCAATAATTATTATCACGGCGTTCGAGATCTACCGAAATTAGTTGGGGTGGGGAGAGTTTCGTTGCGCTGCGCATCGCTGCCTACCTAAGCCCGCGGAGCGCGCTCAGTCAGTCAGTCGGGCCAGGGCCAGGCACTCCGGCAGGAGCGGATTGGAGCGGATTTACTGGTGGTACCAAGATCCCGAGTATCGTGCTGTACCAGTGTTGGGATATTGCACCCTTTTTCGCACATGCGCGACGATTTTAGCGTCAATAAAATCGTACTAAAAATGGAGTACTTTGGTTACACTGCATAATTTCGCAAAATTTTTTTTTTCGATTTTCAAAAATGAATGTTTAACATGCGTATGTTATATTAAAATTTAATGTGTATGTACATATAATATATAAATATATTATAATTGTGTATGTATGTATAATATACTCACTCTTTTCCCTTATTTTGGGGATAGGGAAGGGTACTAAAATAACTGTATAAACCAAATATATAATAAAAAAATAAAATATTTTATTTGGCTTCGGAACACGGTTGTCTCGCGCGTGTCGTCTTGCACTTTTCTGTCCGACTTCCCGACAATAACAGTTCCCCCCTACTTTCCCCACAAACTTAGGACGTACATGTACGTTCCTGCATTTGGTCACGCATGCGCGAACAAAGGTGCAATACCCCAACCATGTAGTACCGTGGTAGTACCCCAACACTGTGTTGTACAGTACAAAGTTACGTCACTGTGCGGCTTTTAATATCGCGTAGATACTTTACTAGCGTTTCCAAATTATATATTTAGAAATGGTAAATTTCTTTATTGTTACTTAAGTAGTGTTTAGTCTTATTGCATTCCTTTAGTTATAGTTATCTTACTCTTTCATTTATTTATATAACCCCAAAACAATTTTACTTCCTCGTTGTATAGAGTTCATAACCGCTATAGTGAAGCTATTTATTTAGGTAATTCTTTCGAATTATATTTTTAGGCAAAATTATGTGAAATTTTGGAGATCGTTTAATAGTAATTTTATTTAACGATTAATTTAAGTATTTCTTGCTTATTAAATGTAATTAAAGAATATGTATTACAAAATGTTGCAAGCATCAAACTCGAGTTTATAATGGCAACTTTATGTTTTAGCTTGATGGGTGGGATCAGACATTTAATTAAACGGTATTGGCCAAGCGTCGTTTTCCCTACGTTCTTCGTGGGTTGTGTTTATGCAGATTGGAGTCATACTCAGGAGTGGAAGAAGAAATTAGCCAAAGAAAAATTACTGTTAGAAAACGAAAATGTCGGCTGAGCTTCTACGCCATTATATCGGACGGTACATTATGTTGCTTACTGGTGTAGGAGTTGCTGGTACGATCGGATGGTACATCGATAGATCAGAATCATTACGATTATCCGGTTTCCGAGATAAGTCTGCATTGTTTGGAAGGGAATTGAAACCAGGAGAGCCACCATCGTGGCCGTAATTTTGTGAAAATGTAATAGTTTTACAACTGGGTATACAAACTTCTGAGGTTATTACAATGTTATAACATGCTTATGTAATCCATACAGTAAAATAAACACGTTCTAACAATTGTAAATTTCGAATCTTATTTAAGACAATGATAAAATATAATTTTATTTCTAGAAAAACTACAAAATATTTCAATATACACGTGATCTTTCTGTAACAAGTAACAACTGTATACAATTACAAACTTTACGACTTTATTCTTCAGTTTCCATATTAGTAAGACATCAGCGAAATATAGTAAGAATTTTATTTTTAATGTCATTCTTTTTCAAAACTTTGGCAGTCTTATCACTTTTCGTATTACATTTACGGTTCTCTTTATCTTCTGTGTCTTTTGTTGATATTTTTGTTGTTGTCATGTAAGCTTTTCGTTTCTTCTGTAACCATTCATTAGTTTCTTCATTCCAAGATACCGGTCTGTCCTTTGAGTTTTTCATAAGTCTTTGATGCAAGCATAATTCGTTCCCTGTTTCTAAATTCAGATAGGAATACTTTTTTTCATTTTCCATTTTATGCTCTGTGTTAGTTGTACTTACATTATAATCTATAAGACCATAGTTTTGAAATTTTGTACTTTTATCTTGGGAAACAGATATATTTTTTGTCACTCTTTGTAACACCTTGTCCTGCTCCATTCCAACAGGCTTTTCAAACTCTTCCCAAATACTACCCAAGTTCTTAACTTGAAGATTCATGCTGCTTCCTTTGCTTTGATACTTTCCACGACGCTCACTGGCCGACCTAGTGAATGCATATGGTTTTCTATATAATTCTGGATTAAATTTCTGCGAGGTTTGAACAAAAGATGAATCTCCTATGTCTGCGGACAACGTGGTATCTAAATCTTCATAACATATTTTAGCAGGTCTCTTTGTTTTAATGAAATTGCTAGAAACCGTTTTAGAACCAGAAGATTTTAAAGTTGTGGAACTTCTGCAAGTGGGCCTTTGTTTATACCTTTTTCCATACGAAATGCTATGATCAGAAGAAGAAGATGAACTTCCACTGCTTCTTTTTTCCTGCGAGTCCTTACATATGTTTCCTATGTTATTACTTAATTCTTTATTCGAATCTTGTGTTTGAATATTTTCTATGCAGAAATTCAAGTCATCGACGCATGTTATGTCTGCTTTAGTGTCATTTTTATGGATTTCTTGTTGCGATGCTTTAGAATCAACATCTACGATTGATTCTCTGCTATTTTTATTAATACTAGATATTTTTAATAAGTCACGTATATGCTTATTTTTTTTAAGATCCAAGTCTAACTGCTTCAATTTATCATTTAATTGACACTCGAGTATTTTAATTTCTTCTTCTTTCTTAGTCAACACTCTTTCACGATTCTGTAAAATGACTTCTCTGTTTTTCAGTTCAGCTTCTTTCTGTTTTATGTTTTCCAACTTCTGTAACCAATTTTCTTTAAATACTTCTTCGCTAACTTCCTGCGGAGTTGGTACAACAGCAGAACATCCATTTCTGCATCCGTGATAACACAGATCTGTTATCTTTCCTTCGGCATCCTCGTTCTGTTCGTCGATCGGCGTTAACCTCTCGACTTTATCGAATATTTTTGAAGTGAAATTCGTATTGTACGATGCCTCGTATTTCGTTTTAAGATTCTGAGAGGAATAATCAAAATTGCTAGATGTATTTTCATTTTTTTCAGCAAGCCTCTCGAGAGTTATAGAGTTCCTTGCATTTTGAATGCTCTCCTCTTCTATGGTGAGCGAATTATTAATACTGTTTTCAACACAGATTGCTTTAGTCTTTTCAACGCTGACAGTTGCATTACTGATATCATTTAACTGTAATCTCCCATCGCGTGTGTCGCTTGGAGTAGAATTTGTATTGTTATTGATGCACACGGGTATAATAAAGGCTTCTACCCTGTATTTTGCTTGCTTCATTGTTTATATTGTAAATAATTGTAATTAGTTTGTTCAGTGCATTCTTGTCGGTAAAATTCTAGACATAATTCCTCAATGGAATTTTTACATTTAACGAAAATACACAAACGTTAACGGTGAAGATATTTGTCTCAGAAAATAATACTTTGCTTGAATAATAATACAATGTTCCGATAACGTTTTAAGTGTCACTTCTTATATGTGAATGTCACAAAAATGTCGAATGATGATTTCACCAACTATTCAATTTAATCCACTTGTTACGTGTATTTTTATTCTACAGTACAAACGTATCTTTAGGTTGTTACTCTCTACCACCCGTGCTCTCTACCGATTGCTGAAATCCGTTACCTTGTCTTGTTTTGTATTTTGTGTGACAATGTGTGTGTTTCTATACCTGTACAGTTGTACCCGAAAATATAGTGACTACACGTAAGTATTGTAGCTATATAGATTCCATTTAAGAGTATGCGCATAGAATAGAACAATACATAGATAGCAACAATGGAGATGGGTTTGTTCACGTGACGAGTCTTTGATTGGTTCATTTTCCATCCGACAGTACCGTAACTGTTTGGAATTAACCCCAACAGAACCTCCCTTGACGATTGTTGTAAGAAAACTCGTCTACGTGAAGAAAGCATTCATATTTGCGCATGCAGAGCAAGTTGTACAAAATATACAAAACAATTGACCATGATTATACATTTTACGAGTCTACTTTTCCTAGTGCATAATCTGGGGTTATGTTACATTCCTGAAAAAATCACATGGTTCTTTGTGCTACCTCTCTGGTGCTACCGTAATAGAAACTCGAACGAACAATGTCAAAATATATTCCCAGAAAGAGTATACAAATTTTTAATATCATTTTTAATGTATGAACTGGTATCAAAGTTCCAAACACTGTACTGTCGTTGTGTTGTAATTCCAAATCATTTATTAAATGGTACTATTTCTAGAGCAAAGGTATGTGTATATATATATATATATATATATATATATATATATATATATAAGGTATATATATATATATATATATATATATATATATATATATATATACACATATTTATATTACTACCTGTTACTACACATTGTTTGTTAGTAATATTACAAATTTAATAGAGTACTTATTCCTCTTCTAAAAATTGTGAAAGTAACTGAATTATGTCAACAACAATGAATGCACATAATTATTGTAAAGAGCTTTTTTTAGTTAGAATTGTTGATTAAAATAATGCCATTAGTGTACATCTCACATATGTATATATTCTATTAACGAAATAAAACTATGGAAAAGCTGGTGATTATAAAAATATTTTGTACTCTGTTTGCAAAGATGCATTGAACGGTAGAAGAAGAAAGGGTTATAGAACTTAAAAATAACTAGAACTACAATTGTATATTTACACGTGTTTAGTCATCTTTAATGTTTAAATTAATTAAAAGATTTCCCCTAATTTGGATATTCTTAATTCTTGATTCTTTCGTAAAGGGTGCGCTACTATTGATTCATTAATTCGGGGCCTTCTAGATGGCGTTCATGATTCTTTGAAGTATATGTTGGGAACAATTCTAGCAACATATTCGCGTTGTTCGATTTGTATTGTCTAGTTTGTACAAGAGATATTCAATAAATATTTTCTACTTTCAGATTGAGGTGAGAGAATCTAAATCTTTTCTGTTTCGAATCATTTGTTATTTTTCCCGCCTTATGCGAAGCTCCCGTTAGAATGCGCACGCATATCGATTCAAGCAATTGTTACGTATCCCAATCGAAGTACAGTGTCGTACCTATGACTTGAATGAAGTGAATGCAATTGGGTTTGTAATTATCTCGTATAAGAATCAATCTAAACGAATTCGAATGACTCGGAAGGTATATTTTCTAGTATTTGTGGGTCGAAGTCGGAAAAAGCAAAATTACAGTAATAAATGATTACTCCTTGAAAAGATAAATTTTTAATGTTCCTATACGTGTACACGCAACACGTTTGATTGTGTGTAATACGAAACAAGCAGACTTCGTGAGATCGACGAGATCTTTCATTGAATTTTTGCGTTGTAAAAAGAGAAAATGAATACGTGTAAAAAGCCGGGGATGGGGTGTGGGGGGCTGGCGGGATCGATACGTCCCTGTAATTTGAGGCAACTCGGTCCCGGATAGCGGAGGGGGCTAGAGGGGAGCGCGCAATGTTGTAGTGTTGCAGTTGTCCGCCATTGCTAGGGAGTTAACTTCGGTACTAGGCTAGGTGAGGATCTCGGCGACTCGTCGCGAGCCCCCTCCCTCTTTGATCGTGGAAAAAACTATTTAGTGATTTCGTGTTACGCTTTTGGGTATTTTGAGATCCGGGCGATTTCAAATCGGCCTTTTCGCGTTCGACAGCGATGGACACGAAGAAGCATTTGGCTATGCTCACGACCCCGGAGACCGTGATGCACGCCAATCTTCTAACGCCAACGGGGCAGCGGCTTACCCCTACAGGGAAAATTAGCCATGCCAAAACGCGTGTCTACACGCAGAGATATAGAAAAGAGTGGGAGCAAATGCCCGATTTTAAAGGTACCAGCTCGTTACCGTTATCGTTACCATTACCATATAGCTGCCTCTCAGAGCGATCCGTCGATAAACGACAACGTTAAACATTGCCGTTGCTCGTGAATTCTGCCACGCAGGCCACGCTGAATGTCCACGGGCACGTAGTTACATGCTTATACGTTCTAATTGTATGCTCGCAACATACAATATCATCGCGATCGCCTCGAGCAACGACACTTTGGATCTTACATGCCAGTTCATTATTTTTAGAGAGCACGTGTCCCTCTTCTTTTTATCGAATATTTGGATCGACTATCGTTGAACATCTTACACGGGCTCGAGTATGTTTTCGTGTGTAACCATGGCAGTCGTTCCCGTTTCGTCGCGTCTCGTTTTTTCTTAATTCCGTTCGTATCGTCTTCACGCGTCGGTCGTTTCTAGTTCGTATAAAACAGGCGAAATTCGTGACTGTTGCCTTGCTTTCGAAAAATTGGAGCAGCCTAGCACCGCGTGAACGTACATGACGTGACATCACCGGACACTGTTGTTACATGTTACATGTCGAGTCGAACTATATTATATTACTAGCGTTAATAAGTTACCAGTAAAGGTGCTGCTGGGTAATTCGATGGCCGACCGAGTAGATATCACCATACGGTAGGAACACGTTTAGTGGAATGTCGCATTTTGGATGGTAGGCAACGATTATTTTGGCAGAGAAGGCGCGAAATTGCAAATCACCGGATACGTATACAGGTGCATTAAAATATGTGAACACCGCGGTACGTTCGTTGTTTGGTACTTTGCTTAATTCGCTTCGCGTTAGGACGGGATATATAGCGATACTCGTGTATGTATATAGTATGTATTTATGTACTACTACTATATCGGAGCGAATCGTAAATAGAAATGAAGGAAACCTCATAGCGAAGTGAGAATGAAAATTATATTTACGCAACCTAGAAATAGATGTAACGTCGCTTTATCCTTTATGGTTTCATGTTTTATAGCCAATTTTTCTATGTAAAGTAGAACCACGATTTTAGTTCTTTCTGATTTATTTTATTTTGAGGAAACATTTCTTTTACGAATAAATAATATTTTGTGTAAACATTTATAGTACAAAGTATGTACTTTATATCTATTTTAACCGTAAACACAATACCCTGTGCATGTTTGTTTGTAACGAATATGTAGGTATATACTCGACGAAATATGTTTCACAGGATGGTTAACATCTGTACCTTTTCAAGTGACGCGTGCTTATTGCATGTACTGCAAGAAAAACCTGCATGCCCATCGACTGTCTCTATTGAAGCACACATGTACGATGAAGCACCAGCGAGCGGCACTGTTGCACGAGGCAGAAGAAAAGAAGAAGGCTCTTGCCCAAAAGTTAAATGGAGAGGAGGAAGTTGAAGTAGAAATTGGTGAAATTGATGTATGTATTATTCATTTTGTTAAGTTTCAAACTATGTAGAGAAATTTAAGTTGCGATAACAATTTCCATTTTTATCAGGCATCCGGGAATGTTCAAACCGAAGTGGACGACGAGGGAGTAGAATACGTCGTCGAAAGATTGGAAATGGACGACGAGCTGGACGAATCGCACATCAAAGGCGACGTGGACGATGTGGACGAGGACGAGGAAGATGTATCGCATTTACAGTTGTCTTTGGACGACGAGGATGTCAAACATTCTACGAAAAAAATCAAAATGGAGCAAGTGGTAAGTAAGTTTGCTCTGTCACTCGAATTTTTCTGAATGGTTTAATAAATGAATTCGCTACTAAGATCGTAACACGATTTCGTTAGGACAATACCGACGATCCTCTAGCAGATGCGATGGAGCATATGCATAGCGAATATCTGGAGGAACCAGAGAACCAAGAGGGAAATGTGCAGATGGAAATGGTGGTAGATTCAGAGGATCACAGTAGCTCAGAGATTCAGGTTGTAGCGCTCCTTTCCGACGAGGACGATTCAATGAAGGAATCGCAGAAAGAGTCGCGCGAGAATGGGAAAACCATTCGACGACTCGAGAATAAAACTGATAGGAAATCTAGTAAATTAGTGGTGAGCGTATTGCAAACGAACGTTGTTCGCACGTAAAATCTAGCAGTTTGTGTTACGTAAATGTTTACTGACTGTGTTTTCAGCATGGCGAGAAGCAACAGGCAGATTCGGACATACTGGTAGCATGCCCGTTGCCTATTCTAGGCGCTACATATCAAATGAATTCATCGGTCGCATCACCCTCGAACACGATAGGAGTTCTTCAACCGGTGAACACCATACCGATTGCTCCTGCGCAAAATAAAACGATCACTTTAACGTCGGGTGGTAAAACCCTAACTTTGTCAGGTGGTACTTTTCAACCTGGTACTCAGTATGTCCTGAGCAAATTCAAGAATAAACTTCCTACGTTGGTACTAGCTGATAGGAAACCTGCAATTGCAGCTAATCAGGCGGGAGACACGCCCAAACCCATTTCGATGAACAAGGAGCAAGTGGCTGTCGCGGGTACCAGCTATCAAACGCCGAAAAAGGTATTATATCAAGAGTTAAATGGACATTGATTAAAATATCAATGAAACGATTACTAAATAATTCGACTGTCACAGTTGTGCTCGAGTTACACCGAAAAAGTGAATTTTATTTTTCATACTTTCGTGTATTTCAGCACGTGCTTGTGAAGTCTGTTAGATCTTCGACGTCGAAGAAACCTCAAATTTCCACGCACGTTGTGGACACGAGCAAAGGATTGCCTGTCGGAGGATTACAAGTTAGTTTGTACAAACTGATGGACGGTCGATGGACCTTTTTAAATGAAAGGTATATATCGAATGATTTTTAAACGAAATATCAGGATCGAATAGTTTCACTGTTAAAGCGTCGTGTCAATTTTCAGTAATACCTCTCCGAACGGACGATGCGTTGATTTAGTGGACAGTATAAGAGCCAGTTTTACTGCTGGACGATACAAGATTCATTTTGACGTAGACAAGTACTTTACGTTGAGGAGAATAGAAACCATGTACCCGTTTATCGAAATCGTGTTCGACGTGAAGGATCCCGCCGGACATTATCACATACCGTTACTGTTAAGCCCGTTCGGTTATTCCACTTACCGTGGTTCCGAAAGATGAAGACCGACGACAATCGACGAATATTCTAAGTGACATGTGTGTTATAAAAATAATTGATTGCGTAACAATAAACGATTTTTTATAATGAGGGGTACTGAATTCTCAACTCGTCAGTATTCTTATATTTTTCTAACCGTGATCTGGAAAAGATGCAAATTGTAAAGAATCAAAATGTAGCACCGGCTGTACTACAGGATTTTGACGATTCCGATTTCTAAGAGAATCATGAGCATGTGTGGAAAAATATATTTTATTGCATACTGTGTACGAAATTACTCATGGAGTCGCATCGTGTATTCATTAAATCAGCTAAGTGTTTACAGGCTTTGTACAATTCTACCGAGCGAACAGCTTGATGCTCCTGAAGAAGATCCTTAGATTCCTAACCCCTTCTTCCATAACGTCGAGTCAAATCAAATTCCATTTCTCTGTTACAGATATTCAACCACTGGTGAAAATATACGAATACATACAAACAATATCAATTTTCCTTTTCTTTTAGAAAATTATAAAACAAAGGACAAGGAGTCCAAAACGTTGTAGATGCAAAGAAAATCGTAGCGCAAGGGGTTAACGAATTGGTATACTAGTACGGTTACCGTATCTTTTCCAGCGATTGTACGTCGCTTCGTGATTTCAGTAAAGAGGAGCGGTCACTATTTCGGAGGCAAGTAGCTTCTGTCGACATCTTTGTTGGGCGGAAGGTAAGCTTTATCCATAGATCCCTTCGATCCCTTTGGTCCTGGCCCCTTTTGTCCTTTCTTTGAACCCCCAGGGCCGAATGTACCCAAGCCTCCCGGTTCGCCGGTGCCGAACTTGAAGCTCGCTCTGTTTCCGTTTTCGTCGGCTTCGTACCTTCGATAGAACCATCGGATAGTCTCAGATCAGGCTTCGTTCATATCTCAACGGTTTTTAGAAATCGATAAGAGACACAAACATTCCTCTTTATTCTACAATGATTTCGTCAAAAATGTGCGCGTATACGGTAATTTGCGGCTACGATATTTAACGATATTTAACGATGTCAAGTACGGAAATAGAGAGAATACCCAGACAGCACACAGACGTCTCAAAGCCGTCTTTGAGACGTCTGCTGCAAGACGCTCAGGCGGCTTAAAGACGTCTCAGCGGTCGCTGGAGCGTCGTTTGTTACAAAACGGTACGTCTTAAAGACGCCTCTTAGACGCCTTTGAGACGTCTAAGAGGCGTCTCAAGGGCGTCTTTTGGGGGTCCGTCAGGCGTCTCTCAGACGTCTTTAAGGCGTCTTTTAAGGGTCTGTTAGGCGTCTTTTGGGCGCCTAAAAGACGACTGTTTCGGAATTTGGAAAAAAAGTCATATCGACTGCGGCGGCCTGGGCGGGTAAGATCGGTAGTAGTAGTTGGCACCTGCCAAGGGGTGGCTCCTTCTTGGTTATAGTTTTGTCGTCTGCTACAGTTGTTGCGTTGTGCTCTCGTCGTTGGGGTCTTCAATTTGGCAGCGGCTGAAATGTGTGGGTAAGGACGGAAGGGAAACAAAGCGTGTTTTGACCTGTGCCCGCTAGAGGATTCGTCATCGGTAAGGCTATCTAGCGGGCTCTGCCTTAGAAACAGTGATATCGTAAGGACGGCTTAGGACGGTATATATATATGAATCGGCGACGGATCAGGTACTAGCGGGAAAGGTGTTTTCTTGTTTCTCTGTCCATCTGGTGACGAGCGTAGGAGAAAGCCGCAACATTATATTAATAATATATTTCGGTCGTCTCAGATAATTCGTTAAAATCATATGAATGGAAAGTAGAAAAATGACCGTCCCAAATTGGCGCAGTCACTTTTATTATTTCAGCGGCGCAGATACACACCTTACATTAATTATTGTTCTCGAATCGTGGACAATATAGCTCATCAGTTTCGCATATATTATCCTTTTTTATTTAATTCCGTGTAAAAAAAACAATCAAATAGTAAAAGTCTATATAAGGAATTTCTCTACTTTTATCATCCATGTGTTTATAATAAATGATATTTTGAAAAATATTTTCATTATCATTCCTAAAAACAGGAAACTTAAGAACTAGTATTTTAATCATTGCACAGCAAACTGATCCCTGTCGTAGCATCTCCAAATTCAAGTTGTTCAGTCTCGGAAAAGACGCCTCAAAGACGTCTCTGAGACGCCTTATTTCAGACGTTTCAAAGACGTCTCTGAGACGCTTTATTTAAGACGCAAAAAAGACGTCTCCCAGAAGGCGTCTCTGAGACGCCTCAAAGACGCCTTTTTGTGACCTAAGACGCTCAGACCTAAAACAGACGTAAAAAAGACGTCTCTAAGACGACTCGTGCTGTCTGGGTAGCGCGAACAGATGCCAGTTGGAAATTTCAACAGTTTTCAAGCCCGGCCTCGGTCGATCCCTGTTCGAGGAAAATGCGACAGCAAAGAAAAAGAAAGCTCACTTGACGGAGATCGGAAGACCCTCGGGACTCTTGTACGAGAAGCTACCCTTGACGGCTCGCACAAGCTCGCCGTCCACTTCCTTGTACGTCTCCGTCTCCTCCCTCTGTACATCATCCCCCGCGGTTTGGCCGCTCGGTATCGGTCGGTTCCTGGCTTTGTTGTCCTCTAGCGGCGTGTTCAGGATCAGCCCACCGGAACCACGCGCGAACGGTGGCGCCTTCTGATCCGGAGACAGCTTTTCGCCGGCGCAACAGCACGCGGATAGGACCACCAGCCACAGGACCTGCGGGGACACGGGTCGATTCGTCCGGTTAAAATTCCTATCCGACCTAACACAGGAAACGTCGATAGCCCCGGAAAAAATTCGAACTGCATCAAATTGGACCAAAATTGTCTCTCGTACCATCCAAGCGTTTCGACATTTTCACAGTAATCATAGCTAGATCCTTCCATATCCTTAAATACTTCTACTAACGTCGACCACCTCCTATCGAATCTACGATGAGGAGACTTCCAACCGTATAAAAATAAAGTTACGCTTGTTAGTTTCGAGCGAAAAGTATCGTCGCGTTCTAATCTGTACGTTTAACAAACGTTCGAACACCGATGGTACTTCTTCCCTCTCAGTTATACCAATTGTATCAAGTTGAATGTTCTGTTTCTATGAAACTATGAAAATATGAAAACGTTGCTATCTAGATAGAAGGCCACCTCGTCGATCGTGGGTTAAAGTGGCTGCTAGAAAATTGGACGGAACGTTCGTAATCGGAAGCGATACGAATCAACTGTACTTGTTTGAAATATGAGCAGAAGTTTTTGAATTACGAGTGGCGTGCGAGGGTTGAAAAGAAGAATCGTCGGTTGTTCGAGGGTGATAACAGAACCCGTTCTCGAGCGATTGCGTCGTGGATGCATTTTCGGCTCCTCGCGAAGACGGCAGATTCGACGAAATGACACTAGGAGACTTTTTCCACGGTGGCGATCGTAGTCGCGGGTGCGAAGACGTAACGTTGCAACGAACGAAAATGCCGTTCGCCCGAGAGTGGTTTCTTTCGTGGCTCGGTGACCTCTCGACCGAGAGACCTCGTACGCACACCAGAATCGCCCGATGTCGGCGAATCTTCCGCGTAAACATGTAACACTATGGGTAAATTGAAAGGATACTTTCTACTTTATCGAGTCCCCGAGACGACCGTTCGAAATAATCTCTGTTGCGTCACGAATAACCATCCTTTTTTCCCACTCGACTGGAGTAGTTACAAATAAGGGCAAATCGGTTGCGAATCCTGCAAAGACGCACGGTACCGTGTTCCTCTTCTCCGTTTCTGCACTTTTTCCGATCGTGTTACCGAGTCGTAATCTTCGAAAAATGGTCGATCGATCGCTTGGACACGGGTACCACTGGCTCGGGAATAGTCGAATCGAGAGGATCGAAAGTGGCAATGAATAATTGGATTTCTAAACGGAGTGCGCACAAACGTTCAGTTTTGGGTTCCTCGATCAACCGTATTTCGAGGTTGAAACTGGTTCGACGGTGCCTCTTCGGAGAGTCATCGGTATCGGGCCCCCACTGAGAGTCACGTTCGAAAAAAACTCGCGAAAACGTGGAGTCCAGATTCGGGAACGTACCAGTGATCGAGACACAATTCTGCGAGACGTCTGCATCGTCGCCAGAGGATCGGTCACACTGACGGCACACGAAATGGCATCCCTCGAGGCACTCGCGACTCCTCGACCCGCGACGCAATCGATGGATTTCAGAAGCTGGTAACAACATCTCTGCTCGATCGTTCACCGAGCTTTTATATACCCGATACTGTGTCCGCCGACTAGAAGAACGACGGTTTTTTCCCCCCCCGATTCGCGACCGATTCTCAAGAGGGATCGGAAACATCCTATCCATTCCATGAGCGTTTCTCCAGCTCTTATTTTTTTTATTCGTCTTCTGCCATCGGTAGACAGATCTGGGAACGTCCGGCATACGAAATATCTCGAAAACGCGAATTAACACCGCGTTAACCCCAATCTTATCTTGCTACCCTGAAATTTGGTTAACGAAGGTCTACATTTGAATCAGGGATTCTAACCCAACGCCTAACCCTAACCCGTACCCGGTTAACCAAGGAAGGTTACTGTAACCCATACTAACCACGAGGGATCGGTTCCGAAAATCCAGAAAGAGCGGGTTACTAGTAGGTATGGATATATGAATGTGTAGGTAAAATATTTATATCAAATGAAAACACAATTATTTCATTTTTGGCGATGGCTTAAAATAGTATTTATGTCTACTTTTATACTGTAGTAAGAAACTTATAAAAATATTATTAAAAACGTAACACTAATAAATGTACATAAAAAAACATATTAAACGATACATATAAAAACATATCCATATAAACTATATAAACGTAGCTATTGTAAAAATGCATTTGTCCGGATAACCATTATATGGTCTATAATTGAATGATGCAATCTTGATCTCTGATCATTGAGAATGAATTTTAAACCAGAAAATATTCTCTCGACGGATACTTGCGTTGCAGGACATGCGTGAACCCCAAAATATTTTGTTGTTTATTAATTCTCGGACTTTGAGAAAATGCATTTAACGCCGCAACGATATTGCATACCGAATGCGACGAGTTTTGCCGTTACGTGGGGTTGAATAATCCCTCCACAAAGTACAAAATAGTGGGGGCCCCAGCCAATGATATAATATTTGGGAGGCTACAAATGACCTCCCAAAACAAGGGCAACGCCCATAGACGAAATACGTCGTAACGAGTGTCGCTAAACAGACGACACTCGGTTTCCTGCAATTTTGCCGGAAACCATAATTTAGCCTTTGGGCCACGGCCCCCCTAATCGCTAAGCGTGGGCCTACGCTACGTCAAGCGCCATTGCGAACTGCACGGCTAGGCTGACTTTCCCATGGCCAGCTGATACTTTCCAGCCGCACCAGAATCATAAAACAATAAATTCGTCGGAAGAAGCTAGAGGACCCCTTCGACAATGGCGCTGTTCAAAATCGACCGTAGCGTAGACCCAAACCGAAATACGAGCCGGCCGTACAATAATCACGTCTCAACAACTCCCAATGGTCGAGCAGGGGAGTACAGCCGTTAAGAAAATGGAAGTTTCGTTGATAGCTGATTCTGAAATCGCAAGACCTAGATTGTCACATGTCAACTTGGCAATGGAGCGCGATTCCATGGACGCGTCTCGATTCGGTGCCCATCGAGTTCTATGTATACGTACAATATAAGGTAGAAAATACATCCCACGGAAGGCCGTAAGAACGTACGAACGCATCGCGTTCCATGTTGGGACGCGAACGGTCTTATCGTTGCGTATCTTCGAGAATCGTCGTGCGTCGGTCGTATTCGATGAATTACCGTGGACACGGTCTCGGACTGTAGCTCGCAGCTCGCAGGTCGCGCAAGCTCGTCTTCGCGTATGCACATATGCACGTGTATGCACGTATCTTCATCGGCGAGCCACGAAGTCGGCTGGGATTTATCGCCATCCGTTTGGCACGCGATTCAAAGGCCAACGTCGTTACGATGGATGAGATTTCGCTCGTTTAAGGGCACACGGGCAAACAATGCGATCTCTGAACCGCTAATAGGATGCGTTTGCTCTTTCCTAGGTAGAACAGAGTCACGTTGACATTTTACCCTTTTATTCCGTCCTTTCGCCCACCGAACCCACTCGCATTCCGTGCCCGGTAGCTGATCAAGAGATCCCTTTCGTAGCGGTCGCGATCGATCGAGATCGCGGTTCGGTTCGGCTCGGCTCGGCCTCGATCTTGCCGAGCGTCGTCCGCACCCCGACACCGACACCTTCTGGCTGTCGTCTCGCCGACATCCCGAGGCTAACGTCGAGCCCTATTCTCCAGGGACTTAATACCGGTATTACGCTGTGTGGCATCATACCGGTATAATCTCGATACCGGTATTGGGCAAACAGAGCTATACCGGTAACCGATATAAAATACCGGTATTTTTCGGTTTCTCTGTCTCTTTTTATACCCCGCGATACAATGTCGTTTGAACGACACCTACAGTCGTGGACGAAATTAAGTGGACAGGTCTAATGATCAACAAAAAATCAACGCAATTTAAAACATAATTTTAATAAACTAGAATTGTGCGGTACATTTAAGTTAACAAAGTGTACTTTAATGAAATGAACAACAATATCAATAATAAAAGTTAATATAATAGAATATATTATCATTAATCAAAATTGTATACAATTTTTGGTGGTCAAGATTAAGTGGACACTTTATAAATATTTAGAAAATAAGCAATTAGTATTTGCTTTAATTATTGCTTCTAATCGTCGTGGGATGATTTCCACAAGTGTTTGGAGGTAACTTCGATCAATTTGTTGAAATTTTATTTGCAATTCGTTTAAAAATACTGTTTTATTATGACGTCTTCCTAATGGTATTTCCGAATCTAATAAGCTCGGAAAATACCGGAAAATACCGGTATAATATCGGTACGAGGTTTTGAAATATACCGGTATTTCCATTTACCGGTATCGCGTTATACCGGTATTTCGGTATTTCGGTTTCTATAAAGGTTATGGAGGTAATACCGGTATATACCGGTATAATACCGGTATTTTGTATACCGGTATGAATCCCTGTTATTCTCCCCTTTCCTTATTTTGTAATACGAATTTCCTTTCGTATTTTCGTATTTGTTTCGACCTCTGGTTTTCGAAGTATCTCCGAAAACATGGTTTTTCAAAAAGATAGGTGTCAAATATTTTTCGAAGAACTGCGTCTTCCTCGAATATGTTCCCTTGTAGGTAAGAACGATTTAGCGGTGGTTGTTCTCGAGTACAGAGCCGGGTTTGCCAGCTTAACTCGAATAATGGAACTTTTCCGCGTGATACGGTCGTTGACGTTGTTCTTCGTCTTCTTCGTCCCCCTCCTCTTCCTCCTCTCTTTCTTTTTGATACTTCACTCGAGAATACCGAGGAGAGAAGGGACTGATCGTTCCCTGGAGTAGTTTAGTAGGAGAGCGTTTAAGCTCCTCGACATTGTGGCGAGAAAGACGATGACGACCAAATCGAAGGGTCGTCGTCCTCCGTCTTTCGCGATTGCTTTGGCGGAGGGCCAGAGCTCGATCGGAGAGCACAATTCTATTGGAAAGTGTCTTCTTCTTGGATTTAGGACACGGTACGTAAGCTAATATTAGAATACCGTTGACCCGTTCTTCATACGAGCATCGTGATTCTCATAATTTCACTTGTAACGTTTGTCATAGAGGCAATTAACGCCGTAGGCGCACCGGTCGGCTTGCTCGGAGGTCAACGTTACCAAAAAGGAATCGCGACTCCGTGTTAGCGCGTTACCTGGCAAAACGATTTATTCAACGATAAATGTAACCGCTAGAGTACGGATTCGCGCGAAACGGCATTTTGAAATCCTTAAACGTCTCTCCCGTTTCTAGACAAAAGCTAAACCAAGAAATTTCATTTTGATAAATCTTATGATTTCGGCGCATGGTTCGATCCTATTGAAAAGCAGCAAATTTGCAGTTAGATTATTCTCTCGACGTTTCGATCCTTGTGTTTCCTGCGCAACGGGTGAAATAAAACAAAAAAAAGAAAAAAAAAACTTTTTACGAATAAGATATTAGGAGTTACGGCGGAAAGTGGTTTTTAACCCATGATGGCAGATACGTAACTCCTAAGATTTATCAATATAACTCGTAAGATTTATCAATATACTTCATTTCGATCGAAAGAAATTACACCAAATTTCTATTTTGTCGAACTTTTCCGATCGCTGGTTCGACAGTCGGTACATCGTTCAAAACCGAGTGTCGTATTTTACTGTAAACCTTCGGATCAGAATCGAGAAGAAGATCGACTTCCTCGGTCGTTGCGAGCGATTTATCACTCTGATGTTGTTTGCTCGGGATTGTCGAGACGTACATTGTGTACGCGACACAATTGGCTCCTTGCAAGATTATAAAGTATATAATTGATTCGAGGAGACGGCCAGAAGCGAAGGATGCCCGGTGCCTCTGATCGTACCTGGATTCCGCGAGGTGTTCTGTCTACTTACCTGGTCGCGTCTCAATTTACGGCCTCGCCACGCGTTTTTGATCGAGCGGCGGCTCTCGGTATCGAGATATCGGTATCCTAGGCAATGATTTCATAATCGAACGGGGATCGTAGCTCGGGACGCGATGGAAGCGATGGCAGCGATGGAAGCGATGAAAGCGATGGAAGCGATAGAAAGGACACGGTCTCGCTTCGAGACTCGGTGAACGTCCGCGTTATCGCTGCGATTCCCAGCGTTATCGGTGGAGGCAGTCAACCATTCTACGCGCCGTGATTTACACCTGACTTTTCGAGGACGAGCACCGCTGACCGAGATTCACCCGGGCTATACAAAGAGGAATGAAAAATAGGGAATTAACCCTTTTAGCATTTTTTCATATGTAGGTATATATTGTACGTTGGCCTGACACCTCGATACAATATTGGACAGTGGTTTTGTTAAAGCGCATACGGCGAACATTTAGTAAAAATATAATACGATTTTTTGAAAAATATACTGTATGCTATCGTGGGAAGCCGATATTCAGCCGGTACGCAATGCGTGGTTAACCCCTTAACCTACGATTTAGATTCGAAGATGTTGGGCCGCAATTGTATACAAACTCGAGCAGCGTTCGGGACATTTGCACGACTTGTTTATTTAGGTTTGGCCCGATCATCGTACGAGGGCTATGCCCGTAAAATTTAGGTTTGGTCCGACCATCGTACGCGGGCTATGCCCGTAAAATTTAGGTTTGGCCCGACCATCGTACGCGGGCTATGCCCGTCATTGTAGGTTAGGGGGTTGAAGGGCCGAAACACAAATGGATTTCATCGAGGAGAAAGCTAATTGATTCTCGCGTTCTTTATTACGCGTAAGATATTTGAGGAATCGAGAAGATAGAGAAGGGCAACGAGTCTGTCGGCTGGATTCAATTTCACCGATGCCATGACTCTTCCTTTTCGTATTTTTTAGGAAAGGAGACATTTAATGTTCCCGCAGAAAGTTGAACGTCTCGCGCTGAGAAAGACAGAAGTTACGTCGCAGATTACGTGGCAAATTACGTCGCAGATCGCGTCGAGCAATTACCATCGAACGTACAAGTTCTCTTAGAATTATGCGCGAGTTCAGTCCGTGTACGATTTGCCAATTGTATAATAACATTGCCAGAAGAGAATTGTCTTTTTAGCGGGAGGAGAGAAACTGGCCGAGAATTAACTTTTACGCGTGAAAACTATCCGATGTTGTGACACACCCCGTGCAAGGCATGCAGGCAAGTACTCGCCGCGAAGATTTGCGTTTTTACGTTTTCATTGCTCCTCTCGTGTTTGCTCGTACGCCGTGGTTGTTCATGCAAATGGATGCGTGTAAGTCGATTCGTGTTCGGCGGAGCAACATCTTCGCGATCTTCGACGGTCGGCACCCTTCGGATTTTCCTTTCTCCGTTTCGCGCAAGCTGCATGGGATTTCTCTCGACGGCTGGAATCCCCGCAGCTACGAGTATTTCGGTTTCCAGGTTAATACCAGCGAGCAACGAAGTCGAAACGGTAAGAGGAAGATGAATCTTTTCGTGATTCGATCGATGATCTCGCGCAAGCGTAAGTTCCCGCGGAGCTTGTGACCCCACAGCGATAAATCGCGTAAAGTCGGACGAGAAAACGGATCGCGCGAGGGACTCGAACACCGTCGACCCGCACGAACGATGTTCCCCGCCAATTCTTACGATAGTTTAATCGATCTTTCGTCTTCTGTTTCGGTAACCTTTAAAGGACAGCATGCTCGAGATATCGACATCTGGTGGATCTTGCGACAGAGCTGATCACTGCTTCATCGAGTCCGTTCCAACCCTCTATCTCGATCGTCTTCGTGATTGCGTTCTGTCCAAATCAACAACGAGAAAGAAAATAAAAAACGGGAAACGTTGCACGGCCGTGTTTGCGCTTACGCGAATTTTTCAAACTCGGTATTATCCCGTTTACGATCATCTACGTTCGAGTTCGTGTAAATGCAAACACGACCGATCGGATTGCTCCAGCTCTCGTAATCGTGTTATCGAGCCGTGGAGGATCGGTAGCATTAACTCGACCGTCAACAGATTTCCACAAGTCTTTTTATTATCACTTTCTTAGGAAATACCAAGCGAAAGAGTTGGACAGGCCGCGTCCTCTCTGCGTCTGCATGTTCTCGTGCGTGCGCGGTGTGTGTGTGTGCACGTTGTTCGCGCGACATTGTATACGCTCTATCGGTTTTGTCTCCTTCTCAGAAAACAACGATGTTCATCCCGGAATACATACATCTGCGAGGACGCGAGTAAATTATTCAGGATCTCTCCTATTACTTACAATTTTATATTACACTCTGTTCTTCTTACATACACTGCGACTGCGCGCAATGAATGAAAATAAAGGAAATCTTATGTTCATTTTGTGTCGCTCTTGCTTCTCTCGCCCTCTCTCGCTTTCAAGGTTTCTTTCGCTCTTTCTCTCTCTCTCTCTCTCTCACCGTTCCAACCGTTCTAACGCCACTGTGACGCAGCGTTTCATAAATATCTGTTTGACCCGGGCGATCTAGAAAAAATACGCGGATATGTGCATTAAAAAAATACAGGCACTCGCGCAGGTAGACACGCAGCCACGCACACGCAATAAACTCACCGAACCAATCGCGAACCGTCCTCCGCCCGTCGCGAAACGCTTTCGCAACGTTCCCTCGTCGAATATGCGCCGCGTGAAATTTCATTCGCGAAAAATTAAACTTTTACAGATCGGGTCGTGCGAAACGAGTAATATCTCCGCTGATTACCGTGGCATAAGAGAACCTCCTAGGTTGAACTTGATAAGCTTAAAATAGATGTCGGAAATATTGTCCACAGTTGGATAATGTTTTATACAATTTTCTTTTTTTTAATACAAATGACATACAATCGTAATCAACGAGACTCCATTAAAATTCTCTTCATGGTGAAATAAATATTTGAATATACAACCGTTAAATACATAAAAATAATTCTAGAAGCGTACGTCGGATAGAATCTCCATTCAATTTCGATTAAAAATCAACAGTTACCGATCAACGATTAATATTTACAATTCTCGGTCGATCGAATCGACTGGTTTTCGTTTCGAGCATCGATCGCTCGAATAAAAAAATCATAATCAATTGATTCCTCGCTCCGTCGCTTTCCACCGGATCCGAAACTGTTTCCGAGGAAATTTCCTTTCCATATCGGGCGTTGATAAAAATTAAAATTCCATAATCGTTTATACGGTGAATGCGCAAGATCACCGATGCGAATGCGATTCCGATTTTTCACGGACCTGTTTTCAAGGCCGAGAAGAAACGGTCTCGTACCGTTTTCGACTTGGTCAGGCATCGTGTTGGACGGTGTTCGAGCGGTTGCGATTTCGATTCGGAAAAATGGGATTCTCCGACTTTCTTACACGTAATAATTATGCGCGGGACCGATCAACGGTTTCCCCATCGACGAACTCAGCGAAGTTTCGTTGGTTCGTCCAGCTCGCGATTCTCTCTCTCATACGCACGCATACGCTCTCTTTCTCTTTCTCTTTTATCGTCGTCGATGCACACACAGCTCGAAACGTACGCGCGCCCATACACACGATTAAATAGGACAAAAACAGGTTCAAAGCTGCGAAGCGAGACACGTAGAAACGAGGACACGAACGTCGGTAGAAACGAAACGAAACGAAACGAAACGAAACGAAACGAAACGAAACGAAACGAAACGAAACGAAACGAAACGAAACGAAACGAAACGAAACGAAACGAAACGAATCGAATAAATAAAGAGCGTCGTCGAATAAGAAATGAACAAAGGTTCGCAGAACGCAAGAAATCGGCGAACGATCGCGTTCGCTCTGCTTTCTCTTTTCGTACTCGCCGTGACACGCGTTTGTTTGTGCTTGAACATCGATCTCGCTCGCAACCGCGTTGACGACGATCGCACACGCTTCGCAAAAATATCGCGGTATTTACAGATTTTGCCGTAGGACGCGTCGATCCTGAATCAATTACTCGACGAACCGTCTTTCTTTGCTTTCGATCCTCCCCGAACGGCGCTCGCGATACGTCGAAACGAACGTCGACCGAACGAATCCTCCGTGTCCGTGTGAAGCGATTGCGAATAGATAATACATCCACCGAGAGAAATCATGCGTTTTTTTATTCGCTCGCGACAAGAAAAAATACGCCGGCATTCTGTTACTCTACTCGTCCGCTCTCCCCCTTCCATTCGTCCAGTTTTAATCACGATCGTACAGTGTAGTACCATTTTTTTGATTAGCGCACGTGCTATACGCGGTGGTTTAAAAAATCTTTCGTAAAAGTCGCATATACATATACATATAGAAGAGGTTTCCGGTTTCTTTGACATTTTCATTTATTCATTATTTTCCTTTTGTTTTTTTTTTTTTTAGTAAAAACGAGAATCTATCAACCTATCGCAGTATTAATATATCGATGTCCAACGAAGTGATAATAATAGCTTCTGTTTCGTCTCTTTTGTTCGTTCGTTTTCTTGGTAAACTCGAGCAAGCTCGTGTCTCGAACATCGTTCCACGCAACCTCGGCCCGTCCCTATCACACTCGCTCGTCGATTAGTCGTTCGTTTATACATTCTTGAAACCACGATGATAATTTTGACAGTAATTAACCACAATAGTAAAAGCATATAAGCTATACAACTACCATTTCTGTATCTACAATATAGTTTTATGTATATTTGTATTTATATATATATATATATTTTTTTTCTGTTTCTTCTTCTTAATACTCTCCATTCATAGTCTATGTACTTTATGGACACTCAATTGTCTCTGAAAGGCTATCAAGAGGCTCGGTGCTTTTCGCGCGTTCAGGTATCTTCCATTTTCGGTCGCGACCGAAATCCTGGCCAGGACTCCCATCCTGTCTGCCGCGTCGGTGACGGTGGCCGGCAGATCCTCGCAAGAATCGGTTGTTTCGCGTGTTACCTCGGGACCCTATCAGCCCTATCGCCTTTCGCGGGTCCCTTCGAGCAAAATCGAACTTCGTTTCGGGAAAGAGAACGCGCCGTGTCGCGCGAAATAAACGTTCGAACGACCGCGTCACGGTGTTCCCTCGCTCCCTACTTGCTGGGGAAACGCGTGGTGGTTCCCGGACGTGAGAATCCTGGTGGTGTTCCACGGCGACTCGACGACCCGACGACCCGGCGATCCGGTCGTACTCGCGCTCGAAACGCGACTACGAAACCAGCAACTGGTCGTCGAAGAGAAGTCGCCGTCGCGATGCGTCCTCGACGACGAACTACGATCATCCGATGACTCGGACGTCGTTGTGCTCGCTCGGCCCTCTTCTAATTACTGCAGAACACAACATTTGCATTTAGGCTTCTTCTTCAGGGTGACGTGTTCGACCTGCGAAGCGTCGCCTGGTCCCTGCGCCGTCATTCTAGCCACTTCCACGGTCGCTGCCCTCGACGCTGCAACCTGTGCATTCAACGTAGTCCATTAGTATTCGCTCGTTTCCAAAAATTATACAAGTACAGTGACTCCGAAAAATATTCGGACACTAGGTATGACTAACTTTAGGATTCGATAATTCGTTTGTTGATGGGAGTTGTTTCTAGCAATGAAACATTTATTAATTTTCATAAACATACATCATTTATTTGGAAAATATACATACGTTTAATAATGCAAATTATTAGAAGAAATAATGTACCATTTTTGCCTCACAAAAATATTCGGACAATATTAATTTTTCTATTTAGATAATGTAATTTAGCATTACAAAATTTGTTTAATACCTCGTGGCATAACCATTTTGTTTAAGAACATGTCTTAATCTGTGTGGCATATTATTTGTAATTTTTTTTTAAATATTCGACCACTCAGTTGCAAGTCTTTGTTTTAATTCGACTATCGATGTAATTGGAGTTTTTCGAATTTTTCTGTCTAATTCATAAATTCTCGATAGGATTAAGGTCCGGTGATTGGGGCGGCGGATGAAGAATTTTGGGGCAGCGGTATAATAAAAATTCTTGCGCAATACGTGACTTGTGCTTGGGGTCGTTGTCCTGGTAAAACTTAGAATTATTATTAAGATTCATTTTTTCAGCACTTTGAACTAAATTATTTTTGAGTATATTTAAATAACGATTTTTGTCCATGATACCGTCAATAAACACTAGGTTACCCACTCCGTATGACGAAATGCAACCCTAAAACATTACGCTGCCTCCGCCGTGTTTCACTGTACCTCTTGTATTTTCGAAATTCAACTCTTTACTCGCTTTCCGCCACACCATAGTCCTTCCGTCGGAATTGTACAGATTGAATTTGCTTTCATCAGCAAATATGACATCCTTCCACCATGTCTGATCCTTAGAAATTAGCTCTCTCTTCTAGCTACTCTTCCATTATAACCAGCTTGCATCAGCGTTCTCGGAACTGTTTCGGCTGACATATTTTTCTAGCTTTCTTCTAATAGCTCACTAACTAGTTTCAGAGCACTTAAGCGTGGATTTCTTTTCACATTCCGAATAATTTTGCATTTCTCCCTCGTACATAAGAGACTTGATCTTCCAGTTTGTGGAATAGAATCAATACGATTCTCAATATAAAATCTTCAACCGATATCTGCAACAGTACTCTTACTTATACGCAGCATATCACTAATTTCACGATAAGTTTTTCCTTTTTCTCGATGGAAAATTACAAGCTGTCGCACATCGAAACTCGTATTCTTTCCATTGCGACCCGTTTTGAACGACTTCGCGTTTACTACTGACAGTAGTACAGTAAATCTTGTATAAACGCATAAACCTCGGGGACAGTGATGCCAGAATCGTGGAACCGAGGAACCTGGGCCCTCCGGTGGATCCTCCGGCTAGACCCCCCACTCTAACGTACTGTCGTCGCCTTACGTTGTTTCTTACTGCGCACGCGCTACACACAAGCGTACCTCTAGTCTGTACGTGTGAGCTGCCTATTCGACTCGACGGCGTCGAGGTACGCTTGTGTGTAGCGCGTGCGCAGTAAGAAACAACTTAAGGCAACGACGGTACGTCAGAGTGGGGGGTCCAGCCGGAGGATCCACCGGAGGGGCAAGTTCCTCGGTTCCACGATTCTGGCATCACTGCTCGGGGGGATAGTTATGCGTTTATCCGTTACAGCTTTTATGCGTTTATAGAGGATTTACTGTAATGCGGAATGGACATCTAATGGTCCGCGAGATTCTGTTTGTAAACAAACGTTTTCGCGTTCTTGGAATATCGCGTTCCCAGAAGGCGATTGCTAGAGAAATATAATACATGTCCGAATATTTCTGTGGCTGTCAAGAAGAACGCCGCGTGTCACATACTTTCACTTTGGAGATATTGCCGTTTAAAGATTTGATTATATATATAAATCCTACATTATAAAGCTCAATTAATGTATAAACTCAAATTTTTTGAAATTGTGACATCTGTCGTTTTTCCTTGCAACCACAGATTTTTGTGTGCCACACGTGGTCCATTACTTCGTTTAATCATTTTTATTATGAAACGTATGTATATTTTACAAATAAATTATGTATGTTTATGAAAATTAATAAATGTTTTATTGCTAGAAACAACTCCCAGGGAGATTGCTTTATCAACAAACGAATTATCAAATCTTAAAGTTAGTTATACCTAGTGACCGAATATTTTTGGAAGTCACTGTATGTAGTCCGATTCGTTGATATTATCGCTTAGACCAGTTTGTAAAATGAATATAACCAATCGGATCACGCGTCGTATCGAGGGGTGCTTTCTTTCCAGCAGTGGAAAGAAGAGCAATCGAAAGTGCTCGAAAGTTTTCGCGTCGAGCGATTGGACAAGAGAAGAGGAAGGAGGATGACGGATTCGTACCTTATCGTTGACAGGCTGCTGGTTGTTCGCGGCGGTGGCTTTGATGGGGGTGCTGTGGGCATTCCCGTTCTCCTGTCCGGGTTTCGGCGACGAGTTCGGCCGTCGGTTGGTCGAATTCGCGGAGGACTTGAGCAGGGGGCTGGAACTCGAGTCGTGGTCGAGGGTGGTCGCGTTCCCGGCGTCGGTCTCGCATCTTGGCAATGGCGGGGCTGTCTGGCCGGGGGTCGGAGTGATGGGTTTCCCACCTTTTATCAATTCCACTATCTCGTCGGCCTCCCTTGAAAGATCACCGTCCGGTCTGAACGGATTATCCCAGCCGCTGTCCGTGCTGAAAATTAATTCCACCGTTCGTTCAGAACTTTCGTGCTCGTTATCGGCAGCCACCGCGCCTCCACCCGATCGTACTCTATCTACCGTACCACACCGGATCGATCCGATCAAATTTCCTGGAACGCTACCAGAGCTACGCGTACTTCGAGAAACCGGAACCGGCATCGTTTGCTCGCCCCAACGCGCTCGATCCTTCTTCTTCTTCTTTCTGTTACGCGCGAGGCAACCGCCCACGGCATACATCGCCATTATCGAATGATTTAGGTTTAGAAAAATGTTCTCCGAGCCACAGATTCTATGTTCGTATATTAACGCTTTAACCCTTCGTGCAACCATTTTTAATTATGTACACCGATTGCGCCACAAACGCCCGTTTAATTATCCACGCGAGAACGGTCGGTTTAAATACGCGTGTTGGTAGGTTGTACATAGTTTGTTCGTGATCGTACGCGGTACTGCGCGACAAGTTGGCTTCAATTATAATTGCCGCTCCCAGTTAACCGTGACATTGGCCACGATATCGGATTGCGCCTAATTGCAGCTGATCTTCCGTTCGCTCCCTGACCGGCGCAAATGCACGAGCGTAATCGTTTCCTGAAACCGGTTAGACCACGCTCGCGATTCCTCGAACCGAGCCGCGATTGCTCGATCTACGAGACATTTCCTCCCAATTTCCCGGCGCGAACGGGTTGATTTATGCTTTCGCTGAGACAGCGAAGCGATTCGACTCGGATATCGGTCGTATTCCCCGACTATCTTCGCGATTATGCGTCTCGGTGTAACGAGAACAAATGACGCGTAATACGATCAACCGTTTGCAACGCGAGACGACAATAACAACGGTGACGAAGACGAGAATCGCGTTTACGCGACCGTGGCATTAAAATAACTAGGTTAAGAGTATAATCCTTTTAAAGGGCTGCACAGCAAGCCGTTCTCAGAATTAATTAATCGTGCAACTCGTCATCGAAATCCGTGACTTTCTCTCCTAAATTGTGTTTAGCATAGCGTCGAGTTATCGAGAAACAAGTGGTCGACTTAAGGTCGGGTTATACATGTCCGAAGTTCGGATCAGACCGAATATTGTAACCCAGGTTTAAATGAGAGTGTTCGCAATCGGAAATCGGCGTCCGACTTCTCAACGATTCTTTTTTCTTCGAGTCTGGGAGGACATATGGGCGCCACAACTCCTTTAGCTAAACTATCGGTAACTCTCCTTTACAACATCTCGAACGCATCACAAGTTACGTCAAAGTTCGGATGGAAATGTATAAACACTCCAAAAACGCGTCCGATATCGGACGGCTCTGTATAAGGGTCTCTGCACACCCATCCGGGACGGGCCCCGGAGAGTTTTTTTTACATAGCTTTGGTATAGGGAGGGCTCTCCGGAATTTCTGATCCGGTGATGTTCCGTTTGTTTCCTCACGCGATCTAAGGGCCATAATTCTTGCACTTTCGAGCGCGCGTTGACAGTTCCCTCTGTGCATAGCACAAAAACAATGTTTCCAGGGACTCCACAGCTCCTTAAAATAAACTATCTAAACTAACTAGCTAAATCCCGGTCCGGACCGTCCCGGATGAGTGTGCAGAGACCCTAACCCGACCTTTAGGGTCTCTGCACACACATCCGGGACGGGCCCCGGAGAGTTTTTTTTACATAGCTTTGGTATAGGGAGTGCTCTCCGGAATTTCTGATCCGGTGATGTTCCGTTTGTTTCCTCACGCGATCTAAGGGCCATAATTCTTGCATTTTCGAGCGCGCATTGACAGTTCTCTCTGTGCATGGCACAAAAAAAATGTTTTCAGGGGCTCCACAGCTCCTTAAAGTAAACTATCTAAACTAACTAGCTAAATCCCGGTCCGGCCCGTCCCGGATGGGTGTGCAGAGACCCTTAAGCGCTCGCAGCGTTACCATGACAAAAACTGTCGTTCGTTCGGAGATGAAAAGTTGGATGCTCGCGACCTAGAGTCCCGTATTTTCCACGAACACGATACCAAAGATAAGTTGGAGCAACAAAATAGTTTTCGCCGACAAAAATGTCGCTCGCAGTGGAATAATAAATAAAGTTACTTAATAAAGTTACTCCGTTCGTTCGCAACGAGTATACAGGTTGCTGTTCTACATAGAACTGGATCGCGCGCCTCGAATGTTTCCAAAGTTTCGCTGAGTCGCAACGAATACGTAGTTGGATATTCTGGGACACTTCGCCGCGTTCATTGTTCGCGGATTTCGTCTATAGAGGAGGAATCGTTGACGGAGGTAAAGGAGGATAGGAGGTAGTCGGCCGGAAGACACCGAACCGAATGGAGGGGACGTCGCACGGGGTGTCCCAAAAATGTGGGACAATCCGATACGTCCATCGAGTCCATAGCGATACGTACAAACGATTTATCGTTTACGTTAGACTCCGGGTACATATTTGTGTTTTGGATTGTCAGAAATTTTCAAAGCAGCATCCGTTTTTATTATGTGGTGGCGATATCACCACGTACGCCAATGCATATACATATTTCTTCTAAGAATTTCTTTTTCCTTTCCAACTCTGTTACGCTATTATTCTCTATTTCCTGTCTGCTAGTCGCACATTTGTTGTTCAGCCCTTCACGTATTTCCAACGCATCCTTGAGAACGTCGCCAGAGTTCTGGTTTTCGTTAGTCTCGGTCCTTCGCCTACCTCTTAGCTTTCTTTGTTTATGACTCTTTTCCGCTGTCCCTATCGCTGTTACTGTCTTCTCGAGTTTTCCTTTCCTATTCTCTTTTCTTTTTCTCTCCTATCTTTTTGCCTTTTCTAACTCCGACTTGTTTAACATAAACCAACAACTCACCCTCGATAACGCAATCTAATTATTTCGTTTGGGATTATTGGCGTAGAAGATTTTTAACCTTCCATTTGGCACAGCAAGATTATTGCAGACTATTAATAGGCTTCCGGTAGGTAGAGTGTTTATGCCACGCTTGCCGAATGGAACGTTCAAGGTGTACCGTCGGTGGTACGCGTCGAAACGACCCCGTTAACCGGTGATTGAAATTGAATATAAATGTTTCGGGAACACCCGGTACGTGGCGTAGGTGTAAGTGTAGTTGTAGATATAGGACCGATTGCAAGCAGGGTGAAGCGAAACGGTTAGTAGGCTCCTTCGTCGGAACCATTGGATCACGGCCAACCGGACTAATAATGTCCTATATTGCGAAACTGCGCGCTGCCTCCCCCGCTTTCCCCACTTTCCCCGCTGCGATTAATCTTCCCGGATCGCATTCCATCGCGTTTGTCCGCAGTTCCGACAGCGCTCGCGACAATAGGGGAGTCGACGCGTGACGCGCGACGCGTTCGCCCATTCGCACCGAGCCGCGCTGTTTCGCGACAATCCGGCGAATCCTATCCATATCCACCGCTAAAAACTAAACCGTCCGCGTCGCTTCTGTACGCCTCGCTTCCGACAGACACCAATCGATCGACCGATTCATTGATCTCCGTCTACTTAAAAGCTCGAATAAGATAAAATACCCACCGCAAATCCAAGTATTTGCAGTTGGTTCTCGGACGAATAAATTTACATTTCTAACTGTTGCGAACGTTCGGTCCTTTGCTGCTGAGCGTCTTCGTTATGGAAATACAGCATGGAGTCCATTTCGCAAAATATTAATACAAGATTTGTTTGAACGGAGCGCAAGATTTCAAGATAAATGTAAGGATTATATTCTCTCTCAAGTTCTATTGGCGAAAACGTAAAATAAAACAACATAGCGCATTACATGTTATCATTTTTTAAAAGTTACGTTCTCAATGTTTAAGCTTATGGTCTATTCTGTGTTTAATGTTATCGTTATAATACTTATGTGTCTTCAGTCTCCTATTCTGTTTAAAAATTGTCTCTTGTTTGTAATCAGTGTATTGTATTCTTTGTAATATCGAAATAAATCTCGTATGAGATTTTCTTCAAAAAAAAAAAAAAAAAAAAACATAGCGCTAATTCACAGCTCAAAAACCGTTCGTAGCGCCAGCTTGTATTTCCGTAACAAATAGCGAAGAGCTGCTTTATTTGCGGGGGTGGATGTTGCTCGAATCCGGCTCCGGTGGATTCAGGGTAAACAGTTAAACACGTAGCTGGAGCGAAACGGTCCTCGAGGCCGGTATTTACACGGCTCATCGTTTTATATTTAAACTATCGCCGGGTAGTCTTGTGCGGTGACTTTCACGCGCGATATCGGACGGTCGGGCGCATATAGAAGGCGAGACGCGCGTAGGCTCGTCGATTCGTGATCCGATTAATTAATTACTCTTGATTCCGTTACACGCGCGACCGAGAAATGTCACAGCGGAAACGATTGCGTCGCCGTAATATCAGGATTATGCATACTTTAACCGTTGTTGTCGCGATAGCGCGGACGCGTCACCGTGCAGATCATCCTAACTCATCCTTCCGACAACGGGCCGGCAACGCGAGCAAAATAAGGCTTACTCATCGCTATACTATTTTCTGTAGCGATATCGGATTATACGCGACAGCGCTGCTCCGAGATGGACGTGATTCGAAAAGTAGAGTCGGTTTTCGAATAGCGGTTGCATCGGTCGGAATCCGATTAACCCCTTGTACTATTGGGTTAAGTAAAAAGTTCTGAGCGTTTTTCGCTAGATGTCTCTACTGAGCCATATCTCACGATGTACACATCGCATCGAGGCATAGTTTACGGCGATTTCAAGGTGATATTAAACCAGGGATTCTAACCCAACGCCTAACCCTAACCCGTACCCGGTTAACCAAGGAAGGTTACTGTAACCCATACTAACCACGAGGGATCGGTTCCGAAAATCCAGAAAGAGCGGGTTACTAGTAGGTATGGATATATGAATGTGTAGGTAAAATATTTATATCAAATGAAAACACAATTATTTCATTTTTGGCGATGGCTTAAAATAGTATTTATGTCTACTTTTATACTGTAGTAAGAAACTTATAAAAATATTATTAAAAACGTAACACTAATAAATGTACATAAAAAAAACATATTAAACGATACATATAAAAACATATCCATATAAACTATATAAACGTAGCTATATAAACCTCTAAGGAACCTCAACGTTTCGACCCAGATGTGGGTCTTTCTCAAGAGATGAGATTCTTTGCGTCTGTAACATAATTTAATTGTAATAACGTACTTAGTGTAACACTAGGTGTGCTGATTTCAGAAGAGACATGAACTTTTTCATACTTGCTATAGCGGAAACTTCATAATTGGAATTTATCGAAAAACCATGCTGGCTACATGCCGGGAGAAACTGAACTGGAACTTTTGAAGGTTGTAATGTAAACACAACACGCATAGGAAACGACACATTTAAAATAGACCAATCAGAACCAAGTGATTCTTGGACCCAGGTTCGATAATAGGCGGTAAATTCAAATGCTATTTAAACTGTTTTCCACTCAACAGACAATGCAATTGTACCCTGTAGGGTTATTTTTATTATATTTTAATGAGGTTGGCATTACGAGGGTAACGAGATTGAGGTTGGTACGAGAGGAGAGAGGTATGTGTCTCTGTGTGTGTGTGTGAGTCTAAGCGTGAGTGCATAAAGAGAAGTACATGGAGAAAATTGTATTACATATTTTATTAAATATATAGTTGTTTATTTACAACAGCGGGTGAGTTATTGAACATAGTTAAACCTCCCATTCCTACAACATACCCAACCTGCTGTTATGGTACTGAAGAAAATTGACATTCAATTCATTTGACAGAGAAACGAATTATAGCTGAATCCAGATTATGGAAAAGATTTTTTTTTAATAAAAAAAATCATCAAAAATAAGAAACTCCGTGTTCCGCTGGTTCGAGCTTTCGAACGAGCCGAGCATGCAAATTAAAGATCCGAGCGTGCGCGATCGAAGAGCTTGGAGATCCTTTGGAATCGAGTACTCGTATTTGCGGATGGGAATCGCGGTCGTACGCGCCGCTGCCGCCGAATCGAGAATTTCGGCTACGTCATCGTTCGGTGATGTCGGCCGTGGAACGCGGTCTTCTAACTTCCTGAGCTCCGTCTACAGTCTCATCCCCGTTAACCCATAAACTGCTTCTATACGAATCGTTTCTCTCCTCTACTTTTTACGGTCGTTGACCTCGTTGGCCTCGGATAGTTAGACACTCTGCTAAAAGGAAAAATCTCTTTGCGCCCCTCGACCGTACACTCTACTCGATTCTAGCCACCTCGTCAAATCCCGGCAAACCGTAAATACGTCTGCGTCTATAACTCGCGTACGCTCCCCAAAAATAATCGCGCGAAAGATCTTTTCTTTTTCTTTCGAAACAAAACGTGCAATTTCACTGCCCCCTTTTCTCCTTCCAAAGACGCCGCTTAGGTATCCCTAACAAACTAAGCGAATGCCTCAATATTGGTAAGAACATCAACCAGGTCATACTATTTCTTAAATCCATCGATATCTATCACACTCTGTAATCGGGTCTATAACAGATGTCAACCGATCTTTCCACAATGCATTTCTATCTATTTCTAAGTATAAGGATCTAATTTTTTTTGTAATCACATGTTATAATTCTTGTGGTCGCTAATGACCTCGCTGTTGATACGACCTTTATAAATAAATAAATTAAAAAGAAAAAGTGCAATTTCAAATCAGGGAACGCACGAGGATTACAGATTCTCGTGGTACGCGCGCCGCTTGTCGAGATCAATTTAACCCTTTGAGCGCTATGAACCCATATATGGGTTTTCACACAACCATTCGTTTTTCGCTATGAACCCACATATGCGTTTTCACATAACCATTCGTTTTTGGCTATGAACCCACATATGCGTTCTCACGCAACCATTCGGTTTAGGTTATGAACGCATATGTGGGTTCTCACGAAACCATTCAATCTGGGAAAAGGGAATCTATGTATAAACAGATAAATGTGACTGATTCCTGTGAGCCTTTATAGATATAACAAAAGGCTTTTGTGCAATCGTTTATCAATATTGTTAATTATATTAATTAATATTTATATAAATTTGTATGTGCATTCATTGCGCATTAGCTAACATATCGCTACCAAAGACTTTTAAAGGTTATGAGTACTGCTACTTTTTTAAAATCTGTTCTTTGCGTTTTAAAATTTTATTTTAAATTACCCCTAAAATGTCTGTCTGTTACAATCAATAACACCTTGCAATTAAAATTCAGTCTTTTTCGTGAGGAGTGGGCAGCCCAGGGCGCACGCTTAACGCCGACAACGTCTGCTCAACGTGCGCTCTTTCGTAAAAAGTACGCAGTCCACGGTGAGCTGCCTCGTACGGAGTGGGCGGTCCACGGCGCACGCTTAACGCCTGGCAACTCAGCGCTCAAAGGATTAAGTCTCTCGCTCAGGATTTCGTAAAACGATTCCGAAAAAGATCGAACGATACAAATAAGAACCGCATGAGATCGGTGTCCGACTCTGGAGATCAGGATCGTTACCTTTCATTGCCGTCCGCGTCCTTCGGTACCTTGATCACGTAGTACACGTGTCCTCCGTGGGTGGTGGTCATTTTGCTCGCGCTCGCGAATTCGCGGCTCTCGACATCAACATCGATCTCGGCGATCGCGCAGCTACTCGTCCGGAAACTGTTCTTCGAGCACGACACTCCACTCGAGATCTCGACTAGAGATCGCGCAGAGATCTCCCGGCGATCATGCTCGATCTCTCTCGCGGTTTCGCTCACCGGTCACTGGTCCAAATCTTTTGCCGGAGCCTGTCGCGACGGGGAACAGAGAAAATTCGCCGGCCGTGATTTCGCGCGCTCGCTCGACCAACCCGAAACGCGAACGTAAGACTTTATTTTTAAGCGGAATCGTGGCGGGAGATCCTTGCAACTACCGCCTGGCCTTGTCTCTCTTCCTCCTCTCGCGTACTCTGTCTCCCCCTCTGCTCCTCGGCCTCCCCCTTTCTCCCCTTTCTCCCCTTTCTCCCCTTTCACCGATTCGCCGTCACGGTACGTCGTCGCAACCCGTTATTTCAAGCCGCGTTCGCGATTAAGAAAACGTCCTTCCGTCCCGTCGTCGATCAAGCTGTTGCTGTTACTCTTGCTCTTGCTCTTGTTGTTCCTGTTACTACTAGCGTTGCGCGCGACCCGCTTCTCGACCAAACATGTCTCCGAGGCGACGCTCTTCCTTGGATCAAATTCTCTTTTTCGCGACGTAAACTACATTCCTCTCTCTAAACTGTTAAGAATATATGTACCAGAAATCTCTTTTGAATGAATAAGACTCGCGCTCTTCTTTCCTTCTTCTATCTGATAGGAGGGGATGCGTCACGCCTATTGGCTCTAGCGATTCGCGAGGAACCGTCCTCACCTTAGTCCGGTATGAACACGCGTCTGACAGTCGCATATCAACGTACGTCTCCCTTTTACTTTTGCTTTTCTCTTTCTTATATTAAACTATTTTTGATACTCTGACACTGTGCTAAAAAATACTTTACCAAAACCTCAACATAAACGCGTTGCGTCTATGCATTTGATGCGATATATTCTAGGATCTTAGGAAAAAGGAAGGCACCGCACCGGGAATCGAACCCGGGCCCTCGTGTTGGTAGCCGATGGACTAACGAGCTCACCCGCGGAACCCTCCCCCCTTCTTCCTAATTTCCTACGGTATTTGTGGTCTGGGGGGTCCTAATCCCACAATATTGAAATGGAAGAACCATAAGGCAGGACGTGCGATCAAACGCAGACACGGAATGAATTGTACAAAGATCTACACCGAGTCCGTCGAAGACAAGAGCAACGAAGTCACGCCCCTTAGAAACCATTAACGCGAAGAGGACAAAGTAGACAGTTTTCTATTGGAATTCCGACTCTGTTCAAAGAGGTTCGGCTACTTCGAGATTAGTCCAGATCGAACATGATCATAGAGAGCGCTCCGTTGAAAGCCAATGCAACGAAGCCACGCCCACTCGAGATATTCCAGATGAAAAGAACAAAGCGTATAATGTCCCTCAAAGACTCTGATAGAGTACAAGGAGGTTTATCCGAATCTAAACAGCTCTAGACCAAGTACAGGCACGTCTTACGAGTTGCTCTCTTGGCACCGTCGAAAGCGAGAGCAACGAAGCCACGCCCACTCGAGATATTCCAGATGAAAAGAACAAAGCGTATTATGTCCCTGAAAGACTCTGATAGGGTACAAGGAGGTTTATCTTAATCTAAACAGCTCTAGACCAAGTACAGGCTGTATTGCCTTACGAGTTGCTCTCTCGGCACCGTCGAAAGCGAGAGCAACGAAGTCACGCCCACTCGAGATATTCCAGATGAAAAGAACAAAGCGTATTATGTCCCTGAAAGACTCTGATAGAGTACAAGGAGGTTTATCCGAATCTAAACAGCTCTAGACCAAGTACAGGCACGTCTTACGAGTTGCTCTCTCGGCACCGTCGAAAGCGAGAGCAACGAAGCCACGCCCCCTCGAGACACTCCAGACAAAGAGAACGAGGTAGACGGTCTTTTATCAAGACTTTGCCGAGATTCAAAGATGCTCGGCTTCGTTTATGTCGTTCCAACTCTAGTGTCCGGGCTGCTCGTGTCGGAGCGACCCACGAGACGGCCACCGCACCGGAGAACACGAGACCGGAATAAACTCGGGAATTTTCCCTGGGAAAGGAGACGCAAATTCCTTGTGCGGGAGGAATCGATGTTAATTTCCGGTGCGACGGTAAATAAACAGAGCCAGCCGGTGCGGCGCGCGCGCGTTCAGCTCGTCTCGTCTCGACTCGACTCGACTCGACTCGGCTCGGCTCGGCTCGGCTCCGCGCGGAGGTGTCCGTTTCGACGATCCTAATGAAACGCGTGAGAGCCGTGCATCGATCCGCGCCAGTCGAAGCTGACCTATTTCCGCAGAGTCCTCGACCTATTTACTCCGCAATCCCCATGCTGTCCACCGTTCTCTGGTCCACCTTCCTGGTATCGACAAAGGCTCTGGCTCTGTTCTTTCTCCTCGCGTGCCTCTTCACGGCCATCCGAGGAAAAGCGAGATCCGATCAACGTCTGTTTACTTGGCGTGCTCCGCGCGTCGACCTCAAGCGATTTTTCCGATTTCCGCCCTCGCGCGCAGGAATAACGCAGGATTCTTGATCGTTCGATTACGGATTCCGCGCGTCTGCGATAAAGAACGAGTAGCAAAAATACCGAGCAGCGGATGCACCGGAAGATTTATTTTGCGCACGCGTTGGAAGAAGACTGCAACCAACGGAACACCATTTCTAAATAATTTGCAACGTTATGCATAGGGGAAGGGTAGATCGGCCGAATGATTAATTCGCGAGGCACGATTGATCGCGCGGACGGACAGGACAGGAACGTGCATACGCGAAGGATCGAGGGAAACGAAAATAACACGTTTACTCTCGGCAGGAACGGCTGGCTGAAACGTTCGTGGAAAAGATCGAGCGATAGCAGACAGGGAGATTTTCCCTGGCCGGCGATCGTTCGCGAAAATTGACGGAGGCCAGAGACAAGCGGCATCGATCCGGTTCTGTTTCCATCCGGAACGGAATAGAACGGCAACCGGCGAACGACGAACGTCGCAGCTGGTACACGCTACAACGAAGCTATCCAGACTCGATCTGTACCAACTGCGAACAATTCCACGGTCTCGAGCTGCCGATAACGGCACCGAACCCGCCGCGTCGCGCCGCGAATAATCCCCGTAAAAATATCCCGGGGTACCCCTTTGATCGCCTTCTATCGAGCGGAATGGTTATGACCGAGCTACCCGCGCTTCCCGTTGTTATAAATAACGAGTAGTACGATGCCCCGAGATAATTATAAACCGATCGACTCTCGCGAACAAAAAGTTCGCGTCGCGATTCGATCGTTGGGAAATAAGACGTCTTCGGAGTAAACCGAGCTTCGATCTCAACCGAGGAAATACTGCGCTAAACATTGGCTGTTACTCGCGCGGTTTTCTTACAGGATTTTGCAGACACGATACAACAGCGACAGCATCGGGTTTTATCCTTCGTTTATGTAAGCGTACATTGTCTACGCGAGTTTAGACGCGGTTGGAGAGGAGCCGCAGATTCGATCTTCCGTGGCTTGTGAACGGAAACTTGGAAATTACAGTGGAGCGCGTACGGGGAACGCGACGTCGGTGAATGGCCAGAGGGAAATTATTTGAACCGTTCCAAGAAGGCTGTTTGGGATTTAATTCGCGAAATATGTTTATTTCTCGTCTACTCGAAATCTGTTGTACATACATGTAAATACGAAATACATGACGCGGACGACTGGCTCGACGGCGCGTGCGCAACGTCGCTCCTGCGTTCTCTCCCGCGACCCCGCGAGTCCTCGGGTGGATCGTGCAGCTTGGTGGTAGGGTTGCGGGCGAGCTCGGAAATGCGAGCCGAGCTCGAGTCGAGTCGAGCCGGGACTCGCTTTTACGAGTCGAGCCGAGTACTCGCACGAAGCGAGCGGCTCGCATCGGTGCGAGTACTCGACTCGGCTCGTTCGGTCCAGTCGAACTTAGCTCGGCTCGCACCACGCTCGCACCGAGCGTGCGATTCGTACGAAACGAACGGCTCGCATCGCATGAAGGGGTTGACTCGAAATAAATTCAAGCGTAATATGACATGGTGCGAGTTATAGCGGGAAGCTCGGCACACCGATATAATCAATCATTTTGGTATATTGATATATTTTGATAGTAAAATTGACATAATGTTGAGTAATGTATATTCGGAATTTGTGCAACCCTGTTATTGAAGATATAAATGTAGGATCTTAGGAAAAATGAGGAATTCCGCGCCGGGAATCGAACCCGGGACCCTCGCGGTTGTAGCTGATCAACTCTTACACATACCCACGGAACCCTCCTACTTTTCCTAATCTTCATACAGTATTTGGTCTGGGAGGTCCTGATCCCACATAAATAGCTGCTCGCTTCGTGCGAGTACTCGGCTCGGCTCGCTCGGTCGAGTCGAGCTTAGCTCGGCTCGCATTTTGCGGGTGCTCGCAGAGCCCTACTTGGTGGCTCTCGTGGGTCGCGCTAACGGCCGATCGAGGCAGTCTCTGTTCAATCGACCATCGATATATCGCAGGCGCGTTGTTCTCTTTCTCTCCCTTGTGATTCTCGATCTGTCGGCATTTTCCTGCCACACCGTTTCCTCGAACTGACGGAAATCTTTCAACCGCTGCGAAAGATCCGAAGAGTTCGTAACAGTTCAGCTCGATAACGACCACAAGCGAAGAGCATCGAGTGTTTCTTTCGATCCATCGTTTGTCCGTCGCTTCCGTTCCATTCACTTTCCCAGTTTTATGATTACGACTGAGATAGCGATCGCATCGATTACGGGGCAAGCTAGACCAGTCGAAAACAAAGGCGGTAAATCGCCGGAGAACGAAAGAAATCCACGACAAATCCGAGAAAAATAGACCTAGAGGAATTTTCCACGGATCGATGCTTCCTCGGTCGACTCGTGAAGTCGGTTCTCGATGAAAACGAGCGAAACGCGGTGTCTCGAAATAATTCGGCAGAATCTCGTCTTCCGGGTATCGCGAGCGAAACGCGTTTCTGTCAAGAACGCGATGCTGGCGCGAGATATTTGAAATTACGCCAAGAGGACGGTCGACGGGTCTTAGGTACCGTAAACAAAGGAAATTCTCGAGAGATCGTTGAAAATAATCGACGCGTGGACGGTACGCGTATGTGCATATATACAGACAAATATAAAAATGTTCAAGTAGTAATATCATCGGATGGGGAAGCGTCGAGAGGGTTACGAGCCGGATAAGATCGAGAAATCACGGGTTCACCGGTTTTACGGTGAAAATAAATAGGGGGAAAAAAAGTTGGATCAACGGAATGCGAGATCCGACAGGAAGCTCTAGGAAATCAGGATCGCGAACGGAACGCGTTAACGTGAAATTTGATCGCCGGGGATGACATTTTATCCGAGCCACCCTACACAGCCTGGCCGTTGAAGCGCCTAGGGCCGGAGCGCCTCCTCGCCCGGAAAGCAATCTTGCCGGGTGAATTTGTTATTTCGAGCTGCGACATTTTCAGGATATCCCGATCAACGAGCGGCACGGCCTCGCTAGGTTTGCGGTTGATGTCGTCGACGGGGGTGTGAATACGCGTTGCGGTTTCTGCGCCTATGTTTGCGTCTGTGTACCGGGTGACTCGACGAAGACCAAACACCTAAAATATCCTCGTCGAAGATCGAAGAAAACGGTCGAGTCAAAATTCACACTGTTCGAAAGGTCGTGTGAAATAATTCGTTTCTCCTTCGTAACACGTTTATCTATTTTCTCTGCATATTTCGACTCGACGTCGCGATCGCGAAGCTTGGAGCGAGCCGATTCCTATTCAATGGCACGCGTAACCGGCTAATTTTCGAAAACGATGCGTCAACGAAGAAAACGTCATCTCGTGCCTCCTTCTACCATCTATATCGAGACACCCTGTACAATGTACAGCCTGTATAAGAACATTTAACTTTTCAGGGTAGGAGACAGTATGGACAAGGAGAGTTTCAAAGTTCGAAATAGAAAATCTACTTGGAGCGACATTGTTCGACGCAGTAAGGAGTAGGGCTGCTACTTTCCCGAAGCTTCGACTCTTCGAATGTTATCTTAACAATAAATTATTGAAATAATTCAGATGGTGAATATAGAAGCAAATTATGAAAATTTATTCCTTTTATCCGTTAACTGGAATCGAATCGAAGGTTCGAAGTTTCGAAGTTTCGAAGTTTCGAAGCTTCGAACCTTCGATCCTTCGATTTTCATCACCTTCGAAATTTCTGCAATCGAAGCTTCGATATTCGAAGCTTCGAAATCTTCGACCTTCGAAGGAAAGTAACAGCCCTAGTAAGGAGTATTCAAGTAGGTCTCGCAGCTCTGACTTTCAAGATTGCTTTTACCGCTTCAACACGAATATGCATCGGTTGACCGTGGATTGCGTGCGTTTGCGGGAAAAATGAATACGCGAATCTTCCTATTTCTGGTCGTATTTTTAGCAGTTAATTCGGAAAACGTACGCGTTCGCTGGAGTTACGTTGCCGCAAAGTTCCTAGATGATCGTTGATTAGCGGTTTGCCGTGTCGCTCGCCGGACGTTTTCTTTTATCTTCGACTATGGCCGAGGTATTTAGGCGTCCCGTTGCGCGTGATTCACCGCGTACATGCGTTAGGCCGGGGTGGCGACGGCTTGGCCCGTCCCGACGCTACGCGACGCGACCCGACTCGACTCGGCCGAGCTCGTCTGGCCGGTTCCAGCGATGTGGTTGGCCGGGGGTGACGGTTGTCGAGGGTGAGTACGCGTATATGGGTCATGGCTGTCGCTCGGCGTTCTATCGCGTTCTCGGCTGGCCACCGCTCTGGCCCACTGGCACACACCTGCACCCCGACGTTCTCTCTCGCCGATTTTCGCCGATTCTCACGGACATGCGTAGACCCGCGCACCCCTGTACCCGTGCATCCTAGCTTAGCTCGCGCTAACTAGGACGAGAGACGCAGCCGCCCTCGAGCCACGCGGATCCAATCGGAACGCTTCTCTCGGTCGCACGCACGTTTTCGGTAATTATTTATGAAGTAGGTACTTTCTCCGTTGATCTCAATGACCTTGAAACTCATCGTCGACGACATTTGCGCGATACCGTCGCTTGGTTTTGGTATCGAAGGTACTCGCAAAAATGAATTTGATTCGTTCACCAACGCTCTTACTTCGTAGTACTGCATTATTACTTACGAATATAATGCCAGACCTTCGTGTTATCGTAAATCACTAACCTCGGGTTAGTCCGGGTCGGATCTACGCAGGAGTTAGGTTTAGTTATATCTTGGAGTACATGTCTCGCAGATATTGTAATTTGCACGGTATGAAACAGATGTAGTACTAAATATATCTTGGAAAGTAAGGTCGAACGACTCTCGTACCTTTATATCGAATAGACCAAATATACCTCCATAGTGTCTCGTTAATCCCTGTGTCGATCGTTTACATTCGTCGCGATCCGACGTTCATCGTATTCCTGTACAGTTGGCAGCTCGCCAACTTTATGAATCTTTTCGTAATGGTTCCGCGAGCCGTCCACGCATATGATAATCGGTTTAGCTGGGTATCTGGGACGCAGCGTGGACGATCAACAGTTTCCCCGCCGCACAGTGGTGCCGAGGCGGCCAAAAATCGATTTTATAAATTTTCGATTTAAAAAAAAAAAATATTATTTTTGTATTACCAAATAGTGAATGTATAATGTGCCAAAGTCTGATTTTAAAAAAAAAAAATTTTTACGGAGATATTGGCATGGCGATAACCTATTTTTCTCTCTTGGGAATTTACCAGTTTTCAGCATCATAGTTGTTATTTAATCATTGCGTCTATAATTGAATCCTTACAGCTCTGCAATGTATAGGGGTTATTACACATGCTTTAAACTATTAACTGGCACAAATAATTGTTCGATAAAGTTGTTTAACATTAAGTAATATGGATTAGTCGGAAGCCTCTTTGCGTTACGCTCATTGTTTATTTATGGAAGCAAATCTTAAAAGCTTTAAAGAGCTTCGGTATGGCACTACTTGTGTTGGTAAGGTGATGTATTGAAGTAACTTTGTGCAAAAAATCTCGGGCAACTTCGGACAACCTTCGCCGCAATTTAAGTTTAAATATGAACTTTTAGAATTTCCAAGAATGAATCGCACGGACATTACGATTATTTGGAGTTTAGGGTAAACATGTTTAAGGATATATTAGTTAGTACAGTTAGTTAGAATGAATTGTTTGAATTAATTATTTTTAATAAATTGTTTAAATAAAAAAAGTTAATAATAATTTTTCATGCTGAATAAATAAAGTTTTCGTTCATTGGATCTCTGTTTTTCTAAAAGGTGGCAAAAAATCCGTAAAGATGAAACTAACTAACAAATTTGTTACCATTTTATCGTACATCGACTGAAAAGTGTACCGCCGGCATTAGAATAACCCAAGATACACCACGAGGAGGTTGCACGGTCGGACTTTGTCGGAGCTAAGTGGGAAATCGCACGCGTAATTGGGATTCCAAGGAAACATCCTTGTACCATAACATTTCACACAAGTCACTGTACATTATCTTGAAATCACACATTTTTTTTAAAATAAGTATTCTGATGATACACGCGTAAAACAAACTAAAGAAATTTCAAGCGAACTGGCCAGTGATCACGGTAAAACTGTTAAGGCCTTTTAAAATGTCTCGGAATATAACCATTGAAAACGTTGCAGAAAACAGGGGTGGTACAACTAATTGTGGGAAAAACCACATTTCTCATACCGTAGAATCATCACAGGGATTTTCCCTCAATCTTCTTTAACAACACTTGGAAATCCAGAATACCTGGATTCTTGAATGTATCACTTTCAGGGAGTAAAAATTCATGTTTTAGGTGAAATTTTTAAGGGACATATCTTAAATAATAAAGAAAATTGTAAAATTCATAATTAAAAGAATATTTATTTTCTTTTTTAAAAAATTGTTATTACAATTTTTTGTTAAATAAACAAAGTTTTCGTTCAATTTGCGACCACTGTCACAAAAATTCAATAGGAATTTTTCTGACAATATATAGTGACCTCTATAAAAATAACTTATGTAATATAAAAAAATTGTTATTAAAATTTTTTATACAAAAAGGATTAACAAATCATATACATTTCACATTTTTCCTTATTATTTAAAAATATTCCTTAAAAATTTTCACATTAAACCCCAAATAATCGTAAGTTCCGCGCGATTCATTCTTGGAAGTTCTAAAAGTTGATATTTTAACTTAAATTGCGACTGAGGTTGTTCGAAGTTGCCCGAGATTTTTTACACAATGTTAGTTCAATGTTATACCTTGCCAAAGCGATTAGTGCCAGACCGAAGCTGCTTAACACTTTTAAGATTTGCTTCCATTAATAAAAAATGAGCCGAAAACAGAGATGTCCAATTTGCACATATTACTTAATGTTTAATAATTTTTGAAAAATTTTTTGTAGCCATTTAAGTGTTGTACTTGTGGCAACCTATCCACAAAGTTTTAAACAAATTCGTTGGATAGTTTCGGTTTTGCGGATTTTTCACCGCTTTTTGGCCATTTCGCACCACTGTGCGCCGCGCCGTGTTTTCTCACAGCAGCGTCTGCTGCGCCTACCTGTTCGGTCGATCGCGGAATTGGCTTCTTCGAACGTCTCCACCGAACCAGAAGAAGAGCTTTTAACCAGCGAAATCAGTTTCGGGAGAATGTACAGAGGAGAACGCGGTAACGAGGCACTTGGACGTAATTAAAGATCTCTCGTGCCTTCTCGGAAAAACACACGGTCCATTTCGTTTCAACGACGAGCGAGACGAATTTCCTCGACTCTGTAGGCTCTGGGCGATCGATCGGCGAACGATCGTTCGCGGAAACTCGTTTTCGGAAAGCAGCCAAGATCGATCGTCGAGGGCTCGACGCTTTTCGGTTCCATCGAGTATAATGTCTGGCCACGCCCGATTCCTCCGGTTTGCTCCAAACTTTTCACGGCGACGCGGTCAATATCGGAAATTGCCTTTCGACGGATAACAGGTTTCACCTTGATAAACTTCGCAGACTTCGTCGCGATCGGACCTACTCGGGACTATTGAAACATGCACGAACCACGAGACCCGCAAAGTTCGCCAAGGTGAGGCGCGATCAGCTGATCGCACGAGCAAGCTCCGTCGATGCGTTCGAATAATTCGTTTAGAAAACAGTGCCAAATTCCTCGCGAACGACGCGTGCTCTCCACTTTACCGGAAATTCTGATTCCATGGGTGTCACGGAGTCCGAGGAACATTTTCGACAACGCGGGTAATTAGCACGGAGTGGTTTAACGAGCGTCTAAATATTTTCAAACGGTGCTAACAGATGCTGAACGTTTTGCACCTGACATCGGCAGCACGGTAAATAAGAAACACGCGTACGTCGTGCACTGTTTCGAAGCCTGTCTCGAAGTAAAGGCTATAGGATTGCGAACAAATTTTTAATACGAGATAAAAATACAAATCGATCGATACGTTGTTCCGAGGCATGCTTTGCCAGTGCCATGTTCGGTGTACCTCGATCGAGTATAAGCCAAGGATCAGACCCAATTCCAGTAAAATTCGTCTATTTTATGGAAGGAGGATTCAAAGACCACGGATGGAACAGGGGATGGTTCTTTCCCGTTGTTTTGCGCGTCTACTGCCCAGAGCGGGAAACGGGAACCGGAAACTGGGGACAAGCGAGAGGAAGATTGTCGGGGAGGCTCGCGAGGAGGTCCGACGATCGCGCCATCGTTTCGACCAAGGCTGCGGCTCGCATTTTCCGCGACTGCGTCGACGACCGTCGGCTGTGCCCGTTCATCGGGAAAATCGCGGCTGGAAAAATGCTAGGAACGTCGAGCATCGGGCTCCGTGTCGAGCCGACGATAAATAGACATCTAGGGCAGTGTGTTCCGCCGATACACGCGAATTGATTTCCTTCTCCGCCGCGGTGGCGACCTGCCGACTCCGCTTACCATTATTATGCTCAATTTGCACCGCCTACTTCATTCGATCGCGGGTTAACGTACTGTTACACGGTCGAGTCGATTCCGAGTCGCCGCTGCTTCCCGGCGAAACCACATTTTCGGAAACAGCGTCGTAAATCTGATCAGCGGGTGTTGTGAAAGAAATATGAAAAAAGATCGGTCACGCGGTAGTCAACGAAATACGTACAGGGCAATTTTTTCCAACAGCTCTCGGTTGCGAATCTTATTTGCGAAGAACTGGAAATACGAATAAATGCAGATTTCTCCTAAAAGTTGTATAAACAAGGTTCTATCTGCATCTTCGCAGCTACCGCATCACGAAAATGATACCCCTATCAACTTGTTCGAATTATTCAATAAAAAATGAAATGTTCATCCCACTCCTACCTCTTGCAACTAATACAGAATGTTTTTATTCTTTTGGTGAATTTATTTCAGGAATTCTTGTGTTTCCGAACGACGCCGACAACTAACGTTCGATAGCGGACGAATCGTAAAGTTGACGAGGATCCGAAGCCAGAAATTGCAGAATTTTGCTAAGTAGAAATCGATGGAGGGTGAACGATCGATGGAAGATCGGAGGAACGGGAATCCGGGCGTAAACAGACTTTTCCAAAGCAAGCCCACTCGTCGAGTCATGACGGAACGAAGAACGAGGAACGAGAAACGAGGAACAATCTCTGTCGCGTGGAAGATTCGCGAGCGGCGAGTCGAGATAGGTCATGGTTCCCGAGGAGCTGTCTTCCTTTTGTCTTCTATCTTTGGTGGACAGCATAGCCGCGCGACGGTGCACCGCCGCGCCGGCCCGTTTCTATTTCCAAGGCGGCTCTCGTCTCTGGAATTCGTGGCTCCACGAATTCTGTGTTCGCTTATCGACGCTACGTTGCACCTCTATCGGAGATTTCAGGCTTTCACCCGGATTGCTATTGTTCGCCGAGGCATTCTGGGAACCGTGTCCAGAAAGAACGTCTAGTCTTTGGCGTTGCAGCTACAACGGTTGCCTTAAAACCGTTCTTACGAACTGAATCTGTTCGATTCGCTCCGATCGAATCGTTGACCCTTTAATAATCCTTGTTGCGCAACGTATGTATCGTTACACCCGATTAAAGTTCTTGGTCAAGGAAATTAGTTAGTCGCTCCGTCCTCGTGTTTTTCAACGAGAAAATTCGTTGATTAAGAACTTCCCTTCCATCGTACGTAATCGAGTCTAGTTTACCCTCGCGTTTAAACGGTCTCGCGGACCAGCGTCGTCGTATCGCGTTGACGAAAATTGATCGGCCAAATTGACAAAATTCGTCGATTAAGAACTTTTCTTCGTCCTCGCTTAAGTACGAATAATTGTGCGTGATCGTTCCGAAAACATTCTGGACACGGCTGGTAGCCGGAAGTCTCGTTGAACGACGGTGGCATCGCTATTTTTATACGGTGTTCCGGTCACGAGTGCAACTGGAGTGGAAGCAAAGAGCAAACAAGTGCCAGCCGGAGCAAGAACAAGAGCAAACGAGCAAACTCGAGCAGCCGAGTCCTCGTCGTTGAAGAGGAGAACGTGCACGCGAGTCACGCGATATCGTTCGGCCGTCCTGCGCGAGGATCCTTCGAGGATCCTTCGAGGATCACGGTTTTACTACGGATCCTGGACACGTCGAAATCGACCGCTGCGAGGAAAGAATCGCGAGGAACCGTGGCGGACTGCAAGGACCACTCTGCGTTCCGGAAGTCGAACGAGGGAGCAAGGGAACTAGGCGAGCGATCGAAATCGGGCCTCGAGCGCTGACACGTTTTCTTCACAGACATCGCACCGTCACCGTCACCGAGAATTCGTCGAGGCGAGAGGACGAGAACGGGGACGGGTCGTTTCGCGATGAAAGCTGTCCCGGTGACAGGGCTACCCTCGGGGACGCTCCTTTGCACCTGGACGCATATCCCGGTTGCACACTGCGACGGAGAAGCGAGAAGTCCGCGACGCGGCGCGCAGCGATCCGATCGAGAACACGATTCTTCGCTGATGCAGCCGACAGCACAACTGGCGGCTGTCCTACCGCACCTCTGCACATCCACCCACGCTATATCGATCGTTTCTCCTCACCGTTCCTCTCCGTTCCTCTCCTATCATTCTCCCTCTCTGCCCTCTGTTCTCCTCTACTTCTCTTCGTTCCTCTCTCTCCCTCGCTCGCGCTGTCCTCTGCTTCCGCCGCCGCGCCGTCACCGAGTAGTAGTATGTACCTACCTAGGTAGTGCTACTCGTGGTGGCGGTACCGTTAATAATACCATCGCCGACGTGCTATTTGTACATGCTCCCGGTACCACGCTACTACCGCACAATGTCACGGATCGGAAATCAAACTGGACATAAGTCGCCCCGACGATCCCCAGAAAATCTTTTCATTTTTATCGCACGTTAACGACGACCTCCGTATCCGACCTAACTCGACAGAGCCCTACAGAGTTGTTCTATATGCTAACGTTACCCCAATATGTGCAACGCGTGAAACTATGCGTTCCGTATCCTACTGGTAGATTTTTAATATATTTTAAGATGTAAGAAGCAATCTACAAAAGAAGATTGATTTTTTAAAAAAAAATTTACTGTTACTTGTACGATAGGATACGCTAGATAGCCTAGTTTGGACCAGAACCTAGGTTGAACCCCTATTGTATATTGTTACGACCTATGCTCCGACCGTTCCGTAAAATGCGCCCACTTCCCGTTGGTGAACTGGTAACTAATAATTAACTTTTAACTCTTATTTATTAGAAACTATACAATGGTTAACGTAGATTAGACCCTAAAAAAGACAAACACTTGCAGCGTTATTAATTGTACCAGTCGACTACGAGTTACCGATTAGATAACATCTAGGTAATGGTCCAAATTCGGCTGCTCTCCGATGTACGATGCGACTGGAAATGCATGAACCGACGACGTAAAAGATCAGCCATCTGGATTTTTGTTCCAGCTAAATTGGCGAGTCGTCATCCTGTGCAACGTGTTGGCACCGGCATCGAGACCCCTTCGAGTTCGAGTCAGAGGGTCGCTAGGTAGACCCAATTGCGTGCAAGACCGTGGGCTCAGCGTGCTCAGCGTTCCTGTTACATTTTCTCGCCGGATCACGTACCGTTTTACGATGTTCCTGCACCGGGTAAAAGTTACGTCGCCTTGTCCTATCTTCTGCCGGATAAAGACAGAGATAGAGACAGTCTCCGTCGAATAGCGTATCTTCCTCCTTGCCGACGAGGCAGATACTCCAGCCTCTAGAGGATGCGTCTTTTGGGAGCACGCGTCTGGACGGAGATCGTTAACCTTAATACGGTTGCCGTATTTCGACGAGCAACCATACTTGTTACGCGCTTCCTTTACAATAGCAGTTCTCAGAACTCTTGTGTCAATAACTAAAATTCTCCACAATTTTGCTATTTGTCAACGAAAGCATTAAAGAAATTCTAAAAAGAAATCAAAAGTAGGTACCCAGTTACCCTAGCATTCGTCGACTATCGATCGACGAAGAACTGAGTTTTCCTACCGATGTACCTGTTCAGGAACCCGGGACTATTGTAGGATTGGTAGTGGACTGTATGGGAAAAATGCTAGTGGATCGGGTATGAACACAGAAGAGAGTCCGGAAATGGGAAATCGAGTAGGAAGCGTGAGCGGGAAAAGAGATGGAAAGAAATTGAGATTTTCGTTGCACGTGGATGATAAACGACTTTATTACACTCACTCGCGTAAGCGACAAGAAACGGCACGATCGAGAAGAGTGTACTGGCAATCCCGAACGGCAGAAGACAAAATAAACAATGGGCGCGATGTAGAGCATGTAAGGCGTCGGAACGTTAGAACGAATCTGTTCGATACGGTGATCCGAGCGATTAACGGTGGTTCTCGGTAATCACGTGATCACGCATCGCGAGCGCGATACCGGGAACCGCCAAAAACAGGTGTCTCGCGCACAGGTGATCCTCGGGAGCGTATATCCTGGGTCCGTGTAACGCGGGGTGATACCGAGGTCTACAGCGCTCGCCTTCGATATCTTACATCTAAACTTAATTCTAAGCTTAATCCTAAACAGTACCCTTAATTCCAGTTGCAGCTGCAAATATTCAATATAGTTTTGCGCGAATAATTCAATTATGAATCATTTCTATAACACTTTACGACTCGCCGTTGGGAGACTCTGTCACAGCTAAAACTGGTTTCAATCGTCGAGAGAGACATTGGAACAAAATTTTTCCCGCGATAAGCGCTATCGAGTCTGCATCGGACGCTCCATGGAACGAGGCCACGCTGTTAATAATAAATAGACGAATAAACACTACGCGTTTGCAGGCAATCGATACACCGGAGCGAATTCGACTTTTCGCGATGGCGGATAGAATAGGGATAGAATCGTCTTGATACGGGAGACGTTTTTTTCCGCAACGCGTTCGATCAATTGCCGGAGAAAGGGAAGCGCGTGACTCGGTTTGGTCGCGCGGAGAAACGGCTTTATCGTCGGAGGAAGTCAGGACTCGAGGATTATGTAACTCGGTGCCGGAGTGTACAGCGATGTAATCGTCGGACTAAGGAGGACAATGGGAAAGGAAACGGCGGCATGACGGGCCCAGCGGTCCAGTCGGAGCGCCTTTTTATTCGATATTGTACGAACGCCAGAATGTTTCCTCGTCTCGCGGTCTGGCTGCCAACGAGCTCGTTCCACAGGTAATACGCAGCAACCAAGGATTACGTAAGCCGCTCGCGACGAAAAGGTCGTTTGCAATTAATTGCGCGTTGATCGGTAGACAGGAGTCGATTGTCCGTCACGCGTCGACCACCATCGCACAGAGTGGTATTTGGGCTGAAAACCTGGCCAAATATCGAAATATGTAAATATTTACATACAGGGTTGTGTTTGCGTCCCATAAACATGCAATCACGTGGTGCACCCCTTATCATTGATTACCCATACAGTCGTCCGTGCCTGCGCTTATGTACATACATTAATATAATGTATGTCATTATATTAATCATATCTTTGTCAATATTAAAATTTTTTTGTACGTGTTTTTACCGATCTGCAAGCTTGACTAAAAGTTCTTGGATTTTCATGACTTTTTTGCATATATTAGTGTTTCTAAACATATACCACTCATCGCGACAGCATAAATGTTACGTGTTGTTAAACTTCAGGATATCTAGAATTAGTATACCGCAAAAAAGTTTTCACAAGTCTTCGCATTACAAAAAAATAATGCTCCAAATATAACCCCTTTTGGAGGGCGCGCAGTGACTCAGTGGATAGAGCGCGCGACTACATACAATGTGGTCGTGAGTTTAAATCCCACCGCCGTCACCAATGGAAATACTCTTCTATGTGATATTATACTGCGTCGTTGATCATTGGTGGTTCGGAACCCACCGTAATAAACAGTAGGCCCCGCTGAAAAGTAGGCTGAAATAGACTGAACATTGGCGTTAGGTGAGAGTGGACAAAGTGGAAGAAGGGGGAGAATGGTAATATGGATTTGAAACCCTGAGGGGACCAAATATCAGTACCTATCCTATAACCCCTTTTGGCTGAACTGGACTTAAGAGGATTAAAAATTTTCAAGTTTTCCGTATGCGATGCTATACAGGTTCCTGGCAAGAATTTAGAAGAAGTTAGAACACCGCGCCGCCTATTGGATGTTTGTTTAGCATATGCGCTGAACACCCACCATCTATCCTGCATATGCGCTCAACAGTAGACTCTACAAATATCCAATTTGGCAACGCTCTAACCTGTAAAAAACGCTTAAAATTGCTCGTGTTTACACGTGTATAACTTTTCAACCAGTGAACACCGGTAACCAAAACCTGATTCGTATAGCATCGCATACGGAAAACTTGAAAATTTTTAGTCCTCTTAAGTCCAGTTCAGCCAAAAGGGGTTATATTTGGAGCATTATTTTTTTGTAATGCGAAGACTCGAGAAAACTTTTTTTGCGGTATACTAATTCTAGATATCCTGAAGTTTAACAACACGTAACATTTATGCTGTGGCGATGAGTGGTATATGTTTAAAAACACTAATATATGCAAAAAAGTCATGAAAATCCAAGAACATTTAGTCAAGCTTGCAGATCGGTAAAAACACGTACAAAAAAATTTTAATATTGACAAAAATATGATTAATATAATGTACATACCTTGCGTAACAATATCCATCACAAATTTCGCCACAAAGATCACTTACAAAATAAATATTATCACGAGAAACAGGTGCGTACGAACGGAATGCTGCGAATAAACAGATGACTATCGAACAAATGCTGTGTTCTAAGCGCAGGCACGGATGACTGTATGGGTAATCAATGATAAGGGGTGCACCACGTGATTGCATCTTTATGGGACGCAAACACAACCCTGTATGTAAATATTTACAATTTTGATTTTTGGCCAGGTTTTCAGCCCAAATACCACTCTGTGCATCGGTCGACCACCGCAATGCTCTCTTAACGCTTAGCCGATCGATCGGGTAGATCTACCCATTTCAAAGCTAGTCGGTAGCCGACCGATCGGGTAGATCTCCCATTTTGACCCGAGGAACGCTTCTATAGAGCTTCTTATTTCTATAGAGTACAACATGTAATAAAATGCGCTAATTTTTGAAGTCTTTTATTGCCCTTTTATTACGGCTCTTTATGTTCGGGATTACCGAAGGTGCCTCTACCAGCCACAAAATTATTTTATCAGTTAATTATTTAACACCACACCCATTAGAAATCGAAGATATTACCTATACCCCACTCTCGCGTATTTTTCGAACCATTAAGAAATAATTATTATAAACATTTAATTTCGAATTTTGTATAAGCAATATATGAAATCGTTGAACGAAATTGTTACCGTAAGATATAATTGATCACATAAATAATTTTCGGACGTTTTTGATTTCAAATAGCGAATTTCAGTCCGTGCTACTTCAGAAAAATGCGCGGCGGACAGCGCAGTTTGGCTTTCCCGAGCGCGGTGGAAACTGTACAGGTCTCTGTGGCGCGTGTGGTCGGCTAAAGGTCGAGTTATACAGACGACTTTGTCGGATCAGACAGAAAAATTTGTTTGTGCCACGCGCAGCAGGGAGTCGTCACTCGGTCGAAATTTATGACCTCTCAGACTCGAAGAAAAAGTATCGTTGAAAAGTCGGTCTCCGATATCGGCTTGCGAACACTCTCAGTTAAACCTGGGTAAATATTTCTAGTTCTACTGCCGGGACGTGATTTTTTTTACATATGATGGGGTCTAGAGAAAACCCTGACCGTAGACCCCATCCTATGTAAAAAACAAAATCACGTCCCGGCAGTATAGTTGGACCCTAACTCGACCTTAAATGTTACATTCGCGTTCCGAGCCGTGTCGTAGGATGCCGAAGAACGTCGGAGGATGTCGCCTATGCACGACTTCCTTCATACAACTCACCCGTCCCTCCCCTAACGTTTAGGCTATCTATTTATTAGTTCAAGGCCGTGAAAGAAGAAAATTGCGAGAGTTGTTGGACCATGGGTCTTTCCTCGAACGAGTATTTCCGTAGGTCATCCGATAAAAATCAGAATCGGGAGAACATGAAGATCGTTGAAAGTTCACTGCCCCGATCTGCAGCGTGCACTCGTTTCCAATGGCGATAAATTTCGAAAATCGTCCCACTTTTTCGTTCTTTCCGGTCCAAAAGTTCCATCGCCGGAAGAGGACGTTACGGTTACGGGAAGAAAGAAAAATCGAGAGGCGCGATATCGAGAGGAGCGGCGCAGTCGTGCCAAGTTCGGTGGACGCGCGAAAACTCGCGCCCACGGTTCAGAAACTTTGGATTCGATGCTCGGGTCGATTGCCATTACTTCTGTACACGCCCACTTCCAACGACATCGTCTCCCCTTTGTTCCCAGAGTCCTTCGACAAAGATTCCCCTGTGCGAACGGTGCGACTCTCGTTCCAGGGTCCATTCCGGAACGCGCAAGTGGCTTAATATGCGATTACATCTGACTCAAAGCATATTTATGTCCACTCGCTTATGGTTATTTCTTACATTGTATTGCTAGATTCCTCAATCTTGGGGACAATCCTAACGAGTCAATTTGTTTCAGGTATTTATAAGTCCTATTCTTCTGCAAGATCTTTTGTATTCGTTATTCGTGAAATAAATTATTGCGAATAGAAAACAATCGTCCGAATAAACGCGATTGCAAATCGCTTCACTTTTTACTTTTGTTCGGTTAGAATCGCATTTGGAAGCAACGTGGATAGCTGCGCGAGTTCGAAGCTTCGTCTCGAAGAACCGTGTCCCCGGAATCGAGGCTGCCTCTCTCGATTACCGAATAGGTCGATAACTGGCAGCGTCGCGACTTCGTAATATGCCTTTGCAACACGTTTGATACAGCCATTAAGCGTGCGTACGACTTGCGTAAGAGGGTCGTTCGGCCTATTTAAAGACAACGCGACAGAACGCGAGGCGAGTAAGAAAAATGCAGGCGTCGCAACCGTTAGGACGTTGCACTCCCCGAGAGAAATATCGATCGCGTTATTACCCCTTTTTTTTCACCCTCGGTTTTATTCTTCCGCGGCGCTTAGGGCTGCGCCGAGATCCTTCCCGTTTCGCGTTGCAGCCACCGAACAGGTCGGTCATCGGATGAACCGCAGCATGCGCGTGTCATTGGCGACACAGTCGCATTGTTCGGGGAAACCTGTTGTATTCCGTTAGCAAGACCTTAACCCTTTGCAGTCGCCTGTCCTCTTTAAAGGGGCGTCTAGGGTAAATCTATTCAAACCCCATTTAAATAACAGAATTTTATTTCCGTACGTGATAAATAAACCGCGGACCTTTATGCAAAATAAAAATTGTTTCGGTTAATCGCAATTCGCAGGAACCAATCGGGTTACTCTTTCGATAGTCCTAACAAGCTGCAAGTATTTGTCGTAAACGTGGGTGATCTAAGAAAAGTTTTCGAACGAATAGAGATCGATCGTGGGCGCCATCTATTGCTCCTCGCATTTGCACAATACCTGAAAAAAATCTGAGACGCAATATGCGACGTGCATTTTCTAAGATCGCGTGCAAAAATAAGCAGGAATAATTTCCAGTAACCAACGAAACTGGATTATTTCGAGATCGTAACACACATTTCTTCCAGTCACAAAATAGTTTAACCTTCGTGTAATTTTAATGAACCGCAAGGAACACGCGTTAAATAATGCAACTGTTTTTCTTATCGCCGGTGAATATCGTAGGAATAACGAAGGGAGCATTTCCTTCGTTGTAGAATATTTTCATCTTCGGCGATTTCTTCTACCCTGATTTCCACGAGCAATCTTTCACCCAGCGTCTTCATTTTCTTAAGACGAAGTACTTTCGGCAAGTTCTCTCTTGAACGTAGAACGACTTTTATTAAAAATACCAAACTTTGTCGAAAGTTTCGCTAATATTCTACGTCGGGGACAAGACCGAATCGCTATCGAATTTTGCAAGTATATATACGTGGGAACTTGGGAGATGGAAGAGTCTGTGATTGGCCTCGAATTAAGGTCTTCGTTAAACGGTAGTATTACATGATCGCACGCGTGACCGCCGAGTAACAAAAAGGCAGCAGAAGAATCAGCTTCGAAGCTGAGTTTTTAGAGACAATTGAGATAGTTTTGGGCACAGGACTACCGTCCATGTTTTTGTAGCTTCTCCGTGCCAACTCCCGAGCTACGAAAGATAGGCGACGAGACGAGCAACAGGAGCAGTTGTCTCGAGGAAGCGTGGCGAGGAAATACGCGACGATTAGTTTCAGACGTGAAAACGAACACTGGCGGGGTAAAATGATACTCGCGAGACGGTTTCGCGGCAGCTAGGAGCAAATGGAGCGAGAGAGGCGGCTCGATCGACCGACTCTGACGATTCGTAAGTTGATCGCGTTGTCGCGACGCGATGCGATGCGATGCGATGCGATGCGACGGGATGGGACGAGTAGAGAGGCACGTGATGAACGCCTAACGGTGATTTGGTTAACCGTGTCCATAAAGGACTAGATAGCGGGCCGAGGAGTCGATCGTAAGCAAATTGGCTAGAGCACCGGTGCAGGGTTCGCGGAACAGAGAGGGATAGAGAGGGATAGAGAGAGAGAGAGAGAGAGAGAGAGAGAGAAAGACACTGGAAAGAGAGGAGAACGAGGGGACGGTACGTCACTTCCGGTCCATTAAGAGCAACACAGGGGGCTCGTTGGTGTTGCGCGCAGGGAGCTAATTATAAGAAAGACAGAGGCTCTCATTCGGCCGAGGCGATGGGACCATCAAGATGCACTGCTAATTGTCGCCATAATATTTCGCCTCCTAGAAGTTAGCCCCCCACTTGTTGAAATAAATAATTTCAACAGTTGTGCTGAGTTGTGCTAGGTTGTGCTAAGATTGCGCTAAAATATTATATCAATAATATAAAAAATAACACCAAAAATTGAGAAAAACAATTTTTTAGTAGTCCCCCCCTTTTCGTTTTTTTTTTCAATTTTCTCAATTGTGCTAAGTTGTGTTAAGATTGTGCTAAAATATTATATCAATAATATAAAAAATAACACCAAAAATTGATTATATGCTGTTTGGATAACTGTTACTATCTTAAACGTTAATTGCATGTTCAAAACGGTTATTTACCATAACTTCTTTATTTATTATTTTTATAACGTAATACTTCAGCACAATCTTAGCACAACCTAGCACAACTTAGCACAATTGAGAAAATTGAAAAAAACGAAAAGTGGGGGGCTAGTAAAAAGAATCGTTTTTCTCAATTTTTAGGCTTATTGTTTATATTATTGTTATAATATTCAAGAACAATGTAGCACAAACCTAGCACAACTCAGCACAACTGTTGAAATTATTTATTTCAACAAGTGGGGGGCTAACTTCTAGGAGGTACTAAACGCAGCTAACCTAGACTAGCCTAGTCTAGCCTAGCATAGCCTAGACGAGATTAGACGAGGCTAGGCGCGGAGAAGGTAAAGGTTAGCTTACCTTATTTGCGTGTGGTAGGCGGGAGCCGTGTGCTCGGTGTGCGTGGTCAAGAGTTCCGCCGGAACGGTGTCCATGTCGATCGGCAGAGTCCTCGATATCGCGATAGGCTGCACCTGAAATACGCCGGGCGTTGTCGGTGAAGGTTGTGGCCCTAGCAACGACACGCGTACCATTTCCCTACCTTCGCTGTAAAAAAACAAACAGAACGTGACGCATGAAAATCCTGTCCAACAACGAGAGCCACGCTACTACGCTAATAGAAACACAAATGATTTTCTTCTGGAATTAGTTCCGAGAAAACGGAGCGGACCACAGACTTTCCCTTTTACGGGAATGCTTGGCGCTATCCGGTAGTACAAGTAGAATTTTCTTTAGGTATGTACAGTGGCTCACGAAAGTATTCGAACGCCCTTTAAATCAGAATAATTTGTTTAAAATTGCACAACTTAACATGACATTTTCTTTCGTAATTGGAAGCATTGATTTACTAAATGACGTGCAAAAAAAGATTTTAAAAAATTGCAATAGGTAGGCATTACATAAAAAAATAAAAATGACACTTTTTAAAACTTTTTTATTCCAACCCGTAATGAAAATGAAAAATATGCGTCTTGTAGACCTATGTTAGTAATACACATGCTGAAAATTTCGTCGAAATCGATGAATGTATACACGAGCTACAAGCGGTTCAAACTGATAAAAATCGCAGGTTTTCAGAACTTTTGGTCAGATTTTGTTTAAAATCCACAGATTCTTACATCTTTCGATGCGTGTCTATAAAATATAGGTCTATAAAACGCATATTTTATATTTTCACTGCGAACTGAAATAAAAAAGTTTTAAAAAGTCCCATTTTTATTATTTTCATGTAATTCCTACCAACAGTAATTTTCCACAATTTTGTTTGCATCCCACTTAGTAAATCAATGCTTGTAGTTGCTAAAGAAAAAGTCAAATCATTTGGTCCAATTTTAAAAAAGTTATTCGAATTTAATGTGCGTTCGAATACTTTCGTGAGCCACCGTATGTAAGTAGTAACGCGATGCGTCGTGGTCTTCGAAGATATACTTCTCGTGAAAAATGTGTTTCATTTTGCTCAAGACTCGCGATAGGGAATTATTCGAACGTATTGCTCCTCGTGCCATAGATTTTCGTTTTATAGGAGAATTGTTAAAGAATTAATTAATAAATAATAAACGTAGCGACGCGGAGTCGATTGAATCGGATTTACGGATAAACGATGCTCGCCCCGCGAGGAAATTGAAAACGGATGAAACACGGTTACAGCTCGGAGCCGAGAAAATCTCCGAGAAAAGATGAACCGACATCAAAGAGTACTGTCATGAGATTTAGCATGGTAGAAGGTGTTGACAGATCGGTAAAAGCCGTGAAACCGGAGGAATCAATTAGTATCGCTGCCGGCACGAGAAAGCTCGATCGACTAACGGCGATTTACCAGACTCGACTTTCTTCCCCGGTGACGCTCTTCATAGTCGTCCACTATTTGGTTGGCCTCACGTGTTGCACGAATGGCTCGGTGCCAAAGGGTGTGCTGACACACGCCAATTTACGGAATTAACTCCATAACCGTATCAATATAATAAAGCGACGTATCGACGAAACATGATGTCGTTAGCTTCGATCGAACGAACGTACCTGGTAGCGAGCGCGCAAGCTGCGAGCAACGAACGCTCTTCGCTCTGGCGGCGTTCTGCATTGCCCCGTGGGGCAACTGGTGGCACAGAAAAAGAAAACAGACCTCTCGTATTGCGACAGAAGACTATTTCTACCCGGCTTTCTAGGTCTACGGTCCTCCGAAGGGAAGCGACTTATCTGCTCTGCATTGCGATGGAAGCAGAGCAGTGCACATGCTTGATCTAGAGCTAGAGCAAAGGAACTCGAAACCGTTTGAATCGAGATGGAGTTCTCGAAGAAAATGATCCAGCTTGTGTTCTATTGTGCCCCATAGGGCAACCTGAGCTCCTCTCTGATTCAGAGCGACCTTGAAAAAGCTGAATACTCGCGAATCCCGATGTACAACAGGTTATCCATCTTGTTCTCTTTGCTTAGGGTGTTCGAGGCGCGTGGTTTCTTTGCTCTCGCCTCTAACGGACCCAGAATAAGCCGAGCTTGCGCCCGACGTAGACGAAGCGGCAGTTTTCGAAAGAGAAACAAAATAACGAACAAACGCTCGGTCCTTTAATTGTGCCTATAACTATGAAAGTGGTCTAAGTCAAAATTTCAAAAAAAATGAGTTTATCACTTATTTGACATCCACATTATCTTAAATTATATGTATTTAACGTAATTTTTACGATATCGTCAAAAATGAACCTTTAGATAGTGGATGTAACTTCAACGTTATACGGAATTCATTTAGTGTTAATTATGAAAGTGGTCTAAGTCAAAAATTTAAAGAAATTTTGAAGATACCACAAACTTTTGATATCGGGTCATTCCTTTCTACCGAATGACCGTGATTTCGGTTTGATAGAAATGAAAATAAAAAAAGCAACTTACTTATACAAACCTGAGCATTATTACGAATTGATAGAAAAGTGTAGAAGGAGAAAGCCATTTTCGATAAAACGAATGTCGCAGCCGGATTTTATTTCAACGAAGTCGCTAGAAGAATCAATAACAAGAAGAGTAAAAAATACCGCGGGCGAATCTGTCTCTTGGCTGAAAATTCAATGGATGAGATTCTTGAAAAATGAACCTTATAAAATGTTCTATAAAACTTCTTTAGATCATTCTAAATTCCACGTTTTGGATCTTTCACCTAAAAGAGGAAGAGCAAAAATATACGAAAATATTAAATTACTTCCATTATACACCACCCCTAGACCAGTAACCGAAGAAAAACATAAAGATATTATGTGTTTACTACCATACATCCCTCCAGTTTATCAGGAACATTTTAAGAATCTTAAAAACCAGAAAAAATGTCAAAAATGGATTACTTTTTAAAAATAATTAATAAATGTTCATGAATTATTTCATTAAAGTTATTGTTTCAAATAAAATTCATAGTTCTTTATTGCTTTAAGTCATTTATAGGACATTCGATTAATTTTGAAAATGATCTAAGTCAATTAGAGCTTTAAAAACAACATTTTCGTATGTAATTCATACAAAATTTCATATTTTTTTTTTTTTATTGAGCCACTGAAAGCTGTTGTAGGTTTATTTCGGCTTTCACAATTATACGTTAGGCATACAATTTAAGTACAGACAGTCTTAGTAAACGCTAGAGATGGAGTTTACAATCATTTAAAAACTGAAAGATGAATTCGCAGGCTTTGATATTTGGTTCCGCAAGGAATATGTCCGCTTTTAGAGGAAGGAAGAACTTGAGTTTGCGCAGGTTATTTACTAATTTGATTCTTTGGGAGTCGTACAGTTGGCACTGCCAAAGAACACGATCCAAGTCCTCGGAGGGGTAGTTACACTTGCAACTCGGGTCATTCACATTCATAATAAATTTCCATTAATCAAGACTAACAAAATTATAAATTAAAACGTCGCATAATATAAAAATATTTTTTAATTCGTTAAAACGCAACTCATTAAATATCTCGAAACAAGAAATATATGACTTCGACCACTTTCATAATTATGGGCACAATTGCTGCCCTGTAAAAGCGTTGTCGCTTAAAAACAAAAACCATGCTTAAAATCTTGAATGTTCTCGAAGAGGCCTACAATTAATCCTTCGACGCGCGTCCGCCCTTGTTCCGTGAACATCGGTGCCAGCGGGGAACCAATTAGGAGACGTATCAACCTTTCGATGCATAAAGCGAGTGGTTTCCGTGCGAGAGTACTTTCAAGGGAACTCTCTGTCGTTTACGGCGCCGTAAACCGAGTTACCGGGACAGAGGTTGCTCTGTTTGCAGGGAAAAAGCCGCGTGAGCGCGTGCGGCGCGACATTGCGGCGTGCACACCGACAGAAAAGAGAACAGAGAACAGAGAACGGTCAGAAGAGACCGAAGCAGAGGGGAGGTGACCTTGTGGAACGATAAAACGAGGAATTTGCCTCGAGACTCGAGACAGATTGTCACCCCATTCGGCCGATGGTTGTTTGCCATCATAGCCACCGTCACCGCCACGCGGTGGAAACGGTGACCCTCTTACACCCTTACACCCTTACGCTCTTACTGGTCGAGGGCCACCCCTACGGATATCTCCGGCGAAACCGTTTAATCGATATTTTTCGACGCGGGAGCTTCGTTCGACGAAACACGCGCGTCACTCGATGATTCGCACTGCTCGAACCTCGAGTTTGCAAAATTAACCTTCTACCTAGCACTCGAGCTTAGCACTCGAGTGGTGACTCCGAGGCACCACTAAAAATTACTATACCATTATTCAAAATATTGTTCACATTATTAAATTGATATTCAATAAATTCAAACACTACACAATACAAAATTAAATATCTCCGTTATTTGTGGTTATACGAAAAAATGTCAAAGGAGAAAGCTGTACTGTTCAGTATGGTAAATATAATGGCAAAAAAAATCTTTTTTGAAAATCAAATTTTCGATATTTCAAGGTCATTGTTATTTTTTTTTTAAATTAAGGTCATACAATTTTTCCATATTCTTATTTAGAAAAAAATTACAAATTCAACGATATATAATACTTTATAGTTACGATGAATTTCAAAAATTTCAAAATTGTCAATTTAAATGCGGCACGTTATCCTTTCATCCGATCGGTCTCAAATTTTGCACAAATTTTTTTCTCACCGAAAAGAACCATTCTGGGGGGCGTCGTGAAAAAAATTCGTTGGTCAAAAAATAAGGTCCACCCTAGTATACATACTATCACCGATGAGCAACAAGCGTGCCATTATAGTGGCGCGCAGGAACTAAAAGGGTGAAGATTCCTAATCAACCAAACAGTTTTGTATTTAGTGAATTTTAATAAAAATTTTTCATTCACATAAATTAGTTTGTAGAAATCTGAATGAGAACGTTTCGCGTGATCAAGATGGAACGAAGACGCAATTTTGTTACCGTGTACTTACAATTTCTTCTAAACCCATCCGGTTCCGTTATCGAGACCGAGTATTTATGGTATAGTCGTTCAATTACAGTTTTATTTATTTGTCGGCTCGAGCGCTTCTATCACGAGCAGGAAACGTGTAATGTAGGCTTCCAATTGTAGAGTGGTACGTTTCGTGACGAAAGAAATACACTGGAAACAGCTAGGATATGTTATTAGCACGCGAGAATCTATCCTGCTCGCGTTTGCGACTGTAATATCGTTGTTCATTGTTTTCTGAAGCAAATGTATCCTATCCGTCGTGTGCCACGACAGTATTATTTTCGATACAGGTCTCGGATATACAGTTTTATGCAGTTTAACCCTCAGACGACGGACCTCTCTCGCACTTTTACAATTGTTGGTGCTTAACACCATTCTCAGCTTTATTATCAATGTTTTAAAACATATTTTTAAAGGTACTTCTTTCACATTCATTAGTCTTTTTATAGTTGTGAATGTAACAGCTATTTGTTCAATTAAATCATGAGAAATTGAGTAATTAAATGACGATTTTAATACTCTCGGTCAGAATAGACTCGGGCACCGTCGTCGAAGGGTTAACCATTGTTCGGTTACAAAATTTCAAATGTGAAGAGAAATACACACGCTTGTCTAGAAGAAATCTGTCGTAATTCTGTTTCTACTTACAATCGATTATCGTTGTCGTCCGATTTAGCAGTTTTTCTTCGAATCGCGAAGGCGCGTGCCGCGTGCACGTGTTAATGTTATCTAACCGACGACGATGGAACGCGTTTCTTTTACTCGTCGAAACGCGACGCCAGACTCGATGCGGTCCTAAGGAGAATACCGTATTCCCAAACGAGCCACACTCGCTTTTCGCCCCCTCTCTCTCTTTCTCTCTCTCTCTCTCTCTCTCTCTCTCTCTCTCGTCTGCTATCGATTCTTTCTCTCCGACTTTCGTTCGAGCGAAAACGTAAAAAAAGCCGCGTGGGCGGCCGGGAGGGCAGTTTCACGCAACGAGCACGAAAGAAACCGAAAGGATCGAGAAACGAAGCCGAGGACTGGCTCGGATCTCGAAACCGGTTCCGCCGTGCCACGGTCACGCGACTTTTCATCCCGATGCAGCCGGTTACGAAAGAATCGATCCTGCGACGATAAAGCACGAGAGGGACCGCGAGCACACGTGCTGCCGCGAATCGCGGCAAACGAGGACGACGCTCGCGACGAACTGCCATAAACGTCTCCGTCGCGTCGCCTCGTAGCGCGAGGCAACCAAAACTTCGCGAATGCTAACCGGTGTCCGAGTGAAAATAAAACTCGCGACGGATATGAACGGATTTCGCTGAGTTAATCCGTCGTCGGAGCTCCTAATGGCTAAGCGCTTGTATTAGCACAGCTGGAGATTCTTCGCGTTCGTTGCGCAAGAGCATGCTGTTGATCCTGTGACTAACTTTGGAGCGAGCAAAGGAATCTCCAAGGACTTCGGGATCCTTTCACGGGACATCGCGACTCTGGTGGGAGGTCTAAAATAGACGTCGATGAAATCGTGATCACGGATGGTGACCAACGATGGCTAAAAAGGCCAACAACGGCGACCGAAGGCTACCGAAAGCCTTTTGGGAGCAGGGCTGTCCCGATCCCAGAGGACCTTCGAGAGCAAGGACTCCGAGAACACTGAATATGTATTCTCTGCTCGCGTGGTTCCTTTTTACATTTTCTTCGACGATTTTCCCTTCTTTTTTATTCAGAATGCCCTACTCGAATCGATCCTTTCGAACAGCCACGAAATCGTTGATGGTATCGACAAAAGTTTCACATAAAAGTTAGATCGATGCAACTTGTAATTAATTGTACTGCGAAGTTAAACCGCTCCTGTTCGATTCAAGAGATATTTGAAATTGAAAGCGAAAAAGCGAGACCAGCGTGATCCGAATCGCAGCAGCGGGTTAATTGATTAGTTTACGCGACATTAGAATTCCAGGACGCGTTTGAGCGTACATGTGTATTTTACGCGACGCCAATGCCGCGCCGCACAGTGGGGCAGAGGCGGAAAAAAGTTCAAAAAAAAAGTGTGAATTTTGGCTATTTTTTCTGTCAATTAGTTTTCGTTATTAGTCAAAACAAATAGTTCCGATACGTTCATTCTTGTTATTGTTCTTTTGTTGCTGAGAGGCCACTGAAGTTGAACTTTCTTACCTGAGTAAGAATCAGCAGTTTCGAATGCCGACAGAATTTTTGTTCCTCTACCTACATTTCTATAGATATCAATGTGAAACCTTTCAGGTCTTCTATTTGTGTGTATAAGAAGCAAAAGAAATGTCTATCCTGCCCCAATTTCATTAGGATCATGGAGAAAAATAATAGACAAGATAAGCGTTTAGAAATTCGTAGTTCGATATGTTTATCAGGTTTTACAAAAAAAGCTCCGTCGAGCTCCAGTCTGGCATAGTGATTTCTTTAATACTGACATTATAAACTATCTTTCCTGTAAATTTCATATCCGTAATGGATCCGAATGCGGCATCTGTATTGCTTTAAATGAATCTTTTACTAATTTAACACGTTGACTGCGAAGCGAGTATATAAGAAAATCTCAACGAGGACGAACCTGATTTTCTTCAAACCCATATCAATCGAGAGATCGTGTCTTGTGACGAAATAGGAAACCATTAATTTGTGTGGTAATTCAAACGGGGCTGAGAAAAATGACCCCAAAGTCAAAGTTTCCAAAACATGTAATGCCCTACCGTTCGCTATAAATGCGTTTTCAAAAAAGAAACGTACATTTTTACTTAGATGTAGCCTCTTAGATTCTTTTACAAATAATATACATTTTGTGGGGTGAGTAAATTTATTAAACAACTATACTCTAGTGGCACACGGTTAGCGCCTATAATAAGCATTAAGACTGCCCGCTTGTAGATGTCAGGGATATTTTTTCGAAATCCTTCTGTGACAGGTGACATCGCAAAAATAGATGAAAACTTGATTCGCCGACTCGATCTTATATTGGAAGTGATCGATAGCAGCTCTGTGATCGATACTCAAAAATTTAAATTATATGCGACAGAAACGGCGAAATTGGCGATTAACTTGTATCCGTGGTATTATATGCCTTCTACAGTGAATAAAGTTTTGATGCATGGGGCAGAAATAATAAAAGCTGCAGCTTTGCCAATAGGAATGCTCTCCGAGGAAGCTCAAGAAAGTAGGAATAAAGATTACAAATATTACCGGCTTCACTTTACAAGGAAATGTTCCCGCATTCCCTCTACATCACGCACTTGAGGCCAGAACCGAAAAAGAAACATCTCCCCATGAGTGAAGAAGCCCTGGACTTATTATTGTGAAACTTAAAAGTATTTATTATAGAATATTTTGTAGGGTAGTTTAGTGAGACAATTGTGAGATAGTTTGTAAACACAGGTATTGTAATCCAAGTCCAATTCTTGGCTGCAAGACTGAATAAAGCAGTATTATCATAATTATTATTATAGAATACGCATGTTAAAAATGATATTGAATACGTTTCATCGTTCAATATTAATTATAAAATGATATTACTTAAATTGCTTATCGGAACAAATTTTTTTTTAAATTTAAATTTCAATTATTTATGAAATTACTTATCAATTATTGAAAAATATATCAAATCTCATTCATTATTAATGTATTTTTGTCCTCCCAATCGAATGAGACCAACGGCAGGTCGATACGACGATCCGTTACGGAGATATAGAGTTTTTTCCGCATTTTCGCCGTTCTGCCTCACTGTGCGCCGGCCAGACAGTGCGCATCGAATGATTACGACTGTTCTCGGAGCGTCTCCGGTCTCCGCCTGCCATACTCCGCGATGCTGTGCCGCGATCTGCCATACTCTGCCCGCTCGCTTCCAAACACCCACGCTCGAGGCTCGAAGCCTTCTGCCACGGTAGCGAGTGCCCTGACGTCATCGGCCAGTTAAACACCTACTTGCACGATTTAAACTTTAGACCTTGAGTCTGTGATATCATCCCGAAACATTCCTCGGCGCGGCGGAGTGACGCGCGCGACGAAGCCAATCAGACTATGCGTTCACTGAAATTAGACCGTCTTCCTGATTGTTTAACTTGGGGAATCGATCGCTCTAAACCAGCGTTGGACTTTATTTGCTCGCGAGGACCGTTTTCCGAGGGCTACGCCTCCTCGACCCGGCCGCGCGTCTCGCTCCCCGTGGTCGTCTACGTGCTCGTACGGACTCAGGCGCGGTCATAACAGACAAATGAACGTGGCGCATAAGGGGCGACACTCGTTTCGATAGGTTTCCACATTACCATCGAGGTACTATTGTCAATGCGTTTTTTTTTATTAGTGGTATCCCCTGTAGACCTATTCCACTATGTCACACGATAATTTCGGACAATAGCTGTAGAAAATTAATTAAAAAAATAAATTCATAAGATAAATTTTAGAAATAGTTTTTAATTCTATTGTTTAAATTTTAATACGGTCCGGAACAACTTGATCTTCGTGCACGTTTAGATTAAAGGTGGAAATAAATTTTTATCACACAGAAAATTTGTAAATTTTCTGGAAATTCGTAACGCTTCTTACACGGATGTGTCGTTGCACTGTGAGGTGCGTTGGCTCAGTGCAGCGAAATGTTTAACGCAGTTTTTTATTGTAAGATAAATAAGTTGTTCCGGACCGTATTAAAATTTAAACAATAGAATTAAAAACTATTTTTAAAATTTATCTTATGCATTTATTTTTTTAATTAATTTTCTACAGCTATTGTCCGAAATTATCGTGTGACATAGTGGAATGGGTCTACAGGGGATACCACTAATAAAAAAAACGCATTGGCAATAGTACCTCGATGGTAATGTGGAAACCTATTGAAACGAGTGTCGCCCCTTATGCGCCACGTTCATTTGTCTGTTATGACCGCGCCTGAGCCCGTCCGAGCACGTAGACGACCACGGGGAGCGAGACGCGCGGCCGGGTCGAGGAGGCGTAGCCCTCGGAAAACGGTCCTCGCGAGCAAATAAAGTCCAACGCTGCTCTAAACAACCGAGAAAATACTACGTTCGATGACTTAAATTGGAATAGGACGAATTAAATTGGATCTCGCGTAGATCGTCGGTGTTCGAACAGAAATGTTCAAATTGAAAGCGAAGAGTTTGCTTTTAGGTGAAATAAGAATCTGATAATTTGGAGAGAGCTGTTGGAACAAAATTGCGTTTTTGGGAAAAGTCTTCTAATATTTTCGTGGGAGATTTTCTTGCGGGTCGAAGCGATGTTATAAAATAAACGGCATCGATCGGTGGAGGAGAAAAGGGCGGATGAACGACGAGTACGTACGTGGGCGCCATTGCGTCTGTAAGACCACGAGGTCGGCCTCGCTACGCTATACTCGTTGCGAACGGGAACGACCAGTGGTATCGAGAATCTACCCACAATCTACACGGAGTATTCAATGCTGTTCTGGTCACGCTTGCTATTTCTTAACACACTGGATGCCGCGTCGGTCACGGACGCCGACAGAAAATTTTCTGTTCGGGTCGCGTCGGTTACCGGGGTCTCGGCAAACCAGAATTCGACCTCCATATGTTTTTCTGTAAGCCAGCAGTTCGAACAAAATCATTCAGAAATGCTACCTCACGGATTTTAATGTTTTTTTTATCGTTACCATAATCTCGTAGACGATTCTCGTAGATTCGAACGCGCTAGAAACGTGAAATAATCCCTAAATAGCGCTATCGACGTTCGCGAAGACGCATTAGGGTCCAACTATACTGCCGGGACGTGATTTTTTTTTACACAGGATGGGGTCTACGGTCGGGGTTTTCTCTAGAACCCATCCTATGTAAAAAAAAAATCACGTCCAGGCAGTATAGTTGGACCCTTATTCGGTTGTCCGAAGGAAAAAGTCTTGGAACACACCCTCGAAACAAGTCGACGAATGGGAATGCGTCTTGAACAGACCACGGCATGCCTATCTCCCCCGTTGCGCGGCAAAAGCGATCAACGCGGCTCGCCATCTTCGATTTCGAAGCACAGCATGCCTGTCTCGTTTCTGGCACGGTGTATTTTTAACTTCTTACGCTCGTCGGAATTTATATAACGATACCGTGTATATCCGATCGGATCCACGACGACGACGTCGACGACCGTATCAAACGTTCTAATGGGGCAGCTGCGAATTTAGGTATTGCCGAGCAGACTCCCACACAGGCGAAGTCAATTTGTGCTCGTCGTTACAAGGAATTTATTGCTGAGAAACGACCGAGGTCTTCGAGGCTCGCGTGCCTCCTCGAAAAGAGACTAACGATCGGTTGCGACCGTCGAAAAAATGTTCACACAACATAAATCTGTGAAATGGGAGATCTATCCTTGACGATCGCTTTTCATTTTGGGATCTCCCGATGGTTCGTGGTGTGGACAAGAAAAATGCGTTTTTTTCCCAATCTCTTCGACTCGCGTAGCTCCACAAAAGGTGGTCGATTATCTTCTGAAATGTATTATTGTAAAACGGAGCAGCTATTCCCGCCAAAATGATTCCTTTCTTGGTTCTACCGAATCGTCGAGTCTAGCCGATAGGGTCGATATCTAAAATTCGCTAGGGACCTGGTCCCGATGAATCGAAATGCCGAAAGGGTGTGGTCCGCTACACTCTTCGACTTTTTCCGGCTACAGGTAGTACCGGGTATTGACCAAACGGCAAGAGGCGCGCCTCGTGCACGAACATCTCCGTGTCTCTGGACGTTTGACGCGATGTACAAGGTGTACATTAGGGTGGACTTAAGCTATACTTGGCGAAAAATTTTTATCGAGATTCAAAGCACGACGCCCCCCAGAATGGTTCCTTTTGGTGAAAAAAAAATTTGTACAAAGTTTGAGATTGATCGAAAAAAAGGATCACGTGCCGCATTTAAATTGAAAATTTTGAAATTTTTGAAATTCATCGTAACTATAAAGTATTATATATCGTTGGATTTGTAATTTTTTTCTAAATAAGAATATGGAAAAATTATATGACCTCGATTAAAAAAAAATAACAATGACCTTGAAATTTCGAAAATTTGATTTTCAAAAAAGATTTTTTTTTGCCATAATATTTACCATATTGAACAGTGCAACTTTCTCCTCTGACATTTTTTCGTATAACCACAAATAACAGATATTTAAACATTTCGATTTATTACCTGAGAGAGAGAGAGAGAGAGTATGATCTGTCGGCGTCTGCCGCAGTCGTCTTTTTGCATCCCATGGTCACACATTTTTTTGGAGAAATTGTCGCGAGGTTGACGAGCAGTCATCGAGAGGTAGTTGTTTGGGAGTCGTGGGTTAAGCACATTAACAGTAAGCCTAGATTGTAGCGGCCCAGTAACGACTTCAACCAGGTAGTTGGGACCAACCGATCAACGGGAACAAGAGTTTCTTGATCAATTAGATGATCTTTTCATTCAAGAGTCAACGAAAAAAATTCGTTGGTCAAAAAATAAGGTCCACCCTAGTGTACATAAGCGAAACGCGTTAGACTCGCCGCGCCGGTCACCCATCGCCGTCGCCCGTTCAGGGTTCCATATCACGCTTCAATTTACACGGTTACGAAAGCAAGGAGCGCAAACACGCCGCGAGGAGAGTCGTTCGATTGTTACACAACCTCGGGAAATCAGCCCGGAGCGGCGCGCAATTTCTTTCTTTTGATTCTTTCGGTTGCCGGAACCGTTGCGAAATCTCTCGAGTCGCGAGTCGCTCGCTGGTTCCGCCGTACGAGAGCCGTGGAGAAAATAGCAAAATTTTTAGGGGGAACTCGACAAGAAAAAGAAGAATCGCGTTCGAGCGTCGTCCTCTCGAGATACACGCGGATAAAACGGTCGACGGCGTTCGAGACACAACGATAGCTCCACGCTAGAGCTAAGATAAGAGCACTATCTTTTGCGAGACGGTGATTCGACTTCGATTCGATCGGCGATAAGCCTTCGGAGAACTTATTCGTTTAGACGCACGGCCTCTTCTTATTTAGATATTTTTGCCCACGCCCGAATTTACGTTTCTATCTTCGAGATAGCTTCTCGTTTGAAAGAAAAGTTCCTGAGTCGATGAAACATTTTCGACCGTACCTTTGGGCGTTGTTCGATTATGACTAATACGCGTTATCGGTTCAGCAATTTTACTCGATATCGTCCGTTATCGACAGACTCGTTTTGCCCTTTTATAATTGGAATAATATTGACAGCGATTTCTAGCGATGCGTGTTCTTGCGAAAATACATACATAAATCGATTGCGGGCGGAGTGATTTTAGAAGTTTCGCTTGGTAATGTGGGCGGCAAGATAACTCGGCAATTGTGCTCGCTAGTATCTCCGATTTCGTATTCGTGTTCTCGTTCATTCGCTGAATGGCCATTCGGTTAAAAACTGCGACGGGACATGTGTAACGGCGCCCATTACATCATACTCGTAGATTAGATTACATATAGATTCTGTTTTTCCAGGTGGAATGCAACAGTTTTAAGCTCGTAAGTCATTTATACCGGCAAGTAACAAAAAGTGGGCAGCAATTTATAATTGGCAATTACCACCGAGCGCTCGTTGAATAAAATTCCCCGCGCATATCAAAGCATGCGCTATTTAGGAATTTATAATTCTTCAAATTTCTCCCTTAACACTTTGACTGCCAAAGCAGCGACCACAAAAATTTCATAAAATCGAAACAATATATTTAATAAAATAATGATTACAGAATAAAAATCTGTGACACTGAGTAACGTTTTAACCTTCTTGCATTTTCCAGATATTAACCAAATTTGAAACAATGATTACATTAGAGTAATAATTAATTTTTAAATATGGACAAATAATTCCGTCACCCATATATGGGTGACACGGCAGTCAACGTGTTAAAATGAAAGGATAAAGCGTTATAAATAATTCGATTTATCATGAGATTTTAATTTATTTGCAATCGAAGTGTTGCGAGTTCGCTCTGTCAGAAATGATCCGGTGCGAATGCGTTAACAGGTAAACGAACAATCTTTCCGTTGGCTAGAGAAACTTGGCCTTGCTTCGACTTTGTAAAATGCGAAATACATCATTCGGAAGCACTTCGAAATGCACCCTCGTTGCGAGCGAATCGTTCGATCGATCGGAGCGGAGACCGCATAGAATATTCAATGGAGATCGTAGAGAGGAGCACTCGAAACGTCAGCCGCGTTTCGCATCGATCTCGCGAATGCAAGGTTTTTTTTTTTTTTTTTTTTATTAAGGAAAATCTCATACGAGATTTATTTCAACATTACAGAGAATACAATACACTGATTATAAACAAGAGACAATTTTTAAACAGAATAGGAGACTGAAGACACATAAGTATTATAACGATAACGCGAATACAAACATTAAACACAGATTAGACCATAAACTTAAACTTTGAGACCGCAACTTTTAAAAAATGATAACATGTAATGACAAGCCCTTATATTGAGTTTGGCTATTAACAAAGAAACATCCATTGGAAGCTGATATTACGAATCTTACGGATCTTTTCAAAAAATTCAAGTCTTTTCACATTATACAAATTACATTGCCATAAGACACGATTCAGAGATTCATCACCATCTCTGCAGCTGCATTCTGGATCATCGATGAAACCAATACGAGCCAAGGAAGCAGCCAGGTGATAGTGATCAGCTATACACCTATTGATAGTAACAATAGCCGAACGGGACAAGTTTAAACGAGAGAATCAACGAAGTCGGTTATCACTAAAAAATTGCTGGAAATAGGTTTTACCCTTAAAAAGACCATCGGATTTTATAGAGGAGAGGGTATTATCAAACATGTTTTTGCAAAATGACTCGTAGCGATCGGCGAAAGGAATGCGAGAGATACAAGGAGAGCTGAAGAATGAAGCCTCTTTTGCTAAGACATCAGCTCTTTCATTACCATTAATACCAGCGTGAGACGGAATCCAGAAGAACTTTATAAAACTGTGAGCATTATCATGGATAAAAGTATTATATTTTCTTTTAATAGCGAAGATATAAGAATTAGTTTTTACATCCATTTTAGAAGATTCAAGACTTGAAAGAACACTTAGCGCATCGGAAAAAATAATAAAGCTGTGATCGAATGCAAGGTTAATATGAAAATCTTTTCTCGGAACGGCATTCGCGCTACATGAGCATCGCATTTGATTCGATACGATACGATACGACTCGATGAGCGCTGTTCGAGCGTGCCGACTTCAGCGTAGGCGAGCCGAACGGGAGGGGAGAGGGAGGGGGGGAGAACGCGAAAGGAGGATCAGTAGGTTAACGCGAGAGAGAACGTCCTGTTACCTGGTCGCTCTCGAGAGCAGAGCAGAGGGTGAGAACAACTCGAGCGGGAGAGAGACCGGAAAAAAGGAGAATCCGCAGGTTCGAAAGAAAGGGTCTGTAGTGTGTCAAGATGGCTCGTCGCCATGGTAACTCGTCGGAGGAGCGTGTACTCTCTGGGTCGACTCTCTTTTGCATTTCTTCTTCCCCTGTAACAACGACTGCGACACGTTTCTTCTCCGCAACGTTCCGCTCCCCTTTTTATTACGTTAACTCGGTCCCATCGTTGCCCGCGATCGTCACCGTCTACCGCGGTGCTGCCGAGGACCAATAACGTTCGCTACTCTCCTTCCCCCACCCGCAACCCTCATCGCTTGGAATATTTCCTTGGTAGAGGGGGTACGATTGTTCTGACAGTTCGAGTTCCACAGGTCCTCTTTTCGCGGACAAAAGCACCTGAAAAATTCGCTCATAGTCGTTATAACTGTCTACTTCACGCCTGTGTTACCAATCCAAAGCAAGTGGACCAGAATATAGTTGGTTATTATGACTGGAAGCGGATCCCTCGTGTTTTTTCTTTTTTTTTTTTTTTTGAACAGATCGCATATCCGTCGATCTTCCAAAACAACCGATTTATACCGGTTGAACGACCGGTTTCAGATTGGTCGTTTTACAATTTACTGTGGGAAACGATTCATCGGTTTCCTTACACCAGTCTAAATGACTTCGATCTCGTCGTTTTTATAAGATAACGCGTACCAGTCGGATTTACCAACGGGCATGTTTAGCGTTAATCCTCGCGAAGTGGACGCCTTCGGTCCATTGAAGCATTCATTCATCAATTTGATTAACTTGTAGGAAGTAAGGGTAGAAAAGGTTCGCGGATATAATACGGAGGGTCCACGGGAAAATGAGAAATGTCTGGGTTCAAGTGCTTACGGAAATTTGTTAAACTTGAAATTCGATAAAATTAAGGTTCCACTTTTTTTCTGTATAATACGTCATGGAATCGAAGCGTCGGGAATGGCCGGGTGCGAATGCATTCGAATAGGGGGCGAGTCTACTTTTTTACCAACCGAATGTGTACGGTTCTGGACGGACGCGTGCTTTTGAAAGGCTCGCGAGCAGAAAAATTCAATCGAAAAGCAATCGATGGTCTCGATTTGTTCCGGCGGAGGAACGAGGCGGGACGGTCGAGAGTGACGAGGAACGACGGATTCGGAACGATCCACCCCGGTCGCAATCTCCGTTCCGAATCAACGTGGCCCGTGCGGAGCTAGCCGCCAATCCGGCTGTTTACGAGGGACTGGTATACGCGTATGTATATGTGCACGGTATAGGACATAGGATATACGGTACCTGACAGACGAGAATCCGTCAGCTCCCCGTGGCCGCGGCTCGAGAACAACGACGACAGGATCCGTTGGCTACTCCTGGCATGCACACTGTCCTGAACCTTTAAATCCCGGTCGAGCTGTAACCGCGGCAATCACTGCTGGCGGCAATGGACAACGCGATACGCTAAAGTCGGATAAAATATAGAGACGACACTTTCGCGGGGACACTCGCGCGAGGCTGTTGACCGATGCCAGCCCGGGCACGACACCAACTAAACTTCGCGTCTCCGGTCTCCAGTCTCCGGCGCGACGAGGCGAGGCGAGGCGAGGCGAGGCGAGGCAGTTGCTAGAACGTGTGGAGCGTGGAGTCGTGGAGTATGGAACAGCCGCGGAATCGATCGTAAATCCTCGGCGCACCACGCCTGCGTTTACGGACTTCCCTCGCTCCACCCGGTCTCACGAGAACACTGGACAGGGAACTGACGACCAACTAACCGAGACAAGGGATTTTCGAGAGAGAAAACGCGACGCTGCCGCCCTCTCTTGGCCACACTCCCAAACAACCTCCTACCTACCGAAGCTTCACGCTTTTCAACACTGAATCTACCACGATCGAATCACCGGTTTTCTATTTCGCAGTTATTCAGATTTTAAAAACGCTTTCATAGAAAATTACTGAATTGACTTCTTTATTTCACCCTCCGTTCGCAACCTTATTTTTATCAACACCGTCCGCATACTGGGTCGTTTATGTTCACGACTATTTTTTTTACTGTTTTAGGTTTTAAATAAAAATATAAAAAAAAATCTGGAATACGCACTAAAGACGTAATATTAATGAGAAAACATAAATATTGGAAAGAAAGAAATTCAAGACCGAAATTTCGCTCCAGATATGAACGACCCTGTTTGTGAATGGAGGTAAACGATAAATACCACGTTACTTTTTCGACCTCTCCCGTCTAATTTTGTATTTCGAAATCGAGGAAAGCCGCTATATCGCGTAATTACCAATTTCATAAATTATCTTTACGTGGACCGTTAAACGGTGACGACGCTTGCACGTCGCTGGTTCCATTTGCGGGTGGTGAACGGTAAAAAGTATAAACGAATGAGGATATACCATTGTCCAAAAGCATATAGCTCTTACGTAATATTGCACAAACTATTTATACCATTCGTGTGCTATCGTTGCGCAATAAATACAATACGATAATAATAAGCGTCATTTTGCACATTGTTTCCGCGTCGTCCTTGCACCGTTGCATATATTTCCATCCACTCCCCACCCTCCCCCACCCCTCCCCTCTCTCGGTCCCTTTTTCCTCTATTTAACAACAATGCTCGAGCATGCAATAAAGACGTATTGTTGCTATCGTTCCACCGTTACGTACGTGTACCCGGGAACGCGTCTAACCGGACATATCCCAAGAACACTCGCGTTGCAAATTCATATTCATCGACGTGCAAATTCTTCGAATGACATCATGCCTTATCTCTATTTTAAACCTTCCCGAGAATGATGTCAATATCGCCACCTTTTACGTCGGTGTGCCACTTTTCGATTTCAAGCGGAATTCTCCGGGTTGACGCGACCGACGTTCTCTCGCGCCCGAGTTCGCCTCTATAAATTATTCAAAAAACGAAAAACTAGGAGTGGAAAATAAACTAAAGGATTGTACGGCGAATCGCTGAGTTGGTTTCCAGGTCGACCGATATTTGCTCGCTTCTGCACGGCGGTCGTTGAAAAGCGACATTCAATATTCGAAGCTCGCGGCATCGTCGTCGTACAACGAAATCGGATGCGACGATGATCGCACCGTGCGATAAGTGGAAGCCTATTAGACTATTAGATGGGTCGCGCGCGTGGGTGGAATTCTCGTGCCGATAACATACGATTCGGATCTCGCCGCGAAAAATCGAGATGATATTTGTATCGGTGCATACGCGTGCGAATACGATTCGATTCGAGAAACCTTCGAGTTCTCTTGCTAGATAGTTCGATGAAAAGTTAAATCGAACGACGCTTGTTGCATAGGAATTCTCGAAATGAACGCGAGGCACCTAGCGGGATCTCGGATGGATTTTGGGGATTTTTTCAAGGGCCACGGTCCACGACCACCTACGGTATTTCAAAACCCGCCGGAGCTGGTCCCGACGGGAAACTAGTTTCTGAGGGACCTGATCCAGGTGTCCCTTTTTCTATAACCATGATCCCTTTGTTGAACGCTGGACCGAAATCTTGACTCGACCGACTCGCTAACGCCCCTATCTTCGGTTCAAATGAATTAAGAAGTCTGTCTACTTACTCGGTATCGGGTACAGGTACGATCATAGAGGGTATGAGTCCATTGTGGTCCGGAAAACGATTGTTTTCCGGTTCTTCTTGAACTGGTGTCTCGTACACCAGAGTTTCCACCATCGATCCTTTGCTCGAACCGAAGGAAACTCTGCGGGATAGAAAAAAAGATTATTCGAAAAAACTCGACCGTTTGAATTCGATTAAAAGTTTCGCTGAAAGAATGTGGCTTCGGAACAACCACCCGGAAAGTTTCCATTTCCAAAAGTCTGTATTGTCCCGATATGTCCGAACAGACAGCAATTTGGAGCAAAATTGATCTCGATGCGTATAAATTGATTAAGGGCTTGAGGGCATCGAGGGTGCGGTGGACGAGCACCGATTCGGAAAGAAAAGAAAACTGTCCTGTTAGCCGCTGCCTCGTGGAAAGTTGCAAAAATAGTTGCCGTAAACCTCAATTTCCTATCGCGTGACAGCGCTCGGAGCGAGTGAATCGGACACTCGGTGACCGCATGCAGCGGGCGGTACCATATCAAAATCGAAATCCCGCGATCGTGGGATCCGGTTACGCCGATCAAGCACCGTTGAGATCAAAGCTGCGAGACTTTACGCACAGTCTTCGCCTATTTTGCGCACTGCGTTGCGTCGACTTTTCAAACTAAAATTATCATTTCTTTGAAAATAAATTACCAGACCGGAATGCACACCGCAGACTTGTTCCATGTCTGCGACTCGCTTCGTTGATTCAAATGTGAAAACCGTGAAAAATCGCGATTGGTATAATCGACCGATCGAAATCACCGTCGATTACTAAATGTGGATCGTTGAGTAACGTACGTTAATCAGGAAATTATTTAATATTTATTTCGTTTAATAGCGATCAGATATCGGCTGAATTCAAAATTTTGACCATCGGATGTTCCAAATGTAATCGTAAAAATTAATTTTATCATTTTTATTTTTGTTCGAATAAATTGGCAATTTTTCACTAGTTTCGAAAACTAAACAAAATTTGCATGATTTTCTTTCTCGGTTCTACATATGTAGAAGTCGATACTTATGGTGCGCCTGAGCGTACTAAATAATTGTAAGTCCTTCGTCCTTAGGCTCCGCGTGGTTGATCGATATTTTCTGGTCGCGGCGGGAGTTCCTGCTTTCGCTGACGGAACGAGGTTCTGATCCAGACTAGACCAATTGCCGGTGCGGTGCTGCCACGTGGTGGAAAGATCATTCAACGAAACTGCATCGTTTCAAGGGTAACACGCCGATAATGCATCGCGTAGATGCGTCGGAATCGCGCGGCTTCGTTGTCGCACCGTGAACACAAACAAACGGGTTTTCCGATTAATGTCGCTTAACTCGTTCACTGTATCGTATCGGTGACACAATCGCTCGGCCTTCAACAGTTCACTTTAAACGGATCGAAGAAGTTTCTTTCCCTTTGACCGAGATACTTTGATTTTTTCGGATTTTTGAGGGGGTGGTTTAGCAATCAACGCATCGAAAAAGATGCAAGATGCTTCTGCAACCGCGATGTAATTTGAGAGTTACGATTAGACTGCAGATTTTATGCATCTATGATCAAAATGAGGAGATCGACTACAAAATCGAAGAAACATTTACAGAACTGAAAAATGTTGTTGTATCATTTTTATTCAATTACAATTACTAAAAAAATAAATAGATGTATGTGTAAATGGCTTTTGTGTCTAGTAATTAATGCGAACAATTTTTATTTCGCGTTAGTAATTAATGCGAACAATTTTTATTTCGCATTAGTAATTAATGCGAACAATTTTTATTTCGCGTTAGTAATTAATGCGAACAATTTTTATTTCGCGTTAGTAATTAATGCGAACAATTTTTATTTCGCGTTAGTAATTAATGCGAACAATTTTTATTTCGCATTAGTAATTAATGCGAACAATTTTTATTTCGCATAAAAATCCTTGTCTAGCGACGATAATCCGCAAAAGTTTCGGTTGTGAAACGTGCCTTCGCTCTCCCGATTCTAATTTATTGATCCGAAGATTGCTATTTTGCTAGGTAGAAATTCTAGGAAGTCTGCACACGACTGTAACATGTTTCGTGCACTTCCTTTCCGGTGAAAAAGCTAATCGCACGAAGAAGCATTTATTAAGATTGACCACGATCGTTGGAAGCTTCTGTACACAAAGATCGTATCTTCCTGAAATTGCCCGAAAACATTCGAACATCTGTGTCCACAGTGTCCACGCACAGACCCGTATCCTTTTGTACAACGTCAGCGACCCCTCTACTTACGGCCGAACTGTGTCGCCGTTTCAAACTGTTGCCGATGACGTAACTATAATTCGCAACCATCTGCCCACGCTCCCAGCTCTCTCGCTCTCCTCCCCCGAAACGCGAATTGATCCACTGAAAGTACTTCCTCCTATCGTGAGTCACGCGGCCAGCAGAAATCGTAACAAGAGGAAATTGTGCAAGCCGTGTGTCGTTTCTCGTCGGACAACTCCGAAAACGCTGAAACGACGACGTCGACTTTCACCTATCCAATTTTCGGCTTTATTCGTACACACCGTGCATAGAGGTGGTAACGAAGTTCGACCCGGAGTCCATTTTGTTTGAATTTATCCTGTTTACTCTTACCAACGCATGTAGCTTCCCACCATTACCTCATCGCGATCAGCTGACCTTCTACGCAACATTTTACCGAGGATCAAAGTATTCCCAACAGTCCGGAAGTAATCGCGGAGCACCAAAAAGGAAGAACAATTTGCAAGATGCGCGAAGAAGCCGATCGTCGAGCGACCTTTGAGAGATCGAAGACGCGCTTTACGCTCGAAAAATTCTGTTACTCTGTCGAGCGATGAAATGTTTATATCAGGCTCGCGTGGGTGGATCTGCTCGTGGAATAAAAGAATGTTTATTAAGGGTGGCAGCAGCGATCGCGCGCATAATTGATAAAGTATTCGTAACTGTGTCCGCAAGGAAAAAGGCGGTATAGGTTGGGCTTTGTTCGAGCACGGTTCGCAAGACGTTCGCACGACCGTGACCTAGCCAACATGTAAATGTCACGGGAGCTTCAGTCGGATGAGCCTTGAAACGCGAAAGACGGCTCGCAGTCGGTTCGGCGCGGCTCGGCTTGGCTCGGCTCGTTCGCAAACCGGTATGCTATGGTATCGCTATCGCATCCTGCGCGGTGCGGCGACGAGGTGACTTCGTGTGTTCGAGCGACGAACCTCCGCTTCGTCAACCGATGTCCGATCAAATAAATTATTCTGCGAGACGGTAACATCGGTAGGTGACGCGGCGACGAAGGCCGCGCGTAAATCACCGTTTCCGCGTTCGATCTCCATTATCGAACCGGAAAGAAGAGGAGCCACCCGGAGAGAAAAGGTGCGCGCTGTTTTTCGGGTCGAGGTATAATTTTAACCGGAGCAACTCGGCTCGAAACGCTCGCACCTTGACAGTGAACGACTCGCAAAAGCTCCTACCATTCCGCGTGGTTAGGCGCTTCTGACAACCGCACGCCGTTTTCTCATTCGAGTCATCCGTCGCGCGGAAATACTTTTTCTCGAGCGATCGAAAGAATCCGTATCGCGATATCGTGTAAAAAAAAATGATACGCGAGGGTTTATCTATGGAGACAGCGACGATAATAGAGAAAATCCCATTATCGTTCATCTCTCGGGTTCCAGGAAATGCTTGTCGATCGATTTACCGGCTAAAAAGACCGAGACTCCGGGAGAGAGTTGACTCTGGAGACTGACAGGAAGTCGAGCGGCACACCCAGATTTCGTTCCCTGTTTAGAACGATATACTTGCAACTCCAAATATATTCGATATATGTGTGTACAGCTTTCTTTTTTAGCATTGTCGTTTACTTGCAAGAGGTCAATGATATCAGGCAGTCGATTTTATTTTGCTTTTTAAAGATACAACTAAACTGGACTATCGAACTGTACTTTAAAGTATCAATGGTCTCCGAACGAGGACCATTTTAACTCTCCGAAAGGAAATGCTGGTCACCGGAATTAGTTTCTTGTTCTTATCTAGTATCAATTTCTTGAATCGCCCCGGATGCTTGATAATCGGTACATACGCGATTACTCTAAGCGCAAGTCCGATACGCCGGACGAGAAGGTTGAGAGCGAACGAAACTGTAAAGACGGCCTGACCCGATGAACCGGTGACCTCTACTTCATGGTACATGTATTGATATATAGTGGGAGCTTTCCTCACCTTTTCAGACTAGTGTGCTTGGCGCCGTTGAACAGTTTGTTCTTCCGATCGCTGCCGACGGTGCTGGCGTCGCTGTTGATACTGTACAGGCTGTCGTCTTTGGTGACCTTCGAGGTGTGCAGCGTCGACTTCTTGACCACGGTGCCGTTCTGCTTGGAGTCACCGAAGCATTCGATGGTCGGTAGCCCCGGTTGATGTTGTTGTTGCGGTTGTTGCTGATGCAGATGCAGATGCTGATGCTGATGCTGATGTTGATGCTGATGCTGATGATGATGCTGATGCTGATGTTGATGTTGAAGCGGTTGGCGGTGGCGCTGGTCGTTGATCGAGGAGGCGTGCTCCTCGATCTTGGTTGGGACGATCATGGTTCTGGCGGCGTCCGGGCGACTCCTCGGGGAAACGGTGATCGCCGACTTCGAGGCCAGGTGAGGACGTTCTCTCGGGCTCTTCGGAAGCTTACTAACGCGATGGCTCGCCTGATTCGAGTCTCCCGGTGGCGGCTTGTCTTCCGTCGGCAACATGTACGACAACATCGTCCTGCCTCCGTTCACCTGTGCGAAACAGAACAACAAGACCGCTTTGAGACCGGAAATGGGAAACAGACTGCGCCGAGGGTACAGCGCTGTACGTCGACTACCGGCAACGACGCGCTGCGAACTATTTTCGATCTGGTCAAAAGCCCTACCAACAATAATCGAAATGTCTACTGGTCGAATTGATCGAATATTCATAACGAACCCTCGCTCTATCATGAGAAATCAAATTACCCGTGGCAATATTAATCATTCGGGGAAGACGATGGATTGTCGGGTTGCTTCTACATAATCGACTTTATACGATGTTACAATAATTTCTTGACGATTTAGACTTTCCGACGATGTCGATGAAACCGAACAATAATGCATGGAAACAAATCGCATCTACCAATCCGATGTCCTGTGATCAATTTTGAAATATTCCTCAGAGCCGGTACGATGTACCGACGTCCCTGATAGGTCAATGTTATTAATTGACAACGAAATGCAATGTGTATGTAACGAACCTAGACGCTGCTTTAAACGCTACTTTCCCATATTTGGAATCATCAAGACCACGAATAAATGTTCCAAACGAATAAATCGAAAAGATAAAGAATAAATATATGATTTTAATCAGGAAATGGTAGTTTGCCGCTTGCGAAGTCCAAATATCTCACAGTGCGGCGCCAGGAGACACGATGAGACGGAACGAGACTAGAAGCGGAGAAATCGATGCGGCTCGAGGATCGGTCCGGGTCCGGGGAATCTATCCTTTTGCTCGTCCGGTCTCGTCGACTCGAGCCGAGCCAAACCGGGCGGGAAAGAGGTCGCGCTTGAATTACCAATTGGAACTAATTACACCGAGCGCCGTGAGTTAATATCTATTAACGCTTCAACGATCTCCGTGGAGCGTTTTCTTTCCCATAGCGGATCGACACGGTGTCGTCGTCTGACTCTATAGATTGGATACGCCATGAGAGCGCTCCTTCCCACGCGTCCTCGGTCTTATGCGAATTGAGAGCTTAACCCTTCCGGTGCTGCGTAGTTTTAACGTACTTTCAAATACTCTACCGTTCGTGGCACGCCTCGGAGTATAATACTTGTACCCGTAGCACCGAAAGGATCAACGAGGAATCTCATGAAAAAGAGAATGCTCGTTGGTCTTTGATTTTCGCGGCGGTACACGGTCTTTTTTTCGGGAAGTTATAGGGGGAAAGGAGTTTCGAATCGGAGGCGAAGACCGAGAAAGGAATCCCGAGAGCCGTGACGGGAATCCAAGACGTCGGATCACGGCTGACCACAGTGGATCGCGTTCGCGCTCAAAGGATGCGCACAGAAAGATACCGACGCGACGCGACGGGACGCGCATCGGCGTATCGGTGTGGCGGTGGTTCGCGAAAGCCGTTCGAGAGGCAGATCGTGACTCACGGTCCGTCTCCCCGCGATTCTCGGTATCGGCTTTTTTACCGGCTATTTTACGCCACTCCGGGAATTCTCTCGATCTTAGCCGACCGTAATGCACCTGGATGTTTTTCGGTCGACGGTCGCACGCGTGACCCTCGTCTTCTCACGATACGATGGTCTTCGTTAGGGACGTGGACAAGCGGCTCAGAGTACACAGGCGATAAATTCGAAAAACGATTCTGACGCAAGCCAGTTAACTCCACGCGAGGACGACATCGGTGTCAGGTCATAAAAATTGATTATACGCGGTCCATTTATTCGATACGCTACACTTCCACACTTTATCATTTCCTTTCTAGAAATTGAACGTAGTCATGGAGAATATCAAAAAGTCTGAATCGTCAACGTCATATAATATCCATCATACAGAAAGATACCAAAGTCTCGTGGAACCAGAAAGACAAACATCTCCTCGGAGGAAGAGACAGGAAAGACGGTAGAAAAATAAAAGATTGAGAACAAAGTAGAGACGTATGTACCCAGGGAACAAGCAGAGCAAATTAAAAGGCAGTGATCGAAAAGACTGAGAAAACGACGAGAACGACAAGAGAAAAGTCACGAATGTTGACAGATGTAGCGTATGTATAATGCATGGAACGTATGGAACATACGTGGACCGGAAGTTTCGTAGCCCATTAGGGAGACGACAAAGAAATCGCTGGCCACGATTAGCGGTCCTCGGAGTTCGATCGGATCGGAGCGGTGCGGTGCGAAGCATTCTGGCGGGAAAGAGAAAAAGGTGTAAAGTCGCGTTGCAAGGAAGAATCGAACGCGGAAGAAACGCGAACGTTGGCCAGGAGAACGGCCCGCCGCAACTGGCGGAGAACGTCGCTCGAGAGCGCTACGCAAAACCGATCCAAAGGTTACAGGAATGACGGCCTCGGACGCTTATACCTACGTCTGCTCCACTGTGCTCCGAAGTTTGCTCCTGGCTCAAACTGTGCTCGCGTCTCGCCTGCCCTAGCCCCGTCCCGACTAGTCGTTGTTCGATCGTATTGGAAATGGTACATATATATTGCACAGCGCAGGATTGAGTGAGAGAGAGAGAGAGAGAGGAGGGGGAGTTATACACACACACGTACGCCTCCCCACTCTTTATGTCCCCGTGTGTATGAGTGCAGAAATGTGTTAGATAGACTCACACCTAACTAACCCGCGACCACGCAACAGTGAAGATTATACAGCAATTTTAAAGTATTTTAATAAACGATTATTTTTGATATCAGAAGTCCTCTCCCTATTTAATTATATTGGCAACCACTCTAACAGATCGAGCCGAGCGGCGATGCGATAGGCGCGAAAACCGTCTACATCGGAACGACTCCGCCACCGGTTCCACCGCACCCACCGCCGCACAGAGTGGTATTTGGGCTGAAAATCTGGCCAAAAATCGAAATGGTAAATATCTACATACAGGGTTGTGTTTGCGTCCCAGAATAGATACATAAACATGCAATCACGTGGTGCACCTCTTATCATTGATTACCCATACAGTCATCCGTGCCTGCGCTTAGAACATAGCATTTGTTCGATAGGCATCTGTTTATTCGCAGCATTCCGTTCGTACGCGCCTGTTTCACAAATTTCGTCACAAAGATCACTTACAAAATAAATATTATCTCGAGAAACAGGTCCGTACGAACGGAATGCTGCGAATAAACGGATGCCTATCGAACAAATGCTATGTTCTAAGCGCAGGCACGGATGGCTGTATGTGTAATCAATGATAAGGGGTGCACCACGTGATTGCATGTTTACGTATCTATTCTGGGACGCATACACAACCCTTTATGTAAATATTTATAATTTTGATTTTTGGCCAGATTTTCAGCCCAAATACCACTCTGTGCGCCGTCGCTTTCGCCTATATCGGTTCCGCGCACACTATGCTCGCGAATCGACCTCCGGGTTTCAATCATCGCTCGAGACTTTTCGATGCACTCTCGAGGGCCTCGCTCGCTCGCTCGCTCGCGTTCCGCGCTTCGAGCTCCGTGCGAGCCGACGCGCGTGGATAATCCTTTCGACCAGCTACCCGCATCGCCTACCATACGTTGACTTCCCTATCGAAGCACCGGAATACATAATACCTATCGGGATCTAGGCATTATCTTCTTCGGTAGTTAAACTTTTGTACAGCTTCGCGGATATTTCGAATCTTCGGATAACATTCGCTACGCTTAACACGTTCATGCTGGGGCCGATTTTCATTTGTTTTGCTGTGAAGCGGCGCTTAAATTAATGCCGCGCTTCATCTGGCGGCGCGCGATTTTTGTCTGTTCAGACCAGCATTCGCGTTGTTATTAATTATAATTGTAATTAAAAATAAATGTTTTTAATGAAAATACATTAAATTTTCATTATTTTAATTTTCAGCGTCCAATAGCACGATCGAATGCGTACCACCGGTGGTACGCGCCGCCCGATGAGACAGTCTAGCTTGGGCCACCGGTGGCCCGCGCCGACGCGAACGTGTTAAACAAAAAGCTTGGAGAATAGAGATGTAATAGCAAAGAGGAAACTAAGACACGAGCGAATTAGCGGTAGGCAGCTCTATCGTGGAAGAGAGAAAGCGTTCGGAGATTTTCGTGGTCCCTCTTCGAGATCAGCGTGACACTCGAATCTCGCGGGTGGTTTCGTGGAGACGATCATCGTGCGTTAGGGGGACGCGTAACTTTTCTTTTACTTCCGAACGTGAAACGCAGAAAAAGAAAACCGTACAAATTTCGTCTCGCGAGCGTAATAGAACCTTTCTTCCTGCGAGGCGACCTCTCTCAGTTCTGAAAAGAATATCCAATATTCGATCGCGACAACGCGAAGGTGAATTATTCACGGAAGTGGCTGGCGTAAAATCACCGTGAAAACGAGTCGCGGACGAGTACCATTTCATTCTTCGGATACTTACGCTCGTGGAAAGCAGCTACGGAGTTGTTGGTTTTCGCGAGGCTCGCGTGCTGGACTGGCATTTGGGCTGCCTGTAACAGAAACGCGATATTCCCAGGTCAGGTTTTCGCTTACAATTTTGTCGGGAGAATTGTCCACTCCTCTCGAACGTCTCGCTCCGTTCTATTCGGATATAGAAATTGGAGAATTTTCGGAGTGCCTCCCCTCTCCATTCGTGTTAACCAAATTAAAGGATTATTTATTGAAGTAGCAATGCGACGCAAAGAGAATGTGTAACGGTAGGTGGGGTGGTGTTTCGTTTACGATTCATGATCGAAAATTGGCAGTGAAGAGACACTTCCAAGATCACAGCGCCACCCATCAATAGCTTTTCGATTAACTACACAAGAGAATTGCGCTACTAAAAATTGCCAGTCTGTCTCTGGTCACCGGGCTGGTCGGACCGTCGGACTCAGTGATGCCAGAACGTGGGCGCGCGCCCACGGACTCCCCTACATCGGTGTTCAGAAGTACCCCCACTTTGGTTCCACTAGCGCTAGGCACACGAGGAAGCTCTACCCCTACCGTGCCCGCGTGCGGTGGCTCGTCGGCCGCTCGGTCGTAGATTTCGAACGTACGGATCGTTCCTCGGCAATTCAGCTATTTCAGCTTACCGGCGCATTCGATTCTCGGCGCGGCACGGCACTCGTTTTGTTATAACTTTTGACCTAAAAAAGCTATCAAAGCGAAATTTGTATTAAAATTTTTTTAAGAAAGTCAGTTTAATACTGAAATATGTTTTGAATTTTTAAAATCATTTTTTCTTGTTCTTTTAATGTATAGCTGGATAAGATGGCCAAAGGTTCCCTCAAACGAAATTGATTTTTAGTCACGCCATGCTTAACAAAAAATTATGAAAAAATTCGTGAATATTTTACCGAGTAGCATACATGACCGAGATTTTTTTCAGAATTTTTGGTTGCAAAAGCGATATTTAAATAAATCAGAAAGCATAAAATCGACTTTTTTCGATTTTTTTCGATTATGTGAACGCGTTCAAATAAATTGAAAATCTCTAAAAATTCGAAAAAATACGTATTTCCTATTGAAGTTTTGGAGATACCAGTTTTATAAAAATTCAGTAATGAAATATTGTTGTACGAATTGTTCTTAATTTTTTTCAGAATTTTTGATGTTGTCCATTGTTGTAACCGAAAATAAAAATAAATTTTTTCGACGCCGACATCCTCCTATTCCCTTTCCCCGATGTCTTATTTTACATTTTCAATCCCATCCTCCTTCTCCTCGTTCCTTTCTTCCTCCAATACCTTCCCTAAATCCCAGCCGGCCCCTCCATTCCCTTCCCCGCTTCCACAGATCCTGTCCTAGGCTCTGCCACCCCTTCTCCGATCTCTTCCAACGTTTTCTAATCCCTTCCTACCCTTCCTAGATTCTTCCCTACCACCTATAGTCGCTTCCCCATCTTCCCTTTCATAGTCCTGTTTTTCGGATCTCCTTGCGGTATCATTATTTGCCAGGGGCACCGAAAATTCATCGAACGTAGACGTTCAATTCGTGTGTTTCACCGACGATGCTGTCTCAAAAAAGTGCCTTGGAAGTAATCGGCATCGCGCCGGTATTCCAGGAAGATCGGCAGGGAGAATGAACAGGGGGTATCGCTGGAGAGTAACGCGAACCACGGGGGCGATTTTTAAAAAGGCCATTAGTCGAGAGAAACGACGGGATGCACCCTTGGCTGGGCTCGGCTTGCGACCGGTAGGCAAGCAGCCATCAACCCTGGCCGCGCGGAGCCACTCTTTTTCAATGGGCAATGCGTCGCAATGGGTCGAAGAGAGCGGCGCGGGCCGAGGCGGGGGGAAACAATCTCGTCGCTTGAATAGGTACCTGCTTTCGCAGACAGGTGACACGAACACGTACGAGCGAGAGCGCGGTGCACCGACGCACCTCGGTGACGCGGATAGGCGCGGAAAGAAGCGGACAGACGCGGGAACTGACAAGGCAAGCCTCGACAGGGCACGACACGACACGGCCCAGGCCCGGTCTATGGAAACGCGTGAGAAACTCGGGATAGACCGGGCGAAGGGCAATGACTCCTAGAACAGCACGGGTGCGCCGACAGACGAATGCTACATCGAGAATAAAACCTTCCTCGAGGCCGACGCGTCTTGGGGGAAAAAAGAGCGGCTTCGACCGTCTGGCCAGGCCTCTCCTCTCTCTCTCTCTCTCTCTCTCTCTCTCTCTCTCTCTCTCTCTCTCTCTCTCTCTCTCTCTCTCTCTCTCTCTCTCTCTCTCGAGATTTCTGGGGATACGGAACCTACTCGACGGACAAGCAGGCCCACCCTCGCGACGCGAGACACGACGCGACGCGACACGTTGTTTAGCCCGGTCTAGCTCTGTCCCCTGCCTGCTCCGTCGCTCTACCGTTTCGCTCGAGTGATCTCTTTTTCGGCACCGACAGAAACGCCGCACAGTGGTTCCGATCCAGAAATATGGGAACATTTTGCCGAAAAATCAACTATCTCGCATAGATGTCTGTTGAATATGTTTTGCTTTCTCAATTTCCAGCAATCTCGAAAATGAAAAAAGTAATAAACTGCAATCAAAATTGTTACTGTTATCGACAGTTAAAGTTGGATGTTTTGAAGATAGCATTTTTCATGGAAGAAATTGGCTCCTTTCTTTAACATGTCCTGACGACTCTTTTCAATATTTTTCCACCACTTCACTCCAAATTTCGCTGCGATATCTTTAATTGTTTAAAAGTTATACCAAAATGTCCCCGTATTTCTCGATCGGGACCACTGTGCGCCGTCCCGACGCAAACGTTTCTTATGCGCAAACGGAGACGCGAGCTTCGAAGATACCGAGATCCATCGATTCACGAGGACCCTAGAACTCGTTGACTGCGATCGAGGTATCGTAGCACAGCGGCGCAATGGCACAGTGGTTGGACGAACTCGCTGATCGCTCGCGGCGAGCAAACCGCGAGCACAAACAACAAAGAGGGCGACGCTCGTTTAGTGGTATTGCGCGACGCGATTACGGCATCGAGACAACCGCCTGCGTCGTCTCGCTAAATTGATAAATCTGCGCGACCCTGCTATTCGTCGAGTTGCTCTGAATCGCGTCCCTCTTCCTTCGAGCCATCGGAGAACATCCAACCCGCTGTTTCTGTCAAGCTACAACATTCTTTTATTCCTTCCACAACGATTTAAGTCTAAAAACGATTCTCGTCTCGCGTGTTCCACTTGCGTCATAGTTTACGTTTATTTTAATGCTTCGATCAACAAATTCGATCCAGACGTAACTTTTTTTAATTTCATTTACATCTATCCATTTACGCTGGAAAGAAGACGTTAAAGTAGATTCGTGTTTAAAATTAGCATCGCAGTTTCTACGGCTTCTTCGAATTAACCGCAGAATGTTCATCCGAAAGATTGTTATTCGTCCCGCTTCGTGACCGCGAGCGAGAATACCGGAGCAGCGATGCTTCTCGATTTTTCCAGAGCGCCGTGAAAACAAAAGATTACCATCGTCGACCTTATCACCGGTTTCATCTCCATTTTCCATGAAAACCGATCGACCCACTATCCTCCACACGGGAACGTTCCGATGCGGCGTCATCGTAGTCCCTGGATTACGTAATCTTCCGAATATTTTCCGACCGACTGGTATTGTTTCCACGGCCCCTTCTTCGCCGTGCCGTTTCCCTCGCTACACCGGCGAAGATTTTCACGCGAAATTGCCGCTTGCGCTCTCTCGTTATCGATTATGAATTGCATTACCATAATATTTTGCTCGCGGGATGAACACGCGACGGGTTATGCAACCGGCATGGCGACACGACGCGACGATGGAACTGCGACGTAGACAGGGGTCCACCGGCCCCGCCGACGCATCGAGTCGAGCTTGTTAAACTCCTTAACCCTTTAGAGTCCATCGGGGCAGCGCGCGTGTCTATTGGACAGACTGCGTACCGTCCGCATCATCCTGCGCTTCTCCTTTTCAGAATCGGAGAAGCCAAAAAACCGTGCACGAGACCACCTGTCTGTCGAATGCAGCGCGAGAAGCTGTCTGTCGAATCTCGTGCCAAATGCGCAACATGTCTCTATGCAAAAACCGATCTGCTCCTTTGCCAGAAAATAAACAGCAGAGAGCATTGACGAAATAATGTATGCACATTGGTTCTGCAAAGTTGCTTCAATTTTTCTAACAAGTGCTAGAATTAAGTGCTTTGCCATTAGAATGTCAAACACTCTGAAGGAGCAAGGCAAATGTACTTAGACTTACAAGTAGATTGCGGAGTCTTATGTGAAATAAAAGTTGTCTGCATCGATTGTAACTTATTCTTTGATTCATAACTTTAGCTAGTCGAAGAAGATACGACAGCATTTTTAAATACCTTGAGCATGTGTAAAATAATGGCGCGACGCTTTCTCTTTTGGGGGAAAGGTTCAGGGCACTTGAGGGTGCAATACAGTAAGACAGAGAACACGCTGACTGCAAGGCGTCCTTAGGACTAGATTTTGGCCGAGGAGGCACTCTGTAAGAGACGACCGACGAGTGCACAACTCTGAGCTTAATAAACCAGATCATTGTCGCATTATATCCGTTCTATTTTCCTTTTTCACCTAAGTTTTCTTACACATGTTTTTGTCATTAGCCCTTTGCGATCGGCAGATTTCGCTTTTGGGAGTACCAGCAGGTCGGAGCATATTGGATATGGATGTTAATAAATCGACACTGGTACTTATAAAATAAACGAAACTTTATTTCACGGCGTGGTAAGGAAGCTCTTCTCTCAACGATAACTTTATTTCAACTGAGGCCGAGGAGAAAACCGCTGGAACCCGAAGGCCTCCGCAGTCCGGCTCTTGCAACAAAGTATCAACCGGAATAATTTGAATTCATCGTTTAGAAACGATTCTGAGATCGTTGATTCATTTTTGACAACGAATAATAAATTCATAGTCCTGGTGACTTGCTGACGTCAAGGTAAAACAAGGTTTGTACTTTGTCGAAAACTCCACACCCTCGAGATATCGGGAAATACCTGATTCCCCTCCCCGACTCTTTTACGACGTGCCGTCTTCCTTCAGGTATGAAGGTACGGACCGCCGCCGACGCGTTTGGACACGTTTTTCCAGTTCTAATTGTGCGCCCGTCTTGTAGATACCTTCGACAAGCTCTTCCGTATTAAACTATATCAAACTCAACAGTTGATAATCCAACAGAGCAAATCTATCGTTTCGCAGTTACTTTTCCGTACAGGATTTAAAGTCAATATATGGATATTAAAACACACAGAATTTGTTGAAACTGATTTGTTGTATTTGTCATTTTTGCGATTTTCGAAGGTGTCTGCTGCGGGGTCATCGATTTTTACGACGATTTAAAAATGTCCCCGCTACGGGGACACCGACCGCAAAGGGTTAATGCGTAAAATCTGCAGTCCACTTTTATGAGTAACATATTGTGGGATCAGGACCTCCCAGACCAAATACTGTATGGAGATTAGGAAAAGTAGGGGGATTCCGTGGGTATGTGTAAGAGTTGATCAGCTACAACCGCGAGGGTCCCGGGTTCGGTTTCCGGCGCGGAATTCCTCATTTTTCCTAAGATCCTACAATATTTTGATAAGTATGGTGGATCAACGTTGCCACAAGTTCTAGGTCTAAAGTTGATCCTTTTTTATCGATGACCGAGCTAGCTTTAAATGAAAAATTTGAATCGATCAATGTCCAGCTCCGATTGCGCTTTAACACTGTACATTGTGCACTGCGACGTATTCACAGTTTGCAATCTAATGGCAGCGGTGGTAGCTGAGTAGCCAAAATCGAAGCTCGGCGACCCTGCCCGTCAATTAGAGTGCTCGGCGATGCGAAAAATTCGCAACAGTCTCCCGAACCGTTGAACCAGAGCAGCTCTCGACCGAATCAATCGCACGAGTCGAGGCAGACGTTCCGAATACCAGCGTTGAAACTCGCTTCGATGGAATCAGGCTAAAGATCTCGGTCTTGAAACAAATAAACGACGCGCCTGCACGCGCATTTCATCCGTAGACCTACGTCATTTCAAAATTGTTAGCTGAACATTGCCGATTCGGTTCTAGATCGTTTAAAATTCGGTAAACGAATATCAACAACGTAGGTAAATATATCGCGTGTTTTGTCTCCATTTTTGTAGATTCTGAGATGAAAAGATACATTTGTTGAGATCAAACGAGATTTACGATATTATAATTACACGATCAGGGAGCGCGCGCGTCGGAGCACGAGCATCGCGCGAGTTCGTCACCCTCTGACGCTTAATTCGATAATACGATCGGTGATCAAGCGATTCGAAGATGTCCATTTCCGGCCACGGACTTCTAAGGTTACATCGAACGAGATTTCCGGCACCGTGACTTCCTGTCGCTAACAGTTCCGCTGCTTCAACGATCGCTAACTGGCAAAGTAAAAGTCCCAAGTATCCTGTGTCGTTCCATCGGCAACTGGTTTCTCTTATTTTCTTATTACTCGTGGTACTCGTGGTGCTCGATGGGATAAATCCATCTGCAGATTAAAGGGACCGTATTACCGTGTCTGTGCCGTTCTGGCATTAGGAAACGCGATGCTTCCATGCCGAAAAGTTCTCCAAGGTTGGACTCTCTGCGTCCCCTTTACAACTTTTCCTTGCTCCCGCACGAATACGACGTACACACGGAACTGCTATCGGGAAATGTACGTGCTCCGATAATTACGTTCCGAGTGTCCAGAATTCCGTATCCTACCGACGAGACGATAAAACGACGAAGTCTGTTTTATTTCCCATATTGATTGCATATTTTTGTTTGTCACTTTAATCATTTTTCTCGCATTCCTCGCTACTCCATACGCCGTGCTCGAGCGAAACAAAGCTCGGACCGAACGCGGAAAGCGCTGGCATAAGACAATTGTGGTATCGGGAATATGTGGGCACCCGGTATATAGTTTTAAGAAGTAGACTCTAAGGACACTGTAGGACAGACATGCAGCGAGGGCTGGAAAAAGGCCATAAAAAAGGGAAAGCGGCATTGACCAGCGTCGAGTTGCGAGCGACGATGGGCCTGCGGCCCGTTCATGATGTTCATGCCAATATTTGGGCATGGTGAAAACTCCGAAAGGGGCGAGCGTGGGGATGAACCGAGTCTTGCCAGACAAGGGATGAGTTGGAAACGAGCAGTCGTTGTCCGAAAGTTGTCGTAGCAAGTTGGAAGAAAGTTGTATAGTTGTCGTGTAGCTTAGTAGTTAACGTTAGTAGATAGTTACAATCGCGTAACCATTATACACTTAAGTATTCTCCTCTCTTTTCCAAAAATAAAATAATTAATTATACGTATTACCACACAATTATGCTTGTGCCTCGGACTTTCGAACGAGTGGGTCATCGGAGAGCGTTGTAGAACACAGAGAAGATGGTCCTCGAACGTGGTTTCGCGTTGAACACGAGGTTCCCCGCAACGCGGACACGGGATAAATGATTCTCACGACTTGTGGGAACATCGTACATCCGACATGATTCATTCGCCGTAAATTTGAAACCGCGCCCGTAAGGATATTCTTACGCTCCTTCTTAAGTCGACGATAAATTTTCAAGCCCCGTCCGATTTTCTTTTGTTTCTCCGCGAAATTACGCCCCGTTTCATTTCTGCGGGTTCGCGTTCTCCTCTCTCCTCCTTCTCCTATTGCGGCGCCATTGTTGTCTCGGACCATTTATTGCCGGTACCGGAGCGATTATTATTAACGCGAGCCAATCGCTCGAATCGACCACCGACCGACCACCAGAAACATTCAGCGTCGTTTCGAGCTGTATAGCACCCGATCATGCTTTTTGTTCGCGCAAATAGTAGAATCCATAGTGCCAACTATCGCGGAAGCTACGACCAATTCAATCGAAATTAACATTTTAACGCTTAAATCTACCAAACGCAAAACATATAAAAGTGGAACGTCTTATAGAAGTGAGAAGATCGAATTTACTTAAACTTTGTACGGTTTTCATCATAATATATGTGTTTAAACAAAGAAGTCGCTGCAGTCATTTCCTGTGAATGTGAGTCTATAATTTCCATAAATGCGAAATAGAAAACGGTATTAAACGTAATTTATAAATACTTTGCTACAGGGCTGTTACTTTCCTTCGAAGGTCGAAGATTTCGAAGCTCCGAAGCTTCGATTGCAGAAACTTCGAAGGTGATGAAAATCGAAGGATCGAAGGTTCGAAGCTTCGAACCTTCGATCCTTTGAACCTTCGAAGTTTCTGCAATCGAAACTTCGAACCTTCGATTCGTTTCTAGTTAACGGATAAAAGGAATAAATTTTCATAATTTGCTTCTATATTTACCATCTGAATTATTTCAATAATTTATTGTTAAGATAATATATTTATAATTTAAATTATCCTTTCGATAGCACATTGTTAAAATAATTGTTTAAATAAATAAATTTTATAATTTGTTTCTACATTCATTATTTGAATTATTTCAATAATTTATTGCTCGAATAACTGTTTAGACAATGTACACGTATTTACATTATAGGAACACATTTCGAGTATAAAAATTTCGAAACGAATTGAAGGTTCGAAGCTTCGAAGAGTCGAAGCTTCGGAAAAGTAACAGCCCTGCTTTGCTATTCGCCAACCGGTGTATACAATTTTGAAAAAGAATTAAGGGTATTGACACGAGAGTTAATAATGTTGGGAGGAACCTAAACCAAGTAGAAATTTCTTGGCAGTGGAACACAAATAAAGAATATAACAGCGACGCGAAGAGGAACAGCAGTCGTACTAGTTTCAGCAGCGTCGCGTCGGTCGATGGACTTCGAGTGGGACGAGATTACAAAGAGTGCCGCAACAGTTGTCTTTTAGGTGAAGGCCCCGAATGACGGAAATGTCTGCGCAGTAGCTAGCGGATTATATTTTTTCTTCGATTTTTAAAGGACAACCGAGTAACGGGCTGTGGTTGAAGTGTCGAGAACGATTAGGATCGCTACACGGTACTAGCATGACGACGCGTTCGCAAGACGAACGATACCTGTGTAACCCTGAAAATCTAACCACTCGTAAAAATTGCAATCAGAACATTTGATTCCAGTATTGACGATATCGGACGATTCGCCGAGTGTTTCAATTATCAATGTCGATACCAAATGTAACTCCTTCGTTTCGTATATCTGTGGTTGCCAGGAAAAAACGACGCATGTCACAATTTCAAAAAATTCGAGTTTATACATTAATCGAGCTTTGTAGCATAGGATTTACGTATTTGCCAGAAAAAGTCATAAAAACTAATTCGAAAGGCTCAAAAAAAGTAATGCAATTTGACCGATGTTCTATGTCAAAGCATCAGCGACCAAATCTTTAAACGGCAATATCTCGAAAGTGAAAGTATGCGACATGGGGCGTTCTTCCTGACAACCACAGATATATCCCATTGCTGTACAAGGTAAAATATTTTTGTCGTTCGGTAAGAAGAGTTGATATTTGTTCGGTAAACTTTGAAGCAGCGCTATCCTTCCGTCGAGGAGCGTGGTCGGCTGGAAACGCGAGCGAGATAGCTGGTGCTTTAGGGCGAGAAGAAAAAATCGGGGCGAGTCAACCACGGCGAACGACACTGGATATCTAATTATCCGTGGTGGAGACCCGTTCCTGCGTGCAGCTTTCCGAATGAACGTGCAAAAGACACGGGAGGAGGAGGAGGCTCGCCGCGAGATACGGCACCGCGGCTGGCTGCGTAATCCTGGCGACTTTGCGTGCATCCCGAGGATTCATGCGCGTACACTGCACACTTGTACACCGTGCACACAGGGGACGAAGAAGAACCGTGCTCGTGTTACGGTGTACGGTCGGTACTACAGTTACGTTAATGCCCCTGACAGAGACACGTCGGCAGCGTAGAAAAGAAAAAATATCAGAGAAAAAGCATAAAGGGAGCAGGAACAGAGACTCGGAGGCGAGAGTCGAGAGGGAGCGGAAGACGAAGAGAGGAGAGCGGAGCAACCGGTCGCGAAACGCGGCGAACACCGAGAGAAAGGAGCACCAAGAGAATGACGGACGGAAACTGTAACCGATAATTACGCGTTGCTACCACGTCGAAGGACACGTTTCCTGGGCTTATTAGCGACCAGAGTAATTGACTTTTCTGTCAGTTCGCGCGCCATTAAAACCAACGAGCGAGCACGAATGTCGCTGCCCGAGATCCGTTAGATTTTCCATGTTCCCGCCCCGCACGAAGTCGCACGATCGCGATCTCGATCCTGTCGCGACGAGTCCGTCACGATCCTCCTTCCTTCTTCCTCCTTTAACCGTGCAATCTTCATTCTGCCGTATTCCGCTTTCCAACGTATCTTGGCTACCGACGCCATTAGGTTCCTAGGGAAATAACGTCGGTTTTTGTACAAGTCAACGGCTTTGGTTCAGATAAGTTTTTCATCGAGCGTGCTCTCGGACCTCGCTCGAGAGGGTAAGTCTTGCTTCAGAGTTTTCGTCGGTGGCTTCATATTGTAGGTATTTTAGGCGAGTTGTGCGAATGAATGAGCATGTACGTGTGCGTGTGAAGTGTCCAGCTGTGGTGATCTATATGTGTATGTACAAGTGTGTGTGAGACAAGGTCGGCGATGAGAATTGCGAATCGCGAGCGGAAAAACAAATCGGCGGAGTTCGGGTTTTAACTTTGTAAAAGACACAGCGTTGAACGTTTCCAATTGTTAATTCTTTCCATTGTATTTAAATACTGTTTATTAATTTTCTATAAACCTATAATATTGCCTATACATACCGTTAATGTACGCGCAATTAAAGCGCGATCTTTTTAAAAATTGCATATGTTTTTTCGAATCGACAGAGGGCCATTATCGAAACGGAGAAATGCGCCGCGGGGTAAAAATAGGGAGGAGATCGAGGATTCAAAGTTCGGAAAGTTGGTTAGCCGGGAGGATGAGCCGATGCGATCCAGGAAGTAGCGGTAAACGAGCGTTTGAACGGTCCTTTGTCGCGAAACGCATATAGAATCGCTACCCTCGGCTGCCGAGGGCCGCGCGGACCCTTCCCGGTACTCCGTGTAGCGAGTAAGAGGGGAAAACGATCGCTAATGTACACAAAGAGCGATTCGTTAAGGGATACGACGGACGCGCGCCGAGATTTTCATTTAATTCTGTACCCGTGCCAACGAGAGCACAGTTCCCAGCGTTTACGTTCTGAAACGGACGACGAACAAAGAGGGGTTGTTTTCGCGCGAGACTTCCGCGATCGCGAAATCGTCGCTTCGCGAACCGGGAGACGCTGTCCAACTTTGTACCGAGCACCGACTTGGCTACAAAGCTGAATTGTCGGTTGCAATATCGAAGGAAACGAGTTGCGTGCGGCCCTTGTCCCGACCTATTAGCGTCCTTTCTTCGGCAAAAATAATCCTTTCAAGAGATCAATTACTATTATTATCGTAGTTTACCAAATGGAAGCTGTGTCCAAACCTGACCAATATTCGCAAGTAAAACTAACGATTAGACTGCGGATCGTTATGCAAAATAAAAATTGTGAAGAGACTGAAGCTAGGTAAACGTTTCATCCTTGGTTCAATATTTTTAATTGGCTGAAAATAATAGATCGACATTCTTAACCCTTTGCGCTCCGAAGTATTTTAATTCCATAACCAAACTTTTTTTTTCGATCAAGAATATTTCCATTCTATGTATATGATTTTTATCATTTTGAAGAAATGGAACTGATATAATACTTCATAGAATACTTAAATGTTTGGTAACGAATTTATTGAATATCAATTTAATAATGTAAAGAATATTTTGAATAATGGTATAGTAATTTTTAGTGGTGCCTCAGAGTCACCACTGGAGTGCTAAGGGTTAAACGGGTCTATTTGGGAGAGAAATGAACATCGACGACGCACGCGGCGGATAGGTGCTGCGAGAAAGGACGCAGACGAGTCTGTAGTTTCTAGATCGCGTATTCGGACGATTAAAATAATGCACGACAATCCGGCTCGCGGACGCCGGAAGGGAAAAACGGTTTTTTCCGATTCTTGCTTAAAAATCGGTTGTTTGGCACGACCCAATTCATCCGGCCGCGTTCCAACCAACACAACTTTGTATGCGCTTCCATCGAAAGCATTGTACGGTCTCTCACAAAAGTACCCTATACGTATATCGATAAGCAGGGCCGAATGGAACGGTGCCCTTCCATTCTTCGCAATCCGGTCCGCCGATATGCCGTGAATATCAGACGTTTGCATTATTCTTACTAGACTACAGAAAACGAGTCTATTAGAAACTTGACGAAAAATAGTTCAACCACTGTGCGATCTCGACTCCAGGAACATACGACACATATAAATTTTCTTTTCTTCCACGATATCGTTAGAGACTGCGAGAAAATCGTAGCGCAAGAAGTTAATTTGTACCAGCGAAAACGTATAATTGATGGTCGACTACTATTTACCAGCGACGGCACTACGGACAGTTTTCCTGGAGCAAAATACGAGCATCGAAGGAGGAGAGAATTGAAACAAGATTAACTTCTGTAGCATTCCCGTCTCGGTTTTGATTAATTACCGCGAAACCGAGAGGTGGACAGCAGATCGAAGTCTGCAAATTGGAGAAGGAATCTTCGGTGTATCCCGTCACTGCGGTCTGACGAATGTCGCGCGTTCCCCGCTGTCGATCAACGTCCGAATCCTTTCCCAAGATACAATTGAGAGTTTCGACGGTTTGGTCGAGTAGTTCTTTGAAAAAATCAACGGCAACGACTTGTAATGTCAGCGCGCAACGGTGAAGCCGTGGATGGTTCCCGCGCGACTCGGGCTCTCGACATTAATCTTCTCGAGCAATTGCGAAATATCCGAGCAGCGCAGAGTCGTCTGCATCGTGTATCGCGCTTCGTGCATCGTATCGCCGAAGCGGGGACGAGCCGCGCGGATTAACCCGTACGGGTTCTGACAGCTGGTTGGGTGCCAGCGAACGTCTATGCTCCTCGACGTTGTCCGCTGGCATTATAACCAGGAAGATGCGCGTCCGACCGGGGGACGTCGCGCGTCGCGTCCCCTCGACTTATCGGAAAGATCGACTCGAGCAGTGTTACCTCGCCTGTTCTACCTCCGCCTGTACTTCCCTCGTTACCGCCCCATCGAACCTGTCGTCGAGACAGAACTCGCCAAATTTTTGGAAACGATTGCGGAAATCGTCCCTTCCTCCCCTACATTTCGCACGGAACTTCGAAAATTGTAATTTAACTCCACGTTTCACGATTTTCTCCACAATCGGCGAAGGCTGCCCCGTCGTTGATTATTTGCCAGTGTCAAGGTAAAACAAGGGTTGCCGTGGCTTGTCGAAAACTCCATACCCTAGAAATATCGGGAAATAACTGATTCCCTTCTGCGACTCTTTTATAACATGCCGTCTTCCTTCAGGTACGAAAGTAGGTACGTACCGCCGCCACCGCGTTTGGGAACGTTTTTCAGTTCTAATTTCTTTTTTTTTATTAAAGAAAATTTCATACGAGATTTATTTCAACATTACAGAGAATACAATACACTGATTATAAACAAGAGACAATTTTTAAACAGAATAGGAGACTGAAGACACATAAGTATTATAACGATAACGCGAATACAAACATTAAACACAGATTAGACCATAAACTTAAACATTGAGACCGCAACTTTTAAAAAGTGATAACACGTAATGACAAGCCCTTATATTGGGTTTGGCTATTAACAAAGAAACATCCATTGGAAGCTGAAAGTTGAAATTACGAATCTTACGGATCTTTTCAAAAAATTCAAGTCTTTCCACATTGTACAAATTACATTGCCATAAGACATAATTCAGAAATTCATCACCATCTCTGCAGCTGCATTCTGGATCATCGATGAAACCAATACGAGCCAAGGAAGCAGCCAGGTGATAGTGATCAGCTATACACCTATTGATAGTAACAATAGCCGAACGGGACAAGTTTAAACGAGAGAACCAAGGAAGTCGGTTATCACTAAAAAATTGCTGGAAATAGGTTTTACCCTTAAAAAGACCATCGGATTTCATAGAGGAGAGGGTATTATCAAACATGTCTTTGAAAAATGACTCGTAGCGATCGGTGAAAGGAATGCGAGACATACAAGGAGAGCTGAAGCCTCTTTTGCTAAGACATCAGTTCTTTCATTACCATTAATACCAGCGTGAGACGGAATTTCAGTTCTAATTGTGCGCCCGTCTTGTAGACACTTCCGACAACCTCTTCCGATATTACCATATTTTTTCTACCGTATTCGGACATAATTATTTTCACATAACGTCTCAACAGCCAGAGATAATAGGAAATCCTGTACTCGCAACGATACACTGGTGATCTTTAGGGATTCATGGCATACGCAAATTTGTTGAACCTTTCTCGTCCCGCGACGAGTGGAACATCATAGAATACGAAGGATTGGAACACGAGCAAAGAAACGATCGTTTTAAGTGTCACGATAGGCGTCCGAACCACGAACGCGAATTAACGCGGGCGTTGCGTTGTCGACTCGCACCGTTTGGTATAGCGTAGGGGTAGGAGATCGCCGCGCCGTGCCGCACCGGTGCGATTAGTCGGACGCAAAACGTTTCACGCGTGTTTCGCATTCGTGAAAGGTTTTTTCGTCGTCGAGGGGGAACCACGGAACGCCGAGGGTTGTCGAGCGGAGAGGGCCAGGTGCGCAGAGGGTACGCATATATCGCGAGTACATTGGTCGCGAAGGTATCGCGTGTGATGGCGTAACGACAAGCGACGCGTGCACGCGACATTCTCGTTGACCCTCGCTCTCGCGCAATCGAGCCCCTTGGATTCTTATTCTCCCACGTCTGGCTTGCTGGATGGCTGGCTGCATCGCGTGATTTTAAACGGCCCGTTTTCCTCATCTCCGTTCCGACCTTTTTTCGCCGTGTCTACCGAGAAACGCGTTCCGGAGATTTATCCGAGACAAAAGCCGGATTTTTCAATCTCTTCAACGTCGCTCCCGTTATACGAGGTGGCCTTCTATTCTTGCCGCCATTCAAGCCGATTCAACGGTGAAAAAATGAGTCGGAAACATAGAATAAAATTTGTCCCTCGCGAAGCTTCGCGAACTTTCAAACTCGCTTCTCTAGCAAACCGAGTTTCGTAAGAAAAATCTTGATTGCAGACATTTGTCTCAATTTTTCGCGTAGATCGTGCGTCGCTACCTTTCGAATCTTTCGCACCATACTCTTTGCGTCGCGGACGCGAACACGGAAGGAAGCGTATCCGCCGTTTTTGTTCGTTGGCGATTCATTCCGTGAAATTAAATTATAAACTTTGCTGCCTGCGAGTCGCAGTTTCCACCGAAGAAACGAAATAACGAATGTCTGTAGCCGCGATGTTCCAGTTCATGCTCAGCGGACAGTTCTCCTCGCTCTTTGGAAGTCGATTTGCTGGATACTGGATACTGGAGAAGAAGTATTCGATCAAAATTCTTGCTCGTCACGGATCGATTTCACGCCGGTCGCGGCCGGCATGTTCGAGCCGGACGAGGAGGAAACGAAGCAGCGTCTCGAGTCTTTCGAGTTACCGAGTCGTTGGGAATGCTAGCCGGATAAAGTGTGTTGCACGACTCGGGCTGACTCGTCGAATATCCTCGGATGTGCAATAGTCGTGCAGAGGTGGTCCATCGCATCGCATCGCATGGCATCGCCTCGCATCGCATCGCATCGCATCGCATCGCATCGCATCGCATCGCATCGCATCGCATCGCATCGCATCGCATCGCATCGCATCGCATCGCATCGCATCGCATCGCATCGCATCGCATCGCATCGCATCGATGCTGACGCGGCGTGGGCGCGCGGAGTCAACCGGCGGAATTGGTCGGGTCAAGTTGCAGCGATGCGTCGCCTGGTGAGGTAATCCAATAAACTCATTGCCAGCTACCCCGCGAACCTTGGGTCGAGGCGCTCGCGAAAACCTGCTTCTTATTCGATTACGTCCCCTTGCCCTTACCGATGTACCGCGCAAACCCGAGTACGCGTCGCGACGTCGCTCCTTCAGACCGTAAAGCTTGAAAAACCTTGTCGGTTCTCACCGTTCTGGCTTTCGGATGTCGGCGAACGTTTATGTCGAACATTGGTAAAAGATCCTTAAGACTATCGTTCGTCGACGCGTTTACGGTGACACGCTAACAGCGGTACAGTTGATTTCGCTTCATCGACAGACTGTGGATCTTTACGCAAAATAACAATTTTAATCAGCTGAAACTAGCACATTGAGATTCTACAATTCTTTTAATGTCATTTTTCTCAAAAACGTATAAAATCCGCAGTCCACGCATCGATTTTATAAAAAAATGAAAGAATACGAATAGCCCAAAAAAAAGATCCAAAGGCTGCAGCAGAGTTAGCCGAACGAACTACTTTGATTTCGCGGGACTGTTACGATTACAGATGCGACGGCGTTAAAGGCACAACGATGTTCGAAGAGATGAATCAATTAGAGAAACACGGGCCGAACAAAGACACGACATGCCGCGACTGTGCGGAAGTAGTCGCGTGGCGGTCGATCGCTCAGCCTGGCGGATCGTGTCCCGTGTCCCGAGTCGTGTAACTGGCATCGTACGTGAATCGTGTTCGGTATCGACGCTGACGAATACGTGGCTGCGTGGCTCGTAAGTACGTAAGGTGCGTACACTCCGGCCGTGACTCATCGACGTACTCGCGATGGCAACGCGTAACGGAATAATTGCTGAAAGGTAGCGATATCGGGCGCGCGAACTCGCGAGATAGAGAGAGAGAGAGAGAGAGAGAGAGAGAGAGAGAGAGAAAGAGAGGGTGAGAGAGAGAGAGAGAGAGAAGGAGAAGGAGAAAAGGACAGGGGAGGACGAAGCTCATTCACGAGTCACCCGATCTCGGCTTGAAAGGAAAGTTCAAAAAAACGCGAAAACAGCGAGGGAACGATAACGAACGAACGATGTAATGACGGTGCGGCGGCGATAGTTTCGTCTGAAATTGCAGGTTGCACGTTGCAAGAGCGAAGATAGGGACGCGGCAACGCTCCGCGATCGACTCGACGAAGACCGGCGGGCGTTTCGCAAATTTGACCAAAGACACGGAACGTTTGGTCTCGCGGAATCGGTCGACGAGGCTTTCAAGGGATTTCGATGGTTCCACGAACCAGGCCAAGTTATTTCGATCCAGCTGTGAGCGCGGGTCAGCGCACCGAGACAATTTCCTGAACGCTTCGGTCATCCTACGTGCCATCTTTGTTAAAGACGAGCGCCGGTATTCCCTGGGAACCGTCGCGCGAGCTTCAATTGGAAACATCGAGATGCTTCCAGGCTGGCAAGAGGCATTATTCAATTTGCAGATGCGCGTAGATCGCGACGAACTTCGTCGCGCGAGCGTAGAATCGGGAAAGGGTCTAGCAGGGTAAGCATAGGAAAACGGCCCCAGCACCGATTTTAGCGTTTAAACTCTCGAAATGAGGCTGTTTGCTTGAAGAACCACTGTGAGTAATTTCAGACCCCTACCCCCTTTCGAAAGGGTGATATGGGGATAACAACCCTAAACTTTATATATTTTTTTTCTCAAAAACTACTTGAGATATTCGAATGCTGTAAAATGGAAATTGTACGTACCTTTAAGCTCTATTATATATATATTTTTTCCAAAATTATAGCTCAATCATGGACGGTAGAAATAAAGGAATTAATTTTTTGGGGGTGGTTTTGGTAAACAACCCCTCGAGTGACACCTCTCAAAAAAAATCATTGTTGGGCTATAAGTTGCATAAGTTAGACGGGGGTCGGATTGGGGGAACAGACTTAAAAAACAATAAAACTAGTGTATAGCCTCCTTGCGGAGTATACTGAAGTGGCCGCATGGCCGATCGAAGGGTCAAAAGAAACGTTCATGTTGGAGAATTTTTCATGAAAAACTTAAGAAATTGTATTTATGAATGTTATTACCTTGCAAAAATTACGTAATTTATTGATGAAGACAGCGACGAAGATTAAGTTACAACGTGTGAGTTAAAAAATTACTTCTTTATCAAGGTGCAAACTATACACAGAACATTAAACACATTATTCTCCTAAATAATCCGATATACTATCTAAATATTTTCGAATTTTTTAATTCAGATAATCCATATTTTTAAGCAGCGATTCATGTAAAATAGGTTTCATGAGTTTTGTTATTGTCGGATAAAAATTCAGTATACTCCGCAAGGAGGCTATACACTAGTTTTATTGTTTTTTAAGTCTGTTCCCCCAATCCGACCCCCATGTAACTTATGCAACTTGTAGCCCAACAATGAAGCTTTACTCCTGATTTTTTTTCAGAGGTGTCACTCGAGGAGTTGTTTACCAAAACCACCCCCAAAAAATTAATTCCTTTATTTCTACCGTCCATGATTGAGCTATAATTTTGGAAAAAATATATATAATAGAGCTTAAAGGTACGTACAATTTCTATTTTAAAGCATTCGAATATCTCAAGTAGTTTTTGAGAAAAAAAATATAAAGTTTAGGGTTGTTCTCCCCATATCACCCTTAAGGAAGGGGGTAGGGGTCTGAAATTACTCACAGTGGTTCTTCAAGCAAACAGCCCCATTTCGAGAGTTTAAACGCCTAAATCGGTGCTGGGGCCGTTTTCCTATGATTACCCTACGAGACCCTTTATTTGCGCGTAGCGTTTTACAGGAAAATCAAAATTGTTCACCGTTTCACCGATTAGCGCGGATAATCGAGGTTCTACCGTACCTTTAACACTTTCGGTGACGGAGGAAAATTCAGGGTGGAATTTCCGCTCTGTTTCGATCGAGAAGCGGATCGAGAAGCGACACGTTCCTCGTTGGTTTCGTTGGCCTCGCATGACTCGCGGAATACGAAGATTCGTAATCCCTGAATGATCGAGAGAGCGATCGCGATGTTATCGAGTAATCTGGTATCCTTGCGTCGAGTTAGCGTGGTCCGCAACGGAGCAATGGTTCGTTTCAAATGGTCGGTGCAACGATTTAATTCTTGCTGCGCCTAATTTACGGTCGCGGAAGCGTGCGTTCCCGCGTGCTTTCCATGCCTGCTGTTCTATCTATATATCCAGTGGATGCAGACAAGTTCACCGCGCTTTGCGCGCCGCGAAATCTCTTCTGATTCGTTTCGCGCCCATTAGCCGCTTCCCAGACGGAAACTCGACGATCGAACTGCGCCAGCCATCGACTCGCGAAACAAGAACACCGCGTATCTAATTCCAGCTACAAGGTTTTGGTTCTTGTTTTTGCTTTTTCTTGGACGAACTCTCTTGATGGAGCTTTAATTCGACGGAATTGAAAGAAAACGAGCGTTTCCGCAACGCCGCGTGCACGGTACTCGTGGAACGTTCTTTAGCAAGCTGCACGGAACTGTTATAAATTTTTCGAATTAATTCATCGATTAATGGTTGGATCGCTAACGCGAGATACGAGTTTTCAGCGTCTCCGTGAACAGCAACAACTCGATCCAATTTTCGTACATGCGCATTTCCGGGTTGCATAAATGTTAGAAAAGTCGAAAATAAGCCAATGGTCGAGGCAGGCCATGTAGCTCTTGTCAGTGCGTTGTCCCCCCCTAAGGGAAAGTCCTTTAGGTTGGGGGTGTCATAAACAAAGAGGCATACTGTCGAAGGCGTTCTCACGGCTTAGGATTTTTGGGACAGCAGGACATTCTTGTTCTGACTGTCGTCTTGTACAGTTGCTTCGAATAAAGACTCTTCGTATTACGCCCACATTTATTTCAATGAAACATATCGCGTTATCCACCCCTCGGTTTTAATTAACTTACATAAAATGATCCGAGAATCGGCAATGTTCGATTCGGTAACGTATCGACGCGATTCCAACAGCAAGAGTTCTCCGCGTTTAGAGAACACATTTTTCGCTAGGTGATTACGTTGCGGCTTATCGCGGCAGTGTCCGAACGCAGTGGAAAACGCATCGAGATAAGCGAAACGAGCGATACACGCGTCGCGCGCGCGCGATCGAAAATCGCGTCCGATGGAACCGCAGTCTAATACGCGGTCGCTCGTCGGTCGTTTAGGCGGAATGACGAACGATCCAGCGAGCTGTGAGAACGTAAGCTCGCGGAATTAGCGGGAAGAAGCGTAGCAACGGTCAAAATTAGCTCGGAAAAGCGACGAGAGCGAGATGCAATGTGCGAGAGAACGCGGATGACGCGTTACATAAGCTTCGCGTAGACGGAAGTTGGCTATGCGAGACGAGGTGAGCGGACGAGAGGAGAAGATAGGAGTAGCGAGGTGAGTATAAAAGAGGTGAGGAGAGGAGAGGAGAGGAGAGGAGAGAGAGCAGACGAGTAATCGTACGGAGAGCGGAGCGCGATTTCGATGGCTCGATAATAAAAGGGAACAAAAGAGCGAAGGGGAAGGCACTCGAGAGGCGCACGGCGCACAGTAGCGTCGTTAAAACGGAGCCGGCGGATGCCAGATATCTCGTTAATAACTCGAGAGACCGCCTCGAACGGAGCTGGATCGCGAACGCGTCACGCGAGCCTAAACGATCCGAAACGAACCGTCGAAAAGGCATCGCGCGTATATGCACGTATCGAATTTGAAACGCGGACGTCCATCGTTCGCCGCCCGCCACGTTCTAATTCTGGCGAATGACTTAACTCCGCGATACGTGTATGTTACACCGGTGTACCTACGTGGGTGCACGCTGTGTGCGCCCATTTTGCGTCGTAACTCGTAACAAGGCTGAAACGGTGTTTCTCCTAGCGTCTGTATCGATCAAAATGTTTGCCCTTGACGAGAAAGATCCACGCCGCGCGAGTTGCATCGGCACTGTTGCACGCCTCCCGACCCTCCCGCGCACGTATGCGCACCTATGCTATGTTGTACGCGGTATACGTTCCCTGTTATACCGCCGTGTTTCTTCTTCCCTCCTTCCCGAGACCCCTGACTGAATTTCAGAACGCGATAACGTACGTATTTTCGTTGTAACATCTCAATCGACAAAGAGGAAGATCCGGAGAATGTTTTCGCAAACTTTTGTTCGCGTAATTGATTCGAATAAAAATTGCAAAAACGAGAAGCTGAAAACTGTATCGACTTGCCCCGGTCTTCCCTACTGTTTCGCGAATCTAAACTGTGCGGTCGAAGCATTCGAAGAGGTCAAGTTAGCGTGGACAGCGATCGGAGGAAAAGACGGAGCACGATAATTATTTTCCTACCAAAGGCTACCCAAAGGCCCCGACCGCGTCCCGCCGCACAATGGTTCCGATCCAGAAATATGGGGACATTTTGCCAAAAAATCAACTATCTCGCATAGATGTCTGTTGAATATGTTTTGCTTTTTCAATTTCCAGCAATCTCGAAAATGAAAAAAGTAATAAACTGCAATAAAAATTGTTACTGTTATCGACAGTTAAAGTTGGACGTTTTGAAGATAGCATTTTTCATGGAAGAAATTGGTTCCTTTCTTTAACATGTCCTGACGACTCTTTTCAATATTTTTCCACCACTTTTTTTAAAATGAAAAGTATATCTTTAAATTACAAATTATCACTGACAATTAAGCATTACTGTTTGTTATTTAAAAGAAATTTAATGCTGACTCCATTGGGGAAAATCCTAAAAATTCTTAGTAATTCACATGGAATATCTTTTGACTCTCGAATATTCCCAGAATTTTACAAAGTGGACTATTCTCAGCATATTTTCTTTTATATAATCCTGCAAGAATCGGAATCACCTTCTTCCATTTTTACAAATTATCATTGTTTAAAGCTGCGCGCTTCGCTGTGCGTATAGGTGCTACGGGCGCATTCATCGTCGAGACTATGCTACACTAAAATTCCTTTGGCCACACGAAGCGAGGTATTCAGGACATAGAGCGACATCATAGGGAATTCTTCAAAAGATACACACTTTCAAATGTTTATGCTATAATATATATAAACCTTCAACAATGATATTCACTGCCATTCTGCATTCAGTTGATACAAAGCCATACGAGAGTGAATCGTGCAACTGTTTGGCCGTTACATTGTAATTTGAATATAATTATAAATAAATTCTATGCATAAAAGAGAAATGTTATCAGCAGAGAAAGCTCTTTGTACGTTTATAACAGCAGACCTGTCCAAATTTCGGTATACGTCCATTAGAAATGACGCTATACTGTACAAAACCAATCAATGGCCGTCGTATGCGGCATTATTAAAAGAAAAAAGAATTGTTATCCACCAAAGGAAGCTATAGATGTAACCGAAAAATATGCAAAAGTTGAGTTACAAAGTTTGCTAGATGACGCGGCTAAACGAATTTTAAAAAGCGTAGGTGATTTACAAAATAAGTCAATTGTCTGAAGAGGCCTTAGAGAGGAGACATAAAGATTTTCAAAATTATAGAAGTAATAAAAGCCGAAAATTTTCACGCACTGCTACAAATGAAGATATATTTCATAGATTATTACTAACTTCTGATCCATATATATATCTTCCTTGCGTATAAAGTCCAACAATAATAAACCTAAAACCCTGGACTCAGAGGCTGAGGAACTAATAATTAAATAAAAACTTTTAACAGAGAAGGTAAGAATAATTAATTTAATTCTGTGTCACATAATTCTCAACTGATCACGAATTAAACTTATTGTATTTATTATTGCTTATATTTTAATTTGTGCTTTATACAGGTACCATAGACTTTGTGAATTTTCAAATCTTACCTGGAGATTCTGGAAAATACAGAAACAAGTCTACTCAACTAGCGATTCGTTAAACAAGTAGAAGAGTATTATTAACTAATTAATTAATTTGGACCTGTTTATTTAAAAAAAACAAGTGCTAAAATTTGTTATACTTGTACACATATTTAAAAATTGCAAGAAAGGCTATTAAATAAACATAAAGTATATTACATTTTACAGTATTAAAAATGAATTCTTGTTAATATTCTTCACTCCAAATTTCACTTCGATATCTTTAATAGTTTAAAAGTTATACCAAAATGTCCCCGTATTTCTCGATCGGGACCACTGTGCGCCGGGTTAATGCCCCAAGAAACCTCTGCAGGCTCGGGACGGCTAATGGTTCCCTATCGAACCGAAGATTATCCGTTAATGAAAGTTAATGAGGAGTGGCGAGCGGACTAAGTCGGTCGATAGAGCTGCGCGTAAGTACGCAATATCGCGTAAACTCGTTGCAACGCGTTGGCAAGCGTTGGGACAGGGCAACGACACGTCCGAGTCTCGGAGACAGGATGGGCAGGACACATGGAGTTTCAAGCACTTAAACACAAAGATCGCCACACTTTCGTTCGACCCTTCCTCTCCCCTGTTCTCTGTTCTCCGGTTCCCCGTTGATCGTCGACCGACTATCCCTGTCCGGCTTTCGGCATTGTCGCGAACCCGCTGACCCGTGAACCCACCGATCCGTCGCACACCGGATAGGTTATCCGAGACTATCGAATTTCATTGTCGCTCCACCCTCGAAAACCGACGTGTCCGATCGTGCCCAGTCGAGCCGAGCGGAGCCGAACAGAGCTCGCAGGGCTGCGAACAGGTGCGCCAGGCTGCGATTTGCGGCAGAGAGAACTCGTCCGATTCGTTCGGTTAACGAACCGGAAGGAGCTGCCTGTACAAATACCTGCGCCGCTACCGGGAGATTTAGCTTGGCCGCTGGCTCCAATTAACTCTTTGGGACATGCTGGGATTAAAAGTGTCCCACCTTTTTGATGCACCGTAATGCATGGTGGGACATTTTTAGTCCCACCTCGAAATATTACAATAGCTGCATGCGCACAGGTTTATATTTCGTTTTGTTTACGTAAAGCAGTTGGTAATATCTTCAACATATGTTACAAATGTATTCACTTGTGTTGGCAACATTCAACATGCCAATACAGGTTCATCAATTGTTGCAAGCGGAAGATTTATAGCGACAATCTTTTTTTCCTGGTTTTATGTGAAAATTTGTAGAAGTAAGTTAATTTTTATAAAAATTAGTTCCATATAAGCAACTGAAGAGCTTTATAATAAAAACTAAAGTTTAAATTTGTGGTGGTGGACTATTTGAGTCCCACCCTATAACAACAAATTTAATTAAACTATTAGTATTTTTTTATGTTTTTACATTATGTGATACCTTTATTAATAAAAAATATACCAATTTTGTTTCATTTAAAATGCAATAAAATTTCTGTGCAACATGGGTCTATTTTATTATCTGAAATCCTGTGCCGCAAAGAGTTAACGGCGTGCCAAGGGGTGCACGGTAAATGGCGAAAGGCGAACGATCAACGGTAAACGGTGGACAGCCAAGGGGATCGTTCCAACCATCTTGCCTTTCGACGCAGCTACATATACTGCGCGTATTTCGCATACTTTTCGCATTCTGACCGGAATCGCGGCCACGCTTGGCAAACGATAGTCGATCGGATCTCCGCTATCGACCATGGAACAGTACAACTGGTCCCATCTCTGCCCGCGACGGCCTGCTTTCCGAGAAAGATACAAATTTTTTCCCGTTAATTGATCTCGAGTCGTTCGCATAGAGAGGAAGAAAAAGCTTCCTCCACTGTTCGAGTTTTCAAAAATAATGCTCTCGATAGAATTTGATTTTATTCTTATACAAGTAGAAAAATTTCGTAGAAGCGACTTCTCGTCTTTCAGTAATCTGCTACAGCAATGCAGGCTGTATACATCTAAGAAGGTAACAAGGTAACACATATGTAGGATGTTAGGAAAAATGAGGAATTCCGCGCCGGGAATCGAACCCAGGACCCTCGCGGTTGTAGCTGATCAACTCTTACACATACCCACGGAACCCTCCTACTTTTCCCAATCTCCATACAGTATTTGGTCTGGAAGGTCCTGATCCCACACGTATGTACGCTAATCGGTTAACGAATGAATCAACGAATCAGTAGAAATTCGCGACAATAAAGATTACCGCCAAGGCAAACTAGGATGCTCGAGAGGTCCCCTGGTAAATCGCAAATAAATCCTCGGCAAGAGTTACGAGCAACATGGACTCGCCCACGCAAGATGCATCGCAATTGGAGGGAATAAACCATACCGCTTTGGAACAAGGGGTTGGAGCGTGGAAGCCCACCCCGGCCGGGGTCGAAACTCGAACCAGCCGGGAGTCGATCCCATGTCCCAAACTCGAGCGTTCAAGAATCGCGGGGTCGAGGTGTGAAACGCTGCAATCGAAAGGATTTCTCTTACAAAGCACGAGTCACCCTCACCACCTTGTCACGGCCAACAATTTCCGGTCGAATCCGCCGTTTCGTTTCCGTTCAGCTTCGGCTGTCCTTTAGCGAAAACCTTTCCCTTCGTCGGAAGCGCAACAAACTTCTAATAACGCTAACTTCTAAATTCTCCAGAAATGGGAAGAAACAGGTATTTTTCCGTTTTTTTTTAAATTTCCACAGCTCGTATTTCAAATAAAATAATTCTTTCCAGAATGGCAGTGAATATCATTGTTGAAAGTTTATATATATTTATAGCATAAACATTTGAAAGTGTGTATCTTCTGAAAAATTCCCTATGATGTCGCTCTATGTCCTGAAAACCTCGTTTCGTGTGGCCAAAGGAATTTTAGTGTAGCATAGTCTCGACGATGAATGCGCTCATAGCACCTATACGCACAGCGAAGCGCGCAGCTTTAAACAATGATAATTTGTAAAAATGGAAGAAGGTGATTCCGATTCTTGCAGGATTATATAAAAGAAAATATGCCGAGAATAGTCCACTTTGTAAAATTCTGGGAATATTCGAGAGTCAAAAGATATTCCATGTGAATTACTAAGAATTTTTAGGATTTTCCCCAATGCAGTCAGCATTAAATTTCTTTTTAATTTGTAATTTAATATTATACTTTTCATTTTTAAAAAAGTGGTGGAAAAATATTGAAAAGAGTCGTCAGGACATGTTAAAGAAAGCAACCAATTTCTTCCATGAAAAATGCTATCTTCAAAACATCCAACTTTAACTGTCGATAACAGTAACAATTTTTATTGCAGTTTATTACTTTTTTCATTTTCGAGATTGCTGGGAATTGAGAAAGCAAAACATATTCAACAGACATCTATGCGAGATAGTTGATTTTTTGGCAAAATGTCCCCATATTTCTGGATCGGAACCACTGTGCGTCGGTTCGGCAAGATAGTTTTGTCCGTCTTTCATACAAGTTCTCTCGTGTACAACACAGGGAACCAGGAATGCTCGCAGAGCGTTCGATGTATCCCCCACGATAATAGTGACCATGGGTTGCACAATATGAGGGAACGGTCGTGAGACGGTCGGCTGGTCGGTTCTTGTGCACACGCCAGACGATAGCGAATGCAAAACCAAACGCAAAGGAAGAGGTAACGCCAAAGTCAAAAGCAAAAACAGAAGCAAAAGCAAAGCAAAGGCAAAGGCATTGGAAGAAATCGATACGACGCCTGCGCGCCACGAGACCAACCCCGGTGGAATCGGCGGCGTCGTTCATTCTGTAAGAGAGCCGGGCTTCTCCCAACCCCCGAGTCCATCTCCGAGCCGCTTTCGCGTTTCGTTATCGAAACACGGAGAGCATCCCGCCGCAGCTAACTCGCGACATTTTATGGGCACCCAACGCCGTACATACTTTCCTTCCGCCTAGAAAGCAGAAGGACCTTCTCGAGGTCAGATAGGTACTCGGCCTGGTCTACCAACGGAAGAACCCGACCTGTCCGACTTTGATTTTAACGAGCTTCCGCGTACAACGATATTCTATGGAACTCCCTAACTGTGTACAGTGGCGGTCGTATACGCGCACTTAGTGCAAGCGTGCGGATACGTGATTACAAGTACACAGCGTCCATTTAAAAATTTGACCTTCTCAGGACTCTCAAAGGTCATCGTAAAATCGAATAATTACCATCGCGTCTCTCTCGATACTGTACAACACTCGTCTGAAATATTTCTTTGCAAATGTTCGGATACTCAGGGTACGTTTAACGCTTCGAGTGCCTGACCAACACAGTAGTTTATTTAAAGAAATTAAAATTGAAAAGTTAAAATGCATGATACCGAAAGAATTCTATCATCCTCCCAATATTATGCAAATTCTAACTTGCCGATTTAGACGAATAATGCCGTTTCTCATTTCTGAGAGAAAACGTGGCACTCGAAGCGTTAACTATCATCGTAAAAAAGCTTGTTGGGATCCTTTTAATCCTTTCTTTGTAGGATCGCCGTCGCGCGCGTTCGCATCGTCGACGTCACAGCATGGCGCTGTGTCTAGACATCTCGCGGCCTCCTGACACACCAAACTTTAACCCGCTCGTCCTCTAACACGAGCCGGTTGACCCGGATATATTTTGGCTCGAGATTGTATCGCGGCTAGACCAAGTCCAACGTGCTTTGGAGAAAGACGATGTACAGCGCACGAACCTGCATACCGGGGACCGATATAGCTCGGCCGCGACCGTTTCGCACAGAAATTGTTTACCCAGCGTACAGTGGGTTAGCTTGTCTGCCTGGTCTAGCAGCTCGTAGTCGACTGGCTGAGCAAGCTATTTTTTTTTCTAGACAAATTCCTCATCCAACGACGCGCAAACTGCATTTTCAAATTCATGTCTACGCCCAGTGATCTCCGAGATATTCGAAGAACTTCGACAACTTGTTTAAAAGAAATTTCATTCCTTACCAGACTTATCACCACCGAATAACAAAAATTGGAAGTAGCGCGTTGTTCAGCCGGCAAGAGCCGACTGAATTGTTTAGATAGTTAAGCCTCGCTCTCTTTTCATCTGTCACGTAAGATAGCCAGTTCGTTCACCAAAAACTCCTTGCAGTGAAACAGTTATCTTAAAACGTTATAACAGCTAATAAATCCAAAAAGCCATATTGCCATTAAGACCTTGAGTTTATGAATATTGTCGCATCTGCCCAGCAGATTAACTTCCAATAACGAATTCTTTAGTTTTCGCTTGCCATTGTTAAAAGTCAAGGGGCTTCTTAGGTTTATTACCTGTTACGGTCAAGCCCTCGAGACTCGAGACCCGCGAACGCAAGGCGACGCGAAGACCAACCGTAGCGCACGATGCTAACCCTACCTGTGACCGATCAACGAGGGTAGTCTTCGAGGACGGCCACTTTCACCATTTCCATAGATTTCACATAACCAATTAGAAAACTACTTCATTTCCTATTACCATCTTCATTGAAAATATCATCCACCAATCAGTATCAGTACACATTCAGCATAGCACACGCCCACACCGACACTTTAAAAACACACGATACACAGCTCTCATGGTCATTTCGCAAAAAAACTGTCTCTTTTAACACAGTCTCATCGTTCCATTTTAACACCGTCTATTTTGGTTAATTATTGTTAAAATATATTAAAGTTTTACTCGTGTTACAAAATCAGTGTTTACTTACTTTACTATCCCTATAACTAGACCAGGTCGTAGGGAATTCGTTTCAAATACGCGTTGTCAGGAAAACCTGAGTCGAGGATTTACGACCTTTCGGCGACGTCGAGTCTTGAACGCCATCACAGCGCGATACAAACAGACACGCGTCGAAATCGGCATTTACCTCTCCGTTCGTGCCTCTACATTTTAGGAACCGACGCAAAGAGAACTACATAATTTCACTTTACGAAGAGACTATGAAAAGACCTTAAAGCGATCGCCCGAGGGGTTAGTCTACCGAACGGTATCGTGCAGTAGAAACCGACTATGATAATAAAACTTTTTATGTTTCTCGTATATCTTTTAACTGTCGACGAGGGGGAAAGTGTACGCGCTCGGGGGATCGAGCAATAAGAATCGCGACATTTCTTCGTTCCGGGGTAGAAGAGAAATGGCAGGCAGCGCGTCGGGAATGTCGGTCATCCTTGAAAAAAATGTCAATCGAGTGTCGCGAGCATGCGATTCCGCGTTATCGCGGCGATCGAGGGAATTAGAGCTCGAGCGACGAAACAGATTGGCAGCACGACGTGGAACAACGATGCACGGCTACTCGACGACAATCCAAAAAATACTGGTATACACGTGATCGTTCAACGTGCTCGGCCACGAAGCTACCTAATAACCGAGCAACAAATTTCTATAATGGTAATCGCTTTCCTCGACTCAAACCTAGAAAATACATGTAAAGAAAGTACATGGTACTCCCATTTAAATTATCCCGCGCACACATGGCGCGGTAGTAAACGGATCAGGAAGACAAACACCAGAGGGAGAGAGAGAGAAAGAAAGACAGAAAGACAGTTGTGTTATGGAAAACGGAACACGTGTAAAGATTAACCTAAGAAAGAAAACAATATAGATTATAGATAGAAGTAAAGATTGTAAATAGGGAAAGGATAGTGAATAATTGACATTTAATGTCGTTCCTATTTTACAGGTAAGCCTTTGTAAATAATTGTAAATAAGAGCATGAATAATAAAATAAAAAAAAAACTCTTTTACAGGAGAAACTCAGTTTTGCGATTATTCTCGCCTTTACCTAACCATCGGGAAATTTGAATAACATTATATACATATTAAAACACTACGAGGAATCGGGGACGAATTTTTGCACTGACCTAATATATTTATCCGTGTTTTTTAGATTCTTACGGTATCGATATTTACTTGTGGTTCTCTTGAACAATAAAAACAGTGCATTGTAGCCTAGGTCAGGAATGGGCATTTTTGTCTCGAACGAGACAAAACCGTCCCCACCATAGCGGACACTGTCCCCCACCAGCATCCGTCTTCACCATAGAGCAGTGGTGGGCACGGATGGAGCCCCTCAAATGCCTGCTTCTCCCACCAACCTCTCTTTCATGCAGCGCGCACGTTCGTTGCGTACGGTTATCTCTCGTGTCTTCGTTGCCCCATTGTACCGCGCGTGATGGAAGGGGGCAGAGGGCGCTACGGTGTTGACGGTTTTGCCTCAATTGAGGCAAAATTGCCCATCCCTGCCATAGAGGAAAGTAGTGCTTCGCCTGTCGCGAACAGTGCGCAGGCCTTGCGCATGAAAGAGAGGTTGGTGGGAGAAGCAGGCGTTTGAGAGGCCCCTAACGTGTCCATCGCAAGATATTGAACTTGTACTTTCTGTATTGAATTCTGTGTTACGGTGGGGACTACCGTGAAAGGGACTCACTGGATGTCGTCGAGACCAGATTGACCTAAACTCGCGTTAATAAGCGCAGCCTCGCGTTTGCGATAATTTTAGCGGACCGACGATACGACCGAGCCTCTTGAATGAGTTAATACGGCGCATTTCTGACTGCCGCAAACAACACGATTGCTCGTTCCCGAGCACGATCGCCGCGATACTGTCTCGATAAGATCAACGATCGACGGCTTATTCACCCGGGATCGAGCTGGATCGGATTCGATCAACACCACCTATGCGGTGTTGATTCGATCCGGCGAGGATGTTCCGCGAGTTGAACTCGCGGCTCGAATCACGCGTAGCGTAACAAACATGGTCACCGAGCTATCATTCTGCTCATGCGATCGTCACGCGACTCGCACGAGTCAATTTGCTTGAACCTATTCTCGCGGATAAGAGGCGCTAGGCTATCGCTGTACCAATATTTTATTGGTACAGTATTTCATCGATAATTGTCCACAACACGGGTCTGCGGTGGGACAATTATGCGCGAGGGATATCATTGTTTGAGGTTTGCCGAACGTAGGGAAGGACAGCCGAGCTCGAGAGGCCTCGGTCACCGAGAAATGTAAACATACCTAATCCGAATTTCCAGCTTCTTTATTAATCCTTATTTTTTTATGTGACTTCGATGACCATATTTGTGGCATTTTTTTTAATAAAAATGATACTAAAAATGATATAATTCCGATGATATTTACTTGTGTAATCGACAATTAAAGTTTCGGGCGCGAGGAAGGATAGCGATAAAACTTACTCCATCGTCAATTAAAAAAATAGATATGTATGTATAATCAAAAAAATTTTGATCAGAGAAATATTACAAATATGATGGTTATTATAAAGTACACTTTGTTAACTTATATGTGCCGTACAATTCTAGTTTATTAAAATTATGTTTTAAATTGCGTTGATTTTTTGTTGATCATTAGACCTGTCCACTTAATTTTGTCCACGACTGTAAATAACAAGTCGTGCAAATGTCCCGAACGCTGCGCGAGCTTGTATACAATTTCGGTCCAACATCTTCGAATCTAAATCGTAGGTTAAGGGGTCAAGCCTACGCACTTATACTAGGACGCATGGTATCGTTGTATTCCAACAAATTGTATTTTTCCTAGTCTCTCAAGGATATTTCACAGAAATTTTAGTTCACCGAATAGTCCTGCCAGCCTTACAAAACGCAAGCAATATTGAATTTCGAGACTTTCTTTTCTTGAAAACGGCGATCTTTAATACTTTGACCAAAATTTGTTTTCTACCGTTTGAGCCATCCACCAGAGGAATAATAGGGTCGCCGGTGATCCCGAGCAGCTAATTGTGTAACTCTGTTTGCGCGGCTGGTTAAGGGTCGAGCGAGGAAAAATGCGGAGATTAGAAGGGGACGCTTGCGGGTGTGCTCGGACTCTTTCTGGCGTTAGTGTCCACGCGCGCAGCGTGGTACAGTTTTATTATCCAATTTGGATGGGTCACGAGAACGAACGTAGCGAACGCGAACAGTGAGATCTAGGCAAAGGTCCGCGAGGCAAGAGAGGCGTTCGGTTTGCAGAAGCAACGGTGTTACGGTCGATCGAGCCTCGAGCTGGGTTATGCAAGCTGGTGATAATTTTATAAAACTATTAGCCGCGGGGCGAGCGGATTAGACGGCTCCAGCGAAACACCGCGATACGCGACACGCGACACGCGACACGCGAAACGCGAGCCGTGCCGAGTCGCGAGGATGCGCGACACAGAACGGGAAATCGCCTAACAGATTTTCAAGTTAAACGTATTAGCCGGCTCGCGACGCATCGGTATCTGGAGCGACCTGTTTGAAAACGTGGCCGGTGTATTAGAGTCGTCCCTGACTCGGACGCAATTAGCTTACCACTAATGCCGCTTCCCACCGAAAACAGGTTTGCAGGTGGAACGGCCTGAACAACGATGGACAAAAAACTTCCCACGATTTCATTTCGTGCGTAACTTTACGTGAAAGAGTCTCGGTTTTACTTCCTTCCAACGACGTACGTGTCTCCGGCGGCACTTCTCGCGTCACAAGTTGTTACTCTCCGCGCGTAATTTCTTAATTAAGCACGGACGCCGCAACCTTTTCTCCCGACCGATCCGCCGAGCACATTTCGCTCGCGAATCACGGAAACTGGTACCTCTGGGACAACCCTGCGGCGGACGCATCGACCCTCTAACCGGGACGACCGGTTAAGTCGTCGAGGAACGCGTGTTTTATTCGTTCGCCGCTTTTTTAATTCAATTTGTTTCTCGCAACTCCATTGTCCTGTACAAATACTTTATTCTTATCTCGTTGTTACCATTATTGCTCTTATCTCGCTGACATCGCTGCTATTACTGGAACAAAGCTTTCCACGACTCCTTATTTTTCAAGGGAAAATGGAAAAGACAATTGGAAGATAAAGACCTTATTACCTACATGCACTGTAGGCATAATACACATTTAGTAAGAGCAATACATATTCATTTCAGCGACTTCTTTCTCTCGCAACCGATGCAGACAATTTATATTTTGCATAAAGATCCGCAGCCTAACGATAACCGGTTTCTTTTGGAATTGTTATTAGAAAAATACTATTTGGATAGTTTTCGATATAGCGTGATCCTGTAGGCAGGTGTTATTTAGGTTCAACTGTGAAAAATAAAGACGGAGATATGAAATCGAAATTGGAGAATGTGAAATATTCTTCTCAGATACTTTAACGAACGAAGAAAGGGACACGCGAAAATCAGTTTCGATAATGACGAAAAGCGATGAATAATTGGTAGCGTAAGGGTTAACAGGTTAAATTCGTAACACCGCCGCATTAATATTGTTCCGTGGTCGCGCGGACACCGTTACGCAATATCAAAGCGATACGCGACCGGTTGTTCGAGCGATGGATCGTGTTACGCGTGGAGCATACGCAACGTAGATACAGAGTTACCTTTTTGCGCTTTTTGCGATTCGATAGAAGCGTTGCTGGACGCTCCGCACCGGCAGTTCGTTTCACAATGATCTATTTTACGCCGCGCAATTCGTCCTTTGCCAATTAGTGTCCAGACTCTAGAGAGACGCAATAAAGAACTCTTGTACGAAGAATGAGTCGAGTCTCGCTCGGCCCGATACGCGACGCTCTCATCCATAGTCACGCGCCGTTCGTTTACCGCTTCCATATTAACCATCCACGTTCAATTCAACGGGCTAGTCATTCCCAATTCCCAGTTTCCCTTGAAACGCGAGACAACGGCCTCCTAGAAGTTAGCCCCCCACTTGTTGAAATAAATAATTTCAACAGTTGTGCTAGGTTTGTGCTACATTGTTCTCGAATATTATAACAATAATATAAACAATAAGCCTAAAAATTGAGAAAAACGATTTTTTAGTAGCCCCCCCACTTTTCGTTTTTTTCAATTTTCTCAATTGTGCTAGGTTGTGCTAAGATGGTACTAAGGTATTAATTTATAAAAATAATAAATAAAGAAGTTATGGTAAATAATCGTTTTGATCATGCAATAAACGTTTAAGATAGTAACAGTTATCCAAACAGCATATAATCATATATCTGAATTGTGCTACACTAGCACAACTCAGCACAACTGTTGAAATTATTTATTTCAACAAATGGGGGGCTAACTTCTAGGAGGTGAGACAACGTTTGTCTGGAATGGATATTTATCGATGATCAAGGTGAAACGCGAAGAGCATCAGTTTTTCTATAGACCAGAGATGGGCAATTTTGCCTCAATTGAGGCAAAACTTGGCAAAACCGTCAACACCGTAGCGCCCTCTGTCCCCTTCCAGCAAGCGCGGTACAATGGAGCAACGAAGACACGAGACATCAGCGTACGCAACGAACGTGCGCGCTGCATGAAAGAGAGGTTGGTGGGAGAAGCAGGCATTTGAGGGGCTCCACCCGTGCCCACCACTGCTATAGACCAGCAGATTCCCATACTGTTTCAACACTTGTGTCAACACATCAAATTTCCTAAGACGTTCGATAACGTTGTACTTTAACGGTCCAACGCTTATCGTTATGCCTCGAATGCGAATCAATTTCTAATCATCCAAGAGAGTCAAATATCCGTATATTAATTTTGGTTAAACTAAACCTACCAAGCATTAAAACTATCCGCAAATGCTACCGTATACAAATGGAAACACTAGATTTATTCAGATTATCCGTAACTTCCAATAACTTGGACAAGGAAGTTTATTCCATTATTTCTCATAAACGAATTTTTATAATTCCAATAATTGAAAAATATAAAACCGGCCATGTGACCGTGGTAGGTTTAGTGTTAACTCTTTGCGGCACAGGATTTCAGATAATAAAATAGACCCATGTTGCATAGAAATTTTATTCCATTTTAAATGGAACAAAATTGGTATATTTTTATTAATAAAGGTATCATATAATGTAAAAACATAAAAAAATACTAATAGTTTAATTAAATTTGTTGTTATAGGGTGGGACTCAAATAGTCCACCACCACAAATTTAAGCTTTAGTTTTTATTATAAAGCTCTTCAGTTGCTTATATGGAACTAATTTTTATAAAAATTAACTTACTTCTACAATTTTTCACATAAAACCAGGAAAAAAAGATTGTCGCTATAAATCTTCCGCTTGCAACAATTGATGAACCTGTATTGGCATGTTGAATGTTGCCAACACAAGTGAATACATTTGTAACATATGTTCAAGATATTACCGACTGATTTACGTAAACAAAACGAAATATAAACCTGTGCGCATGCAGCTATTGCAATATTTCGAGGTGGGACACTTTTAATCCCAGCGTGCCCCAAAGAGATAATGTATAAAATTTCTCGTATTTTATAGCGGTCTACCGAAAAATGTGCATTTATTCATTTTTTTTTGACACTTCGACAATCGTTGCTATAGGCGGTTGCTTCATCTGGTATTCTTAACGCTCGATGTCGCGTATATTCCGTTAATTATAAGCAGTCGATTTTACAATCCCAGAGAAGTTTATACTATCACGGATAAAATATCTATGTCTCCGATTAAAGTGTCCATTCCAGAGGACATGAAAATGAAACTATTATTTCTTTGAAAGTTCCTGTTTCGCTGCGTTTCATTATACTCCCGTCCCTCTATCGCGCGAAGTATTTTCCGATATTCCCCTTATTTCGCTCTTTCGCAATCAATAACTTTTAACTAAACTGTATACATTATAATACACTGAATAAATAAATTCATCCGATATATATCGTGAAAAGATATACGAACATTTTGATCATCTACTTAATAGAAAGTGAATATGTATGTACAACGGTAATTAAAGTTTGTATCCCGAATAGCACGAATATGTTGTCTTGATCGAGAAGTGTCGAGCAGTCGCTTCCCATTGTATGGTATAAAGCGTGAGGATATTTTAAAAATATTTTTTACTACCTATCAGTCACAGCACAATGTAGTCTCGAAAGAATTAAAAAAGCGTAAACAAGCATTTTAGACCGAAGAGTAGTTATAGTTGTCAATAATAAAAATATTTGGCTCAAACGAAAACAACTGGTTCGAACTTTTCCAGGCCCGTTATAAACGCGTGGTGCGCAGTTCGAGTACAAATTGACGAGGTACGCTTCAAAGTTTAACACAATATGTATATGCAACCCTCCCCCACGTTCAGCGAATTGCTTTAACTCGGGAAACTTAATCGAACTAAAGCGCCGATCCTCGTTTAAAAATTCTAAAGCAAATCAACGGTTACGAGCCTCTAATTACCCGGTGGAAACGATCGACTACGAACGAGTAGAACGTTGCAACAATTGCGCAATAGATTCGAAACGTCAAGGAGAACGCCCAAGTGGAAGCGCACAAATCCAATTCAAGAAAATTTAACGTGTTAACGGGGCGATCTCTCGATCACGAACACCAAACGATCCACGGTTTAAAACAAATTCAATCTATCCAAAGGTCCACCCTCGACAATGATCGTTACTGCGATGGAATAGAAGGTGGTGGTAGGGCCTAGCCTACAGAGACCTAAAAATTAAATGACTCTCAACTCTTCGACAATCTATCGACAATGAATGTCTTTAAACGATAACGTTCTCATACGCGCCTCTAAGTAAATTTTCAATTGTTTTACGTGTTTCATCGAAGATTGGCAAAAATATCGCAATGTAACTGTTTCGAGGAAGATGTTCGAGTGCACGGTAAACTAGAGGAGAATTTAAAGGTAAAAAAAACTGTAAACGGAAAAGAAAAGGGTGGCAAACGAGCAGGTTTCGAAGGCATTTTTTGATGGCGTCATGGAGGGGGGGGGGGGGGAGGGTCCTGACGAGGAAGATGCATCGATAAAACGAAAGCGAAACCGGAAGTGACCGAAGGACGAGGGAACGCATCGCCGTCGGAGGGTTGACAATTTAACAAACGATGACAAAGAGAAGAAAGAACAGACTCACCGGGGGTAGTGGCGAAAAGGTCGTCCTAGGGAACAGCTGATCCGGCTGGCTCGCTCGGTGGGTGTCGCTTTCGTTCGAGTTTCTCAATCGTGATCGGCTAACCTCCAAAACTAGCTGCGCAATCGAGTGGACGCGGCGACGACGAGGCGGGGATAGTTGGTCGCTGGTCGCATGTACGGTTGATTATTTCCGCGTGTGTCCCAAGTGACGAGCAACGCTCGAATCGACGCGAGACGCGAGACACCTCCGGAGCGGAACGGGACGGGCGAGAGAGTGTCCTGTCGCAGTTAAAGCGACGCGAGAAGATTACGAGGACCGCTGGTACTCGCGAAGGGTGGCCGTTGCGTCATATATCGTCGCCAGGCGAACGGGACGTAACCCAATTCGCGGCTGGCAGCTTCGGCCTCTGCTTCTGCTGTCCCTAGTCTCATTCTCTCTTTCCCTCTCCGTCCCGATCGACGAGTCGGTGTGTTCCTTTGCCCCCGAGGAAACTGTCTCGCCGATACCGGGACGAGAACGGGCGCGCGAACTAAGTGCTACACGGGGCACGGTGCTTCACTGTGGCAACATCCACCGAACTGGTAAACACACCGCGCGAGCCACGATGGATCATCGATGACGGACGACGAGACGAGTTGTCACGATTTCCGAGGATCCCTGGCTCGAATCCGAATCGACGAGGAGATCGGCCAACGCCGATGCTCCTGGATGCACTGCCACCCGATCTGTGTGTATCCTATCCACCTTATCCGTACTTCGTTGTTAGTTGTTACAGTCGCTGCGGAACAAAACAACCACCGAGCGAAAGGACGCGGCAGGGAAAGCGGCTGAACCGAGGAAACCAACAGACGAGTCGGACCCCGCTCCGCCACCAGTGGAAATGATACTGCGGCTACGTCGGATTTTATTCCGTGTATACACTGTACATAAACGGCCGCGCGCAGACGCAGAACGCTCCGAACTCGTGGGTCGTGGTCGTCGGGCCGTCGCGTCGGGCCAGACCACTTTTCGAACATTTTCACCGGAGTTCGTTTTTGCCGATATTTCAACCTTTTTCTCGCAACACTGTACTTTATTCGTTTCCTTGAGTACTAACGATACCCAGCATAAAATTTGACTGGTATAAGTTGTTTCACAAAAGTTACAGGATTGAATTTATTTAGATTTTTCGCAATTTTTTATAATAATATGTGCTTCAATGGAGGGATCTTGTTGAATAATTTCTAGTGGAAGCATTTCTGTAATTTCAATAATTATAAAATAAAAAATGTGAAACTATAGTCATTTGATCGGTCGTGGTACGGTTTATATTAAATGAAACATTGGCATACGTTGTGCGTATAAATGTTCTTTCTCTTCCATGATAATGACAATGCAGGTAAATTACAATTTCAACATTTGATTATCGATCACGATCAACCGAACAAATATTTATTCGATCGTATATTGTATCAATGAACGATTATTCGAATCGTTTTCATCGTGAAACATATATTCGAGTATAGAATCTCTTTTCCTGCGTCATTACCAATAGATTGTAGTTTTTCACAGAAATTAATGCTTCTACAATTGATTCGAATAATCTAAAAAAACTGTATTATCTATTTTAATAATTGTGGTCAATTATAAAACAGCACAGAGTTTCATGAAATCTGGTGTAGCAATGTGCCAGAAAATAAATCAGATTCTGTAAAAAAAAAAATTAAATCCGTGTTTCTCCATACATAAAGCATGGCCGAAACGTCGAGTAGAGTGGTTATAAAGACACTACGCTTTTGATGTACAATATTATATTAAAATATAAATGCCAACTTTTCAACAGCTACAGATCAATGTAGCATATAATATATTACATATTTCAGTTTTGTTAACTCGTCAGCGACCGCAACTTATGGCAACACAGATTAGAGTTTCGACGCCAGTTCTTTTCTTACCTTCGAAATACATACGGTAGACGAGTCTTTTTCAGGACATGTTCCAGTGATAAGGCTGTCTTTCAAAAAATAATATAAACTCTAGATTTTCGGTTATTCTCATTAATAGAGGATGTACAAAATACAAGTAATATTTCAAACTTTACAATTGCAACGATATAGACGCGCGTTTACGCGCAATCGATCACACAAATATGAAGTACAGATGATTCCACAAAAGCATCCTCACTGCTCGTCCTTGTCTTTAGCTCCGTGTTTTAAAATTCGCGTGAACTCGATGTAGTCGAACATCGATCCCTTTATGGGAGCCTCGCGATACATTTCGTCCACGTCGTCGTCCGTGAATCTGAAATGAGAAAAGCAATTACTGACTATGCCTCCTTTTCATCGTACAATTGAATTTCAGCGATCTGTGGAGCGTTACCTGTCCCCCATCGTTGTGAGTAACTCGCGGAGACGTTCCTCGTTTATGTGTCCGTTGTTTTCTTCGTCGAAGCAACCGAACGCATTCTTTATCACATCCTCCGGGTCGGTGCCTTGAAGTCTTTCTCCGAACAATGTCAAGAACATCGTAAAGTTGATTGGCCCTGGAGCTTCGTTCATCATGCCCTCTAAGTAATCGTCGGTTGGATTTTTTCCTAAAATATTATTACTTTTTATTATTAGTTTCAATTATATTATTGGATATTATTTTGTTCCAAGAAGAAAATGTTATGATACGTTATGATGAAAAAAAAATTTTCCAGTCATTGGATCGACCTCGACCTTTTAACTATTACTTCACGATGATCAAAATATGCAGTTTCATTTAAAAAAACAGAAAACATTGAAGATATGACCTCCAGAGCATTTACCGACTATCATAATATTTACTTCTGCGAGTAAAAAAATGTTTTCCTGTAACATTTTCTTTCGGTCATGGAACTCAAATAAATTGTGTCAATCAGTTTGAACAAAATTTGCCATTGATTTATCGCATTATTATTCGATATAAATAAAATGTGTAAATAATTCCAGCCAACCTAAAGAGGCAAGCATATCGTGAAGATCCTCTTTATCGATGAAACCGTCGTGATTTTGGTCGATCATGTTGAAGGCTTCTTTGAATTCAGCGATTTGGGCTTGATCGAACATTGCAAAGACATTGGATGTGGCGCGCTGCGCGCGCTTCTTCGTTGTTGCACGACGGCCGGCAGTTTTGCGGGAGGACATGTTTGTATCCCTGTAAGTATAAGATAAAGATTCAGCTGGCTTTGTACGACCAGATTGGAATTTTCTTTGAAGCTCTCCTCTGAACGATTTTTTTTTACCGAGTCTGATGCAGTTTTGATTCTTTATAAATCTTCTTAAACTTTCAAACACTGACAGAAAAATAAAAAATACTCGTGTTTATGCTATTGTTTGCTGTAGGAGGCAATCATTTATTTTTAGACGTTTAATTCGGAAAACGACAACGTAACCGATATCAGGATAAAAATAAAATCGTCTACTTGGCTCAATAAAGAGGACGTTACTCTTATGTATAGCCGTGCGACGACAACTTTGGAATATGCTTAGTCGCGAATAAATAATTTTCCTGCATTATTTCACTGCATCGAAGAAATGACTATAACCTAGCAGGCAAGTTTCTTCAAAATTTTCCTTTTTGTTAATTTCTCTTGAAAATCGTGTTTGCATAAATCTTTGCAGTCCACCGACGACTTTATTCGTCTAAACTTGACTTAGTCGTTTCGAAAACGGAAACTCAAGTAGAACATTGTAACTTGGACTGTACACTCCGATACGAGAGATAGCTTTCGTGTCAGGGATAGCTTTCGATTTCCCAACTTTTCTTGTACATCTGCCGAGTAAATCTATCATTACCTTCGAGAAATCGAGATCCAGCACTGCATTTTGATTTTCTAATTATACTTTGTGGCTCTTTGTCTGAAAACTTTCCCTAGGCTATATCGGTACAGGCTATATTTAACTATGGATAACTTTTTCCAAGAAAGGCTCGACGCGTGTCGAAAAGCATGGTGAATGGCAAATTCGAACGTTTCTCGCCCAGGAAAAACGTGAAGATATATTTCCAAAAGCCACGGAGAAGTAATTGGAGTAGTAAAAAATCGAGGACACAATAAACAATGGCCGCCCTTCCAGAGAGACGACTGCTGTCAAATGTTTCATGCCTTCCGTGAAAATCCGTCGCATTTTTTAAACAATGAATCGCGTGTTCCACGTGAGAAACCTTAGACGAAGTAATGAATGTTTACATACCTGGTTAATAGAAAACTTCTACTGGAGAAAGTGCCACGAAATACAGAACTGCACAGAGACTCGTGCGCTACTGTGACTCACGTTACGCGTCACTCTATGGTTATTCACCACACCCGGACAGGTAGCGCCATCTGTGAAAGGATCGTCTGTCACAGGGGTTCTCAACCTGGCCATTCGAACACCTTATGGGGTCAATCGATTCGATCACTGCTGACACCCCATCGCACAACGAACTATTTTAATATTCTCAACCGAAAATAGAATTTACTTTGCTTATTTTCTATCAATTATCTTAGGAAAAATATAAGTTTCGTCGCTCGGTGCAGCTACATTTTGTTCCAGACTCCTATTTTTCAAAACAACTGAAAAAATCGGTGCTCCGTTTGCATCAAACGTTATTTAAACCCGTTTCAGGTTTCGAATGTTGCAAAAATAATATATATGACTACTCGGGAGAATTCGTAGAATCGTTTTATCAGAGAAATAATTTTACAGCTTTCACGATTGAAACACTACAAATTCTTCAAGTTGATCATACGATATCTCTACGATGTTAGATTTCGGACAGAAACGGTATCAGAGTTTTAAAGAGACTATTTTTGTGAGACTTTGATGGTCCCTTGGAAGACCACGTCATTGCAGATACCGTAGTTGGAGCAAGTTACGGACAGCGAAACCATCGCCTTATAAGGCAGCGCGAGGACCCGATATAGTTGGCGCGCGTTTCGTAATTGCGTTTACGGTGTTCCCTATGGGTATAATTGCAACGAAATATATTTAACTTGCCGTTCTTATTTCTATAGTCTTTCGGTAAACTTTTCCCTTTTCGTCCGTAATTCGATCAACGAATGATTCTTTCGTCTTATGACGCCATGGTATTCGTGTTAGCAGACACATTTTTCAGTAGAAATAGTCAGTCGGTTAACACGTCAAGTTCGCGGAGACAGAAGGAAGTCGCTGGTGTCCCAGGAAGATACAGTTTCGCGTCAAATAAAACAAGAGCATTGGTTTCTTTATTCGCGTAACCAACGAACAATCAAGCTTATGTTACAAGATGCGCCTTTCACTTTGAGATGTACAAATAGTTGTCCTAAATTACGGGAACATTCTATATACACAATGATACACGTTGAATTGAAAACTTGCCAAATTTCGGTGGTGGCGCGGCCTGGAAAAACCGTTGACGCGAATTTTGCGCGGAGTCACGATCAACGTCGTTGCGTTCCCCTTCTTTACTTATTTACAGAAATCGGCGATACGCCGACACACAATAATATAAATAAAGGCAACAATGGTTCGAACGCGCGTCGGTGTCCTCCCACATCTCTGTTCTGTACACAAATAATATCCGATTCAATGGACGATTCTAACCAGATTATCGCACGGACACTCCGTTGATGGTGATTCCGTTTCGATTCGAGACTGGTTCCGCCTCGTAGTGTCCGGATCTTCCGTAATGTCTTCTGACGTTGTTGCCGTACCTTCAACCGGGAGAGTCGTTCGTTAAAGCTTGTTTCCCATCGCACCGATTTAGGGTCTCTGCACACCCATCCGGGACGGGCCGGACCGGGATTTAGCTAGTTAGTTTAGATAGTTTACTTTAAGGAGGTGTGGAGTCCCTGGAAACATTGTTTTTGTGCTATGCACAGAGGGAACTGTCAACGCGCGCTCGAAAGTGCAAGAATTATGGCCCTTCGGTCGCGCGAGGGAAGAATCGGTACCACACCGGATCAGAAATCCCGGAGACCCCTGCCTATACCAAAGCTATGTAAAAAAAAAAACTCTCCGGGGCCCGTCCCGGATGGGTGTGCAGAGACCCTTACCAGCTTCGAAACTTACCCGTAGGTACTGCCACTTATACTGTAAGGACTATCATAAAGACCGTCTTCCGGCACATTCTCGTACATGGCGTTGGGCGTTCCATCGTTAAGCGTAGCATAGGACATTACAGCGGCATTTTGATCCTCTTTCCTTTCAGCAGCCTGCACGTTCTCTGTATTCTTCACTGGTGTAGCTTTCCTCCTGCAACAAACACCGTGCAATTTTCTTTGGAACTTTACGCATCTGTTCTATGATCGCGGATGAACATAACATAGGCGTTATACAGGGTGGCCCACATAACTCTGAACAGCTCAATATCTCGAAAACTGTGCCATCGATTTTAAAGTTCTTAGTCTTAAATTGCATGGAACTGAAGGGCCTTTCTGACTACATAAACGTGAAGTTAACTCAAGCGCGTATAATTCCATAACGCTACTTCCGAGAGCTTCGAGTACCTACAACTCGAAACTTCAAACTGTTATATCTCACCATGAAAGTATCTGACAAAAAAATGTTTCAGACAAAATTGACTTGTTTTTTCCGGTAGAATCTAAATATGTAACATTTTATAGGGGGTTCCGTTTAAAATTACAAAGGTACCTCCCCTCCCCCGTTAAAGGGGAAGGGAGGCCACTTCACGTTTATGCAGTCAGAAAGGCCCTTCAGTTCCATGAAATTTAAGACTAAGAACTTTAAAATCGATGGCATAGTTTACGAGATATTGGGCTGTTCAGAGTTATGTGGGCCACCCTGTAGATGACAGTCGGCTGTAATTGGCCCGGCTACCATTTTTTTTCAGCCAGTATATTTGTTCGCTGCCAACTTCGCAGACGGTACTTACAGTCTTAGGTAAATGAGTCCAAGTATAATTAATATAAATACGATGACTCCGGCACCGATCCCGACGCTGGTACCCACTCCCTGCGCTTCCGCGACCTCGTTCGGCATGACTGTCGAGCAAACCAACAAAACGTGAACGCCAAGGGTTCCGTAGAAACTCTGGAATCGTTGAAAGATCGCACTCACATTCGCACTTGGGTTCCTCGCCGCTCCAAGATCCGGTATCCAAACATTTTCTGAGAAACGGACCGACTCTCTCGAACTGCGGTAAGCAATGATACTCTGCGGTCCCGCCGTAGGTTGTGGTCCCGTTCACCACGATCACTCTTCCGTTTTCTATGGGCCCCGGATGCTTGCACTCAACGGCTACAGAGCATTTTTTGGTATCGTGATACTTTCGCGTACAAACGAGGGGGACGATTAACGCTTCACCTACCGACAGCTTATTACTGGGTCCGTCTTTACCGAAACTATTTCTTTTATTCTACTATCCCACCTACAACTTCTATAATATCATTGTGAAAGCAAAATTGGTAATTTGATAATAAGTAAACTGCGGAACGATAATAAGGTCAACCCAACGTAAACAACGCGTGATATTTGCTGAAACACGTAAATTTTAAATTTCCACATTTTATCCGCTCCAACATGATTATTCTTGCTCAAGGTCATCTCAAGGTCAAAAAGGTGGTATCCACGAAATTCAGTTTTTCATTGTCCATCATGCTATCGTAAAAAAATATACTATTCCATTTAAAAAAAACATCGGTGACCTTGACATTTCATTCAAAAACACGACATCAAAAATTTTTTTCTTTACAATTACACTTACAAGTGTCACTTTGTCCTCTGAAGTTTTCTGATAGGACTGTAAATACGACAGATATTTAGGTGTTCCCATTTATGTGGGACACCCTGTATACTCGTATATTCAAATTGTTACCTACTTTCTAGTTTTCTACCGCTTTTTAATCGTACTAGTAATAAGTAGTTGTAACAAGATCCAGTGAGTACAATGGCCGGTAGGTAAAGAATGTTACGATAACTTTGGGAAAACAAAACGATTGAAATCACTTACAGAAACAGGCGGGCACGTTTCCGCTCCAAGAGCCGTTCTGCAAGCATACTCTGGTCTTGTTCCCTTCCATGTAGTAGCCACGTGGACATGCATAGTGGGCGATACCGCCCACGCTGTGCGTCGAAACTTGCGTGGACAATACTCCATCTTTCTCGGGGTCTCTGCACCTGATTTCTGTGAATGGAACGATCCTCGCGTGTCAACGAATAAAACTCTTTCGCGAGCATTCTCCATTATCTACAAATTAACGCAAAACACGGTGAGCAGATTTACCTTTACAGATCGGTGTGTCGCTGCTCCAGGTGCCATTCTCCAGACACAATCTTCTGGCGAATCCATCTAGCTCGAAGTTGCCGTCGCACTCGTAGAGCGCAGCTGCCCCGTAATAAGTCGCGTTCGACGTTAGGGTATACTTTCCGTGTTGAATTTGCTCGGGTTTACCGCAATCGACGTCTGCGAGAATAATTTGAAAATTCCTTAAAATAGGATTAAAATTGGAAACTCGATTAGAATAGATTCGCAATGTGCGAACACGATCGAGAAGGATTAAACAAGTGTTTCGTTGATGGTTCTTACAGACGCATCGAGGAACTTCGCCGCTCCACTTTCCATTGTCCTCGCAGGTGGACAGAGGTTCCCCGATCACCTTGTATCCTCTCTCGCAGCGATACTTGGCGAGAGCGCCGATCTTGTAGGAAGTCGCGCCTGTGTTCGAGTTCTCCGGAGTTCCGGTGCGAATCAACGTCCTGCCGTACATTCTGTCGTTTCCAGTCACCGAGAGGATCCCGTGTTCCGCGTACACGGGCTCCGGACATCGGATTTCTGCAACCGAATGCGTTTCAATCGTTCTCGCGCGAACTATCGTCCAGATTATGCGTTTCGGACGTCCACGTACCTTCGCATTTCGGAGTCGCGTCGCTCCATTGACCATTGTCCAAGCAGTATCTTCTCGATACTCCGTTTAGCCTGTAGTTCCTCGTGCAGCTGTAAGTGATCTCGCTTCCCAGATGAGTTGTCCCGTTCGCGTATTCCACGGCTCCGTTCAGCACAGGCAGAACTTTGCCGCATTCCACGTCTGTGAAACATCGAATTCGGTTTCATTGTTGTTGTTCCGGATAAATCGGAACGTAATTTGCCGGTTGGAGACACGGGACGGAATTTCAATGTACGGACAAGCACTTTATTCGCACCACGACAAAGAGACACGCAAACTTAAACTGTAACTATTGTAGGATCTCAGGAAAAAGGAAGGCACCGCGCCGGGAATCGAACCCGGGTCCTCCGTGTTGGTAGCCGATCGACTAACGCGCTCACCCACGGAACCCTCCCCCCTTCTTCCTAATTTCCTACGGTATTTGCGGTCTGGGGGGTCCTAATCTCACACTCGGCCGTCCTGCAAAGACATTCGCCCTCGAATGTTCATTACAGCGTCATCTCGTCTTTTTGTGTATGTTTGGCCTCAGCGCCAACAACACAACTTCTCGTACTCGCCTCGTATTTTCGCAATTCGCACTTTTTTCTCGCTTCGCTTACGTGCGACCTCTTCGCTACGCTCGCTTTGTTTTCGTCTTCGTCCGTTAGCGTCGCCATTGATGGCGCTGAGGCCAAACATACACAAAAAGACGAGATGACGCTGTAATGAACATTCGAGGGCGAATGTCTTTGCAGGACGGTCAAGTGTGGGATTAGGACCCCCCAGACCACAAATACCGTAGGAAATTAGGAAGAAGGGGAGGGTTCCGTGCATGAGCGCGTTAGTCGATCGGCTACCACCGCGAGGGCCTGGGTTCGATTCCCGGCGCGGTGCCTTCCTTTTTCCTGAGATCCTACACTATGATACAACGTATTTACACTAACTATTTACAGGCTGCAGATGCAGAAAGCGGGCGCATGGGCGCGAAGCAATAATGATTTTTACGCAGGGCGTAGATCGCGAGAACAGTGGTCGCTCGGGCCTTGACTAGGTGTCGTTTTACTGTTTCGCTATACTTCGATGTGCTCTCACGTTAGATACGTTTCTGGGCGCGCAACGGTGCGCGGTGCCCTATATTAAACTGGGGGAGGGGGTCGCGGGGCGCGGGTTACCGAGCGGTTCGGCGGCGAGAATCGCGGGTCCGATTTGAAAAACGCCGTTGCGGGCGAACGCTTGGCGAAGCTTCGAACCTTCGTACCTTCGAACCTTCGATTTTCATCACCTTCGAAGGTCCCTCCGTTCCTTCGAATCCTTCGAAGCTTCGAAGAGTCGAAGCTTCGGAAAAGTAACAGCCCTAGTTTTGAGGACCTCGGCGGTCCTCTCGGTCGGCCGGTCGTTGCCCTCGACGTCGACGCGCTGTCGAAGTCTCGCTTTTGATCGGTACGGAACAGTTGTCGAGCGGCTGTTCGTCTCGAACTTGTAGGACGATCGATCGTCCATGCTCCGAATCGTGCCTCCCTTACCATCTTCCTGGAGTATTTATTCTAGATACTCGGAGACTGTTCAAATATCGCGATAAGTTAGGTACTCTGGGCTAAAGTAACTCCAGAGGGGTTCAGCGGGAGTTGCTTGGCTCGAGCACAATATTTTCGAAATTAATAACACTTTAGTCTAAAAAATAGACATTTTAATGATTGTGTCGGACCAGCAAGGATCCAGACTCGTTTCATATGGTAGAGATTCGATAACTCGGCAAGGGATGCACGAATGGACCAATGAAAGTATTCCGCGCGAGTGTAGACTTCCTACGCGAATGGAGCCGAACAATGAGCTTACATTCACACGTCGGCACTTCTCCGGTCCATTCTCCGTCTCTGCCGCACGTGTGCCTGGCCTCCCCTTGCAGCAGATACCCTGCCTCGCAGTGATACTCGATGGCACTGTGAACGTTCAGATCGTAACCGACTACGTAGCTTCCTGTCGGCACCTCTGGCTCCTCGCACGTGATCACTGCGAAAATCGGAAGATCGATTAAACGCTGTTTACCTTGTTTGCATCGATTCGGTGTAAACGTCGAGCTTACACTCGCAAGACGGAGTAGCGTGGCTCCATTTCCCTTCTTTCGTGCACTCGTGCTTCGCTTCGCCAACTAACCAGTAGTCCTCCTGGCACGTGTACACTGCCAGACTTTTCACCGTGGTCGTGCCGTTGATTAGGGTCAACGTGCCGAATTCGATTTGAGCAGGTGCCCCGCAATCGACGAACTTGCATTGAGCTGCCTTGCCGGACCACTCGCCGCCGACGTCGCACGTCAGAACCTTTGAACATCGATCGCTGTAGTTGCACACCAAATTAACATTTTCACCTATAAACTGTCCAACAAGACAGAATCGATGTTATCTTTGTCAGATAGTTAGCAGAGAACGCGCGAGGACTGCCTCGTCTCGTTGCTGCCACGCGAAAGTCATTGAGTCTCGGTTATAAAAATTCATTTGTAAAATTGCTCACATTGTCGCCGAATAAAATGAAGCCGTTCTGGCAGGAATAAGTGGCAGTCGATCCAGTTCGCCTCCCGGTGGTGGTGACGACTCCGCCATTGACCGGCGGTGGTTCTGGACACCAATCGACTGGAAAATAAGGAACGTTAAGCATCGTCGCTGGTGTGTTCCGGCTTCTGGTATTACTAGCACTTGTTCCGTACACAAGCATTGAGGTTTATGTCCGCTCCAAATACCGCCGTCCCCGCATCTGCGTCTGGCGTCGCCGATCAGCGTGTAATTTTCCTTGCAGGCGTAATCGGCGAGAGCACCGTGCGTCGTCCTCTTGTCGACCAACGTGATGGCCCCGTTCTCCAATTCCGGAAGGGCTCCGCAATCAACGACTGAAGACGTCGGTACAATAATCGTATAATAATACTCTACACACTACTAGATGACTAGTAGTCAATAACTACTAGACAATACTAGAGGGTCCTGATCCCAAATATCGGACAATTCGGAAGAAGGCAACAATTAATTTCTTTAGCCGAACGAAATACGAAATAGAAACATTTGTCTGTCTTAATGTACGAGATTGCGCATGCGATAACGAGCCCACGAGAACACGCGGTATGGCGACGATACGCGACGCGACGCTGTTGCAAATTGGGAATCGGCAACAGCATCTCCATACGCGAAATAATTATACGGCGCGCGTGTTATCGCGCTCGATTCAGCTTACATTTGCAGGTGGGCGGCTCGCCGCTCCAAAATCCGCTCGGCTCGCAGGCTCTGTTCTTCGAGCCGATCAGCATGTACCCGTCGGGACAGACGTAGTCTATCGTGGAGCCTATGGTCCTTTTGGCCCCCACTATCGTTGTGTTCGCTGATTTCTCGGGGCTACCGCAAGTAGGTGGTCCTGAAACGTGGACGAATATACCGAGTGAGATTCGATATTACAGCAGCGGAAACCACACCGGTGGTTGTACGCACATGCTCGACGAATCGAGCTTACTCACTGCTTTGACATATCCAGTGCAAGTAGTCAAGGTTGCAGCCGACGTCATTCCAGAGCCAACTGCGGCCGCCGTCCAGCACCACGCAATTTTGCTCACCGTTGTAATTGTTGGGCTGATCTTTCCCCCAGGAAGGCTTCTGCACGATCTCCCCTGAAACCGAATCGATCGACTTCCGATTATACACAGGCTAATCTTCCACAGGTTCGCTATGACGATTATGTAGTTCGCAATCATCGGATACAGTCAAACTGCCCGGGTAAGTAGGTTGCTCGGAGATAGTAATCGGTTCGTGAATCAATCACGTTTGACAATCCGCTCGCGATATTCGGCAAATAGCATAGTTTCACACCGGTGCACAGTGGTCCAGAAGCCCGGTTTTTGTGGCCAAAATTCAAAATGTTGTCATAATTTTCTGAAAGTTGGTAATTAGGAGTTTTTGGAGTCGCTGATAACGAATCTGACATTAAAAATTAAACATTTTTTACGGCAGGGTTATTATGGCGATCTAGAGGGCAGTATTTCGTGACCCGATTAAAAAATTTTGTAAATCGATGTTTTTCATCATTTTCATCGTTTTAAATTAGTATAGCCTATAGAAAAAAAGAAATAACAATAGTGATAGAAGCTTTTATGATTTAAAAAGAGACTGTAATATTCACCTATATTTCTTCCATATCTAAGTCAAAGTTATTCAGATGTCTAAATATAGGTAAAATAATATTATACAACTAATTATAAAATAAAATAATAATAAAACAGAAACACTCTAGAAAAGATTTATATCCACTGCGCTGCACTGGATGTTTCGCTTTGGTCACTTCGGAAAAGACTGATCTAATAAAGCGAAGGACGTAGTGAGAAAACCTCTTCGAATCTGTTTACGACAATGTTCCAAAGTGTCTGCGATACATAATAGTAACAAGAGATAACGTTCCCTTTAAGAAAACATCACAGTTATGGTCCACAGACGCCGAAACAGATAAAGCGGGTTCAGGTCCCGAACGCAACGTCAAAATACCTCGGACGCCTTTATTAAAATTAATACAGAGTTAAAAGTAGCAAGAGGTAGCAGCTAAATTTTGCATATACTTTTTAACAAATGTTTAAACTTTCGTATAAACTAAGTCCAAAGTTTAACACTTTTAAACATTTCCTTAAAAACCTTTTTAAAGCTTAGATTGTTATAAACTTGGAATATTTGTTTATGGATTAAAAAATGTTTATGATGGCGTTTAGAACTTAAAGTACATCTACTAACATATAAAAAATCATAATTATAACTTGTTTTCTGATATCCTATAAGTGGTATTTAAAACGTTTAATGGAATGCTCAATTTTATGATTTTGTGTTTAGAACGCCGTATCTGATTATACAATTACCTAAAATCAATAATATTTTGGATTTAGGAGCTTTGAAGAGTTATCAGTTTATAGCAAAAAAAAAATTTTTTAATCTATTAACCTTGAAAAATTGAATTTTGGCCACAAAAACCGGGCTTCTGGACCACTGTGCGGTGGGTGGCTCTTCTATAAAGACGGCACAAAGTGCAATATCCCTGTCCTCTGGTGTGTGCAGTATTATAAATGTAGGATCTTAGGAAAAATGAGGACTTCCGCGCCGGGAATCGAACCCGGGACCCTCGCGCGGTTGTAGCTGATCAGCTCTTACACATACCCGCGGAACCCTCCTTCTTTTCCTAATCTCCATACAGTATTTGATCTTGGAATGCAAGATCCCGATGGGGTGCTGTTGGCAGCATGAAAATTAAAGTTAGCCCAATAGTTCCTTAACCCCGATGGAGCTCCAACGAGCGAACGCGTAATCTTTTCGTCTGGTCGACCCAGACGCGATAAACGATTAGGAGAGATTATACGTTCGAGCAGACGCTCGCGGGTGTAACTTCCCGTCGATTTCCCCACAGTGGCAACTTTCACGTTCTATTTATTAGCGCGTGCGATTGCGCCGACAGTTCCCCGCTCGGCTCTGCTCTGCTCCTCGCCGATTCGAACTTCGATTTCACAGGCCACGATGACCGGTGCGCGGAGGCCGGTCGACGTTCCGAGTTTCCAAACTGCTCTCGGACGAAATGAATTCCGGCGGCAGACGGAGCTATAATTATCGCGTAATTGCCAATGCGGATCGATCGATCCGGTCCGGGTCGTCGAATCCCGACCGGAGTTGCCCAACGACCCGGTTCCCATGAACGCCGCAGCCGATGGATCGTGAGAAGGGAAAAAAGAAGTGTTTTGGCCCCGAGTCGATGGATAACGAGTACTCACCGTCCACCCAACGCCATGTCCTCGCCGTGATCAGCGGCTCCTTTTGCGCGCCTATCCAGACGAGCTGCGTTTTCAGCTTGTCCTTTCGTCTCTCGAGATTGTGCAGTATATAGACCGACGCCGTGCCCTGCAATCGGACGTGGAAGTGAAAATCACCGCGAGAACTGACGGGAAAAACGTGTAGAAGCTCGTCCGACAACTGGAGCGTGCCACCGTGACTCGCGACTTTCCGTTGCCGTTGAGAAGGCGAAATCGAAGAGAACGTCTGCGTTAGGGTACGTTTATGTTCGAGCCGCGATAGAATCTGTAAGCGCGTCGATTAGACCGGCGATAAAACCTGCTTAAAAATATCTTTCTTTGGTCCGTTTACAGCGATGTGGTAATAACAGTGCAGTTTCATTCGCTCGCACTTTAGATCCATCGTCGACGAGGCTACGAATCAATTAGAACAGTTGGCTCTACGCGTTTCAACGGAAAAGCTTCCATTGTAAAACAATAGAATGAATTTACGCTTCGATCGTTTAGCGCAGTTCGAACGTAAACGTATCCTCACGATCGTTCAGCGAAACGCGAGCGAAAGAGGATTCGTAAAAACCTTGAAGCCATGGACGAGATCACCGCCCCTCGCGCGGCAATATTTCTGGGCCTCCTGAAAGGACCCACCCCTCTTCACCACGAACTCGTAGCAGGTGGAGTTGAACGCAGCCAGATCGGCGTCAGCCGGCGTCCCGGCGTAGGCGCACCTGTCCGTTGAGAACTCTACGGAAAATCGAGTAAAACTATTCCACGGGAATTGATTCGACTAGCTGGCAGAGACCGTGAACGCTCCCGGACCTCAAACTTACCGTCAACGGCGAACACCTCGACCTCGCAGAGACTCAGGCTGCCCTCGACGCCTACCAGCTGCAAGAACACGTACTGTCCGATCAGCGCCCTGGCGCACACGAAAGTCTTCGTGATGCCCTCCTCTACGGAAAAGAAAAATGGGGATGGAATCGTAGATTCGAACCAGTTTCAGACCGTGCAACGCTCGTTAATAAAAACACGAATTTTCCTCCCTTCGTTCGGTATCGGTCTTCGTCGGAACGATGGAATATCGGGACAAAGCGTATACTAACATTTCATCAAGTTTTTTAATTGATGACATTTAGAAACACTTCGCACGGGTTAATGGGTTTCGAGATGCTTACCAATCGTGCCGGGAAACCAGGCGCACAAGGGATTCCGTTGCAACTCCGCGCTACTGTTTCCAACGCGTATCTCGATATCCTGAAGGGGTTGGTGACCTATAGAGAACCAGAGAACTTTCTCAATTTCAACTCGATGAGTAGCCGAGTACCAAAGCGGACTGATTCCTATCGCAGCCTGAAGGTGCTCGTATCAGTGTTAACACGTCGAAGACCTAGCTAAACGCATTAGCGATGTCAGAACCCTAGGCCCTAGATAATCCGTATTAACGCGTTACCATTCGAGTCGTCCATTTGCCAAATTGTTTAACTCAGCAAAATAAAAAGAATACGCGTTTACAAGGTTATTTACAAGGTCATCAGTGGCAGTGGCAGGTGATTAATTTTAATTAGAAAATACCTATCGAGATCGAGTGCTTTGACGGTAGAATGTGAACAGACTCGAAAGGTGGTAGATCGTACTGGCCTGCGACCGGCTCGTTCGCGTCTAATAATCCGTTTAAATCCGATCAGAGGGTTCGGCATGATTCGTACAATGGACTCGAAACACAGAGTTCGACGTGTTAATCGATGATGTCGCGACCTCGAGGACCAAAATCCTGCGAAACGATAAAGGCAAATTTACCGCAGCAACCCCTGGTCGTCACTCTGACGACCTTTACCGAGTAGGACTTGAGAAGGTCGACCTTCCACCACGGACTGGGCTCCCTTTGCGTCTCCGTGCACCGTTTGCCGTCGTGCTCGGTGCTCGAATCGCCGTCGTTCCCGTGGCTGGCGTCCCCGCCTCGTACGGTGGTCGATTGATTTGTGGGTTTGCGGAAAGCGACGTTCGTACCTATGGCACACATGTTCTCCGTTAGCTGTTAAACGTCCCCAGCGCAGAAGCTTGGAGAACCGTGGAAAAGAAAGGATCGGTGGCTCGATCCGGACCGGCGCGAAGCAAATTGTTCGGAACCGAACGACGCGGTTGCCGAAGAAAGGTGTTGCCGGCTACGAGCTACGAGCTACGGGCGACTAACAAAACGACCATTAACGGCAGGATGCGTTTAGTAATAGAGAGAAACGATTATCCATCGGTGTCCCAGCTGGTTTCACCGAGTCCTACATACTTTGCAGTTTCAGAATCTTCCGGCTTCCACGGGTTTCCGCATTCTCGGCGACAGCTCGTTCGCAATGATTTCCGCCGCGGTTTACCGTACGCCGTACGGTTTCGACTCTCGAAACGGCTGTCGCCGAGCGGAATCTTCGGTTACGCAACGCCTCGCCGACACGCGTTTTACCTATCAAACTGTCGCGTCGCGTCGACCCGAATTTTGCCCGAGTAAAAGTGAAACTTTTCCTTCCGTCGCGACGACCGACGAATAAGTTCAAGCGAAACCGACACGCGTCGATTCCAAACGCGATTTTAGCCGAGTCGCGATTAACCCTTTGCACTCGAAGCTGTTTCAACTCCAACAGCAAGACAATTTCATTCGATCGAAAATTTTTCCATTCTACGTCGGTTATTTCCTTAAATTTTTAAAAATTGTCTTAAATAATAGCGTGGCAATTTTTGTGACGCCTTTGGCATCGCCATTCGAATGCCAAGGGTTAAAGAACGAAGCGTTTGTAATCGTGTGTTGATATTTCCGCCAAAGAAGATTTAATCGTTAGGTTCTTTTCGAAGAAACAAAAAATTTCGAAAGAATCCAAGGCCGATCGTAGACTATTACCCGACCTCCAATATCGAATTCCTCTCGCTTATTCGCGCGTGCTGAACAAGCGTGCGACGATCGCGACGTCGAGAGGTCAACGCACATGTCAACGCGCGAAATCGCTTTCCTTCGAACACGCGAAAGAAGGGAAAGACAAGAGGGACAGCGTCGCATTTTAAGCGGGAACGCGGTCGAATTTCTTCGATCTCGGAATGCAACGGCTCCTCCGAGGAGAAAGCTGCGCGAGCGATCTGCTTGTCAAGGAAGACGAGCGATCGAACGAAAATCGTTGCCCTCCGTTGCGAGTTGCGAGCTGCGACCGAGAAATTATGCGCGTCGCGGAAAGATCCATCGTTCTCGCAGGAATGCTTACCGCAGAATGGTAGGTCTCCATGCCATTTTCCCCGGGCGTTGCACGTCAGGCTGCCGCTGCTAAACAACCAATTGCCTCGATCAGAATCATCGAAATCCCTTCGATCGTTGTGAACGCTGTGAACGCTGTAAACGATGGACGCGGACACGCGAACAAATACTCCCTCGATCATACGAATTACATGAAAACGGAGAAAGTCGATAATGGGCCTGAAATCGACTACTGTCGTGCCGAGCGGACCATCGTTGTCTCGCTCCACTGCGACTGCCACGCGTTCCCGCGTACCTACCTCCAACAAGAAAAACTGGGCTCGAAATGCTGCACGAACTACTTAAACCGGGAAAATATTTCTGGCGCGCCCTCTAGGACCCGTTTCTCCATCTATAAGATTCGTCTAATCCGACAACACGTTCCGATTCTGTTCTAACGTCTACGCGATCGTACCCGTCAACGTAAAAAGATTTTCTTAATGGAAATGATATGGCAAAGATGGAAAAGATATGGATTTTTGTCGAGGAAGCCGGATTCCATTCGCGATCGTGTAACTCGGTTCGTGGATCTACGGTTGTTTAGCAATTTCGAGAGTAACGGTACGCGATGATCATTTTAATGAAGGAAGTAAATTTAAGCAAACTTTCCGAATACAGAGTTGGAAGAAGAGCTGTCAAAAAACAATGCTATAGCAATATATGTATACTGATGGAAGCAACATTCCTGACAAAGAGTTTGTGGGCACTGCGTGTATTTGTCCTGATATTAATTTGGATATTAAGAGAAACCTGAACTACAGAGCTTCTGTTTTCACTGCGGAATGTATCGCTTTAAATGACGCCATAGATATTGCCGTTAGACATATGGATCGTAAATTTGTAATTTTTTCTGACTCATTAAGTGCTTTACAAAGCCTCAATAGCTGTCAAATTAGAATCAAAACAAACAACATCGTACTCGAGATAAAAAGGAAATATAATATTTTGTTGAAAAATAATCGAAACAGCAATGGCATTAAATTTTATTGGATCCCTTCTCATAAGGGTATTAATGGGGATGAACTTGCGGACAGTTTAGCTAAATCAGCCACAGAAGCCTGTAGCGCCTTAACATTGTCAATTCCATTTACCGACTTGTATGAGGAGTTCAAAAGGAATGCGCATATACAAACAAACAAGATTATAAGAGAGCAAGGCTTGATAAAAGGGAAAATATTTTTCAACCATTTCTATACTGGAAGGTCTAAGCCATGGTTCAAACACAAATGTCTTTCAAGAGAATTTATTATAACTATTAATCGGTGTAGAGCCGATCATTATAGTCTTAAAGCATCCCTATTTCGTGTAGGAATTATTAGTGACCCGAGCTGCGACTGCGGACACAGAAACCAGGATATCAATCATGTTGTTTGGCAATGTAGCCTGTTCGATTTACAGCGATCTAAGTTAATTTATCAACTACGGAAAATTAAACTTCAACTACTCTTAAGCTTAGAAATATTAGTTGCCCGTCCCAACATTAAAGCTTGTTTTCTCATTTTGAATTTCTTAAAAAACTGTAAACTACGAATTTAATTTGAATTAATGTAAACTATGTATGTACGAATATGTATACTGTAATTCACCTTAGTTCAGCAGAAATAGATCTCAGTTGAGATCTGAAATGCTTATAAAAAAAAAAAAAAATATTAATGAAGGACTTCGCAGCACCGCTCAAATTGCTTGCGTTTATCTTCGGCGAACGCTTGGCTCGGATCTACACGCGTGTTCGAGCCAATTAGACTTACCCGAATAATTCGTAGCCGGCGTCGCACGCGTACGTCGCCAGGGAGCCGGTCTCCAGCAAGTCGTCGGACAACGACACCTTGGCGTTCATCGGTACTGCCGGATGACCGCACTTCAATCCTGTATTCAAGAAAATTACGTCTCTGAGTCGTGACGCCTCGAAACTGACTCCGAGCTCCCAACACGGATTCATTAAACGCCGCCGATCGTTGCGGTAGTTTCTTAATGGCTCGCTAACAGCTTGTAGTCGAATACCCAAGTTCCCATTTCTCTGTCGCCGTTAACCGCGGGTAGCGTTTTTTCCCCGCGATGGAAGGAACTTCTGTAGCTCGCCGATTTCTCGACCGCCTTCCGACCACAGGAAAAAATTCATCGGACAAAGAACTTTTACGACTCTCGGGGCGAGATTCCTAGAAACGCGAGTCCGTCGACGATTAAGCGCCCGGCGAAACTGGAGTAATCACTCAAATTCGAAAGCAAACGCCTCGTAGTCCCGCGATAATACCGATAATGGCAGTTTCTCATGGCCGCCATCGACCGCGGTTTTTCTTTCGTTTCCAGTTGATTTTTCGCGATTCTCGTTGCGCAAGGCGCCGCGTCGTGTCGCGGCGGATCGTTGATTGACGACAACGTGTCAAGGGCACATTTGTCTTTCCGTGAAAACCGCAATTCTTTCGCCCGTAAACTATTACCGCTGTAAAAGTGAATCGAACAATAGATGGTACATGACATCGGATCGAGAGAAACCTTGGGCAAAGTCCCACGCGTCCACCATTATTTGCGGCTCGTGAAATTAGTCGCGCGCCACGGATTTTCTATCGTCCGCGAAAGGATCGAACTTAGTGGGTCGCGCACACGATAGCCATAAAACTTGCGAAGCCGTACAGAGGGTTTTCTACGAGCGGAACTGCCATTTTTTCCGAGTGAAACGACCGATGGAAACCTCCGACCAAATTCGGAGGACGAAATTTCTACAAGAACTCTGAAGATTCCATTCAAAATCAAAAGATTTCAACGAAATAAAGGAATATTGAGAAACGGCACTACCAAAAATGAAACCACTTCAATTACACGAGAAACATTCTTCGTGCTATCGCGGCTGAGAAAGATAATTGGGTGGACCGTTTTAGATGCAGGAATACGCTGTAGAATAAATCAACGTGTTATCAGTATGCACAAATCTGCATAAAATTGTCATCCTCTCGACCAACGAAGTCTCGTAGCACATATTTTCGCGAAGCAGGGAGAATCTGATGCAAAGATTGCAAGGATTCCTGCTTCGTATCTTTGCACTTTTTGGCACGAGGAAATTCAGAAGAAAATGTATAGGCTGAAGACTGGTCCGTTCCGAGCGGTTTATCCGTGGCTGTTTACCACGGCCGAGAAGCCGGTCGATTATTGGGATGCAAGGCCGTCCATCAGGATGGAAGTAGGCAACGATAATGGCTGGAGCGTCGTGAAACTTGTCGAGGGACTCGGGAGAAGGCGATAAAATCTTTGGCGCGATTAGAAGAGCGCGGCAATTTCTCTCGACTCGAGGAATACCGTTTCCGGTGGTGCTTCAAGGCCGATCGCGAGCCGATGGCCTTTGATTTTAGAGTCGACTCGAGCCTCTCGACGATCATCCTCGTTCGCATCGTCTCGTAATTCCTTTGAGACCGCTATTCGAGGGAGAAAGAGGAGAAACAGAGAAAGGGAGAAAGAGGGTGACAAGAAGAGAAAGAGAGAGCCCCGTTAATTTAAATAGGAGAGTCTGCGCGCCGAGCGGGGTGAAAGCATCCGTTGTCTCTTTAGAAGGCTCGAACTCTCGGAAAGACCCCGTTTCTCGTGGGACGCGAAGTTACCGTTTCGTGTGAACGGGTTAATTAAACCTAGTGTAAACGCGTTCGCGCATGCTGCGTCTCCTGCGTCTTCGTTCATCCGATTTGTCGCGGCTCACTCTCCACGCAGTTTCTAATTAATATGGTTTCACCTTGCATTAATAATCGCGCTTTTAATTACCCGCCCCGAGAATGGACAGTAAACTTTCAACTGAACTGCGCGATCTTTCACTTTGCCGGAATAATGTGCCGTGAACGTTCAATGCGACATCTTGCGTTTCTATTCGATCGCAACAGGTTCTGAACCCATCAAAATTACGCAAGATCCGTATATAATTAATGAGTTGGGTTCATTTTCAGTATCAATGGCCCTAATAAGAACACGTTTATTAATCTCATTGCACTCTATTACATTTTGAAATTAAAATATACTACACCGCAAAAATCTGAGAGCTAAAAACTTCTCGATCTCGCAGATCCCAACCAAAGGGTGCTCCCAAATCAAATTGATTATATTAGTCAGACCATTCGATAATAGGGCCCCCAAAGAAAACTCTATATGGCAAGTTTCAAGTCGGAAAAAATTCATGAAGATTTTATCTAATAGTATACGCGAATGTGATTTTTTTTCGAATATCCGATGGCAAAATCTATTCTTAAAAAATGTGCGGTTACGGGTCTTTGCTCCGATCGAAACATCGCCCACCAGCAGCAAGCAAACGCACTGAAAAAGGCGCGTTGTTCCGAGACGCAAGGATTTTTTTGCGGCAAATTTGGAGTGGTCTCGGAGTGTGACGCGACGGCGATGGGCGTGAATGGCTCCAGAACTCCGGAAGTCGAGGAATTCCACGGTTAAGAGTCGCGGCGCGTGCATGTGCGTACGTTGGTACGTTGCTAGGCTTTAGCCTCGAGTCTTTGGCATTCGCTGATCGCTTCGTGGGTCTGGGTCACGCGGTTACAAAACTTTAAAGCCGAAATAACGGTACGACATGGAGCTACTTCGTGTTGGGTCGGGACAACTGCCGGTGAAGCGTGTCACGGTACAGTTCTTGGTTTATCGCCATTTTTCCGTATCCTTGTTCGATCCGGTCGATCCGAGGAACGCGCCGAGTCTCGTTAATTTCCCGCGGACATCGGAGGCCTCTTGTTTCTCTTTTCTCTCATGTAATTGCAGGTCGCGGCAATCATTTTCGATTCTGTACGCATTCAGCGACGCGAAACAATAATTGTTAGACTCTCTTGTCAGTGTAACTTTTTGTTTTCTGAGAAAGGTTTATGTCTCGTTCACAGGTACGGAACCGTTTCGCGGAACAATCGGGAAGTTAATTACGGGGCGAGCGATTTGGAGTTGATCCACGAGGCGATCGACCAGCGTCGAAAATAGAACCGTCCGCGCGAATCTGTTGCAATTATCGTTCCCAGTGTGAACGGAAACGCAGTTTATCCTATGGGTTGCGATAAACGGACGCTGCACAGAGTGGTATTTGGGCTGAAAACCTGGCCAAAAATCAAAATTGTAAATATTTACATACAGGGTTGTGTTTGCGTCCCAGAATAGATATATAAACATGCAATCACGTGGTGCACCCCTTATCATTGATTACCCATGCAGTCATCCGTGCCTGCGCTTAGAACATAGCATTTGTTCGATAGGCATCTGATTATTCGCAGCATTCCGTTCGTACGCATCTGTTTCTCGTGATAATATTTATTTTGTAAGTGATCTTTGTGGCGAAATTTGTGATGGATATTGTTACGCAAGGTATGTACATTATATTAATCATATTTTTGTCAATATTAAAATTTTTTTGTACGTGTTTTTACCGATCTGCAAGCTTGACTAAAAGTTTTTGGATTTTCATGACTTGTTTGCATATATTAGTGTTTTTAAACATATACCACTCATCGCCACAGCATAAATGTTACGTGTTGTTAAACTTCAGGATATCTAGAATTAGTATACCGCAAAAAAGTTTTCACAAGTCTTCGCATTACAAAAAAATAATGCTCCAAATATAACCCCTTTTGGAGGGCGCGCAGTGGCTCAGTGGATAGAGCGCGCGACTACAAACAATGTGGTCGTGAGTTCAAATCCCACCGCCGTCACCAATGGAAATATTCTTCTATGTGATATTATACTGCGTCGTTGACCATTGGTGGTTCGGAACCCACCGTAATAAACAGTAGGTCCCGCTGAAAAGTAGGCTGAAATAGGCTGAACATTGGCGTGTTAGGTGAGAGTGGACAAAGTGGAAGAAGGAGGAGAATGGTAAAATGGATTTGAAACCCTGAGGGAACCAAATATCAGTACCTACCCTATAACCCCTTTTGGCTGAACTGGACTTAAGAGGACTAAAAATTTTCAAGTTTTCCGTATGCGATGCTATACAGGTTCCTGGCAAGAATTTAGAAGAAGTTAGAACACCGCGCCGCCTATTGGATGTTTGTTTAGCATATGCGCTGAACACCCACCATCTATCCTGCGCATGCGCTCAGCAGTAGACACCCTACAAATATCCAATTTGGCAACGCTCTAACCTGTAAAAAACGCTTAAAATTGCTCATGTTTACACGTGTATAACTTTTCAACCAGTGAACTCCGGTAACCAAAACCTGATTTTTAGTCCTCTTAAGTCGAGTTCAGCGAAAAGGGGTTATATTTGGAGCATTATTTTTTTGTAATGCGAAGACTTCTGAAAACTTTTTTGCGGTATACTAATTCTAGATATCCTGAAGTTTAACAACACGTAACATTTATGCTGTGGCGATGAGTGGTATATGTTTAAAAACACTAATATATGCAAAAAAGTCATGAAAATCCAAGAACTTTTAGTCAAGCTTGCAGATCGGTAAAAATACGTACAAAAAAATTTTAATATTGACAAAAATATTATTAATATAATGCACCTACTTTGCGTAACAATATCCATCACAAATTTCGCCACAAAGATCACTTACAAAATAAATATTATCACAAGAAACAGATGCGTACGAACGGAATGTTGCGAATAAACAGATGCCTATCGAACAAATGCTGTGTTCTAAGCGCAGGCACGGATGACTGTATGGGTAATCAATGATAAGGGGTGCACCACGTGATTGCATGTTTATGTATCAATTCTGGGACGCAAACACAACTCTGTATGTAAATATTTACAATTTTGATTTTTGGCCAGGTTTTCAGCCGAAATACCATTCTGTGCGCTGCACGCTTGCGTCAATACCTGTTTCGGTGCGTAATTTACTAGCTACTTGTCAGAACAGGACTAATCGCGACATCTATCATATCATTGTAAGACAAGTGTCAGTCACGTGATTACACCTGTAATGCGTTCTTAGCTATGTGCGACGCGAAGGTAGCGTCCCGGCGGCTTCTCGTTTAGACTCTTGACCGAGTAACACGTGCTAAACCAAATTGTATTCTAAATATATATTCAAATATATCTCTTCTAACAACAAGTTGCTTTACCCACTCGCAACAATTCCATCACTACTAACCTGGAGTTTACTATTTCGTCCAACGTGGAGTGCATCGAATATAAATATGTATCGTGAAACGCCTAATAGGTACTGCGATTATTGCTCTACGATTTTGCCCGGGAGTGTAGAATCGCTGGCTCCACGGCTCGTTGTACGCGTCGCTTGTGCAGAAGCGATTGTTGGGAAGTTGGAAAGTGGGCGTGTCCGTCCGCGATCTATCTCGCATAAAGAAAGATCGGATCGATCGCCAAGGATACGACCGAGGCTATCGAACAAACGATTCGGTGTCGATTTTTCTTCTGGCCGGAGTCCTTCGAAATCTCCTTTCGGCGATCCGTGATCGACCGGAACACGATCGGCTCGACGCGAGTCGTTACGAGATGCGAGGAGATCGATAACTCGTTTTTCCCGCGGTAAATTCGCTCCACGATTTCCGGCGCGGTCGTAAAAGGAGGCGGGAGAGGATGTACGCGATCGTAACGACGGATATTACGTGTCGTCGCGTTTACGTAAATACGGCGCACCGAGAGCGAATTTTACGGCCGACGACAGTAGGCCACGAGGGAAGAACCGGTTAACGGTGATCGTTCGGTTCCTCGAAGAGTTGTCCACGCAACCGACCAAACGCTCGATCGTCGCGTCGCTCCGCCTCGGAATTCGTGCCACTTAGCCCACGAATTTTTAGATCGACCGCATCTTCGGTGCTCGACGGTATCGACTTTATCGGCCGTATCGGCACCGAGTAACAGCCAGTTCCTTTCGCGGGTTTCCTAATCCATTGTGTTGCGCGACGAAGGTAGGAAAGCACGTGTGCCGTGTCGTCGCGATCGGCGATGACTTGCGACACCTTGCAACGCGTCAGGAAATGAAAATCGTGCCGCGAAAGGTGTACTTTCGTGCGATTGTCCGCGTCCGCTGACGGATACAGGCTGATACAAACTCGGAGAAACTTCGCATAATCGGACAATGAAAAGTTCCTTGCGATCCCTCTACGTAAGTACACGCGATCCTGCCAACGAAAAACTGCTTCCAACCCCGAGTCTCTCGTCGACCGTAGTTCAGAACTTTAGCCGAACGAATCAACTGCGAAGCAACGATGCATCGAAAGCGTTTAGGTCGTCGACGTGTAACAAATTATTTGCAACTACCAGAAAGAGGAAAAAGGACAGAAGAGAGTTAGACGATCGACGCCAATTTCATAGCGATATCGGCAATTTCAAATTGGGTGAAGCAAAGACGACTCGTTAATGGGTTGTTCCTGTTCGCCCAGCTAGGGCTTTCGCCGCGCTCGTTCTCCAACGGAGCTATGGGCGAAAGTCCGACGAGTTTCGTTCGTTGTCATTCGAGTCGAAACAACGGTGGACGGTGACCCGCGAAGGTACACGCGATACGTGGATTGTGTAATCGACAGTAGCGTAGAATCGTGTTCTGTCGCCAAACTACCCGCGGTCGATCGTGCACACCGATCGGATCGAGATCGGATGGAAGTAACGAGCGGCGCGACAGATCGAAATTTCACCTGCGTCGGGCGTGGAAGCTCGATCCGTGCCCCACCCACGTGTGCTGTGTTTGCCGAGGCATAGGTTGCCTACGAGCGCGAGTTTCGCGTGCTTCCGACAATGAGTGTAGCCAGACTCGGCCCGGTTAAATGTTACGACCGTCTCACTGGCCTGGCTCTCGATGGAAACGTGCCTCTAGCGCTGCGTTCGACACGCTTCCTCTTTCCTCCCGCGAGAAGGAAAGAAAACCGTTCGCCTAGAATCTCGAGGACGCTTTTATTTGCCCGGTTGAACGAGTTAGCACCGACCACCGGCTATATCGGAGCCTATTAATCGACCTATCAACCCCTATCCTTCTCGTCCGACGTTCTCGCAACAGCTCTGCGAACGGATCAGAGCCGTGCGAACCAACCTCTCCCACAAACGCACACGGTACACAGGTATTCGCGACCGCTCGCAACTCTCAACGATCGCTGACCATTCTATTTACGAGTTAACCATGGAAATCACGGCTCTTGGCGCTTCTGTCAGCACATTCGAGTTACCTCGTCGCTGCAGAATCAACGTGTAACCTCTTCGCCACGGCAACATCGGCCAGCGGAAAGCTGTACAAGACGATAACGTTCGGCGCCGAAGCGATGGACGTACGGTTGTATACAAATTCTTTGGTAAATAAGAAATCACAGTAATCCTGCGAAGTTAGAGCGATTATTCTCGATCAATTTTATCAAAGTGAATGCTAACACGTTAGCTACCATTGTTTGTTTCAGTGCTTATAGATTCCACGAATATCATGCTTGTTCTATGACTTTGTGGCGGCTACTTCCTATGCTCGTCAACAGAGGGACATTACGACAACACCTTTCCCGCTAGTACCCGAATCTTCCTCTGTTTGTATATATACCGTCCTAAACTGTCCTTACGACATCCCGCGTCTAAGGCACGGGTCCGCTAGATAGCCTGACCGATGAGTCCTCTAGCGGGGGCCTAAGACGAAACGCCTCCTTCTCCTTTTTCCTCCTCTCATACACCTTTCAGCCGCCATAACTTTTAACACGTTCACGCCGGGGCTGATTTTCATGTGTTTTGCTGTGAGGCGGCGCTTAAATTAATGCCGCGCTTCATCTGGCGGCGCGCGATTTTTGCCTGTTCAGACCTGCATACGCGTTGTTATTAATTATAATTGTAATTAAAAATAAATGTTTTTAATGAAAATACGTTAAATTTTAATTATTCTAATTTTCAGCGTCTAATAGCACAATCGAATGCGTACCACCGGTGGTACGCGCCGCCCGATGAGACAATCTAGTGCGGGCCACCGGTGGCCCGCGCCGGCGTGAACGTGTTAAATAACAGCATACATAAAATGATCTTGACTGGTTTTATTTAAATTGCGACATTGTCGACGTCACACGTGTATGGCAGCGGACGTGTTACAAAGACTAGTAATTCGCGTGTTTGGTCGATTCGATTCGAGTTGATGACTATAGCCGTTGACGAGTTCCACATACGATTAAAGTTGTCGAAGGTGTTCGGAAGAATGTCAACAGGGTGTCGAAAGAAATCTCGAATCGCGGACCACGAGAAAACGTACCAGAGAAAATTGAATGTTTCGAGTTAATAAATAGATAATGGCTGCCTGTAAATCCGGCAGACCATCCCCTTCGTTAACACGTACAACGAGAAGGCAATAAACGCATACCGAAAGCAACAACAGAGAGCAATTATCGTCCTCGAAGCTGTAATTTTCTGGTAATTGCCCTAACGCCAAAGATACGTCCTTCCTACGCGTTTTTTGTCCAGCACGGAGCGGCACGCGGATGAAAGTTGAAGCCGGTGTTGTGGCGTTGCGCGTTGCCCATTGCCCGTTGCTTTGGTCGCCGAGGAAGGAATCGTGCTTGGCTGTCGATGACGCAAACGGGCCGCGGTACGTTTACAAAATTTTTCTGAATACTCGATTCGTCGTGTCCGAATCGAAAGTGCCTCGAGCTCACGGCGCGCGAAATAACCGTCCAGCAAGAAAATAAATCGCGTTCCGGGGTACCGATCACCGTGTGTCCACGTGTTTTCAGCGAGTTAATCGCTCGAGACTGCTATTTCTAAGTACTTACGTACATGTACGATTTCAGAGATTTAGATTAACTTGGAGACTTTGAGAGCTACGCTCGATTGTCAGGAAGAAATTGACGTCATTGGATTCCGCGTGGTAAAAGAAAACGAATTGTTGCAAATTGTTGAATTTAGAAGAATTCCTAGCGTTGCGAAACTGTTCCTTGACTATTTAGCGAACATTAAAAGGGTTAATTGCGCATCGCGAAGGTAATATCGCACGCGACGAAGAAACGGTGTCCGTGCTATCAAGGTGTTTCATGTAGGTCACCTAGGAGAATAAGAGTTACAAAAGGCGAGACTCGCTTCGACTCGCCCGACCAGTTCCGTTCAAAACCGAGTCGAAACAAGAATCGATTCTCGGTCGGGGGAAACATGAAATTGATCGGACCCAGCCCCAAACCGCCGTGCGACGCACGGCCGTCAGAAACGGCGAACACGAATTCACCCCATTTCCGCTTTCACGCTCAACGAGTACGCCTCTGGTCTGTGCACGGTCGGCCGCGCCGGTTTTGCAGCTTTTGCCGAATCCCGAATTCCAAATTGCGAATCACCTCGATCGCGTCGACCTCTGCTCGTTCCACGAGCGAAACGTCCTCGAACGAAAATAGCTGGTCGTTTTTCCCTTCGCTAAAAAGACATGAAACATTCGGATAGAATTCGCAAGGTTTAGGCCAGCAGAGACGGGCAAAGCGACAGGAACCTGCGCGCGTTTTATTCGAGGCGGATACACCGGGTGACCTCGAGACACCAGAAAATCCGCGTGGACGAGAACCGAGTGGGCGGTACCTGTTTCGCTCGCTTGTATTCCTTTCCTCGGCGTCCGTGGACAAACACTCGGAGAAACAGATGGAAATCGAGGAGCGCTCGACGGATCCGAAATTCCTGCGCTCCATTCCGGCGTCGATATTCGATCACGAGCGCGCGCGGTTCAACGGACTTCGAGATATTCGTTTTTCGTTCGATATTCGTTCGACGAGATTACAGAAATACCGGAGAAATAGCGGAGAAAGAGAGTCTAATCTACCTACTCCTTTCCTCGTTAGCATACGTTTTCCCCTGGCAATAAGAAAAGAGAAGACCGCGTTTCACCCGGCGCAAAGTATCGGCTCGAATGTCTAGTATTTCTATAATAATCTTCAAATCTTGCATGTCGACGGTCGCTTTCTTCGAATACCTTGTGCCATATGAAACGAAACGGAACGAAACGAGTAGCAAACCGAAGCGTACGTGCTCGAGCAACGATCGGCTGGCGGATCGATGAATCGGGGTCTCTCGGCTTTGGAGAAATGCGGCGCGGCGGCTGAAATGTTACGATACGTGCCTTCTGCGCCCACGACGAGGATCCCCAGAAGGGACAGGAGAATCTCTCGCGTCATCCTCGAAGTATCGTTCTTTTTTTTTTTGTTCTGGTCTCGACGAAAGGCGGGATCACATTGAGAGTTCCTTGGCAGTGGTCGCGATCATTCGCGATGTGGGCACGATTCACGATGCCCGCTACCGGAGAACACTCTTTATCCGCGCACCTCGCGGCAACTTTCACGAGAAGTTTCTTTGTTCGGCGGGAGCGCGCGCACCACCGATGAAAACTCGTTTCGAGTTTGCAACGTGCGCTTGTTTGTCCGTTAATGCAACGAGTCGCGCGTGTTTACACCGAATGTTCGCAGCCGACCCGCGGATCCAGGAAAAACCGTCCTCCGTTCGCTGGTCCGTTGCGCGTTGTTCGCTGTTCGCGGAGCCGCGAGCTATTCTTTGGTTGCCACCGGGGTCGAGGCGTTGAACGATCGTCCTTCCATCGTTGTCTCAATTTGTCCGATGCTGACACCGATCGTTCGCGATGATTCGCACGCGATCGATTTTTTCCAGAATCTTCATGTCTCTCCGCGTCACGATCTCTGGTTGAACGCGTTCCTTCGATTCTCCGATCGAGTAGAATTACCGCCTGAAAAGCCACCACCGATTCGCGGCAACGTCGATTCACCTGTTACCGAAGACCGAGAGCGAACACTTTCCCGACAGAAGACCAAAGACCGTTAAGCGCGACGCGAGGACGGCATTTTCGCTGGCCGTTTGGTCGAGCGTCGACCGACTATGACGATCCGTTCCCTTCACTAGCCGTCCGACGAGTGCCACGGGCCTCGGGTCTCTTGTACTCCTTCGACATTATGAAAGTACGGTGTGTACCTTGCTGTGCACGTCGTATACCGTGCATCCAGTCGGGCTACTACGGGGGAACCTACGCTCGACTACTCTCGACTTTTCGCCTTATGACCGGCTGCGGGAATAGACGTCTTGCACCACCAGACACCACCTTTGTCTCGCTTTTTCTTTCCTCTTCTTTTCGCCGAGAAACGATTCCGGCTTCTTACGCGCGAAATATCCCATTTTTAGCAGGTATTCCATGTTGGTGGAACGGTCGTTCTCCGTTTCTCACCAGGAGTGAGTCGATGTTAAATTGGAACAAATATGGTTGTAGCATTTACAAATCTGTTCAGCGAAAAAGATTTTGGTTAAAATCGCGCGTCTAAATTAACACGAGAAACAGATGAGAATAGACAACATTACCATATATCACAATTCTATATGCATTATGACAAGCGTACGCGCTTTTACAGTCGAGAATTCATACAACGAATATCTTCCATGACGAAGCAGTTGTAAATAGCTCTTTCACTAGAAATGCAACTACGCGGATAGAATAATTCGTCCTCTCTCGTCACGATCCCGATCGAGAAGACGGCTTGCTTGTCCGCGAACGCGATACATTTTTATCGCGGTCCGCTCGTACGTATCGTACGCGTATCCGTAACGCTTTCAAGGTGAGACAATTAACATACGATCGAGTAGTTGCAGAAACTTTTACTCGAACCTGATCGCAGTTCGCGGACGGACCGATCGATCGATTTAGAAAAAGGTAATTGCTTCCTCCTGCTTGGCGAGCGAGCGTAGAAATTTACGGAGGCGTTACAAATTACGTCGAATGGAACTTCTACAATAACGCGAATACTCGCATGTGTGCATTAACGATTATCTACTTAAAAGCTGATACATACTGTGTTTCTTCCGCGAACAAGTAATCGGCGGTAGCATTAGCAGACGCAAAACATAATGCCGTAAATAGCCAACTTTCCATTTCGAAGTGCTCCACTTGAATGTTCACCTTGCATAATTTAGCAACTTCATTATTTCTTGTACTACTGATTTTTGTCGGTGTATAAAATCCCCGATCTAGTCATGAGATAATGCAAGACTGCAACGGTATGCGTTACATCACGATCGACATTTTGAATGAAGCTGCAGCGATCGAAGGTTATTTACTTATTTCCTCTTGAAATCACAAAGATTCCATCTTTCGAATTTCTGAATATGCGACCGTTGCGAGCGTGAGAGAAAACGGAGAGATCTCCATCTGTTGTCGCGTTTGTTTAATTTGCTGCGTTCAGTTCCAGTAAGCGCAACCCTCTTTCCGCGTCGTTTATTCAACTGGTTGACGCCATGAAAACGGTGAAGTCCTGCGTCAGCTGCCTACGTCCTGGCAACTCGTTTTCCTCGGAAAAAAAACCGGCGAGTCGCGCCGGCCGTGGTCAGTGACGACGAAATGGTTCTCGACATCGAGACACCGCCGCGAATCAGTGATTCCCATTCCCGATGGTATCTTGGACACCTGCTCGAGAAACTCTCTTCCGCCGCGCCGCGACGCGCGACTTTAAACAGGAGCGCGTTGCGTGTTCGAACGGTATTTTCTTGCTCATTAGTAACGCGACCCGATCTTCTGTTCTTTGGAACATCGTCCATCCGAGCCTGTCGGGGAACAAGGTCGTTCGGATAACAAGGTCTCGTTACCTATTTTCATCAATCGTCCTTATTACGTTCCAATAATGGTATTCGTATAACTGAAAGTACGCCGGAACCTATTATTAGTTCGGTATAACAGTAAGACAAAAACTTGTTCTACCGTGCGTTAAAGGAAACATAATTCAATCTAATTGTATTCCATAACTTATCGTATCTACTTCTCGCATTTTTTATTGGTATAGATGCGCAAAAATCTGCAAACTATTCGTTGGCAATAGTCACCGGCTAAAACGCAGCTGGATCTCGTGGATTATAATATAATTTGCTTGATAAATCGAACCTAGATGTGCTGCTTTTCTCTAATTCCCCTTCCCTCTGTAGGCGAGACACTGCTTTTTCTCACCTTGTAGAAAGTAAATAGAGTGAATGCATTTTAATGAATTTATAACGAATGCCGGATATTGCATTCTTTATGATTACATCAGCAAAAGAATTGTCCCAATTCAGCCGGCAGTTCTCAGCTACCACGGAGACCAGTTTCCAATCTCAGATCGTTCAAAATAGGTAAAAACTGAAAGAAAATTTGAGTAGCCTTTAGCAGAAGAATTTATCCCAAGGACAAGAAGCTTGTTCAGAAACCGTAACATTCGAAGGAAGCGACGCGACGTGGACAACGCAGACCATGAGTGCCCTCTGCTAAGGCATATGCTCGAACAGGAGAAGGCAATTTGTCTTTCCACAAAGGCAAGCAGATAATTGGTAGAACGGAAAAAGTCTGTAAATCAAAGGTAACGCGGTTTCGGGCATGCAGAACCGAAAAGCGCGTCTTCATTGTTCCCGCGGTATCTACCCACGCATTAAGAGACATCCCCGTTTGCGTAGAGACGGCCAGGATTGCAAAAGGATATGAAAACCTTAGGGTGGTGTCTCGGACGGAAAAAAAAGGTTGAAAAACACTGCTATAAGGTTACACCGACTTTACCGTTAAACCCCTCCCTACTGTCTCTCTTACCACATCGAGTTCCCCACCTGAGTCACGATGTCCCTCGCGCGGCGCGCGATCGCGTTTCCACTCTGCTCACCCAACTTTTCTACTCTCTCGTTTCATCCTTTCCCTCCTGTCCTTCTCGCAGCTTCGGGCTCCATCCTTTTCCTTTTTTATCAACGGTTATACGTCACCGGCAGAAGTGCGAGCCCGAGAGAGTCCGAGAGCACTCGAGCTTGGGCCCCTTTCACCTCGGCCGAGCCACGGGGTCTTCGTTTCGGCTTCTCAAAGAAACGAAATACGCCAGAATGGCCAGAATTCAGCAGATCACCGAGCAAATGTCCACGCGATCTTGCACGCTCTCCTGCAAATAGATATAGCACGAGCAATTTGTTCTACTTTCAGGAATAACTATAACCATTAAATATGGTTCAACGAATGTAATATGCTTGGTCGTTGCAGGAATTCTCAGTGAAACAAAGTGATAGTAAGTACGTGCCCCGAAGAGTGCGAACAAATGAAAATTGGTCTACAATTACTCGAAATAAGGTAATTGTATTCTGCAGGAATGGATGGGACTTGGGCCCATTTTGACTTATTGTAACAAACGTTCTAACTATATTCGAATTTTTTCAGGGATTAGTTTTAGTTATTAGCTATTTACATTAATTGCTATACTCGCTTCAAAGGCGTAGAATAAAGAACATATACAATAAAACAAAATAGTTGCATGAAAATTTGATATAGCCACGACTGTATCAAGCACAAACATCTTCGTCGTGCTTTTGTCCATTTTTCATTGAAGATTTATTGCATACATTGTTATTGAGAGAGTATACATCGAGGCAATAATGTTTAAAGAACGTACGTTTAGAGCAGTTGTGTGATATTTTAACAAGAACATTAAAAGATTGTTAAACAAAATACAGCAAATCGATACTCGAACACCCAGTGGCCTACAGAAGGCTGAGTGCTGCGGATCTATTAGGTGAGTTATTGTATCAGAGAGGAATGAGAGTGCTCACGCCCGGGTTTTGCCCGTGCCCAGTGTACTGCTGCCCCCTAGTCTAAATCTAGCCTGGAAAAGTATAATGGTACTACAGTATTTTATGCAGTTTCCTAATTAGAGAGATACGGAGTATGATATAATTCCTTTCATATTAATTTTGTGCAGTGAATGAATATTTTGGACCCAAAGAGTGGCGGGTTTTTGAACTGTGCCTGCTGAAAGCTAAAAATGTGAAAAATTGGAGATATTGTTGATGATGACAATACCCATAAGTAGGTTCTGATCCCGACTAAAAGTTAGTTCCGATTCGGGAGTTAGAGGGGGCCAAAGTGGAGTCTGGTTCTGTTCCAAGCTAACAAAGTTAGTTCCGACACCGACGAGATACTGTTAAAGACAGCCAGCCTTACGGGAGTTCGTGTGCCCGAATAATTCAAGCGTTCTCTTACGCCCTCTAGGATATATTTTGGCTGGAGTAAGAAACAGAAGGCCACCGACGATATTTCGTCGGTGCAGAAGGCCTCTGAGGAGATTCTTGAGACGGTGAGACGGCAGACAGCAATGAGATCAGATGTTACATTCTCGAACAAACATTTTGGTGTTGGTTTTTAAGGCTTAAAATACTAAAAGTAAAATTAATATCAAAGACAAAAAATCCTAGAAATTTTGTACGTAAGAAAGTATGAAAGCATATTTAGGAAAATCAATATTCAATAATTCCTACCTCTGAATTCATACGAAATACCTCATTTTGTAATTTAAAAATATTTCATAAACAAACATTATTTCCTTACACTTTTTAATAATAATTGTTCTAAGAATCGATCTCTGGAAACATACATATGTTGAAAAACAGATTAACGTTTATTTGACATACTATATCGAATAATATAGAGTTCGAAAGAGACTCGCGAGGATAAATTAATATAATACATATAATATAATTGTAGGAGCATCGATGCAAACAGCGATTAAAAAATAAAAACATTATTTGTCACGCGACAAAAGAAATGATTATGGTTATCTGTATTCGACACGCGTCGAATAAAGTTTTATTCGATGAAAATTTATTCGGCGAATAAAGATAATTTTTTTATTCATCGTTAGCGGTGAATAAAGTTATCATTTTCATCTGTATCTTTATTCGACGTTTTATTCGAGTTCGAATAATTTTCTGAGCCGCGTTCGAATGCTATAGCGAAGACCGAGCAGTCAAAGATTGGCACATGCGTTACAATGTATCGCCCAATAACCAGAGCAGGGATCGAATAAACTGTGAACTCTCATAAATAGAAGTTCTTTCTGGATATGTTGCTACCGTAAAAATTTGTTCGATGTCCTTTTTCAATTTCCAAAGAAACCTGAAATTTTCGAATTCTTATGTTTTCCTTTTTTGTAAATAAGATTTTCAACCGAAAAATCGGCAAAAATTCTTAAATATATATGTCGATAATCGCAATTCGTCAGATTTTTTCAATATTTTTGCATGCAATTAAATACGGGTGATTGGCCGAAAACCATTAAAACGGGACTGCTCTAGGTAGGTCCTTTAAAGAGAAAATATTCCAAATTTAATTATAAAAAAATATTTTAAATAGGAAGTTAAATTTTGACAAATAAAATAAGATTAGATTAGATATAAAATAAGACATTCAGCGTTCAAGAGAGACTGTTCCGCGATCACATGCCGAACCGAGAAAAGGACGGAGTAAAGCTCGAGGGCCTGGGTCGCCGAGGAGTGTAACACAATACGGGTCGGGTATATCGGTGTGAGACCACTACTAATCCAACAACAAAACTTCTTTATTTTTTATTATTTTTTTATCGGATTTTCACAAACATACTTGTAGCATTTTTCTGATGAAAATGATACGAAATATGATGTAATTCCGATGATATTTACTCCTGTAATGAACGGCGAAAGGTTCGGGTGCAAGGAAGGACAGCGTATGGGAAAGAAAGAGACGCGGAGAGTCCTACTTTTAAACCTTCGCGTTCGACTGCTCGATTTTCGCCGCGTCGCGCGTCGCACAATGGTCCGAATCGAAGAATTAGCTGTTCACAACTATTGTAGTCGTTGAATTCAGCCCGACGTCAGCAATAACATTATTAAGTAAAAAATATATAGTGACGATTAGAAAATCAAGGAGACCTTACAATTTTATCGAATAAAAAAAATTGTTTTATGTAAGGCATGCAGATGTCTTAGAACTCAGATCGTACGTGTCCAAAACTACCGTAAAAGTGCGTATCAATACAAATAATTTCGCTCGGAGTTCGTCGATGCTTTCGCAAGCAATGTCAAAGTATTCTGCCCTCCCGAGTCCTTCGGCTTCCACCTTGTTTCGAGCTTCGCCTTCCGGGGTCTGGTGCATCAACGTGACGCCTAGGCTGGTCGTAATTCTGGGGCGGGGCGTTTTACATTTAATTTTTTATATTGAAATTTATAGAAGAGTGACTACCGAGTAATTTTTATCAGAAACATTTTTTGTCAGAGCACTGGAAATGCTTGAAAAATTACAATAACGTGTGAATAATGAATGATATTTAATGTATTCTTGCAACAACAGGTGATATTTGAAATCTGTCTTCACATCTGTAATTCTTACACGAAGCCACACAACTTTACCATGTACAGTATTTCATCGATAATGGTCCACAACACGGATCTGCGCAGGGACGTTCGTAGTATAATAATTTGAATTTTTCTTTCGATAGCACATTGTTAAAATAATTGTTTAAATAAATAGATTTTATAATTTGTTTCTATATTCATTATTTGTATTGTTATTTCAATTATTTATTGTTAAAATAATTGATTAAATAAATAAATTTTTACAATTTGTTTCTATGTTCATTATTTGAATTATTTCGATAATTTATTGTTCAAATAATTGTTTAGACAATTTACACGTATTTACATATTTCATATAGGAACACGTTTCTATAGAGTATAAAAATTTATAATCTACAGTTTTTATAATCTATAGAAATGTGTTTCTATATTCATTATGTAAATACTTGTACATTCTTTAAATAATTATTTTAACAATGAATTATTGAAATAATTCACATAATGTATATAGAAACAAAATATGAAAAGATATTCATTTAAACCATTATTTTAACAATAAATAATTGAAATAATTGAAATAATGAACATAGAAACAAATTGTAAAAATTTATTTATTTTAACAATAAATAATTGAAATAACAATTCAAATAATGAATATAGAAACAAATTATAAAATTTATTTATTTAAACAATTATTTTAACAATGTGCTACCGAAAAGATAATTCAAATTATAAATATGTTATCTAAACAATAAATTATTGAAATAATTCAGATGGCGAATATAGAAACAAATTATGAAAATTTATTTCTTTTATCCGTTAACTGGAAACGAATCAAAGGTTCGAAGGTTCGAAGGTCCGAAACTTCGATTTTCATCACCTTCAAAGTTCCCTTCGTTCCTTCGAATCCTTCGAAGCTTCGAAGAGTCGAAGCTTCGGAAAAGTAACAGTCCTAGTTTATACGCGAGGAATATCATTGTCTGAGGTTTGCCGAACGTAGAGAAGGATAGCCGAGCTCGAGAGGCCTCGGTCACCGAGAAATGTAAACATACCTAATTCGAATTTCCAACTTCTTTATTTTTCATTATTTTTTTATGGGACTTCGATGACCATATTTGTGGCATTTTTCTAATAAAAATCATACCAAATGTGATATAATTCCGATGATATTTACTTGTGTAATAGACAATTAAAGTTTCGGGCGCGACGAAGGATAGCGTATGAAAAAGAAAGAGACGCGGAGAGTCGCAGTCGGCGGCACAGTTCAAAGGCTCGCACGTCCTCACAATGTATTACCAAGGAATAGCTTTTTTATTATTACTTACTTTTTTATGAGACTTGCGATTTGTGGCATTATTCTGATTAAAATGATACCAAACACGATATAATTCGGATCATATACAGGTGTATGGTCATTATGTACAGGTCAGGTACATAACATCGGTGAGGCAACAGTAATTCAATGATGATACTTTTTCATTTTTAGTTAATCTTTTAGGAGACTTTTATCATCATATATGTAATATTTCTCTGATCAAAATAATTGCATTTAATAATTGCAGACAGTGCTGTCGAGCATTAGAAGTGGTATTATCGGAAAAATAAGTAATAAAAATTACGTTTCTGCTTTCTACTAAGGATCTCGATAAGAACGATTGAATTTGATCGTTTCTTGTAGATTGTATTTATTCTACCTTTTTATTCTACAATTATTATAGAAAATTTTTTTTGTCTTTAAGAAAAATTATTTTATAAATATCCCATTAATTAAATTAAGTGTAAATTCTGATATTTTATAAATTCCTACATCTACAGGCTATCGATTATAAAACAGTGATTCCAATGCTGAACAATAAGGAAAATAAGTAGGCGATAAGAATTTAATGAAATTATACAATAATATGTAATTATTTTCCAAGAAAAAACAGAATAGATAATGACATTCTTCATTTATTTATTACCTAAGGTATTACAACCATTTACCTCTACGCCACTCATGCAGTCGTGCGCAGTTGACGAGCAAATGGTCTATGTAGGTAGAGAGCGCGGAACTTTTAGCACCGTGGAACTTCATAAGTCTACTTTATCCATTCCACGAAACCACCGGCGATGCCATCGGACCCGTTACCGACCGGTTTGAGAGCCCATCAGAGCCCACTTTTCGGCGCAACCGAATACACGGGGGCTGGATGTCTTTAACAGTATCTCGTCGGTGGTTCCGATTCGAACGTTAGAAGGTAGACATTGCATGCAGTGCATTTTTCTGTCTACGGTTCTGAATTACCGACTCTGTAGAAAATGTTTTAGTACGATAGCGGACTCTATCGAAATGGAACGGTCAGGTGGTGAACTACATGAGGTTGCAACACATAAAGTGTGTGTCTGAGGAGGCTCGATTTTACAGCGTTGTCAGCTTTAAAACACAATTGTATTCGTACAAAAATACTCCGCATATTATTCACTTGTGCCGCCTATTTTTTTACAGGACTTCGAACCCGCTGGTAAAAATTTGGCGAACATGATAAAGAAGTTTGTATCCGACAAGGACGAACTTATGCACATTTAAGAAGAGAAAGAAAGACAGACACAGAGCTGCTGAATACTGTGCACACTCGACAGAAAATTTATTAGTAACACACATGTGAGGAATTGTTTACAAATATTTGCAGTTAGGAAATATAGAATAGACCTTCAGCTACTTTCACATATAGTTTATCGTCACATTTTATTTCAGACTAAATAGTTATAAACAATTATTTTATGTCTCGTTCTAAAATAAACTCAAATAATTTAACAGATCTCTGGTAAAAAATAATCTTCCTTGTGATCGGAGGATCTAGAATGATGTCTCAGCTACATTTCTGTTGCAGTTTTATGTAGATTCGACGCCTAGTTAATTAGTTATTTACGATTTCCAGAGAGGTGACACAACGATTTGTGTGTTTACCTTTGACAAATACTCGGACTCTCCTTGTCTTAATCATTGCGGGCATAGAAGATAGAAGTTACCTCCACAAAAATTGTTGATAAATTACTTGAGGTAATTTTTATAATTAGCTCTCGAAGAATATAGAATGGACCTTCGGCAACATTCATGTATAGTTTTCAATTCGATTCTAGAAGAGATTAATTAGTTATAAATAATTTTTGTTACTCTTGTTCTAATGAAACTGTGCATACTAGTGAGAATTGAATATCTTGTATACTCCGAATGTTCATGCATAAAAGTTAATCTTCTGGATCTAGAGTTTTATTACTTACTTCTACTAAAAAATTAGATGGCAAGATGGTCAACGGAGTGCTCGTCAACATCATCGACAAAAGAAATTGTTTCAAATATTAACCAGCTGGAGGTAATAAATTTATCAGTGAATTGTGTTCGATAAATTAATGCACGCGAATATTCATGTGTCAGAAGATATTCAATATCTCGAGTTCCATTACATATTTTTGCTGAAAAATTAGATGGTCAGATAGTCGAGGGAGTGCTTATCGACATAATTAGCAAAATAAATTGTTATAAACATTAAACAGCCAGAGATAGTAACTTTATTAATTACATTTGCTTGATATAATATTGTTTGGTAATATTCATGTTTTAAAAGTTACTCTGTATCTCGAGTACTATTAGCAATTTTTACTTAAAAATAAGATGGTAGATAGTCAAGAGGATGCTTGTCGACATCGTTGGCAAGAGGAATTGTTATAAACATTATACAGCCAGAAATAATACATTTATCAATAATTATTATCACGGCGATCGAGATCTACCAAAATTAGTTGGGGTGGGGGATCGCTGCGCATCACTGCTTACCTAAGCTCGCGGAACGCGCACAGTCAGTCAGTCGGGCCGGGGGCTCCGGCAGGAGCGGAAGAGCTCCGGGACCAGGAGAGTCTTCGGCTACCTTGGGGCTGACCAGGGGTCCTCCAGACGTACCCTGGCCTCTCCTGCCTACCTTGGGGATGACCAGTGGTCCTCCAGAAGCACCCAGGTCTACCCTTACCTACCTTTAGCGGCTTAGGGTTGACCAAGGGTCCTCCATCAGTGGTCTACCTTTGCCTACCCCGAGGTTGACCAGTTGTCATCCAGAGCTACCCTAGTCTATCCCTGCTTACCTACCAGCTGGCTTAGGGTCGACCAAGGGTCCGTCACCAGTGGCCTAAATTGGTCTACCCTGACATTGACCAGTGGTCATCCAGAGCTTCCCTAGCCTACTCCTGCTTACCTTCAGCTGGCTTAGGGTTGACCATGGATCCTTCACCAGTGGCCTACCTTGGTTTACCCTTTCTTACCCAGAGGTTGACCAGTGGTCATCCAGACCTACGCGGGCCTTCCCTTGCTTACCCTGAGGCTGACCAGTGGTCCTCCAGGAGTACTCTAGTCTACCTTGCCTACCTCCAGTTGGCTTATGGTTAACCAAGGGTCCTCCACCAATGGCCTGCCATTGTTTATCATGGCCTACCTTTAGCTAGCTTAGGGTAGTCCAAGGGTTATTTAAAACTTCCTTGGCCTACTTTAAGCTAGCTCGGGGGGGGCCATGGTCTCTTCAATGCTGTCTTCGTTTACCTTGGGTTCTGAGCCGGTCCAGTTTCAGTATCCGGCATGATGTCAGTACCGTGCTGATCGGTTCAGAGAGGGTAATCATTGCAATGGCTTCGCATCTTTGAGTGAGTCATTTCGTCACTACCTTATCACTATATTCGTCTGTAGAAGTAGTAGTATAGAGTAGTAGTAAAGTGTAAAAGTAGTTAGTTGCATGCATGGGCAGGCCTCGCCGCCCCAACGATCAGCCGAGATGGGAACATCCGCGATTTGCACTAGCGTTGCGTGAAAACCACGCGTTGAATTTAGTCAATTTTGAACAGAGATTAAAGCTAACATTACGGTATAGATTGTTTACAGCGTAGCGTTGCGAATCACAAATAGTCGCGGTTCAAAATTACATTTCAATTTGATAACTGCGCTTTCAAAGTTCATATTGTTGTTGTTTTACATATAATCTAAAGTAATCGTTTTTTGGATCTCTGTTCGTTGAATTAGCGTTGCGCACTAAAAGTTCGCGTTTGTTTTCGAGTCTTTCGACTTTTCAGGCTCCCATGCTCGAGCTGCAACGATCAACTGTGAGATGGGCACATCCGCGATTTCAAGTAGTGTTGCGAAACAAATTGTTACACGCGTTGTACTAGTATCCATTTTTAAAGTTGATGAAATGTCTAGTTAATGTTGCAAATAAATAGTCATAATTTAAAGTAGTTCTAAAGATACCTGTTTAGAATTTTAGACGTTAGAGTTTTAAATTTCTGTTTTAAATAGTAATTTAAATTCGATTTGTTGAATTAGTGTTGCGCATCAAAAGAATCGCGTTTGCAATAGAATCTTTCGATATTTCAGGCGCCCATGCTCCAGTTGCAACGATCAACTGTGAGATGGGTACTTCCGCAATATCGAGTAGCGGTGCGAAACAAATTGTCGGAATGGGGCCGAAGGAGCAGACGAGGATTCATGCCAAAGATGCCGGACAAACTGTCATTCAAAAGGACAATCAGTGCAACGTCTTCGCATCTACGAGTGAGTCATTTTATCACTACCTTGACGTTATACTCGTGTGTTGAAATAGAGTTGTAGTAGAATGTAAAAGTAGTTAGTTGCATGCATGGGCAGGCCTCGCCGCCCCAACGATCAGCCGAGATGGGAACGTCCGCGATATGCACTAGCGTTGCGAAAAAAGTACGCGTTGCGTTAGTCGATTTTGAACAGAGATCAAAGTTAGCCTTTCTTCTAAATATAATAGTAGTCTCTATCAACGATATAGCTCGTTTAAAATATAGCGTTGCGAAACAAATAGTCGCGATTCGTTTTGCAGAAACTGTAGAGTAATCTTTTTTGGATCTCTGTTCATTGAATTAGCGTTGCGTACCAAAAGTTCGCGTTTGCTTTCGAGTCTTTCGACTTTTCAGGCTCCCATGCTCGAGCTGCAACGATCAGCTGTGAGATGGGCACATCCGCGATTTCGAGTAGTGTTGCGAAACAAATTGTCACACGCGTTGCACTACTATCACTTTTAAAACTTGATTAAATGTGTAGTAAATTTTGCGATTTAAAGTAAATATAGACATACATTCTTATTTAAATAGCAATTTGAATTTCGATTTGTTGAATTAGCGTAATCTTTTTTGGATCTCTGTTCGTTGAATTAGTGTTGCGCACCAAAAGTTCGCGTTTGCTTTCGAGTCTTTCGACATTTCAGGCGCCCATGCTCAAGCTGCAACGATCAACTGTGAGATGGGCTCATCCGCGATTTCGAGTAGCGTTGCGAAACAAATTGTCACACGCGTTGTACTAGTATCAATTTTTAAAGTTGATCAAATGCCTAGTTAATGTTGCGAATAAATAGTCGCGATTTAAAGTAATTTTAGAGACACCGATATAGAATTTTAGACGTCAGAGTTCTTTTCTTATTTAAATAGTATTTTGAATTTCGATTTGTTGAATTAGCGTTGCGCATCAAAAGGATCGCGTTTGTATTAGAATGATTCGATATTTCAGGCGCCCATGCTCCAGTTGCAACGATCAACTGTAAGATAAGAACATTCGCGATTTTAAGTAGCGTTGCGAAGCAAATTGTAACACGCGTTGTAATAGTATAAATTTTCAAAGTTGCCTTAATGTGTAGTTAATGTTGCGAATAAATAGCCGCGATTTAAAGTAGTTTTCGCAGTACCGATCTAGAATTTTAGACCTTAGAGTTTTAAATTTCTTATGTAATTTGTAAGAATGGTAATACTTAATTTTGTAAGACTTTCAAAGTTCAACTTTACCAAATTGATACAATATTTTTGTCTAGAAATTGATATTTCTCAAGAAATTGATATATTTGTCTTGAAATTAATATTTATTTCTGGAAATTGTTATTTATTTCAGGAAATTGTTATTTATTTGAGGAAATTGTTATTTATTTCAGGAAATTGATATTTATTTCAGGAAATTGATATTTATTTCAGGAAATTGTTATTTATTTCAGGAAATTGTTATTTATTTCAGGAAATTGTTATTTATTTCAGGAAATTGTTATTTATTTCAGGAAATTGTTATTTATTTCAGGAAATTGTTATTTATTTGAGGAAATTGTTATTTATTTCAGGAAATTGATATTTATTTCAGGAAATTGATATTTATTTCAGGAAATTGTTATTTATTTCAGGAAATTGTTATTTATTTCAGGAAATTGTTATTTATTTCAGGAAATTGTTATTTATTTCAGGAAATTGTTATTTATTTCAGGAAATTGTTATTTATTTCAGAAAATTGAAATTTATTTCAGAAAATTGAAATTTATTTCAGAAAATTGAAATTTATTTCTGGAAATTGAAATTTATTTCTGGAAATTGAAATTTATTTCAGGAAATTGATATTTATTTCAGGAAATTGATATTTATTTCAGGAAATTGATATTTATTTCAGGAAATTGATATTTATTTCAGGAAATTGATATTTATTTCAGGAAATTGATATTTATTTCAGGAAATTGTTATTTATTTCAGGAAATTGTTATTTATTTCAGGAAATTGTTATTTATTTCAGGAAATTGTTATTTATTTCAGGAAATTGTTATTTATTTCAGGAAATTGTTATTTATTTGAGGAAATTGTTATTTATTTCAGGAAATTGTTATTTATTTCAGGAAATTGTTATTTATTTCAGGAAATTGTTATTTATTTCAGGAAATTGTTATTTATTTCAGAAAATTGTTATTTATTTCAGAAAATGGATATTTATTTCTGGAAATGGATATTTATTTCTGGAAATGGATATTTATTTCTGGAAATGGATATTTATTTCTGGAAATTGATATTTTTATCTTGAAATCAATATTGCTCGGATCGGAGTTCCCTCAGGGACTCACTCACGGGATGGGGCCCGTGAGTGGGTACGGGGACTCGCGTCCCCGGGGGCTCCCGAATCGCCTATAGGTCGTTGCGTCCACAAATCATTAGATTTGAGCTCGATGTGGTTTCGATTTTGTTTCGACTTTGTTTCGACTGGTTTTCGATTCTGTTTCGATTTGGGTCGTTCATCTTGCTCTTGTTAGTCACAACGAACGAAGAAAATTCATCAATGGAAGAAAATTCATCGAAAGAAAAAAATTCATCGAAAGAAAAAAATTCATCGAAAGAAAAAAATTCGTCGATAGAAGAAAATTCATCGAAGGAAGAAAATTCATCGAAAGAAGAAAATTCATCGAAAGAGGAAAATTCATCGAAAGAAGAAAATTCATCGATCGAAGAGGAATCATCGAACGAAGACTCCAGATTATTCATAAATTAGTTTTAGTGCGTGCGTTAGTTATTAAGATTGTATATCGTCGTTGTAATTATGTTGAGTAATTATTTCCGTAACTTAACTTTGCTCGCTCCGTTTTCCGACTCCGACACAGCCTTCTGCTGTGTCGGCCTTGCTTGCAGGTTCTGAGCCGGTCCAGTTTCGGTATCCGGCGTGAAGTCATTGAGAGGGATGTCTAAGAGACTCGTTCACTCGTCTTCTGACGATCCTCTGTGTTAACGTAATCCTGGGCACGCCATGTTCACATGTCACCCAGTAGCGCCAGAAACCGTTTGAGCGCATCTCTTTGCCATCTTTCTTGGTGATGGAGTGGCGGGTATCGGGCTGGTCGGCTCAGGACTTGTAAGCACTGAACGCGTCGCGTCACCCTTCAACCAGAGCCTTCTGCTCTGGTTCGATCTTGTTTCTCTCTTTGAAAGAATCAGAGCCTTCCGCCTGATTCGCCCTTGGTCCCTCGTGGATCGGAGACTTCTTCTCCGATTCACTCTTTGCCCCGCAATAATTACTCGACATACGCTAAATGGAAAAGAAGTCTTTTCCATGAAAAAGACTACTTTTCCATTTAGCGACCTGCGAAACTTAGTTTCTAAGAATCTTCGTTGTAAGAAAGGGAGACAGAACGAAGGGAGAATTCGTTCTGACTCCTTTTCGGGTCTCTTGTGCAGCAACCTCCTCGTGGTGAGACCTGGGCAATCGATATTATCCACAATTCGCAAGATATTATAATTTATAAATTGTAGTATCTTGCATGTAGTGGATAATATCGAGCTAATAGCTGCACATTTAGAATTTGCGTAAATATGTATTTCATAGTAGAATGTAAGACTTTCAATACTTTCTTCCTTTTCGGATGTCCCAGCTTCAACAATTATTTTCAATTAATAATCCGAATACAAAGTTTTCGTTTCAGAATACATGTAACTCTTGCTCTCGAGAGCGAGTGTTAAATAGATTTGCACTCCTGCAGTAGATTGTAGGTTCTGATGTAGTCTAAATATGATGTACGTACTGAGATGTACGTTACATATCGCATATTATTTCGATATTGAAACATTATTTTATATTCAAATTAAATAATTGGTTGAAACTAGTTCTTATCCGGACTAAAAGTTAGTTCTGATTCATGTGTTAGAGGGGGTAAAACGATGAGGCAGGATCTGTTCCATGTTGCCGCATTACCGTAAAGAAAGTAAACTATTGGTTTAAAGTGTATAAAACTATTATAATATACATTCATTAGTGACACGAGTAATAAAAATAATATTACGTATAGAAACCAAATTAATTTTACTACGATTCGTATTTTTGTAATACATTCTTCATGAATATTATTTTCACCGTTCAAATACACGCGCCGTATGCATTAGTAGCCTCCAAAACACCCGTAGTAAAAATAAAGTATACGGAATATTCAGTTTTTGCTAATACGGCTAAATTCGTGAACTATCGGTAATATTGAGCGCGACACCGAAATGGTACGGGGGGCCACTGTGGCCCCCCGATGCCTAGACAGAAAAGCCCATAAGATGCAATGTCTGTTCTGTGCCCCGGACGTGAGCACTCTCATTCCTCTCTGCTGTAACATTATCTACAAATACAGTGTCGGTACTTGAGAACTGTGAATAGAAAAATGCGTTTCGTGCAATATCTATAGAGATCTAGTCTATGGCCAGTGGAGAGAGTGAGGCTCACTCAGTAAGCAGTGAGGTGAGCGTTGCCGCCGTGTATCACCGGATTCGTTTCGCTTTTTGCACCGTCAAATTCGAGCGGAGAGGTATGCAGAAGCCGGGTTACAATGCTGCCGGTATCTGTGCTTCGTCGCCGAAGCAAGACCTGTGATTCTTCTTTTTTACACTAATTTATTGCCGACGAGACACGCCGAACAACAAGAAAACATGTAAGTTGCCGATGCGCGATACTTTCTGTGAAAAATCTCGCTCTTCCGAATCCTCACGGTGTTTGTAACGAACAACGTTTATCATATAGATAAATGACAGTAAAATTTATCGTCGCGTTTATGGATTCACAAAAACTCTACCTTTTTTTACCAGGAATCGAAGATCACGCGTTTGTCTTTCTTTGCTCTTCACACGTACTTCTACAATATTTACCATGCAGCACACTGCGGTCTCTCCCAGCAAAATTTTCTGTATTCTAGTTTTCGCCACAGTAATAGAAAATAATTGCAAACACGATATTCCTTTAATTCTTTTTGGGTAATTCAATTTTTGTAGTATCGAATACTCGAAACTATTTTCGGAAAGTTGTATTGAATTTTTCGAAAGATCTTAATGCTTTCATCTGGACATGAAAATTTCAATGCTTTCTTATGTAATTAGGTGACTAAACTTGGTGCAAAATCCAAAGTTTAAAATTATGTAAATATGGCAGAAGGTGGAACAGAACCAAAGTCCAATGACAATCAAGTGTCCAAACATCAATTAGAGGTGAACGAGTGTCTTGGTAATTGGCTAGTGTACTTACAGGTACGTAGATTTTTTTACCAACTTCCAATTAATAAATACAGGAACTAATTGCGTTGTTTGATGCAGACACTCAATGGCCTATGCACTGCTGGTGCAAAATTGGCTCAGTCTCTGCAAACACTGTTGTCTGCCCATGATACGGCGGCGCAATGCCGGTTGACCGGACAATGCCTCGCTGGTTGGGAAGAGCTTACCAAAGCAACATACGTGGCCAGCAATACCGTGAAGAATCACATTATCTCGGTTTTAAGAGATCATGAAACTCGAGATAACGAAGGGGACAAGCATGTAGGCATTGTTTTGATTTGGCTTGAACTCTAATCGAACCGTTACACCTTGTTATATTAAATGCTGTTAATTTCAGGATATACTTAGAGATAATTTATTAACTTTCATAAATTTGCAATACCAATTCTGTGTTGCTTGCTGCGAGTGTCTAGGTGAGAGCCAATAATCATGTTGGATTAATCTACTTGTTCCTTAAATTCTTCGTCTTTCAACCGCTTTACATTTCACCTACTCATTTGTTATCAGGTGGAATGGCAGAATGCTCGTGTTCACAAACAGGTACTGCCGAATGCGACATTGCATCTTTACAACAATGCTTCGAAAGATTGTATAGTTCACCGCCACTAGTGTCTTCGTCATCGACGCAACAGTCGGTGCAGAACTGTCGTAGGTCACCTTTACCATATCCTTTATTCCCTATGCAGGTAATTTCGTTGCTTTGGATGAACAACGTTCATTATTAGCTTTCCGTCGTTTCTGGACAACATAAACGACCCGATTAACTGTTTGCGAAGGTTCAGAGGAGATGGTCGGAAACAGCAGCCGCGGAAATGTCGGGTGAAGCATCGGAGAACACGATGAGAAGGTGGTCCATGCCATGGGATTGTCGAAATATTACGAACTGGCCGAGGCAGGAAACCAGGTCAAGATTAAGGGTTCCTCGTCCAGACAGAAGTAGGTTCACAACACCGGATACAATATGGAAAACATCCAGCATGGCTAGTCAGGATGGCCTGCAGGAGGCGATACAATTGTTGTCCTGCAAACCAGGTATATGCGGAACGAAAGAATACGAGTTTTCTTTATCAACGCTATTTATTCTAACAAGAAACATCGTCGAAACGGTGATTGTTGTTTGGACGATATTGTAAGAATAAATGTTATTTACGCATCGAATTGTCCCAATCTCTAAATAGGAGTTAGACCGTTGAATCAACTATCAGTTTACACCAATCGTATTCCGGGCGTCACTTTAACGTCGTGCAACTTTGAATCACGCTACGACACGATGATATGGCCCGGATCACGGAAAGTAGGATCGTTGAGATGCTGTCCGCACGATTTCCACTCGGTCGACCACTCTGATCAATCGAGACGTCGCGAAAGCGATCAAAGTGTGCACAGCGTACACAGCGAGCACCGAGATTCAGGTATCATTCGATTCGCATCGATGATGCTCGCTTGTCTACCAGGTTTGCTGATTCTGCTTGTTTGTAATCTTGTTACAGAGCACAGCGTAGCCAGCGCTAGCCATACGGATAGCAAAGACAGCACTCATTCGCATGGCGATCATAGAGAGACGGAACTGAGTAAGCATACGCATTACGAAGAACAAACGTCTAATGAAAAGGTTTATCCATGATGTTTTTTATTTTCCCGCTAGGTACCGTAGATATGTTGCCGTCTCGTAAAAGCAGCTCGTCGACGGACTCATGCATATCAGCCCATAGCCGTTCGGGTTCGGAGAGCGCTGGCGGCGGGGTAATGCACGAATTTCATTTGAAATCATTGCGATAGTACCGTTATCGATTTTTTCTTTCGAACTTGAGACCTTCAGGGTTACAGTCAGAGGCCCCTAGTAGCATTACTAAAACACATTCTTGATTTTTGCTTTCGTGAAATATTTATGGTACATATAGGCTGTCTAAATTTCTGCCGTTTGAAATGAACTATTTGCTCGAACGATATACGATACCAAAAAACTTACGACGTAAATAAAGAATTTCTTTGTTTAAAAGAATCTCAAGGTCAAAGTTAAATTTTTTTTTAGAACGAAATCCAGTGTTTTTTTCATACGAAAAAGAGTAAATGCATACAAATTAGAAACGCTAATTTCAAGTGACCTTGATCGACCTTGAAACGATGCAAGGTGACTAGATAGATTGTTTCGTATAATCTACCGTTTAGCAGTTTAACAGTTGTTTCAGAGAGCAGACATTTGTAGACACGTATATTGAAACTGTGTTAATTTTAGGAATGCGCAAGATCTCAGCTGTACTCTATGTGGAGTAGCAGTGACTTGCCTTTCATTAAACTACCAGAGAGCAACGAGACACAGGACGATCATCCACCTGTATAAATATACGGAACTTCCACGCGGTCTCTTCCGGACGGCTGTCAATCTATCACCAATCTATCAACGTGCGACGATCAAAATCGTTCGATATCGTTGTATCTGTAAGCGAGACTCGATAACGTGCGCGAGCGAGCGAGCGAATGGTGCGTCCATTGATTAGTGTATACGATCGTTGAAGGATCGCGTGAAACGCGCCGTTTGATGATCAATATAACACAGTAGAGTTGAACGATGTGTGTTGTGTACCCCGCGACGCATCGGTACATAATCATTCGGGGGACGGAACGTACCACAAAGTGGGTCTATTTATAAAACTTTATTGTAACGATTTTGAGAAAGAATTATTTACACTAGTCTAGCCACGAATGATTATTTGATATCGATTCAGTGTCCCCTCTCTAGTCTGTTAACAATTCCTCGGGGGAACGATCGCTCTCGTCGTTATTTTTGTAGTGGTCTTTCGATCTCGGGATATCCACTGTTCATAAAGCTTTAATGGTACCCGCAGTTTTTAAGTATCTATACATATACTAATAGTTTTATTTACATTTAACCGCATGAATTGGACATTACTTCGAGAATATACCTGTTCGATCCTTCGCATTGTCTCAATGTTGTGCATTGGCGTAATCAAGTACAGTATTAAACCATATCGTATCATATCGCATTCCCACCGACCTTATTATTTCTATGTACACCATCGGCGGTACGCATTGTCCATGTTCCTTCAGAGTTGCATGCTCCCACTTGTCCCCTCCACAGTTCGAAGACATTTTCCGCTGTTCCGTTGAACGATCGAGCAGCAATAAAACAAAGATGCAAACACGGAGAACGTTTACCGCGTACAAACGACAAGATCGACAAGCATAACACGGCTCGGGGACCAAGAACAATTTTATAAATGTACGATTTCTATTCATATGGCACGGGCGAGTAAGAAAAATTCGACGCTGTAGGATCGTTTACGCGTACCAACTGTTTGACAATTTACGGCGATGATAAGATGAAAACCAAGTGCTACGGTATCAACTCCTTGCCTTGACATACAAATTTTCTTTGCTTTTTTAGAGAATTATTAACGACAAAGTACATAGATCTGGTTGTATTAATTGTACAATCAATCATAAGGCAAGGGATTAACACTATTGTTTCGTTTAACCATGAAAAATCATTAAAATATTTACCACTCGCGTGGAACACCCTATACAGGATGAATCTCGACCGCTCGAAGATTTAAAAATGACTCGTAAATTATTGACCATACGTACAAACACTTCAAGTTGCACAATATTAAGGAGGTCGTGCGATGGAATATTTCGTCTTTCATTACTCTTCGTATCTCGACGGATATGGGAAATAGTACAAAATGAATTCTTCGATCGTGTTAGACAACGTTTTATCGTACGGTCGTTAATTCGAAGTCGTCGCGAGAGGAAATTTATCCTGTTTCGCACATTGCACACGTTTAAAAATCGATGTAACAGCTACGTAAAACACAAGTCGGTTCGCAAGGCCCCTTCGATTCGACCAACGGTCAATGGCTTTAAGCCATGTGAACCGTGATCATTTAAATTACGTTACCTAACGAGCGGATCCCTTTTCAAGGGAAAATTGTTCGTCTCGTTTTTCCGCATATAAAAGTTAATACCGCGAGAGCGTCATTGATCGCGGTACACCTCACAACTCCAGCACACGAACAAACGAGTTCACGAGCCGAACAGTCAAGAGTCACGACTCGTGGGTCTTTTCCGTGAAAGTTTCGTCACTGGGAACGCACGCACACAGCACACACAGGCACAGTACAGACTGCTTTGAGGAACGCAAGAGAATGTGTTATTAGGTCGCTGGATGCGTCCGTTAGTCCATCACTTCGTCGGCCAAGTCGTCGTCGTCCTGGCCGTAGTCGTCGTACTGTTCCTTGAGCTCGTCGTCCTCTTTGTCCATCGGACAGTGTATGCACCTGGACTCGTTGATCCCGTAGTTGATGCAAGTGTCCCCTATGCACTCGCAGCAGCCGTCGTGGAACCATCTGTAGCTTGTAGCCCCCATGCTCTGGCAGGAGGCGCGACACTTGTTCCAAGAATTGCACTGGGCCATGAACACCACCGTGCAGTTCACCGTCATCACGTTCGGCTTCAGCGGATGAGCTTCCTCGTCGGCGGTCTCTGTAAAACGCAACGCATCCTCCGTGAGCCGATGATCTCGAGCGAAAGTCGCGTATTCCAGTTGCGCGAGAAAAATACAAAACAGCCGTTCAAGTTCCCGGCACGATTACGATAACCGTGGCCCCCTACTTTCAAGGTTATATTTGTGTTCCTGGGCTCATTTTAAGAAAAAAATGTCTATATAACAAGTATCCAATGGGCTCCGGTTAGCCGGTAAAGTAGATTTCTTGTTTTTTATAAAACTGCAAATATCTCGGAAACTATGCGAGATATGGTAAAATATCAAGAGACCTTTTTTGTAGAAAATCGAATTTTCTATAAAAAACGTTAAAAAATATTCACTGGAATTTTGTGGATTTTTATATCTTTTCAAACAATAAGAGTAGATCACTTAGTTTTCGAGATATTCGAAACTACTCCTGGATTTTCGTATGCGTGGTCGCTCTCCGCCCCCACTCACGATCTAACCCAAACTCATTCTGTTCACATAATCTTCCCATTGTAGATGTTATCCAGAATTTGTTCTTTTCAGAACCCTTTTCACTTGCCCCGACCATTATTTCACGGGAGAGGCAGTTGTTCTCCAGCTTCACCGAAATATAAATATACTCGGAAACTGCGCAGCTAATAGAAAAAAGTCATACGACATAAATTGTTAGAAATTCAATTTCCTACAAAAAAGGTCTCTTAATATTTTGCCATATCTCGCATGTTTCCGAGATATTTGCAGTTTTATGAAAAACAAGAAATCCACTTTACCGGCTAAACGGAGCCCATTGGACACTTGTTATATACACATTTTTTTCTTAAAATGATCCCAGGAACACAAATATAACCTTGAAAGTAGGGGGCCACGGTTATCGTAATCTCCCCAAGTTCCCGGTAAAATCTACCCGCGTAACTAGAACATGTTCCATCCGTTGTTAGCGGATGAAAGGTGGCCGAGGAAAGCAGGATACTCACGCATATGGTACTTCATTTCTTTTTCGTGCTTCGGCGTGAACAGGGACATGTCGAAGTCCACCGGAAACGTAAACGTGAGCCAGCGCTCGTGCGCGTCCGGCTCGGCGGTCAAAGCTTGGAAGAGCCCAGGCATCGGCTCGCTGAAGTCCTCCACGTGGGACTTCTTGCTCAACGGGTTGTCCGTGATGTTCGGTTTCGGACAGAGGTCTGCGAGCAACGAGATCCGGTATATTATTTCGGTGCAACCAACGCGACGCGATGCGACGGCAACTACTCTTCGAATGTACTCACCGACGCACGAGCAACACTCGTCGTACAGGTAGCTGAGGCAGGAGAAGCACTCTTTGCAACAGGCGCAGGTGACCAGATCGCACTTGCAGCTCTGCGTGAGCATGCACTTGCTCACCACGCTGGCGCAGATCGCCTCGTTGCAGGCCTCGGTGTAGTTCCTTGCAACCACCGCGAACAAGATCCCGACGATACTCGAGAGCAGCGTTCTGCTCGAACTCGTCATGATGGTCTGAAAACAACGATCACCAATATCAAACGAAAATCCTCGACGCGACGAGAGAAAAGTACCGGGACAGTCTTTCGAGTTGAATTGTCTCACGGATTTCTGCTGACGGCGCGCGAAGTAGCAAGAAGACCGCGAATCGTGTTGATTACGACCATGAAGCTCGATTAAGGTTATTAAGAATATGCATGAACGCGAGACGGGATGTTGTTAAGAGGGGGACGTGGCCAAAAGAACCAATGTCGAATCCCCGTGAGTCTTCGCATTGTTGTCTCATCGCCACGATCTTCTCCCGCGGGTGGATCGACCGATCGATCGACGCGGGACCTTCGATCTCGGATACTTTGAGGTGCACTTTTTGCAGAATCGAAGATGGTAATTACGACACCTTTCGTCGAGCTCGACACCGCCGCGGGCAAAGTTTAAAAGGAATTTACCGATCTAGGAAAAGCGCGGTTCCGAGGAGGAAAGAAGAGCGGTGCGATAATCTCATGCAAAATGATCGCGCGCGCAATAATTATAGGTTTCGAACGTGCCAATTAAGCGACTATTTATATCCGGTATAATCGCGCGCCCCAAGATATTTCAAGTGAATTATTATCCGAAAGGAATTCCATACCAACGACCCGTTACGCGGCGGCAGATCCGTAAAAAAATCACGTTGGTCGCGAGAGAGCGTTACCTCGAACGGGGCAGGACAGGACAGGGCAGGACGGGAAAATTTCAAATCGGCGTGTTTCTCAGCGACTTTTCTTCCGGCGTGGCGCCTATCCTCGGACGTGTTTCCACCGACTAACAGGATCGAAAGCACGAGGCCTCGTTTTTCACGCCGCTGTCCCCACTTTTGCGTTCGAGGAGGTGCCGTCGTAAATGGATGGACTCGGATCGGATTTACGACGACTTTATCCAGGTAATTATTGACCGCGTTGGCCCCCTTTGTCTCGGCCGTAACCTTTGGCAAGCGACGCTTTATTAAACCCCTGCTTAACGGGGTACGAGACCATTGGGCAGTAAAAGTCAGCGATTACTTCCCAGTTGGTTGGATCGCTTTGACACGGTTCGGTGAACACGTTAATAAATTCCACAGCTAATTGCGGACATATTTACGAATAATTTAGGATAACAAATTGTTGGAATGTTTGCATAATGCGCAGCTGCAACCAGTGCGAATATTCTGACGAGAACCAATTGTGTAACACATTATTTACCGGTGATTAGAGAACTAGAAAGTCACCCCCCGTAACGTAATCTTGTAATTTCGTGTGGGATCATTATGTAAAAGATGGCGTTGAAGCTTCGGTAAAATAAAGTGTTGATCATTATCATCTAGCTGCTTCACTTGCTCGTATTGGCATCATCGATAACCCCAAATGTAAATGTAACCAAGAGCAGGAGACGCTTAATCATGTTCTATGGCAGTGCAACCTTTATGACGAACATAGAAACAAATTTATCCATAGGCTCTTTAGAGCAGGATATCAGTTGCCGTTGGACATAGGTTGCTTAATAACTGAACCTAATATTGTGGCGTGCGTATCTATGATAGCTTTTTTAAATACAGGGTGGCCCACATAACTCTGAACAGCTCAATATCTCGAAAACTATGCCATCGATTTTAAAGTTCTTAGTCTTAAATTGCATGGAACTGAAGGGCCTTTCTGACTACATAAACGTGAAGTGGCCTCCCTTCCCCTTTAACGGGGGAGGGGAGGTACCTTTGTAATTTTAAATGGAACCCCCTATAAAATGTTACATATTTAGATTCTACCGGAAAAAACAAGTCAATTTTGTCTGAAACATTTTTTTGTCAGATACTTCCATGATGAGATATAACAGTTTGAAGTTTCGAGTTGTAGGTACTTGAAGCGCTCGGAAATAGCGTTATGGAATTATACGCGCTTGAGTCCATTGCTTATTCGTGAAGATATGTAATCTACGTGCCTAAGAGTGTTTCTTTATGTTCATACTGTTATTAATGTTCTCGTTTCTAAATATGGATTGTAATAACTTGTAATATATGTTACGGTGTAATAAATCTCATATGAGATTTCATATATTAAAAAAAAAAATAAAGTGTTAAAAGTAAAATGCTTCATGCCGAATCACATTCGGGTCTTGAAACTGTTACGATATCGATTTCAGTTCTCGAGACCTTCCAGGTACATTGGAGTTTCAATACCCCTGTACCCCTCGAGTTGGTCGCCGCGCCGGCCGGCCAGCTCGAACGAACGAACGAGAGTCGGTCGCGATTATCGAGAATTCGCAACAGGTGGATGCGACGTGGGCACCGATCTTTCGAGAAAATTCTATTCATAGATGGTTCATCAAACCGCGATCATGCTCGTCGCGAACGGGCGAACGCCTCACGAAATTGCGCGCGCGCGAGTTACGCGAATGTGCGCGGCTGCTTTCCATTCTCAGGAATCGGAGAAGTTCAGTGAATACGATTGAACTCTCGAGCGAAGAACGCGCGAGTCGATTTGATTTGCATTCGCCGACAGAGTCGAGAGAGAGAGAGAGAGAGAGAGAGAGAGAGAGAGAGAGAGAGAGAGAGAGAGAGAGAGAGAGAGAGAGAGAGAGAGAGAGAGAGAGAGAGAGAGAGAGATAGAGAGAGAGACTTCGTCGAAGCGCAAACTCGAGTCGAAAACACGCGGTGTTGAGGCACTGCAATTTTTATTCCTCGAAGCAACTGATTGAAATGCCGGGCAGATGTCCTATGCACCGAAAGAATCGCGTTGGAGGCGTCTCGCGAGGCGCTGCGAGACCGAGAGCCGAGAGTCAACAGTTTTAGAAGAAGTCCAGCTTGTATTGAAATGTAAACGATCGCGATCGTCGTCCAGGGACAAACCCGCGGCTCGCAGCCGGCTTGCCTCGCCTTGTTCTGGCCCGAGGCGATGGAATAGCTTCAATAACAAACGGCAGTAGGTTTCGTAGAAGACACCTATGTTCGCCTGTGGCCGAGGGCTTTAAATTCTCTCTCTCTTTCTCTTCTCTCCCACCTCGACCGCCTCGCCGCGCCTCATCTTTCCCATTTTCTTTCTTCGCTTCGAAGGAAAATCGAGTTCGGTCGATTTCGTCGCAATAAACGCGTTCGACGTCGTCATCTTTCCAATTTCCTCGTATTTTCTCCTCGGTCACTGCGGGATTCGGTTCCATCCAGATTGCAAGAGATTAAAGAACCGCTTTGCACTCAAATGGTTTACGACCAACGCTCGAGTCAATCTAAACCCGAAGGATCGTTCGAACAGTAACGTTCATTCGTCGTGTGAACGGTCAACCGGTCGCGCCGATTACTTGAACGGCCGGTCTATTCCTCGTTCTCGGAAGCAATAGAAAGAGCCCCCCTCCCCCCGATCAATCGTGAAATGGCCGACCGTAGACGCGTGCGAGAGAAGATATACGTTTCTTCGTAAACGGAGTTACAATAAGAGACTCCCAAGAAACTGGCACACGAAGTTTTATCGGTCCAGAATTGTGGCGGGACGTCGTTGGACATAGCAACGCATTCCATGCTCCGAAGGTGTTCGATCTCTAACAGTTGTGTTCAACGTTCGTACACTATGCGGCTGAAAAGACACCAAACTGAATTTCTCTCGGACAAAGATATCAGCGGCACGACATTCGCTTAAGCGGTTGGTCCGACCGGTCCAAGTCGTTTGTTTGCATCGCACTCTTAAATTTTAACAGATCTTTTAGAGTTGTCGGGTTCAAAATTGACATAGAAACGTTTTCCGACACACGAGTTCTTGTTATCTTCTGGCAAGAGATAGCTACGAAGAGCACCTGTTGTTTCGACTACGTGGAATCGATTCTGGGTACCGCGGCGGCGGTTCTAAATGAAATTCCAAAGAACAAGTACTCCAAGAACTTTTCGACTGTACGTCGTATCGTCGGTTCTCCAGGATCACAGCACTCGCGTTTCGATCGCGTAACACCTCGTGAGCACGGGAGATTCAAAAACGCAGGGAATCGCTACGTCGTCGACGTCGTTCCACGACGCACCGTGGTGCACGAGGAAATCACGGTCGATCGAAGGCGCAGTTAACTCGAGCGATCCGACGCGAAGGCGAGATGTTCATCACGAAATCTCGGAAGAACCGTTTTCCGATCCGTGAATCAACGGAAAGAAGATATCCGAACGTTGACGGGGATCGATCGATAGTTACCTTGTTAGTCCAGCAACGTGTTCCAGCGAGTGAACGGCGTAAACGGGCAAAGCGGTAAATCTATGCTAAGCGGGGAACTATTTTAAGAGCGCGCAACCGGTTCGCGTTGCAACTATTGCGAGACATATTTCCTCCGTGAGGTGTATATCCCGATCGTAGGAGCGACGAGTCTCTTCGGTCGAATGTTCGCTGGATCGTCCTGCGCGCACGGTGTTACGTTGTATCCCGGTCACGTTGCGATGGTTTACCACTGGCTAACACTGGCTAACACTGTCCGATAGATACTTTCTCCGAGCACAGAATCCGTTCTGGCGTAGCTGGTGTCCACGGAGGAACCGGTTCGCGAAATTCCGATCGCTTCTCGGCTCGAGTCTGTCCGACGCGACGGAGGTGGAGGTCGTGGCGGAGGTTGCCACTGGTGGCGGAGGTGGAGGCAGAAGCAGAGGCGGAGGTGAGGACAAGAGGCTGGCGAGAGGCAGGCGAGAGAACCAGCGGGATCCGCGGCTGGCAGCTCGTTCGCGGAGGGGACCGAGCCAACGCACAACAGAATCGAGCGGTATCCTCTGAAAATCGACGCGCAGAGAGAGATCTGTGACGGGTGCGACGAATCGAAGAGCGACTCTCATTGGACTGAATTAAGGAAGGACGTGGATCGAGAGAAACGGACCGAAGCGGAAAGGGAAAGAGGTGACCGAGGTGGAAGAGGAGGAAAAAGAGGTGTTGGCGATGGTAGCCGAGCAAGGCGGTGGTGGTGGTGTTGCTGCTGCTCCTTTGCTGCTGCTGCTATTGCAGCCGCAGTCGTAGTTGTTACCGTAAGTCGCTGCCGAACACGCCGATGGTGGTGGTGGTTGCTGATAGCGATGGTGGTGGAAAAGGAGCAGAGAGCGAGTCCGTCCGCAGTCTGCTAGACTACGATCCACCAACTGCGCGAGACTGGTTTTCAATTTTTTTCCCGACTTTTTGTTTTACCTGTCCCGCGCTGCCTCTCCACCTCGTCTCGGCCCTACTTCTGTTTTCTCTCTCTACCTCTCTCTCTCTTTTTTCTCTCTCCTCCCTTTTTCTTCGACTTCTGCTGGCCTTTACCCGTTTCTCTGACTCTTCCAGCGTCCCCACCCAACTTCCTTCGACCCTTGTCGCACGGTTTCCTCTTGCACCGCGCATATCCTTCGGCAATGCTTCGGTCATCCCTTAGGGTACGTTTCTCTTTTGCGCCGCGATAAATGATCGAAACAACGGTGACGGCCGAAACGTAGAAATACAGTGACTCGCGTAATCGATCAAATACCTTTTTTTCAATTGGAACAGCTCGATATTTTTTGCGAAGCTGGGAGTATTTGTTTACTACAATCTGTCCAACGAGACGAGGCGTTAAACTGAACCCCTTAACCTACAATGACGGGCATAGCTCGCGTACGATGGTCGGGTCAAACCTAAATTTTACGGGCATAGCCCGCGTACGATGATCGGGGCAAACCTAAATAAACAAGTCGTGCAAATGTCCCGAACGCTGCGCGAGCTTGTATACGATTTCGGCCCAACATCTTCGAATCTAAATCGTAGGTTAAGGGGTTAAATATAGTCACTCGAGGGCGACACAGTTGAAAGTTACCCATCTCGGATGGTTAGCAAAGGACGCACGCTGGAGCTTGCTTCACTGCCTCGTTTCATTGGGCAGACTATATAGATGCTGTGATACATTTTTAAACAGTCTTCATGAATAAACGCAGACCCAAGATGAACGTACCCTTAGCAAACGAGGCGACCCGCTCGCGTCGACGAGAGCGAGTTGCTATAGATTAGAGAATTCAGCGATGGACTTTATTTGCTCGCGAGGACCGTTTTCCGAGGGCTACGCCTCCTCGACCCGGCCGCGCGTCTCGCTCCCCGTGGTCGTCTACGTGCTCGAACGGGCTCAGGCGCGGTCATAACAGACAAATGAACGTGGCGCATAAGGGGCGACACTCGTTTCAATAGGTTTCCACATTACACGCGATAACTTCGGACAATAGCTGTAGAAAATTAATTAAAAAAATAAATTCATAAGATAAATTTTAAAAATAGTTTTTAATTCTATTGTTTAAATTTTAATACGGTCCGGAACAACTTGATCTTCGTGCACGTTTAGATTAAAGGTGGAAATCAATTTTTATCACACAGAAAATTTGTAAATTTTCTGGAAACGCGTAACGCTTCTTACACGGATGTGTCGTTGCACTGTGAGGTGCGTTGGCTCAGTGCAGCGAAATGTTTAACGCAGCTTTTTATTGTAAGAAAAGAGATCTCCCTTTTTCTACAAGAAAATCCAAAAATCAGCTTAGGAGAACATTCCTCCTTCCTAAAAGATGTAAGTTTCCTTTGCGAACTTTCATTTGTAGTCGATTTAACGAATCATTTAAATTCTTTAAATTTAAAATTGCAAGGCCCCGAGCAAAGTATTTCGGAATTATGCAGCCAAGTCGATTCTTTCCGTGAGCAGCTCGCACTTTTTAAAACACATTTGCACTCTGAACCTTGCAAAAATTTGGATCTTCTTTCCCTCGTGTCAATTAATTTTCGAAGAATTCGCCACTAATTGCGATTTTGATAATCATTTATACATCCTTCAATCGATGATAGATCAATTCGATACGCGTTTCAGCGACTTCGACTTGTTTAGAAATGATCTAATTCGAAACGAAAATTGCAGATCAAGCCCTCGAGTTTCAACGAGAACTGTGCGATCTTCAGCACGACATCTCTCTGAAAACGAGGGAAGAAAAACGAGCCGAATTCTTAAAAACGCTGGAAGAATCAAAGTACCCTATTCTTCGAAATTTTGCGATCCGAATATTCTCAATGTTTGGATCAACTTATTTCTGCGAAAGCTCATTTTCAACAATGCGCTATATTAAATCGGATCACCGTACACGTTTAAATGATTCTTCGCTTGCGTCGACGATGCGAATATCCACGTCCAAACTTTCCATAGACCTTAACAATTTGCCAAGCACGTCTAAACGTGCACGAAGATCAAGTTGTTCCGGACCGTATTAAAATTTAAACAATAGAATTAAAAACTATTTTTAAAATTTATCTTATGAATTTATTTTTTTAATTAATTTTCTACAGCTATTGTCCGAAGTTATCGCGTGTAATGTGGAAACCTATTGAAACGAGTGTCGCCCCTTATGCGCCACGTTCATTTGTCTGTTATGACCGCGCCTGAGCCCGTTCGAGCACGTAGACGACCACGGGGAGCGAGACGCGCGGCCGGGTCGAGGAGGCGTAGCCCTCGGAAAACGGTCCTCGCGAGCAAATAAAGTCCATCGCTGGATTAGAGATTACGCTATTACTCGACTGTTTGCCCTCTGTCGAAGATGTTGCGCGCGGATAGATCCTAAAGACGGAAACGCAGCGTGAACCATCTCGATGGTATATTGAACAAAGTTGGTTGGTCCCTGCAAGTCGTCCACGCACGGTCTACCTTTCGCTACTTTGCCAGCGAGTAATCGCCGGGGCCGAATTGGGCCGCGCGATCATCCACTCGGTCTATTCGAGGAAGGACTCGAACCCGGTACGCTTCCGAGCAGCCGTCTTGTAACAGCGCTCGCTGCCACGAGACACGAGTCCGTCGTGCAACCTCTCATTTCCCTCCTACTGCAATCAACGGCATTTAAGCCGGGAGTTTCGAGCGTTTAAATATTTAGCTGCTTCCGTCATATCTCGGGCGTGTACCGACAATTTTTTTTCGTACCGCCAGACGCGACGACTCCCTGGAACGAGTTTTTCGCGGCCGAGGGTCGCGACCGATACGATGCCCGTTCTGTCCAACATCGTTCGATAGATAATAGGAGTACGAGAATCTTCCCGAAATTTTGAACGTTAACGGATTCCACCGATTCGTACAAGTAGTTGTTCGTTGCAGCACCTTGAATGTTCAAAATTCGGAAATATTTGGCACCCTTGATCCGTGGGCTTTCAAGAAGCCTAAAAATGACTTCGGATTCGTAATGTCTGAATCGGGTTTGATTGGTTGCGAATGCGTGGAGAATGGCGGGTCGAGAGTGAGTAAGAGATCGAGAAGAACTCGTTCCCGACGTGCTCGCGTGACTCTGCAGTCCTGCGGGACTGTTTCTCGGGGCGAGAACGAGACAGAAACAGAGAGAAACTCGAAAAGACAAAGGTGACCGAGAGGCGGAGGAATAGGATACGTCAGGTATACGAAGGTCGTTAGCTGGAAGAAAAATTAGCCGTTTGTCGGAGTGTTCCGTTCAAAGATGGGTCAATCAGATACGAAAACACTTGTCCGGCTGGGCATTGTCCGTGGACAACAGGTCTACGAAGGATCGTGGACACAGGTATACTTTTGTCCTAATGACCGTTCCAGGAATTGAAAGGTTCACGGATCCTCGAACATTCGCCGGGGTGGCCGAAAACGTTCACGAGCACTCTCCTGCCATTTTTCAGCGTTGAAAGTTGAAAGCCGCGCGCGCGCGCGCGCGCGAGTCTACGATTGTGGCATTTCCGGAGCACAGGCACGGACGGGGCCCTTCGAACGAGCCTCTTTTACCGGTTTATCGTTCGCGCCCTTTTAAACGCGAGCGTATCGTCCAATAAATTACGACGGTCTATCAACTGGCGTTTCTCAGATTTTTGACCCGCCGAATACCAATCTCAAAATTGTCTTCGTTTCCTGTGGGTAGCTTCGATCGTTCAAAGTCGACTTTCGGAATCTTATAGCTTCCGTATAGTAAAACGACGAAAGATTGAAAACAATATCGAAATTATCTACATGGGCCTCCATCTCTGGTTTTATTTTTTCCAAATCCAAATCCCAACATATTACCTTCTGGAGAGGTAAAAAAGTACTCCCCGCTATAAACCTCATCCTAAATTCCGACCCAATCGCTTCGGTAGATAAAATGAAAATACTTGGGATCGTATTTGATAAACGACTGTCTTGGCTTCACCATCTCAAAAACCTTAAAAATAATTGTCTAAGAAGACTGAACATCCTGAAAAGCCTGGCTTGTAAGAGTTGGGGAGCTGACAGATACACCTTACAAATTACTTATAGAGCTTTGATTCGATCGAAATTGGACTACGGTTCCATAATATACTAGTTTCTTCCACGCAAGTTCCAATATTAACTTGAAACAGTTGCAAATTATTATACATACTATTCGTACTTTAACAAATTGTAATCTGTAAACCATGTGGTCGCTAATGACCTTGCTGTTAATGCGACAACATTAAAATAAAATATTACCAACTAACTAACTAATATCGAAATTCTTCGTACAGTGTCTATGTACATTGAGCCGCGACGCGTCAAGGTAATCACGCTCTTAACGTTTCAAGATGCAACGAAGCCAGATTCTCGACCAGTTAATCGATCTTCCTTGTTTACCGACTCACGCGTCGGTTTTCGCATGTTTGTCTCCTCGATTACGCATTCCAGGTGTACGCGCAGTATTCTTATTTGCGTCGTCGTCTATTTCTTTTTCACGATTTTACCGTGTGGTTTTTTTTAGAAACTAGTACGAAGTCCATGCACGAAGAAAATGCACGAAATTGTGATACGTTCGACATAGAAATGAGAAACAGAATTACAATTTCGCTCGTGCCGATCGCTGTCGTTGGCTGCAGCGACCGTAGCAAGTATCGCGACGATTCGAGCACGTTGATTCAATTGCTCGAGTAGAAGCGATTCTCGCGTTGTTTTTGCCATAATTAGTTGCACGGTGCGATTCGATCGGTCATAGGCGTGGTTATGGTTGCATATTCTATTCCGATGTATGCATGCATTCGATCCTTTCACCTCCTGTTTAGATTTCTACCGTTTGCCAAGGTGAAATCGGGGGAACACTGTCGGATAAAAAATTGACGTCTTTGGTTTGGCACTTGGCGCGGAAAAATGTTTGTCGATTCCGTTCGAGGACGGCAAAACGAACAATTTGTTCCATAATTTTCAAACTCGTCGATGAACTTATGCGCTCGTTGCTTGCCTCATTTTTTCCGTGACTACGCAATGGAAACGTTGATATACGTGAACGGGTTTTAAAGATTTTCTGTCGATGATTCTAAATCGGTAATTCTCCGGTACCTGGCGACGAATCATGATCCATTTCGCAATTATTACGTGTAGCAACATTTATTCAATTACGGTGGAATACGTGCCGAACAACTGAAATGTCATCTTGTTCGAAAGGACGAAATTGCGCGTGAAACCGCATACACGGAATATCGTAAATATCCTACGTGTAACAGGATCAAATCAGTTTACATTAAATTCGTTAATTAACGCACAATAATGGTGATCACGGATCAAAGGTGAATTGTAGTCGATCAAAACGAATATTCGTGGACCAGACTCTAACGTATTAAATTATACATTTTCAGTCGATTTGACCTGTCAACCGAAGGAGACCAGTTAACTCGTCATTTGCACTGAATTGTATTTATCATAATTTCAACTTTTATCTGTTTAATCTAAATTCAGTTCTATCAATATTTTATATTTTCTATCGAAACGAAAAATATATGATGTATCGCATGGTGCGGTTAGATTTCGCCTCAAACTCGTTTAAATACGTTTAAATGTTTATAATGTTGTAAAGAAAAATAGATCGTTGTACGGTTGAAACAGAAATGGTTCTTGAAATTGGAAGTTCGATTTTTTTCTTTCAAACTCATCAAATCGTAAATTCAATTTCTCCGAAATGGAGATAGTACAAAACGAATTTGAGGAAAATATTAATCGATCACACGGAATGAAAATTTTTTAATTATAACGAAATAGTATCCGTATCTTAATAAACGCATAAATAACGATATCTGAAAAAACGCTTCGATTGATTGAATGTTGCGCCTGACCGCATTTCTGGCGTCATCTAGCGGGGAAACGGTGAATCGTGATGAACGCGTAGAGGTGAAAAGTGAGGGTGAGAGCTGCGGAGAACCGGGAGAGCGGAGAGCACGCCATGCGATACCGATGTCGACCAAGACCGAATATCGTGAATAATTCAGTACCAATCGGTACTGACCGGTACCAATAACTCCATATTAATCTCCCGTGTACCCGTTTATTCGCTCGACTGTGACTTTTGAAATTTTCATCGCCAGCCGTGACGTCAAGAATTATCTATCGCGAGCGTGGAGTCAACGAATGGGGAATACCCATACTCCGATGGATCTTTTTTCGTATCGGTGAAAATCTCGCTGCGGAGATACACGTCAGAGACCGATTTGGAAACAAACGTCTCGCGTCTCGTGGCTGCGTAACGACGTCGATCTTGTTCAGTCGCAGATACACGGTTCGAACGGCAAGTACAAATTTTCGTTATGTCTCGTGTTTCGTTATCATCCTGGTAAAGTGGCAAGCCTTGATCACGCGGATTTAGACAGAGGTCTGGTTACTTACTCAGAAGTCCCGCGAACTTTCATTGGTTAGATTCGAGAGGCGAGAACGTCGGCCAGTGTTCTGTTGTTGCGCCCAGTGAAAATTTGTTGCATCTCCGCCACTTTCACCGAGTCCGATCCACGTAACGGTAAACCCGTGATATTAAGAGGAATTCTCTGTATATGTATTTTTTTGTACATGACCTCATTCGCGATCAGTTAGACTTCGAATTCGTGGGCATTCGTTGCTTTTTCATTCGGGCTCCGATTCAGTTTCCCTCTCGCGTGAAAGGCTCTCGCCTTTCATCAAAGCCGTGCGGTAATCGTAATATCACGCGTTCACCAACGTATAGTAAACGATTAGTGTTTCGAATGCCTCCGATATTGTTATCGGTCCGCCAGCTGTGCTATCGTTGACACATATTAGACATCTTGCAACGATGAACGTGTAATCGCATTTTCGCGTTTACGCACCAAATCGTCTCGAGACGTTGACCTTTTCTTGTTCGCTGTTCCAGTGAAAGTGGACTCGCGTTTTTCGGAAATTGTTCTCGATCTATCTGTTTATCCAGCATGAAAACTGCATAAGAAGATCTCTATTTAGTTTCACATATGTTCGCTTGATTCAACTATAATGCTAACTATATTGTTATTATCGCTTTCAGTTGTTGGGAGATACTCTGCATTTTGGTCTAAGAAATGCGGTCCTTACTGTTATTGGCTTTGGCGTGTATAGCGGTCCAATATGTTGTCGGACTACCTCTTAATCAGAAGAAGGACGAAAAACACGACAGTGAGAATGAAATCGAAAGTTCGGATGAAGTGGTACGATTCATGGATCTATCTTAGTCGCATTTTAACTCGTATAAATTGGAACACGGAAATTGCGTATGTTTTATGTGCTAGAAAAATATTACATCATCTGTTATTCGCATAGGCAGAAAATTTGGAGTACCATCGATACCTGATGGAAGTGCTTCTGGTATTGGAGAACGACCCAGAGTTTCGAGCAAAGGTGAAAGAAGCATCCGAAGCGGACATACGTGTAAGTCGATGTTCTAGTATTTTGTTGGGAGAAAGATGACGAGAAGAAGCTTATGAATTTTCTTCACTAGTAAATGCATCTTTTTATTAGTCAGGAAAAATAGCAGATCAACTACAGTTTGTGAGTCACAATGTTAGAACCAGATTAGACGAGATCAAAAGAAAGGAACTTGAAAGATTAAGACACCTCGCGGCGAAAGAGCAAGAGATGAGAAACGGTTTGGATCCCGATCATATGAAGATTGCTAGTCACGTGGATCACACAAATACGCGTACATTTGAAATATACGATCTAAAGAAATTAATTGCAAAGGTAACGTCGTTCGTATAATCAGTTTCGAACGATAGACAAGAATACCACAGTTGTTAATATCTGTTGTAGATTTCGAAAGATTTGGCAGAAACCGATAACAAACGGAGGGAAGAATTTAAAAAGCACGAAATGGAAGTAAAATACGAGGAACAGAAAAAATTGGAACGTAATGCTACAAGTTGAATCTTTTCCACATAACTTTATTTCTCCAAATAATACTTTTCTTCTGATATTTTTGATATTCGTGTTCCCGCACAGATATGGATCGGTTAGATCGAGAAAAATACGAGTTGCATCTCAAAGCGTTGAAAGAGCAACATAAAAAGCACGAACCTGTAAGCTGAATGCAAGAGTTTGCATAATTTATTTTCAAATTAGTCTATTTTCGACAAGTATGTTGCATTTGTAGGTACATCATCCAGGTAGTAAACAGCAATTAGAAGAGGTATGGGAGAAACAGGATCACATGGAAACTGAGAATTTTAATCCTAAAACATTCTTCTATATGCACGGTAATATAAAATTCCTTAATTATTATTTTACATTTTGCATAGATCAGAAATAATAATTAGATATATATTTTTGTTTTTCAGATATTGATGGTAACGGAGTATGGGATCCAAATGAAGTTAAAGCACTATTTTTAAAAGAATTAGACAAGCTTTATACTCAAGGAGCATCGCAAGAAGAATTATTGAAGCGCATGGAGGAAATGGAAAGGATGAGGGAGCATGTATTTAATGAGGCCGATCTCAACAAGGATGCGCTCATCAGGTTTGTAGACGAAGTTCTCCTCAATCGTACTTAAGGTTTTCTATTTTACCGTATTATTTCAGTTACGAGGAATTCTTGGAACAAACTAAGCAACCAGAGTTTCAAAGAGACGACGGATGGCAAGGATTGGACGAAGGACAGATTTTCACCGAACAAGAATTCGAAGAGTTCGAAAGACTGCGCAAGCAAGAAGAGATGCAAAAAATGATTGCTCAAGGAATCGTGAGTACTCGTACTTTTGATAAATTGCAAATATTTTATGATGTTATGAGACTTTTGAGGTTTTCACGCTATAAGTTTGGGTAACCGCATGCATAGTTTAATCACTAGTCGTTTAGTTGAACAGAAAATACATTAGAAGAATAAAATAACAAAGGCTCTTGCTATTTATTCAATTCACGGATATTTGAGTTCGAGTACTTGAATATTCCGATAGTAAAAGCTCTGGCATCGAATAATAGCTGCAAGTTAATACTTTTTTTCGTTAAGCCGGAATAGATTCTAGCCAAAATTTTAGATAGTAATCTAGAATTTCATCGTTTGTTTTATTCGCTTGTTTTATTCCAACTTATTTTTTTCGCTGGGATTTTTGTGATGTTTTTGTAATGGACAATAATTAGCTTGTGCACTTTCTGTTGCTGTTATTAGCTACCACAACACCAAGGTAGTATACCCGCACAACACGAGCCGGTAAGTAATTGTAGCGTTACCAGTATTACCTTGCTTAGAAGTTCGTTTCACTAAAAGAAATGTGTCGATTACGAAATACGCGTTTTATTCAAATCGACAGGTTGTAACACGATTGTTCCGTACGTTTTCTAGTTCCCACCGCAGTACGCGCATTCGGTTCCGCATCAAGATTTTCAGCATCAACAACAGTACGCTAATCCTGTACCAGGGCAAGTATTACAACAACAATACCAGCCGGTCATGCAGCAGGGGTATCCACAGCAACCGATAGATGCTCAACAATTGCATTCCGGCCAAGTTCAACAATTGCATTCCGGACAAGTTCCGATTCAACAACCACAAGGACAAGTTCCGATTCAACAAAAACCTCAAGCCCAAGTTCCAATTCAGCAAGGTCAAGCACCGAATATACAACAGCAACAGAATGTTCCGAATCAAATACCACAAAATGTTCATGGCAATGTGGCGCCGCAACAACATAACCTACCGAATTCGCAATCGGCACAGGTTCCGGAGCACCCGGAGATTAATAGAAGTAATATACCAGCTGTCGGGAATGCCTAATCGTAAATTTTTCATCGATCAAAGTTTACCAACGAATGGTGCAATACGCTACCGAAAGTGTTAGAAGAGATCCGATCGGAGCGGAATGTTATGTTTGAAGGAGACATACTCTATCTTACAACTTCCATGCCTTTTGTCAGCCCATTGATTTTATTACCTTTATACGATTATATGCAAAGTTATAATGTTGTGTGTTGACGCGGAACCGATTCATTTATTTATTGTCAACTGTAAATAAATAGTATTTTCAGGAAAGCTGATCGTTCAAAAAGCCTTACCACGTTCCTTTCAAACACCGAAACACCGATGAAAATCCGGTATTTCTTCGCGCCCTCGCATAATTCATATTTTTATCGTACACGATAGTCGGAAGATTACGTGCAACGAGATATGGGACACGCAATGGAGAGGGGTTGTATCGAACGATTCAGTGAAAGAGAGATGGTGTTTAATTTCTCATATTTATTATTGCATACTGTTTACGTTAGTATATTACTTAGGTATACGTGCCAAATAGCAACTTAAATGTATGATTGCGTGATTCATCTGTTGTTGACCCGTCAAGCACGGATAGGTAGGTAGGTAAGTAGGTAATGTAACGCTTACTCCACTATATATAGGGTGTATTTATAATAATAGCATATGTCGGTAGAACGTCATCTTACATGCTAATCGGTAATAAATAAAAGAGGAATTTGTAATGGTTGACAAAGTTTTGTTTTGCATCCGTGACTACAAAAGTAAAACTATGTTTTTTTTTTCCTCGAAACGCCTCGACGTGTGTACCTCCAAGGTATCTCGGAATGAAACGGAAAAAGCATACGTCGCTTCGCGATTCGTCACGGGTACATGTACAATTGCTGTTTTGCGGGCAACTATTCGCGTATGGGTTCCTGTGTCGGGTTTTCTTCAATCAATTCTCAACTATCTACTCAAAAGAAATACTTTGTTTAACGTAAAAATAGAAAGAAATAGTAACTATAAACTATCGCCATCTGCAAAGAAACTCGGTGCTGGTCGTCGTCCTTGGACAGCGAGCGTCTTTCTATAGGCCGCTTATCGACGATTTCGAACGGAATCGATCATCGAGAATACAGGCGGCGGAAACTGATGGATAACGGATCCGGGATCCCTCGCGCGAACGAGGCTGAGACGTCCTGTGTATAAGCGGAATCGCTAAAAATTTCGAGGTAAGAACTGGTCTGAAATCGGCCACGATCAGCCTCGGTCGCGAGAGCTTGGCTCGTCCTCCCGATCTTTATTCTAATACTCGCGAGGCATTGCTCGGAGAGGCCGCGTGCGCTCCAGATTTTTATTCGCAAGCGTTTTCCAAAAATATTTGTTATCGTACCAAAAAACGGAGAACGCGTTTACGCCTCTCTCTCTCTCTCTCTCTCTCTCTCTCTCTTGCGCTCTCTTTCTCTCTGTCTCACTTTCTCCCTCTCTTTCTCTCTCTATCTCTCGCTCTCTTTTGCTTTCTCTCGTTATGCGCGACCAATGCCCCTTTGGCGGGCTTAGTGGCAGATTCAAACGGAACAGAGGCCTTGTTATCATTCAACTACGATAGAAGTATCTTCACGAGCGGACAAATAAATATATTACAAGGTTACGATAATAAAGATGAACTTTCTTGTATAATTAATGTTGCAGTTTTTTTTCTATTTACAGTGAAAGCGCGGTAGGATTGTGTCTGTCTCTGTCGTGTAACGTATGGTGTGTACTCTTCCAGTGTACTTGTCCTTCAGAATTTCAACCGTGTGTCAGTGTGTTCCTTTTCTTTGTCACTTGGTTCTCGCTTATACTTCTTCAACGTTTCTTTAGATTGTTCCGTTTCTTTGTTACTTCTTTTCATCGTTCTAATACATTCTTCCCTATTGGGCTATTATATAGCTATTATTATCCGCTGCTTTCGGAGCGAAGGTCGAACGATTTGCTCGTTCAAAGCCAATGAATGCATCAACCCCAAATGTACTCACTGTATCCGCTGTACCCACTGCTCGATCACGCACGCGGCGAAATTATTAATTGCGAGTCTAGGTGGCGCGAGTGACTTTGAACGACCAACATCTTTCGCCTCGTCGAGATTCAAAGTTTTCATGGCTGGGTACTACTACGGTTCTCGCTGTGAGACTTTCGGCTCCGTGTCCGACCTCCTTTCATCCAGAATTAGCCAATTTTTAATGTAATTAACAACTAACCGTTGCAATCGAAGTGTATACAATTCTTTTTTTTTTCATACACAGATTGTTCGGTAACAGTTCATGATCGCGCAGGTAAAAATGAATGATTAAAACGTTACGATTTTATCTTTAAATTGTTTCCTATCCGTTGACGAGCACACCCCGTACATCTCGTTTACACAATTCGAACAGATAAAAGCAACAGTACATGTTATAAGTCTGTTGTAGACAAAAATGTTACTATTATCGTATTTTGTACAATTCGCTAGAAGCACGCGTCGAATGGAATTTCAAATCGATACCGATTAAAAAGCAATATTTATCGGCGATCAACGAATTAACGATTGAATATTGTAAATCGGTAATCAACAACCAATCCAATCGATCGATCAAATCAATTGTGTGATTTTCCACGATTAATTCCATTAGATCGTAAACATAGGTCGATCGATCGAAATAAACATTTTAACGCCTAAATAAAATATACATTTTTTTTTTGCCGCTGCTTATGTTCGTCTCTCTATCGTGTGCACACATGTTTGTTTATCGTAGCTCTGTATGTGTGTCCGTGTATGTGTGTCTGTCTGTACGCGCGTGTATGAGACCGTACAAGTTTCAGATACGCGTGGCATGTTTTATCGAATATTGGACTGCGACCGGGTGTGTACGATTAAATAATCAGGTTCTGAAAAATGTGCGGTTCTATCGCTCGACTACTAGCTTCTGTAAATTAGGATGCCACCTAGTGTTTATCCTCGAATGGTTCGGCCGTTACCGCGGCAGAGAAATGGAGAACACGGGATGAATTCTCCCTTGCTGCACGGCACGACGTCGCGACTCGTTTCTTCGTGCGCTGCCGTTACACGTCCCTTTAAATTTCCTTTCACTCTTCTTTCCCCTCTCTCTCTTTCTTCGCACTTTTTCTCGCTTCGCTTACGTGCGACCTCTTCGCTACGCTCGCTTTGTTTTCGTCCGTTATCGTCGCCATTGTGCGGTGATCGGTGCTCCCCCCATCCCGGACGAGCCCCCAAGTGTAGGATCTCAGGGAAAAGGAAGGGGCACCGCGCCGGGAATCGAACCCGGGCCCTCGCGGTGGTAGCCGATCGACTAACGCGCTCACCCACGGAACCCTCCCCTCTCTCCCTCTTTCTCTCCATTTCTCTGCCTATCCTTGGCTCCCGCCGATGAACGCCGTTGCGTGTTACACATCCTGTAAACTAGTCGTAAAGCGCGGATATGGGACTACTACGCTTCGTTTATCGCCTTATTCGTACAGTTTTGCCGGGGGATTGTTTCGCCCGGTATCTTTACCTGCTTTCCCTCCTCTACCCTTCTGTCCGTTTCTCAAGCGGATCGAGTGTGTGGCTGTGTATGTCGGTCGACCATTAATTATAAACACGATGTTAGACCTCGAAGCTAAGGCGAAAATAAAGGTAAGAGTTCGGCGCGTGCGTGATACATTTCAGATCCTGTCTCTCGCGGGTTCTCCAAGTGGAACGAACGTCGGATTATTTCTGTAAATAATCAGCCGCGTTAATATTCGAACTGCCCGATACTCGAGCTGCGCCCCGTCTCTGTCGTGTGTCGCTTCGAACCAATCAGGAGCCATCGACGATCCCCCCGAATTGCCCCCGGGGCCAAATCGCGTCGGAGAACGTTGAATCTCTCTTGTAGAACGGGCCGAGTAGGCCCGGTGCTGCGTGGGGCAATCCGTGTGCTCGTGCCCGAGCTCGATCCAGAGCGAACCACTTTTAAACGACTCCGATGTCTCTCGGTCTCTTGGTTCAGGGCAATTCATGACCGTGCCACGAGTACGCGTGGGCAGCGTGCGGGGAACTATTACTTTTTTTCCGTAAACGCACGACGAATTCAATCCTCGAGTATCAGGCTGTTGAAATATATCTGCAGACTCGCCATGGCTGCGGCTGTGTAACCCCACCTCGCGGCTCGATACGTCGCGCTCGAAAGACCTTTCCGCGGTTTTTTCAGCCCGATTCCGTAATTACGCAAAACCGTCGGCTTTGTACGTTGTTTTGCTACGTTTTTTCCATTAGCCTTCGATCCGCCTCGCCCGCAAATAGTTTTTCGGATTCTAAACCGCTTCAAGATGGATCGAGAGCTCGGAAAACCCGCGAGACCGATCGATAAGCGAGCGAAACGCAGAAGCCACGAGGATAAATGGGCAGGTTTGTTTTCTTCCGTTCTCTCTCTCTCTCTCTCTCACTCTCTCTCTCTCACACTCTCTCTCTCTCTCTCTCTCTCTCTCTTTGACTCTCTTTTACTCTCGCACACACACACACACTCGTTCTTCTTCTCTCGCCTCTCTGGAAAATGGTATACTAGCGTCACGCCCGTCCGTCCTTACGTTGCCTCGATAAAAATTCGAAGAGCTACTTTATCTTCAACTCTAGGGTCCTTACACTTTTGTCTAACTTAATCTCTTCTTGGCGCAAACTTTTGTTTCGTCCTCGACGACGTTTGAACGGAAAAACTGCGCATCACCTTCCTCCCTCAAAGTAAAACGCGTCCAGCAGCAACCTTATATAGCGTCAATATATCAATTTATGTATATATATACCTTTTTTGTCTCATATATATATTTACTTTACTTTGTGTCCTATATCAATAATAGCGTATTAGATGCTTTTTTTTTTGTTCACTTACACCTTATGTATGTAATATAAGTATCTTTGTTCTTTTTCTTCTTCATTTGTTCACAGATATATATCAAAATGCGTAAACGAAAGTTTCCCGAAATATCCGTTCCCTCTGCTGATTTAAATCATACGCTTGCCTCTCCTCCTGCGTTTTAACGTCCATCTGCGTTCTTTCTCTCTCTCTCTCTCTCTCTCTCTCTCTCTCTCTCGATCGCTCACACACACATACGCACACTCTTTCTGTCTCTCTCTTGTGGTCTGTCACGCGTTCTCTCGACCGATATCTCTTTCGTACAAGCGAATCAAAAGAAACGTTTACGAGAATATGCCATTCAGGGTATTACCGGTAGTGGTTAGATCCGAAACAGAAATTTTGTCCGGCTTTCTTGCATGTTGATCCTGTACATTCGCTCTCGGCACGCACACATAAAAGGATTCGTAGACACATTGCGTAATCGACGAAGAAAAATCTCTTCCCTAACTTCCTCCCACCCTCGCGATGTCCGAAAAAGGAAAGCCAAAAGTTTTTGTCGCAAAATATTCCCAGTGTTTCCCGCCATCGATTCTATCCTCGACTATTAACCGTGGTGCTCTTTATAATACTTCCTAGAAATCGCGCAGCGTCGTTACGATTTCGAGACGAGACGAAGAGAATTATACGCGCGCGTTAACGCGTCACTGTAACGCGTTAACGCCTCGACTGCGTGTCGCTGAGACGAAATCTTCTGTAAGAATTTTATTTTACGCAACGTCCCCACAAACGATACGTTGTCTTTCTTTTCGTGTTCATCGTCTTCTTCGTCTTCATCTTTGTCTACTTTTTCCTCGTCTTTCTGTTTCAGTCGCAAACGGTGTATCCGGTGACGCGAAATTTCGAACGACTTTTCATCATGTACAAGTGGTCACGGTCTACGGGACACATTAATTTTTTTTTTTGAAAGGCACTTACTACTTTTTTTTTTATACAATATTAATTTTAATCTCTTCCACATTCTCGCCTGTTCACATGCCCCGTCCTTTATACTCTCGCTCTCTCTCTCTCTCTCGCTCTCTTTCGCTCTCTCTCTCTCTCTCTCTCTCTCTCTCTCTCTCTCTCTATTCGTTCGGTCTCCCTTTCCTTCTCGCACGCTCTCCCCCTAATCTCCCCCACCGTCTTCGCCCCTTTGCCGCTAATTCTTCCTTGCAATTTCGTTCGCAGCTCTTTGAACTCGTATTTTTTCCCCTCTTTTCTCCCTCCCAATTCCATCTGCACGCTTCGGTTCCCGAATATCTTCTTTCTCTTCACCCTCGCCCGTTGGTTTCGTTCAATTTTACCTTCTCGTTGAACACATTAAGCCTAAATCGTAATAAAATCTTTTAAGATCGCGATCTACCGTATTTTCGTTTGTTTCCTATCTCTTCGCTCTTTTTGCACTCTCTTTCTCTCTCTCTCTCTCTCTCTCTCTCTCTCTCTCTCTCTCTCCCTCTCTCACACACACAATCATTCAAACACACTCACTCACACACACACTCTCTCGCGCACTCTTGCTCTTTTCCTCTGTTTCTCTCGCGCGCCGATTCACGCGGAAAATAAAATCGTGCTTTCCCTCGCCGATAGCGTAACACGCCCGAAAACGTCTTTCTTTTTTTTATATACCGTTCATGCCCCCCAAAAAAATCTTTCGTATCAAGAATAACGCGGCTCCAAGTTTCCCCCGAATTTGTTTAATTTTCTAATGGCCGATAATAATAATATATCTTGTTAATCGATCCTTCTCGCGAATACTTTCCTACGAATCGTTTCCTTAAAATCCGTTAAAGCTTCCGGCAGGGGAGTGGTGCGAGAACAACGGTCTTTCCGAAAAATTTCCCTAGACAAACGGATAATACGAGTGACCGAGAACCTATGCGTTCCATTTTTTGAGTTTTTCGAGCAAAAGCGAAAAGCGATGGTCTTTTCCTTTCACAAAAGGCCACTTCGAAAATTGTTATTTCTTTTTCATTACTTTTTAATACTTACAAAGAGTCACTCGAACCGGTGTGCCGACTTTAAAAAATCACCCGCCTCTTCTCCTCCTCTTCTTAAATCCCCTATTTTGTTTTTAAAAAGTTCCGTTCTTCTTTTCACACTCGCGCTCCTCTACCACCCCACCCTATGTCCTTTCTCTGTCTCTCTTCCATTTTCTCGTGCTCTCACGCGCTCACACACAAACACACACACGAACACACGCTCTCTCTCCCTCTCTCGCTCTCTATCTCTCTGTTTCGCTCTCTTTTTCTGTCCCTGGGATGGTTAGGCCCGAAACGAACTCGCTCGTGGACGTCGCACGATATCTTTGAACGGCGGTCCGTGGCAAGAACGATCGAGGAGTAGCCGTACGAAATTCGAATAAAAATCGACTCGGTGACTGTTGGGTCCGAGGATATCTCGACGAGAGATCGATTCGCCGGCTACTCGACGACGATCATTCTCCGATTGTCGAGGATCGAGGGTCCCTCCGCGAAAAAGTCGTACACGCGGTATTGTAAAATTTTGAAAAATAGCACGATCTTTCCGAAACAAAAGCATTCGGTCGCGCGCGCACACGCATTGTCTCATTCTCCCGGCGAACTTCTCAGGCAAGCAGTGTCTCTCTCATCGACTCTCAACGCGCACGCGATCGCAACAACAACGGATGCACGCCGCTCTCGCACACTCGCACACCTCTATCGACATGTTCTCCAGTTCCAAATTCAATGAATTTTCTCGTATCCCTAATCTCTAAACCTTATAATTTTTATACTTGGCATACCCCAAATATGGCAGGAAGGCAATCATTACACTTAATAAAGTATAGCAATCGGTATTTTTGTTCTTTCTTTCTTTCTTGCTTTCTTTCCTTCGCGTGTTTCCGTTCGGTGTTTGCTCTCCAGCCGAACAACAGTGCTCCATCTCTCCTCTCTCACTCTCTTTCCGTAATGGGTTTTAGTCGTTTTCTCGTGCGACAGACACTCGTAAGCAAATTTTGTACATCTCGTGCTCGTCCGGTTGCTCGCGCGGTCCCTCGATCGCGAGCTGCTTACCAGCCGCGATGGATGCTTCTAGCTTTCTCGTAAATCCGGAACCGCGACGATCCCCGACGAGCCGCGTCTCGATCAAAAAAACTGAAACATCTAGTCCGCGTCGACGAACCGTTGCCGTTCCGAACCGGTCCGAACCGTTCCGAAGGTCGTTCCGAACATGATCCGATCCGCGCGACGGTCGATCGGCGCGGATAATGGCCCTTGGCCCCAGGCCGCGCGCCAATTACTATACATTTGGCATTAAACGTACGGTTATCGTATATGCGTGGATATATAAATCTCGAGTTTAAGCGTGTGTCCCTGCGCCACGCGGTGCTCGCTCGCTCGCTCGCTAGCTCTTCATCTCTTTTCCGTGAATATAACATACTTTCCGAGAGCCGGTAGATTCGCGATCCAATCCGGTCGCGCGAGACACGTCGATCGTCCACGGCGGTAGATCGACCGCGAGCGATAGCGATCCACGGCCGAGATCGCGAGGGAAGAAAAGAGCGTCGGTCTGGTTTCGGTCTGTCGAACGTCGATCGCGATCCCCGCAGTCTCTCTCTCTCGCCAGCTCTCGACGTCTCTCCTATGCTCTGCTCTTCTCTCAACTCCCCTAACTCTCTCTCTCTCTCTCTCTCTCTATCTCTCCGCCTTGCTTTCTCTGCTTCATTTTGATTGTAAGCCTCGATCTCGTCCAAGATCGCTACAGGTATACCTTTTCGTCGCTGCGAGAGCGAATTGTCGCTCGAGTCGCTCGGTTCGGTCGCGATCGGTGACGAATCCGCCGACGCCGCGCCAGCTCGGTTCATCGGTTCTCCTGATCGAGCCGATCGGTTCGGCTAATCCGTCCCGTCTCGCTCTCCACGAGGAGCGCTCGGTTGCTCGGTTGCTCGGTTGCTCGGTTAGTCGGTTGCTTGCGCGTAAAGAGCCGGCCGCTGACGGAGAAGCCTGTCGGGACCAGAGCGTGCCGCTGGTCCGAAACCGGCAACGATTAGCTCTTTCGTGCTCGGCTGTCTCTGGCTTACTATTCGCAACGGGAATCCGTCAGTGGCTCGAGCTTCACCGGGATCTTGTCCTTGTCCTTGAGCCCGTGCGAGCTCTTCACGAGATCCGCGATGTCCTCCTGGAAGAGATTCTCCGGCCGCGGGCTGACGAAACTCCGCGCCGGCTTGTAGGTCATTCCGCTGACGCCGATTCCAACCTCCACGCTGCCCGGTATGTGTCCGGGGTCCATCAGCGGGCCCAGGGGGCTCGCCAGAGGACTCTCCATCGGGCTTTCCGGTGGACCGCCGGATCCTGGGCTGGCCAGGCCGAGATTCAACGGCGAGTTACCGTTGTTGCCCAGTCCGGGACCGGGGCCGGGCCCGCCTCCGCCTCCGCCTCCGCTACCGTTGTTGCTGCCGATCACGGCTCCGCTGTTGTTGCTGTTGTGATGATGCTGGCTGGCCTGCATCGCCGCCTGCAGGTTCGACGACAGGCTGGTCGACAGGTTCGTCGACAGGTTCGTCGAGAGATTCGTCGCCATCATTTCGTGCTGTTGCGAGTGCGCCGCTGCTACCATGCTGCACATCTGGTGTCGAAGACCTGCGCCAAAACGTCTCTCGGTTACAACCCACTAGGTCAGTCATGGGCGACGCTGGCTCAAAAAACACATGTTGCTACTTTTCCCCTCCGCCCGCTCGGCAAGGCAATTCCCACCACTCCGACTCTCCCTTCGGCACGGGCCCCACGATGCTGCACCTACCTGCCGATGCAACATCGTGGGGCCCGTGCCGAAGGGAGAGTCGGAGTGGACGTGGTGGGAATTGCCTTGCCGAGCGGGCGGAGGAGAAAGGTCGCGACATGTGTTTTTTGTTCCCCAGCGTCGCCCATGCCTGCATTAGACGATCTTTTGGGATCTAGTGTGCTGCTTGTTTTTGTTAAGCAAAATAGAAGGTCGAGGGCGATAGGATCTTGTATGGACCGAAGAGTATCGGAGTATCAGAAGAAGATGGCACAGAGAAACGTGTAGGTTTCTACGCCTCGCTAGGCCCGAGTCGTTTGATAAAGAAAACGAATAAACATATGTGGGATCAGGACCTCCCAGACCAAATACTGTATGGAGATTAGGAAAAGTAGAAGGGTTCCGTGGGTATGTGTAAGAGTTGATCAGCTACAACCGCGAGGGTCCCGGGTTCGATTCCCGGCGCGGAATTCCTCATTTTTCCTAAGACCCTATACATATCGAATGTGAGCGTAACTGCTGTCCGTCTAGCGAGTGTGCTGGTGTTAAGAGTTGACCCTCTGTCCATACTTGTGCCATCTTCTCGTGGACGAGGAGTGCGAGGAGCAAAAGTGTCGTCGGCAGGAGCGTTACTCGGTCAATTAAAAGATGGCTAATTTGCAGACGATAAGGAGGGGTATAGCGTCTGTTTGCCCGGCGTGGCAGAACGTAGAAAGCAGAAAGCAGAAAGTCGAAAGCGGAAAACAGAAAACGCAAAAGAGACGCAGACGTTAAGTTACCTTGAGCGACCGCTGCAACCGCGGCCGCGGCTGCAGCTCCGGGGCTGACCGCTCCTTCCGGACCGTTACAGGCGGCGTAATTCGCCAAACTCGGGTACATGGAGGCCGGCTCTTCCTTGACGATGTGCGGCGAGTGGCCGTCGCGGAACACGACGGCCCGAATCACGCCGCGGATGTGCTCGTCGGGCCAAACACCCAGCAGAATCCTTTGCGGCCTACCTCTTCCCTTCGGGCGGAGATCTGAGCAACGAACAACGAACGGAAATCGTATTTGAATGTCTTGTGTTGACTTTACCGCGACGTACTCGCGACGATCCACCGTTTCTCGAATTTCGGCCCGACGCGACACGAGACAAGAGTTTTCGCCGCGCGACGCGAGGCGCGAAGTTTCATTAACCCCTTATCGTCGCTCGACGTTGTGAGCTTTAGAAAAAAGCGTAAGCAACGTATCAACGAGTTTATCTGCAATACAAGGAGTTAATTGGTGAGCGCGTTTTAATGCTTTCCTTGCGGGTAGCTGGTAATAGTGCTTTCTTTAAGTAATTTTGGATAATCGCTCGATGGTTCGTTAGTATATATGGTATAATAACAATAGCAAGTTGGTTCGTAAAATAACAAGTTACTTGGAGCAATACAATCCGTGAATTAAAGTTGTCGTCCATCTAACAACGCAACGCCTGAACGGAATGGCACCAGCATCGACGTATTTGCAACTACCAAATGGAGGAAAGGGAACGAAGAGGAAAATGTCGATACTGTGCTGTTGCCGTTGAGTAGACGTAGTTCTATTAAAACACGTGTAAATAATACGAATACGTCCGAAGCCGTTCGTGTTCTGGCGTTGTGCCGTCAAACGAGCGGCAACATTTATTCTTAAGGTTTTCCATCGAATATAGCACAGCCAATAAAAAGCCTATTAATAGTCTTCCGGTAGCCAAAGCGTCGAGGATGAATACTACACTGCAACGAGAGAGCGTTCTATCAGCTCGATTCGCGGTTTAAAACGTAATCGCAACGTTGACGAAAGGGGAAGGTGGAAACGAAGACTAGTTTGTCTCGGATGATGCGCGCGAGTTCGAAGACACCTCTCTGATAGAGTATCGCGCGTCCTGTATTAAAGAATTGGGATCTGACATGGGGGCGTGGACAATACATATAGCTATCCAATATGGCGGCGAAGTGCTTGGTCTTAACATTGTACTGATATCTTCTTTTTTGTTTCTCCCTACAATGTTTGTAAGTATGGGTGAAACTTGTAAGTGGGCAGGTATAAATCCTGCAGAAAGAAAGTTTGTTGAAGGAAAGCGGCTTTTTAAAGTATGTTTTATCAATTAATTCATTTTACAAAAATAAATTTGTTTTTTAATATACCTTCTAAATTTACAATTACAATTTCATAAATTTCTAATCGCATAGAATTGGTGGGGTTGATTAATTACTCCACAAATAATTGTACAAATATCTTCTATTAGAGGCACCAATGCCACAGGCAGAACTGAACCAAGAATTTTGAAAGTCATTATACGCTGATTAGACCTTTCAATGTGCACTCTAGCTTTAGCTATTTTAGCTGTTAAAATAGACTGTTCTTTGCTAAATTGTTTCTTATATTTTAAAAATGGAGGTCTTACAAATTTCAAGCAGTTCACTTCACATACTTCATTTCCAAGTGTGGAAACGGAGCAACAAATTTTTGCTCGCGCTACTATCACAATTTTTCACTGCGCAATAATCAACATTTTTTTTGTTGCTACGCGGTGAAAAAATTGGAGCTTCCATAACGTTATTTTGAGTTAACACCTGTTTTAACACTGTAAGTTTAGACTGTAATTCACACCTGTTAACGTGTAAGCCAAGCCTAGCCAAGCTTAGAGTACTTCTACTTTTCGGCAGCAGACGGCGCCACTCAAAATGTCAGATCCCAATACACAAGTTGCGATCGAGGCCCGTGAACGTCGCTCCCGGTATCCGGGCTAACTGATCGAGCATTCGTCGGATCGGATAGCTCGTCGCGCGTCCGCACTTCCCCTAGATCCATGATCGAGAAACGGCCGTGTCGCGACGGTTTAATGAAAATGGCAACTAACACTCACCGGCCCCGCCGTCGGCGCTCGGACCCAGCATGTTGTGCACTCGGTTGGCGTAGAGAACGAACGTCGGGTACGGGATGTCGTATTTCCTGCAAAAAGAAACAACCGTGATTCGTTTGCGAGAAGGTTTCGTTGACCCCCACTGGACGGGCTGGGCGCTCCCTCGATCGATTCTCGTTAAGATTATCGGGCCTGTTCCGTGAAACTGTTCCCTCGATCCTGAGCTCCCTTGTTCGCGCAAAGGGAAAAACCTTTTAACGTCGACGCATTATTACGCGTACGCGATACGCGTTTTACGACCGGGCAGTAAAAAGTTCTTAAGACGGCCGCGGATCGACTCGACTCGAGCGGCCGCAACGCCTGCAATTCTTTCTTCTTCCGCGTTTTGACCCATTTACGTCCGTTAGTCACGGCTTGTCAGAGTCGAAACAAACCGAACCGCCTCTTCGACCGTGAACAACTGCGAACGAGAATCAAAAATCGAGGGAAGCAGTGGAAGCACCAGTTTTCCGATCTTTCATGGCTCGCGACTGCCCCTTTCCCCGTTTAATGCCACCTTTAGATAAATTAATTGCACCCTGAAAATGTAAAAACTCCGGGCCCGACCCCACGCCATGTTATTCTCTTTGCAACTACCACCATTCAAACTTCTTTATCCTTGATAGTTTTCATTTACATGTCGATTACGGACGAATCAAATTTTGTTCCGACTTAAAAGAGACGAACGACGTTCGCGGTTGATTCTGCTTGAAATTTTCAAGTCGCGATTCCGACTTGATGTCCTACGGGAAGAGATTAATGATAATATCGGAGAATGTTATCCATTGAGAAACTAAAGGGGCCAGGTTCGTACCACCGATGTATTATTCTAAAGGCGTTGATTCAAAATCGGCCAAAATTACCCAAGACCAATTTTCCTGAAACTATGCATATTGGTAGCCCTTTGGGTCTAACATTGATTTCGTGCAAAAACTTTTTCCCAGAACTTCACGGTTACGGGGGGTAGGAGGTCAAAGTAGGTGTTTTGCGAAATCTATTATGTGCTGTAACTTTTAGTAAAAATAAGATATCGACCCGGCACTGATACCAAAAGTCATAAAAAATTCAAGCTTTCCAACGGTGTATAAGTTTATGTAATTTATTTATTGCTAATATAATTTTCTCACGTTTTTCGTGTTTTTCAAGGTGTACAAAATTCAGAAAAATTGCAATTCCCAAAAAAAGTATCGCCTTGGGATATAAGTTTATGTAATTTATTTATTGCTAACATAATTTTTTCACGTTTTTCGTGTTTTTCAAGGTGTACAAAATTCAGAAAAATTGCAATTCCCAAGGCGATACAGGACATAATAGATTTCGCAAAATACCTACTTTGACCCCCTACCCCCCGTAACCGTGAAGTTCTGGGAAAAAGTTTTTGCACGAAATCAATGTTAGACCCAAAGGGCTACCAATATGCAAAGTTTCAGAAAAATTGGTCTTGGATAATTTTGGTCGATTTTGCATCAACGCCTTTGTACCATCCGCGAAGAATGCTATTTTGGACAGTTGGATCGAGAATAAGGGGAATGATATAATTAGAAACAGGTAATGCCTTCGGATTTTTTTAGCGTCCGCGCTTCAAAACCGTGGACGTCTAGTCCGTTCGTAAGTTCGCAAGTTCGAAAGATCGAGACGATCGCGTTAAAGACTTCCCATGACCGATAGTCGGACACGGCGACAGTATCGTTGCGGATTCGGCATTACATTGCAGAGGCGGTCCGATGAACTTTCTTAGTTGAATTGAACTCGTCGCGCCGCAAATATCCATCTAATAATGAAATTCTTCTCAGCGCGGGTTCCTTAAACGGTGAAAACGTCTGACGCAGACGTAATCCAGACGATTTGACTACTTAAAGAACGGCGCGACGCCGTCCTCTATTCCACGACCGTACAAAATTCAGTTCGGCCAAGTTTGAGCGACGCACAGTGGCAAAAATCGCCGGCGAGCTGGCCAAGAGTCGTGTCTCGGATTCCAACGCGAAACGTTTAAATGTATCGTTGTAAAATGACTTCGCGAAGACAAACATGCAATCTCTTAACGTTCAACATTTAATCTCCCGTCGAGATGCTAGATATTAACATTGTAATTATCGAATATTTTTTTAAGACCGTTGCTATTTACGACGTTTAATATTCTGTTTCGGCAAATATGTTTTTCCAAACCCACCATTTTGTTAGCCGTTTCCATTCCTTCGATATGCTACCGTATTTTTTTTAAAATATCAAATCTGTTAACTCGGATACGTTTCCCTGTAAGTGTTAGAAGTTGGAACACTCGAAATACGCGTACACGTCCCACGAAGACTCGTAGATCATTCGATTTCGATTTTAGGCCTAGCGATTCGGCGAAACTCGAAAATGTTTGCTCGCGATCTTGTTTCGAGGATCGCGGGATTACGCGTGCGCGTCGGCGGAGAAAGTTAAACGGAACGGAACGTACCGTTCGAGATGAGAGAAAAGACAAGAACAGGAGAACGGATGAAAAGTAGAAGTTGTGGATTACCTCGCGGCTTGACTCAGGGATAATCCCTCCTTGAGGACGCTGAAGATCGCCTCCGCCATCGTTTCCGGTCTCCAGGACTTGAGGGGCCCGCGTTCCCGGAAACGTAGATTGTGCACCAGGCTCTGATTGGTGTTCCAGCACTTTTGCCACATCGACTGCAGCTGATATTGGTAGCTGTCTGCTAGTTTACGCCCCCCACGGAAAAGAGAAAACAGAAAAAGCAGAGCGTTAGTCGGTGCATCGATTTCGATCGGGGAGGGAGAATAGACGCGATCGGTTCGACATCGGGTAAACCGATCGCGCGAACAACTTTTCGATCGTTGCGCCTCATCGACGCGCGTCGCGTTTCGTTTCGCGAACGATCGATCGAAGAGTCGTTCGCGTTTCGGCGAATCGGTGATCGCGAGTACTATAGAATAAAATCGAATGGTAACGGTGAGAGAGAGTGACGTTCGTCGGAACGGTACGCCGCGTTGGCGAATCACGTGAACAACGTAAATAGCCAAACGTGGGTAAGTCGTGTCAAGGTGCGAGAATCACGTGCGATAGGTTCCATCGTAGCTGCTTTGCCGAAGCGTACCTGCGAACAAACTGTTGAAAGGCAAATTGCGACGAGGAAAGGGTCGGGGAATAAAGATACACACACACGGACACTGCCTTCTGTACGTTCACGTATCGATTGTATTGTCGTTGGTATACAATACTCGCAAAGAAAGAAAAATAACACAGTCGGAGAAACAAAGACAGAGTCAGAGAGACAGAGAGAGAGAGAGAGAGAGAGAGAGAGAGAGAGAGAGAGAGAGAGGGAGAGAAAAAGAGAGAGAGAGAAAAGTGTGTGAATTCATAACAGAACAAGCTCGCTCGTTAATAGAAAATATTTGACTTAACGTTAAACCGGTAATCGCAGGCTCGCAACGGTTTGCCTCCGCCCGCGATACAACTCGAACGCGCACCGGCTGTACGTCGCGGACGGCTGACCTCAATTCGCAACGATTATTTAATAGTTAACTTATTGGGTTTAATTGAGCATCCTCCAATTTGACGATTAATACAATTAATTGGAAAGACGCGCCCGCCACGTTGCGCGGACGAGCTGCGAGACCCGTTGCGCTCGCGTACGCGCGCTCGCGCGCGCGACAATAACCATAGAAATCGCGGAGATCGGAGTCGTCTTTCACCGTTCCAGCGCGACAAACGGTGTTTCGACTTTCCCACGATTTTTCTATCGGTCCTCTGCAATCGTATAACCGTTCCGGAACGTCCAAAGGCGACGTTATTCTTGTCTCCAGACTTGGAACAGACGCGAGGACTCGGAGGCTACTTTTCATTTGGTACGAGAAGGTATTTATTTACCGTTCTAGGCTTATCAAGGAATGTATAATAGGAAGAGCACCCGAGTCCCCGATTTTGATAACTTTCAAGAACAGTCTGCCTCGGTCTTTGCTCTATCATGAGATCGCTGTTCGGAAATATGCGCTGCAGACGTCGTTCGCGCGAGCGCGCAATTTTTCGAGAAACCGCACAGTGGTTCGGATCGAAGAATTCAACGATCTTTTCTCCAAAAAAAAAAAACAGCTACCTAACATCTACCTATCCCTAAATGCCTATCAGTCTCAACAATTGAAATTATTAACTGCAAATTTTGAATACCAATCAACTTTTAGTTGAAACATTTCTATACCAGGTTACCGGAAATAATTGAAAAATTATAGATCGACGCTTTGCGTGCCACGTCGTTGGTCATATTATACAATAACTTACACAATTTCTTTTACTAAATTTTGAAAATCAATTTGTACTACAATCTATTAAGTAAACCAAGTTTTTATTAAATACCACGAGGTGCGAGGAGGCTAAATAATCTGTCTTTACTTTGCGTGACTTTTATGGGCATTGGCGTGGCACTCGTCAACGTGTTAATCTCGAACGATACAAACTGTACCAAAGACTAAGGATAATCAAATATCTATAGACCAACGTTGCTACACGATCCGGTCCAAGTTTCGTGGCACTATCTGTTGCAGTTTATTGGCTCTGGAAGAATGTCGTTAAATCTTTCGCTGCGGACCACCGTAAGTCGGAGCGGGGCTTATCGTTATGTCGCGCGAGAGATCGATCGACGGTAGACTTTCACGCCGGACTATTTGCAAACGCGGCTGTTCGCGCGGCGCGTCTTTCCCGTGACGCGTGTTACTGAAACGCAACGATTCGTTTCGGCGAGGTAGCGCTATAATTCTATATATCACGGATCGAGAGTCTTGGCGTGTTTCTAGGGAAATCGCGATCGAGTATAACAATATCCTGTCGTGTCGTCCACGAAATCGGTTCGAGCGTTGGCCACGCGGGAACTTCTCGACGATATCGATTCGCGATCGAGTCTAGTCTCTCCGCATATCCGCCGCGAAATGTTTCAGCCGCTCGAGGCCAACGGTTCGGCCGCGAGTCGCGCCAAACGGCAGATTTTTATTTCGTTGTTATCCACTGTCTTCTCATCGCCATTACCTTCTCTGTTTCGGCCAGCTAAATAACAGGGTGCAACACCACTACCGCTCTCGCCGGCCTCGAGAAACCGAAACCTTTGGCTCGACTATAATTACAGGAATGCTGTATCCGTGCCGCGCTCTACGAGCTTGCAACATCTTTGTAGAAGATGTGCCGTGCTCTTTTTCAATTTCCGCGAACTCCGCCGACGAGCGTTCAGAATCAACGTTTAGGCATCCTCGATGGCTTGCAAAGTAGCATAATTTGTTGTCGTTTCGCCATTCGTTGCGAAACAGCCACCGATCGCGAGACGGCTAATTAATTTCGACAATTTGCTTGCCAGTGAATTCTTGATTCTCCCATCTCGTTGTGAAAATATCGAACTTTCGCAAGAACACGACCGGAGTTTCTAGATTCTGAATTGGTCGACGAGTTTCGCGACTTTCGCGCGGCAATGGACAATTCGATAAAAATACCTAACATTTGTTTTTAGTCGACGAGCGACACGACACGACTCGACTCTCGTTCAAGGTAAAACATCGCTAATACGTAGACACTTTAAACTCTATTAATCTCGAACGATCGAATTGTGAGATTCGGTGAAATCACAATCGAGGAAGGCACCCGCGGACAAGAACACGCAGATCGATGGATCGTTTTACAAGCGACGAGAGTCGAGCCACGGTCTACGATCGGAGGATCGAATTCGCGGTAAATCCTATTCGAGTGGAAGACGTCGGGGAAAGGCACTATATTATCGCTGGTACGATCGTTCGCCGCGACAACGCAATATATTATTATTTCTATCGTTGTAAACGTAATCATTAGTACTATTATTGCTACAATTTATTACGCTTGTTATTGGTCCTGCAACGGGAGTAGCTGCGGATTCAATGGAATGCGCGTGGAATGTCACAATTGAAAAGAATTCGAATCGCGGTCGTTGAAAGGGTTCGTTGCCGTGTACCGGCGGCATACCGATTAAATGATTTCGAATTAAGGCACTCTCGACGGAAGACGCGACGCGATTCGAGGAATCGCACGGTGCTTCGCTCGATGGACAAAAACCGTATATTCGAAGCGCAAGAGAAAAAAAAAATACCCTGGAATGCAGTTTGTACTATTACGTACTATCACTGACGACTATCAACTTTTGCCGATTTTGCGGCTCTTAAGAGTTGAAGTTCCATGCAGAAATCATTCGCCATGGTCGGAATTGTTGATTTCGATCATTCGATTTTTACAAATTGCCACCGAAACGATTTCTAACAAATATAATATATGTGTACATATGCATGTACAATATTTGATACCAAAATGTAAAGTCCATAATTTTTGTCCGCTAATAGCTAGACAAATTAAACTCAACGTCAAATTCATTTGCGATCATCGGTATCGAAGCACGAAAAAGAAAAAGAACGCTAAAGAAGTCTAGAACCGTATTCTATCGTGTAAAGTCCTATTCGATACTGGACAAATCAAAAAGTTCAGAATCATCCGACGCGAATAAACATAGCACAGTCCGATTTGGACTCGGTCCAACGAATAAAGAAAGACTCGAAAGCGCGAAGCGATCGTTGTCCGATACAGGCGAAACAGCGTGCGAGGAAAGGCGAAATAGGCGAAGTTCGGCGCGAATCACTGGTCGTTCTCGTTCTCGTCGTTGAAGTAAAGCGAGACTATCGAGTGCTTTTTACAGAAGGCCCACCACCACCGAAACCCTGAGAGACCGTTGAACACGAATCCGGGCTCACGCTTCCGTCGGAGCTTCTCGACGAAGTTGAGGATCGCGTTCAGAGACTTTTTGGTGCGGCGGTTGTACGGGCTGACGCTGATGTCGCAGCAGAACTCGAGCACGGCGGACTCCTCGCTCGAGTTCAGGCCCGCTTCCTCGAGGACCATCATGCGCTTCGTCTTCCCGAGGATGTTGTCGTACAGGGTGCCTTTCGGTATCCCGTATTTGGTCGACGCCTGGGTGAACCGCATCTTCTGAGTGACCACGGCCTCGATCGCTTCCTGGAGATCGTGCCGCGTCCACGTGGGCGCCTTCAGCTTCAGCAGGGTCGTATAGTCAGCTAAAAAACAGTGTCAGGGAGTTCGAATTTTTGTTTTGGCGGTACGCCCTGTGCGGCCTCTTCACGCAACTCGGATCCGACGGATCTCGAGATGGATCGGGGATGGATCGGCCCCAGCAGTTATTAAACGGACATACGAATCCCCTTCCGATTCCGATTCCGATCTCTTAGCTTTCCCGGCAACAACCCCCGTAACCCATCACCTCTCTTTCCTACGCATCCATTCACGCCGGCTTTTCGCCCATCTCGTCGACCTTTTCCTTCCTCGCTCCCATGTCCACGCTAATCGTCCGTTCCAAGGAAATCTGCGTGGACGGAACGGTTTCTCGATGCTTTGCGGAGAAAACGGGCGGAAAAGAGGGGGGCTGCGGTACTCCGGTGAGACGACCAGCTGGACGAATTAGAATCGTCCGGAACTTTACTGATTCTGGTCAGAACCCTGCGATCGCGTTACGTCTCGAAGAACGTACATGTGTTCGGAAAGTATCCGACAAGTAACAGGACACAAATGGATAAAAAGAAGACGTATTATAATATAATGTAATCTAATTTAAGGAAAAATCGTGTTAGCTATTCTTCGGGTAATCGGTCGAGGATCGTGCGACGCCACATAGGACGCGCGTCGAACGTTCTTCGACTCCAACGAAAAAGGTCAGTGGGTAGTTGAAATTAATATTGGATATCACTGTATTCGGGAAAGTCTACAGAATCTTATGCCGCAAAGAACAATTCAATATTTTTTATAATAACATCACAATATTTGTTTAAAGTTGAAAAATAGGTTTTTTTTTAAAAAGCCGTTTTCCTCAAAAACTGTGCGTGTAGGAGAACAACCAAGGACAGATTCGGAATCAGCGCAGAAAACTCTATAAGAATCACCGATCAGTTATTGTGGAACAAATTTGGTGTTGGACAGTGTAATATAGTGTCCACCGCGAAGGGCCGCGAGCAAGAGTAAAGTGCCCTTAATATCGTTGTGCTGGCGAAAAGGAAAGTTGTGCTGACTTGTGCTAGGATAGCACAACTCAGATATGCAATATTGTTTTTGTCGGATGAACAGAAAGTCAAACTAATGATATATTGTCCATCGCGAAGGGCCGCGAGCAAAAGTGCCCTTTATATCGTTGAAACGTGAACGCAGCAAGATCGAGGTGTGGGATACTTTCCGGGCACACGTCGCACGGACGCGTCAACTTTCAGATCGTAACTTTAGGATCGCGTTGTCGAGACCCTGCTCTCGAGATGGAGGTAAAGAAGGATGAACTCTTGGAAATGTGAATCGGCGCGCGTGTACGCGTTGGAGTCCACGGACGAGTCGGCTCCTTGGGCGGCTGGAAACACGAGCACGTTATCGACGGTGTCGTTAACGGCCGAGCTTGCTCGGCTGTCTATTTAAATTGCTTTCTATATTAAAGCAACGCAGGTTCCCCGGCTTCGTTATTGCCAGGATAACGGCAAACGCGTGTCCTCGGCTGGCATCGCTCAACATCCTTTTCCCGCTCGGTCTCCTCGCGCTCTTCTCTCCTTTCCTCTTCCTCTTGTTCGGCTGCGGCCACGGCCACGTTCTTCTCGACGTAAGCGTCGCGTTGGGCTGTGGGTTCATCGGAGTCGTCTCACCGTTTACTCGCCGCCTTTAGCCGTCGCTTTCCTCCCGTTTCTTGTATCCTCGGTTCTCGCTGATCGCTTTATCCGCCGGTTTCCCGGCCAAGAAGGGGGAATCGGTCGACGTTCGTGGTGAACGGGAAACGATCGCGACCTGTCGCGGGACAACTCGGAATCGCGCGGACTCGCCTCGACGAGACCCTCGAGTACGAGAATTTCGAGGAAACGGGTCCGAGAATTCGTTCTCGTGTTATCGTCTGTCGTTCCTGAAATTGCGCTGTCGCGACAGCTGCCGCTGGACAATTAAATAAACCGAGGGAGGAGCGTCGAACAACTTACCTGCTATACTCGACGTGGAGGCTCCGAGCCAAGCGTGGGATGACTCCAACAACTTGGCCTGCAACAGAAAAGAAAGGAACGTTTAGCGACTCTGTTCGAGAACTTGTCCGTCGCGTCGTTTCGGTCGTCTAGCTTTCGTCTCGAGAGATCGTCCATAAATCTTTGGCGAATAACATCGCCGTAATACGCGCGTAAATACCCAGTTACGACCACGAGAGACGAACGTTACATATGCAGGTGTAAATTAGTTTGAATGGCTACGAAAACCGAGGAGTCGACGCGCAGCTGGTCACGCGTCAAGTTCGTATGCGCGGGAACAACAACCGCTGCGTTTTCGTTAGTTCAACGAATTTTAACGAAATCTTTTAGAAAAATCTGCGAAAAAAAAGTTCGATTTTTTTCGCGGTCGTGGCGTTTACCAGCCTCGAGGGAACACTTGTCGTGCGGAAAGGGTTAAATTTGGAGACGGTCGCGGCCAGGGAGAAGTGCTCGGCCGGAAGATGCTCGAGCGCGAGGGGGCGGGAGCGGACACGGTTTCCGGAGAACGGTATACGGAGGCTCGTGCGTCTCTGTCGACAACTTTACTAATATACGAGGTTTTCCGCGTCTCTAGAAAGGGGTTGCGAGACGCGCCGAAAGCGCAAGACACACGCAAAGTTGGCTCATTTGAAAAGTTTTCGTCCGCGGTCTGACGCGGCTCGCTCGCGATTTCCGCAATACGAAAGGTCCCAGCCTATCCCCAGACTTCTCATATAGCGGATCGTTTTCAGGAGCCGGCACTCGGCTGACTTCAAATTAATTTTTAAGGGCCGAACGGCCCCTGTCCGGCTCGTTTGATCCACGCCCCTCGATCCTCTATCGGACTCGAAACCCCTCCCATTTTTTCTTTCCTACGGAATTTCGACTGCCTCTCCTCGCTCTCTCCTCGCTCACTGCACGTTTCAAACAAAGTTTCGAGCCCAGGGATCTTTTTCCCCCCTCCGACGCGCGACACATCCCGGCGGCGGCGCATGGCCCGAAATACCGGAAATGACTATTCTAACGTTACTCGTAGATTACTCGAAGGATGTAATATGGTAGATTGTATGTATATCGTTGAATTTGTATTTACCTCAGCTACAACGTTCCGAGATCAAAAGATGAATATTCATTTCTCAGAAATCAAAGTCACTGTGATTTCTTGATGAAAAAAATCTTTTTCGAAATTCTATACATTCAAGTTTATAAATGTCTAAATACCGATCAAGTTTTGTTCGCAACATTTGTTTGTTAGATTATCGGAAGTTGCTGAAAATTGTAACGAAGATTGGGTATTTGGGTACAATCGTATACATATTGTTGCGACCAATGCTCCGACCGTTCCGTAAAATGCGCCCACTTCCCGTTGGCGAACTCATAATTAATAATTAACTTTCAACTCTTATTTATTAGAAACTATACAATGTTTAATGTAGATTGATTTAGCGACACGTCTATTCGATTTGCTGTCTCGCTTCTGTCTTCTTTCTTTTCGTCAACAGCCGTCTTTTTAAATCCATCGATCGGACGGCTCCTCTGCGATATGTTCAGGGGAAGCAACATCATATCGTCGTAACAATATTTTTTATTTCTTATATTTGAATCCTATATTTCTAATCTTACGGGTGTATAATTAGAAAATATATTGTTTTCCGCTTTTTCGGATCAAGCACCCCACTGTGGCGACGGCCACGAGCCTCGCCGAGGAGAGCCTTCTACGTTTACGAGCGTGTAGATTTCGCGCGACAATAGGAACATGGCGACGGCGTAAGTGGTAATAATACCGGGCAAGATCTGCAATCGGCGAGAGAATAGACATAACGTACAGGCAAGGGCCGCGTCTTATACGGCACGGAGAGCTGTTGCGGCCGCGATGAATAGACCACGAGAAAAAATGAATTGCGGAACAAAGGCCGCTCCGCCAACAGAATAGACTCTATTCTACGAAGAGTACGAATTCGTCGTCCGATGCGGTGCGGCCGTTGCGAAAGAATGCGCGCAGATGGAGCATTCAAATCAATAATACTTGTAATAGTAATTGAAGGTGCGGCCCGCACCTCGCACGATGCTCCGCGGAACCTTGAACAAGAAGATAAGGTCCGCGATTGTCCTACGTTCCATCGAGATGACGACGCATCGTTTATTCGTTTATTCGTATGACGGTCACGCGCCTCGGGCGCGCGACGACGCGCTAGAACAGATCCGGTATACCAACGCTTCGTCCACGAATCATGAGATACCTTGCCATTTTCAAAAAAATCTGTATCGCATTACGGATTTATGAACGGTTCCTCCAATCAGCGTCGTTCCACGCCAAGCGATCACACTTTATAAGAAATCACGAATTCCGATCGAATTTATAGGCTTGTAGAATTCGATCGCCTGATTACGTAACGATATTTAATTCCTCGAATTCCAACATTTCAAATCGATGACTTCTGATTCAGTACAGCTGAAACGACTATAAGGATTTTCTTCCTAAATTAATTTGGACTCCCCTCTTACTCAACCGTCTTGCTATTTCAGAATTTGCTTACGGGTCTCAGGAATGGAGCCATTCAAACTTTTAATCGCAAAACTTGTTGAATATAATTTGTATATTGAAATTTCATGGAAAGCCTGCTGTACGAACGTAGAACCGATAAACGGATCTTCGTCTTCCGAAGACTTTATTGAAAATTTCATCGACCATTTTTGCCGTACAATGTACTTTCAAGGATTCGAATATAAGCACAACGCATCCGACGCTTTACATACGTGACAGTAGAAAATAATATAATCTGCAATGCTTTAAAATGAACGTAAATTAGATTAGATTGCTATTACGTGTATTGTATTACGACGTAAGCGGTTAATGCGACGCATTAGATCAAAATCGACACCGCCAACCAATGGTTAACATGAGAAAAAGAAACAGAAATATTTATAACACGTTTAAGCGACTTTTGCCTCGACTTTGCGGTCGGTGGGAGGGAATGGAAAGGTGCAGCGAAACAATTGTGGTTACCTTGAAAATCGACTAGACGGCAAGCGATCGGTCCGTAGCCGCATTATGGCGTTGTAAATTATTTAGACATCTCATCGTATCGGAGCAAAGAAAGCTGCACGCGCAGCTCGGGAAAACCGCAGGACGAGTGCGGCCGGTGTGCATCGGTGCACCGAGACGCGCACGACAGGGAAATCGAGTTTGCTCGTGACCGTGCCCATGCTCTCGTACCGATGCTTGGCATCGGCATCGGCATTGGCATCGGCACGAGTTCATCGTGCGCGCACACGTCGCGTCCTGTCATGCGTGCATTTTTCATTGTCTCGTGTCTCCGTCCGTCTATCGCGGGCTGCGCCTCGAAGAATGCACGTCCCCGGAGCACGCGACAAGGCTCTTTCGCAGCATTAACAAGCAAATTGCTATTCGCATTCTTTCGATTTTTTTCTGTCGTGCTCGTTCACTGGCTAGGGTACAGTTGCCGCGTTGATTCGGGCAAAAGAAATAGACGTCGAGGTCTTCCGACACTTAACCCGTCGCACAGTGGTCCCGATCGAGAAATACGGGGACATTTTGGTATAATTTTTAAACTATTAAAGATATCGAAGCGAAATTTGGAGTGAAGAATATTAACAAGAATTCATTTTTAATACTGTAAAATGTAATATACTTTATGTTTATTTAATAGCATTTCTTGCAATTTTCAAATATGTATACAAGTGTAACAAATTTTAGCACTTTTTTTTTTAAATAAACAGGTCCAAGTTAATTAATTAGTTAATAATACTCTTCTATTTGTTTATCGAATCGCCAGTTGAATAAACTTGTTTCTGTATTTTCCAGAATCTCCAGGTAAGATTTAAAAATTCACAAAGTCTATGGTACTTGTATAAATCACAAATTAAAATATAAGCAAGAATAAATACAATAAGTTTAATTCGTGATCAGTTGAGAATTATGTGACACAGAATTAAATTAATTATTCATACCTTCTCTGTTAAAAGTTTTTATTTAATTATTAGTTCCTCAGCCTCTGAGTCCAGGGTTTTAGGTTTTTTATTGTTGGACTTTATACGCAAGGAAGATATATATCGATCAGAAGTTAGTAATAATCTATGAAATATATCTTCATTTGTAGCAGTGCGTGACAATTTTCGGCTTTTATTACTTCTGTAATTTTGAAAATCTTTGTCTCCTCTCTAAGGCCTCTTCAGACAATTGACCAACTGTCTTTCACTCTTTCCCGTGAATTAGTATTTTATATAACCATAGTAATACCAGCCATAAAGACTTATACAATACCAAATATAATTAACACGAAATATATAAATAATATAACAACTCATATATTTATAATAATAGAGTATATAAACTATATCAAACGATGCACTATTAAACAAACACATATATAAACTTTACTTAACTATAACTTAAGTAACGGAAATAAAATATACTAAGGTACGCACTAAATATAAATAATTCAAAACAAAATTTAGATAATATTGAAAGAAAAATTACAATGTAACGTTCAAACAGTTGCACGATTCACTCTCGTATGACTTTGTATCAACTGATTGCAGAATGGCAGTGAATATCATTGTTGAAGGTTTATATATAGTATAGCATAAACATTTGAAAGTGTGTATTTTCTGAAGAATTCCCTATGATGTCGTTCTATGTCCTGAAAACCTCACTTCGTGTAGCCAAAGGAATTTTAGTGTAGCATAGTCTCGACGATGAATGCGTCCATAGCACATATACGCACAGTGAAGCGCGCAGCTTTAAACAATGATAATTTGTAAAAATGGACGAAGGTAATTTCGATTCTTGCAGGATTATATAAAAGAAAATATGCTGAGAATAGTCCACTTTGTAAAATTCTGGGAATATTCGAGAGTCAAAAGATATTCCTTGTGAATTACTAAGAATTTTTAGGATTTTCCCCAATGGAGTCAGCATTAAATTTCTTTTACATAACAAACAATAATGTTTAATTGTTAGTGATAATTTGTAATTTAAAGATATACTTTTCATTTAAAAAAAAAGTGGTGGAAAAATATTGAAAAGAGTCGTCAGGACATGTTAAAGAAAGGAACCAACTTCTTCCATGAAAAATGCTATCTTCAAAACATCCAACTTTAACTGTCGATAACAGTAACAATTTTTATTGCAGTTTATTACTTTTTTCATTTTCGAGATTGCTGGAAATTGAGATAGCAAAACACATTCAACAGACATCTATGCGAGATAGTTGATTTTTTGGCAAAATGTCCCCGTATTTCTGGATCGGAACCACTGTGCGTCGCTGCCGCGTCTACGTAACTTCAAGAATATTATGCGACTTTGCAATTCTACTGTTCCTAGCCCTTTGCGTTGCTCACCCGTCTTTCAACGAAGAAAATCATTTGCGTTATAATATCGAGTCGGACACGACAAGAAGATTCTCTGCGAACTGGAGTGTAGGGGAACAGGACGATGCGCGTACGAACGGCGAAGATCGCGCATCCAAAATGGAAGCGCTACATACAATTTGCGTAAGATGCTGTGCGTTGGTCCGGTCTCTCTCTCTCATTGAATAACCGTGTGGAGGATAGATTTCATACACCGAGAGAAGGTTCGTATCGGCAGAGCATCGTCTCGTCGTAACGGCTCGAAACAGACGAAATATCGTCTCTATTTAGAACCAAAGTTTCGATGTTTTACATTACAAGACGACACGGAAGTTTGATGGGAGGCCATTTTTCGGGGGAGTTCGGAACGTTAAACGTTACAAATGGTTCCGCGCGGGTAACAAATGGCCCCCGCGAAACTTCGACCGTGTCTGCCGCTAAGTAGCGGTTTCCGAATCTTGTCGTTTTTCCGCGACGGGAAACGGCCGGATCGGGCGAAAAACCTCGGGGAAACTTTGCTCCGCGAAAGTTGGCTCGGTGGTTGCGCGAGGAGACGCGGGAAGAATGTCGCGAGGTAATCCTGGGAGGCGAGACACCCGCTATTTTTCACGGGTTCACGGCGAAAATCGTCCTTGGCCGCGCGCGAGCGCGTTTCCTGGGTAACAGGCGCGGCGGGACGCGAGAAACGAGAGAAAACGGGAAGCGAGGTACGGGACAGCGAGAAACGACGACAGACGGATAGCTCGGTTCGGGAGGGCGGCGATAAACAAAAGTCGGGATAGACGCGGACGAGCGAGATGGTTGGCCTAATTAAGAAGGGCTTCGAATTCACGATTTCCCGGCTGTTCTAACGGGAAATCCCGTGAACCTTCTGCCGAGGAGAATTTACGAGGCAGTCGTCTATCGTTGCTAATTCCTGCAAATATTTGCCGGGCAAGGATATAGGCGTGGGCAAAACGAGTAGGCGTCTGACGCGCGCGCGCGGGGGGAGGTTAAACGAAGGAGAAAGAGAAGGAGGGAGAGAGAGGAGAGCACGGATGTATGCACGGGGATTTGCGTGAACGCGACGGGACGAGGACGAGGACGACGACGAGGACGAGGACGAGAACGAGGACGGGGACAAGGACGAACGCTAGTCGTCGAGCAGGCTCGTTCTCTCCTTCACCGGTGTCACAGACGCCCCACCGACGTCCCACCGACGCCCTACCGACGCCGTCGTCGTCGTCGTCGAGGCTCCCGTCGACCGGCTGGAGTTTCACGCGGCAGAATGCACCGCGCCACGGCAAATTTCTAATCAGATTAGCGCGGATTAGCAAAGTTCGTTTGTTCTAATGAAATTCGTCTAAATTAACGTCGGAAGAGGGAGCGCCGACGTAGGAGGAGCACCGGGATCGAGAGCAACGAGCGCGCGGGTGCGGAGATCCAAGAGGAAACAAGAGGGCCGCTGTAAAGCGAGGACGAGAACCGGCGAAGAAGCTGGATGGATCGTTCGAACCGTCCGCACATTTTCCCTTCCGCTCTCGAAGGGAGAGCCCTCTTTCTCGGCAGAGCCCCAACGAATCTCCGAGTCGTATCATCCGTCTTTTTCGCGGATCGAGATCATCTCGTTTGTTCGAGCAACCGTCCCGGGGAAAATTGCTGGAGTGGCTCTGTCGGGGCCACGTGTTTCGTTCTGCGAACTGCTCCGACTGCTTCGATACCCTTTTCCGAGGTAGTCGTCCATTCTGCGCTTACAAGGGAACATATTCAGATGCGAAAATCTGATTTTGATGAATCTTATGGGAGCTTATAGTTCTTTGAAAAATATTTGACACGTGTTTTTTTTTATCGGCAACCATCCAATTTGAAGGGGTGAAAAGAGCCCTCAAAGTTGAGGGTCAAAACCATATTGTTTGAGATATCTCGGAAACCAGAGGTCGAAAAAATTTGAATTTTTTTTAAAATTCTGTGTTTTTCAATTCACTTTTCACGTGAAATGTTAAAAAATGTTAGAACAACTTTGACGTTTCGAGTAAATAAATGTTTACAAGCTCGTGGTGGACATTTTGAACATTTAATTTAAAGTACATTTTATTTCTTCACGAATAAGCAAAGGATTCAAACGCGTATAATTCCATAACGCTATTTCCGAGCGCTTCAAGTACCTACAACTCGAAACTTCAAACTGTTATATCTCATCATGGAAGTATCTGACAAAAAAATGTTTCAGACAAAATTGACTTGTTTTTTCCTGTAGAATCTAAATATGTAACATTTTATAGGGGGTTCCATTTAAAATTACAAAGGTACCTCCCCTCCCACGTTAAAGGGGAAGGGAGGCCACTTCACGTTTATGTAGTCAGAAAGGCCCTTCAGTTCCATGCAATTTAAGACTAAGAACTTTAAAATCGATGGCATAGTATTCGAGATATCGAGCTGTTCAGAGTTATGTGGGCCACCCTGTATAGTTTAATACGGAAGAGCTTGTCGAAGGTGTCTACAAGACGGGTGCACAATTAGAACTGGAAAACGTGTCCAAACGCGTCGGCGGCGGTACGTACCTTCATACCTGAAGGAAGACGGCACGTCGTAAAAGAGTCGGGAAGGGGAATCAGGTATTTCCCGATATCTCGAGGATGCGGAGTTTTCGACAAAGTACAAACCTTGTTTTACCTTGACAGAAGCTTCGAAGCTTCGAAAACAGTAGAAGGATATGGTACGGCGCGATATAGCTTCTATCCTGCTGCGAGCAAAGTGACCGTGGCCTTCGCGCGGCGTCGCTTGTCGACGGGAAAGGGATATGTAGCGGGGGAAAAAGAGGAAAAGACGGGGAGGAATTCGGAGCACGTGCTCGGCTAATTGTCGGGGAGACGCGAGAGCGGCTCGCGCAAAAACACGGAACGCGGGCCGCGAATCTGCGCGCACACGGAAACGGGAACGGGAACGGGAAACGCAAAACAGGAAACAGAAAACGGGAAATGGGAAACGGGACACGGGACAGCGGTGTTCGAGGACACGCGATCCTCTCCTCGTGCAGCGCACGCACGCGCTGATATTTTATTCACCGATATCGCGCTCGAACTGTTTTCGCCGATAGTCGGCCAGTTGCCGCGCTTAACTTTCCCTCCTCGTCCTGTCGCCCGGAATTTCGTTCGGATTCTCGCTTCTCCTGTCACTGGCCGCGCTCAAACGAATACGAACAACGAGTGTTTTATTCATCCGTAAACACGGGATGCGACGAAAACATCGCGATCGACCAGCAGGATCGCTCGCTCTATCGAATTTCGAGGAGACGCGTCGAACGACCGCCGGACTAGATCGAAATATCGGTGGGAAAATATGATCTAGCCAAACTCGCGCGCGTTGCCCCGTCTCGATCATGGTCTCGGATGCGCGCGACCACCGGAAAACAGCGCGGAAGAGAGTGTCGCGCGTGCTCGAACAGGAACATAGAATTATTTACAATTTAGAGAGGTAATCGGACCGAGTATGTTGATGCGGCGAACAGGAGGACGGTGGCACGGCGAGGAGAGGAGAGGTGCGCGCCGTTGACGCATTGACTCGTCATTATCGCTTAACGAATCGTCCGGTTCCGGTTGGAACTACCACGGTTTTTAGCGAGAGATCGGGTTTATTTGTGTACCGCCTGTGGCTGTCGTCGTTCGACGAGCAACCGTTCCCCCCCCCCCCCCCTCTCTCGCTCCACCGTTTCACCCGTTTTCACCAGTCTCTCGCGCTCTTTGCCGGTCACTGCTTTTTCGTCGTTCCGTTTTATTTCGAGCGGGACTCTACAGGTAGTCACGTACGGGGCACGCTCGATGGAAACGACCGTCCAGATAAATCCTCCTCTCGAATAGTCGCGTGGAAGCGACGAAATATGTTGGCTTCCAGCGAAACGCGGTCCGTCCCGTCCCGTCCCATCCCATCCCATCGCATCGCGACCCATCCTCGTCCTCATCCTCGTCCCCATCCCATCCTATCCTATGGCCATCCCGCGTCCCATCGCGTACCGCTCGAATTTAACGCGAACTTTCTCCAAAGCGTTTAGTGTCGCGTATCCGATCTCGTTCTCGATTCGACTTACTCGATGCTCGACAGCGATCGAACCGTGCGCTTTTATCGCCTCGCTTTTAAATCGATCCCGCCACCGGTCCACGAATCAAGCGACCCGCTCCCGCTGATACACCCGCGATATCCACCGCAGAAAACTTCCCGGCTAACGATTCTCGATCTCATCGATCGTTTCGGAGGCGGAAGGAAATCTTTCGTTTAGCTCTGGGACAATCGGGACAATAAAGATGGCGACTCGGTGAAAGACACGTTGTCAACGGTTCAAGTAGATAGTTATTGGAAATGGGTTATGGAATAACTTTAAAAGATTTGTATCTTTGAAAACTCTGCTTTATTATAAGCTCGGAAGGACGTCTTAACGCTTCGAAAGTCGTATAAGAAGTGAAGAGAAAATACAGGGGTACAGAGAAAACTCTGTTCCCACTTAACAGGAAAAATACCAGGGCTGCATCTTGACTCTACCCCGAGAGCCCAGCCATAAACAGTCACACAGGCCTATGGGCCTGATGACATCTGGTCTATTGTATCACTCTAGCTAAGCGTAGTGATTCTCAAATATAACGAGATTCATTTTTGCATCTCAGCAGACGTATTAATACAAATAATCCAACAGTAGTCATCGAATAGTTTTCGCTTGGATGAAGGGTATCATCATCGGTTGGAAGAAGGTCTTTCCATCGATATAATGTACTAAAGGATAAAATACTTTTTGACCCCATATAGTTCACAGTAATCGATCCTACCTACACACGCCCGGTTCGCCAAGGAGGGAAAGAAACGTCACCGAGTACACGGTATATTTGCGTTCGATCGGCGCTCTCCTCCTCTCGTGCCAGGCTTCTTCCGGCGTTCCCGACCGAGCGCCAAAGATAACGACCTCGAGCAACCCTACGCCCACTGTACATACGTTTTCCGTGTATATTATTCCAGCCAAGTTGAGTGGCCTCTCGATCGCGCGAACCCGCGAATCGCGGTTTTACGCGTCCACCGCGATTCGAATCGGAGGGGGGGGGGGGGGACACATAACAGTGTGCGATCCACGCCGGTTGCCGCAAACTGCCCATGCGGCTTTCCATCTGCAAGCTGCTCGAACGAAAGAAAGCGAGAAGACCCGAACCAAACGAGATACTCGATGCGAATTTTCTGTTGCTCGAAAATGCGGTGTAATCGTTTGTCGTTGTTTTAATATTGAGATACCAAGGTTTTCATTTACCTTTGTACATTTTTCTACTCCTTTTCAAATGCACTTTTAACACTTTGACTGCCAAAGCAGCGACCTCAAAAATTTCATAAAATCGAAACAGTATTGTAAGTGTGACGAGAGTCGCATCACGTAATAATTCGAATTCACACAGAAATTTGTCCACACAGGTTTTTATCCGCACAGGTTTCTATCCCACTTCTGAAAATTGTAGGACGTGGAAAAGGGCTTGACTTAATTCAGGAGCTGGTAAAAGATATATTATATAATGCTACAACGGCGTTCCGATCGGCACTGCCTCCAGCGGAGCCGCATCCGAACCCTATAGTCCGAAACATAAGACGATCGGACGACCGACGAGTGACGGAGAGACGTGATGCGACTCTCCTCACTCTTACAGTATGTTTAATAATATAATGATTACATTAGCGTAATAATTAATTTTTAAATATGGACAAATAATTCCGTCACCCATGTACGGGTGACACGGCAGTCAACGTGTTAACAGAAATTTGGTGGTTGAAAAGTGTTTGGGAATGGATGGCTGGTACAGCCTTATCGGAAGGCTTGGAAAATCGAGGCGGGAAGTCGGAAACGGGTTGAGAGAGGAACTCCGTGCACGACGGAATTATATAAACGGAAAAAACGGGATCGAGCACGTGGTCGGTGGATCGAATAAAGATTTATGCCACAACTTGTAAAAACGCACTTATAAATTGTAACGGAACACTTGTATAATTGAATATAAATCTGCGATAAATTGGAATCGTGATTGTAATTTAATTTTAAACGCGGTAACACGAGTACGGGTTATTCGACGAGATAAAAGGTTCTGAGCGCACGTGGTGACGCACCGACGGTTCTTAGAAGACGGAGAGCGATCCCGGGAATCGTCCGCGGACGGTGACGATTCGCGACCACCGTGATTGGCTCGCGGGCGGTGGCCCGATTCGCGGGAGAGGTAATTACAGGTGATGTCCCTGATAAGCGGCGCGATATTTAAATGGAGCGCGACACGTGGTCGCGCGCCCATTTGGAAGGTTTCTGCCGAATCCTGAACAAAAAGTAAAACCGTGGAGACGTTAGTGAAAACATTAACACGTTCGCTACCACCAATTGTTTTGCATATTACCTTCCCTGTTAAAGTGTGTTGCTAAATGCAACGTATTATCTTTACGAAATGTTATAGAAAATTAACAGAAGAATGTCTGGGAATCGCCGAAAATTATGCTGCATACTAAGACTTCGAATAAAAAATCATAGAGTAAATTGCAGGAATTGTGGACGTTGGACAAATTGTGACGTTGGTAACGAAAGTTTTAACACTAAACCTACAAACCACAAAGCATATAAAGATAAAACGCCTTACTGAATTGAGAAGATTGAATTTATTTAAACTTTTTCCCTTTTCCGTAAGAATATGCGCTTAAATAAAGAAGTCAATTCAGTCATTTCCTATGAAATCGTTTTTCTAATTTCAACAATTGTAAAATAGAAAACCGGTCATTTTGACTGTGGTAAGTTTAGCGTTAAGAATATCGTCGACATATTAAAATATTTAGATGCCAAAATAAATGTTTATTCGTTATACTTTTCGTTCTTCTCTACGATCTGACAACCTCATGAGAAATTAAATAATAAAATCTCGTGGCTCGTACACGACTGTTGATTGAAACGGTTTGATGCTCAGCGATTACAGTGTTAAAAATGAAAATAGGAAGCCGAAGTCGGCGCGACCAACGGGCGGGGTCAGGTGGTTCGACAAAAGTGCAGCTAGCGACCCATCGCGGCTCGATGGTGGGTCACCGGGGTTGAACTTGGCAAGAATAAAGCTTGCTAGTCGATTGAACGGGCCCCGGAGGGGTTGCGCCGCGTTGCTCCCTGGCGGAAGACGAGGCCTCCAAGATTATAGATGCAGCGGACCCGGGTGATCTATCGGAGCGATAGATCGTTCTCAAGCTTTAATATATAAGGAATGGATTATCCGTTGAATAATGTGCCGGGTGGTGGGTACTAAGCCGCAAGCAACGTTGGTGGTCGCCGGATTCGAACGCGAATGCGAACGCGAGCTCACGCACACGCGCGAGAGTCTCCTCACGGGTGCGTACACGCGTACAGCGTGAACGCGTGCAGCCGCGCGTGTCCCGGCGAGCCTCTCTTTGGCCAGATCGGGGTGTGTTCGGCGCTGCGTTAGGAATAGGGATAGAAACGTGTGCGGCCGCTGCGCCGCGCCGATGGGAAGGGAAATGTGGAGTAGAGTGGAGTAGAATGCCGAAGAGAGGAGAGAGGAGATCGTAGGCACAGAGACGGAGCGAGAGAGAGAGAGAGAGAGAGAGAGAGAGAGAGAGAGAGAGAGAGAGAGAGAGAGAGGCGAAGAGAGCGGGAGTGAGAGAGGGAAGACGGCAGCAGCTCGAACTGGCCAGAGAACGGAGTTAGCGCGATGTTGGCTCGCGCGTATGTAGATAGAGTACTGAACTATGTATTAGAGTCGTGTACCTTCCGTATAGATATACCGAGGTTTGTACAGTACAAGCTTTGCCATTGGCGGAGCCCTAGCTGGTCTGAAATCCTGTACAACGGGTGTTCGCGAAATCCAGAGTCACCGGCGACACCCAAACGATACTTTACGATCCCCTCGGCCGTGCTCGCTTAGTCCGCCTGCTATACGCTATCGAGGATTAACCGTGTTCCGTTTCGCGTACGCCGCTGCTCGTAAATTTCGCAAATTTTCTTCGTCCACTTCGCGCCGGAACGTAACGCAAAAAGCGATATCGTTCGTGCGGAAAAAATTGACAGTCCACCGAGGGCGGAACGAAAGTTTGCACCAGCTGTCCCCATCTTTGACGCCCGATGCAAGACATTCTTTGGATCGAACAACGTCGTTTCGAGACGTGTGTTTTGTAACGAAAGCTCGATTACAGGGACATTGCTTTGATCGGTTTGCCTCCCTTTTATAACCCCGTCTGCTCCGTGTTGCGAGCGTATGGATGTGTGAGAGCATGGATGTGTGAGAGTATGGACGGTGTGGGTGTGCGTGTGGACCGCACCGCATTTAACATTAGAATATCGGCGCCTCGCAACACCATCGATCGCCGATGCCCTTCTGTTTTAAGAAACGAATATGTTTTTACCAGCGTTTTGAAATAAAGCAGTTGTCGTTGGAAAGTGTTGTGAATAGAAGCTCTATCACCGATCTCCGCTCTTTCCCGGCATCCCATCCTCACAGTTGTAGAACAATACCGATAGTTCTATCACGCGCCGAGATGACTGAGTGCGCTACGGTCGAACATGGACGAGAGTGGGAGTGGCTGGTGGGTCAGTCCGCTGCGGCCTTACCTCGAGGCAACATCTCCGCGCTCGAGAACACAATCCGTTTTCCCTTGTTCTTCAATAAACGATACTTTACCGAAATTGATCTCTTTTCGCCTCAACCGCCTACATCTCCTGCTCGAATCTTACATCCTACAATTTCAGAAGTGGGATCCGCGTGGAACGTGGAAGTGTTTTGAAATTTCGGCAGCGCGTGTGTGAAGAAAAAAATAATTTTTTTTTCGTTACCGATGTGCACTTTATGCATCGCGTGCAGCATTGGATTATGTGAAAGAACTTACGATTTATGATTAATTAGGATTTGTCAATCCGGTAGACAGAAGGACATTTATTACGCGGGAAGAACAATTTATGTCTTACGGAAAATTTCGGCAGCGCGCGTTAAATTACGTTACCGGTGTGCACCTTATGCATCGTGTGCAGCATTGTTTTGTATTGAAAGTACTTACGAGCTAACATCAATTAGGATTTGTCAAACCAGTAGACGAGTATTCTTTACGCGGGAAAGTAGCGACCGTTAGTTGTTTGGGGTGTCGCTGGTCGAGAACGTTCGGTGTCTGTTTACATCGGTGTGCGCGCGCGTGGAATAACCTTCACGGCGACAGTGGGTCGTGTGCGTTTGAAACCGCCAAGACTGTGCGATTTTTTTTTTTTTGTGCGGTGCTTACGAGAGAAAAGATCATCGCAAGTGATAGTTGTTATTATTAAACGATAACATCTATTGCCAAACGACCGTGGCCGAGGAAGAAAAAGAGAGAAAACACAGGATGGCGGACCGATTCACAGTAGCTCAGCTTAAGGAGAAACTAAGAGTACGAAATCTGCCACAGACAGGGTTGAAGCTGGAGCTGATAACCCGACTAATGGAGGCCGACCCTGAAGGAAAATGGATAACAGGGGACGATACCGATGAAGAAGATGGCAACAATGAAAGACGTCTTCGGTTAGAACGGGAAAGAAACGAGCGCTTGCGTTACGAGCTCGAGCTTATGCAAAGAGATCAATTTCGGTAGAGTATCGTTTATTGAAGAACAAGGGAAAACGGATCGTGTTCTCGAGCGCGGAGATGTTGCCTCGAGGTAAGGCCGCAGCGGACTGACCCACCAGCCGCTCCCACTCTCGACCATGTTCGACCGTAGCGCACTCAGTCATCTCGGCGCGTGATAGAACTATCGGTATTGTTCTACACAGTGTCGGTATGTTTTACACACGACGGTGGTTGCATTTACGTACCGCGCTACTCCTGACAAAGTAATACACGGGATGCGATCGACGTATTCTCGCTTGCAAATACTAAATCGATGCACCGCGGAGATCACGGCCTAATCTCGATAGGGGGGACGGAGAAACGGCGAAGAAAAGCGAAGTGTTCTCGTAAACCGAGTGTGAACAGGAAAAAAAAACACGGTGGTAAGCAGTGCGCGAAACAAGAGGGAACAAAGACGTCCGGAGCGAGAGAAAGACCGTGGCTGACAGAAAGGAGAGAAGAGGAGAAAAAGTAAACGACGCAAAGAGGAACGCGGCTTGGTAACGCGAGCGTGACTCGCCGACGATCATGCTCCGAAAGATGCTCAAAAAGCAGAACAATCTTTTTAAAGCAGGAGTCGAGGGGACCCGGCGCGCGGAGCGGAGCGGTCGAAAGAAAAGGAACGCGATCCGCTTCCGCGCTCAGTTCGGCTCGAGTCGAGTCGAGGCGAGGCGAGGCGGATCGGAGCTGGGACGCGGAGAGAATCGGGCCACTATAGACGGTGTACACGGCCCCAACGGTAATTAAGATAAATAAGAGAGAATCGAAGGCACAATGGAAGGTTACGCTCGCAACGCAAAGAAAACAAAGGCGACAAAGAAAAAATTCTACGGCCGATCCCGTGCGAGGAGAAAGCCGGGGAACCGCTCGAGATCTACGGGAAAGCAGCAGGGGAGGAAAGAAAGGAACGCAGAAAGAAAGAAGGAATAGTGGAGGAAGGGGCGAGAAGGACCGAGGAGAAGCCAGAAGGAGCGAGAGTGAGAGAGGGAGAAAGAGAGAGAGAGAGAGAGAGAGAGAGAGAGAGAGAGAGAGAGAGAGAGAGAGACGGCGACTACGGCTACGGCGCGAACGACCGTAAACTTTAAATTTACGAAGTGATATACACGCCAAACATCCGGTAGATATTTAAACCCCGGTTTCACTAAACTCAACAATAACGGTCGCCGCTATTTCGGGGCTAGCCCGTGATTCCCGCTCGTTCCCGGCGAGCCGTGTCATAGCCGTTTAATACGATTCGAATCGGATGGTCGAACGGAAAACGGTTGACTAGAACGAAACTGTTTCCCCGTTTTCTATAAAGGTAACTCTATAACGGGCGACTATTACTCGATTCGTTGCTTCTGTCGGCCAGACCGGTCTTTTGTCTTTCACAGGCGTGCGTTCGATATTTCCGTCTACGGGGAGAGCACGCCAGAGATGGTCGTTCTCCGACCGCGTTAATACGTAAACAGGCAAGAATCGCGCGGAAGACGCACGGAGAATTCCGATCGGTAAAGTAGATCGACTCTTGGATCGCGCGAAAAGCTGACCGAAAGCTAAAGGAATCCCATTGTTCGTCGAACGATTTTCCGCGAGAATACGATGATATCGATGTCCGATGGAACAAGCAGGAGAGAACTTGCTCCTTTGAGCTACCGAGCCGCAGTCGTTTTTTCTCCACGCCATTCGTTTCCCTCTCTTTCTTTACCGTCTTCTCCTTCTTTTTCTGCTTCTCGTCGTTGATCGAGACGAAAGCTTCGTTCTAATGTATTTCGTCGAATTTCTCAACCCCGGGCCAGTCGATGTATTATTAGTCAGCGACCGGGTCACAGACGAAACCTTTTATTTATTTAAACGATTACATCGCGGCGACGTCGGTTTTGTAAAGCAGCCCTCTTCGTCCAGTCGCGCGAGCGAATCTCACGGAGCTCGACTTTTCGCAGCCTGAATTATGCACATCGATCGGAAGAATAATACTCGGATTGATAACGTATCGAAGGCGGACGGACGCGCTACTCGTCGCTCATCAAAATTGTACGGCGAACGCCATGCGATTTTTATAACCGCGTCCCGACCACATACACACACACACTCGCGCACACGCGATTCTACGTGTTCGTCGTTCGGCAACCGATCGAAACGCCTTTCCGCGACTCGTCAGGACACGTGATTCATTAATTTCTTCTCGACGAAAATCCGTCGTACAACATTAAAGCTTGTTTTCTCATTTTGAATTTCTTAAAAAACTGTAAACTACGAATTTCATTTGAATTAATGTAAACTATGTATGTACGAATATGTATACTGTAATTCACCTTGGTTCTGCAGAAATAGATCTCAGTTGAGATCTGAAATGCTTATAATAAAAAAATCCGTCGTCGAGCGAGAAGCAGTGTCGCCAGATCGCTGAAACCGAGGGGAATACAATTTACCATCTCTCTGATGACCAGAGTAATATGTAACACAGTGATGGGCAATTTTGCCTCAATTGAGGCAAAACCGTCTACACCGTAGCGTCCTCTGCCCCCTTCCATCAAGCGCGGTACAATGGGGCAACGAAGACACGAGAGATAACCGTACGCAACGAACTTGCGCGCTGCATGAAAGAGAGGTTGGTGGGAGAAGCAAGCGTTTGAGGGGCTCCACCCGTGCCCACCACTGGCGTAAGGAATAAACGTAAGAGCTATCCGTGCCGATGCAAAGGTATAAAATATCGCGAAGGAATGTGAAGATCGAAGAGTCAAATGAAATTTGATAATTGCTTACAGGAAATATGCGAACGATATTAATGGTACAAGTTGGTCAACTATGTTTGCAGATGATAGGAGAGCGTCTCGGTATCGCGGAAAAAATGCGGAGCTCGAGGAACGGTTGGCGGTCGAGAGGAACTATTGAGAAAAACACGTGAGATCGCGGGACGTAGGAGCGTCGCGTGTCGCGTCGGTATCGAACAGCGTATCCGCGGGCAATTAACGTGCCCGATTCTAATTCGAGCCGATTAAAAGCACGACGTCCTGGCAATATCGTTCGAGCGATTTAATTGAATGCGGGGTGCCGACTCGATTGAATCCAAATCGATTCCGGCGCGATTCGATTGGATTAATTCGACAAAAACTAATTCGACGCTCGTCGGTCTTATCGGAATTATTCTAAGCTCGTTCTCGAAGGCGGGTTTCGTCTATCGTCGAGGTAGCTAGTCGCCGTCGTTGTCGCTTCCGCCTCTCTCGGTCCTTTTCATCGATTGCGCGGGTCGATCTTCTCGTCGCGATAGCCCTTTTCCACCCTGTTGGACCGGGCGAAAATGATAAGGGTCTTCGAGTACGAATCGAGCGGGTGTCGAGTGTGCCCGGAGCGCCGGCTTTTAAAAAACTTTTGGGCTTATCGGTCGCGAACGGTATTTCTCTCTTTTACGGACTTTTTTTTTGTTGTTGTTATTTAACGACACTCCGGGTTCCTGCATCCGAAACAATTTATCTTTCACGAAACACGTCGTTTCATTATTAATTTCGGCGAGACGGGCGGTTGCTCTCGACTCTCGACTCTCGGTTCTTGGCTCTCGGGTCCGTCCCGGGGGTCCGAGGAGAGGCGGAGAAGGTGACGGAGCGGTGATGGACCGGTGAAAAGGGGAGTAGGGCAGGGGGCAAGAGGCAGAAGACAGCCGCGAGGGGAGGAATTCGAAATTTTTAAATCGTCGGGCGAGGACGTTGCCCCCCGACGAACCGGTGCACACGTAGCTCGCCTCCGCACACTCCTGCACACCTACACACACGTATACATATTTTTTTAGCGGAATAGGTACTACGATTAAAGAGTCGGAGAACAAAAGTCACCGCGGAGGCAACGTAATTCCATCCTTATGAATGTTCTATGCTTCCCTTGACTCGTGTCCGACCGTCATATTCCACGACTCTAGCGGTCCGCGAGAGGAACGATCGATCTTTAATTCTATAAGCTCGTATAATTACCCGTCTTTTTTTCGAATTCTCTTACGAGCGAGGAATTCGCGCCGCGTAGAGCCGTGTAACGCGACTCTGTCGAGCGATTTTCGCTCGATCGCGCGTAAAAGGACGCGCTAGAGTATAGAGCACCGGGGGGGAGAGTGTGGCAAGAGCGGAAACACGCTTCGGTCAAGGGGGGAATGCGTTCGCTTCGGAAAAACGACCCTCGATGGCTCGAAACAAAAAAGTCGAGACCGCTGGTACATGGAGCGCGCGCGGCGCGGCGTTTTCATGAATCCCGGAACTTTGATCGTCGATTAGGCGGTGTCACGACGTTCGACCGCGAGAACTACACCGAAAATACATTCCAGGACAATGCGACAGCCTACCGCAAACAGATAATTGCACACGTATCCTACCGTGGTCGATGCAACACATTTCTTTTTCGGATGTTTCGAAAATAACCTCCGAAAATAGACAGCACCCCATTCTTTTTAAGAAAACTGGTCGTACTGTAATTCGAAAAAATTCCTACATTACGAAATGTTGATAAATCTTATGATTTCGGCGCAAGGTTCGATCCTATTGAAAAGCAGCAAATTTGCAGTTAGATTATTCTCTCGACGTTTCGATTCTTGCGTGGATCATTTTCAAGAGGTTTTAATGCGTCTGAAAAAATTATATATATATAATGTAAATGAAACCAAATTTAACATTTGGCACAGTTTTACGTATCTGCCACCATGGGTCAAACCACTTTCCGCCGTAATTCCTAATATCTTATTCTTAACCTTCCGTCGGGCGCAATCCCTCGACCGCCGAGTTCGGGCGCAATGTGCTTGACGGGCACACATTCAAAAAACACAATAAACACCTAATTAAGTTCATTCATACCACTGCTGTTAGGGAAACACTGCACTTGGTACCGTCTATACTTGAGGGGACGCTCTTTTGGGCCCTCCCCAAGGGTGGGGGTGACTGAGTCGCTTGTGTTTTTCAGATACTTGCTACCTGAACCTTCGGCACTGGGACTTTACCATACGGTCAATGTATTTTCATAAAATTAATGAAAACCCTTACATTATTTAAATTAAAGCGAAGATAATAAATAATTTGTATGCTAATATTTCGAAAATACGTAACTTTAAAAATGTGATGAGTTCGGACGCACTGAGCTGATTTGAACAAAACTTGAATAACTTCCGGTAATGATGGTCAAAGGCAAACTAAGTGGGAAGGATCCTTAGAGCACGTCAAAACAGGCGGTTACTGGGAACGCCAAATGACAATGTTGCCTGGTGGGGGGGAGATGTACCCAAATAACCGCTCTGTGCCTCTCAGATCAGTTGCGCCCGAAAACACTCACTTACTTGCTGTGCACCGGGTAAAATAAAACAAAAAAGAAAAAAAATTTTTTTTTTAAGAATAAGATATTAGGAATTACGGCGGAAAGTGGTTTGACCCATATATATATATATATATATATATTGTTGCATTTATGCATGGTTGTATTTTGAATGATGTGAAATGCTTTCCCATCGATTCTCTTTCATGTGAATCCCGAAGGTCCTGTCACCTATTGGCGTGCGTCTTTGACAAAATAGCGCCTTTTTCTCCTAGGCGGCGTGAGCATAGGACCCTCGTGTGTGTTTTTCAGACCTTTTGTCAAGTACAGATTAGTTCTGTGTTCTGTGCGGGCGAGTAACATTTATACGCGAATTTCTACTTTGTATTATTTAATAAACCATTTTGTCGCTTTGGAAGCAAACTCTGCTGATTATTTCAACATATATATATATATATATATATATATATATATATATATATATATATATATATATATATATGGATGAGTCTGAAAATATATATATATATATTTTCAGACGCATTAAAACCTCTTGAAAATGATCCACACAAGGATCGAAACGTCGAAAGAATAATCTAACTGCAAATTTGCTGCTTTTCAATAGGATCGAACCTTGCGGCGAAATCATAAGATTTATCAATATACTTCATTTCGATCGAAAGAAATTACACCGATATTACAAAATGTGTTTGCTTTAATTAAATTGGTAAACGTTCGCGCGTGACACGTGTAACTCACACTCCATTTCATATGAACAAAATGGAAGAGGTCACGCGCGTTACAATAATATTCTAGATCGGATGAAACAAAGTTTTTACTCGAAATAGTTACTAGTTGAGTGGAGACTACCTCGTTCTTCGAAAACGTTGACACTTCGTCGCTGTTACATTTCCTCCAACAGTTATCAATTTGAATATTCAATTCGAAATACGCGAGCCACTGTAACCACATCGTTATTGTTGTTCAATTTCCTTCGTCAGCCTGCTGGCTTCTTTGGCTGCTCGCTGACGCCCAAAGAATACCTGCCCGGTGTTTCGAACCGATAATTTTCTTCTTCGTTTACGTATCAAAGGGTTATTCCGTCCATACATATTAATGCAAGAAGTGGAATATATTATATCATTTTGTAAGTATTCGCGATTACGGTAATCGGTGTCGGTCTACCAAACAAAAGTGGCGGATCGAGGGAACCAAATTGTGTTCGGTTTCCGGCAAGCGGCGGTCACGTAAGATGCACGCATACATATGTACGCGGCGTACATAAGAGGCACGTGTGAAAAGGCGGAGACTGCGGCGACCGCGACGACCACATTCGTAACGGTGCTCTCACGCAAAAACCAGATAGCTGCGCGTTTGTCGGTGCGTAAAAAGGTGTAGGACAGACTCGTGGAGTGTTTCGGCAAGGATGGAAAGCGGCGGGTATCGCGGGTACAGCGGGTACGGCGAGTTGATCGACGGGAGCCATTCGATTCGATTTGTGCGGTCGGGAGGCGAATTCGTCGTGCGATCCGCGCGCAATGCGATCGATCCGGTCGCGCGAGAACCGCGCTCTTTTTCTCGAATGGATGGCATCGAGTGCCCTTCGAGAACGGTCGGAACGCCGGCGCCGCTGGAGCGGGATAAGCGAATCGCGTTTGAATACCGTGTCAGTGATGCGGCACCGATTAGTGTCACCGAGGAACGACAACGCGCCCGGGAAAAATCCTCCTCTCCCTTTTCGCTCCCCAAGGGTTCGAGAGTTAATCGCGTTATTTCCGATCACTTCGCGCGATCCGCAGGAGGAAAAAAAAACCGTCGAGCTAGCTTGCTGCTCCTTTACTCCGTTTTACTCCGCTCATCGCTGTTCCCAGTCCAGGCCGCATTTTCACCGCTCACCGTCTACGGGACAAAACGATATTCCACGGAACGAGTGCACGCGAAAAATGATATCTGCGAAAAAAAGGTCGGTTACGTTTCTCATCGTAGCACGGCTTCGTCGACCGTCTTTACGTTTTTAGTCCTCGAAACTTTCCCGTCAGCTTTTCTTTGTGATTCCGCGCGTGCCTGACGATCGTCGATTTTACAAATTCAACAACCACATTTTTTTTTTGAAAGCGTAGAAGAACACTCGAAGTCCACAATTCTCCCTACGTTTGCCCACTGTTTCTCCACGCGTATCTTTAACGCGACAAAATCGTTGATCCTAGTCACGATTCCTTCCTATAACCTCAAATGGAACGAAAATTATAAATTCTTTCATCCACAGTTATAAAATGTTTAAATTCTGAAATAGAAGAGAGAAAACTCGTTGTACCGCGATGAGTTGAAATATTGTGCGAATTTAAAGAAAACTTGGGGCGTTTTTGGATCTCGTAGAAAACAAACCGTCTTAAAGAAGTCTGTGTATTATTGCTCTTGGCAGAGTCGTGGTTTTTCTCTGCATCGGAGGGAATTGCGCGAATATTAGACCGATGCTCGCTCGTGGTGAGAGCGACACAGACAGACAGGCAGAGAGAGAGAGAGAGAGAGAGAGAGAGAGGAGGGGGGGAGAGGAATCTCCGAAAAGGAAGACCGGGTGTGGAAACGAGTTCGCAACAGAGTAAAAAGGTAACGGGTCGAGCGTGCGGCTGGTTAGTCGGAAGTGCAGGAGCCCGCGGAAGAGTAGTCGGGCCGGATCCGGACAGCGAAACGGTTTCGATCGACTTAGCGGTTAGAGGATAGGCTCGAGCATTATTCGTACGTGCCTGTGCCTCGGTTACGCGGGCTATCGATTCCTTGGTCGCTCGCTGGGGGTAGTAACGTTTCCCCTCGAAACACAAACACAGGGCCTCGCATGCATGCGCGATGCAACCCCATGGTATGCATTCGATACGCACGTAGGTACCTACCAAGAGGAAAGAGGTCCCTGCATCGCGCGATCGATGTTTGATTGCACTTTGTATCGCGTTTCTCTCTCTCTCTCTCTCTCTCTCTCTCTCTCTCTCTCTCTCTCTCTCTCTCTCTCTTCCCCTCTCTCTCCCTCTCTACTCGCCCTTCTCTCTCTCTCTCTCTCTCTTTCCCGTGCCGCTCGCTGTTTCCTTCCCCTCCATCTCTCTGCCGAGTTTCTTCGATTTCTTGGAAGCCAGCCCGTTCGTCTTCTGGCTTCGGCCCGCGGACGTCTCGTTAACAGAGTTCCGGCGCGGCTCGGGCTTCCAGGTTCGCGTTCAACGACACGCCCATCGCACCCACGATCGCTGCTACCTTGTAACAATCAAGCCTGACCCTAAACGATCGACCAACGCTTGCCAGAAGTTGGATTCGCAGCGATCGTAAAAACGTCGAGCGTGAAAGGCGCCACGCGTCGAGACAATAGTCGCGGAATGTTCGCGAGCTACGTTCTCGCGTGGATACGTAACTCAAGATGAAATAGTGTAAGACTATATAATTTTCGTACGGATGCGTACTTATAAAATATGGCTCGAGATATTATCCTGAGCGCGATACGATCGGCTAAATGTTCCGGCGGGTGCGGGAGTATCCCATAGAATGTCTGCCCGGAGTCATCCCTTGTTCCTCGGAGTCAAGAGTCCAAGGGCCAGGGGTTGACGAGGGAGGGGGGGGGGCGGTGATCGACGTAGCCGTCGCTCGTACCGCGCCGAGGGTCCGTGTAAGAAATACACGTTCGTTCACAAGCGGCACAGATGGCCTCTCGACTCTTTAGCGTATTTTAAGAAGAGGCCTTCCCTTTTTCCGTCATTTCCAAATGACTTCGGGAAAGGGTGTCATAAAGTGGCACGCGAAGGCCCAGAACGGCCAGAGTGGGTCCTGCAACACGTGCAAGTTATCCAGGCATTTGGCACTACCCTTAGCCTGCGTCAGGTCGAGAGGCCATAAATTAAGGGGCCCCACTTAGGGGCACTGTGAACGCGCTGCTCCGGGGGTCATACGATTTAGAAATTCACGAAGACGTCTTGAGGGAGTGACTTTTCTCCTCCACGGATCAGGAAGACACTCCTCCCTCAAAGTCGTCTAGCAAATAGGGTGATCTTTCCCTCGTTAGCGGATACCTCCGCCCAGTTTTTTCCGCATTAAATAGAGCTGACCCCGGAGCAGAAGGAGGATTACAGTACAGACTTTACGGGAACGGACTCAGAGTTTTAGATTTTCCGCGAGACATAGTATAGTTCACGAGTATACGCGACACCGCGGATAGTATAGTCGATAGAAATCGTACAAGTGTTTCCATCTCTGTATAGACCGAAATAATAAAGTATATTTTCTTGTGATTTCGGATCTTCGACTGTTTTGTGAAGTGCTTCTTTATATTCTACCCTCACCGTTCCTTTAATAAAATTAACAGTCCGTTCCTCGGGCCGCGTCCCCGTTGCACGCGTTCTACCCTTGCTGGATACGCGAGGTCTTACAATAGCCATTTACAATCGAACGAATATAACGATTCGCGTCGATAGATCCATGAAGTTAAGTCGGTCGAAATGTCTCGTATTCGTCTAGCCAGAAACGTGCACTGGCGATTAAATTGTGAGGCGAGCACCAGAATCAAAGCATTGCCGTAGAGATGAAACGCTGGTTGCGCGTAAAAAATATCGCCAAGGCCGATTCGAGAGGCAAGAAGACACCGGAGCTGAAGCCGGAGCTGCAGAGGCAGACGCGAGCTCGAAGCCGGTCGCCGTTTTCGGTGCAAGCGAGCAGGCCGCGTCGTTAATTAATTTGGTCGCATTAAACGCTGCCGTGGCGCGATGCGGGAGGCGGTATCCGCGTCGGTGAGGAATCCTTCTTTTTTCGCAGTTTCACCGGGACGGCTGATGGATGAACCTCCATATATTTCGCTCGCCGCAAGAAAGGTAAGACAACCTCGACATCTATCACGAGCGAGTCTATATCGCATCTGAGCGCATCTGCGCGCGAGGAGAGCGGATACGCGCCGACGGACGGGGGAGGAAAATAAAGAGAGCAAGCAACCGAGGCCAGAAAGAAAGCTATTAATAGGGTTGAATCGCGCGCGCGCGGGCGTACGAGCACCGGCACGCTCGCTGCATCGTTCGGCGTTCGTAGATCGGGAAATTGCCGGCGTGGAATGTTTATAACTTTGATAACGTGCCTCGATAATCTATTTTCGCGGGTAATACATTACGCGGCCGGATTTTACCTCGGGACACGGGACACGATACGAGCGGGGCCACCCCTGCTAATGGCAAAGTTCGCTCGGCCCGTTCTCCGATAGGAACTCGAAATAATAGTTTGGACGCGGCTCGGTGTGCCCTCGCGAGCCAAACGGTCGAACAGCCGAACGGACGATCCGTCAGCGAGCGACCATCTCCGCGAATCCGTGCTTTGTAACTTTAAACGGTTGTAACGGCCGCGTTCTCGTTTGGTCGGGTAAACGGCAACGAAAGGTTCACCGTTTGCCGCCCGTTCACGCAAGTCCGACTGTTCGCCTGCTCCCGAATCTGTATAGACGAACAGTGTCTTTTCATTCTCGATCGCGTCTACACACGGTTGCTACAATATCTAAAGAAAGGTTCATCTTTTTCTACTTCATTTCTTGGTGGACGGGATAAAGAATACAAGGCAAGTTCAAAGTTGCAATGTAACACCGATAGTAGCGATCAAGATTATAAAACGATACATTGCAAGAAAACATCGATTGAGATATATCGGATAAGTTGCAGAGAATATTGTCTACAAGCTTCTTCGGCATCCAACGAATGCTTTCTTATCGATATAGCACCATGACCGTCTCGCTTTTCCGCATATTTCTCATCGCCTGCGTCTTCGTTCAATCCTCCGACAGCTGTGCCCGAGTCTATTTTTGACCCATAGTATAAAAATCATCGTACAATTACTCGAATTTCCAGCGATTAAATCGAATGACTAGCTGTTACATTAGAAACAACAGAGAGACTAATGGGTTTCCAAAAATAGTCCGCTTTAAAATGGTTATAATCAGGGACTTAATACCGGTATAATTTTCATACCGGTATTGGGCAAACAGAGCTATACCGGTAACCGATATAAAATACCGGTATTTTTCGGTTTCTCTGTCTCTTTCTATATCTCGCGATACAATGTCGTTCGAACGCCACCTGTATAACTGAGTTGTCACAGTGTGCGTGAACTCATGGCGCGGCTCGTGCTCGTGTGTCGTGTGCGTGTAATCATCTAGCGCACGACCGAGAGCCCGGGACAGAGCGTGCAGGCACTTTTAGGTTATTGTACGCGGTACAATATAATTTTTATTGCATTTAGAGACTTACAATTTTAAACCGATATACTTTTGGCTGTCAGTATTACGCTAGTAAAGGTAAACATGATAATTTAAAATTAAGACGCGATTTTATTTTCGAATCGAACAATAACAATATATGTACAAACTAACAATTTATAAATTTACATTTTTATTATTTCTATGTATTAACATATCGTTAATAATATCATCGGATAAGTTATAGCACAATGGTGATGATACATATTTTAAAGAAGAAAACAATCTTTAACATTAACTTGTGTTGGTGATACTGCTAAATCAATTTTTGTTATTTATAATTTAAGCAATTTTTAAATAAACAAATTTGTATAATTTGTTTTTACATTCATTATTTGAAGTATTTCAATAACAATGTAGTGTTAAAATAAATGTTTAAACAATGTAAATGTATTTAAATAATGCATATAAAAACACATTCTTATAGATTATAAAAATTTATTTATATAAACAATTATTTTAACAATAAATTATGATCAACATAATAATTCAAATAATAAATATAGAATCAAATTTCTGTACATTATAAAAATTGTTTAAATTATAAATAATTGGGTTCTTCATAACTGTTTCGAGAACCGGGACCGATATAAGTTTTCAATCCCTGATTTAAAAAGATTATGAAATTTTTTTGTTAAAATAAAATAAGAAAATTTAAAAAATTACCAGCAAATATCAGAAAATATACAGGTACTTTCATATAACGATATGCCGTCATACCTGTATTTCGGTTTCTATGAAGGTTACGAAGGTACAACCGGAATATACCGGTATATACCGGTATAATATCGGTATGAGTTCTTGAAATATACCGGTATTTCCATTTACCGGTATCGCGTTATACCGGTATTTCGGTATTTCGGTTTCTATAAATACCGGTATTTTGTATACCGGTATGAATCCCTGGTTATAATACAGCGAACCCTCTCATAACGCGATTTCCATGTAATAGCGAGCAGAAATTGCTATTTGACGTGTATCTAATTCTTATAACGCAGTTTTTATGGAAACTGGTTATATACATATATTTACAGTATGTATGGTTATATGTAACGCGGTACGAATTAATCGCGTTATAGGACGGTTGACCATAACAGCGAAAGTAGTCTTGATCTTTTGGTTTAACGAAGAACGATGTGCCAAACATTGGAACGCATCCGACGGTTGTAGATAGCACTGTCCGTTTGCGGACGCATGCGAGAAAATCTGAGGGGAGGACGGTTCCCGATCGGTCGAACGGGCATCGACTATTTTCGCGGAAAATCGCGAGGCTGGCAGTCACCGGTAGAATCGAGGGTACGCGACGAAAAGGCGAGATTCTGCAGGTCTCGCAGCGCAGTCGGAAGGTTGCTCAACGCGGCGGCGTCGTGGTTTAATAAGGAGCTATCTATAGCAGAGCATTATGTTACCTCGATACATCCGTGAGATGAGACGTTGCAATATTAATGCGTCTCATGAAATATTCGTCGCCGTCTTGCCATTCATCTCGCTCGCGCTCCGTACATTATATAGAGGGTGCGGGTGCGGGCGCGGGGGTGGCTGGCTCAAAGCGCGGCGGCAGCTGTGGCGGAGAGAGAGAGAGAGGGTAGAGGGAGAGAGAGAGAGAGATAAGAGCTAGTCGAGGCCGACCGGGGGGAGCACCCTCGTCCTCCCCCGTGTTCGTCTCGACTATTTCGCAGCGCGGCTTCGAGCTTTAAGCGAGCCGACTGGACGACGCCGAGCCAAGCCGAGTCGCGACGTGACGAGTCGAGTCGCTCCGGGGATATCTCGCTGCTAGGTAACCCAGATTTACGAGCCGCTTCGGCCGTCTTTCTCAAGTTAATAATTCCTCGGCATTGTCTCGACGAGCGCGAGGTGGTCGCGGGACCGCGCGCCTCAGCGCACTGCCCTTCAAAACTGCCCGAAAATTCCCGGCTGATCTTTCCGTCCGCGGGCGCATGCGTTCCACTACCGAACGGCCAGCTTTTCATCCCGTTATGGGCAGCCCCGTAACTTTGGCGCTTCTTTCCAACCACGCGGTTCTCCACCGTTCGATATCGTTATCGATATACCGCGAGCCTCGACGCATCGAGACGTTCCTGCGCTCACCCCCTTCGCGAGAATCTCGAGAGTGGGTCCCGTGCGTTTGTATCGATGCTTAACGCATTCGTGAGAAAGCTTCTCCCAATGAACGATCGGAGGGCAGTTTTCCAACAGGCTGTCCCTCCTCCTAAACTCTCCTACTTTTCCTAATCTCCATTGTTTAGGAGCACGGTAGGAAGTAACACACACTCTTTGTAAATGTTCTTTATTCGAACGAGATCGTTCAACAGTGAAATGTATGTACGCGTGTAACACAAAGAAAACGATGTCAAAATGTCACGATAACAAACACTGTATGAAGTGTAATGAATTTGTACAATAAATGTGTTGAAATAATCAGCAGAGTTTGCTTCCAAAGCGACAAAATGGTTTATTAAATAATACAAAGTAGAAAATCGCGTATAAATGATACTCGCCCGCACAGAACACAGAACTTACCTGTACTTGACAAAAGGTCTGAAAAACACACACGAGCGCCCTATGCTCACGCCGCCTAGGAGAAAAAGGCGCTATTTTGTCAAAGGCGCACGCCAATAGGTGGCAGGACCTTCGGGATTCACATGAAAGAGAATCGATGGGAAAGCATTTCACATCATTCAAAATACAACCATGCATAAATCCAACAAAATGAACTGATATAAAGAACACTGAGATGATAAGAGGTGTACAGATGAAATGAAATGGTTACGACGAGAAAGAGAACGGTTTGCGCGGGTCGCGACTTAAGAAAAATGAGATACTTCGTGCCGAGCAGAACGAGTGTTCAGAGAATTCTGGGGTCGATTTTTGGAATCTAACGGTCGACAGGCTCGCTACCGCGAAACACGATGACTCATCGCGTGACGTCAAATTCACGCGAGAGTGAGACGTCAAGACGCCTAATTCCCAAATTGCCAGGGAGATGGCTCGCTATGTGTCTCGCGGCCGCGAGTCCGCCGATTCGCTGTGATCGCAAAACTGGTTGTAACCAGTACGGCGCAGGCGTTGCACAGGACCTCTTGTCCAATCCGAAACACCATACAGTATTTGGTCCGGGGGGTCCTGATCCCACAATAGCATCGGGTCTAGAGCCAGCCACAGCCGTGGCCCGTGTCTAGGCCCAATCCTATGTGAAAAAAAGCACCGCGCGGTCGTATAACTAGGCCTTAAATCGGTTTTTATTTTCCTTGCCCTGATACCGAACATTCGATCCTGTAATCGTAGTCTAGTCCAGCGAGACAAGTCAATGAAACACAAGCGTGCGCACTTTGCTAACTATCCGAGAAACGTAACTTCAACACGCCACCTTGGATAGACTAAACGAATTCGCAAAGAGGATGCGCCGACCCTGCACGGTACACAATTTTGACACGTATCATCGCGCGATCGTAGCGCGTGGAACGAACTGGCGAGAGTGAGAAAGCCCCACACCTCTAAATCCTTGGGATTCTTTTGCTCGATCGGACATATCGATGAGAATCATTTAAAAGCTCGCGAAACGAGTGCCCGAAAGACTGAATCCTGTGAAAGCGATAAGCGACTTTGAGATCCTAAGGTTCGACGCGATCCTGAACAGGAAGCGTGGAGGAAACAACGATTGAATTCCAGTTGTACGCCCAGCCGTATCGTACGACAGATTTTTAGCATGCCATACTGCCGTATGATACTACCGCGTTGTACTACGAGTTGTACAACATCGGTATTGTTCCGGATAAATCGGAACGTAAGTTGCCGTCAGGTAGAAAGGGACGGAGACACGATGTACGGACAGCACTTTATTAACCACGACGAAGAGACATGTAAACTTAAACTTTAACTATATTACAAGGTATCTACACGAACTATTTACAGGCTGCGGATGCAGAAAGCGGGCGCATGGGCGCGAAGCAATGACGATTTTACGCAGGGCGTAAATCGCGAGACCCGTGGCCGCTGGGGTGGTGACTAGGTGTCGTTTTTCTGTTGCGATGTGCTCTCACGTTAGACACGTTTCTGGGCGCGCAACGGTGCGCGGTGCCCTATATTAACCGGGGGAGGGGGTTACCGAGCGGTTCGGCAGCGAGAATCGCGGTTTCGATTTGAAACCCGCCGTTGCGGGCGAACGCTTGGCGGTCGCGCCCGCTTGTTTCGAGGAGCTCGGCGCACAGTGGTCCCGATCGAGAAATACAGGGACATTTTGGTATAACTTTTAAACTATTAAAGATATCGAAGTGAAATTTGGAGTGAAGAATATTAACAAGAATTCATTTTTAATACTGTAAAATGTAATATACTTTATGTTTATTTAATAGCCTTTCTTGCAATTTTTAAATATGTGTACAAGTATAACAAATTTTAGCACTTTTTCTTTTAAATAAACAGGTCCAAATTAATTAATTAGTTAATAATACTCTTCTTGAGTAAACTTGTTTCTGTATTTGCCAGAATCTCCAGGTAAGATTTAAAAATTCACAAAGTCTATGGTACCTGTATAAAGCACAAATTAAAATATAAGCAATAATAAATACAATAAGTTTAATTCGTGATCAGTTGAGAATTATGTGACACAGAATTAAATTAATTATTCTTACTTTCTCTGTTAAAAGTTTTTATTTAATTATTAGTTCCTCAGCCTCTGAGTCCAGGGTTTTAGGTTTATTATTGTTGGACTTTATACGCAAGGAAGATATATATGGATCAGAAGTTAGTAATAATCTATGAAATATATCTTCATTTGTAGCAGTGCTTGAAAATTTTCGGCTTTTATTACTTCTATAATTTTTAAAATCTTTATGTCTCCTCTCTAAGGCCTCTTCAGACAATTGACTTATTTTCTAAATCACTTACGCTTTTTAAAATTCGTTTAGCCGCGACATCTAGCAAACTTTGTAACTCAACTTTTGCATATTTTTCGGTTACATCTATAGCTTCCTTTGGTGGATAACAATTTTTTTTTCTTTTAATAATGCCGCATACGACGGCCATTGATTGGTTTTGTACAGTATAGCGTCATTTCTAATGGACGTATACTGAAATTTGGACAGGTCTGCTGTTATAAGCGTACAAAGATCTTTCTCTGCTGATAACATTTCTCTTTTATGCATAGAACTACTTAAATTAGCTTTCATACGTTTATAATTGCATTCAAATTACAATGTAACGCTCAAACAGTTGCACGATTCACTCTCGTATGGCTTTGTATCAACTGAATGCAGAATGGCAGTGAATATCATTGTTGAAGGTTTATATATATTATAGCATAAACATTTGAAAGTGTGTATCTTCTGAAGAATTCCCTATAATGTCACTCTATGTCCTGAAAACGTCACTTCGTGTGGCTAAAGGAATTTTAGTGTAGCATAGTCTCGACGATGAATGCGCTCATAGCACCTATACGCACAGCGAAGCGCGCAGCTTTAAACAATGATAATTTGTAAAAATGGAAGAAGGTGATTCCGATTCTTGCAGGATTATATAAAAGAAAATATGCTGAGAATAGTCCACTTTGTAAAATTCGGGGAATATTCGAGAGTCAAAAGATATTCCATGTGAATTACTAAGAATTTTTAGGATTTTCCCCAATGGAGTCAGCATTAAATTTGTTTTAAATAACAAACAGTAATGTTTAATTGTCAGTGATAACTTGTAATTTAAAGATATACTTTTCATTTTTAAAAAAGTGGTGGGAAAATATTGAAAAGAGTCGTCAGGACATGTTAAAGAAAGGAACCAATTTCTTCCATGAAAAATGCTATCTTCAAAACATCCAACTTTAACTGTCGATAACAGTAACAATTTTTATTGCAGTTTATTACTTTTTTCATTTTCGAGATTGCTGGAAATTGAGAAAGCAAAACATATTCAACAGACATCTATGCGAGATAGTTGATTTTTGGCAAAATGTCCCCATATTTCTGGATCGGAACCACTGTGCGGCGGTCCTCTCGGTCGGCCGGTCGTTGCCCTCGACGTCGACGCGCCGTCGACGTCTCGCTGAGATCGGTACGGAACAGGTATAGTCCGCGTCTCGCGAGAAGAGACTCGGAAGGAATGCGAAGGAGACTCGCAATGAATCGTCCGATTGACCAGGCGCGCACAGTCGAGTCAGGCACATTCTCGCTATTTCATGAGAAAATGATCACTACTACTTGTTAGAAAAGTCGAAAATAAGCAAATGGTCGAGGCAAGTGCTCTTGTCAGTGCGTTGTCCCCTCCTAAGGGAAAGTCCTTTAGGTTGGGGGTGTCATAAACAAAGAGGCATACTGTCGAAGGCGTTCTCACGGCTTAGGATTTTTGGGACAGCAGGACATTCTTGTTCTGACTGTCGTCTTGTACAGTTGCTTCGAATAAAGACTCTTGGTATTACGCCCACATTTATTTCAATCAAACATATCGCGTTATCCACCCCTCGGTTCTAATTAACTTACATAACTTCACGCAAACGGTGCGATTATCGTTCAGAGGATCGAGTCGGCTTCTGTCGTAGTTTTCCGATTCACTTTACTTTTCTTGATTAGTTGTACGATAAATCGTATCGTCTGTTGGCCGGTTCGACTGCTCGCGGCGGATCGATTGCTCGCGAAAGCAATTCGGCCCCGTCGCGCTTCTCCGCGCCTCTCCGCGCCTCTCCGCGCCGACGGATATCTCTGGCTCGCAGGTTGGCTTTGTCTCGAAGGCGTTTGAAGAATTACCTATCCGACGACGGTTCGCGCCGGATATTCGAGGCGAACGCGACAGATCGATGCTGGGAGCGAGGCAACGGCTCTCGGCGTGTATCGGCCGGTTGGTAGTGATCAATTTTTCACGGTTTTCGCTGTTCTCGTTGTTCTCGCCAGTTCCCGTCGTTCCCGTCGGCGCGAGTCGGTCGCGCTCGCGTAACTCATGTGTCGGGGCGGAAACTCGCGTTCTCCCTGCACGCTCTCGCGTAGACAGACGATTCGGCAAGGACGAAAAAAGAAGCGGCGGAGCTCGGCTCGATGGAAAAGAAGAGAAGAAGAGAACAGGCGAGAGAACAGAGAATAGAACAGAGAAGAGAAGAGAAACAGAAGAGAGGAAAGAGCGGTAGTAAGGGGTTGCCGAGAGGGGGCTGACGGAGCCTGTCGGCAATGGGTCGGGGACAGGGTGGGGGTGTGTAGGAGCCGGTGGGTGACACGGAGACGGCAGGGGGGAAAGATGGGAGTTGGTAGCCGGGAGGGCGTGTGGGGGCCCGGGGACAGGGGCGAATGCTAATATTAAAAGTAATATTTCTCGGGCCGTCCGCGGCGCAGCTCCGCTGGAATCGCGCTCTCGCTCTCCGCGCGCGATTTTATTTATTTTTAATATAAATTAAACAATTTATTTTCCTGGCTGCGGCAGCGACGACGGCAGCAGCAGCAGCGGCAGGCGGTAGAGGGCAGGGGCGAAGCTGCGAGAGAAACAGAGAAGCGAAAGGGGAACGAGGAACGGAGACCACCGGGGAACGAAGAACGAGCCGGCTACTGAAATAGAGAAATAATGCCAGGACTGCAATATCGAATGAAATATTGTCCGCGATCTCCCTTCTACGGCTGCAAGGAAAATACAAGCGTATTCTTTCTGTATGCGCGCCGCAGTTGGCTGCGTACGCTTGTAATTTCCGTCGCTCCCGGAAAGAGAACAGCTATTTACTCGGACGCACGAATCCCATCGACGAGGCCCGACAGCCAAATTTGTCGAAGATGACGTCTTCGAGCGACGAAGATCGGCCCAGATCCGAAAATTTCTCGAGCCCTAAATTAAGAGTATATGCAAATTTAAAAGGCCTTAAAGACTCCGAGAGTGTCTTGACAAGCCGTTGAATCTTTAACGAGTCTTGAAACGTTCAAATCTTTCGAGGTATCGTACAAATTGCTACGACTAGCAACGCGGCGGACACCGGTGTCTTTTGGCTCTCGTCGAACGGTTTTTTCGTCGACGGGGCCCCCGCGTCTCTCCGATCGCCGCGAGTTCTCTTACCGATCTATTTCCGTGGACGCGGCGAGTATCGATCACGAGCGACGTACGGGCCGTGGGATCTCGCAGCGCTCAGCGACGCTTAAATATGCATGTCGTCGCGCCGGCATTGACCCGCTTAAAAAGATACGTTTTCGGGTGATCCCGCCCCGGAGCCTGTTGTATCGAGGGGAACGGTCGAGATCGACTCACCCCATTTCGATGACCAACCAGCCTCTGTAATCCGCGTTCGTAGTCGTAGCGATATATATTCTTGGCTCGGTTGAATCACGAGCCAGCGCGACGATCGATACTTTGTCGTGTAATACAAGTGACCAACAACGAAACAGAAATAATCGGTAAACGCGTATGTATCGTGGTTTACGTACAGTCGCGAATCAAGATATTAACGGGTCGCTATAGTACCGTGCGCCAACGGATGACCGTAGGTTGCCTGTAGTATCGGAAAGGATAAAATTCCGGTAGCAATCGAAAGTCGGTAAACGCGTCGCTTATGTCGCGTCGTGTCCGGAAAATGAGCGTGGCACGTAGATAGGAAAGGGGGGGGGGGGAAGTATGAGATACGGTAGACGTGGCGAACCGTTGCGGTGTCGAGGCAGCCCAGTGAGCCGAGTCACGGCGGCGATACACAAAGCGACTGCCGGCCGGCTCGAGATTGTCCGGCGAAAAGGCCTGGCTGGCAACTAGGCAGGTTGGCTGCCAGGCAGAAGGGAAGGCAATGCACTTTATGATCGAATATAGCGGACGGTCGGGGGGGTAGAGCAGACTTCTATGTATAGCGCGTCTGAATCATAAGCGACGCGTACACCCGCTGCCTACATAGCTGACGGACCGCATAGCGCGTACGTACAAAGTACAAGCATACTTTGTTTCGGCGAACGTTCTCGCCTCTGACCAATTCTCGTGCAACTGTTCGCACGCTCTGCCCTGTTCCGCCCTGCGTCTCCATCCGTCTATCGGCCTCGCTTTGGTCCGTCGAAACAGCAGGTGCACCGCTTTGGACCCGCGTCACCTTCGCTCCGCGGTTTCCTCGCGTATGCAGAAGGCTACGGTCCAAACCGCTCGTACAATCGAGCGGGCGAAGGGCATCGTGTAACGCGCAACAAACACCGTGTCACGTTTTGATCCGATCGTCGCGTCGGCGAGACTCCGAGACGAACTTGTTAGAAAATCAGTATAGCCAGATATTCGAGACGCGCCATGTGCTTTTCGTCGACGCGCTGTCTCTCTCTCAAGGAGCGTTCCTTGGGGGTGAGGAAGTCGTGAATTGTAGAACAGGCCATGGTGAAAAGAAGGACGTCCTCGGTGCTAGGACTGTCGGAAAATCACTTCGATATCGACGGTCGACGTGACTACATGTATTACGGCTCCTGAGAATATACGTCTTTTCTTTTATAAGCGCCCACGCGTTTATCTCACACACGCCATATTCTTATATTTTTCTTACAAACTAAGAATAAATGATGTTTTTGACGATCTTTGATAAGATCGAACCTTTGCGCCAAAAACATCATTTATTCTTTGTTTTAACATGCTTACGATCGATAACCGAAATAACATCCGAGACGAACTGTTCGGAACTGTCCTGCGATCCACCGGCTGGGACGACTCTCCGCGGAAAACTTCTCAACGTTTAACCTTTTGCGATGCCAGAAAGGAAACAGAACTTTTATTTTAATTCGTTGTTCCTGCAGGTAAGCGCCTTTCGGTAACTTTTCATTCTCATCTTAATTCGAGCAATAATTCTTTTGCTTCTTTCGCTCGCCTCACGGTTTCTGTTGCGTTAATTTGATCCTTTTGTTAACGTTTGTAGAATCAATAGCACGAACAAAGGAAAACTGAAAGCAAAGAAGGAACGGACGAGCGTGACCGATATCTGAGAATTTAAAGTCCGTGTGCACCGGTTCGCGGTGCAGTCTCTCGTGTCCTTTTGCACGGAGCTGAAACGAGTAGACGCTTCTGCGTGAAACGTGTGACAAGTTAAGTGTTAAGTGAACGCGACCAAAGCAAAGCATCTCGATAATTCGTCCCGCTCGGCATCTTCGCGAGAAAATGTACAGGCGCTGGAAACCTTTAAGCGTCTCGCGAACAGGGTAAGCGTAGAGACGCGCGCGAAATTTATTTTCGACGTTCGTCACGTCGTGAGAAATGTAAGAAAATGCGAGAGAACGTGCCAACAGACGGTAATCGCATTTCATTTGGAGTACGGATTAGTTTTACGACTACCACCTCAAACCCTCGGTGAAAAGGTGGTATTTCGGATAATAACACGGTTTGGAAAGACCGTTCAATCTGCAGGCGAGTATCGGTCGACACAAAACAAACGTGGTTTTCGCGTTCGCAGGTAATTAGTAACAATACTCGCACGGTCGGTCGTTTTGCAATCAGCAGTATTAACTTATTCTCCCTTCCCCTTTAACGGGGAGGGGAGGTACCTTTGTAATTTTAAATGGAACCCCCTATACAATGTTACATATTTAGATTCCACAGGAAAAAACAAGTCAATTTTGTCTGAAACATTTTTTTGTCAGATACTTCCATGATGAGATATAACAGTTTGAAGTTTCGAGTTGTAGGTACTTGAAGCGCTCGGAAATAGCGTTATTATATATATACCAGGTATGTACTGCCCAAACCGACTCTTCTGTCGAACTGAACATTGGGCGGACGTGTAACAAACGTCTTCCCTACTCTCGTCTCGTGCCGATCGTCATTTCGACTTATGACACACACTCCATTAGCCTTTTTTCGAGTTGTTATATTGTCAGCCAAAGCGACGCCGCGCCGACGTCCCGATATTCCCGGATGTGAGTTTTACTTACAATGTGACTACTTTATTTCAACATGACTGTATATTGTTAACACCGTTATAAATCGATGTGAAGACAAAAAAGTGTGAAACTAAACAGAAGACGAACATTTAATTCAAACGGTGAGCGAGTGAGCTACTAGAGTGTACCACTGTAGTGGCGCGTCGTTCAAAAAGATCACATACGTAAAAGTCACTATAGTGACGCGTCGTTCAGAAAGATGACATCCGTGAAAGTCACTATAGTGGCGCGTCGTGCCTAAGAGATTAATTATCAGACATTAAGGAAAACTTGATCGTCTTATTAGAAAAAAAATCATGTACACCATAGCTGAGATATAACTAAAAATGAAATGTATATCACAACTAGAACATGGATCCTTATACATTCACGGAATTTTTCTGGTGTTCCGATTTCTAGAAAGCACTTGATAAAAATAATTTTCCACGTGAATATTCAGACTAATCACAACCTGGAACACGGGGAGTAATTTTCTCCTGTGCACGATAAAGAAATCTGAAGGGGTTTCGTGAACACGGAGTGTGCTGTTCGGATCGACGTATTTCGTGCGTCCATTAAGAATCGCGATCTCAGTTGGCGGTGTTTGACACTCGGTGCTTGGTTCGCGTCGCGACGCGCGTGCCGCGATGATGCGTAATCGTAGAACGGGAAACAATTTGATCGTGAATCGAGAGAGTGAGTGTGAGAGAGAGAGAGAGAGAGAGAGAGAGAGAGAGAGAGAGAGAGAGAGCGTGGCCGAACGGTTGGCGTGTCGGGTTTCTATTTTTTCCCCAGCGTTTCCCGATAAGAGCTCGACGAGCGTGTCGCGGTACAAGCCGTAAAACCCTCCTCGCGAAATACGGCTAGAACACGCTTTAAACCGACCGTTCCGCGATTAGCGTAACGCGTTGCCACGATCGCCGGCCGATAACTTTATCTCGAGCAATTACTTTACTCGCGAATGTTGATCATCCGTTAATAAGCCTCTTCCTCGGCTCCGCGATTTCGCGCATGCAAAATGCCCGAGAAATCTCGGATCGCGAGAACGCGACGCTCATTCCGTTGCACGATACGATAACGCGCCTTTCGCCGCTCTTGTTCGCTCAAATTTCATTTGTCTTAATCATCTAAAACTTTCTCTCGACGATTTTATCCTTTGAACGTTTCTCGGCTCGGACCTTGAGCTGCAAATTGATCGTTTCAATTTGTAATTTCAACAAGCAAAGACGGTTACCAACGTCCGCGGCCACGTTTCGCACGTATTTGCAAATATATGTTGTGGCTTTACCATTTTGCGATTAAGCGTAATAAGTTATGGCTATCGGGAGCAGGGTAATAGAACGATTCGTCGAGGGAGAAGTTGTTTCCACGACGCGGTCTCGCCGACCGAAGCGTTCGTAGCGGTGGGAGGGGCCGAGCGTGACGTCGCGGATGTCCTAATTATCCAGTAAAGACCAACGGCAGAGTTTTTCCGATAGGAAACGCCCGGAGAGATCGAGACGACTCCAGCTCGAGCTCGGTTCGGCTCGGCTCGACGAGTGGAGCGTGCAGCCGAGTTTAATCCGCGTAATTACGATGCGAGAACACGACCCGAGGGGTCGAATCAATTTATCGGCTTAATTCGACTACCGAATCGTTTTCCGCGCGAGATTATACGTGGCATTCTTCCGCATCCCGCGACAGCCCACGCGACGCCGACCGTTTACCTTTTCCTCCAGCCAGTTTCGTCGTTCGTCTCCGATTCTCTTCCTCGACCGTCTCTCCTTCTCTCCTCTCTCCCTCTCTCTCTCTCTCTCTCTCTCTCTCTCTCTCTCTCTCTCTCTCTTCTGTTCTCTCCTCTCCAATGTTCTACCATCGGCTCTCCGCTTCGCTCTCTTCTCGGTCGGTCTACTCTCGCGTTAATGGTGTTGTGGCTATTACCGTGACGTGCTCCGCCTTTAATAGGTGTCGAGGCTCGTTTCTGAGCCACGATAATGTCCGCGGGCACCTTCGGCCGTGCGCGCTAATTACTCGACGATCGATCCGTTCAGGGATCGAAGCCGGGATCCGATGCCCGGACGCGGACACCGGAGACGCCGCAGCTATCCCCATAGAACAACCGGAACGCCTCGTCGCGCCATTCTTTCCCGGGCCAGAACACCTCGCTAATCGCTTTCTAATCGGTGCTCTTTGTGGCCATCTCTCCCCGAAATATCGATGCGAATATTGTCCGTAGCTAATCGTTTTAACGTTCCTTGATGAAAATAGGTCCTATGGTTTGTACGGTAAATCTATATCGTGAAGTATTTGTATTGTAAAACTAATGGAAAAGTAGCCGGATAAGGGTCTCTGCACACCCATCCGGGACGGGCCCCGGAGAGTTTTTTTTACATAGCTTTGGTATAGGGAGGGCTCTCCGAGATTTCTGATCCGGTGTGGTTCCGATTCTTTCCTCGCGCGACCGAGGGGCCATAATTCTTGCATTTTGGAACGCGCGTTGACAGTTCTCTCTGTGCATGGCACAAAAAAAAATGTTTTCAGGGACTCCACAGCTTCTTAAAGTAAATTATCCAAACTCACCAGCTAAATCCCGGTCCGGCCCGTCCCGGATGGGTGTGCAGAGACCCTAAGCCTCTAAGAAGTCGATAATTCGAATAACACAATTTGTGTATAAATTATATAGAAGACACGATAGCATCAAAATTCTCGGGGGAGAAAGTTGCGCTGCTGTTCGTGACTCAAGAATTACTCTCAGGGACATCTTTCTACGTGCAGTCGCTTCTCCGCTGGCGTAACGTTGAATTACTATATAAAAAGATATCGACCACGCACGGTAATACGCGCATAGTTACCAGGAGCAACCGCTAACACCGGATACACACGCTCCCTTTCCATCTCGCCCGGTGCAATAACAATAAAATAATTCGCGGTATCGTGGAAGCATTTTTTCCCATGGTTGAACGACCAGAGGGCTGTAGCGCAGGCGAATCGCAACGATCGTATCGATTCGATCGGAGAGGCTCGTCGGCGCTATAGACCGCGAAACGAGAACGATTCTCAATGGACTGGCGGAACACAAAGAAACAAAACGAGAAGGAACGCGTCCCGAATAGGCCGTTGAAAAGTCGCTCGGAGAAGTTGGGGCTACCGGAAGAACACGCCGGGTACACCGACACGCCTACGATGTATCGAAGCTGTGGTCACGTGAGCCTCTCGCAACGCCTCCGACTCGCGTTTCTTTTCGCCACTGTTTCGCGTCGAGAAACGGAGAAAGATAGACGGACGAGAGACGAACGAGAGACGGACAGAGACAGAGAGTCGAGGCAGGTAGAACACACGGAACCGTTTTTCGTGCGTATTGTTTTTGACTTCCGGCCGCGATAAAAGTCGATTCCGCCCACCGGGCAAGTTAGCAGCAGCCGCGCACGGTGCGTACCTATCGGCCAGTCGGATCGGCGGCTTCGGTAGCGAGCCGGAGCGTCCGTAATATCCCGTTCCCATCTGCGAAAGGACGGGTCTCCGGTTCTCCCGGTCGGCCTTCTGCCGTTCCTTTTCCCCGGTCCCGCGATTCCTCGGCCGTCCTCCGAGAAATATTATTTAAACGCTTCCTGCCATATAAATAGTTCGTCCGCGATGATAATTAAAGTCTCTCGGGGGACGGTATATCGGGACCGACGATCTATCTGTTCCGGTGTGTACCGATACCGCGGCGCGGCTCGGCGCGAAATGGCCTGTCTTGGTCGCCGACGCGTCCCTCCGTCTTTACCGCGCTCATTTGAATATCGTCGGTCGTGCGAGACGGCAAACAATGCGCCGCGACCGACCTCGAGGCGGCGGCCTATAGCGTATGGTATCGTATTGTATATCGTTTGCGAAAACGCCAGCCGAATAGAGTTGAGACGAAACGAGAGAGAATCGACGGAGAATCAAGAGAGAGTGAGAGAGAGCGACGAGCGAACCCGGGTGAATCGAGTCCGGGTCCGGTCGCAGTCCACGAAATCGAACGCGGACGAGATCGATTTCGACGGACTCGTCGTCGAAACCTCGGGTCGAGAGGTTCTCGGAGGGATCGCTGGAGGGTCCGAGAAGGTGGACGGCCTCGGCAGAGCACGGGACCGGGGGCGGAACACCGGAGGACAGAGGGTGGCAGAGCGGAGGGTGCAGGAATGGATCGCTGAATTTCTCGAATAATTAAGTTAGACCTCGGTGAGCTAGGGGTGGTCGCTTACCTACCAACACACAGTCTCATACATTATGTAGAAGTGCCGGTACATGGTAGGTACGCGTACACGCGTACTCTGGAATGGCGGTGTGGCCGGAGAGGGTAAGAGGGTGGCGAGAGAGCAAGAACGAGAGAGAGAGAGAGAGGGAGAGAGAGAGAGAGAGAGAGAGAGAGAGAGCCGAGAGACAGAGGCAGAGACAGAGGAAAACCAGTAGGTGTGTATCCATCGATGCGTGGAAACGGAGTTGAACGTGAACGCGGTGGTCGTGATCGTGGCCGTGCTCGTGCCCGTGTTCCTGGATCTGGCCGTCGCGGAATGGCACATTGGGAAACGCGTACGCGTGTACCAGGCTAGGCGTACTTATGCGCGCGTAAGCGCACGTTGCGACAGAACGTGTACCGGTCTTCGTACGTCCACCCTCTACGACTCTCTCCTCTCTCTCTCTCTCTCCCTCTCCCTCTGTCTCCCTCTCCTTGTCTTTGTCTCTCGTTCTCTCATTCTCTCTTCATGTGTGTCCCCTGCCTGCCTACCGAGTCGAGTCGAGTCGACGCGAAGCGAGACGCGGCTAGGCGAGGCGAGGCGACGCGACGCGTCGGTGAAGCTCGGCCGTGTTCGCGCGCTCGCGCTCCAGCTCGCCCTACACTCGCCGCTATTGGATATATACTTAATGAAGCGTAAATAATTGAGTAATGTGCTCCAGGCCGTTCGATCGACGTTCCTATTGGTCGGTATTAATCTATTCCGGCGCATTAGCGGCCGGTATCTCCGCGAACCAGCCTAGGACCGTGCCTAAATACTATCCTGGACTAGCCACCGGCTACGTTTCTGCCATCGACCGTTCACTCGCCACGTTACCCCCTACGCTAACCTGCGTTAAACGCCGCCCGAATTAATTGACAACCCTTTCCTCCCCAGCCCTCTCGATCGAACGATATCCGCAGATACTTTCTTCCTTCTCGGTTATCGCCCCCTTCGATTCTCATTGCCTCGTTACGAGACAACGGTTCGCCCTTCGCCCAGTCGGTCGGCTGATATTTTTCTCTAAGAACCGCTAAAATCAATTTTCGTACGGTCATACTTCTACTTAGGCTTTGCAGGTTACGTCGTTTTTATTTTTACTCGTTGCACTTTTAATCCACCTTGGTCCTTTGTGTGCCAGATTTGACATTGACTTTTGTCCAATAGTTTCTTATTTTATCGATTCCCACCGCGTTCATTAATAATATCACAATCATACGGTACTCGAAGTAAAATTGTAGTGCTCGCAATCTGTTCGAAATAGGATAATGGAGCCATTTATGGCAATGTAAATGAAGTATATAATTTTGTAACGAGCTCTGAAGTAAAAACGAGAAAACACGTTGTACCGCTAAGGGTTAAAGGTACACGAATAAAGTTGCTGTCTTTTGTAACCACTTACGACTCAAGGTAGGGTTATACATGTCCGAAGTTCGGATCCGACCGAATATTGTTACCTAGGTTTAAATGAGAGTGTTCGCAATCGGAAATCGGCGTCCGACTTCTCAACGATTCTTTTTCTTCGAGTCTGGGAGGCCATATGGGCTCCACAACTCCTTTAGCTAAACTATCGGCAGCTCTCCCTTACAGCATCTCGAACGCATCACAAGTTACGTCAAAGTTCGGACGGAAATGTATAAATACCCTAAAAACGCGTCCGATATCGGACGGATGTGTATAACCCGACCTTAAAGCGTACAGACGCGTTGCAAACTCTGCCGGCTCAAATTCTTTCCACAAATCTTCATTTCGAGAAGGTAGATCAGCGATGGGCAATTTTGCCTCAATTGAGGCAAAACCGTCTACACCGTAGCGCCCTCTGTCCCCTTCCAGCAAGCGCGGTACAAAGGGGCAACGAAGACGCGAGACATCAGCGTACGCAACGAACGTGCGCGCTGCATGAAAGAGAGGTTGGTGGGAGAAGCAGGCGTTTGAGGGGCTCCACCCGTGCCCACCACTGAGGTAGATCAACGCACGAAACAGCAAGTTTTCTTATTACGATTCGTTTCCGTCTTTCTATTATAATATCCGGTCGTTGGTAAACCTGTACTAGAATGTTTCCAGACAATATTCATTCTTCCATTGCGTTGTCGCGGAGCAATAGCAACGCAACGGTCAAAGGCCCTGCCGCGCCGTCTCGGCTTGTAGCGAAAACCGCTAGCACTCGTAATCTATCGATCGTTTTAAACGTTTAATTACGCTTTTCTACGAATTCGATTCGGTCGGTAACGCTCCGGGCCCGTTTCCGGCGGCGTCTTATTCGTCGTGGTGTACAATGCAAATTCACCAGAATAATTCACCGGAGACGGGACGCAATAAGAGCGTAAAATATACCGGCACTTATACCGACGCGTTCGCTCGAATCCTCTATATTCTGTTCCACTGTTCCTCGAGCCGACGCGGCGAGCTGCGAGCGAGAAAATTTGCGTCTCCGAAATAGATATCGCGTTTATTAGATGGGATCGTTCCGGCGAGACGCGGCGGCCGCAAAGGAGCTAACCAAGGAAGAAGGACGTCTATCCTCGGGGGTTGCGGGATCGTGGTCCGTTATAGAAATCGAGCGAACTATTTTCGAGGTCGAAGGAATTTACGAGGCGGTGTGCGAGGGGTAGGGAAGTAGCGAGGGATGACGAGGCGTCGCGATGCGTCGGGTCGAGTCGAACAGGTAGCCTGTCGGAGGCGGAGGTCGAAGGTTGGGGGTCGAACGAGCACGGAAACCGAGAGGGAAGAGAGGATGGCTCTTACTATCTTTGGAAAAGTCGCGCGAATCTAACGAGCGGAGCCACAGGTGTTTTCCCCGTGAATATATATGGAGCGAGAGCGCCCCTCTCCCTCCGCGAACCTTGTTCCTCCTCGTTGTGCCGACTATCTCCGACGTGCACCATTTTCGATTCTATGCGACGCTCCTGAACTCTCGGCAATCGCCACCATCGAGCTACTTTTTTTTATCCTCTCTTGTTCGTTTCTTTGTTGTTTCGTCGATCGAACCGTGTCGGGTTGGATCGAATTTAATCGGTTCGGGTCGGGTAGCAGCGTGTAACCGTTCCGATCGATCTGGACACGCGAACCGATTGCCGTGCAATTTTCACGAAAACGCGACAACGGTATGCAACTACGTTCTCGTTTCGTTTGGGATCGTAGACAGTCGAGAAAGCCACGATGCTCCCCCGATGCGTGTTCTCTGTGATCGATATTCGCACCCTTCAACCCTTCCAACCGTTAACCGTCGAGACATACCGTTGGTTAAAGTTGGAGGCCGGTTCGTAACAAGGACGTGTATCGTAAAATCGTATTGTTCGCGCAGAGAGTTTCGTCGTTTTCGTAGAACTATTGTACCTACCTATGAATAAAGAATATTACAAGCCACAGAGAAATTACTTTTCCGATTGAACTCTTCGGATTTTCTCACGACGCACTAGCAATTTTCTAGGGGAGACACGCGAATCGGCCGACCCGATGGTTGGCCAGCCAAAATTCGAGAAGGTAAAATAATGTCAACGAACTCGATCTAGAGAAAATTGACGCGAGAGGACGGAGGAGAAAATATCTCGCGTTTTCTGGGGTAGCCGAGAATCGAGGATCTCGGTACAGTCGCGACTAGTCGAAACGACAAGTTGCGCGGTCGCGTGCGATAAAACTGGTTCGCGTCATCGAATACCGTTGATAACGAATTTCGAGAGGCGGCGTTATTACGGCTACCGATACCAACGACCCGGACAGGTAAATGCGATCGCGTCGATACGCTTTACGGAGAGGACAGATATTTTCGAGGCATTCGACGCATCCGATGGTCCTAGACGAAGCCAGAGAGGGAAGAGGTGGAAGTAGGGAGAGCGAGTAAAGGGGGTGGAAGGGGGTAGGTTGGAAACGGTACGGGAAATAGTGGACGGAAGGACCGAGCTCGTGTGCAGCAGGATTCGCGGAGGGATGGGGACGAAGGTCGGAAGCACGGTGGGCGGAGAGACGGCGAACGAAGTGCGCGCGGCCAAATGCGGAATATTAGCTGTTGATTAATTATTAATAGTATTGAGTGCTTGCTAATAGATATAATGTTATTGGACCGAAATCAGTTGTCCCTGGACGAAGAGGTCGAGACTCGAATAATATCGAGCGACCTCGTTGCTCTCTCGAGCGGGCGGTAGCAGCAGTTTCGCTACCGTAGCTCGCTACTCTGCCGAGAGCCGCCGAGTAAAGGTCGATTTATACAGCCGTGCGGGATTTTTTTTTTACATAGGTTTGGGTCTAGAGAAAACTCCGACCGAGTTTTCGCTTTCACGTCGACCAATTTTTCAGAATGCCCCGTCCGGGCCATTATCTCGACGTCTGAGCATTTCCAGATGGCCTTTCGGGAGCGCGTTGACAGTTCCCTGCTGTGCATGGCCCAAAAAAAAGATGTTTTCAGGAGTTTCACAGCTCCTTATGTAAACTATATGGTATCTCTCCTCTGCGACATCGTGGAAATAGGAAATTTTCCTGTCCCTTGGTGGAAAAGCATTTTACACATTCTGATATTATGCGTAAATTGCATATGTGTTGTAAAAACGAGAATAACAGTTATTTTTTTAATTCAGTTATTTTTATCATTTAATTCACATTCTATGTGAAGTTGGGTCATTTTTACATACAGACACCGTCAAAGTTTGCTACTTTGGACAATTTGTACGAAAACGACATACCTCCAGAAAATAATTTATATCACGGTTATAATTAAAAATAGAAACATTTTCTTCTTTTTAATTATCATCGCAAAATACTGTTATTCTTCTTAAATAATTTATCGTTCTATACGCAAATGTCATTTCCTAATACAAAAATATTAGAAATATCCGCAAAGAACCGGAACGTCGTTGAATTTGTTTTTTTTTGTCTTTAAGAATCCATATATAGCATAAACAGTTGTTAATAGAAAAAACATCCGTGACCTTGAAAACTTGAGAAAAAGACCTTGAAAAAATTGTTTTCTCCAGATACTATATTCACCTCCTTACATACTACAACTTGCGAAATTTGTGCACATAATTTAAAAACTTACACGATTGTACCAAGAACTGAGACAGGATTTGCTACGCCCTACCGACAAGTCCGCCAGCAAAGCCGGGACGAAATAATTTTGTCACCTCTTTTTGTAATTCACTTAATATTCATAATAACTTCTTTTTCCGATCTTAGAACTGTTTTTCTTTTGAAAAGTGGAGCTTATTAATGAATTTGTTTAATATCTCCGTCAGTCATGTATATATGAAAAAACTCTTCAAACAAAAGTTGTAGCATGTAAGGAGGTGAATATAGCGTCAGGAGAAAAAAAAATTTTTCAAGCTCATTTTCTCAAGTTTTCAAGGTCACGGATGTTTTTTCTATGAACAACTGTTTATGCTATATATGGATTCTTAAAGAGAAAAAAAACAAATTCAACGATACATCATAACGTCTATTTATGTCAAAATTAAAAAAATTGAAAATTTTCAAATTCGTTGCGCGCCCTTTTGCGAAAAAAATAAGGTCCACCCTAATGTATACACACGGTATACATAAAATACTGAAAGTTGTATTTTTAAACCTATCGAATGTGAGTCTGTATTGAACATTTAAGAAGCATGTTTCACAGACTTGTGAGGAAAACAGACTGGAAAAAATCTGACAGATGAAAATCGCGAGAAACTGCAATTCTTCCCACCTTTCAATGTTTAATATTACATAATATACTCTTAAAACTCAGAAAAGATTGGTATAACTTAGTTTTTCACGGGAAAAACACCGAAAAAATTGGTTTTGATTTTTTTCAACTATGACGCACCAGTCTCAGGAATTTGAAAACAAATGAGCATATTACTTATGATGGTATCTTATTGCTAAATTAAAGTTGTAGGTGTGCTCTTTCATCTTCTATGTGAAATCTGCATCTTTTCAATTTTTTTCATGTTCTTCATGGCTTAAAACCAAAATTTGCAACGTCCACGACGAACTTCGAATAGTACCTACTTTACACTCGACGTCGATAGAAAAAACATCGGTGAAATAACGTTTTAAATCATACATTTATAATGTTTTTTCTGCCTCGGTGTAGCTACACCACGGACAAAGCACGGCGAGAGATTGCTCGCTGAGCAACTTGTCCGGGATCACGTCAGATATCTCAGTGATTCTACCTTAGGTATCCCATGCGGGGTTGAGGGGTGCGGAAAGTGCTCGAGTTTCGGTAGCAAGCGTGACGATTTCAAAAGACACCGCCGTCTCGAGTGGCCTAGGCCCCGCACGGCTATGTATAATATAGCCGACCGTGCAGCCGAGATCCCGCACGGCTGTATAAATCGACCTTAATTGCGCGCATTTTTAGGCAGATCGCGCGAGCGAGCGAGCAACGTCTACCTCCGCTTTTGTCGCTCTTCTCGTCTCGTCCGTTCTTTTCACCGCTTTCGTCTCTGTCTCCGTCTCGGAGGTTCGCGAGGAGCACTTCATCTCGGGCGTTTATTACGCCAGGCGAGGAAAGGCGCGAACGCCGGAGGAACGAAGTTTAGTTCGTAAAGCGGATCCTTGATGACTCGTCGCTGTTTCTACGGAAGAAACGTCGAACAAACGACGTTACGGCTCATTTGCCGTTGGGGATACGCTGCTCCCGTCCCCGTCCCCGTCCCCGTCCACGCCCCGGCGCGGCGATCTCCCGAAAGTTTCGCTCTCGGCGCCACCGGTCTCCCGGCCCCGGTTTCGGGACCGTCGGCCTGCGACTCTCAAAATTGCATCGGGGGAACGATGTTCTTCTTCTCGCCGACCATGAGAAGCCACCTCGCTCGCCTCGGCTCGACCGAGAGGAAAGTCGATCGAAAAATCGTTGGAGGAAGTTCCTCGATTCTCATCGCCGCCCGGCAAGTTTTCACCTGCCAAGGGTTTTCTCCCTTGGCGCGCTCCTTCTTTTCGGGCAAAGGTCGGAAAGCTGAAAGGAGGAGAGAGAGAGAGAGAGAGAGAGAGAGAGAGAGAGAGAGTAAAGACCCGGTAGGGGTCCCTCTCTCTCTCTCTGGAAAGAAAGTTAGCTGGCTGTGGCGGTATAATACGGAATACCGGTAGGGTTTTGTAGGAAGGCGCGGTAGGAGAACCAAGGGGCGGCGGGGGTGGTCCCAAGCCACTTTCTTTGAAGCCGGCCGAGCCACTTGGAAAGGGTGGCACGGACTGCCGAGTTTGGGGCAGGTCGCACATCAAAGAGCGAAATACTTGAAGCCGAGATTCCCGACCCCTCTTTGCCCCCTTTCGTGCCTGACTCTGGCCTCTCCACCCCCGTTGCCGCCACTGCCGCCACTGCCGCCTCCGCTACCTCTCGGCACAGTCTCGTTCTCATCGTTCTCCTCGCGCGCGCGGTCTCCTCCTGTGTCTTCATCCTCCTCAGCCCCGCGAACAGCCTCCCTCGCGCTCTCCCTGGCCGTCCCCGCGACTACGCTCGCACAGAGACCGAGTATCATCCTCCCTGCGTTTCTCACCGATGACCTCCGTTCTATTGTCCGCTCTCGAGCAAAAACGCTCTCTTATTTTTTGCATGCACCGGAAAATGTCGCCCCTACCAGTCTCTCCCCCGTGCACTCGCACTCGCCTGCACCTTCCTTCACCCGCCCGCGTGACGCAGCTCGAACTATTCAACGGAGAAGGCAATAAGGGACCTGCCCTAAACCTGGTCCGCGCAACCTCTTTGCCTCGAAGGTACTGCACGGCTGGACTGGTTGCTGTTGTGCTCCGCTTCGACTCTGCGATACGCTCTCAGCTCCGCTCCGTTCCGTCGTGCCTCGTATCCGCGACGAGTTCGCACGAATCGATTCGACCGCGACGACGCCAATGACCACGCGTCGACTCGACTCCTTGTTCGCACGCAGGGTACGCTTACCTCCTCGTCTAGCCGTCGTCGCGGGCACGAACGATACCGTTTTTCAAACCGAGGCGGCTCGCGTTACGACCTACGAAAGGCGATTTTTGGAGAATCTGCTTTCTCTGCGAGAATCCGCGACTACGACCAAACTCCTGCTTATCGTCTTTAACGCTTAGATGGCGGGACCTGAATCCATTTGCAGCTAGTATTCTAATGACATCACCTAACCGTTATTTTCCTGGTGATGAAGTCCACGGGAAAGTTGTGCAATTGGGTGCAATAGAGAAGACAATGGATTTAGATAAAACACCGTGAAATATTGTGGGATTAGGACCCCCCAGACCACAAATACCGTAGGATATTAGGAAGAAGGCGGGAGGGTTCCGCGGGTGAGCGCGTTAGTCGATCGGCTACAAACACGAGGGCCCGGGTTCGATTCCCGGTACCTTCCTTTTTCCTGAGATCCTACAATATGTATTTCCCTTCCGAGTGTTAACCCCTTAACCTACAATGACGGGCATAGCCCGCGTACGATGGTCGGGCCAAACCTAAATTTTATCCCTAGTAGCATTTATGGTTGGCATTTCGCTGGGCCTACGTTGCAGTATTCGTTGGCCAACCGTTAGAAATGTCGCTATTTTTTTCGTTCGGCCAACGATCGCGTCCAACGTAGGGCCAACGATCATACCCAACGTGGAGCCTACGTCGCTATAATACGTTTCTTCTGATCTTCTCTTTTACGGTTGTTTTCATAGAATATAATAAATAATACTTAAACAATGTATCTCCACGGTAAAAATTGGAACAAAGAAAACAAATTTCGTACCCCCGTCGGACTTGAACTTCTGCGTAGTAAGTTGATACGCTACCGCCGTAACTATAGACATCTCGTGGTTGCATATGCTGTGATTTGGGTTACTAGATACGTCGACAAATGTAAATCATAATACATAAAGGGTTTCGTTACGGTATACGAGCACTAAGACCTCCGCACACTGTCGTTCTAAAAGCGAATGCAACACCCGTACCTTCCTCTTGTCAAATGGAGAAACTTAAAGAAATAAATAAACTCCAAGGCTGCGCACAATAAAACTTTGCTGCATCAACTATCGCGCAAAAATAACAAATTGTGAGTATATTTAGAAATATGAAAAAAAAATGAATTTGGAATATAACATGTTTTTGGATGCAGCAACATTACATTTCTGGTGTCTGTTAGACGATATATTTAAATGTTGGCAGATTTTCGTTGGGCCAATGTAGTATCACCGTCGTAAATTTCACGTTATTTAACCGACCATAATATCTGTAGGCCCAACGTTGGATATTCGTTGGCAAATTCACATCATTTTTCGTCGTCGGCCATACGTTGGGGATCTGTAGGCAAAACCATTAACCATATCCCAACTAACTCCCAACCGTTGGCCACCGTTGGCCAACCATAAATGCTACTAGGGACGGCCATAGCCCGCGTACGATGGTCGGGCCAAACCTAAATTTTACGGGCATAGCCCGCGTACGATGATCGGACCAAACCTAAATAAACAAGTCGTGCAAATGTCCCGAACGCTGCGCGAGCTTGTATACGATTTCGGCCCAACATCTTCGAATCTAAATCGTAGGTTAAGGGGTTAACCTCTTGCTCTATAATATCGAGTCAGGCTCGCGATGAAGATTTCCAAATTGATTAAGAACCAATATTATTGTAATGATATTCGTTTCGTATGGTAATAGGTTGTCGAACGAATCCAATTGTTCGTACACCACACGATAGTCCTTCGTTCGTGTATGCGGAGAACGTAGCAGCGTTTTTCGAGCGAATGTTTGTATGGCGCGCGAGATTCGAGTTAAAGTCTGCGCGGTTGTCGTCGTAGAGGGGGCGATTGCACCGAAACGTTGGGTGCGCATCGCGCGGCCAGTTTTATGGGTTTACTCGGCGTTCCAGGGAAATCGCGTTACTTGTGTGATACGACCTAATAACTCGCAGGGACAACGTTATCAACGGTCGTACATTTTTATAACGCTCGGCAAAGTTGCGCGGCGCTCCGAGGAGCTTTCGGGGACCGAAAAAGAAGAGAGGTTCGGTTCTCGTGGCCGGCCGAACACACGTGTACGCCGCGCAGCGTCGGCGGTACACGGCGTAACCGGCGAACAACGTTCGAGACCACTTTTTCACCGCAATAATAACGAGACAGTGGTTTGTTTATCATATTATATCGTGTTACGCAAACCGGCGTAACCAACGGCATTATTCCGGCGTATACCGCCGTGAAACTCTCTCTTGGTGATTCGTATTATTACGCGCGACGTTTCGAAGCTCGATTCTTTATTCCTCGGTGTCGAGGGAGAGCGACGCGGTCGACGTTTCCTTCGGAACGCGGGCTCGATTGATAAACTTTTAATTTCGTCGAACGCGGTTTTAACTGCCCCACACAGCTTGTGACGGTTGTATCGACGCGAATCCCGTTCTCGCGATACCAACAACGAGGCGAGGCGAGGCGAGGCGAGGAGGGCTGCCGGGCGCTGGCGTGTTTCGTCGCTAATTCCCAAGAATAATGTTTTTTTTAAATTCCAATCGGAACCGAGCGAGCTGTTCGCCGATGATCACCGGCTGTCACTATTTTTTTTTTCCATGCCGGCCGGGTGCATTAATTCGTAATTGCGCGCCGTTTTTACGCACCGAGTCCGCCGATCGAAAAATAATTGTTGCGAGTTTTCCGATAGCGCCGCGATTGCGCCTTGTTTTGCGTTTTAGACGGAGCCTGACCGACGACCACGGGGATACGCGTATCGGAACAAGGGAGAGAGAGAGAGAGAGATCGAACGGCCGAGAGAGGAAAGCAGTGAAAACAGAAGCTGGCTTTTTCGTGGCTTAAAATTAATATGCATGGACCCGACAGCGAAACGTTTATCTTGCCGGCTTGATTTCGTTTTGATACGCCGACAAATTGCTCGACTTCCCCCGCGTGTGTCTCTCTACTCGGTGTAATCTAGCTCAGAGAAAAACTGTACCGCGAACCGATTCCCCGTAGAGGAAGAAAGAAGAATCGACGCTTGAAACTACCGAAATCGCGATCGTCGTTTTTTCCTCGAATCGACGAGACGAGACGCGACGGACGTGGCAGAACACGAGGAGAACAGAAACACCGGTGGGGTCGCGAGAGCGTGAATGCGGAAAAATGCCTTTTTTCCAGGGAATTTTCACCGCGAGACAATATTCAACATCTGGACCGAACGGAACGGCGATTAAAAATTAATAACGAATATCAACAGCGGCGGGACCAGTGGCGCTTCATTACCCGAAATTAAAAATCGTCGTTCGAATCGCGAATAAAAACTGGCCGTGGCAGCTTCCGTTCTGTAATTACAAATATCCACATGGCGCCTGTGGAAAAATCGGTAAACAGACTCGTGATCGATGGCTACACCCACACCTTCTACTCTCTCTCTCTCTCTCTCTCTCTCTCTCTCTCTCTCTCTCTCTCTCTCGTAGCCACCCTCGCCGCTTGTAGTTTTTTCCGCGGTGCGGCGAATTACCATTGCAAACGTCCGGCGCCTGTTAATGTCCCGAAACGTATGGGGTTTCGATATGATTTCCCAAAAAAAAAATTTCGTGGATTGAGAGATGGAGAGAGAGAGAGAGAGAGAGAGAGAGAGAGAGAGAGAGAGAGAGAGAGAGAGAGCTCGGTCAATCGGAGGCTATTATATTCATGAATCTTCAGTTAGCCACGTCCATATTCGTTTCCATCTCTTTTCGATTCGTATCTTTATTTCGTTATTCAGCCAGTGAGCCGTCGAAAGTCGTGGCCAAAAAAATCACGAGACGAGACGGAACGAGACGGAACGAGACGGGATGAGACGGGACGAGATGGGACGAGGGATAACCGAAAATTTCGGGAATCCATGCAACCCTCGGAAATCGTCATTCCACATTTAGCGACGCGACCACGCAGAATCGGCGGTTGTCGGTGACACCAATACCGCGGCGCGATATTAAAACGACGGCCGGTGCGAAAATAATTACATTTCATAATTGGCTAAAATATCAGAAATGAAAATTAGTTTATCGAGCGCCGCGTTAATAATTTCGCTTAATCGAAGCGACCGACGGTAGGCAGTTCGCCGAATGATATTCGTGGCGCCTGCTCGGAATCAGGTGTAACTCCGGAATAAATCAGCTGCTGCGAATCGACGCGACGCTCTTCGTTTTCTCTACTTCATCGCGTCGACAGATAAAACAAAAAAAAAGAAAGAAGAAAGGAGGAGATTCTCTCGTCAGGCAAAAGAGAACGGTCTCCTCACCCGGTGTACTGTCCCTCTCGTGTTCTCTCTCTGTCTCTCTCGTTGCCATTTACGGTTTCCGGATGCAGACGCTTAAATATATTTACGAAGATAGGTGCGATGGCAGCGGCGCGATTGTATAAAACTTGTCAACGGAACGACGATGGTACTCCGTGAAAAGAGATATTTTCCGCTCGGTTCGAACTGTCGCGTCGAGGAGAGGAGAGGAGAGGAGAGGAGGAGAAAGAGGAGGAGAAAGAGGAGGAGGAGAGCGATGAAAAAAATATATGTAATTGCGTTCTTTCTGGCGGGATAACGCTCTTTTCGCGCGTGTCACCGGCACTTCGGCTTTTAATCGCGATTATCAATTTCGATGCAGAAAATAGCGGTCGTTTAATTGGCGTATGACACGCTTACCGATGCGGTAATTTAACGTCAGCCTGGCGTTTACCCGATCCCGGGATCGCTGATCCTACGCTCGATTCGCGGGATGATCAAAGTTTCACGCGTGGTCGCCGTTCACCCGGACCAGATCGTCCCGGTTTAATGAGTTTGTTTAGTAGTAATTACCGGCGGTATCCCGTCACGCGTCGTTCTTCCAATCGAAACCGCACCTTTTAATCGCGCGATTAAACCACCTCCTTCTGCGATCCTGCGATTCGAGACGCTCGTTACGCCTCCCCACCTTCTTCTCCTCGTTCTGCTCCTTCTCCTTCACCTCCACGTTCTCCTCCCTTTTCGATTTCCTCCTTTTCTCTGTCGTTTTACGGCTCGCCGATTTTTCGCGTCATGACCTCTCTCCGGTACTCCTTCCCTTTCTTCTTACCCCTTACCGTTCTCGTTCCCGTTTCCAATTCCTTTCTTTTTATTCGCAGAGCGCGCGATATTCCGTTCGATCGATAACTCCCCAAAGAAGCTTGGAAAATTGTCTTTGAAAATTTATGGGTTTACGGGTATAATACACTTACCGCGGTATATCATTTAACCGGGGTTTTACGAATACAATGGGGTTCATTATTTTTAATTAAATTTAAAATTATATCGCACACCAGCGACCGAACGGCGTTTCGCCGCGGAACGATGTAATTTATATTTATGCATCCCTGATTCATTCCCGCGGTTTAAGTACACCGAAATTTTTATTCTGCCTCTTTAATTACCCGACCGCCGCGCCGTTCCGAACCCACGCCGGGTTCCGCTCCGCGATCGAAGGATTTGCAATATAAATTTAGTAAATAAATTAACTTTTGTTCGTGAAAATTGAAAACCCGATGCGGCGAGGCGAGGCGAGGCGAGGCGAGACGAGGCGAGACGAGGCGAGCAGCCTGGCAGTGCTTCGCTGGCACGGCGGTCATACAGCGGCCGGAATAACGCGGATTGCGGTTCGCATTCGGCATTTCCGATTTCGTTGCCGCGTCGTCGTTCGCGCCCACACCCCTAACAAGACCGCGGAACGCGACGAAACCAAGGGTCTCCATTATTCGCTCCACTCCGCACCGGTCAGAACAAATCAACAGAAACACGCAGATCGCTTAATCTAACGTTTCGGAGTTAGTGTCTTCGTTCTCAAAACAAAATCTTTCTTCTTTCGATCGAGCCGAATATCCTTCCTAGATTGTAACCTATTGTGACGGCTACTTCCTATGCTCGTCGACAGAGGGACATTACGACAACACCTTTCCCGCTACTACCTGAATCTTCCTCCGTTTGTATATATACCGTCCTAAACTGTCCTTACGACATCCCGCGTCTAAGGCACGGGTCCGCTAGATAGCCTTACCGACGAGTCCTCTAGCGGTCCTAGGACGAAACGCCTCCTTCTCCTTTTTCCTTCTCTCACACACTTTTCAGCCGCCATACCATCAACTATCAAAGAGGAGAAGAATTAATTCTAACGGAACATGGATCGTGTCGAAAAGTCAGCTTTGAACTCCGAAAGACTCGTAATGCATCTTCCGATAATAAACTCCGATGAACAAATTGTACCGAGGGTAATTCAACCCGTTTCCTATGCTGCTGTAGAAGACTAAGATCGTTAATGTCGCTAATTGCGCTTCGATCCAAAAACAGGCAACGAATCATCGATCTATTTAAAAATGTCTTGGTACAATTTATAACGATTGAAGTGAAACGAAAATGCTGGTTCGAGTTACATGTACACATGCATTCTAACGCGTCTTTCGTTGCATTAAATGAAAACTGAGAGTACGGCCAGGCTCAGGACAAACGGATCGAGTGCACTAGAAGTAAGTTGGCATCGGTGTTAGAGTTGTTAGGGTAGTTGACGAAACCGTTAACTTTATACGAAGGGGTATATTAAAGAAATCGAGCCAGTGGATTCGCAAGGGCCTCGGAAAGGCGACATCGTGCGGCGAACGAGGCGCGATCGAATTAACGACGCTAATAGATGGAATGCTTGGGACCGTAGGTTGTTGCCGTGATCGCGATTCCTAACTAGGAGAGAGTGTGTGAGAGAGAGGGGTGGAGATAGAGAGGGAGAGAGAGAGAGAGAGAGAGAGAGAGAGAGAGAGAGAGAGAGAGAGAGCGAGGGTGGCGTGGAGGGTCGCCGCGGTATCGGCTCGGCCGAAAAAAAGCTTACGGTGATCAGGGTAAAAGCATTTTTAACGAGACTCGCGTGAAAATCGTTAGTTATTCAATCGGGCGGTGGGACGAGGAACCGAGGAGGCGCGGGCCCGTAACGAGCGGATTGATTAAGCCTAAGCGATTCTGGCTCCGGTCCGTGCGCCTTCCACCCTCGTTTCTTATTTTCCATTCCTCCTTTTTTCGTTTCCCGCGCCAATTAAACGCGCATCGAAAGTCATTAGCGTACCCGTAGGTGTGCCCGGGAGAATTTGATCTCGAGGAGGCCCGGCTGTAGGGAATAGAGGAAAGACCCAGACCCGACGCGCGAGGGATACGTTCTTAATTGGAGTAGCCTTCCACCGATTTTTCGTCGACTTATGCTCGCGCCGCGGAACATTATCGTTCCTCGGTTGCGAAGGCCACGCAGCTCGGCGTCGGGACAACCGGCGTTCCGTCGCATCGCGTCGTTAACGCGACTCCCTGGCTAGCTCGTTCTCGCTCGAAATTGAAAGTAAACGTTCGCGACAGTTTCGAGACCCCCCGTGCGGATCTCGAGGCGGGAGCCCGGCCGCTGCCCTGCGAACTTTTCCGCGATCGATGCCCGACTTCTATTTTGCTTTCTCCGCGCACGCGTTTTTCTATTATGCCGAGGTTTACGGGACTCGTTTATCGCACCGGAATACACAGCTTACGACGGAATAATCATTTCTCTAGGAATCTGCTGGAATTTACGTAGCGAAACGCCGCCTTTCCAACACGAACAAAGAAACGACGATTACGGGAGCGCTGACTTTTTCCAAGATCTCGCGACTCGAGAACGACTTCACTCTCAAAAGGGGAAACCACGTGCCGACTCCGTTGCGGAGTATTATTTCTTGTCGCCAACGTTTCTACTTCGATTCGCTATCCAAAGGACGACGCCTTCGCCTTTGTATTCGACTCGAACCGCGAGACAAACTCCGAGCGAGGAACAGCGGAAAAAAATGCACGCGTCCGATGCAATTGTTTCGAGCAGCGGCGAGCGCGCACCAAGCTATGGCAGCAGCACGCGCGTTCCCGCGTGCTCGCGAGCGCAAATAACGGTCAGTATTTTGCAGTAATATTTCACCGGAGCAGTTGGTATTAATTCGTAATATGTTACCGGCAAACTATACGAAAGCCAGCGACCCACCCCCTTGACCAGGCCCCCGTCTCCTCCCCTCCTGCCACCGTGGACCGCCACCCCTTCGGCCACCCCTTGCGTACCCCTCGGACACCCTCGCCCACGATGGACATCGTCCCGCGACCACCCTAATATATGGTCCAGTATTATTGCAATGCAATGGACAGAATACTGTCAAAATTTATCGGCAGCCGTTTTTCATGCGCCGCGTCAAATGAGCCGAGCGATTAAAGCGCGTGAATTAGCCCCGAAATTTTCGAGCGCTGTCGCCCGACAAGGAACAAATGGAACCGAGGACTCTAATAAACGCGCCAATCCCGAGGATTCCGACCTCCCGCGATCTCAGACAGTCGCGACCCTTTCTTCTTTTCCGTGCAAACGCGGATCACATTTGCCAGCGAGCGTGCGACGTGTAAGAAAATGCGAAAATACTTGCACAAACCGCTGGACGATTCCTTGGAAACGAGATTTTCAACGGCAGGTTCGCCAGCCTTTAAAAGCCGCAAATTTTTCAATTCGCAGCCGAGGAGACGGCAATTTCGATCAGTAATGTTGTGTATTAATTTCTTTCGGGATTGTTATTTGAACCGTTCAAAAGCCAAAACGATTGTGAACATTTTGAATTGTTTCAAAAAGAGAATTTTGCACGGAGCGAGTTTTTCGGCTGCCGGAGTGCTTGATCGATGCTTAAATTTTTCCATTTAAAATAAATTTCCTCGATAATTGGGCTTAATACCTACCGAATGACAAAAATGGGAAGAATTTGTAAAAACGAATGTACACAATTTCATCAATTTTCTGTACTTGATATTGTGTGGAATACATCGATTTCACAAATGTGTGGACGGTTTAATAGGAAATCCCGAATCTCCTTGTCGAAATAAGCCAATCGTTCGGACATCGATGACTAGGATACCGGCAAGCAGAACGTTCGACTGATATGCAGAAAAATCGGCAAGCGATCCGTTGTGTAGGTAATCATTCGTATTCAAAAACATTCGGAACACGACCGTTCCGGCCAACTCTGTACAAAAGCCGTGCACGCATCACCGGTTTTAAGAAATGCAAAAAAATCGAGAGGTATCCCGTAATCTTACGACTATTCGAGTTTCATCCCTCCGATTCGTTTCCAAGCGGCGTCGGTTCGCGTTTTTCCGAGAATCAACGAGCGGCGCCGAGATTACCAGTGTACGACCGGCAATAAAGTCGAGTTAAAATGCACCCTAATCGAGTAAAGTAAATTCAAAGGGACGGGCTGGTATTTAAAAACGGGAGGATCGGTCGGAGATAGAGGTAAAGAGAGATAGTGGAAGAGAGGAAGAGAGAGAGAGAGAGAGGAAGAGAGAGACGGAAAGCAGAGAGAACGGTGATAGCCAGGAAACGGTCTCGGATCTCCCAGTTTCCTCAGTCTCTGGCCGCGTTGCCCCGTCGACGTTTGCCCTTCTTTTCTCTCGCTTTCCGCCGTCCCTCGACTCGTTTTTTCGCTCTTCTCGAAGAGTTTCTTGCCGCTGCAATCTCAGACTAAATTGCCAATCAACGGGGTATTATTTTCCCGTTAGTCTCCCTGGGCGAGGAAGAAAGCTGGAAGGTAGTGGGCCGACGTGCCCGATCACCGCGCCACGCCACGCCGTCCGATCCTACAGGGTTCCTAGTTCCTACAGGGCTCCTACGGTTCTCTTGCCAATCTCCCCGCACTGCCAACCACCCCCGCCTTGCGCCTGCCTTACGCTCCTTCGTGCTACTTCGAGCCTTTCTATCGGTTAAACAATCCCGCGGAACCGTACGAACCTTGGACGATACGGCCCCGTGGAGCAAACCACCGGCTATCGATCCTCCCGTTTCCTTCTCGGATCAAACAACCCGCGAACAACTCTCGCGAGTTATGGCAACGCCTCCGCCGAGGAAAATCGATTCCGTTCCATCACCGGGATAGGTCTAGCCTAGTACGATCATCGAAAAACCCGAATGCTCTACGATCCGCACGGAACGGTCTGCCGTCTCCGAAGCGTTGATTAATCGTAATATATACGCGCAGGTCGCGAGCTCGATCTGCAAAAATTGTGGTCCCAACGGTAGAATGTTCGGCGCAACAGACACAAAAAATGGAGAGAGACAGAAGAGAGGAGAGGAAGGCGTGGCAGGGGCGAAAAGGTCGGAGGGAATGGTAGAAGGGAGAAGAAAAAGTGTTGGTGGGCGGAAGACGAGGAGGAAGAGGAGGACGAGGAGGACGAGAAGGATGGAGGATACACGGGCATCATGGGCACGTGTACGTTTAAGTATACGTACGTGCCTACGCGTCTTTTTATTCTCGTGGCTGCGCGACGGATAGCGGCAGAGGGACAGGACAGGGTAAACCTGCCTCTAGTGGTCTACAGAAGTCAGTACAGCGTGGTCTAGGGGTTTCGCGTTTCAACCACCCTCTTATATACTAATTATCATCGTCGCGCAGTCTCTTGATGTAAATGCCTGAATGCACCGGGCGTACCCGACGACGAGGCGCGGGTGCTTGCGGGGTGTGCTCGTGGGGCGGTTGCGGGGCGATATGCGGGGTAGTTGCGGCTGCAGCGGCGCGGCGGTGGCGCGAGAGATGAGAGCCAAGAGAAGGGAAGAGACTCGCGCGAGTTTTTTATATAAAAATACGGACGGCCGCTTGGTTGCTTCGGATACGCCAACTACGCGACTCGCTCCTCGCTCTCCCTTCCCCTTCTTCCTTCCGTCCCTCCACCCCTTCTTCCCTCCTTGCCTCCTTGTCTCGTTGCCTCGTTGCCTCCTGCCGAGACTTACCCTTCCTTTACCCCATCAACCTCTCGCGCGGCTGTCTCCGTCTTCGCGCATCCCCCTCGCGAACCCCTCGCGAACCCCTCGCAAACCCCTCGCGCGTCTCGCTCTACGGCCGCACCGTGCCGAAGCGGGTTAAGAGAACCCAACGCTCGACGGTTACGCGTTTAAAGCTAAAGAGGATATCGTCGTTTCCCGCAACACGACGACGCTCTCTTCCGCTCCCTGTCTCTTTTTATCCTTCTCTGTTCCACGATCTTCGAGTTCGATGGTGCCTCGAACTTTTCACGCGTATCTTGGACGGAGGAAACGTTCCTGTCGGAACAGGACTAATCGAGACATCTATTATATCATTGTAAGACAAGTGTCAGTCACGTGATTACACCTGTAATGCGTTCTTAGCTATGTGCGACGCAAAGGTAGCGTCCCGGCGGCTTCTCGTTTAGACTCTTAACCGAGTAACACGTGCTAAACCAAATTGTATTCTAAATATATATTCAAATACATCTCTTCTAACAACAAGTTGCTTTACCCGCTCGCACCAATTCCATCAGCTCCCGAGGAGTTTTTGTCTTGTTTCTTAGCGGACAATCCCAAAACTAACGACGTCCATTCCGCGAGAGATACAGTATCGTGTTAGGAACGTATTAAGTGTTAACAATAGTTTGTCGGATTCCCAAAACAAGTGTAATACACTATTCAGAGTCAGCTTTCAACTGTTTAAAATTCAGCTACCTATATTTTCAGTTGTTCGGATCGATGTAACGCGGATCGTCCTGTGCACGATCCAGAAAATGGATCGATACAAGTTTCGCCGTCCGAAACGATGTATCGATTTTGTAGAAATGGAATCGGACAGTTGGAGTCAGTTTCCAATAGTACCCAATATTTGACGCGTCAACTCGTGCATTCTCGGGAAATGGATCGTTGATCGCCGCGATCGTTAAAAGCGTCGAACCGGCGCGGCGCGGCGTCTTGGAACCCGGCGATCGGTGTAATTTACGCGTGCGGCGCTCCGGATCCGCGGAAAAGGGGAGGGAAAGGCAGAGATCGCGATATCAGGGGCGGAATACGCGCTATGAAAATAAGATTCATGGCGGTCGGTGATATAGCGGAAAGTAGGCGCGTGTGTCGGATAAATGGTTCGCGCGAAACGAGCCGGTGAAATCGAAGCGAAGTAGAGCGATGCGGAGCTGGAGGCGAGGAACGTGGGACGCGGGCAACAGGGCAGATGCGTCTAGGGACGCGGAATAATGCAAACGGAGGCGTCGAGGGGTGGAACGCCGCTCTAAATTACAGCCGATATTAAGATCTCGCGATTGCGCGAAATGGTATGCAAAGCAATTCCGGTGGGCACGCACGAACGCGTACCTCGGCCTGGACATCGCGACCGAAGGGTTGCCGACCACCTCGCGATCAGAGAACACCACCTCCGGCTCCTACAGGAAGCGCCACCGTGATCCCTGCGATCTCCTGAAAGAGATGCAAGAGGTTCGATGCTTTCTGTCTGGGTTTTATTGCGCGACTGACGCTGTTCCGTCACGCTAGGCCCAGCGCCGCTGCCGAAAACAAAACGCTATCGCCAATCGAGCGAATTTGCACCGGTTCCCCTCGTGTATATCGAAAAGGAAACTACAACAATTCTCGGGCCAATGCAAAATATAGTCGATACTCGTGCGTAACTAAATTGGTGGTAGCCAGAGATTCGCGGCATATTACAATAGTAGCTAGTACCAGCGCCAGCCATATGAAAAAAGTTGATTCCTCGGATCTTGGTTTCGTTTCAACCGCGATATTACGAAAATCTCGAACGCACTGCGAAAGTTGGCCTTCCTAGCGATCGCTAAGCTCGACAAAAGACTTCGTACATCCATTAATATAAACTACTTGCACAGTTTTTATTTTATCCGAGAATTCGAAGGGACCATATTTTCGCGAGTCGCGTCAGCGACGAACATTCGCCGTTAAAATCCGAAGGTTGCAATCGATTCGCTGCTTGACAATCTACTTTGTTGCCGGTATTTATACGTTCTAGACAGAACTGGTAAATAATAAAGCAGACGTTTGCGCTGTAACATTCGCAAACGAATGGCAACTATCGACCGACCGGCAGGACAGCAAATTCGTCGAAATTCTGCTTGTGCGCGGAACGGTTTTTGGTTTTAATCCCACTTAACGGGAAGGCTTTGCGAGGTTGAGAATCGAGAAGCCGGAACCTCGGGAGAGACGCGATTCGATCAAATCGCGACGGTGAACTTAAAAGCTTGACCGACAAGCGGCCGGAGAGCGGTTGGAAGCGTACGAGCGTGTTCGAGCAAGAAGGAGCGCGATCCCGATTCCGATTCCGATTGCGAATGCGAGTGCGACGAGCAACGAGCGGATCCGAATAGTTAATAATCGCGAAAGTACAGGCGTATCGGCGTCGACGCCGATAGTATTTCCAGGTAATTCGATTCCGGCGAAACCAACGCGATAGGTACTTAAACGTTTTCGAAACGATTCGATCGATAGCTGCGAACTCGATCGTAATCGACTGTGCTCGCCGGCTAACGGATATCCAGTCGTCCATCGTAGAATATTTAGCGAAATCCGTGCGCGAAATACTTGCATTCTCGAAACGGTTCAAGTTTAGCGGCAATTGCCGATTCAGGGTTTCGTTTCCATCGAATTAACCCAGACCTAGTTCGAATTCGATCCAGACCTTTTCTCGTCGTTCCGTTCCGTTCCGGTATCTCCATTTTCCACGCGCGCGCGCCCGCCTATTCGGTAATATCTTCCGGTCCGGCGCTTCCGTTCCGTTTCGAGCGTTTCGATCGAGACGAATCGATCGACATCGACGGACGAGTATCGGACATCGCGCGTCGATTCTCGTTCGTCGTTCGTCGTCTGTCGGACGGGCTCGTTGAATTGGCAACTCCAGCCGAACAGTGCCGGGCGCGGCGGACAGAAAACGAAAACGGCAGGAAACGGCTTGGGACTGGTGGAAAGAAGGATTCTTTCGGACCCGTGCTCGGTCGTTACCCAGATATTATTATCCGCGGGAGACAATGGCCGATACACATCGATCCGACAATGTCGGACGATAGCGGAAGAGGAGGGCGCGTACAACAGAGCTGTCTCATTAACAACTTGTAATGGAACGGCCGTATCTATTGGTAGGTTTCTGTGCGATGCGCAAGAGGAGACGAGCCCCGGTACCCTTCGTTCTCTCGCGTTTCATAAAACGAAAGCCAAAGGATAGCAAGAGGAAACAGGAAAGAGGAGAAAGAGGAGAAAGAGGAGAAAGAGGGGGGAGGGAGAGAGAGAGAGAGAGGGGAAAAGAGGAACTGGGGAGAGTACCGGCGAGGCCGACGTCGAAAGGGAGGGTAAACCTTCGAGAATAGACGATACGAAAACGAGCCGAACGAACGAACGGCCGACGAACGAGGAAACACACGTTGCTTGATACGAGAGGCCGACCGGGGAACGAGTGCGCGCACGTCCGATGGATGCAACTTCGCCATCCGCGCATCGGCTCGCATTGTGCACGCGCCATTGAAAACAACGAAACAATGCGTCGAAGCCAGGTTTTGTCCCGTGACTTCTCGCCCGTTTCGAAGCAGATCGCAGCCCGAAAAGGAGACGCGGCTCTCCCGCGCCCGCAACCACCCCCACTCCCACTCGAACCCACTCGATACAACGTCGTCTCGCGTATCCGAGTGTGTTTGCACACACGCGAAATCGTTAACGACGCTCCGCCGATGATACACCGCCATTGTCTATCTTCGACCGTCTTTTCAATGTTCGCGTCTGCTTCCCACCCCCAACCCAATTCTCGCGAGCAAAATGGAAAACGAAGAGGGGACCGGGGATTACCAGGTCCCAGGACCCTTTCGAAATTCGTTCGTTTCGACGCCGGTTCCAAGATCTCGAACCAACTCAAGGCAGAACCGTCTTTCTGTTAGCCGTCTCGTCTCGTACCTCGGCGTTCGGTATAATTCCGAGTCGGATTCGCGATGAATATTCCACACAGAATCTCCTAAACGTAAACGTTATTCCATTCTTTTGGATTCGAAAGAAAATTTCTACTCTTCCGTCAAGATCTCTCCAGGCCCTAAGGCGTTGACAGATTTTGGGCGACCGTATATTCGTCTCGCGCAAAGTACTGTAAATTAATTTTTATTGTTGTTGAACGCGCATATTCCGACCGAGTCTGGAAGGTTATATAATATATATGTAAGCTTTGTGTATGTGTCTGTGAGTCGTATAGTTATAGATATGCTCGAGAGAGGTCGGGACTTCGGAGGTGAGAAAAAGTAAACGAATATATAGACAGAGTGACAGTTAAACCCACAGTTAATTAAATTGATAATTTGTGAGTGAATTAATAAATAAGAACCTTTAATACAGAAATCTACAAATACAAGTTTCTATAAGAATCTTGTGTTGAGACAATATAGGGAAGCACAAACATCTAATTGTTGATTCTCTATATTTTTAGGTTAGTACAACACGTGGGAAGTATGCAATTAATATTTATTGTACATGTTATGTAATTAGTAATTAAAAAAAATCTCTATATTTTTAGACGAATCAGCCTTGTGTTTTTGCTTGAGAAAGAACCCTGAATCATATTATACATATACAATATTTTTCATTTCTCGTCAGTAGTCTGATTCGACTTTATAACGCATTAAGGGCTGAAACTTTATCAGTTTATGCGCATGCGGTGAGTTGTTCTGTTTGGATACTTGTCGTTTGTTTCCTTGCCTTTTCCTATTTTCTATTTTACGTTGTTATCTCTGAACTAGTTCGTCAGTATTTTATTGAAAAAGAGGCACCCGCTCGAATGCATTTGGGGATGATTCGACGCGAATCATCGAACGCGCATAGTGATCATTCGAGATTCGGTGTAGTTGTCTCTAAAATCTCTAAATTTTTAGGCGAATCAGCCTCGTGTTTTTGCTTGAGAAAGAACCCTGAATCATATTATATATATATATATATATATATATATATATATGTATATATATATATATTTATATATTTATATATGTATATATATATATATATATATTTATATATATTTCAGGAATATAAACCGAGTGAGAATAGTGAAATTTTATTTTCAAAATTGCAGGGCCGCTCGGAGGAGCCTTCTACATGCAGGCAGAGTTCAGACCGTTCGAAACATTAAACTTCATGGAGAAATTGATCACGTTGGATCTCCCAAGGCACAATTCATAAAATGAAATTGCATACAAGAAAAACATCGGACTGTTATATTGCCGTGGATCAAGCGTCTCGATTTTCCTCGGCGGTGATTTCCGTCGGTTTAGCGAGGCCCGTCGGAGGCTCGATGATTTTTATCCGGAAGCAAGCCCCGTAGTTCATCGTTCGCGATCGCCAGCCCGGGTGAAACAGCCGGATTATAGCGGCCGATAAACTCTTTTATTTTATTCGCGCCTCGCGCGGGAAAAACCTCGCGAACGTCGCGCTATTTCCACGACCGTTTTTCCCCCGGTCGCGCTTTATTTATTTCATTGGTCGCGATGGAGCGCGCGCGGCGAGCCGGTGAATTCGACGCCTATCGGGGAACACCGTAATTGGACGTCATTTGCGGCGAATTGCCCGCAAAAAAAGGAACGTTGAGGTTGGCCGATGCGACGGAGCGCGTCTAGCGACCGGCACGTAGCAAAGAGCAGAGAGCAGAGATCCAAGAGCCGAGAACGGCCGAGCAAGAACGGCTTGGAACATCGACCGATTCGTCTCGCCGCGCGAACACGATACATTTTACAAATAGTTTCTTTCGCGTTATGGCGGCTGAAAAGTGAGTGAGAGGAGGAAAAAGGAGAAGGAAACGTTTTGTCCTAGGCCCGCTAGAGGACTCGTCGGTAAGGCTATCTAGCGGACCCGTGCCTTAGACGCGGGATGTCGTAACGACAGTTTAGGACGGTATATATCTTAGACCAGTGGTGGGCACGAGTGGAGCCCCTCAAAGGCGTGCTTCTCCCACCAACCTCTCTTTCATGCAGCGCGCACGTTCGTTGCGTACGCTGATGTCTCGTGTCTTCGTTGCTCCATTGTACCGCGTTTGCTGGAAGGGGACAGAGGGCGCTACGGTGTTGACGGTTTTGCCTCAATTGAGGCAAAATTGCCCATCTCTGTCTTAGACCATATATACTTATAGACGTGGCATAGGTATAGTGTGTGCATTGAATGCAATGTTCCAAGATTAAAGAGTATCTGGTGGCCTCTTAGATGATTCAAAATGGTGGATAGCGCATGAGACGATGCACGTACTGCGGTAGAAGCGTCACCAGTAACAAAGAGAGAAGAGCAGCTACGCATATAAAAGCGAGATAAACGATTTTGAATAACGAATGAAAATAAGGTATCTTTTATTCGCGAATCGTTATTTGAATAATTATTTATCTAAATAATGCCCAACTCTGATTGTATTCGACATGTACATGTGCCTATATTGTTCTTACTAGTATTTTTTTAAATAAAGTTGTGAGGAAATAAATACAGATTTCATATTATCAACTTCTGCATTAAAATTCATCTTTTTCCCAATTATAATCAACAAAATGAGTTAGGCATATTTAAAATAACTAGAGCAAAGTAAGAATGAACGAATAATAAAATAAATGTGTGTATATTACAGTTACAGTTTCCATAAATATCTATACAGAATCAGATGCGATTACGATTCCCCTTTCCCCTTTAGCACTTTACCGCCAAGGTACTGCGATTTCTCAACAGACTATAGCACTTGGCCTCCTACGTCATCTTTTAATCTTGGAACATTAGACGTTATCTGAAGCCGGGTCTATAAGTTTTTTTTTTTGTTTTGATGTTGTTCGATGAGTTTGAAGTCGTACCCAGGGGCAGAGAAAAGCTCCTTTACCGACTAGAAATGATGTGTTATTTATTAGTGGTATTACCAGCTTGAGGTAGGTGGGAGTAAGATGAGTTTTAAATATGGGAAAATTTGCAAAAACCAAAAGACATGAGTAAAAGCCGGGTCTATAAGTATATATGGTCTAAGGTATATATACAAACAGAGGAAGATTCAGGTAGTAGCGGGAAAGGTGTTGTCGTAATGTCCCTCTGTTGACGAGCATAGGAAGTAGCCGCCACATTACCCCCTTGTCAGTGGTCAACGATATCTGGACAAATTTTCCCTCTAATTACGCTGATCTCCGCCGGAATCCAAGGAGGTCGCTGGAATGTGTGCTGTCAGTGTGCCCACCAGTGATGCTGCCGAATCGACGAAGTTGAGTAGCTCCCTAAGCCGCTTGTACGACTCATATAGTCGCACAAACAATGGATGAACGTCGCACAAATGTAGATACGGAAACGTCGCACAAATTTAGGTGCGGAAACGTTAAACCATATAATGCTGCGAAGATGACGTCGGAAGCGCATAGTAGGGAGAAGTCCTCGCTGTTGGTCGGGCAGTCGTTCAGGCAAGGCAGTGACAGAGTAGTCACCTTCCAGTCCTCCTGATGTTGTCCGTGGTTTGTTGATGTTGTCGTCTCCTCTGCTCATAAGGTAGCGTTGTCGTTCGTTTGTTGGGGTCACCAATTATGGCGGCTGAAAAGTGTGTGAGAGGAGGAAAAAGGAGAAGGAAACGTTTCGTCCTAGGCCCGCTACAGGACTCGTCAGTCAGTAAAAGGCTATCTAGCGGACCCGTGCCTTAGACGCGGGATGTCGAAAGGACAGTTTAGGACGGTGTATATACAAACAGAGGAAGATTCAGGTAGTAGCGGGAAAGGTGTTGTCGTAATGTCCCTCTGTTGACGATCATAGGAAGTAGCCGCCACAGCGTATTCTCGATCGTACGCCCGCGAGCGAGGCTCGTGCCAAATCGCTGGAAACTAACGCAACGAGAAAATCGACGCGTTTTGAGGAAGTTTCTCGGTAGATTCGTGTACCGGCAGCTTCGACTGCGCCGAGGACAGGCAAACTGGCTAAAATGCCAAACTGTTTTACCGCGACAACGTGCTAACGATTAACCCAGCCGGTACACGTATCGCGATACGAGCGATACCGGTCTCGCTCGGTTTTATTCTATCCTCGGTGCGGTGCCGCGCCGCGCCGCGCCTCGCCGGTTTCCAGCGTGAGCGCGCGAGCCTTGTTCAACTTTCGCTGGCTGTCTCCTCTCCTCTGGTTTCCGTGCTTGATTTTCGTCCTCTGTTCCCTCTATCGTCCGTTTCGCAGCACGCGAAGCGTGTCGCCCTCGCACGACCCTCTGTATCTCTCGCCTCTCGTGCGCGTCATCGGCCTGGCCTCTCCACCTCTTCGATCTCCTCCACCCTCGTCCTCGTCCTCGACCCCTCTCGTCCCTCTGGCCCCTCCCGCCCCTCGCGACCCACTCGACGCCCGATCGGCCTCGACTCGCCCCGTCGACCCTCCGATTCTCTGGCAGGCTCTCTTTCTCTCTCTCTACGCCCCCGACACCCGATACTCGACACCCGATACCTAATTATGTTAAACGCTTCCGGATTTTGCGGCCGGATTATGCGGCCTCGTTGCCCTCGCTCGTCGCGCTCGGCTCTCCTCGCTTCTCCTCGTCGTTCCTCCCTCTCTGGCGCTCGTCACCGTTCACGCCTACCTCGAAAAAGGATTTGTAGCCGCAGCGCCGCGAGCGTTCACGCAAATCATCGTCGAAAATCATCGGCCGTTGGCTCCGCGTTCCCGCTTCGTCGAGTGTTTTCGCGCGCGAAATCCGCCACGTGCTCCCTCCGTCTCCTACTCTCGCATTCTTTCGTAAAAGAATAATACCCGTTTGCAGAGGATGGCCAGCCGATGCGTAAACAAACACCAATTCTCCCCACAACCGCGTTCGATATAACGTACATATGTAGAGAGAGTTTCGCGTCTTCTTCCACCGAAACTTTTTTGTAGCCGGCTGCATTCTCGAAGAGTTTTCGCGAGAAAGAGAAATTGGTAATCCGCGAGGAGAATCGTGAGTGGGGAAATTGCAATCGGACGGAAATCGCGCCTACTCGTGGCGCCGAGCCGAGCCGTTCGAAAAGCGTCCACGGTGACGACCGAACAAAGGGGTTGGCGCGAGCGTTTTAATTTCTCGGTAAACGCAAGGCAAGTTTGGCGCGTGCCAGATTTCCACCCTTTCGAAGCGACGACGCCCGTTGCTCTCGATTCGCTCCCTGCACCCGCACCCACACCCGCGCCCAGCCCCGCACGCCCGTTGGCCCGCCACCGTCAAAACCGACATTCCGCGGAGTTGCGATTTTCCTGCGGATGCGTCCCCCACACCCTTTCCCTTTATCTCGCTTTCTCTCCGGTTCTCGTTTCCGTCTCCTTCCCGCGCCCGACACTCTCACCCTCGAACTTCGCTCTTTCCACTTTCTCGTCCGCGTTTCCGGCCTTCCATACACAGACGCCCCGAAATCCCGCTGCCGTTCTCACTGCCTCTGCCGCGTGCATGGATAATCGACGAAAACAACCACCACGACGATTTGCGGTTACGCTCTGGTCGTTCGATCGAGTTAAGACGCGGAAGCAACAGTTGCTACCAAACGTCGAACGCCTTTCTCCAACGCCTCGAACCCCCAGCAATCCGTTTTTTTAATGTCCTACGCGAGTTTACAAGCGTCCACGATCGAGCAGAACAACGTTTGCCAATTTCGAACCGTTTAGGTAATTCGTAATTTCCACGCAATGTGCGTTAACTAATTGGCGCTTTCGTCTTATACATTTCTAAATTTATAAAATATAAAAAGATAAGAAATAACAAAGGACCTGCCGTCTCTGATCGACGATTACATAATTTCCTAATTGTAAATCGTCGACTTGTCGCGACGCTTCGACTTTCCATCTCACCTCGGAGGCAGACTATTCAAATTTTTACATTATTGCGAATGCCTGACGATTCTCGTTCATATATTGTCAGAAAGCATTTCCATTTTCATCCACGACGTCTATTTCGTTCTTTGGAATATCCATGTCTTCGTCGCTTCTCGAGCAACTATTTCACCTTTCATTTATGGTGACCGAGATACATGGCAACTTTCGAGACGGTTTTCTCGACACAGAGTTTGGCTTTGAGTAGCGAGTTCTATTGGGATCTGACATGGGGGCGTGAACAATATATATATATATATATATATATATATATATATATATTAGTAAAAACAAAAAAGAAGATATCAATACTAATAATGATATCTTCTTTTTTGTTTTTACTTGAAATATAAGTATGGGCGAAACTTATAAGTGGGCAAGTACAAATCCTGCAGAAAGAAAGTTTGTTGAAGGAGAGCGGCTTTTTAAAGTATGTTTTACCTAATAATTCATTTTACAAAAAAACTTTGCTTCTTAATATACCTTCTAAATTTGCAATTATAATTTCATAAATTTCTAATCGCTTTGAATTGGTGAGGACACATTAATTACTCCACAAATAATCGTACAAATATCTTATATTAGAGGCACCAATGCCACAGGCTCACTGAACCAAGAATTTTGAAAGTCTCTATACGCTGGTTAGATCTGTCTCAATATGCACTCTAGTTTTAGCTATTTTAGCTGTTAAAATAAACTGTTCTTTACTAAATTGTTTTTAATATTTTAGAAATGGAGTTCTTATAAATTTCAAGCAGTCCACTTCACATAGTTCATTTCAAAGTGTGTAAACGGAGCAACAAAGTTTTGCTCACTCTACTATCACAATCTTTCATTGCACGGTATTCAAATTTTTTTTGTCACGTGGTGGAAAAATTATAGGTTCCATAACGTTATTTTTAATTAACACCTGTTTCAACACTGTAAGTTTATACTATAATTATCACCTGTTAACACTGTAAGCTGCTATAAGCCTAGTCAAGCTTAGAGTATTTCTACTTTTCGGCAGCAGACGGCGCCACTGAAAATGTCAGATCCCGATACGCGTGGGTTACGTTGTTACGTTGTTCCGAAGCCGAAGGTCGCAACGTCTCGCCGGCTTCGATCGGTAGGGATCATCGATTAAACAGAAGTTATCAAACAACCGTCGACGACCGATGCGGACATGCCGGACAATCGTTTCGAATGGTAAATAATTCCGAAGAATAGATGCGTCGTTAAGCTCGAAAGTTAAACATCGCGAATCACATCGACCGAGCATGTTATAACTACAATTTTTATCCGGCCGACTGACACTTAATCAATGACAGTTTTAATCAACGACACGACAAAGTAACATATTTAAATTGACCAGTTAAGAAATAGAATTTCATCGTGGTACCATTCACTTATAGGAGTGACCCACATTCGTTGGACATGGATGCATTCAAATTCCTTAATATTGCAGCCGATATTCAATTCCGTCTTTTTCGCGTCGCCTGAAAGTGTTTCGCTCAATTATAAATACCTGTTCGTTTTAGCTGCCTTCCAGGTAACTGTCAGCATGTGTCGCGAGAAAACAGAGAAAGAGAATACGAGAGAGAGAGAGAGAGAGAGAGAGAGAGAGAGAGAGAGAGAGAGAATTCTCTTTCGACGAAATCGAGCGACGAGCGCGGACGGTCTACTCACGCGAAAAGAAACGAGTGGCGTGTGCGCGATAACGAATCGACAATACCGTATCGGGTGTCGAATTTGCTCTCCGAATTAGATAATGCCGGTGACATGTCGCTGCGGAGCGATGATATGCGTATACCGCGCGAGTCGGAGGATTATCGCGACCGTTTCGGTTTAGTTTCGATGGAGTTCGCGACACGTTCGACTCGCGCCCGCTCCGCTCTCGGCTCTGTCTCCGCCATTCTACCCTTTGAACGGATCGCACGGATCGCACGAATCACGTGGCAAATCTGTCGGAAGACCGTTCTCGTTCGAAACGATCTCGTCGCGGCGTACCGTATCAACCGATTCTATAAAACCGAAGCTGGAAACCGCGAGAACGACGGTTTTTGCTGCCTTTCTTCGCCGCATTTCATCCGGTCTTGCTATCGCACGGATATCCACGGTTTTTCGAATGTTTCTTTTCCCGCCGCGCGACGAGGCGTCGCGGGCCTAGCGTTATAACGCGGGTGAGCAAAAACCTATCTGAAGTTGGCGAGACGGCAAAGTGTTTCGAAATAATTAACGTTTTTGTTCAACGACAGCCACAGCTGCTTCGATCCGACGTCGCGATTTGGATCGGAAGATCCGTTTGTGCTAGGACAGCGAGCGTACCGAAACCTGTCCCGACGACACGCGCGTTCACGGGCGATATCCCGCTTCTTCGGGTTCGTTTTAATTGTCGACGTACCGGTCAACGAGGCGTAAACGTTGGCGCAACACGTGTACGGTCGCGTTAATTGCCCGATAAAAATCACAACACGCCAGCCGAGGCAAAGCACCGGGGCTCGGCGTGGCGCGGCGCGGTACAACCTAGGTCGCGTGGTCGTAAAATTAAAAATGCCACGCTTCCGTCGAGGATCGCGTTAGTCGACCATTAATTCATTAATTATAAGGGCACGCGTGTCGCGACCATGCAACGCTGCTCAAAGCTGAATCGCAAACGGCGCCGCGTACACCCTCCTCCCCGTTCTCTGCCCTCTGCCCTTTTGCCCACGAATTTTCCTCCTTTTTCAACGGCGCGGCGGTTTCCGTTCCTCGTCGTTCCGCTTATCGCGCACCTACAGTCCGGTCACGACTTTTCGAAAAGTCGTTGGGAGACGTTATTCGACGAGATCAAACGGGTTCCCAGCAATTCACCCGAAGATTCGGTGCCTTCGGAGTCTCGACCGCTCGCGACAACAATTTCCGCGAACGAATTTCGGACATTTTTTTTTTAGCACCGGAGAAACTCAATCTGTAGGGGCAACGAGTCTTGACATTCTTGCCCCGACACACCCGCGCTTCCTTCGAAGGTTGAACGTACGAAGTCGGAACTGCGTCACAATTTCCTTTCTCGTCGCCGCTCTATCCTCCTCTCCCTATTTCTCTTTTCTCTCTTTTTCCGCGGATCTTTTCACGGTGTGTCGGCGAGGCGCCGAGAAAGAGATAGAACAGCAGGAGAAAGAGAGAAATGTAGAAAGAGAGAGCGAGAGAGAGAAAGAGAGAGAGAGAGAGAGAGAGACAGAGTGAAAGAGAGAAAGGGGGACGAAGTGGATGGAGGCGAGCAAAGGTAGTTGGGGTGGTTTTACGACGAGCGAAACGCGCCGCTCGTTCCTCACCCTCGCCCGCTCTCGTTCCCGCTCCCGCTACCGAGACATAAACTTTATGGTGTTTATGAATATTTATATTAATCTACATTTTATGCCGGCGTCTACGCGGCCGTGCGAATGGAGAGTGCGTGCAGGGGACCGAGAAAAAAGAGGAGCCGTCGGAGAAGGTGGAGGAGGACGAGGAAGAGGAGGAGGAGGGGTGGGAGGAAGGAGGTGGAATGGAGAAAAGAGGCGGAGGTGGGTTGGAGGCAACCACGGTGCGATACGAGGGGGGAGCTTGGCGAAGCGACGAGCAGAGGGCGAGGGAAGGGGGAACGTTGAAAAAGGACGACGACGAGAGCTCGAGTTTTATCCAGGCGACGAAGGAGGTTTTGACGATGAAAAACTTGGATAATAATTTACATCGACGAGCAACCGAGAGTCTGCGCGGTAATCGTTCCTTCTGCGAAATGAGGAAAGCTTAGGCGTCGGAACGAAGACGCGTTCCTTCTTCTTTGTCCTGTTCATCCTATCCAGAAGGTCTACTCGGAGGACACGAAAAGACTCGCGAGATTCGCGAGAAGGGGTACGTCGCGTCGATAACAATTTCGATCTTTTTCCCCCTCTCGTCGCGTTTTCCGGCGTCCTTGGAGCAGAGGCGCGCAGAAGGTGAACGCGGACGGGAACGGGAACGGTAACGATAACGGTAACGGGAACTGGAAGGGTAACGGTAACGATAACGGTGGAATACGAGGGGGCGAGCAACGGGAAACGGCGAACAGCGAACGGCAAACGGCCGCCGCGTCGATCGCTGGTCGCCGGTCGCAAAACACGCGGTAGCGGCTGCGAGGATGGCCGCGATCGAGGCGTCCCGATGTCGGTACCCGCCGCAACAGGAAGTCTTCGGTGTTCGGCAACGATGCCAGATCGATATACCTCGAGGAAACTAAGGCTCCGCCAATGGCTATTATCTCACGCGTATATATGCAGCGCTCCGTGCATTGCTCGGTACACTGAATTCCCCGTACACAAATACGATGCGAAGCGGTGCGCGCGTATGCCTATGCGTTACTTGAGCGCTCCGGCGCGCATACCACCGCCCCGCCGCCTCAGCCTCCTCTCTGCTTCTGCCGCCGCTGCCGCCACCGCTGCCGCGGCCGAGCTGCTCGCTACCGCACCTACACGCGTACGAGTACGCGCGCGACCACGCCGAGAGGACACGCACACCGCGGAAGCGAGTATAACTGGGCGGCCATCTTGGATATTAGCCAACCAGAACAATAGTATACACAATAGTACGCGAGCTAGCGAGCTAGCGAGCAGTGTTTGGTACCACCCCGACCCTCCCGAGTTCTCTCATCCCCTCGTGCTCTACCCGCCGACCCACCCAATCCGCCTCGCGCTCCTCTTCGGCTATTCTGGAACGCCACCTTTCGACCGCTTCGTCTACGATCGTCAGGATCGCCTCTTTCTCAACCCTTACCAGCCTTAACTCGTCGCCTCCTAACCTAGTACCTACCGTCGCGTCGTTGCCTATCTAACGCCGCAAGGAGTCTACCGCGACTTGCGACTCCTAACGAGAAACTCACCCACTCGACGATATCTGGTGTTTTGGGTCGTTCGGATATCGTTAGTTTTCAAACATCTCCTAAATCGGGTAGATCGAGTTTTATTTGAAACCGTGATTAGTAGATTCTGGATTTTTACGCGAAAAAGGAATTTTTTGCATCGGTTGCGAGAAACAGGTGTTCAAAACAAATGTATTTCGACTTCTGATCATGTTAATGAATTGACAACGCTACTACGATATTCTTAGGCCCTCGGTCCACGGGGCGTTGCGTCAGAGACGCGTACGCGTAGCGTAACGATTTCATTCTGTCTACGGCGCGTCGCGTCAAAGACGCGTCCACGTACGCGTAGCGTATATGATGTGGACGCTTTCTTTTATTTATGAAGCGTACACAGCAAGTTTTAAATCTTAAGAGAATCTTGAGCGACGATGAGAACATGCTAATTCTATATATAATTATATAGAAGAGAAGAAGAAAATTCTGGGTGCATCTTTATATACAGAGAAATCAGTCGTTGATTTTGAAAGCGAGGCATGTCCATTTTATGTCATTACCAGATATTTTATGTTAATTTGCAATAAAAATTACTTCTATTTTTTTCACAAAATGAACTTCCCCCACTATCAAAATCAACGACTCTTATATTCATGGCAGAACGGCTATAGCTGCAAAAGAATTATAAGATAATATTAGGTTTTCCCATAAGTTCGTGTCGAGAAATACAGCAACGGTTACCGCAAACAATATTTTACACATTCTCGCATATTTGTATCTTGCCTTTCTATACTTGGACTCACTATTCGTACAAGATTTTTGTATGTGTCTTTATGCATTTTGTAGAATGCTTGAAACCTAGCATCGTCTTCTGTTAGTTCTCTTGCAGCCACAAATATTCTGCAGTTAATGTTATTGCGAGTGTAAGGGTGCAACCAGAATTTTCTCCTTCTTCTTTTGTGTCGAATATAATTATAAAGAAGTATCACGTCCTCCTCGTCACTCGACATTTCCGTTTGTTTGTCGTAACTAACGTGAAGTTTACTCTACGCTTCGTGTACAGATGATCGCGGCAGCGTACGCTACGCGCGTGACGACTGCAGGTAGCGACGGTTACGCGACGATTACGCTTCGTGGACAGACGTCCATTATTTTACATTGGTCGCAGCATTGAAGCGTACAGCAAGCGATATTTTTTCGCGTACGCGTCTCTGACGCAACGCCCCGTGGACGGAGGGCCTTAAATTCTTTTAATGTCTTCACTGCTTCGAGTTTCAATTACCAGTTTTTATTATAAATGCATAAAATCGTGCGTTTAATAATAAATAACTAGCGTCGTCTCGGTACCACGCTAGTCTTGCAAGACACGCGTCACAAAATTCCTTTGTTCGAACAGACTAAGGTGCCAATTCTCATTGGGCGCTGCCAAAGGGTTAATTCGCTCGATCCGACTTTTTATCATAGCGGCTATTCCAGCCACGCTTCTCGCAGCTACCCCTTATTCAACCCCTACAATGGGACGCGCCGTTCCTCCCGAGGACTCACGTCACGTTGCTCGTCTCCCTCTTTTTCGGCAAAGATTTATCGGAGCTGCGGCAACTAAGCGTTTAACCAAGGTTTCCGCTTTCGAGATCCGGGAACACGGAGATTTTCTTCTCGAGATAAGAATGCGAGTCGGGGGGGGGGGGGTGGATGGGACGGAGGGAGGATGGGACGGAGGGAGGCGGACGTGCCGGGCGTGGAGCGAGGAACAGCTGACGGGGTCGAAGAAAAACGGCGCAACACGGTAACTTGGGGATCGCGCGTGGCTCGCGGCTCGCGGCCGCGGCCGCGTAGTAACTCGTTTAGCGAAACGTGGGAAAAACGCGAGGAGGGAAACGTGGTCGAAAATTAGCACACCGCGTTCGCTCAACGCCTCGAAACTTGCCGCGTTATCGATCGAAGGCGCATCGTTCTCCGCCGTCCGTTCGCCGGCGTCGAAAGATACATTCGCCTGCTACTCGAGCGTCGGCGGTAAACCTTACCACCCGCACCCGCACCGCACCCGCACCCACTTGTCTCCCACCGAATTCGGCGGGACCGCCGTGGGTTTCTTCGAGCACGGAATTTCGTTATCGTGAAGAAAACCGCGGCACTCGTGGCTAACAGTTTTGCCGGAGTCGAGATTCACCCCCTCGGGGGTGGTAGCGTCGAGAGCGGACAAAGTTGTCGGATAGAAATGTTTCGTAGGCCGATGGAACGAAATAACGTACGAAATAATATTTCCGGTTGAGCCGAAATTTCTCCGTCAACGAACGGGAAGAGACGCGAGGTCGAAGGCCGAGAAGAGGAGGTGGGAGGCGGTAGAGGAGCACACGGGCGAGGACGAGAGAGAGAGAGGAGAAACAGGAGGGATAGAGAGAGAGGGAGAGAGAGAGAGAGAGGTCTGCGATGGTGACGGCGACGGCGACGGCGACGGTGGCGGCGGCGGCGGCGGCGAATGCATTTTGCACCGACTGTACATCCTATTCGCGCACGTGAATATATTAGGGTGGTTCTGCTCCCCCTTGGAACTCAAACACATACAAATTAACGATATTACTCGTACGTACGCGTGCTTACTGTCTGCGTAGGCGGGAGAGAGACGTAAAACGCCGTCGGTACAGTGCGCGGCGTATAACGCGCGAAGGGGTGGAACAGCAGCCTATCCGAGCGAGCGCTCGCGCGCGCTCCGACGCTCCGACGCTCCGGCGTTGCTCCGTCGGACCGGTGTGCGTGCCACGCGAAGGACGAGGATGAAATATTATAATACGTCACTTGGCAACTGTGCCGCGCCATCGAGCGGTGTATACCAAGTTTCAAATACGCTAATTCGAAAGCCGCCCCTCGCTCTGCCGCGTTCCCTGCAGCGCAATCGGAGTCGCGGGACTTCTTTCTCGCCGAATCCTCCCCGCTGCCTCGCCGAGAGACCGTATCACCCTAACCGTGACGCCGCGACGCGGTTACGCGTCGCTACAGGCTTTCCGTTCGAGAACGCTTTGCATACGACCGACAGAATTTGCCTCCCACGCCTCGCGTCTCGCTCGATTATATTTTATTTCGTTCGGTTCCGATCCGATCCGTTTTTTTCTTGTCTTCTTTTGTTTTATCGTATCTACGCCGCGATGCACCTACCCTTATTCTCCGTGGTTAAGCAGCGCGCGGCACATTCTCATCACCTGCGCGCTTCCTCCGCTTTTCCACGGACCTCGTTTTTCATCCAGGCTCGCCTTAAACGGCGAGTTCTCGCGAGCCTCGAGGAGGACAGTATTTTACGAGCTGTTCTCTCCGGTGTCTGCGGCGTCTGAGCGCGGCCGAGGGGGATCGCAACCCTACTAGAACCACTCCGGCGAAGAACACGCGCTAAATTTACCACCGTGAAGTGCACTAGCGAGCAGGCCCGGGGAGAAGCCATTTGAAACGCGACTCCTCTAATTTACTCCGGAATAGGAATCGCTCGGTTCTGCTCTCTATCCCTCTCTCCCTCTCTTTCTCTCACCCTCCCTCTCTCTCTCTCTCTCTCTCTTTCTCGACTCTCTAGCCGAGTCTAGTAAGCCACCGAGATCGAGATCTCAAAATTCACTTTGCCCGCGTTTCGTCGGCGAGCGTCTGTTCGATATTTCGCGAGTTACCATCCGCGAACTTTTATTTACAGATATTTCGTGCGACTTTGTACTCGAAGTTGAAGCGCGAAGCGTAGAGAAGAGAGGAGCAACTGGAAATACAGAAGGCGAAGATACCGGGCGGGTAAAAATCTTTCCTGGCATCTTTACAATTTGTTCGGCAAGGACATTCGGTAAATTATGGTTGTCCCCTTTAGATTGCTATCACAGGGCCGATGCAAATCTTGTCGGAACGAGCGAAGCGTAATCGCAGCAGCTGGCTCGTTAACCGGAGGGCAGATTACTCGGATGTTTCCTTCGTAGTCTTTCAGGTTGATCGGACGAGTCACGGGTCTCTGACCACCGCGTCTAAACGGTCGTCTAGTTTTATCTCGCACCGACCCCGTAGACGCGATATTTCTTCCGTAACTAGCCTTACCCGAAGGTTCTTGCAGACTTCATCGCTGTGAACCAAGTAGGCTGCACTTACAATCGTTCCGAGTACCATTCACTGCGAGGCTTCGATCCTGGATATATGACTTTCCGCTGCCGTACCCCATAATTGGATGCCGTATAGTCGAACAGGTTTTATAGTCGATTTATGCATTAATCATTTGCTCCCTAGGATTAGCTCGGCGTATCGGCTGCTGAGTTTTTTTCCCTCTCGATTCGGATCGGATCCATCCTTTTCAGACGATAGAAACCCGAAAATATCTGGCAAAATCCAATTAAAAGTGCAATGCATTGCTCTTGCCCGAGTTTCAAGTCAAAATCTACTAGGATCAAGCACTATGTCAAATACCAAACCAATTGGATTGGCGGGCGATTTCGATATAGAAACAGTTACCATTCGGGTACCACACGTTTCATTATAAATAAATCCTTTTGGATTTTTATAGTTTGTTCTCTCGCGAGATTCGCATGCAATGTCTAAGTTATTGGTTTCTATCCATATGCATAGGGATGCAAACGGTACGGATTTTCCGGTTTCTTCTGGGAAATTAGAAGCGAGGAAAAAGTGTTGGGTGGTTGTAGAGATTCGAGGAAAATGGTAGCGCAAGGGGATGGTGGAATCAGGTAGTTTCTGGCGTCGAGTCGAGCGTCGGCGAATCCTTTCCGCGAAAGACGCCCGGTATACCGTGCCTATTCGCGAGGGTGTGGTTTGATTAATGACCTATTCGATAGCCCCGCCGTACCCTTCCTGCGGGGATGCCTCGCATCGAGCGTACTATCGAATTCTACGTAAATACACTCGTACGAGAACGTAAGCCTGGCTCGTCGGCGTAAATGCGCCTATCTGTTCGCCTCTCGTCCGTTCCAGAGACGCGGTCGGAGAGGGCGAGGGCAAGAGCGGCGAAGAGGACGAGGGCGAGGAAGAAGGCGAGAGAGGGAGAGAGAGTGGGAGAGAGAGAGAGAGAGAGAGTGCAGGGCGAGGAGGACGAGGACGAGTGAGAGGGCGAGGACGAGAACGAGGGTGCGGACGAGGGGGTTGGTGGCGAGGGAACGCTGCGGCGAGGGGGCAGCACGAAGAAAATCGAGAGAAACAGAGCGGTCGCGCACTTACGCGGAGAAACGGGCACGACGCGATGGCGCGAGCACAGAGACAACGCGCGCGCGAGAAGGAGGAGGAGGGGAGGGGGATAGTGGGAGAGAGAGAGTGAGAGGGAAAGAGCGAGACGCATTAATTTTACAGCGGCGAAAATTCGCAACTTTGGCAATTTCGGTGCGTTGGCTGGTTCGCCCGTTCGAACGGCTGCGGACGGTCGATTCGCGATCGCGCGCGCCGCAAAATACTTTGACAAATTTGCCTCGATATCTCTGGAAACTCGGCTGGCAGGCTCGGGAGCGCGCTCTAATCGAAAGGAAACATGGCGTCGCATATAAATAAGAATTTATAGACGATGAAAAATGCGGACGAAAGTTGGAGTTTCGCTCGAGTTTTCCACCCAACCCATTCCAAACCGCCTCCTCCACCTTCTCCCGCCCCCTCCGCCCTCTCTCTCTCTCTCTTTCTCTCTTTCCTCCTCCTCTGCCTCCTCGCGCACCGCCGTCCTCGCTTCCGTGTCCTCCTTCTCCTTTTTCTCCCCCCGGTCTCTCTCCCCTCGCCCAGCCAGCCTGTTTCGTTTCGTCCTACCTTGCCCTGCTCCACCGCCGCTGCCCCCGTCTCCTCTCTCTCTCTCTCTCTCTCTCTCTCTCTCTCTGTCTCTCTCCACTTCTCTAGCCATCCCTCTTCCTTCGCGCTGCCGCCGCGAGAGAAAGAAAGGGCGAATTTACGGGACGGAGTAAAAGTTTTGCGCGAAAAGCGAAAACTCTCGCTAATGGCTGTTTTTCTTGAGCGGAATACTTAAAAATAAAAGGCGGACGAAACGGAGGAAATAAAAACGAGAGAGTTACTCGGCGGCAGCAGCCGCTCTACACCGCTCTTACCCTCTTCTCAGTCCGCGGAAGAAGTAAGAAGGCGTAATTTGCCGCTATTAGGCGACACCCTTTCTTTCTTCCTTCCCTCGTTTATTTTTCTTCGTTCTGCCCGAATAGAACACATCACCGGCAACCGAAATCCACCGAAATTCGAGGAAATCCGACGAAATCCGAGTACCTCGGCGATTCGATTCCGCTTCTGTTTCCGGACCGAAGGCTTCTGTCGCGAAAGAAGGCCCACTCCCCATTCGAACTGTGATCTTCAAGGAGGAAGAGCGCCAGGTCGCTGGAACGCCGCGCCGGCTCTTTTGTCCGATCGTCGGATCATCGGATGGCAACTTTAATTATACGGCTATGCAACGAGGAGAGCGGTTCGATGCTCGGCCAGCATATCAAGATAATGGCTTCCATCGGGCGATGGTTCGTATATACCAATCCGCGGTAAGGGGTTGCGCTTGATTTCCATTGCATCGCGTTATCCCTCGCCGACCGGCCAACCGACCAGCCGACCAGCCAAGCGGAATGTATTCCCTCTCTTGCTCGCCCCGGTTCTCTCCTCTCCTCTATCCTCTCTTCGGAGCTCTCTCGATGCGATAGGTACGCTCGACTCGAATGCGCTTCGCCAAACCCATCGGCGCTAGGCCGAGCCATTTCGCGATCGCGAATCGCGACTTCCCTTTCCAAAGATAAAATCATCCATCGATCCGTATCGTGGAGAAAACGAAAAAATTCGGAAAAGTGCAACCAGCCGTGACCTTCGAGCTCGAAGCGAGGGCGAAGATGACTATTGTCTTTTAAATCGCGACGTCGTTGATCGCGCGAGAGAGAAATGAACGTTTCACGAACTTGTCGTCCACGGTTCGTATTTTTCGGAACGACGAAAAAGCCGGCAAGCGTTCGGAATACGCTGCGAGAGAGCAAAACAGAGAAACCCACGATTAGTTCAGAAAGCCGATGGAAATTCTTCTCGGCGAGAGATGGATCGGGAATGACAGCCGCGAAAACAATTAATTGAAATGTAATTTTCCACATTTAATTTCACCGTTGCCGCGAAACTTCGATCCCGCTCCTTTTTTTTTTCTTTTTTTAAATCCGAACGAATTAATTTACCGCGAGATCCGTATGTGTCCGTGCACGAGCGGGGAATCACGCGAAAATTTAATCGACGGGGAAAAAAGAAGGAGATTGTAACTATTATAACTGTGAATTTCTTAAGGGATCGCTGGTAATTATGAATACAAATACTTGCGCCGAAAGATCCGCTGACTCCTTGATAAGGCAAGACCTTAATAATAATGACTGCCCCCCACTTGATAACAGGAGAGTCTCACCAGACTTCGTATAGGACATACTAACCTAACCCGCTTATATAGAATTTTGAAAGACCCCCTCCCATATGTACTCGATGTAATATACCTCTCTCAGTTAAACACCTTATCCTGCACCCTTTTCTCCTTCCAAAGACGTCGCTTGGCTATCCCTAACAAACTAAGCGAATGCCTCAATACTAGTGAGAACATCAACCAAGTCATACTATTTCTTAAATCCATCGATATCTATCATACTCTGTAATCAAGTCTATAACAGATGTCAACTGATCTTTTCACAATGCATTTCTATCTATTTCTAAGTATAAGGATCTAATTTTTTTTGTAATCACATGTTATAATTCTTGTGGTCGCTAATGACCTCGCTGTTGATGCGACCTTTATAAATAAATAAATTAAATAAAAAAAACCCGCTGATCGATGCTATGCGAATTCGTCCTAACGACTTTGTGCTCGTGCGTCGACGAAGTTCTTTTTCAGATCTCGGGGCGCCATAGAGAGATAATGCTTTAGTCGCGGTGGTTTGATGCCGCTATAACGCGGACTGTATTAGAACAAAACGTATTCGGTAGGAGGAGCAGGGTGGCACGTTGACGTACGTCAATTTGACGCGCACGCAATACGTCAAATTTGCCGCACCGTGTCGGATACGCTGCTCGAAAACCTATTCGGTCTCCCTCGTGTTCCTCCTTCCTCTCTCTTCCTATCTCGTGGTCTGTCTCTCTCTCTCTCTCTCCCTCTCCCTCTCCCTCTCCCTCTCACCCTCATTGTCCCGCGTTCCGTTCTGCTCGCGCTCTCCGCCACGGCGACGAGCAGAGATCGAAGAGGGGGTCTTATCGAGGGGAAAAAAAAAAATTACAGGGGATAAATTGTCTGGTTTCCTCATGCTCGTTCCAGCTAAGACTTTAATCCGTTCCACTCGAGCGTCCACCGGCGCCGGATAAAACAGCCTAATTGTTACTTAACGCGCGCGGAACTCGCGTCGTGAACGAGCGAGAACGTTTAAAAGACGCTCGCCTGTTCGGCTGTTCGCCTATTCGCTTGCTCACGCTCGCGCCCGCGCCCGCGCCCGCGTTCCTCCAGATCGATAAACGGGTCACGACGCAATGGAAGAAATAAGCGCGCGAACGTTTCTTCGGGAAACTAACGCGCCACGAGAAATTCAATTTACGTTTCGTTTAGAGAGCTTCCTTTCCCCAGCGAAATTGCTTGAAATTTTTAGAAAAATAACACGAATTCCAATTATTAACCGTTCCGGTTCCCGCGCGCCCGGTACACCGTTCTCTCCCCCAAGTAGAGATTTAACTGCGAGAAATTCTCGATGAAAGATAATTAAACATCAAATATCGGTCGAAGGGCGGATCGAACTGATAATTAATTTCCTTCCGACGGAAATAAAAACCGTGCGAAACCCAAGGTCCGGGGAACACGGGGAGCGCGTGCGGGTGTTAGCGATAGCCGGGTTCCTGGCATTCTTTCGCGGTTCAACGAGCAAGCGTACGATTCTTGGTCTCTTGGCGTGCGACGAGGCGACCGTGGCGAAATCTCTTTCTCGCCATCGAACTCTACCTGATCGAACCGATCTCCGGGGTCATTTTCTAACCGTACATGGTATTCCCGTCGTGCCTACTAAAAATAACTCAAAAGGAGAAACACATCGGGAGTATTAAACTTTCGATGGCGAGAACGCAAGCCGGATTTCTCGGAATTCATTTGCTCGAATACTTTGCCAACCCTGCTGTGGTGTCGAATCGGTCACCTCGAATTCGGGAACTTGGATCCGACAGGATTTACGAAGAAGGGTGTAGAGACCAACTCCGGAGAACAAACTCGTTTATTCGGTTAAATTCTAAGCTAGACTCGGCTATACTTAGTGTCGGTAGTTCGGTAAAAAGGTTCAAGAGAGTTCTAATTTTGTGGAGTCGCGTAAGATTTTAGGGAAGCTCGGATGTAGGTGTGGTCTTGGAAAATTGCATATGATTGGTTGTAGGGCGTGTCGGAAAAAGTGGTGGAGATGGCGAAAAGTTAAAGAGAGAATGTAGAAACATTGAGGTGGAGTAGGAGTGGAGTACGCAGGGTGACAAAGGGTGTAGTTATTGTCTTTCGTAGCGAATCGTGGTACAGGGCCTTCGACACGTCTGGCTATCAGCTGTACCTTCGTCGGGCTTTACCGTTTTATGGTCGGTACAGTTAAGAAATTTATGTTAGAAAAGTCGAAAATAAGCAAATGGTCGAGGCAGGCCATGTGGCTCTTGTCAGTGCGTTGTCCCCCCCTAAGGGAAAGTCCTTTAGGTTGGGGGTGTCATAAACAAAGAGGCATACTGTCGAAGGCGTTATCACGGCTTAGGATTTTTAGGACAGCAGGACATTCTTGTTCTGACTGTCGTCTTGTACAGTTGCTTCGAATAAAGACGCTCGGTATTACGCCCACATTTATTTCAATTAAACATATCGCGTTATCCATCCGTCGGTTTTAATTAACTTACATTTACCTGACAACGGTCGCGCGTTTGTTCCTGGGCACGGAGGGTTTTGCGACGGAACACCTGCTTTCCGCGGCCGATCCCGTCGCGTCGTCGCTGTAAACCCCTGTTGCATCTCTGCTGTCCAACGAAGATCGAGGAGTCTCAGAGGTATTCTTAAAAACAGCTCCACTAATCGCAGTTGAAATTTTTCCTCTTAACGTTGCTGTTTCACCTGAAACCTCCTTCACTCTCCCCCCTCCCTCGCTCTCTCTCTCTCTTCGTATCTTTTTCGACGCATCGTTAAAAAACGCTAACCCCCTTTAGATCGTTTTCGCGGTGTCCGATCGTCGAACGTACATTGCCATCATAGTTGTATAGTGAAAAGTATAATGGCGTTTTACCAACTCGTAATCGGTTTTTGCTTATTCTTTCATTTGTGGCGGCTACTTCCTATGCTCGTCAACAGAGGGACATTACGACAACACCTTTCCCGCTACTACCTGAATCCTTCCTCTGTTTGTATATATACCGTCCTAAACTGTCCTTACGACATCCCGCGTCTAAGGCACGGGTTCGCTAGATAGCTTTACCGACGAGTCCTCTAGCGGGCCTAGGACGAAACGCGCCTCCTTCTCCTTTTTCCTCCTCTCACACACTTCTCAGCCGCCATAGTGTCATATTTCTCGGCAACCGATGCCTTTCCAGCTTCACGGCCCCTCAAGGGGGTACACCCCGCAGTAGTGGGGATATCTCAGGGACAATTATGTGCGAGACATTTGGGACAATTACCGATGAAATACTGTACTCGAAATTTAAAAAATTGTTGATGCGAGGATGAAATTCCAGCGTATTGCCGATCAGCGCTCTATTGTACAGTAACCTACATAAATAATCGGACACTCTTAAAAGCATGATTACTTTTGTAATATTGGACCCCTTATCCCCCCCCCCCTCTATTAATATTGAGCCCCATATCGTGCCACATAAAAATGTTGTGAAATACAACTAAAGTTTTGGGCGTGAGGAATACATACGCATCGCGCCCGAAACTGTAATTATATATTACACAAGTAAATATCATCGAAATTATATCATATTTGGTATGATTTTTATTAGAAAAATGCCACAAATATGGTCATCGAAGTCCCATAAAAAATAATTAATAAGAAACGCGTAAGATCAGGAAGTGTTCCCGCGGCGACCGAAGCTCTGGCAATCGTCAGTTTTATTGCCCGCACTCGAGTTCGGCCGCACACAGTGCTGCATACTTTCTGGAAAAAGGGAAAGTATCCTAAACGAATCTTTCCCTTCTATCACGTACGCCACATTTAGAACATAGTCGTTTAGAATCCTCTCGATAGGCAACGGTCGATGCGATCGAGCACCTTGATTCGTGTCCATGAGGACACACCTTCTTGTCCATCCTTACAAATGTAATATAGTAGCGTATGTTAGGATCTACGAGAAAAAGTAATCAATTAATTCTGCATCTTCTGTCTCACCGTCTAAATTACTTCGATTCTTTAGAATTTCTTGGGATAATTGTCGGCGATCATCGCAATAACACGTTGATCACCGATAGATCAAACATTTTACAAAATCAAAATAATTCAATCGTCGAAATGAAAATTGCGGAGGTAGAGTTTATCGCAGGGATCACTTCTTGGACTCTATTAGGCCGTAAAAATCTCAATGACATTCGGTTCAGGCAATTGTAATGCGAGCAAACTGAATTTATAAAGATACACGAAGAATTGTGTCACTCGTATAGGACCGACGGCGGTCCATTAACTGTTAATCCTCCGAGGTCCTGAAGTGTATTCTCTCGTTTATTTCAGAACTTGCAATCTACATATATACATATATGTATTGTGAATCGGTAAAACTTGTACCTAGCGCCTAAAGTTAATGTCGAGTCTGGCTCGACATAAGACCGGAAAAGAGCTAAGGACAGAGTTCTGAGAGGAAATCTTCAATTCCTTCTCGAAACATAAATAAAGGCGAAAACCGAAGTTGGACTGTATGGGTCTCGGAGGGTCAACCATATCCAGTTTCGAATATTCTAGTCGCGGATGAACAGCGTAAAACATCATAGCTCCGGAGAGATCTTTGGACGACTCTCGGCGGGACTCGACGCCAAGGAAAAGAGGAAACTATTCTCGCTAGCGATGGGTTTCGGAGTCGAAAAAAAAAATTAAGGATTTTATTTTGCGGTAGGACGCGAACGGTCGTTCGCAAAGCGGTGCTTGGACGCGACGCTCGGAGACGAGTGGATAGAAGACGAGAGGAGAGAAGAGAGGAGAGGTGAAATCGGGGTGAGGTAGGACAGGAGCGGAACGCGTCGCGTAGAGACGTACGAGGAGCATAACGCACACGAGTACCGACCCTCTACACGTCGGAAGGAATCCGTAGTGTAAATAAAGAGCCGTTCGCAACGCTGGCGAATGTTTGCCGAATGCATTAAGGCGGTAAGAGCAGTGCCCGGCGGATAGTTCGTGTCGCGATGTATCGTGCACCATGACGTCGGCTACGACTACGACTACGACGACGACAACGACAACGACAACGACGACGGCGGCGGCGACGACGACGACGACGATGTACGGCGTAGGAAAGGATAGGGGTTGCGCGCGGGGAAAAGAGCGAAAAAGAAAGAGAGACAGCAGAGTATGGTACGTCGATGGAGGAGAGGAGGAGACGAGGTGGATCCGTGTTAAGGGACGGCTGGTTAAAAGGGGCCAGGGGATCGGCGACGATGCGGCTTAAGGCCTATGTACCGCTTGGAAGCTTAACGTTTCGAGGGGCGAAGGGGCTCAGGACGTACGGTTGACACGGTGACGCGCACGAGAGCGAGCTCAACCAGCGTCCGCCTACCGTCGTCGTCTACCGTCTCCGTCTACCAGGTTCCGCGCACAGTCGTGTATCGAACGGGGTCGTACATTCGCAAAGAAACGAAAGAGAGCAGGGAGGGATGGAGAGAGAGAGAGACGCACCGCGACTATGTTCGGCTCGCGTAGCTCTGTTCGCTTCTGGCTGCCAGCACACAGCCGCGCACTCCCTTTGTCTATGTCTTAGGGCTTACATATAATTCCATGTTTGCGAAAAAGATCGGGAACCCGTATCCGGCAGAGTACGCGACCGCCCTGCACCCCCTCGGCGCGTCCCCGCGCGCGGATTTTTAATATGTCGTGCCGTAGGTGGATAAACGCGGGAATACGAGGACGCAACCGCGACCCGCTCCGCGCACTAGAGACGCTTCAACCTTCTGCTCCATCATCCTACTCTTTTTCCGATCTCTCTCCTCTCCTCTTCCTCTCGCTTTGCCAGCCAGTCTACTCCCCCCCCCCCCCTCTGCGGCTCGCCTCTTTCCCTTCTCTCCGCTCTTCTCTATCGCGGATCACCGGCGGAGCCGGCATAATTAAAAATAGCTCTATTTTAAAATGCTGATCGCCAGGCCGCTCTTTCACCACCCTCTCTCTCTCTCTCTCTCTCTCTCTCTCTCTCTCCCTCTCTCTCCCTCTCCTCCTGCTCCTTTACCTCGTTCTCCCTATTCGCGTTCGCGTATCCGCGTCGATGAAATACCGGCGTAATATACCGTCGAGCCGTGCCGAGACGAGGATACGATACGAGACGAGACGGGACGAGACGAGACGAGAGGAGAGGAGAGGAGCGGATAGAAGGGCTCGCGAGCAGCGTGTGTAACCGGACGAATAATTGCGGGACCAAGACTAGTCTTGATTTCACCTGCTCGACCCTCGCTTTTGCAAGACGATCTCCCGCGAAATGAAGCCACGAGAGGGAGAGACATAAAAAGAGAGAGAGGCGTTGTCCCTTCGCTGTGTATACGTATACTCTGTGGCGGCTACTTCCTATGCTCGTCAACAGAGGGACATTACGACAACACCTTTCCCGCTGCAACCTGAATCCTTCCTCTGTTTGTAGATATACCGTCCTAAACTGTCCTCACGACATCCCGCGTCTAAGGCACGGGTCCGCTGGATAGCCTTACTGTGATGAGTCCTCTAGCGGGCCCAGGACGAAACGCTTCCTTCTCCTTTTTTCTCCTCTCGCACACTTTTCAGCCGCCATAATTGGTGACCCGACAAACGAACAACAACGTTACCTTCTGAGCAGAGGAGACGACAACATCAACAAACCGCGGACAACATCAGGAGGACTGGAAGGTGACTACTCTGTCACTGCCCTGCCTGAACTACTGCCCGACAACAGCGAGGACTTCTCCCTACTATGCGCCTCTGACGTCATCTTCGCAGCATTATATGGTTTAACGTTTCCGCACCGAAATTTGTGCGACGTTTTCGTATCTACATTTGTGCAACGTTTATCCATTGTTTGTGCGACTATACGAGTCCTACAAGCGGCTTAGGGAGCTACTCATCTTCGTCGATTCGGCAGCATCACTGGCGGGCACACTAACAGCACACATTCCAGCGACCTCCTTGGATTCCGGTGGAGATCAGCGTATTTAGAGGGAAAATTTGTCCAGATATCGTTGACCACTGGCAAGGGGGTAATGTGGCGGCTACTTCCTATGCTCGTCAACAGAGGGACATTACGACAACACCTTTCCCGCTACTACCTGAATCTTCCTCTGTTTGTATATATACCTTAGACCATATATACTTATAGACCCGGCTTTTACTCATGTCTTTTGGTTTTTTGCAAATTTTCCCATATTTAAAACTCATCTTACTCCCACCTACCTCAAGCTGGTAATACCACTAATAAATAACACATCATTTCTAGTCGGTAAAGGAGCTTTTCTCTGCCCCTAGGTACGACTTCAAACTCATCGAACAACATCAAAACAAAAAAAAAAACTTATAGACCCGGCTTCAGATAACGTCCTATGTTCCAAGATTAAAAGATGACGTAGGAGGCCAAGTGCTATAGTCTGTTGAGAAATCGCAGTACCTTGGCGGTAAAGTGCTAGAGGGGAAAGGTGAATCGTCATCGCATCTGATTCTGCATAGATATTTATGGAAACTGTAACTGTAATATACACACATTTATTTTATTATTCGTTCATTCTTACTTTGCTCTAGTTATTTTAAATATGTCTAACTCATTTTGTTGATTATAATTGGGAAAAAGATCAATTTTAATGGAGAAGTTGATAATATGAAATCTGTATTTATTTCCTCACAACTTTATTTAAAAAAATACTAGTAAGAACAATATAGGCACATGTACATGTCGAATACAATCAGAGTTGGGCATTATTTAGATAAATAATTATTCAAATAACGATTCGCGAATAAAAGATACTTTATCTTCATTCGTTATTCAAAATCGTTTATCTCGCTTTTATATGCGTAGCTGCTCTTCTCTCTTTGTTACTGGTGACGCTTCTACCGCAGTACGTGCATCGTCACATGCGCTATCCACCATTTTGAATCATCTAAAAGGCCACCAGATACTCTTTAATCTTGGAACATTGCATTCAATGCACACACTATACCTATGCCGGGTCTATAAGTATATATGGTTTAAGACAGAGATGGGCAATTTTGCCTCAATTGAGACAAAACCGTCAATACCGTAGCGCCCTCTGTCCCCTTCCAGCAAGCGCGGTACAATGGAGCAACGAAGACACGAGACATCAGCGTACGCAACGAACGTGCGCGCTGCATGAAAGAGAGATTGGTGGGAGAAGCAGGCGTTTGAGAGGCTCCACCCGTGCCCACCACTGGTCTAAGATATATACCGTCCTAAACTGTCCTTACGACATCCCGCGTCTAAGGCACGGGGTCCGCTAGATAGCCTTACCGACGAGTCCTCTAGCGGGCCTAGGACGAAACGCTTCCTTCTCCTTTTTCCTCCTCTCACACACTTTTCAGCCGCCATAACTCCAAGAGGTCTTTCGAGAGCCAACGACCGATGATAAAGATGCGATATTAGTCGACGTATTTATAAATTCCGGGCAATTTTGGAGCTTATTTTCCTGGTCGACGGCGGCGGCCTCCTACTCTAACACTGATATATATTTTCCATGAGCGCGAGGCTACCGCGGCCCGTGTTAGAGCAAAGGAGAGCGCGAAGAAGAGACAAAGAGAGAGATAGGCAGGCTCTGGATGCGGTGGGATGGGAATAGACGAGGCGGCGGAGATAGGGGGTGAGTTATAAATTATAAGGCATTAGGGGGTCGGGCTGACTCCGGTGGATGTGCTCGTCGGATGTGTAAGGGGATGATTATGCCTAATGGTGAGATATTACCCGACTGGTATTACTTGGACACGGGCGCGGCCGTGTTCTAATCTTTTCGACAGGATTTCCTACTTTTCCGCCGTCACGTTACCTAGCTGCGCCCCCGTAGACGAAACGACGGAAAAAATAATTCATCGGAACCCGACCGCGCACAGGTGACATCGTGGAGGGCTGCGCGTCGACAAGGCCGACTGCTTACGACACCATTTCCCCGCTGGGAACGAGCGTGCCGTCCAAACCTCGAATCTCGAACCTCTGGGAAACATACTCCCCTCCCCATCTCGTGCGCTTCGCGATGACCATCGGGATTATTTCTCGGTTACAAGCTCCTCCGCGGTGTATACCCGCGACTGTTCGCTTCCATTTGGTCGTCCGAATCCCGTGTCGCGAGCACCGAAAGCCAAGCACGGCGGATCCCGCGCGAGGACATTTCTTTGCTCGATTTTTCACCCCCCTAGAACCGCGGAGGCTCCGCTCCTCGCGCACGACCCTGCGCGCCAGCAAAGTTTAAAGGTGTCTGGAGGGGACTAGATCCTGGTTTCGCGGTTTCGCGTCGCGTCCGGTCGTTAAACGTGACGCACGACTCCCTTGTTTCGGCGAAAAAAATTTTCGACGTCGCTCGCTACTCCGCAACGCGATACCATAACACGACTGTAAAAGCGGCCGGCGTAGCGTCGTTTCGCGCGACAAAGGCCACCGTTCTCGCGCCTATTCCGTAGGTAACATAGGCGACGATGACAGAACTTCTCGCAAACTAGAACCTCGAACGGTCATTTTACGCGCGATTCCGCGTTGTGTCGCGTCTCGCCCAGACGCGAGTCTTCGTCGAATAACTTAACGCATGCGCGCTGTCCGTGAAATTATATCACAAATTTCGCATACACGAAGATGTGCTAAATCGTGTCGCTGCGGTGAGAGGCAAAATCTTATCCCAGCGGTAATAACGCGCAATAAACAAATCGAAGTGTCGATAAATACTTCGTACGATCTCAGTGCCGGATTAAGACCTTTAGAGGCCCCAAGCTCTTAAAAGACTTTGTGACTCCTTATATAGGATCGCTTCGCTTCCATCCAATGTAGAGTAAACCTGTACGATTTCTTAGGAATTTTCGATAATTTTACTAAAAAGTATCTCCAACAGAAGTTAGAGGTTTGCTTGCTCCCTTTCATTTGTCCATTATTCTTTCGTCGCTCTTCTCACTCGCTCACACATGCACATAACACTTGGAACTATTATTACTATGTAGGAGTCAGAAAACTTTTATGGTGCACCCCATTCTCCTGCTGCCGTCAGCATGTGCTCGGTATGCTTATTGGTTAATCTAACACCGACGATCCCCTGGCGCTCACCATTCGATCGCAGAGGGTTGAAATCGTTGTAACGGTATGCGAGTAATGGGCATGATTTTCTCAAGAATGGTAGTGGCACCTCGATATACGCAGTTTTTTGTCCTTAAAGGCTAACAAACCTTGAGCCGTGCCCACTGTAAAGAAACATCGAGCAACTTTTTATCGCCTCCTGTTGCCTTCTTCTTTTTTCACCGAATATAAGAAAGTGTGGCGGCTACTTCCTATGCTCGTCAACAGAGGGACATTACGACAACACCTTTCCCGCTACTACCTGAATCTTCCTCTGAGACAAAAAAATGTTTCAAACAAAATTGACTTGTTTTTTCCGGTAGAATCTAAATATGTAACATTTTATAGGGGGTTCCATTTAAAATTACAAAGGTACCACCCCTCCCCCGTTAAAGGGGAAGGGAAGCCACTTCACGTTTATGTAGTCAGAAAGGCCCTTCAGTTCCATGCAATTTAAGACTAAGAACTTTAAAATCGATGGCATAGTTTTCGAGATATTGAGCTGTTCAGAGTTATGTGGGCCACCCTGTATATACCGTCCTAAACTGTCCTTGCGACATCCCGCGTCTAAGGCACGGGTCCGCTAGATAGCCTTACTTGACGAGTCCTCTAGCGGGCCTAGGACGAAACGCCTCCTTCTCCTTTTTCCATCTTTTCATAATTCGACAGCCGCCATAAAGGCGACAAAACGTTGCTCGATGTTGCTTCAGAGTGGACATAGGTTTTCGCTGCAAAGATAGCACGGATGTCTCGATCTCATTGTAAATTTTGCTTAAAACGGTAGAACGATGGAAAGTAGAATCGCCGACACTGCGTGGGTAGAATTGAATGGTTATTAACGCGCACCGTGACTGGTTCTCGAAGCCGAGGCGCGCGGCATTCGTCAACGAACGTCTTTGGCCGGTGTCCTGCCGAACGAGTTGACGCGGGATCACGCGAGGGATTCGTTTGGTTTCGGGAGCGAGAGGTCGACGATGAATGAGCGAGTGTGCTAGCGGTTCCAGAGACTCCGTGGTGAATCGTCGAAGGGGAAGGAAGAGGAACGCGTCCTCTTTGGCTAGACAGAGAATGGCGCGAAGAAGAAAAAGAGCTCGAAGAGGGGATATAGGGGTCAAACGCGGGTTAAAACGGAGGGTGAGGCGGTGTCGGTGTCGGCGTCGGAGTTCGCGTTGGCGTTGGCGTCGGCGTCGGCGTCGGCGTCGACGTCGGTGGCGGCGGCGGCGACGGTACAAGGTATAAGGAAAAAGCTCGGTCGGAATCGCCGCACCCTAAAGGGGGTGGAGGCTCTCGAGAATCGTTTTACAGGTATATATCCATAACGGCGGGGTGAGGGCGGCTAGACCCGTTAGCTAATATCTATTTCCTCCGACGCCATTTTTCTTTGGTTCGTAAAACGCGAGCTCGCCGCTGTGATATGGGCGCGGCCGACACGCGGCTAACACACGTAACACGTATATCTGCTTATTGCGACCGCCGGAGCAGACTTTTGCGCGTTTCGTTCCGAGGAGAACGACAACGAGGAGGATGTAACGCGTTATCGGGACGATGACCGAGCACAGCGCATCGCGCGCTATTCTTAACCGTGCAGGAGCTAGCGAGAATCGTATAAACACCCATGAAAATCGTTGCCCTTTCGTTTCTCTTGCCTCCCCTCGGAAAAAAGATACCCTTCGACGAGCTGCCGTTCGTCCCCTCCAGTTATCGAGCGGTTCAATTTTTCAACCGCGTTATTAAAACCGCCGGCAAACGTCGTCGCCCAACACAAAATAGCGAGCCCTAGCATATTTCTTTTTTCGACCACGATTCACGCCCATTCGATCGATCGGCCACATGGCCGATGCGGATCCCCCGAACACATTCGGATGCTAACTCGATTACCGAGTAAATGGCGTCTCGTAAGGTTCTCTCCATTCGCGCGAAAGGTCAGCGCCGCGCAATGAAGCTTTTCCCCGACAGTGGAGAATCCTCTAATTGGGATTTAATAAAGAAAATTTTAGATATTCTTTTGGTCGACGCCTGTCCAATGAAAGCGACGGCGCCGCTGGCGTGCCAGAAACGATTTGTTGGTCGTCGGGGCGGGCAACGGTGATCGGCGAAACCGCGAGAAATCCTCGCAGAAATGGCGTCGCAGAAGTGTCACGTGATTATCGGTTCGAGGTCTCGCGCCTTCGCGAGAATCACTTGGACACACAAACTCGAGGTTACCGGCGGAAACGAGCGGCGTTATTTATAGGCGAGGCAACGACCACCGCCTGTACTCCGAGATATCCATCGACCATTTTCTAAATCAGTTCCGTCGTTTTGTCCTCGTAAATCAGGGACCACTCCCCCCCCCCCCCTTCCCCGGCATCGAGGATAGGGGACCGGAACGAGGTGGCTCTTCCACGGAGCATCTTCGATTATAATTAACGGCGCGCGAATTAATAGAGACGCGTCACGCGAATCCTCGCGAGCGTGGCCTCGAGGCTCGAAGGCAGGCCCTAGCGATCCCCGATATCCTGTCGAAAGCCGTCTTGCCACCGAAAATTGATCGTCCCGTTCGATTCGAGTTTTCCCCCTTTGGGGAATTCGGTCACGCGTCGAGAAACTTTCCGCGACGGTCGACTCGATCGATACAACTCGCCGAAGAAAAATGGAGTACGCGAAGCTCCCTTTTTTCCCTTTCCCTTTCCCTTCTCCTTTTCAGTTCCTTTCTCCCTGTCCACCCATTCGCGACGAACACGGCCAAAACGGTCGTCGATAACGCGTCAAGTTCCCGGATAGCCTGGCATTCGAAACGCGAGCAACGCGCCAAGATGTTCAAGGTCGAGTTTCCGGGAAACTTCGCGGTCGCAGATTCTCCGAGAGCTATCGACCGCCAGGACGATCCTGATCCTCGAGGAAGTTTCGCTACCCGCCGAAATAGGCAAACTATTTCGGACGCCGGGCGACGCACGATCTCCCATGGACGAAATCGAAAAGATCGAGTCTAAACGATAGTATTCGTCGACGAAGAGATAGAGGAGTGTTCCGCCCCACGCTTAAAAGTTAAATCTAGTCGGCAGCCTAAAGAAGGCAATCGTGTCGTTTTAACTATAAACTTAATTGATTATTCTGGATTAAGTCTTCGACCACCCCGGAGTAGAACTCGTTCTTGCGCGAGACCGTACACCGTTCTATACAGAATTTATAAGGTTTACTGTCAATATTCCCGAAACTGTCGGTAGTTTGCTTGTACTTTTCATGACATCGTTTGCCGTATGAACTTGTACGCGTCGCTCGAGAATACTCGGTGATAAGCGTGCGAACGTAATTAGTAGTCTGCGGATTTTATACATTTACGAATAGCCTTGTATTCTGCTTATGTACATCGTTGACCTGCCACGGGTTAATTATTTCGACTAGGCTAAATGCGATTAATTTTACAAAAGCGAGCGTCCTTCGCGCATCGCCGTGAACGAGTAGACTGGATATTTACGATCAAGCGAAGTTTGGAAAACGAATTGCAGTGTTTGGGGACGCGAGGCTTCTTTATACGCACAAAATTAATAGCAGGACAATTGTACCTGCTCGACTCCTGTTTCTTGCGACTGCTTTCGGAACGTGTCGGTCTCGCGCGAAAACCCGTGATTCGATAACTGAAAGTGCGTTCAAATTTAGAATGGAAGTAGTTGCAAGTAGCATTCATCGATCACGAATTGTGCCGTGATTGTGTAAGCGAAGCGAGTCGTTTCTTATTTCTTCGAGATATTAAGACTTTTCGTCTGATTTGATGAAAAACTATTTTACCATGATAATATTTAATATGTAATATCTCATTTTTCAATTCACTACGTAATTACACTGTCCAACACCAAATTTGTTCCACAATAACTGATTTTATTGTAAAAATGCTTAATAAAGATAACTAAATACGAAAGAAAAACTTACCTATTTTTTTTGTGAACTTTAAAAATGGTTTTTTAAAATGTGAATATATATTGTATTTTATAATTCTGTGTAATATGATCGTTACCCCAAAAAAAAAACAATTTATGAAATTGAAGCTACCGCTTTTTGTAATAAATTATGTTTTTGTTACAAGAGGTCTTTTTTTGTATGAAATATACTATAAACAAGAGACTAACATTAAAAAATACATCAAATAATTTATACAGAATAAATATACTAATAAATAATAAATAACAATAGTACAAAATTTAATAAAATATAACATTTAAGTAAGCTGACACAATTGCGCGCTTATAGCCACGCGCCGTTACACCGTAGCGCGCCGCGCGGCTCCGTATCCCAACGAACGACCGCGCTAGTGGAAGAGCACCACTGGCGTCGACGCATGTCGGGCGAAGATATTTTGCTTTCTGGTTCGGTAAAAACGTCGATGTTGCAAACTTCAAAGGGGGGTTTCTCAAGATAAAAGTCTGCTCTATCGCGTGGTATAGTTCGATTTTCCGCTGGACCCTTATTTTTTGAGATAAATTGAAAAATATCCTCAAAAATTTGTGCAAAATTGGTGTCCCTCCGTCTTTAATGATCGTTTAAACATGTTTAAACAATCATAATGTATCAATATTGGATATTATCACTGTATTCGGGAAAGTCTACAGAATCTTATGCTGCAAAGAACAATTCAATATTTTTTATAATAACATCACAATATTCGTTTAAACTTGAAAAATAGGTTTTTTTTTAAAGCCGTGTTCCTCAAAAACTGTGCGTGTAGGAGAAAAACTAAGGACAGATTCGGAATCAACGCAGAAAACTCTATAAGAATCACCCATCAGTTATTGTGGAACATAAAAAAAAGTTGAAATTTGTTTGACAGTGTTATTACTAAAAATTAATCGACGCGACATGCAACAATCATAAAGAACAATTTGTACGGAATTTTGACTTACACCACTTTCATAATTACCGGCACGTTTATGCATCGAGTCTGGTTCAGCAATACATTTTGCGTAAGTTGGGTCCAACCTAGGCGTTGGTCTAAATTTGTCTACCCTTTCCTATATGCAACGATTCTCCAGAGTCGCGCAGCGATAAATGCTATACTGTAACGGCGAGGAATACAAATAAATTGCGTTAATTTGTTGTCTGGCAGAGAGCGAGGCGAAACAGCCGGTCGAAGAGTTTGGGAATGGGGCGAGAAGGGCGAAAGATCGGCGCGGAATTGGTTCGAGGGGGCGCGGGGGCGCAGGGCGAATGGTTGCGAAAACGCGAGAAGGAATCGCGAAACGCGGGCACATAGAGGTAGCCGCGCGCGCCAATATGCGAGTGCGCGAATGTACGAGTATAGCACGCGACAGGTGCGAGTGTGCCGGTGACAGGCACGCACACAACCGAGCTTGGAAGGAACATGGAAACGCGTGTGCACACACGTAGTCGAGCACGCATACGAGCGCACACCAGCTGGCGGAACAAACTTCGACATGAATTACTTAGATTAATTTAGTTGGGCGGCAGGGTGGTCGGCTGCCGTTGTTGCTTACTCTCCGACCTTCTCTATATCGCGCCACGATACACCCCCACGACCACCATCACCGGCAACAACACCACCACCACTGCCGGCAACCAACGCCGCCACCACCTCCGCCACCATCCTAGCCACCGCTAGGTGCTGCTATCGATTCTAGCTCCTGCTTTCGCCTAATTTTAGAAGTCTCGCTCGAAGAATAAATAGAGCTTCTAGCCGTCCCGAAGGATTAAAGAGATCTTCCAGGCTTCGCGGGCCACGAACGGCGAAACACGAAATTTCGAACGACTCCGAGGAACGCGGACCATGCGCTTCGTCGTCGAAGGCCCCCACGATGGCCGCGATATCTCAAAAACGCGAGAACGTGTTCTGCCGACGCGCAGAAGGCGTCTCGAAGGTCCTTCCCACGAGAAGCTAGAAAGTTTTCGCGTTTAGCTATCCACGAATAAATCAGCGGATACATCAGCCCCGCGAATTTCGGTCGGCGATAAATTTCGTGCGGCGTATTTACCCACGCGAACGCTACGAACTTTCGAGCGGAGTGGCACGAGAGCGAGGGGCGAAACCGAACCTTTCCACAGTTAGAGCTTAATCCCTACCTCTGAACAACGGCCTGACATCGTTTGTCCTAATTTCCGTTTCTTTCGTTTCCCCTCTGCGCTACGCCGCTTCGCATTGCATCGCATCGCATCGCATCGCATCGCATCGTATCGCGCGCGTTCGAGGGTTTTGCGCGCCATGCTGCGCCGGGCAATTCGCGAGGTGCAAATACTTTGGAAAGTCTGAGTATCAGGCGCGAGTGGAACAACCGAGGGTGTAGCGAGAGGCAAAGACTATGTTATCCACGGGGCTGAGCACGATCAAAGTTGCAAGGAGGAACGGGCCATGGGAAAAAAGGGGAGAGAGAGAGAGAGAGAAGGCCGGACGCGGGCTCGAGCGGGCTAGCGTTCCGCGTGGCGCGTCTACTCGGTGTCGCGGAAATAATAGATGAACCGGTTACTCGGACCATGGTACCAGGGGGCTAAACAATGTTTTTCAGCCACTGAAATCCCCTTGAATTTTTCATCGGCCCCTATGTTTTAACCCTTTCGCCAGGTCGGGGAGGAAGGGTTTTGCCTACCCCGTGCTCGCATCCGCCTATCTCTCTTTCTCTCTCTCTCTCTCTCTCTCTCTCTCTCTGGCGCGTCTCGCTTCTTGAATTATGTAGCCACGGCCGCGACGATCTCCGCCGACGTTTCAACAGAGAAACAGAGATAGACAGAAAAAAAGAGCAGAGGTAGGGAAAGTGGGGGGGGGGGGGGGGGGGGGGTGCGCGCAGAAAAATCTTCGCCGAATCGCGGCGCGAAATAGGCCCCGACGTACGTACGAGCCAGCCATCGAGAAAACAGCGAATTCCAGGCTCGAACAGCGGAAAAAGCGTAGCGTGAATTTTTCAAACCGGTCGATAAGAGAGAAAGAAATACTGTTCGTCGTGCAGGCGTTCCACCGATTTCTCCTTCATCCCGCATTAAACACGCACCAAGGGGATGAACGACTTTTCCGATCAACGAGCACCATCGCCAAGAGGCTAGGAGAATAATGACAGGTTTTTTAACGAGAACGCTCTTTTTTCCTCTCTCCTTTTCCTCTGTTGTTTCCTCCCTCGTGTAAGCAACCGTGCAATATTGATAAACCGCGAGCCACGTATTTCTGCCGTTGCATCGAAAGGGGGAGACGGAGGGCCGGTGCGTGCTGCTTAAGTGAGTGAGTACGTGCGTGCCCGCCCGCCCGCATGCCCACCACCCGCCCCTGCCCTGCTCTGCCCTGCTCTGCCCTGACTGTTCTGCCCTGTCTTGCTTACCTACCCTGCTTGCCTACTCTGCCTGTGCCTGTGCCTGTGCCTGTGCCGGTGCCCGTGTCTGTACTTGTGCCTGTGCCGGTGCCCGTGTCTGTACTTGTGCCTGTACCTGCGTGCTTGCTTGCCTGCGTATATGAGTGCGTGCAACCTTTCCGCTTGCCTGCCCGCCTGCCTGCCTGCCTGCCTAGCCGCCCGCCTGCCTGCCTGTCCGTTCGTTTAGCCGGCTGTTTGCCCGGTTATCCGTGTGTCTGCTGCGTGTGTGAAGGCACGCGCGCGAACGTAGACGCGCGGACACGCGTACGCTAGGGTGTAGAAGGCTACGGATATATAAGGGGAGGATGAAGCAACAGAGAGAAAGGCAAATTCTCGGGGTGGGGACGGACTCGGAGTAGTAGAGAAGGGTGCACGTAAAACCATTATGTAATTACATCTAGACCGGTCGGTCGAATGGACGAGCTGACGAACGAACGAACGAACGAACGAGCGAACGAAGAAACGACGAACCAACAGGGACGGTTGATTCGGAAAAGTCGGGGAACGGAGAGAGAAAGAACAGGAGGGTGAGAGAGAAAGAGGGTGGGAACCTCGTGCGCGGCGAGAGGGCGGAAGAGGGTCGAGTTGAATTTGATTTCAGAGAAAAGGGTTGATACCGCTACCGAGCGTTCCGATTGCGTGATCCCAACCTGCCTCCACTCGGATACGCGTTACGTAGCGCGAGAGTAGGAATCGAAGTAAGACACGGGGCTACGACTATGGCAACGAGAGCGGCAACGGTCGACTAGCGGGCGCCGCGCGTCACCCTTGAGCCAACCTTGAGCCACCCTTGCGCGATCCTCGACCTAAGGCCACTAAATACCTTTTCACCGTTTTTCCTCGTATCCCTCCGCACTCGTATAGACGAGGTTCGACGCGTTGTCGCGTAACCGATTGCCCCACCGGCCTACCGACCTACACACGAGACCCGCGCTGCGGCGAGCAACCCGTTAAACGCGTTCTTTCGCCTCCTTCCTTTTCTTATCCTCTTTACGAATAATTGCACGGGCGCGCGACCCGTTCATTGGGCAACCTCGTCGCCCCGATGTAACAGCAGATCCAACGGCGCAGCTTCGCCGTCGACGGCACGGATTTATTCGTTTATCCTCGCTCGGTTTCCGAACCGTGTCAAAAGCGACCGATCTTTCCGCGCGATCGAGCTTAACGGGAGGAGAAACGAAGGGTGAAGCGACAGGGGGTCGCGGAACAGAGGAAAGCGGAGAGAGGACGAGAGGACGAGAGGTTGAGAAAGAGAGACAGAGAGAACGGTCTCGCGCGTACGAATCGTGGTGGTCGACTCGATGCGTTGGATCCTAGTCTTTGATTTCGTCCTGACGTGTAGGCATTACGGGATACGCTTTGGTCAACCTCCCGTGGAAAAGGCACCCTCCTGGTCCTGGATCTCCATTACGGTAGTCATGGCGACCGCAATTGATTCCACGGGGGTGAGGGCGGACGAAGAGAACCGGAGTGAACGGAGAGAACGACCGAGAGAGCGACGCGCGGCGACGGCGGTGGCGGCGGCGGCGGCAGCACAAGGGTTATTCGAGACGGCGGGAGGAAGCGAGAGAATGTCGGGAACGAAGCGAGACATCGACGCCGGCCACCGAACGGGGGGACATCGGGGGTACACATAGGAAGGACGCAGAAGGGAGACGATGGGGGTGTCCGACAGTCGAGAGAAGGACCGAACCGGGTTAGAGCGAGGTCCAGCGGAGAGATCGACAGAGGGCACGATGTTACTATGCTGGTGCTACACGGTACTCGCTTTATCCGATACAATGCAGGCTAAATAGCGCCGGTCAGTTCTATGGCGTTGGATTAGAGATACGTCGGTCGTTTGAGGCGAGGCTCGACTGCCGCCCAACCCAGCGCCGATTCCCGCTTCCATCCGCCTCTGCCCTCCCCGCTCCATGCCGCTCCGTGCCGCTTCATGCCGCTTCATGCCGCTTCATGCCGCGCCGAGCCATGCCGAGCCACGCCGTATGCTCCTGACGCGGCCAACTCACCACCACCGCGATTCACGACTAACCTCTGACCACCGTCACCGCTGCCGCCGCGCCGCGCCGCGCCGCGTCGTGTCGTCACGTTCGAATTACCCGCGTGCCACTCGACACTCGCTATTCGACATTTGCCTCTCGCCTCTCACCACTCGCACCAAACTCCGCCATGCCGAAACTTTCGAACGATCCTCACCGCCCGCTCGATTCGCGATCGGTTTTTACGGAACGAGACCGGAACCCACTTTCGGGACCAAAGACGCCCGTTGCAGCCACCATTCGGACACGGCCACTCTCGACCCGAGCACCACACCTTCGGCATCGAGTGTCCTCGAATGTTCTCTCCTCTGCGAATATCTCGAAACAATTAACGGCACCGTGGAGAACGCGCCGATATGGAAATGTCGAAGCAGTGTCGCGCGAACCGCGAGGGCTCTGTGCTAATCGAAAGATTTCGGTCGTTCCGGGCGTACCGAACGATTTTCAGTTTTCTGGCCTCCGCCGATGCGGCGCAACCTGTTATGTAAATTGTTGCCGAGCGAATCATAATTTCCAGATGAGATTTTCATTTGCGCGCTTATCGCAGCTACAGAAAAAGACGAAGAGGAGGAAGAGGAGAAGGAAAACGCGAAACTTTTTCGTACTCAAATGTATTCCGTTTCGACGACGAAGATAAACCTGGTTATCCTCGGAACTTGGTCATCGGGCGATAAAGCGAACCTCCGGTATCGACCGCGTCGCCTTCGCGCGATAACGTTCCCGTTTAACGCCCGAGGAACAAATAGGCTCGCGGTAATAGGGTACGCAAGAAGAATCCGTACGGCGCGGCATCGCGCGCGGTGGTTGCAGGAAGCGCGGCTCGAGCCTTTATCGGTCAACGCGACGATGGCGATACGCGTTACGGTTTATGCGGCACGCGGTTGTCGGCGTGCGAGACCTACCGTTGAGTTAGGTCGGGTCTTCCGCGCCGCCGCGTCGAGTATTTAGTAATCGTTTGCGTCGTTCTCGGGGAACAGAGTGTACACGGCCGCGCGGCGAACGATAGCGAAATGGAATAAGAGAGACAAGGAGAGGAGAGAGAGAGAGAGAGAGTAGGAAGAGCCCGCGAGAGAGGATGGTCGAGAACTCTGTCGGAGAAGGAGAACGAGTCGGAGACGGAGGCTGAGGCCGAGGAGGCGCGAGAGAGACGGAGTGGAGAGCGAGAGACGCAGCTATTGTCCAAAGTGCCAAAGTTACATGGCGCGTCGTAACTTACATCGTATTATGTAGGTACACACGAAGCCGCCGCCGCCGTAGACGACGACTACGACGACTACGACGACTACGACGACTACGACGACGACGCCACCATCGCCGCCGTTGCCGCCGCGTATACCTAAGGTACACGACCGCTTAAGTTTCGTCGAGGCGCCTGCTATCTCCCTCGCGACGAGCACCGTAAACAGAACGACGGAGGGTGGGCGAGCAAAAGGATGAGAGGCAAGCGAAGAAGATAGAGACGCGGTGCGGCGCGGCGGCTACGTCGTCCGGCCGGAACGATCGATAAAAGTGGAATTGTCATAGCGCGAGATGGCAATAACGACCGGGACAACGACGACGAGGAGGATAACAATGACACCCGGCGTTCCGCGCGCAAATAATCGCCCTCCGGACCTTCCTCGAGGCTCGGGCCTCGAGCCGCCTAGCCTCCAAGACTGACGAGCACCGACACGGAGGGGAAGTCCGAGCGACGAACTCGTCTACGCGCCACGTTCCCCGTACACCGACACTCGCGCCTCGACATCCTTGCCCCAGTAAACGCGTGACCGAGGAAACTGTCCTTGTCGACAGCTTACGCCGAATTCCCTCGTGCGAGGCGTGAACGACCCAGAAATCGCTCCGAAAGCCTGCCACCGGAACCCCCAAGCTTTTCGAGAGTTGCGGAAAATTGGTAATTTGTAAGAGAACAGGCCATAACAGCGGTTGTCGACCATGTGTCAAGCGCTTTGAAGATTGCTGCTCTGTTTTCTCTTATTCCTAGACATCTTAAACCATGTCGTCCGCGGTGTGCGGTTAGGACCAGCTGTCGGTTGAAGGTTTTTTTCCACGACATCAAACGCGTGCCTTCGCAGTCTGTCGAGCGCTAGATTCGAATACTATGATTGCCTCGCAATAACCGATGGCTCGTGCTGCTTCACACCCTTACCATATAAACGAGAGACGCTCGACGCGGCACGATCAAGACAGTTGGTCGTGCCTGCTCCGCAACGTCTGAACGTAGCATACAATTTCCAATGGACGAAAAAGACAAGACAAAAGGGGAAAGAAGCCGAATGGTATATCCGAAAATGACGGAGCTGCGAAAGAGAGACGGTGCGAACAGTCTTGGCGTTTTTTAAAAAGACGATAGATCGTTCTCGGACTCTCGAGATCGCAGGTTTCTCTGAACAATCCTCCAAGAGATGAGCGTGGAAACGTGTCGACGCATCGGGAACAAAAAAATACAACAGGAAAGTGGGAGGCGAAGCAGAGTGGAGCGGAGCGGGACAGGGCAGCGGGAAACGCCGCGCCGGATCGGACCGGCGAGTAAGCGAAACTGTAACGATTGCGTTCGGGTACACGCGGCTCGCGAGAGTGCCTCGGACGCGGAAGAGGGCAGCCGGTGGCATTTTGTAAATTAAATTTTAAATATTAAAAATGAGCCGACCGCGCTCTTTCTCCCTCCGCGCTGCTCGCTGGTTCCCCCCCTCTTTCTTTCTCCTTCGGTGCCGCGAGCTTTTCCAAACGCCATCCATCGCGGGTCACCCCCCTCGTGCTGCAACCGCGCCGACCCTCGACGCGGCCAACCCGCCTCCTACCCGATAACCTGCAACCCACTTACTCATTCGTCGATAATAATTTTATTCGAGGGTGAAAAATTGGTGTTTCCTCTCGTGTTCTCTTTCTCTGGCCCTCTCTTTTTTTCTCACCGTCCAGCAGCCGAGCGCGGCTCGCTCTCCCTCTCTCTCTCCGGCTCTGTCTCCGTTGGACCCGGCCGGCGTCGGGCGCGCCTTGTTTCTCTCTCGCCGGCGAATATCCTCTTGTTCGCTTTTTCCTCTGGTCTCTCGCGGCACAACCGAGCCCGACCAGCACACGACCAGGTACCAAAGGTAGATCGGAGTCCCCATGCATACTGCAGAGTGCTTTTGATCGGGCCGGACCCCAACGGAATGAAATATAAAAATCGCAATAAAGCGTCGCTACCGGTGCCGGGATGTTTCTGTTCCGTATCCGGGATTCGACGACGCGCTCTCCTTCCGACACGCGAGCAAATACACCGAGAGAATATTATTCCCGAGCATCCCGTCGTTTGAGCCTTCGTCGCGATCGCTTTTTTCGAATCGCCCAGCGAAGCGAGAATCGCGTCCTCCGAGCTGCCGTGCAACGTCGTGCCGTTCAGTGCCGTGCCATGCCGTCCCGATATCGCGGACGTATAATATATTAGCGCGGTCCAATCGAAACGGGTCCCCCCGATCGCTCTTTTCGACTCTGCCGAGCTCTGGTGTCAGCCACTATCCGGCTTATGTGTTTTTTTTCGGTTCGTTCGCCTCGAATATTGATCCGGGTGCAAACGTTCTTACCGGCGCGACAACGTACGAGCAACGGAGTCTTGAATGATTTCATTGATCCGTCGTACTTCGAGTCACACCGTATTTGCTTCGATCGTTTCGGAAAGGACTACGATAAGTTTTGAAGTGTTGAGGATACGATAGGGATGGTGTTTCTCTTATCATAAAGCACAGCGTTAGCGAATAAGGAACTTTCTTTTATATAAAACTTGGAACTATGAACTTATTAATATGTATGCGCGGTCAACGGGAATGTGGATACGTTGGAGTCTTGATAGGAGAAATACACTCGCGATTGCAAATCAACGTATATTTTAACAGAGACGATGAACAATGTTGGACAGTACGTGAACACAAAGACGCGGACAACGTAACTCAGAAAACGCGGGCCGAAGATACGAAGAATATAACGCGGTATCTCGTGGTTTGAAAATTGTCAGTAGCTTAAGAACGCTGTAGGAAGACTACTGTTTTGAAAAACGGCTGATTGCAGTGTTCGCTAACGCCGGTGACGGTTACGCGCGTGACGACACGATGACGTCGGCGCTCCGCGGTGAGCGCCGTGTGTTTGGAGTCAGCGGCGGAGAGGAGAGGTGACAGGAATGCCGGTGATCGACTTTATTTCGGCTGCTCGCTTCTGCGTTACCGATACATAATATATACCAGGTATGTCCTGCCCAAAACCGACTCTTCTGTCGAACGTCTTCCTCACTCTCGTCTCGTGCCGATCGTCATTTCGACTTATGACACACACTCAATTAGCCTTTTTTCGAGTTGTTACATCGTAACAGCCAAAGCGACGCCGCGCCGACGTCCCGACATTCCCGGATGTGAGTTTTTACTTACAATGTGACTAATTTATTTCAACATGAAGAATAAAGAAATTTCGCCTCTCCAAGGGTACGCAACGAAGAGAATACCGTACGATGGGATAAAGTCAGCGTAAGGGAAACGAGAAAACGAGCGTATGCGCGCGAAATAGAGGTGCGAGAGACCGTTAAACGGATATCGGCGAAACCTCGTCTGCCGTAATGGAAAGTGAAAACCAATGAAAAAATAGCATTTACCGGTTGGCGGTGGTGCGTGGGAGCGACTTGGGGAATCTTTTTTAAACGCGTACATCGAATCGATTCTCAAGCACGCGGCATCGCGGCCGGACGAAACAGGAAATCGAGGCAGCGCGGAATTCGATAAATTTCCAAAGCAAGATTCGCGATAACGACCGCGTTTCGTTCGCTGCACGCGCGCAACCGTTTCCCCCGGCTAGTATCGCATCTTATGCTCACTGCTTTATTTTTTTCGAGAGCGTAAAAAAACTCGAAAGGACGAGCCGATTCCGTTGGGAACGGGACGACGACGAGGACGAGAAGGAAACGGAGGTTGAGGGCGGTGGAGGAGTAGGAGTAGCAGGCGGAGGAGGCAGAAACGGTAGAAGGCGACGAAGGAGGAGGGCCGCTTTACTACCCGAGAGCCGTCGTAAAAGTATGAAAGGCGAAACGCGAGGAAAGAAACAATGAAAAGGGGAACCGAATTGTTACGCGCCGGAATAATTTCTCTAAAGTCGCAATTATAATAAGCGACACTTAATTTAACGGCTGCCTTACTTTTCCTCGCCTCCCGTTTAATGTCTTGCGAGCAGGCGTTACCAGGGTGCAATTTCGAATTTTGCCATCTCCCTCGATCGATACCCGCGCACGCCGCTCCATAAATTTCCCACGGAACTTCGGCTCGCGATATTCCGACCCCGAAGGTCTCGCGTTTCAGGCGCGAGAGCGGAGGGCTCCGCTCGTAAAAAATGCACCGTCAAAATCTCCATCGATCTTCTCCGTCCCTTCTCGACCCCAAACTTCGCACGGATCGTCGCGACGTTCGGATTCGAAACAAACTTCACGGGGAAACTCGTTTGCGGCGCTCGAACCGTACACGCTGGACTCCGCACCGCACAGGTCGAAACATCGAACGCGACTCGCGACAGCGACTGAAATCAATTGATCCATTGGCGTGCGCGATTCTTATTCCGCGAATGCGTTGGTGCGAGGACAGTTCAGACGCATCCACTCTTTGACTGCAAACAGTTTCAAAAGGCTCCCTATGCAACGTGCTTATTTAGTCCGAAGAAGGTAACTTATCAAAGCCTGAGAATTCATCTTTCAGTTTTTAAACGATTGTAAACTCCGTCTCTATCGTCTATTAAGGCTGTCTGTACTTAAATTGTATGCTTAATGTATAATTTTGAAAGCCGAAATAAACCTACAACAGGTTTCAGTGGCTCAATAAAAAAAAAATAGAAGGTAACTTCGAGACGTTCACTTTCTAACAAAAGCCTAGGTACACCGGATCAGTATTTTTTACAATACTATTTGATATTCCGAGTATCACAATGATTGCTGCGGTTACTTCCTATGCTTGTCAACAGAGGGACACTACGACAACACCTTTCCCGCTACTACCTGAATCTTCCTCTGTTTGTACATATTTAAAGATAGTAGGCTATCTTCATTTGAATCTGCCGCGCTTCATTAGATGGAACAATAGGTAGGATGATCAGCAAATTTTGAGAGAGTGAATAGGGCGTAGAAAAATACGTTGGAAGAACCACAGCACTGGAGGGAGATAATTTTAATTCCATTAAGAGTGTTAAAAGTGTAAATTAAAGGAGTGATAATAATAAACTTCAATTGTCGTTTCTTTATTTTACGGGTAACTTTGTAATTATTGTAAATAGCCCCTGTAAATAGTAATAAACTAACCTTTATTTTACAGAGAAACAAATTCGTTTATTATCATCGATAAGAAATTAACACCCTATTGGAAATGGTACATATATATTGCACAGCGCAGGAGTGAGTGAGAGAGAGGGAGAGAGAGGAGTGTGAGTTATACACACACACACGTACGCCTCCCCACTCTTTTGTCCCCGTGTGTATGGGTACAGAAATGTGGTAGACTCCGACCCGCGACCACGCGACAGTGAAGATTATACAGCAGTTTAAAGTATTATAATAAACGATTATTTTTGTTATTAGAAGTCCTCTCCCTATTTAATTATATTGAGCAACCACTCTAACACACCCTTATATTAACACACCCTATATATTAGGTGAAGTAAAAAGTTCTGAGCGCTTTTTCGCTTTATTTCGACGATGATATTAACATAGTTAGGATTATTCGATTTAGATCAAATATGCGCCATTTTGTTCAATAACTTTTGTCCATTTTGAAGGCAATTTCATAATTCCGCGGTTGAAGAAGTCCTCGTCTCTATTGGTGAAAAACTTGACCAGCTCATTTTCACAAGCCTCTTTAGAGGCCAGTTTTGTACCATCAAGAAAATTTTGCAAATGCTTGAAAAGGTGATAATCGCTTGGTGCCAGGTCTGGACTATACGGCGGATGCGATAGAACCTCCCAGCCAAGCTCTCGGAGCTTCTGACGCGTCGTTAAAGATGCGTGCGGCCTGGCGTTGTCTCGATGGAAAACAACACCCTTCCTATTGGCCAATTCTGGCCTCTTCTGGTAGATCGCCTGCTTCAGTCTGGTCAGTTGTTGACATCTTTTTCGGCTGTTGTTCTCGTATGTGACCCCTTTTTCATCGCCGGTCACCATCCGCTTCAAAAATGGGTCGATTTCGTTACGTTTCAACAAAGAATCGCAGGCATCGATTCGATCCAAAAGGTTCTTTTGCGTCAATTCATGTGGCACCCATACATCGAGCTTCTTCTCGAGACCAGCCTTATGCAAATGATTCCAAACGGTTTTCTGGCTAATCTTCGGTTCCTGGGCAATGGAATAAGTGACGACGATTGGCCTACCAGAGCGTGCCTCATCTTCGACGTCCATGTTACCAAAACGGAATCGTTGGAACCACCGCTTTGCTATTGCATTCGATACTGTATTAGGTCCATAAACAGCACAAATTTTTCTGGCCGCCTGCTCCGCCTTTTCACCTTGGTCGTAGTGGTACCGAAGATTGTATCGAATTTTCTCTTTTTTTTGCCTCCATTTTCGAACGCTGTAACACACAACTGGCTTCACCGAACACAAAACAAACAAAGAACGTTTTTGTTTTGTTTAATATCACCTTGAAATTGCCGTAAACTATGCCTCGATGCGATGTGTACATCGTGAGATAATGGCTCAGTAAAGACATCTAGCGAAAAACGCTCAGAACTTTTCACTTAACCTAATATATACCGTCCAAAACTGTCCCTACGACATCCCGAGTCTAAAGCACGGGTCCGCTAGATAGCCTTACCGAAGAGTCCTCTGGAATACTCCGAAAACCTGCCGCCATAGTTGCATCGCCCGTTTTGTCTTCGGGCGCTCCGCAATAAGAAGTATCGAGCAAGCGAGACGACCTACGTATCGGGCGAAATAGGAATTTGTACTCGGTACAACCACACCCTAGTTCGAACAGTGTCAACGCGACGCGTTTATCGGTTGCGGAGAAAATGCCAGAGAAAATGCAAGACGGGGAAAAGTTGAAGCCACCGAATCGCGAGCAAACGAAGGAGGCGAGCGAGAGTTTCCCGACTGGCAAAGGCGACATTTTAACGCTCGTTCTCCGTGAACCGGGAGCCCGTTTTTAATCGCGCCGCGTGCGGAGCGATCTCTGAATTATATTTTATTAAATGCTTGAACGGCTCGGTGGCGCAATTTAAACCAAAATTTATACCCGGGACTTCAGGAGTGCTGTTCGAAATTAAAACTCCGCGGCCAGACAAAAACTGTTACGATAAACAGTTACCGAAGAAAAAAATCAATCCCTCTGTTCCTGAGAGGGTGCGCGCGTGTGCGCGCGTGTGCGCGCGTAATACGCAGACGACGATGCGAGCCGCATACGTTCGCACAGCCGAACGATCTACGTATGTACGCAGGTTCAGACGCAGCCAGACTGATAAATGATTCATACGATATTTTTCTCTCCCGGACTCTGGCTCGGGCTCTCGGGCTCGGTATCTCGGCGGGCACGCCATTCGCGAAGAAACTGCCGAGCATTAATATATGTATACATATACTGTGTATGTATCCACGCATCTATGTACATAGATATACACATGTATATATTTTATGTTTGATATTTGTTTCGCCGGATACGCGTCCGACTCCCTTGCACACATTTTCCAGGAGCGAGCACACGCGTGATTCTCGCGTCCGTGATCGTGTGGGTAAGAGAGAAAGAGAGCGGAAGAGAGAGAGAGAGAGAGAGAGTCGTTGCGACAGAGTCCGTTCAACGACGCCGCGTCTCCTGGGAGATGAATGGCGCGAATAGTACCGCCGCTTCCTTCCACTATCCGGCGTGGTACTCGTGTATACCGGCCGACCGTCGCCAAGAATCGAGTTTACGCTCGAGCCGCAACCTCCGGAACGGAAGAAAAATTACGCGATACCGAGCGAGACGAGCGGGACGAGCTGGAGGAACGGTAACGTCGGCTCTTTTCGCGAATAAAGTACTTTCTTATCTGCTTCGCCTGGACGAACGTATCGCCGCTACACAGAAGCCAGCATGCGACATCCACCGCCTGATCTACACCCTCTACAACCCTGACGATAACACCGCCGAGACCAGAACAGAGCTTCAACGGCCGTTCAAACGACCTCGTAGCATCCCGCGACGAACTGATCGACTCGAACGCGTACACCACACGGTCGCCGGTCTTTCGCGGACAATACGTTACCGGTGATTTACGACGAAAAACGAAAGGACTGTAACAAACTCGATCACTCCTCGCTATCCTTGCTAAACGCGACCTTCAAGGACAGTCTTCTACGCCTATGGCAACAGGCGGGAGCGTTACACGAATCTATTTTCTCTCTTCGACTTTCTCAATTACACTGTCCAACAAATTTCAACTTTTTTTATGTTCCACAATAATTGATGGGTGATTCTTATAGAGTTTTCTGCGCTGATTCCGAATCTGTCCTTAGTTTTTCTCCTACACGCACAGTTTTTGAGGAAAACGGCTTTTAAAACAAAAACCTATTTTTCAACTTTAAACAAATATTGTGATGTTATTATAAAAAATATTGAATTGTTCTTTGCAGCATAAGATTCTGTAGACTTTCCCGAATACAGTGCTATCCAATATTAATACATTATGATTGTTCAAACATGTGTAAACGATCATTAAAGACGGAGAGACACCAATTTTGCACAAATTGTTGAGGATATTTTTCAATTTATCTAAAAAAATAAGGGTCCAGCGGAAAATCGAACTATACCACGCGATAGAGCAGACTTTTATCTTGAGAAACCCCCCTTTGAAGTTTGCAACATCGACATTTTAACCGAATCAGAAAGCAAAATATCTTCGCCCACCATGAGTTGCCGCCAGTGGTGCTCTTCCACTAGCGCGGTCGTTCGTCGGGATACGACGCGGCGCGACGTAACGGCGATGCAGTGGCTATAAGTGCGCAATTATGTCAGCAATTATATATATATTTTTTTTTGTGTAATGTAATATATATATACATATATATAATGTGTTGATAGGATTATTAAAGCAATAAACACACCTCGATTCGTCTAAAAAAATATAAGAGATTAATTTATTTTAAGGAAATGGATTAGACTAGGATTTCACTAATAAATTGCACGTGGTTGACTAACCTAAAAAAATACAAGAGAATCAACAATTAAATGTTTATGCTCCTCTTCTTTTGTACAATTTGTACTTTTTGAACCAATCTATTATCTATTATCTATTACACTGTAATTGTGAACACAAATTATTGTCTATCTCTATCTCTATGTCTCTATTCTCTATCTCTATATCTAACTTCTCTTCTGCAGCTCGTGATGCCACCTCCTAAGTGTGCATATGCATGCACATGTACACAAGCTTACATATATATAATACAAGTTGAACAAAAAATAGTATTTCGACACAGCCGTGAAAAGAGAGCGGAAAAAGGTTTTTTTTTCTTTTCCTTTTTCCGCCCTGTTTACACGGCTGTGTCGAAATATTATTTTTTGTTCAACTTGTATTATATATATATATATATATATATATATATATATATATATATTATTTTTCAGACGCAAAAATGTCTCTCTTGAAATTGATCATTTTTTTTTAGCAAAAGCAACGTTCCTCGCGAACTGGCTAGAAAATAATATGTTAGCATCCGCCGATAGAACGTACGCTTCACGCTATAATATACGTCTTAAAATGTAAAATATCTGCATCCGCGGCGGGAAAGCTCGACGTCGGTGTTCCTTAAAGCCGATGCCGCGACCTTTGACCGATGTCGCGGCAAAAATATTATATTCTAGGATTATCTGGCGCGCGCGTTCGCACGTGCATCGTGAATAGTTGAAGAGCGCTGATACAGAAACGAACGTCGTTTAATAATGAAACCGAGCGAAATTTCTCAGCGGTTGTTTGTATGCGCGTGTGTGAGTCGCTGTGTGTACGCTAACTATGATAGTTTGTCATCGAGTGGCCGAGAAATCTCTGCTGCCGGTCATTCCGTTATTAATCGTTCGACTGGTTCGGCGGTGAACGCGACACGTGAAAAAATTACGTACCTAACGGCTCGGGATCACGCACCGCGCGATCTCCCGATCTCTCGAGACGGAAGCCTCCGAGCGGGCTACTGGATCAACAAGCTGCTACTCACCTGAAACAAGAAAAAAAAGACGGTCCGATTAGAATCAGAAGGATGAATGCGAGCGCGATAGGGTTTCTGCACACCCGTCCGGGACGGGCCGAACCGGGATTTAGCTAGTTAGTTTAGGTAGTTTACTTTAAGGAGGTGTGGAGTCCCTGGAAACATTGTTTTTGTGCTATGCACAGACGGAACTGTCAACGCGCGCTCGAAAGTGCAAGAATTATGGGAAGAATCGGTACCACACCGGATCAGACGTCCCGGAGAGCCCTGCCTATACCAAAGCTATGTAAAAAAACTCTCCGGGGCCCGTCCCGGATGGGTGTGCAGAGACCCTTATGGTGCGTTATGGTGAGATCTCCTATATGCGATTTTCCATAAGCTCCCTGTGCCGTTCGCGGCGAAAAATCTTCTATTCGCCCTTCTTTTCTCCTCGTAAAAGGAGGAATCTTCTCCCACAAACAGCTAAACTAACTAGTTTCGATTCATTTCGACCATTTCGTATCATAAATAACAATATGGTAAACGAACGTCTTTCACTCTTAGCTTCCTTCTCAGTACACAATATTTAAATATACAGTAATCCCGCGAATAGCGCGACAACATACATTGGGCTTGTATCTCTCCTACTGCGACGTGTACCCCTCGAGCGGCCGATCGCTCGACTCGACCGAGAAATTCCAAGCCAATACTAATGCAATGACCAAACTTTTTCGTTTCTAATTATTTTTTCATGAAACGTTTGCAAACACATTCGTGACATGTTTCTGATTAAAATGAGACCAAACCTGACATAAATCGTTGCATATTTGCCTATGTAATGTATTTCTACTTTAGGAACTTATTATCGCCAATTAAGCATGGAAATATGGACCGAATTATGTCATGTATGGTCTCATTTTAATCAGAAAAATGTTACGCGCATGTTGGTAAAAGTTTCGTGAAAAAATAATAGAAAACAGCAAACTTTTGTCATTACATTAGTATTGGCCCACCGACACACTGATGCAGGTCGGGGTTCGGTCGCTCGGCTCGCCGCTGGCAGCAAAAGATAGAAGAATCTCTGTTGACTCTCGAATAAAGCGGAGTCAAATCCTGAAGAACCGAACCAACGCCACATCGAGCTAGGACCTCGGTAATAGTTTTATTATATTCAATGTCGAAAACCGTGTTCGTCGAACCTCGCCTCCCCGACTACCTGCGCCCGTAGCACCGATCGGGAAAACCCACATGTAGCAGTTCCTCCGAATAGATAAACAATAGACCAAACGAACGAATACCATTGGCCAAGACTGGATCACGAAAATAGTATATAAAACAAAGAAAATGTACCGACTACCAGAGACCGTATCACTCTCACCCTACTCCACTCACTCTCCTGCATGCTTATTAACTAAGCTTGCATGATACTCATCCCTATGCATTACTCATGTCTTTTGGCTTTTGCAAATTTTCCCATATTTAAAACTCATATTACTCCCACCTACCTCAAGCTGGTAATACCACTAATAAATAACACTTGTAAGGTTCGGATGTGGTAGGGGTTCGGAAATTAGACAGGAATGTAATATCTAAGGAACACAGAACATAAATTTGATTCAGGAAAGGTTCTCTACAAGGATTGTAAGATTTGTGCATATAATGGAAGTTTTAGATAAACGATTAGGATTTGTATTTGTTCGGGAACCCGGGACGAGAATTTTGGGGAGTGGACTGTATGGGAAATCGGATCGGGTCGGAACACAGGAGGGAGTCCAGAATTTTAAAGGAGTGAGCTGCGTGAGGGAAGGAATGAGATATAACGGCCGGGAGAGCAACGGAAAAATAGAAAGATGCACTTCGCACGTGTGTAATGGATAATAGAGAGTTTATTTACGCACTCGCGGAAACGACAATAATTTGGATCGTCAAAGTGGCTTGACGCGATCGAGCTGAGCGTGAAATTGGATGCCGAAAAGCAGGAACGAAAAAATGGCTCAATCCAAAGATGGGCGCGAGTGTATGTCAAATCAGCACGAGACAGAGCTAGACAATGACGGCTATGGTAATAACGCGATCACCGGTGATTCCCATCGATCACGTGATCGCATATCGGCTGCGCGCGATTCCGAGAAACGCCGAAAACAAAAGGCGTCGCGCACAGGTGATTCGCAGGATCGGGAAGACATGGTATACTGGGCACGGGGCGCTCCCCAGGGCCGTAGCGCGTGATCTCGAACAGACCTAAAATTACCTTATATCTACGCTTAATCCTAAACAGTATTAACAAGGAACTTTGAATTTTAAGGAATCAAAAAGTCGAGAAGGTTAGCAACGTTTCGTTTGAACAAATCTTTAAAATAATCATACGAAGCTCCATCATCGGGCGTCCGGTTTATTTCAACCGTACTCTCCCTCCGACAGAGTCTGGGTCTCCACCCGCGTGTTCCAGTACGTTCGGCGGCCGGTTTATTTCAACCGTCCTCTCCGAAGCGTACTGTAGGCACTAGGTGATTTCACCCTCAGGCGGCCAGAAAGCTACCCTGTTCTCTCCTCTCGGCGGGCGGCCGGTTTATTTCAACCGTCCTCTCCCATGTATCCAGAGAGGCGACCAGGTGCAACCACTGTCCTCTCCTGGGCTGCAGGGCGTCCGATAGCATTGCTTCGTACTCTCCCATCCTGCGGGCGGCCGTGGGCTTACCTCGTCCTCTCCCACAGGTGCAGCGAAGTGACCGCTCCGCGATAATCGTCCGATATTTATATCAAGGCGTTGCTAACCTTATCGATAACGCGTTACTAGGGGTCGGAAAGCTTCTCGGTCCAAGATGTTCTAGAACGTTCGCGAGGTTTCGGCCGCGTTGCCGGGCGCGACTCTTTCGTTGATCGTTCCTCGTCACGCTGCAAGGATTCTCGTTCCTTGTCGCGTTACACACTTCATTTCTAGTCGGTAAAGGAGCTTTTCTCTGCCCCTAGGTACGACTTCAAACTCATCGAACAACAACAAAAAAACCGACTACCAGAGACCGTATCAACCAGTCAACCAAGCACGACACGCTGTCTCTCATTAAAGTATCAAAATATCAACTAGACTTTACTAGACTATCAATTATTTAAACCCGCTTTCAGACATTAATTTGTACCGAAAGAAAATGCAGCCTTACAAACTGCACTTCAGAGCAGTTGACCGTCGATTGCTCAACAACCTCGAGGAATCGTGTCCCCCCCTCGAAGAAAGCGAACCCGAGAAAGTTACGGACCCGAAGGCGACGCACTATTCGCGGGATTACTGTATTGCTTAGAGTCGGTACGACGTACGTACCGACGTCGTCCCTCATGGGTTAATTCAACTCTCATCCTTGTACGACGTTGCGTCTCGAGCACAATGCAAGAACGCAGCGCAGAGATATCGCGCGTAGAAAATCTCACTAGAATGCTGCAACTGTTTTAAAAGAACTGCGTAAGGGATAAAAAAAACTTGACAGCGGCGGAAAGTTGTCGCGCACCGCGCGTGCCACCTTCGATATCGTCATCGCCAGGAAATATAAACCTGGGAGGGGACATCGCTTTATAACGTTCGCCGAAAGAGATTTAGTAGTTTTAATTTCGCACCGGTGCGACCCGACGGCAGCCACCCTCTCCCCCGACCGCAATCTCCACGCCCCTCCGCGCAGCCCGCGGAAAAAAAACAACCGGCCGAACAAAGACGCCTTCTCGTTATTCAGCATTATTATTATGTAAGCGTAAGTGGCTCGTTTAATGGGGTTCGCGCGGACCACGCGAGGAATCGCGCTGGGTCGCGGTTTTGTTTTCAACCAGCGTTTAGATTAAACCGCCACGCTCTGCTCGTTCCGCGGTTTTTTTTACAGCAACGAGCAATCCTCGATGTAATCACCCATGAATTTCGCTCGCCGACGATATTGAGCAGCGACGTTTCTTCGGCCCTCTTCCGGTGAGCTCTTTTTTTTTCTATTTCTAAAGTTGAATCAACCGCACAAGGGTCATTAGCAACTACAAGTTTGTACTCGATTAGTCGTCCTTTAAATTTGGTTAATTAAATTAGAATGTTCCAATAAATTGATTAGGTTTCTGCAGAAATCTTTGGGAGGCTGTGGAATCTTTGATATTTCCTTAGATATAGTATGATATTTTCTTATTTCTTGCTGGTATATTTGGCATAAATATAATTATGTGTTCCATTGAGTTTGTTGTGTTCCTGTTCCGTGATCGACCCACGTGATCTTTTGGAAAATAAGGGAAACAAGTGTGGCCACTTTTGTAGGAACATAAGAAGACCGAACATCCTGAAAAGCCTGGCTTGTAAGAGTTGGGGAGCTGACAGATACACCTTACAAATTACTTATAGAGCTTTGATTCGATCGAAATTGGACTACGGTTCCATAATATACGGTTCGGCAAACAAAAGCACCTTAAATATACTAAACCCGATCCAATCATCCAGCCTAAGAATTATTCTGGGTGCATTCTGCTCCACCCCTGTAACCAGTTTGGAAAGTGAATTAAACGAACCCCCACTAAGCCTTAGACGCAAATTGCTGGATATTCTTTACACTTTCTCAGTTTCATCTGTCCCTAGCAACCCAGTTAGCAAATACTTCCTACCAAATAATCTACCAAGTAATTATAAAAAGAAATACTATCCTAGACCCATCTCATTGAGAATTCAAGATATACTCAAAGAACTCAACATGACCCTTCCAAGCATCGAAGACCGTGTTCCTTTTCCGTTTCCTCCATGGACCCTTTTCAACATACCTTCAACTTCTCCTTTTAATGAACACAAGGATCAATATAGCGACACTAACAGTATTGTACTAAACACCTTTCTCCAAGATCACATCCACCAAAATAACTACATCCCCATCTATACTGACGGCTCTAAAACTACCACCGCTTGCGGTTGTTCCTTTGTTACCGAAAACTACCTTTTCACTAAAAAACTTCCAAACAATTTTTCCTCTTGGTCATGTGAAATACATGCCATATTACATGCACTATTGTATATCCAAAAATCTAACGAAAACAGATTCTCCATTTTTACTGACTCCAAATCCGCTCTTGACGCCATTAGTAAACCGTCACAACACTCAACTATCCAATTTATCCAAAAAACCATAATAGAAATTCAAAACGCAAAGAAATATATTAATCTAGCATGGATCCCTGGACATCTTGGCATCACTGGTAACGAAGCTGCAGATAAAGCGGCAAAAACAGCCTGCAATCTACCATCCTGGGACGCCAACTGTAAAATCAGTCTTCTGGATGCAAAATCCTCTGCTCGAAATGCCATTATAGATCTCTGGAATACCAACTGGATTAACGGCCCTCAAACCAAACTTCACAATATAAAATCTAATGTCTATGAAACTTTAAAAGATTCCGATTTTTCTAGGACAGACCAGGTTGCAATCACTCGCATTCGAACAGGACACTCAAGATATACCCATGACTTCCTTATAACCATACAAAGCCCACCGGAGTGTAACACGTGTGGTGTGACCAACAGTATCCAACACATACTACTCGAATGTCCGAGCTTCCACTTGGAGCGATCCAGATTCTCTATTCAAAATGACCTCAAGTCGAATCTAAACGAAGATAACATCAAGAACGTCCTCCTCTTCTTTAAAACCATCGACATATATAAATTATTATAAGCATATTTTATTTTCTTCCACCCAAGTGCCAATATTAACTTTAAACAGTTGCAAATTATTATACATACTATTCGTACTTTAACAAATTGTAATCTGTAAACCATGTGGTCGCTAATGACCTTGCTGTTAATGCGACCACATTAAAATAAAATATTACTAACTAAGTAACTTTTGTAGGAACAGGTGAAGAAGGAACATCGTCAATCCCCGAATTCTCAACGATACGTATTTGTGCAACGCGTAGTTGTACCATGGACAGTGATTCGGTTAAATACGGCTTTCAATGCGCGATCCAACTTGGAGATCCAACTTTTCGGTCGCGGCGTCATTGGCTTCAGCGAGACAACGGTAAAGAATCGACTGTATCGAGCCGTATGCAAGAGTTGTCCCCTTAAGGCCCCAAGATGAATGTGCCAATCACGGATCCGGAGCGAACGCGAGTGTGGCTAGGGGGTGCGAGGGTGTGCGAGGAGTGGTTAGAGAGGTGAAGGAGAATCGGTGGGCACAAACATACGGGTAGGCGCGCGCGAAGGGTGCAGCCGCATACTAGAAGGGAGGCCCGTCATAGGGCATGGCGTTCTGGCATAACTCAGAATTGCCTCGCAGCAAGGGTAGAATTGACAGCATAGCACTAACATTGTATGCACCCGCGTTATGTATTTATGTAAATGCATACTCCCTCATCCCACGTAGGCACGCGAGTCGAGCACTCGCGCGCACCGTTTCCCTTGCCGCCCTCCTTTAGCCCACCCGGCCCAACCCCTCCCCCCCCCCCCGGGTTCTCTCTCGTTCGCAACCGACCGCTGCCGATGGCAAGCTCTTGCACAAACTATACCGTCGGTGGACGGAGATATATTATACGCGAGTACATAGCAATAGCAATACGTAACGCAACGCGGCGCGTTGGCGAGATCTGCGTGAACGTAGATGCACGTAGGCTCGCGTAGGACGAGGACGGACACGGTTTTCGTGAAGGCGAGGGGCATCGCCGCGAGAGAAAGACGAGAGCAGACGCACGGCTCGATCGAAATGGGGAGGGAACGATCCGAACATGGAGAGAGCGAGCAAGTACGAGTGAGGGAGGGAAGAGGAGAGAGAGAGAGAGAGAGAGACAGAGAGAGAGAGAGAGAGAGGCAGGATGCATTCGCATAAGCGGTAGCCGAGCCAAAGGATGGAGCAACGAACCACCGACGCCGCCGACGCCGCCGACGCCACCGACGCCGTCGTGCCACGCTACACAGCATATACCATACACCGATCACATTAATCAGAGGTTATTGCGCGCATTCCTAATCATCCGGGCCTCTAACTATTCCCAGACTCTGATTGGCGCATTACTCGGCATTTCCGGTATGATTCTGCATTCCAATTGGCCGAGCGAGCGGCACCGCATCTACGAATTTCAATTTGCCCGCTGCCGTTGACCGAGAGAACCACTCCTCTTCCTTCTCTGCGGCGTCTCGCCCTTCTCCACCCTTCTCGTCCCTTCCACGTTTCTCCGCGTCTAGCTCCCACCGTGTTGTCGCCAGCGCGTCGGCCCTTTCTCGAGAGACCATTCCCGGCAACATCGAGATCCGGGACCGGCCTGGAAAACGCTGTTCGGGTTCCGATGGATCCGTCCTCTGACAAAAGAGTGAACTCGACGCGTTTCGCTAATCCGAGGAGGCCGGACGAAGAGAAGACGCGACCAGACGGCAGCGCGAGCCTCGAAAAACCACCTGCCTCGGGTCGTGGCTGCCAGCGAGTGGAGGGGCGGGAAGGAGGATCGTAAAAGTAATTTCGATTTCTGCAATTTCGGCGCGACTTCGATTCTGCCTGCGATAATCACCGAGTAATTAACAATCCCAGTTTCAATTCGGCCGCCGCGGAAAATAGCAAATTCGTAATATCCTACGATATTGCGGCCCTCGTATGGCCTCCACCTCGTGGCCCCTGACACCCCTTCTCCGCCGATGGAAACTCGGGGAGCGAGAGCGAGTATCCGAGTTACCACCACCAACACCGATACCACCACCGAAGCATCATCGCCATCGCCATCGCCATCACCATCACCCATCGCCGACTTCCTCTCTCCACCCCTTTCCCCACAGATACACCTGGCCGTCGTGTGTACAGTGTACGACCGTTGTATCTCGGTCTCTCGTTCGCGTATTCGCGTATTCGCGTATTCGCGTATTCGCGCTCCCATCAACCCATCCCTGTCGGTTGCATCACAGGGACAGAGGCAGCTTCCTCTTCGCCTTGTTCCGCTTTGCCGCCCCATGGCAGTGGCAGTGGGCATCGGCAACGGCAACAGCCACCCGCCGCGCGCGATTCTGCACATTTTCGAATTTCCTATTTGTAAATAAGCAATCAGGGGACGCGAACCGTTCGACCGAGGGCCACCAGAGGTGAGACAATTAATCATTTCAATTAACGGACAATTCGATCTCCAATCGTCGACCGAGAAGAATATTGGAAAGCCGGGGACATACCGGAAGCTCGTGTACTCCCTATCTCGCGCGCTTCTTCCTCTCAACCCTCTCCGGTTCCCAATTTTTCTCTTTTCCCCTTTTTCGAGCACCCTTCTCTCTGCTAAGCCTCCACGGGTTCTCCAGCTCACTCTCTTGTTGTTCGCCAGATCGCTCTTTCTCTTTTTCGCTCTTTTGCCCGTTCGTTCGTTCTTTCGCTCGCTCTCTTCGTTCACCGTCGTTTAAGTCGTAATTTCGTAATGCGACGCCGGTACGCGGCGTTCGTTGGATTCCATTATCTCCTTCGGTCCCGCGAAGGAGCTCCGCGAGTCCCAACGACGCGCCGCGACGCACCGCAACGCGCAGTTAAAACGATTCCTCGCGCATCCCCTCCCGTCCTCCGGAGGTCCTCGAGATCCGGCCGCAATTATTCGGTTTCATAGGCCGATCCGGCTAATACGTAACATTAACTGCAACCCTATGCAATTTCTCGAAAGCGAGCCGACGAAGACGACGACTTTGTTGCAACCGGGCTTTTTTCCACCGTGTACATTGTGTCACGTCGCGGACGCGTCGTCACCGTGTACGCTAGCGGTGTGCATCAATCACGGTTATAACGTCGAAATTATTGACCTCGACGAATCACGATAAGTTTGCCGCAACGCTGCCTTCGTGTTTCGTTTCCGGTCGCTTTGTACTCTTGTGGAACACCGTATAACATTTTTTCCGTCGGAAGCGTTCATTTTGCGTGGCCTAGTAGCGTCGCGATAGTTGCTCCGTTTCAAGTTTGTCGGTTGGAGCGTACCTGTGCTACTATATTCCACGTTCCAAATCGCGTTCTTTCGAAAACAGGGATGTACGTTACTGTCCCACACTCCCTTTCGACGCCTAACTTTGAATGGAACTGTACTACCATGGATACTTTTTATAAACGTACCAGAGAAGTATACTTTATAGCATTTTCTATCTCGACTTTTGTGATTTCTATCGCGGTTCCAACATGCCGTAACTCCAAGACAACTTCGCCGATATGAAAGAACCTTGGAGAAAACCGATCGTGGAGCGAGGAGATCGAAGATCCACGGAAAAAAGAGGAGAAAGGAGGAGAAGGAGATGGTGAGCGAGGATCGAGCCAGTCGAACGGATGAAAAATTATAAAAGCCGACGAAGAAACGAGATAATATAATATTGACGGGGCGGCGGGGGTTGGGGATCGGGGAATGGGAAAAAGAAGAAAAGGAAAAGGAAGCTAAATCGGGGGAAACGGGGAAAGACGAGAGGGAAGGGTGAGGATGGACGCCGACCGGTTAAACGATAAAAAGGTTAGCACCCACAATGAGCGCCGCCGCGAAGAAGCGGATACGGGGGAAAAAATCAACGACGGGAAAGAAAACAGAAACTGCGGGTAATTCCACTAGAATTTGCCGGGACAAGATCGAAATGTCAGCGGCCGCTCCCGGGATTAACAGTAATTTTCACCTTTTCAATTCTGCGAATTGTTATTCGTCGTCTCGTCGACGTCGTTCGCTCGATACCGACGGATCTTTGCAAAATAATAAGCGAGTCCCGCTCGATTCTTACCAGAGGTAAATATTACTCTTCTCAGTGTTTGGACGAACGCGTGCTAACACGGTCGAAGGGCCGAACGCCGAAGAGTCAAAGGGGGATCGCCGATAAATGATTCACGAGCCAAGAGAAGAGAAGGTGTCCCGCGCCTTGCCGTGCACGCTCGGAACGATCAGTGGCTTCGCGTGGACCGAAACATTTTCGTTTAATCGGTGCCGCCGAAGAACCTGTAATTACTGTTTAACACCGCTTTCCCGGAAAATCGTGTTTGCGCGCGTGACCAAACTTTTGTTTTATCCGGTGCGTCATGCCTCGGAAGAAAGCCGACTGTTTAGGCAACGTGGTTTCCGAGAAGCTTTTTTTAATAGCCTCGCGCACACATCGTTTGACCTTTCACGCTCTTCGTTGGATACTCGTAGGAAAGAAATATGGCTAGCGGTGTTCGATTTCGAAGCAGGAGCCTCCAAGTTGCAACCACTGCACCGGAGGGTGACTATTTACCCTCTTTTGCAAACGATGAACAAGTGCTCGATGGGGACCATTCGACTAAAGAGGACTGTTCTATTATTACATAAAAATGTCGACATTGCTAAATGTCTTTGCGTTCAATATATTGCTAAGCGGCAAGCGTGACACGAGTGACCACGCTCGATTTCATACGAACAAAATGAAAAAGGTTATATGTAGCGAAAATGTTCTATATCAGGCTAATTCCATTACCCGCAACAATGCGAAGTTGGTCTTAAAGCATCCCTATTTCGTGTTGGAATTATTAGTGACCCGAACTGCGACTGCGGACATAGTAACCAGGATATCAATCATGTTGTTTGGCAATGCAACCTGTTCGATTTGCAGCTTAAGCTTAGAAATATTAGTTAACATTAACAACATTAACACGTTGGGACCGGCACTAGAATTTTCGTTTGACTGGCGTCGGTCCGTGGGACCGACAGTATTAAAGTTAAAAAATAAATATAGTCTCGATGAAATGTGATCGAATGTAGTTTTAATGAAATTTATTGAAACATTCTAAACAAAAACGCGGCTTATCTTTACACATATTACAATGCGTAACAACTTTTTTGGTAATATTTGTAGCTGTCTTTCGTCCAAATAGTTTTGAATTGTTATCATAACGCTTCGAACAATACCTTCGGACTTTATGTATGTCTCCTTCCTTTTTATGTAATTTATCAATAACAAGCGAGAAAGAAGAATTCTTTATGCTTCGGCGATACCCTACAACATTGTATCGCTCACCGGCTGCCGGCTGAACGGAAAGGACAGCAAATTCGGCGCCGGGCTCAAATTGTTAAAGCTTGTTTTCTCATTTTTAATTTCTTAAAAAACTACGAATTTAATTTGAATTAATGTAAACTATGTATGTACGAATATGTATACTGTAATTCACCTTAGTTGAGCAGAAATAGATCTCAGTTGAGATCTGAAATGTTTGTAATAAAAAAAAAATGCGAAGTTGGATCAATATTCGAATCGTGTTGCCCCTTGATCGCGCATCGCGGCGAAAAGGCTTTGCAATCGCGGTTTCGTGAAGCGCCGCCGAAGAAAACGCGGTAGCCATCTTAAGACCGCCATTTTGGGTGCACCACGGCAAAGGTTAAGGTATCGAGGGGCAAACCACGCGTAAGAAGGGGTCGTTCGACGTCGCAGGGCCAACGGAGCAGAGACGGAAGGGTGGTAAATAGGAAATAAGTGACTGCCGGAGGGAGCGAGAACGGATCCCGCGACAATTTCTCGTCTCCGCTCGTCATTGGCGAGAAATTGTCGAATCCCTGTCGCTTCGTCTCGCAACGTTCGTTTCCCTCTGTTCGCCTAATCGTTCGGTCCCCCGCCTCCCTCTTCAAGCACACCGTACTTATCCAGAACAAGCACGGTTCATCCGCGCGAAGCGCGATGTGCGAGCGCGAGACTTCTTTATTACGCCTACAAATAAAACTGCAGACTTGCGGGGGAACTCGATTCGCGTTACACTCTTTATCCTCCGCATTTGGTCTGGCGCGATTCTCGGTTCTCGGCTGTCTTCCGCAAAAAAAGAGAGCAAGAGACGACGGGACAATGGGGAGGAGCGGGGTAGGCGAAAAAACCGAGGTCTCTCTTCTAGCCCCGCGAGCGGGCGTCTGTCTATTTTTTACGCGAGACCCCTAACAAATTTTGTAAAAATGGAATTTTCAATGTGGCGCCATGACTTCGTAATGCCCGGCGACCGCGCGAGACGCTCGCGAGCGTTTGGTCGATTGGTTTGCCGTGGAATTGCGAGAGCCTCTGTTTCTCCACTTTGCACGCGCGTAACCGAGCTCGAGGTTCTTCTCCCAGGAAAGGAACCAGACAGGCGTCGCTTCGCTTGGTATGAAAAACCGGCGGAAGGATCAGAACGGGGCGTTCGAGCGCGCGAAATATATTTATTTCGGGGGAGGATGTTGCCTCCCGGGTACAGGGGGACGCGAGATTGAAAGCGTAATAGGTCGGCCATCTTGATTTTCCAACCCCGCGTCAATTAGTCGCCGCAGAAGGGTGCGAAGAAGAGCGATGGCGTCGTCGTGGATCGGCCGGGCTCTCGATTCGTCGGGAGGAGGGTCGGAGGAATCGCGCGGAATCGCCGCAGCCGCTTCGCAAAACCGTGATCCAAACGCGTTACCGCCTCGCCGTTTCCTCGGCTACATCCAGAAGCCGGGGAATTAAGGTTCGGTTTCCGCGTCGCCCGGAAATAACGCGATCTTCCGTCGAGCAATCGGGAAATGAAACTCGTATCCTTTCAGGATTCATATTCGACGACCATAAGTTCTGCCCTCGAAACACTTCGTACCCGCCTCTATCGTTTCCGTTTGAACCAGAGAACGCCTTAACCGAGTTTCGAACGCCATCGCGGAGAAAACGCGCTCGGCCGATGTCCGCCGATAATTATTAGCCGTTCACGGTAATTATTTGTGAAGTAGAGAGACTCGGGACCTCGAGCGAGATACTCGCTGCAAAATCACCGACGCGTGGACGAGCATGCGAAGCTGTTGCTAAGCTGGCGGGAACATCGACGCGCGCGGAACACGCGCAGAAACTTCTTCGGATACTTTTTCGGACCGTTCGCGCGGTAGCCGCGTCGGTAGAAATATTGAAAATTCATTTAGTTCGATAAGACGTCTACGGTGATGACGTTATCGCGAAAATCCGCCATGTTCGAGTCACGACTTGTGTTTAGGATTAAGCTTAGAATTAAGTTTAGATGTAAGATATCTGTTCAGGATTCAAGCTGTGGAATTCGGCTTCTATTATTCTTATGGCAACCGAATCGTCAGACGGTTTTTCCTATGTATTTCGATACGCGTCAATGCCTTTTGTCGCCGTTGCTCGACGCCGTGTAGCCACAGTTCACGCGCTCATTGGGCGAATTCCACCGCTTGAATCCTTCAAATCTACGAAAACAAGGATCATCCGATTCGCGAGCACCAATCACGGTGCTCTAGTTTCGACGGTCTTTGTTATTTAAGCCACCTGCGCTGCCTTCTCGCTCTCTTCGTGCGCTTCACGCCTCTTAACCGCTCTTCACGCGTCTCTCTTAATCGTTCAAAATCGCTCCAGTTACTCTTACAGTTCTCTTTCGCACTTTTATATACCTTCGCTCTCTTCTCGCTCCGAGTCGAGTCTCAGTCTCTCTCGCTCTGAGAATTTCGCGTTCACGCGACATTTTCGACGCTTCGGACTCTCGGTTTTCCGCGCCGCGTTACGTGCAATCTGCCCCGCGCCAAGATCTCCGTCGTACGCGTCGGACTAAACATATCGTTCATCATTTAATAGATACAGTTTCACCACATTCGATTGGGGCATAACAATTTCTATTTTGTTATTTTATAATACATTCTATTTTAAGAATTTCTGTCGGCTTAATGATAGTTAATTAATAAGTTATATCAGAAGATATAAAATAAGTTATATAACAGTTAATAAGTAAGGATATTTTAATGATATTATCGATACATATGCAACTTCATTCGTAACAAATTCGTCAGACTACCAGAAACATTGTCTTTTAAATTTTTCACGTGTAACGCACATTATTGCAAATGTTAATACAAATAGAGATTAAGCACATGGTTCTCAAATAAACCTAATGTAATTATAAAAGAAATACTAGTATATTAAAAATTATGTTATCAGTTATGAAAGTAATACCATAATTACTATTATCTATTTCATAAACCGCAAAATTGAATCTCGAGTATCGCGATAAATCGCTCGCACGAACTTGTCCGATTCTTGACGATCCCGCACGACGAAGTCAAGTCACTCTCGGGCTGCCCGAAACTCTCGGGTAGCCCGACGTGTTATGAAGTATCGCGCGCACGAATCGGCTCGCCCGACCTTCTGCGACCCGACCCGAACCCGAGTATCGGGCGGCCTGCACATCCCTAGTTTATAGGTAAGAGTTGACTGAGTTTTTGCGCTGTTTTCTCGCTGGTATCGCGAAACATGGGCGGAAGCCGCACCGGTAGAAATCACATGTTTGAAGGCCACGTGGTAAGATTGCTGTAGCAGCGATCTAGGCCCGATTTTATGACCAAGGAGGAGGGTGTGACCACCCTTCTGAGAATTGGGCAACGTGCACGGTAAGACCTGATGGTCGAGCCGGTGCCGGTAGGCCTGCGAAACCAGCGAGGATCGGTATTGAAGGAAAAAGAAAACATAATTATCGGTGAAGAGTGGTGGTGGAAACCAACGAGACGGCGGTTGCCGTCGTGGCAAGAAATTCATTCGCTCATAGTCCTTCTTAAAGAGAGGAGAACGAGGAAAACTCTCCCCGCGGTCTCTCAAGTAAATCTATCGTCGATCCTGCGCGAGCGTTTAGCGTTCGACCGGTACGGACAACCAATTCATCGCTTCGACACTAACAAGCGCTGTGAATAATAAAGGTGTTACACTGTCGTACGAGTTGTTCGGTGATTTTCCCTATCCTGCGAAAGTGTCAACACCGACGGTCTTCGAGCATCATTGTCGTCATAGGTTGAAGCTTCGGGGAAAAGGGAGCGTTTAGCGAAAAGAGTTGGACAGGGTCGAGAATTTCGAGACTCGTCGAATCCGACGAGGTTAACTTCGGCCGATAACGAAGGCGCGGGGATTTGCGAGTCGGCTAGGCAGGCAAACGGGAGACATCGGGCTCGCGGGGAGAAAATGAAAGCGTCCTTAGTGTCGTTAGAGTTGCCGTGACGCGACGGGATTGCGAGTCGTCTCGACGAGGCGTCGCAACGCGTCGCGGTGGCTTTGAATTTCCGATTCCGTGGTTGCGGTGCGAGGTTTCGCCGCGTCGCGAATAAATAAGGCGCGTAGGTGTCCGTGCGCGGGAATCCGTCGCCGAGACTTTTGCATACGGCCAGGCGCGATAACAGGCTCGTCCCAGACGAATTCGCACCGAGGGGTGCCGCGGGAACCACCGTGGTTGCGCGCTGGTCGGACCCGTAGGCCGGCGTGGCGCAACGCTCCATGTCGCATCGGCGAATACGAAAATGCAATTAAGTAGAAAATATGCGAGGTCATTGCATATTTGCGGGTAACGCTACTCGTTAGCATCACAAAGGAGAGCGGCCGGATCGTCGCATTGAAATGGATGAGAAGTCTTTGGAAAATTTATCTCTTCCGCGACCTACCCCATAGGCGGCCCCTGCACGCGGCTCGGCTAGGCTCGCCGCGACGCATTAATGCGGCCCGCCGCCACACGTTTTCGTTACGATTCCCAACTTCCTGCTACCACGCCGCGCGCACCAACTTTCTCGACCCTCGAGATCGTTCACCCTTCCCTTCCCTTCTCTTCCCTACCCTTCCCTGTAACGAGAGCCGACCCCCGCTACGCGACAATTATGCCAATTATCGCGGCATACATTTAGAAGTCGCAGCGACGCCCCGGACCGACAAAGAAATTCGATTCCGAGGGAAGAGAGAAACGGCGCCCCCGAAGAATCGCCAGTCATCCTGATTACATGCGGGAACCAGCGAAGGAAGACGCTTCCGAGATTGAAAAAAAATAGGAAGCATCCGCGCCTGCCCCGGTACTCGTGGTTTTATCGTTCGTTTCATACAGAAATTTGAGATAAGAGGCGAGCGCGTGTTACTTCTTCTCGGTAGGTCGCTGCTCCCGAAGCGATCGCGTCGATAAACTCGACCGGAACGCCCCGAAACACCTCGAAACGCCTCGAAACCAACGGCGAATAACCAACTGGAAAATCTCGCGCGGTTTCGAAACGCGTTGACGCGATTAGGCGAGCGTCGGGCCAGTGGGAAACGGGGTTTCACAATTTCGCGGCAAGCTGAGCCCGGGCGACCGCGCTTTCGCGATCTCGTCGATCAATCAAATTTCCGATCCCGTTGACCGCGACGTTCGTCCTCCGTTGGGGGGAGACGATCGACCGAGCCGGAAGCTTCCCGAAAATCGTCGGATCGGAACGGAGCGAATCGAAGCGAGTCAACGCCGACTAGTATCTCGCCGTGCCGCGATAATTTTTCAATTGGCGCGGCGCGAATCACGGCGTCCGCTTAATAAGTAAAGCGAGCGATAATAACCGTTGCCGCTTCGCGTTCCGAGGCAGTGGTAAAAAAGCGAGACGGCCCGATAATTATTATTGCTCCTTCTGTCCGAACGGGCTAACGAGGCTGCAACGACCACAGGCAATAAACGCCGGGAGAGCACGGGAGGAGCAAATGGAAGCGAGAAGGATAATTAGGAATGTTAATTTGTCTAATAATTAACCAGGTTAATAAGATGCTCTTATCTGATTCGAGGGAACAAGTACAAGAATTCGCGAAGGTCGGCTTGTGCGGGAAATAGAGAACCGTTTCCAAGTAGAGATCGTCCTCCTGTCCTTCCGGCTGGGAGATTCCTCGATCGGGACCGGCCTGGACGGCTTCGATCCGAATCAGATCCAGTTCCGCGAGCTACTAAATTACCGATGCATCGAGCCCACCCAATGCCTCGAATCCCCCCTCCTTCGAGTGCAAACGCGACGATCGGAACGAGAAGCCTCCCGATCGTTGTTTTTGCGAGAGCGACTATGGAAGTCGTCGGTTATCAAGATCGAAAACGTTCCAAAGAATGCCGCGTGCTTCGATCCCGCTCTCTCTTCCCTTCTATCTCTCTCGCTCTCTCTCTCTCCCTCTCCCTTTTTCTAGTCTCCACGAGTAGTTGCTCGTAAAGAGGACTCGCGTTTTCTTGCCCGCGGTTCGAGTAGGCCGGGGCGGAAAAAGAAAGAACCGCTTGTAACAGTGAAAAACCGATTCTCGCGGCTTATCGGTTGCCGAAGTATTCCGCCGGAGAGGGTGAGAGGGCGAGAGAGTAGAGCTCGCCGACGGTGTCTTAATTCCGCGGGCCGACGGCACGCGGCAAAAGGAACGAGAACAGAGATTCCATGCAAATACGATTCCGTTCCTCGGCTCGGTCCGCCGCGGCACGACGAGGGGAGACTTGCTCTTTTTATCGTGTTCGTGCCCGAACGATCGTTCCGGAGGAGGAAAGAAAGAAAGAAAGAAAAGGCGAATCGAGCGAGGGTCCTGGCCAGGCAGGAGCGAACTGGAGCGAGTTGAAGCGGGTCGCGCGGCGAGCAGAAAAGACAGGCGCGGGTGGAGAAGGTGGCGCGCGGACGGCCGTCGCGCGAGGGAGAGGGCAAAAACCGAGTATCTTATTTATGAATATGTATGGCAGGCTCGGGTTCGCTCGAGCCTGCTCGAGAAGCTGACTATGGGCTACAACGTCGCGCCCCAGCTCGAGCCCAAGCTAAAGCCGAAGCCGAAGCCGAAGCCGAAGTCGGTGTGTCGCGCTCTCTCGTTCACGGTGCCCCAACCTAGAATCAAAGTGACATTAGCTGGATGTACTTGCGCCAGCTACGTACGTGCCGCCGCAGATTGCCTACCTTTCGGAATTAATGTCCGCGCGGCACGATATACGACCGCGTGTACGCTCTTTTTCACGCGGCTTCCGTCCCACGTCGAAACACTCGTAACGCCCGTAACGCTCATAACGTTGCCCGCAACCGTTCGACTCCGCGCGCGGCTCGACACGCCTCTCTCCCTCTCCCTTCCGTCTGCGTCCTTAAACCGTGCAACTTCCTTGCACGGAATGCTCGGAGGAAACGTCCTGTTCGATCGTTCGGGCACACGTTCGACGATACACCGTGCGCGAGCTCGTTTCCCATTTAAAAGCGATCTTTCCACGAAAAGCATTCTTTAGCCCCGCCGCCGCCGCCGCCAACCATCTCCTTTCTCCCCTCTACCACCGGTGCTGCCGCCACCTCCGCCGCGCGTACCGTTATATTAATATTTTAATATAAATGCAAATCGCATTAGATCGCGCTTACCGATAGGGAGAGTTAAGCTCGTGGAGGAGTTCGCGGATACGGAACGGGGATGGGTACGTTTAAGAGCAGCGAGAGAGGGTTACGCGGAGCCCGGGAGAGACGAAGACGAACCGAGGCCTCTTTCACCGAAGAGAGAGACGAACGGAGAGCGAGAGCGAGAGAGATCCCTCCTCGCGTAAGTAGCCTCGTACGACGCGCGATTTACCGCTTGCACTCACTGCCACCGCCGCTGCCACCTCTCCTCCCACCGATATTAAGGAAAGGCCATAAGGTACGTAGCTTACGAACCCGCCTTATCAACTTTCCGGAACAACCCTCCTCCTTTGTTTCGCCGACAGTTGCAGCCACGACCCGAAAACTTGCGCGCAAACCGGATTAAGGGAACTCGAGGACCACCGGTGGCCGTTCGAGTCGCGATTCGCCTCGACGTTGCGACACAGACACCTCCGATTGCGGCGACAAATTCCGGAATTCCGTAGCACACCAACAAAATTCGTAGTACACCAACCGGCCAGGAGCATCCATCGACGAGCTTTTTGATTTTCTTATGCGCGGTATGTTTTCGAAGATCCGTCGGAGATCGCACGATTCGCCATAGAATTGTCGCAGCGGCTGTTCCGCCGACGAACGTTCATTTCCTTGGCGACGAGGCTCCCTCGTCGTCTCTTTTGTGGATACGGTACATAGCGAATGATCTGCCGGGATGCCGCGAGGTGCATAGCACGCATGCTTGTGGGAGAAAACCGCCGTGGCAACAGCCTATCCGGCCGGGCTGACGTAAACTGACACACAACAAGTACAGTATAACCTCGCGTATCCGAACACATCGGGTGCAAGGTCGTTCGGATAATGTAGTCTCGCTAACGAAATACGCGTTCATATAACTAATACAGCTCTCTCGCTCGGATTGGCATAATAAACGATCCACAATGTCAATGCGGGTATGAAACTCAGGATATTGACCATGTGCTATGGCAATGTCCCACATTAGAAGAACAGAGATCAAAATTGATCAAACTCTTGCAAAAACTACATCTTTTTCTTCCGCTATCGTGTAACGTCCTACTCTCCAGACCTACTTCGGATATACAGGGTGGTCCACATAACTCTGAACAGCTCAATATCTCGAAAACTATGCCATCGATTTTAAAGTTCTTAGTCTTAAATTGCATGGAACTGAAGGGCCTTTCTGACTACATAAACGTGAAGTGGCCTCCCTTCCCCTTTAACGGGGGAGGGGAGGTACCTTTGTAATTTTAAATGGAACCCCCTATAAAATGTTACATATTTAGATTCTACCGGAAAAAACAAGTCAATTTTGTCTGAAACATTTTTTTGTCAAATACTTCTATGATCAGATATAACAGTTTGAAGTTTCGAGTTGTAGGTACCTGAAGCTCTCGGAAATAGCGTTATGGAATTATACGCGCTCGAGTCCTTTGCTTATTCGTGAAGAAATAAAATGTACTTTAAATTAAATGTTCAACATGTCCACCACGGGCTTGTAAACATTTATTTACTCGAAACATCAAAGTTGTTCTAACATTTTTTAACATTTCGGGAGTCACTGAAGCGCAAGCGTCACGTATTCTTTGTTTCGTATCCTCTTTTGTCGTCGGTGGTTCGAACATAACTTTGTCCTTTACATATCCCCATAAGAAAAAATCTAACTGTGCTCAATAAAAACTGTGCTCTCGCGGCAGATAGCTGGACGATGTCTTTAAAAAACTGGGTCTAAATAATATTGTTACGACGATATGAAGTTGCTTCCCCTAAACATATCGCAGAGGAGCCGTCCGATCGATGGATTTAAAAAGACGGCTGTTGACGAAAAGAAAGAAGATAGATAGAAGCGAGACAGCAAATCGAATAGACGTGTCGCTAAATCAATCTACGTTAACCATTGTATGGTTTCTAATAAATAAGAGTTAAAAATTAATTATTATTCATGAGTTCACCAACGAGAAGTGGGCGCATTTCACGGAACGGTCGGAGCATTGGTCGCAACAATATTAATTGGTTCGGATAAAGGAGGTTCTAGTGTAGCGACGATCCCAACGCTGCTGCGACCGATTGGATCGGATCGTGGCGACGGTGTAATTACAGGCGATAATATTGTATAAAACGGGCGTGAAAAGCGGGTGAACTCGAGCGACGCGATAAAAAACAGGAACTGCGACGAATCTTGCGGAAACGCGGCCGATTAAAATACAAAAAACGGTGGAAGCTCGGTGAAGAGTATCCGCGTGGGGTAGCGCAGCCGGATTACCCATCGCGGGTTACTCGTGCGAGTTATTAATTCGAAGTTGCGTGGTCGATTCGACGGCTGCACGGTCGTGGTCGCGCTCTCCCGCTCGTCTACTTTCGCACAAGTAAACGCTGCTAGTCTGCCGCACCGTCAACGTCGCCGTCATCCTTCACCATCCGTCGTCGTCGTCGTCGTCGTCGTCGTCGTCCTCGCCGTAGTCGTCGCTGTTGACACCTTCGTTGTAGAGGTCGTTGTCGTTGTCGATTCCGGCGTTGTATTCGCGGTTGCAGTTGCAGCGACTGTATTCCAGCGCGAAACCTACCAGCGCGCCTTCTCATTTACACGACTCAGCGATGCGCGATGCCATTCACGGGTGAAAATATGAAAACCCCATTATGCGGCAAACCGAGCTGTTGCTTTTTGTAGCCCCAACCCCTAGACCGCTCGTCTCTTTCGACTGTCTCCTTCGTACCCTCCCCCGATCCGCTACCGCGCTCGCTCGTTCTTCTCTGACGCGAGCACGCGACAGTCGCGGATACGCCTATACTCCTATGGATTTATCGTATATTTTCGCGTTATGTTTAAGTCGTTGCCCCCGCTCTCGTAGAACTCCGTTTCCGAGCAGCGCGAACGCGACTCGCAACCATCTCGTGGCTGCCGTGTGATCCACGCCCAAGTCGCGTCCGGTTTCGGTTTCGAGACCGAAGTCAAATATGAGAATACTTCTTGTTGGATTATGGGTATAAAATAACGTGCCACCCTCTTTAAATATAAAATAGAATTTATTCTATATAATGCGTTCGAAGACACGTTCTGATGCCCGTCTTTACTCTTCGACGGAAATATTCTAGTAGAGTGAGGTCCGCTCTGGAAAAAGTAAACCAGGGATGGCCAATTTTGCCTCAATTGAGGCAAAACCGTCCACACCGTAGCGCCCTCTGTCCCCTTCCAGCAAGCGCGGTACAATGGGGCAACGAAGACACGAGACATCAGCGTACGCAACGAACGTGCGCGCTGCATGAAAGAGAGGTTGGTGGGAGAAGCAGGCGTTTGAGGGGCTCCACCTGTGCCCACCATTGAAGTAAACGATCGACGGAGAGTCGAGGGTCCCATAACGCGGGCAGCACAGATACAATGTATCAATTATTTGTATAGGCGCTCGAAAGTCAAGCAATCGAATGTGCCTACTAAATACAGAAGATTATTTTTGTCAATTTGTTTCGTGAATAAATTCCAACGCTTCTCAAAGAAGTAGCGTTTTGAGCGGTATTCCTGTCGGGTCTCCCTTTCGGACGTCAACCCCCGGATGGCGGGACCCCTGGTTCATTTTTCTCGAGTGTTGAAATCTGGTTGAAGAATAACTCAGTGGAGACGTACTGTTTTATATTACAATATCTCTGTATTTCACAATTAACACACGAGGTGAACACAACTTGTTCGTACGACTGCCGGAACACGAGAGAGAGGCGGATCGCGGTAAAAGTGCGCACGAGGACTACCTATTAATTGCTCATAATTATGTCAGATGTCGCGATTAACATCTCTGTTCTAACATCGAGCCAGTTGGCTATTTCCACTGTTTAGCTTACATCGTACAAACAGGAGGTTGACGATTGTCTCGGAGAAATCTTCAGTGATACTGACTCGAAAGATACGATTGCGGATTTCATGGTTCTACGCGTGTTCGACCTTTTAAAACTCTATACACGGGAAAACAATTTTTTTTCTCGTTTCCAATTTTCATAAGTTGGTTCGTAAAAACCTCTATTAGCGGAAAAATCCGCGGTTCATCGATAGACGAGAGTGCAAACGGACCCAAGCATCGTCCGCTGTGGAGTTACAGGGACGAAGCGTGGCCTATCGGTTCGGAGCTGTTTTAAAATCGTAGAGTGGGAAGGTGGAAAAACGTAGGAGAAAACGAGGGAGATTGCACGAGCGACGAATAGGGTAGTATGTTTCGAAATAATTTCCGGTGGTGGATCGCTTCGTCAGGAAGACTGGTCGTTCCACGTTAAACTGCCGATCGTCGTTCACGACGGTGCTTTATCATAAATTATAATTAACCGCATAAATATGCATTCGACCGTGGCATAATTCGACCAATAACAGTAAATTACTCACGAGGTGGAGCGACTCGTCGCTGGTGCCGTGGTAGGGCGATCCCACCCACCGGCGTAGAGGGTTGCCCTCCGAGTTTGCCACCCTCTTTCCAGCAACGGCAACGCCGGGAATGTCGACAACGAGGCAATAGACAGCAACGACTACATCGGCCAGCAACTACGCCGTTCTATTCGACGATGCGGCTTGGTTCAACGTTTTCGGTGGAGAGCGTACTAGCTCGCTAGCTCTCGTGCGCCCGCACGATCACGCTCGCCCACGCAACCGGGATTCGACGATAATGCGATTAATTGGTATTGCTAATCGCCGATAATTAATATAAATAGATGAGTACAATTATTAGTAGAGCGCGGCCCCGATTCACTCGTACACAGGTGCAATTTGTTCTGCGCAACCAGACTCGACGATCTCCCACCCGCCAACCCCCTTCGTTCTCCGACTCTCTGTTTGGCTCCCCCCCCCTCTCTCTCTCTCTCTCTCATCTATCTATCTCATCTATCTATCTATCTCCCTCTATCGGTTTCTCGATCTCTCTCATCGTCTCATTGTTTCACATTCTCTTCGACCGACAATGCAATCTCAACCGCTGCCAACGAAATACAGTGGTCTTGATTATTCGACACTAATTTATCCAACATCCTCGTTCGCTGAATCTCCGGCGGAACGGAAACAGCAACGGCAACAAGAATGGAAACGACGAGTCATAGACCGTGCCCGTTCGTTGAAAGGTGCCGAGTAATTTCTTATTTTCGTCGACTAGTGGAATATCCGCGAGAGACTATCGGCGCTACTTTCGCGTCGTAGGCGTCGGATCGAACGAATCGCGGGGTTCTCGAAGCCGTTGCCGTACGCAGCGTCGCGTTCTCCCCGCGCAACAATTATAGGAGAGAAAAGAGCGGTTACGTGGTACGGGGAACGCGAAAAGCGGGCACCCGAGACAGGAGCGCGGAACCAGCAAGAGGAAGAAGAAGAGGAGGCGGAGAAGGGGAATCGGAAGAAGAAAGAATTAGGTAAGCCGCAGGGAGGCTGCTTCAGGGGAATAATAATGGAGCGAGCGTTGTATATTTTTTTATATTCGATGCGTCATATTTTCCGAGCCTCGAGACGCATGGGGCTCGAGGAGCACGATATTGAAAAAAAGAGTGCCACTTCTGACGGGTGCGCTCTCCGACCTCGGCCGCCTCCACCGCCTCCACCGCCGCCACAGCAGGGGGATCGGGGGGTTTAGAGGGAGAGCGTGGTGACGCGTGTGGGTGGTTGCGGAGAATGGGAGACCGCGGAAATGGTACGTGCTGGGGTGACTCGACTCGACTCAACCCGACACGACTCGACTCGACTCGACTCGACTCGGATCCAGAAACCCGAAGAGAGAGAGAGAGAGAGAGAGAAAGTGGGAGAGGGGGGAGTGCCTGTTTGGTATCGAGGGACAGAGAATCGAGAAGAGTAGAACGGACTGAGAAATTGAGCAAAGCGCCCGTGGAGTGAGAAACCGGGGAGGAAGGGATCCTGTACGAGGAAAGAGAGAATCACAGAAACACACACACACACACATGCAGAGAGAGAAAAAGAGACAGGGGAGAGAGGGAGAGAGAAAGCGCATACACGCGCACAGACGGAAAAGGGAGAGAAAGACAGGAGAGGTTCGCGTTGGCAGACTTCACGCACAATTAATTTCCTGAATAATTCCTAATCGAAGGCGAAACCGAACGAGGCGTGGATGGTGGTTATGCTACCGATGAAGCGACAGCTGGCACTTCCAACCACGCTCTCCACCCACAGCTTCCACGTCTTCCTTGATAATTATGTGTACGTTAATTAATTGACGAATTATTATTCCAACTACGACAACCGGGAATTTCAAGACGAGAACTCGATTATCTACTCGCTCGCTTGCTTCGTCGTCGAGCCCGTATCGGAGCTCGGCGTTTTTCGCATTGTCACCCCTCGTATCGGACGTCGAGTTTCAAAGAACCTCGAAGAATAATTAGACTCGAGTGTCCGGTATTCAAATTCTAGTTCCGCTTCGACCGGCGGGTTTAACGCGTGCGAGACTATCGCGGATGAGCACAATACGAAACGCGACGAATCGCGGTACTGCGCTACCACGAACGGTTATTATTTTTCTTTTTCTATTTCTTTCCCGCTTTTTCATGTTTTCCATTTTGTTCGTTGACAAGCAATTCTTCGACGACACGGCGCGCGAACGAACCCGCTCGACCAACTTGCCAGGATCGCACTTTTCTTCTCTGCAGTTCCCTACCGATACCCGCAGCCTCCACCTATCCAACTATTCACCGATCTACCCATCTCCTTTCTCTGTTCGGCCTATCGACAGCTCGGCGCATCAACGACAACCGCATACAGCGTCCCCTCCCTTCGGCCGTTCTGTCCCCATTGTCATAAACCATGGATGGGACCGTAAATCGACGGGAAAGCTGCAAGAACGTTCGATATATCAATCTACGTCGGCTCCTATTTGGTGGTAATTAATCACGTTCATATCCGAGGGCGTACTTAGCATCCCGAGAGGAGGAAGCATCGCGTCGGCTCGATGGTGAACGCTCTCGGGCCAACGCTTCGAAAGATTCCTCGAGTAGCCTACGCTAGAAACTAACCTTTCCAGATTTCTTTCCAGAGATCACAAGCTTTCGCGACCCGCGTTGTGCAGTTTTCACTGCCGAGGGTGTAGGCTGTGTCCTTTTGAAATTATTTTCCCAACAAGCGTTGCAGCTCGCTTCATCGGGAGTAGGAAGACGCATTGATATACATTGATGTAGTGCTCCGTTAATATAGTGGAGCAAGCTCGTGTTACAGTTCATTGTTCGCTAATTAGAAACGCGCCATTTTAACTCTTTGTGCTTCGATTTATTTTATGGTTACAGTGATTCGCATTTTTTTGTCGTTATTTCCTCGAAGAAAAAGACAATTTATATCTATATATACAGGGTGCGGCGCCAATTAGTCCTCACGTTTTATCAGCCCCTTCGGATGGTCGGACAGAAAAATGTTTCGTACCAAAGTTAATCGGTATTTAACCGACAAGAAATTGCAATTTTAAAAATTAAAAAAAAATCGATTTTCAACAAAAAAGTCAAGGTCGCTGTCATATCTTTTAATGGAACTGGGTATTTTTAACTTCGTAATATTGTAGGCAACGTCGAAACGAATTCGACGACCTGCTATACGATGACTTTCAGATGACCTTGAAAGATAATATCGCCATGAATCAATTGCCAGAATTTTTGAAATATTTATATGTAGGGAGTGTAGGGATGATACTGTACCAAATTACCGTACCGAATACCGCCGATTACTACGACGATAGTAACGGTAACGACGCGACGATCTGTTAAAAACAATATTATTGATTGCGGTTTTCAGAACAGATAAAATGTACGACGTGAATGATTCGAGACGAAAATTGTAAAATCTCAGACGGAGATTGAGACGTGATAAGTTGTGAAAAAAGTTTAATTTATTGTATCAGTTGTAATTTTTTGTATTAAATTATATATTTTTATATTTATCGTCTTTGATCCTACATTTTTATTGACAACAACAAAATTGAATTTTATTCCCATTTAAAAGAAACTAGTGACATCCATATTTAGTTGGCTTCGTACGAAACATGTGGCACGCAACAGTCTCGACGTAATAGTGGAAGGGATTACAACCGATCGGCTCAACAATTAAAAAAGTCATGGAACACCACAAGACGGACCGCTATCATGTATCACCCAACCCTTGACATAGTTACCTGCAACGCTCGCGAAAAGTTGAGAAAATAATTCGAAAAGGCTCACACCTAGGAAGCCTCAACAGCGTTTCTTTCTCTCGCGAGCGAGAAGGAACGAGCGAAAGAGAGACAGCGGACCTTGGGAACCTTTTAATCGGCGCTCGTCGATTTGATCGCCGAGGGAAGCACGGCACGTCGGTTGCAAGTTTATCGACGAGAAATCCGCGCCGTTCGAATCTGCGTATCGTCGGAAACGAGAAACGCCGGGAATCGTTTCTATCGATTCTCCACGGCTACGCGATTCCTTTTATTCCTCTCCGAGGTATTCTAGCCATTCGATATCAATTGCGCGTTCACGCTCCTCCACGAGCACAGCTGTTATACTTGCTCGCCACTTTATATCAATTTTACACGGAGTGGTCCTTTGTTCCCTCGAGCGATCAACCGCGGGCCACCACTTCCAGCGTGCCGTGCTAATTTTAGCCTCGTTTGACGCTTTATCCGCTAACCCGGCGTCCAAATCATTTCCGGAGTCATCGATACCAATTACGTTCAAACCTCGTCCGACCGAGGAATCCGTTCCCATCCTGTCGCAACGCTCTAAATATCCGACAAGTTCCAATGAGACTCGTGGTCCTTATACTTGATAAGTTTGTAGTACAGATACAAACCAATTGTGCCATTTACCAACAATATCACACAAAAGATTTTAAGTTTGGAAATAATAAGAGCTACGATAAACTGGTATAGAAAACTATGCAACAAGAAAAGCTCATTGGTCGATCTTATTGATCACGCTATAAAAGAGCTATAAAAGAGGGAACAACGGTGTTTCGCCGATACTTTTCCGGGAAACGACAAACGCCGGGATCGTGATGCAAGAAGACTAGGAACAAGAGTTTCGAACCGAGGGTACCGAATTCGCCCGAGCTCATTGGTCAGAATTCCAAACCGGGTTTCCGCGGCTTGTTCGTCTCGTTTAATGTTCAATAATTTTTACAAAACGAGCAGATCGTACGTATCACGACTTCGCGGTTACTCTGGCAGAGGAGTAACGTACATAAGATGTAATTGAAACTCGATAATGCTTCGCCTGAACTCGCAGAGGAGAGAAACGGACTATCGTGTAAGATTCACGTGTATTCGCAGAGGAAAGTACAACGGAACTACTTTTGAATTTCTCCGAACTGTGATGTTACCCGTTTCGAGGGGTAACCCCACCAGTTCCACGCACGGGAGCTCGTTTCGCGGGATCTAAACACGCTCCGCTGTTAGGGTGACGCGGGGGTCGCGGCGACAAACCTGACAATACAATAATCTTGTCTAACAAACGGAATTGAAAATGTAGTTGGGTAAATGATAAAATTGGCTGGGGTCGTTCGCGCCGGGCTAAAAACGGCAAAGGTTTCGAGATGAATATTTTCGCGGTTGGAAGGTAGAAGGCAGAAGGGAGAAGGAAAAAAGGCGAACGGTCAATCGGTGTTCGAGCGGATCGTCGTTGCGCCTCCGGGACAACGGCGGTGTCGTTGAAAAGCGTCTCGAAAGCGGGAAGCGTTTTTCCCCGTCCCACGGCCTATCTATCTCGGCGCTGCCACGAATTTTCTCCGGCTCTTTTCGCGCTGCATCCTCAACGATTTGTTCTGGCGCGCCTATCCGGGAGTGGCTCTATCTTTCTCCCGGCCGAAAACCGTCGCGCCAGCAGACCGGCGTGGCACCGCACCACGCCACGCCGCGCCGGAACGGGAAGAGAAAAGAGAGACGGACAGAGAAAGAGACGAAGAAAAGGAAGGGAGCCAGAGGGAGAGTCGGAGGTCCGCGTTTAAAATAATGCGAAGTCTCCTTTATTCCTATCTCCCTCCACCGCGAACGTTTCCGTGCGCCCTTCCCGATCCAGCCACTTCGTTCTCGACGCTTTTTTTTTTTTTTTTTATTTCGCGCTTTCTGCCACGGCCAATGAAAGAGCCACTTCGCCTTTTGTCGCGCTTCGACCGTACCCGAGACTCGTTACGCTCGCTTCGAACGACGTAGGGCGCGCGGATCCGCGTGATCGTGCCAGCCGCGTTTCGCCTGGTGAACTATACCGTGTACACCGTGTGCATCGAAACCCTAAAGCGAGAGCACGGCCGCGGATATCTTTCTCCGATCCTGTCGCGATCCAAGGGAAGCGAACAGAACCTGCCGTGGCATCTCGAATCGGCGAATCCAATAACGAACGCGGAGCCCGCGCGTCCGTTATATTTCGACGGTCTACGTCGACGATCCGTCTCGAATGGGCAGTCGATCGAACAATCGAGACGGAAACTAATCGCGGCAATTCGAGGAATTCGAAACATTTTTTCCAGCGTAACCGCGGTGGGCAGGGTGGTATGCGAGACGAGGCGTGGCGAGGGGGCCGGCGAGAGGTCGGGGCGCCGAGATAGAGGCGGAGGTGGTGGCAGTGGCGGCAGCGAAGGGGTAGGGCGGAGCGCTTGGACGATTTTGAAAAAAAAATCCATTTCGCGATAGAGCCGTCGCGGAATAGATACGGGACGCGCGCGGCGCCAGCGTAGGTCCTATACCGTCGAGGGTATAGGTAGGTTATAGGTTGTAGGGTGTAGGGTGTAGTGTGTAGGGTATAGGGTAGCCAGGATTGACGATACGAATCGGCTATCTGCAGGTCCGCGGCGGGTAGGCTGCCGGAGGGGAGGGGGAGGGCAGCTGGCAGGCAGGCTGGAAGGGCGGAAGGGTGGAAGGGGTTGGAACAGGGTGGAGGATGTGGGGCAGCAGCAGCAGCAGCAGGAGCAGGAGGAGGAGGAGGTGGAGGAGGAGGAGGAGGAGGAGGAGGAGGAGGAGGAAGAGGAGGTGGAGGAAGAGGAGGTGGAGGAGTAGGAGGAGGTGGAGGAGGAGAGGCAGCTAGCGTGTGGAGCCGTGATGTGTGCGCGTACGCGTATACGAATCCGCGAAAGGCACACACCCGGAGAATAACGCGTACCTACGCGCGGGGCTGCACGTGCGTGAAGTTACACGTGGCTGGGTGGGTATCTCCGATATTTATGGGCAATATTTCCGATTCAGCTGCCGCTATCGAAGCCCTTACCAGTTCAACATGTCCGCAATAAAAAACTGGATAAAATTATATCCGCATCTCGCCACGGTTTCGACTCGCTGAAACTCGTCAAAAGTTATGGAGCGGCGGGGATACGAGGAATTCTATTCTACTGCCTCTCTCTCCCCAATTTTTTCCCTCCCTTTTTTTATATTTTGCGCGAGACTCCGCTGCGCGCGAATCGATCGATTTCGTGCCGATAAAGCGGCCGTTTCTACTCGCCGCGAGGCCGCTTTTCTCTCTCTCGCTCTCTATATCTCGCTCTCTCTCCCCCTCTGTCCCCTTTCGCGTTCCGCTCCAAGGGAAAATCCCGCGTCGCCGAGATAATTCCGACAGCGAGAGAAACTTTTGTGTTTCCGGTGGTTTCCGGCGATTCGAACCGCTTTTTCGGCGGAGGCTAGTCCGTTTCGTGCGGCTATACCGTCGGTGACACCTCGGTGATAGCGTTGACAGCTCGGAGCAAGCCTAGGGATGAGCAAAGTCGTAAATTAAACTCGAAGAATCCGCATCGATCGAGATCGCGGCGTTTGTTTCGACGCGTTCGCGCCCGAGTTCGGGTTACTCGGGCGGCAACTTTGATCCCGTGTCAACTAGACTGCAGATTTTAAGGGGAACAGGTACGATTTCGAAAAGCAGAATGATCAACAGAGTTTACGAGTATAAACGAAGGGAAAGAAAGAAACCGCGCATGCGAATACTGATCTACATGGGACCTTCCGTCCCCGAAGCGTTACGACGAGCACGATTGCTCGAGTCTCGAGCCAACGATAGAACGAAATCGAAATAAACACGCATCTTCGAACAGTCTCGAAGAAACGAAACGAACCGCACCGCCCACGATCTTGACGAAGAACGCGCACCGACCGAGTTTCGGACGTAACAAATTCCAATTTGTTCGAGGGTTGGGTGCGCCGCTAAGCCCGCGACCAACCAGAGAAACACGCGTATAATATATTACGAAAGTTTGCGGCGATGCTCGGATGCGAGGACCGAACGCTATATTATTCGAAAGTTTTCCACTCCACGAAAAATTCTTAACTTATGGATTTCGAGCTCGAGAAACTACGCTGTTGTGCCTCCCTCGCCCCTCCGGCGTCCCTTCGGCCACGGCCTCAGCCTCGCGATACACGGACGCGGGATAAAACACACGCTCGGTCGTGCACACGAACGCGCACCCACCGCTTTCTTCATCCGTCGTTTCGCGAGTTTGCGAGAGCGCCGCGAAAAAGATCGATTCGACGTCGAGACGGTTTCGCGGAAGTCTGTCGCGTTTGTTCCTCTGCCGGTTCCCGACCGCAGCGCCACCGCCCTCCTCCTGAGTCTACGAGTCGAATTCCGTTTCTTTCGCGTCGGGACCCGCGTGTATTCCTTCGCGAGGGTAAGTAAACGCAATAAAAAAAATGCGGCGTCGAGTTGCGACGATTTTCCCCGTGCGTGAGGGAAAACGCGAACGAGAACGCGAACGGGAACGCGAACGGGAACGCGAACGGTTCGGAAGACGGGCGCGCGGAATCAATGGCGAAGAAAGGGGAGAAGAAGGAGATGGTGAATCGCGGAGCGGTAGAGACGGATAGAGAACCGGGGTCCAAGAAGCGAAACGAGGACGTAGGGAAGAGTGACGCGGGAGGGTTGGGAGAGGCGAAGGCGGAGACGAGGAGGTGCAGCGAGAGAGAAATCGCGGGGACGGGAGCGGCGGAAAAACTTTTTAAATTCGAGACAAAATGCTAAAAGTTCCCCGAGGCCATGCATACGAAGCGGGAACCAGCGAGAAAAAGAACCGTGGACGGGGCGAGTGGAGGCCGGGGGAGGCGGCGACCATTAACATAAAACAGAATGTGGGAAAAGCAAATATTGTGATAAAAAATAATAATAATAGGAGGCCGAGCGGAGAGTACGGAAAAGGAACGAGGGTACAGATGGGTAGGAGGGTGCGCCCAACCCCTGGGGACGAAGCGGAACGAAGGATACTTCGGCTCCGCGAATACCGTCGTTCTCTCTTTCTCTCCTCTCCTCTTTTGACCCCTGCCCCACCTCCGGCACCGCCGCCCCTCGCCCTCCCGTCACCGTCTGGCTGCTCGTATAAATACAAGTATACGCTTGGAGTTTTCCTCGGGCATTTATGAAACTCGTTCGGCTAGAACTAACTCTAATAATCGTTGAAACTAATGCTCTCTTTCGAGTACGTGTGCCACCAATACCAGCCGCCTCCTTCGCCGGCAACCTTCGACCTTCCGAGTCCTCGACGCCTCCGGCCTCCACCTTCCTGGACGCGGAACGCAGCTCGCGAGGAACACGCGTTGCGTTTCATCGAAATTTTCCGTGGTCGCAGCGAATCTCGAGATTCACGAATAACGAACCGACCGGAAAAGAAAATGAACGGCCAAAAAATGGAAAAGCGTGGACGGACGGCGAAGATCAAACGTTAGGGCGGAGGGTCGAGGACCGAGGACCGAGGCGAGGAAGAAAGAACGGAACGAGGAAGGGAACCCAGCGGCGTAAACCGTAACGATAACGATTATAGGCGCAGTTACCCTGGGACGTCCTTTCTTAACGATTACGCCGTTGAAAATTATTACGCGCAATAACGCTCTGTCGTTATTACTGTTATTGTTATTATTATTGCTATTATTACGAACGTTATTATTACCGTTATTATTGCCGGCGCTATTACTATTATTTATATTATTATTATTTTTATCATTATTGCTATTGTTATTATTATCATTCCACGAGCACGACGAAACCTACGATCCGGAGAGCGTAGTTTCAGAAATTCAAGCGATATCTTCCACCCTCCCGCCGCTTCCTCCTTCTCTCTCTCTCTCTCTCCCTCTCTCTCTTCGGTGGCTCGAAATTACTTTCGCCGATTGCAGGAGAGCTCGAGATCCGAGAGATTTCCGCGTCGCCGTCGACAGCCGAGACAAGCGCGGTGAAGACGAATCGTTTTCAACGAATTCGCGATTAAATCCGCGGCAATCGACAGGCGTACGCGCGGCGGGTCTTCCGGAAGGATCTGTCAGCTCGGAAGACCCGTCCGCCCGTGGAAACCCTTTTTTTTTTCGCTCGCGCGGATCGTCCGACGGAATTTTAGCCGTCGATCTTGTTCGCGAGCCTCGTTAGCCGACGGCTAAACGCGTTCCCGACGTTTCGCGGTCGACGATCGACGGAAAATACTGGTCCTTCGGGCTGCAAGGGAGAAACGACGTGATCGAGGGTGGACGCGGCCATCGATTCGTACGAGGTTCCTACCCCTATCTATATCGGATACCCTATATCCCCTTTGGCCGCGCGTCGAGAGGCTTCTGCCTCGAGATCGAAAACACGAGCCGAAATATGCTCGCGAAACCGAGCAACACCGGAAACCAAAGGTCGGAACGAATAATTGCCTGTGCAATCGGGATTCGCCGCGGACGAACATCGTTTCTATCGTCTTATTGTTAGCCGTCGCGTCGTGTTTACGTCAGCGCCGACGTTTGTCTCGTAATAAGCTGCTCATCGATTATTCGCAAGGCAAACAACCGCTCGCGGATGCGTCGACTCGGACACGTTTTGAAAAGAAGAGCGCTGGAAAAACGCTGCGAACACCGAGGAAACGTTATCGCGCGTCTTTGACTCGTTCCGTTTAAACTTTTCGGGGAAGAACTGCCAGTCAATCGATAACATTAGGTTCACTACATACTAGAATTTCTGAAAAATTCTCTGCATCCGTTGCATGAAACAGGAGCCACTTACGAGTTCTTTATTTAATAAGTTTAGTATGTTCAAAGTAATATATTGTAGGAAATAGCGCTTGTCGGATATTGCGCGGGGCCCAACGCGGGGCAACGTGATCCGTCACGGCCCTGTAGCCGTCGCTGAGGAAATTGTGCGATAGTATGTGTGTAAAACATTAGAGTGCGAGAAGGATGACGATCGGTGGAGCGGGAAATGCGATTAAATATTAAATATACATATAACATAGCATTACGGAACAATCCCCACAATATCATACTCTTCGATATTTTTAATCTTTCTACTGCTTCGGATTGAAATTCAGCCTACCCTCTCCTAAGTCTGCGCATACCTTAGCTGACTTTACATAACTTTTCCAACTGTTTCGTTCGATGGAAACGACGAGTAGAAACGTTCGTTTTACGTTTGCTTGAAATTAAATAATAGCTGTTCCGCTATGAGCGATAAACAGACGACCTAGATAATTTTACAAAATTGATGAACGAAGCTGCGAATGGTTCCAGGCATCGACGACCGTGTGTAATCGTCGCAACGGTCCGCTATTCGAGGGTTAAACAGAATAACGAGAGTCTACGTAGTCATCTAGTCGCCGGCCAATGGGAAATACTGTCCGCCTCTCGATGGTACTGTTTTTCGTTCACAGCCGCGCGATGTTATCCAGTCTCCGGGCAATAGGAAATATACATAGATTCGGACCGTTGGACAGTGACGTAACTGCTAACAGGAGCGGTCATCTACTTTGCAGGATCTCGGTGAGCACCGTAACCGTTTAGAACGAAGCTGATAGACGAATTCCGGGACTGATTCGAAGGTAATAGTTTTTGGGGGATTTACGGCGCCGGGCGATGCTTCTAAGCGGAGAATATCGAAAGCTTTCCAAGTCCGCGACCCGAGAACGGAAAACATCGACGATCGCAAACGGTTTGCCCATTTTCAGCAATTTCCGATTCGTAAATTGCTCGGCCAGGGCGGCGCTCGCGTTCCAGGAGACAAACTAGTTTTGTCCCCGCAATTCGCGCACGGTTACACAAACGCGCGCGCGCGCGCGCGCGCGAATACAGACGAACATAGAGAAACAGGGAGAGAGTTCATGTTCCGAGGTAGAGGAAAAGAGTTAGGAGACAGGTCGACCGACAAACCATATTTCATCGAATATGATAATTATAGCTGTTACCGCTAGGATCAAGCGATTTCTTTGTCGTCGGCGTATAACCGCTTCGGCGAAAGCGTTTCGGTCAATCTAAATCTCCATCTAATCAATATAGGTACCGGTGCCGGCGGTTTATACTCGTGTTCGTGCTCGTGTTCGTGGTCTTTGCTCGCAGTCGTACCTGCTCGCGTTCCGCGGATTTCTTTATTCTCCGGGTCTCGTTATCGCTCCATTTTTATCGGAACACCACGGCCAACTACACGGAATCGCAAGTTGTTGGCAAGTACTCCGAGATGTATCTCGCATCGAGGAACCTGCCGGCGAAAAGATCTCGAAGAAACGATAGTTCTACCAACACCGTGTCGTTGCATGCAACGTTGCATCGTGTCTGGTTACGCGCACGTTACATTAATACGCACGAGCATCGACTAACTTAATTACGCGTAAGTCGCTGCGGACGATAATACCTTGCACTCGTTCATTCGCGCGTCTAATTACCTGCAACGAGCATCGCATCGCATCGCAAACTTAACGCGATAATCGGCCCGACGAATATTTGAGCACGGTTTAATCGTCGTTGTTTATCGAGCCTCCGCCGCGTCCTCGTCGTTTTACAGCCCGCGCGATTAGAAGAAGTACGAATGAACGTGGAACGCGAGAGAGAGAGAGACGAAAAACGAGAGAGATCGCAACCCTCGTTTCGAGATGCGCCGGGGAATCTCGTTGGCTCGCGGGGTCCGTGGCGCGAGTACGCTAGCACCACCGCGACCCTATGAATATTTAGATATTTCCGTACAATGTAGTAATTTAATGAATCGTAAACGCAACTATACGAAACGGTTGCCGCAGCGATGAGCCATCGCCGCCTTTATGGTCGCGTCATTCGACTCTGCGAGCCGAGCCGAGCCGAGCCGTGCCGCGCGCCGTAAAAATATGAATCGGTGCGCGAATCGATCGCGATGTTAAATAGAATAATTATTATACGAATGTTTATGCACGTGCGCCGATATTATTGTTGCTCGCCGCTTTAATGACACGTAAATGGAACCATCCGAGCAATTTCAACGGATCGTCGACGCGTCAAACGCAATCAACCATTACAGAAATATTTATCTTCTCCTTGCCGTCGGTGCGCATCCCTTTGTCTAGCGCGACTCTTTTCGCATCCAGTCGCGCGGAATACCGCGAGCTCAGATTTTTCACGGATCCGAAACGAACAAATTCTTTCGTGTACTCGGTCCAAAAATATGCGGGCCGATTCTCTCGCTAGAGATCCCGGAAGCGGTAGCCGCCCGATTGGCATTGTTGGCAAACCAACAAAACCGATTTCGTTTCTACGCGTATCGTCCGTGCTAAGCGTTCGAGGTTTTTGCTCAACTACTTGCCCTATTTATTAGCGAGTTTGAGTTTTTAATCAATTTCTATTTCTATGTTATGGACATGTATTCCTTAGCGTTAGAGTTGCAGGCTGTCAACCGATCAAAAATTGTAAGCGATGGCCGGAATAGATGCGGTAGATTAAATGTTTAAATGCTGTTAACGGTGTAAAATAATTTAATGTTGGATACAATTATAACACGTCTTTCTCCAACGTCGGGCCACACGAGACTCTCTTGTCTAAATGCTCGCACATCGGTCATGAAAAAAAAACCACTCGTTCATTTAAAAACGCTCGTCTGTTCAGTGACGTCACAGCAATCGATATTGCCTTCGTCATATGGGATTCGGTGAAACATATGATCGGCATGACAGCCTACAGTGTTTAAGTTTTAGATATAGTTATTTGTAAGCTTTTAGATAAGGTAGAGTAAGTTAAAGTTAGAAGTTAAGGATAGGATAAGGAAGAAGAATGTAGAGGTAAATGAGGAGTTATGGATGAGAATTGCAACCCCATGGGGAGACAATAAAATACTACTATGTATTCCTTAGCGAAAATATAGAAATACAATCGATGGACTACGGATTTGTATGTAAAATAAAAATTGCCCTTATCAATTACGACACACTGGAGCGAAATAGGCATTTCGTTTTTATTCGAATAATTCCAACAAGCAGAACATAATAGATTGGCGGTCTTAAATCATTTTAATCTTTCTACTTTTTTAAGTTGCACCGAACCATTTTTGCCATCGATGCATCAAATCCGCAATCTAACAATCGATACGAGTCTTCTCTCTCTTGTAAAGAACCATAAACGGCCAAGGAGATATATAATCACTGTAAATGTAAAGAAAATCCCAGAGCAGTTAGACTACGAATTTTCGAGCATTTACCGTGCAGGTAATAGTATTTTCTATTAGTTCTCTAGTATCTGCGTTCCTCTTTCTCTCTCTCTCTCTCTCTCTCTCTCTCTCTCTCTCTCTCTCTCTCTGTGTGTGTCTCTAGTAGATACGATTCGACACGAATCGAGCGCCACAATTTGTTTGGTATCGTAGCGATGGCCAATTTCTTTGGGAGCTGCTCGGGGCTACTAGGCTGAAGTGTTGGACGGATCGCGAACCAATTAGTATAGCGTTTTGGAGTCGGTAAAAGGCAGTAATTGTTCAGATGTAAACCGATATCTGGTTCTCGCAGCACAGTGGTACGAACAGAACGCGTTTCCATTCTCGACGCGCGGAGGTTCTCGCTTTTCCAACCGTGTGACTTCTCTCTCGTTTCCGTAGGTATGCGTTGGTCCGCGCGACACAAGGGCCGAGAGAGAAAGGGTGAGAGCGCAACGTATCCAGTTCAGGACGATCCCTACCAAAGGGGATTTTGCTGGCGGAAAACACAACGATCGTTCTCTCTCTCTCTCTCTCTCTCTCTCTCTCTCTCTCTCTCTCTTTGATTCTCGTTGGTACGTCAACCCTTGTCGCGCCGTGTCGCGTCGCGTTTCCAGTTAAAACGGCCGAGTACTCGTGTTTAGATATCGTTAAACCGCATTTTCGACACTACCATTATGTAAAGCACGTGGTGGAGGCCGATAAGTCGAACAATGGCGCGAGTTCGCGCCGAACGGGACAGGTTAGGGACTTTTCGACCGTCATTTCGTCTGCTCTTTCGAGCAATTTCCGATCGCGCTCTCCATTCTTTGCGTTCTGCGACTCTCCCACCCTCTCCCTCTCTTTCTCTCTCTCTCTCTCGCTCTCGCTCTCTCGTACCGTTGCGCTCTTTGTCTCCTGTTATATCAGCTAGCGCGCGTTCTTTTCCATTTTTCTCTTTCCCTGTTTAGCTCGGGCATCCTTCCCGAACGAAAGGGAAACTTTATCGTTGACAAACTAAAAGAAGTTGGCTGCCGCATTCGTCCCGTTGCTTAATTATCCCACCCCTGCACGAGGGACAGAGAGAGAGAGAGAGAGAGAGAGAGAGAGAGAAAGAGAGAGGGACTCGACCGACCACTACGCCACGAAACGTAATTAGTACCTCATTGAAAAAGAGAACTTTTTATCCGTCCGTGATACCGCGCGATTAAAACGGGTTCGTTAAGCTCCGTCTCTGTCGGACAGTCGGGCCACCACCACTGCAGACTAGTCTCCATCGGTCTGCGCGCGGCACAAAATAATACTTTTTATTACCGCGATCTTTACGATCCGTACTGTATCGAGTATAAAAAAGATAATAAAGGAAGACGCGCGTGGATAATGGCTGGTATTATGCGCGTATTACTCGGCGCATTACCATTTTTATTGCCGACTTTTTTTACGATCTACTTCTCTTACGAGTTAGCGTACGCTCGATCGGTGGACACGTTGATCAAGGTCGCTCTCCTAGCTCCTCTCTAAACGCCCTCTCTCTTTCTCGCTACCTTTCCAAAATATTACCCGACTTCTCGCTCTCTCTCTCTCTCTCGCGACCTTCTCGAGACTCGACCCTGTCTCTCTCGCCAAAGAGGCAGTCGGGTTCCCGTAGAAAATGCTCGGAGGTTACAAATTCTCGTATAATCGATTATAAAATGTAATGCGCGCAACAGTCTGGAACACATACTTTCGTTACACGCCTCGCCAACAAGATTCACAAGATCGAAACAAGATGCAAGACGCGATTGCCACGTAGCTGCCGTGTTGTTCGAAGAATTGTTCGCTTTCGATCCGGCTCCGGTCGGTTTCGCGTTTCCCGCGTTCGCGCGGCAACAATCTTATCTCTCTCGGCGTATTTGCCGTTTCGCGGATCAAATTCCGCGCGCGACTCCTCTCGCGGAATTCTTGTCGACAGTTTCCGGCTTTGGTCGACGACCGGTGCTGCGGCTAGGTATCGTCGCAGAAACGCCGCGGATCGCGGATCGCGAATCGCGTATCGCGGTTCCGGAGCACAGACGCACCGACGGCCGTCGGTATTCTCGATATAAATTGAGGCAGAAGCGCGCAGACCCGGTATAAGTATAGTACCGATAAATCAGGCGTATCGACGTCTTGCATAGAATTGCAAATGAGCCGCTGCCATCTTTAAAATAAAAAGTTATAACTGTGCCCTCTCTCTCTCTCTCTCTCTCTCTCTCTCTCTCTCTCTCTCTCTCTCTCTCTTTCTCTCTCTTGTGCGCGCGCGTTGTCTCTCTCTTTCTCTAGCTCGCGTGTGGTTGTAAGTTTCGTCGGAGCGCGCGGTTTTAAACGCGTGTACGTGAAAGAGTCGACTGGTAGGCGTGCGAGCACGTCCATGAATGCGTTCTGCTGAGACGAGGGAGAGGAGCAAAGGCACATGGAAAGAGAGAAAGAGAGAACCGGTGAGGCAGAGAGAGAGAGAGAGAGAGAACGAGACGGGCAGATACGGGGTTGTCCGTGTGCGCGCGTGTACGTGTGTATGCGGGAGAGCGGCTAGTGTGCGAGTAATACATACGATCTCCGGACAAGCAAGGAGAAAGAACTTAAAATGAATAATGTATCGTATATTTAATTCTATATATAAGTACCCCTCGCGCGTACCAACACAGCGGAACCGCGAGCGGCGCGCGCGTACTTGCGAACGTACAAGCGTACAAGCGTACGAGCGTTACCAAAGACGTAGGTGTCCCGAGCTGTCTCTCCGTCCTGCTCTCCTCGCGGAGAGCCGCGTTCTCTCTCTCCTCGTCGGTTCGAGTATTTGTCTCTGTTCCGCGGTCGCTGTACAGCTCTCCGTATACACGAAGCCGTGCGCGTGTGTACAAGCTCTCTCTTTCTCTCTCTCTATCTATCCATCTATATGTATATCTCTCTTTTTAGCTCTCTCGGCCCTGTGCTTCTCTCCGACGAGAATGAAGTAGCGTATTTTCTACACGGAGGTCGTGACGAATCGACTTTCCAGCCGACGACCAGAACAAAACCAAAATATTTTACCTGGGGCGCGCCTCGAGAGGAATAACAGCCTGCTCGAGAATAACTATCATTAAATTATTATCGATCGATAAGCGCCTCGTTATTGCCGGCCCGAGATTCCTTTTAATCCGCCGGATGAAGTTCCTCGCCGGTGAAAAAGCGCCGGGAGTAGGTACGAGGACCGATCTTCACCCTTCTCCCTTCCTTTTTTTTTTTTTACTTACTCGCCGGAAAATTACCCTCGTTAAGACGCTGCCCGATCGCGTTGACAGGCAATCATTAATTAGTCTTGTTCGCGATCGACCGGTCGACAGCCGACAAGCGACAAGCGTTGTCCTAAACGCCTCGGCGCTCGTCGCGACGCGACAAAACGTTGGATCATCTTCGCTTTGTCCAATCAATCGACGAGCATAGGCCGATCACCGTCCGGTGTAACAGACGTTTTTAACTTCGCTGTTATACTTTTTATAGAGGCTATCCGAAGCTGAAACGTATACCGCCGTAAGCTTCGCGTTCGTTAACGAATCGGACAGTCTGAGAACGCTCGTACGCGTTCGTACGCGATTTTCGCGACTCCCTTCGATCATCACCGAACGATCACGCCCTTCGTTCTTTCTTAGTTTTCCGATTGTTCTGTGTCAAGGTAAAACAAGGTTTGTACTTTGTAGAAAACTCCACACCCTCGAGATATCGGAAAATACCTGATTCCCCTCCCCGACTCTTTTACGACATGCCGTCTTCCTTCAGGTATGAAGGTACGGACCGCCGCCGACGCGTTTGGACACGTTTCTCCAGTTCTAATTGTGCGCCCGTCTTGTAGACACCTTCGACAAGCTCTTCCGTATTAAACTATATATTTCTTCCACCGCATTAAAATATAATTATTTACACATAACCTCTCAACATTCAGCCTTTCGACTCGACCGTCGCGTCTTCCACCTTGGCCACCGTCCCACCTCCGCAACGTTTTCTCTTTTTTCTCGCGACGTTCCTCGCAGCCCGCCTATGCACGCGCGTCATTGCGAGGCGACCATGATTACCGCAATGAATCGCCGCGCGCGTTTATTAATAATGTCGTATGGTTCGACGTTTTGCATTCGCTTCCAAGGATACAGCGATCTCTCGCGCGCGATATTTCTATAGTATACTATTCTTTTCTCGTAACGCCGATGTTCTCCGTAATTTGCCCACGCAGACGTTTGGCAAAATAGTTCTACCCAGCGGCGACAGGGCGTAAACGATTTATCGATTTATCGAATCATTAGCATCTGCGTTTAGCGTTCGATCTTTCGGGTTGGTTTTCCAATTTTCGTTCGCAATCGTACCATAGTTTCCAACGTACCGCTACGTCCGCGTAGGGGAACGCGAGCAGAACGCGAAACCCAGAGAGATCCAGGCAGACGATACTTTATTCTCGATTCTCGATCCTCGAAACGATCCCTTGGAGGTCACGAAGGAATCGCGAATGAGAACCGCTTTGTTTCATTCGATACAGAGAAGCTTGTCTCGCCGTACGGTCGGCACGAGTTGGCGCGTGACGTAACAATATAAACACGAGCCGCGCATTAACAAATTCCATTTAATCTTATCGTTATACAATAAATATTGATACGAAACTTTGACTGCGCTATCGTCTCCCCAGGCCGGCGATGCTACACGTAAAATAATGTAATTCGCCTAATCTCCATCTAGCGGAGAGCGACCGTGAAGCCGGAGCGTGAGCCTTATCTTAACGAAATAACTGCGCAATTAGTTCGCCACGGCTCTACCGAAACTTATTGTTCGCGTAACGAGCTTGTTCCGCGGCGTCTCTCGCGTCTCGCTCCGTATCTTCTCGCCTCGTTCTTTTGCCAGCCGGAGAAGAGATCCGTGGTCGTTTCGCGATCCAACGGAGGATCGACGCTCCGCGGAACTCCGCGTACGCGTTAGGCGATTCTTTCGAGGAGAGGGGACCGATTCGGCGCATACGACAGCCGGCTATTATATTCGAACGTTTCATTATCCGTCAGCAATATTATGCCAACGCACGATACAATTACATCGGAAGCGTGTGTCGTTTCACGCCCGAGTAACCTTGACGGATATTTTTCCATTGCCAGTCGGCCGATCGCGGTGCGAATTTCGTTCTCCGAACGAGAAGGAACCAACCATCGAGTCGTTGGACGCCGGATAAAGATAAAAGATCGTTGAGACATGGCGCAGGTAGCATCCGATGCTCGAACCGTCTCAATCGCGGTTATACAGCCCGGACAGCTGCGGATCACGCGCCCGTCGCGTGTCGGTGACAAAGACACCACTCTGAGAAAGCTATCTTTTTCTATCGCCACTCCTACACGCATTCTTTACATTCATTATCATTTTTTTTCTCTATATCCGCTAGCTTTCAAATTACTCAAACGAACGTCGCTCCGCGAACGTGGATAGTTTGGGCTGAATTCTAGATATGCAAAGTTTCGTCGAAATCGGACGTTCGTGTCCCTCCGTCTTCGGAACACGCCTGCGAACAACAAGCAAACCGCTTGTAACGCACAGAACTCTGTGTTACGTATTAACCAAGGCATTTCTTCCGACTTAGAATGTTGTCCATTGTACATGATTTATTTCCTTTTATGCGTATGACGTTTATTGCTGTTATTTGTACTTGCAACGGTTAAATTGTTATCAACATCTTAGATACGAACATACTGCAGTAAAAAATCATTTTACATAATAGTGTGGCAATTTTTAATGGCGCCTTCGAGTCGCCATGCGAGTGCCAAGGGTTAAGATATTTGCGTTATCAAACGTTTGACAAGCTCGATCCAACTAGCTCCACGGTATGAAGTTATCGACGAGCGTTTGCTGTCGCGAATAAGGGAGAAAGTACCTATACCATCCCGTTGGCGAGCTATAGCATATCGGAGAAAGAGAGAGAGTGCCTAGCGGCGGACGAAGAATCGAGCGAAACGACTCCGAGGCTCGGGATAAGTAAAACGTGCGACGCCGCGCCGCCTCTAGGTCGGTTGAGAGCCGCTGCATTAATAATATACGATAGCCGTAATGGCATCGGGCGTATACGAACGTATATATTGTATAATAACTTCCAAGGCCATATAAACGTTTATTATTTACCGCGTAACGTAATGGCGAACGGGTCCCCGCTTCTCAGTGACCGTTATTAAAAATAATACTGTAACGTTCCTGACGCGAGCTTCCCCTTATCCGCCCACGCGTCCTGGCACGAAATTATTGCCTCATGGATTTTCAACGCGAGAGTAATTGTCCGAGCTCGTCGGGCCGGTCCGACGAAAACTAAGCCTGTCGTTCTCTGTTGCTCGGTTCGCCTCGGTTTGCCTGGGTTTGCCTCGCTTGCTCGCAGGCGAACGGCCGCAGCAAACGAGGACGCGGTCCCCCTTCGCGAATCGACCCGCGCCAAACCGCTCCTGCAAAATGTTTTTTTACGCCGGACGACCGAAATAGCCTGCTAATCGGACAAATGCAGCGACGTCGAAGACGTTCCGTACAGTAAATTATTGAGGCCTCGGTTAATTCCGTACTAGCGTTAGCGCATTAACGTGGTAGGCAAACGTTTCGACATTCGCGATGCATTAAAGATCAACGGCCAAAAATATCACCCGAAGAATTGCACCCGTTTTGGTCCGCCAGGAAAAACAGGCCGCGGAACACTGGTTCAACGACTCTTCGTACGGCCGTTGAAGGCACCGGCACACGACACCACGCCGAATCTTTCCTCGGTCATGGTGTCGGTTCGAGCGATCGAACACCGCGGAGCGTCGGAGTAAAGACGTCGCGCGGTGCGGCGAAGGTCGTACAGACATTCCATTAGCCGTTCGACCCGTGGAACGCCTCGGGAAATTAGCGATTCGCAACACGTCTCGCTTTTGGGGCGACCAATTGTAGGATCTTAGGAAAAATGAGGAATTCCGCGCCGGGAATCGAACCCGGGACCCTCGCGGTTGTAGCTGATCAACTCTTACGCATACCCACGGAACCCTCCTACTTTTCCTAACCTCCATACAGTATTTGGTCTGGGAGGTCCTGATCCCACAATTATATTAAAAAGGAAAATATAGATGTACATGAATTTTGTATCTTTGGCCAATTTTTCCTGCACAAACCAACAAATCTTCCGCAACCCTCAACGTTTATTCGCTGCATCGTCGCTATTCTAAGTTTTCTTTCTATTTAAATTGTTCGTGTCGTCTGTTATCGTGTATCGACGTGTATCGCCTTGCGACGTTATTAAAGTTGCTGAACGTGAAATTGTGTCATCCGCTCGATTCCAACCGTCATCACTCCCTCAGCGTTCAATTCTGCGCGGTCCCGGCATCAGGCTCTCGATTCTCGATCAAGCCGAAACAATCGCCATTACAATAATTGTGGGATTCCGATTACGATCTACTTCCACCACCGAGGAACGAGATTCCCCTTCTGGCTTCAAGGTCACGTGGCCCCCGGTTAGGTGCGTTGCCGAGCGTTCCGAGCGATCCCTCGTTGGTCCGAGTTGGCTCACCCATAGTCGTTTCATTTGCACGAATCAATAAAAATCTACGGGATAAAAGCTGGGAGATAAAAAATGGTTCGCAGTCGTGACCAACCGGAAAGCAGGGATCGCGGAGGGGTATAGAGAACGATACCGAACCAGAAGAGGAGGAGGAGGAGGAGGAGGAGGAGGATGTGGAGGAGGACGAGGAACAGGGCGAGCAGGGATAATCTGATTTTCAGCAACTTTATACGTTGCGCTTCGATTAAAATCCAGCCACCGTACAGGGCCAATACAGTTACGCTGCTTCCACCCCCTTTCTGCACGATAGCCGGCACTGTGGTTCCGCTTTCGAATTCTCCTTCGGAACCAGACACGAACGAGTCTCTTGGCTGCTGCGCGCTCGCACGCGCCCGATTTCGAAACCGAGCTGCAACGACAGCACCGCGCGGCGCGTTTCGGCTCCGTTCCGTTCCGTTACGGACATCTCGTTTGTCACAAACGCACTCGCCGCGATTGTATTCCCACCGAAAAGAGAATCAGAGTCCGCGAAAAACGGAAAAACCGCGATGCTGCAGTCGCGTTCTTCCGCAAACGTGTAAACCGAGGTTTCGAGTTTCCGAAAGCTTTTCGGTCGGGGCAAACCGTTCCGGTCGCCTCTTGTACGCGGTCGCGCCGCGGTCTCGGCACTATCCACGGGACATAATTTTGCGCGCGCGCGCGCGCGCGTCATCCCTTCGTCATCGTTCGACGACTAAAAGCGTCCGGCACGTCAGCGAGAGCTGCATTAAAATCGTAGCAGCACCTATTGCGGAGGCACCGACCAAGAAACGAGAGAGAATCGAGGGGGAGGTAGAGAGAGAGAGAAAGAGCGAGAGAGAGAGTGAGAGAAAGAAAGGCGAGGGAGAAGCGGAGAAGCTGAGGAGGAGGAAGAAAAGGCTGGAGCCGCGAGTACGTACGCGTTATTGAAACGCAAATCACGTTGCGCAACTCGCCGTTGCAGCGGGCCCGATTGGAATGTCTCGCATTAATAAAATATGAAGTATAAAAAGTTATTAAAAGGAGTAAAGAGGAATTTAATGTTTATTCATATCCGAGCGAAGCGGATGGACGAGCGGATAGATGACGGGCGGCGGTGTTGCGATTCTCGGTATATTAAAAATCGTAAATAACGAGGCTCGCTGCGCCCGTTTCGAGGCTCCGGCCGCCTTCGCGGTAAAATCTTTACGATTACGGCCGATTCTAATCCGGGAGCAGCAAACTCCGGCTCGCGGTTATGGCATTCCGCGAGGACTTTGTCGCAACGCGCGCGATAAATTGTGTCGACGCCTCGGAGATTTCGTGAGTCGAACGCGCAGGAGATTTCGAGACCTTTCCTCTCTCTCTCTCTCTCTCTCGCTCCCGTTCTCGGAGAGCAGCGCCTCTCGTTGTCGATTTCGCTCGGAAAGTTCGCGCCGCGAGACAAGAATGGTGGGAATGATTTACTCGCGTGCAAACAGCCTGACAGCTGGCTCCGTCGTTGCTTGTGTGCCATTGTCGCGTACTCACCTGTAACAGAAAGTAGAAGAGATCGATTAGGCGACGATTGTCGATGCGCGCTAACGAGCGGCAACCGCGCCGTCGTGGTCGCCCTTGCCGTCGCCAACGACAGCCTAGGATCGTTTCGCCTACGCGCTCGGAGACGCGAGCGAGCGAGCGAGCTCGAACTCGACCTCGAGGCATATTATATGTGTACAACATTGCGCAGAAATAATAAATTACTATGAATCGCGAACGGACGTAAATACGTATTAACGCAATTAGGTGTTACGCGTAGAAATCGATTTCTCCACGAGCGGCCATCGCGCAACGGAATCGGTTTCACCGGCCCTCGGAGCGGTGCCGTATTTCGTAATACCGGCGTAAGTTTTTCCTTGGCGGTTTTTTTCTCTACCAGCCGAGCTTCATTATTATTTTCCATGATCTCGAAACGCGACGATTAGGAAATCGATGAATAATGCTCGGCGCGAGTATATTATCATCGATCGGCTCGACGACACGCAGGAATTTGCGTTCTCCCGTTGAACCTTCGGCTCTCTAGCACCGTCGCGCGGTCGTTCGACCGTCGACTCGACGAAATCGCCGATGGAAACGCGCATGTATGGCCACATCGTCACCGAGCGATGTTGCTTCGACAAATGATTGACATCTTGCGAACCACGAGTCGCTAACCGTTTCACAGCGTCAACGATCGTGAGGCATTGTTGCGTGTCGTTATATTAAAATAAGAGAAAGCTAGAGATTTCTTTTCCTTCGGCAGGATATTCGTTGCGGTCGAAATAAAACGAAGATATTATTATTCTTGGTAGCAGCAATTCGGTTACTCTCCCCGATTTTGCAAACGACCACGGTATGGAAATCGTTCGATGCGAATTCCACGATTCGCGCAAGCACAAGTACGAATCTGTCGGCAATCGATATTAATTTAGGGAACATGTCGGTAAAACGTAAAGAGGAGCTGTTTTGTTTAAATCGACGAACAAGCAAGCAAACAATGTGAAGGCAGGCAAGAAGACGAACAGAATAACGTAAAAGCGCAGAGCGAGCGGACATATTTGAAAATAAAGTCTTTGCAATATTAAAAGAGTATAAAAGGTGTTTGTGTTTAATTAATTAATATCGAAAAATCCGTCGAGGAGGGCTGCATTAATGCGAGCGCAGAGTTTCGAGCGTTCCCCGCGAGCATTGTACTTGCGACACAACGCCTTATGTAACTGTCGCCACGACGGCTGAGCCGAGACACGACACCACCGCCGTCGATGTAGCACTCGCAAACGGACGAGGGCCGTTGAATCCTGCAAGGCATCGACAGGGCAACGAGACGTCGGAGATCGGCGTAGTCGAGGAACGCGCGAAGAGAACAGCAACCGGTGCGACGAAGCGACATCGACGCGAGACGGTCGCGGCGAGAGCCTATCGAAGTACGATTAAAATATAAAATGGGTTCCGAGGATTCGGACGGTGTTACGCGCCGTTTCAATTATTGTCGCTCCGGCAGCTACACGCAATTTTTGTTTCCGCGTCCGATCGCGGCTTTTCGTTCATCCGCAACCAACCCCCTGCAACGCCGCGCGTCACCGACCCCTTCGTCGGCCAGGCAATCCCAGGCAACCCCTCGCGGCGCACTATATCCCGCCGCGCCGTATCGCGGCCGTCTCTTCGCGTATCTCTGGATTTTTTTGCGAGCGCCGATTTTTCCGCCTTTTTTACCAGAGCCGCAAACGACGCAAAAATCCGATACCGTTTTGCGGAGGCCGGATTAGCGGTGGATCGGGCTGCCGAACGGCCGCGAGCGCGCCGTCTAGATGAAAAAACATTTGCTTTTCGTTCCTCGTTTTACTTTGTGTCGGCGCCCTTGCGCGGAACCTAGCCCAGATCCTAGACGAGAAGCCGATCAACGATGTCCTGAATCCTTGAGCGAGGATAGGCGTGCGCGCGCGTCAACCGTCAATGAAGAGACCAAGAGAAAAGAAGAGACGGATGGGGAGGAGGATACGAACGCGACGCTGAGCCGAGCAGCGCCGCGTGGGAAGAATCTCGAGCGAAAAGCTCACTCGAGATGCCGCGAAAACAATGTCGAGGGCGGCCCGAGATATACCTAATTGTTGAGAGTACAGCCGGCGTAGAAGAAAAAAAAAGGTGCCGGAGAAGAGGAAGAGGAAGGCGGAAGAATGAAAATGACACCGACTTCCCTCGAGCTCTTCCTCTACCCTCCGCCGCGCGCGATGGCCTCTCGACTCTTCTCGTTCTCTTACCCCTTTCCGTTTCGGCCGTCTCTTTCCGACGCGATCGCGCTCCGGCTTCTGTCTCCGCGTGCCTGCCTGTCGCTCCTCCGTCTTTGCCCTCGCTCGCCCCCGTGCCCCTTCGTGCTCTCTTCGTTGCTCTCCCTTCGTATTCCCATCCTCCCAACCCCTTCTCTCAAACTCTCTCTCTCTCTCTCTCTCTCTCTCGCTCCACCACCGCGTCGGCACACTTGCTTTTTATCGACGGCGTACTTTTACCCTCGAGCTGCGGGTATTGCTAGGGTGTGGGGCTCTGCGGACGGAGACCGAGACGGAGGAGGGGGGCACAGGGAGTAGGAGAGAGCGCGGAGAAAGGGTGCAAGAGGTGGAACGTAGGTGGCGACGGAGGATGAGAATGGATCGCGGGCGGCCGAGGGAGAGCAGAGGATAGACGCAGGACGGTTGCCGGCTGGTCGAGGGTACGGCCGGGGCATTAAACCCATTTAAATATAACCAATACCAGGGTGCCTTCTACCCTCGGTTATGGATGATTTTTACCGTTCATTTGAATAACCCGTAAGCTGCTGCACCGGCCCCGCGCGCAGACGAGCACGCATCCGAACCAACACGGACGCGAGCCTCGCGAGTACCCTTCTCTCGGCTCTCTGCACTCTCTGCACTCCCTGCTCTTCCCCCCCTCTCTCTCTGCTCTCTTCTCTTCTTCTTTCCTCTTCGAGTTTTTTTATCTTTTTCCTTCCCCTGATCCGCCTAGTCCTCCAGCCTCGCGCGGCGTCACCTTCTCCAATCCGATCCGCTCCGCGGGCATTTGTTACGCCACCTTTCCGTCGGTGCGGGATTTTATGAAAAACAGCTTCTCAACTCATCTGTTATTCTTGACGGTTGTCATGTGCCACGCAAAGCGGAAGTCTCGATATCGCGGTAGCCAAAAATGGGGATCGACCTCCCGATTCCCCGATGGTTCTCGAAGATCCTTCTTCGAGTGCCGCGTTTCCCAGAAATGGTGGACAGAATTATTTGTGTGGATACGTAACGAGTTCGAACGAGTTTCGTCGTTATTGTAGGATCTTAGGAAAAAGGAGAGGAATTCCGCGCCGGGAATCAAACCCAGGACCTCGCGGTTGTAGCTGATCAGCGCCTGCACATACCTACGGAACCCTCCGACTTTTCCTAATCTCCATACAGTATTTGGTCTGGGGGGTCCTGGTCCCACATTATTGTATGGAGTTAAATTAAGGAAAATGATTTTGGCGCAAGATCTAGATCGAACCTTGCGCCAATATCATTTTCCTTAATTTAACTCAAAATTCGATCTTTAGAAATCATAAATATTGTATGGAGTGTAGCGCATTTGTTTAGGATTTGTAAAATGCATGGATGTACGAGTGTACTTTTCATTTTATCTCGATAAATGAATTACCTTTATTTCATGGAGGCTTCGAGGCATCTGTCGTTCAAAGTGTTAAAAGAACTCGAGAACATTGAACTTTAGTTCCTTGCAATCGATGCCTACGAATTCTGATGAATTCTTTACACTTCGCGAGACAGCAATTCGTTACACGATTGCTAGCCGAAAGGGGAATTTCAATCGTGGTGTTAAGGCAAGAAAATTGATTCCTCAAGAACTTCTTAGAGGAAGGTCCTGCTCGTGCATTAGGGACTGCTTTGCATGGACAGCGAGGAACGAACAGGGTCGGCGACAAGACGGAGAACGGAAGATTGCCATGCTTTCGGCGCTATCCTTCGACCACGAAACATTCGTTCGCGTGTATCGCTGCCAATTAGCGAAGAAAGGGACGCTTCTTGCTCGTGACAGAGTTGCGGACGGAGAAACGCTTGTAAAAGCCGAAGAGGTTGCGAGGAAGAAGAACACGCGCGGCATCGCTGCCAGCTGTGGAGAAAAAGGCTGGATGGAAGGAGAGAATCTCGGGCCGAACCGTGTACGTACGGCGTTGCCGTTGCCGTTGCCGTTGCCGTTGCCGTTGCCGTTGCCGTTGCCGTTGCCGTTGCCGTTGCCGTTGCCGTTGCCGTTGCCGCGCGCGCAAATACGAGTGGAGTGCAAATATCGGCCGGCCGATAATGCGAGGTCAATTCTCTCTCTCCCTCGTTCCTTCTCTCCCTCCGCCTTGGCTGTTCAAACCTCTCAACGCACCCTACGGCGTTACTTGCAATCGAGGAATTATAGAGGAACGACTCGAAATTGGAGCGAAAACCGCGTTGTTGGCTCGCGGACTGCGATCCGGAAGGAAGTAAAAGCTGGTTAACGGGATTCTATCCTGACGGTCGGCTCGTGCACGCGACCGATCCACCAATCCAGGCCGATCCGCAACTGCAGTGCCCTTGTGCACTGGTTGCACCGCCAAGGGGAAGGCCACCGCTGCTCGGATCCTCTCTCGTCGACCGTTTTATCGAGGACTCGATCGGATCGAGCCGATCCAACCGATTATCCGGCTCTCACCGACCTCCTCTGCAAAGAGATCAGAAACGACCGCCGCTCTGCTGCAGAACCGCATTTCCCATCGCGGTCGGAACAAAATTATGGAATCGAACCGAACGGGAAAAAAAAACAAAAGCGCGGCCGCATGCAACGTAGAAATGGGAACTTTATCTCTCCCTCGCTCTCTGTCCCTTTCTCGAATAGGAAAAAAAACGGGGTACACCCACGCGAGTAAATTAGCTTTTTCGATTCGAAATTAACCCCGGCGCAGTAGGAAAAAAGTAAGTACGCGGGTTCCAAGTGTACGATTGTGAATAAACATTCGAAACTTCAGAATGCTATCGATCCTTGAAAGTTTGACTAAAAACGTCCTTGCACCGTCGGACGCGTCGTTCACGCGAGCAATAATCAAAGGGGGGTTGGACCGTTCGGGGGCACGGAGCGCGGGCGATCGTGACAAAAAGCACGGCCGGCAATTCGAATTCCACGGGATCGCAAATCGCGAATCCGCCGGCTATTCGTCCATCGAGTAATGATAATTTTCGGTAGATCGGATAGCGCGGGGTTTTAAAAGCGGAAGGCTACAGGCAGGCAGGCAGGAAAAACAGGGCACGCGCGCACGAGTCACCGGCCGGATCAGAATCGGAATCGTAACCGTAACCGTAAACGTAAAGCCGAAATGATAAACGCAGCAGGTATACTTAATGGTGCGAGGAGCAACGAGGACGAGCAGAATCGGTGAGAGGAGAGAGGAGAGTGGACGCTGACGCGACCGCGCGCGCGTTTATCGCAGGCCGCGCGTATTTCGTGCGACGATTTGGGGTGAGAGGCGAGGCCGGCTCCCGATATCGTTTCAGCCCTCTACAATCGCGTCGATGCTCGGATCGTATTTATCATACGCGACCGATCGTAGCGGATTCACGATCGGACCCGACATCGTCCGGTGATACCGCCCTCGATCCCCATCTCTATCTCCTCCCCCGCCCCCCCCCCCTTATCTCACTCTCTCCCTCACCCTCTCTCTCTGTTAGCCGCGCGCAAGCGGTCCACAGAATCGTCACTTTAATTGGTCGTTCCTCACCGAACGATTTTAACGGCCGATCTCGCCGACGTACCGCGAGCATTTATTTTCGATTTCGTTCTCGTTTCTCGGATTATCGGCGACACGCGATTCCCGGCATCCGCGCGAGCCTTCGACCCGGGCCGTTTTCGATCAAACTGCGAGCGTCCGCGTATCCCATGTTTGCGAATCATCGCCCGGCGAAAATCTTTGTTTCGCGTACCCGCGTCGGTGAGTTCGGACGGGGAGATCGGTTTCTCGGCTCTCTCGGAGGGGGAAGGACAAAAGAGGAAACCGGCGAACGATCGACGAGCCCGTCACAAAAGGAAACCGTCCATGGATGCGCAAACGAGACGAAGGACGGCACGGAGCGCGGGGGGGGGGGGGTGGCGGACGGTTGGCAGAGGGACCGGCAACTGTCGCAGGAAAGATCGTTTTCCGCGGAACGATGCCGGAATCAATAGCGCCCGAAGTCATTCGACAGTCATCAGAGGCCCCCGTTAGCTGGCAGGCGCTCACCGGCACCCCTCGGTTCCCAGTCTCGTTCCCCGCGACGAAACGCGACGCGACTCGATGCGACTGGATGGAACACGTGCGAGGGACGGGAGGGCGCGCAGCAGGGTAGCCGTCATCGTCATCCATTTCCTCATCTGCAACCGTGTACCCTCCGCGCCGTCGTCATCGGGATATGTGGTAGTCGTTGCTCTTGCAACGCGCTCCGTCGTCATCATCATCGTCGTGATCGCGACCGCGATCCGCGATCCGCGAGTGCAGAAGAAACGCGACACAGAGGTGCGCGTTGTCGGGACGGGGTTGGTCGGTTCGGGGAACGGTTGCGGAGGAACCGTAGGGGGCGGAAGGGAACCAGAGGGATAGGTGCGCCGTATGGGTTAGCTCCGGGATAGAATAGTCAGGGGAAGAAGCAGGAGGTGGGAGGAGGAGGAGAGTGGAAGGAGAAGGGAGAGGGTAGAGGGTCGGGGGAATGGGTACCGTGGCGAGAGATAGGCGGAGGTGGCGGCGGAGGGAGGTGGCGTTGTAGGGCTCGGTAGATCCCGGTTCTAGAGCCCTCGCCTCTTTCTCGCTTGGCAGGATGTAGGCGTATAACAATGACAAACCGTGAAACAATGCTGGGCGCCACTGGAAAAATTCCAAAAACGCGAATAATAAAAATGAGAGCTCGCGTGCACCGTGTGTGTGTGGGTCCCGGCAGTGGTAGCGGCGGTGACGGTGGCGGTGGTAGCGGTGGCAATGGGGATGGCGGTGGCGATGGCGATGGCGATGACGATGCCAGTGTCGGCACACGATAGTGTACGGCACCGCTCCGCACGGCTCGGCCCTGCTCTGCTCTGCTCTGCTCGGCGCGATGCCGGTGCCGGTGCCGTTGCTGGTGCGACGCTGCCAGATCGCCACTGTGTAGGGGTGTACGTGTATTCGTCGATCTGTGCCTGTGCGGTAGTGGTGACTCTGCGAGGGTGGTTGGTGCTGGTGGCGGCGGTGAGACAAAAAAAATGGGTAGGAAGGGGGTGGAAAAAATGTAAAAGCCCTGGCGCGCACGGCGCTTCGTCGGGGACAATACGCGGCGATGAATGCCTATTATATTTATCTGTAACAGGCGTTCCATAAAGCAAATAACACAGAAGTGTAGCGAGGAAAAAATCGGGCTTTTTTCCGACGCGGCGCAGTGCCGCGAGGGCTCGCTCGACAAAAAAAAAAAAAAGAAACGAAAGCAAGGGCGGAAAAGGGGACAAACGAAAATTCCAGTTCCATCCGAGGTTCGTCGATTCTCCCGGTCGCTCCTCCCGGCGCAACCCCCCTTTTTCATCGTTCCCGTCCAGACACGGTGCCAAGGCCCCGCGAAAATCGCCGTTTTCAGTCCTCGTCCCACGCAACCTCGCGATCTCGATTCAACTGCGATCAAGAAAATTCCAACCGGAGGAGACCCGAAAATGGGATACGCGTCTCTGGGTTCGGTCCTCCATCGTTCGAATTCCGGCGTGGAACACGGAGTATTCTTTCGTCAACGGGAAGAAAAAGAATGAAATTCTGTGATCGATGCGACGCGCCATAATCTACCGCGTGGAAACCCGGTGCGTCGTTCAGGGTTTCGAGAGACGCAGCCGAAATACACTTGGCAAAGATCGAATACGTGTCGGCGGAATCAGATGCCACTGTACTTGGGCTATGACGAAAGGCTGGTTTTTTCGCACGATCTCCCGCGAGAGACGACGCGATGCAACCCGAGGCGACGGGGCGAACCCGCCGGTAAACGCGAGTCGAATAAGCGAAATTCCGTGAACGGAATAGCGTACCGAAAAAGAGACCGAGCGAAAGGACGAGAACGCGAGAGACCGCGATTGGAGGAGAGGGTGCAAGAGAGAACGAGAGAGAGAGAGAGAGAGAGAGAGAGAGGGGGAGAGAAAAGAGGGAGAGAAAGAGCGAGACCCGTGAGAAGGGCGAGAAAGAGAGGAAACGGGAAAGGGCGAAGCGGCGGTGTGTGCCAAAAACTATAACCTGTTGCATACGGCGTCACGAAGCCCGAAAAACGCCCCTAGCCTCGTCCCTTTTACTCACCCCCTTAACCTTCCGCCCCTATGTCAAGCCGAACTTTTCGCGGCACCGCGTTAAACCGAAGAATTTCTCGATGTCGGATACTCGATATCCCGATATTCCGCGATATCGAGCCACCGGCACACCGGTCAACTCATCGCACCGCGTTTTCTACTTTTTCGCGGCCGATGCGTTTCCCGAGCAAAAAGAATCGAAACAGAGCGAGGGAACGAGAGAAACGGAAATAGAGATAGAGAGAAAAGGATCACGGGAACGGGGAATGGGAAAGGCGAAAAAAGAGGAAACGCGTGTACCGTTAAAAACGACGTCGCTGATTCCGAGAGAACGATCGTTATCCGGCAAATTCGTTTCTCATCGATTCCGCGGAGTCACCGATGCTTTCCGCGAAACCGAAATCTCGTTGGATGTCGTATTATGAAAAATTCGATTGGGACGCGAGTACGCGAGGAAGACACGACTCTCCCGAGCGAGTCTTCTCGAGCCGCGACAGCTGTGGTTCGCGAAGTCTCTCCCCTTCGGTTTCTTTCATTTTATTTCTTTTAGCTGCGTGCCCCTTTATGTTTTCTCCGTTCTCCTCTCGTTCCGACGTTCGTCCCCAAAGTCGAACGAGTATTTCTCTCGTAAATCGAGCGTTCCTCGATCGGTATTCTTGGACTCCCCTCTTGCCGCGGTTCTCGCAGCCCATGGGTTACATCTCTGTCGGCGGTATGTATAGCGCAGCGGCCGTGCACGCACGCAGGCTCGCACGCACGCACGTATGCATGCGGCGAGCAGGCAGGCAGGCAGGCAGGCAGGCAGGCAAGGCAAGCCAGCAAGCAAGCACGCACGAAGGCAGGTAGGCAGGCACGCAGCCAGACATGCTTGCGTGTATTTTTATGAAATCATTGTTTCGAATGACAATACACCGGGATGAGCAGCGCACAATGACTGCATCGACGGAGATGCGGAGGTGGAGTGTGGAGCAGACCGGAGACGGAGGTGGAGAACCAAGCGAAGGGAAAAAAGAGGGTGGGAGAGGGTGGTGCGCGATGAAAGAAATCGAAGGAAGGGGGGACGTACACGAACGGTGTACGCACACGATACGCGGTTCGACGCCACGAATCGTTCCTACACCGGCTTGCCTCGCCTCGCCTCGCTCGTTGGTTCGCTCGTTCGATTCGTTCGTCGATTCGTTCGTCGATCCGTCCGTTCGTTCGTTCGTTCGTTCGCTCGTTCGGTTCTTTGTGATGACTGTCGATGAAACGATGACATATTTTTCCGGCTCTCACTCCCGGCGTGCCCCGCAGCTCTTCCATTCACGCTTCCTCGCTTCGTCCCACCGTTCCTCGGGCGTATTGGCCGCTACCACCGTACCGCTGCCACAGCCGCAGCTACCGCTGCCAGTGCCGCTGTCGAAGCTGCTGCCGCACGCACGGACGCACGCGTATTCGCGTTGCCTCGGGTGGAATATATCTCTGCTTCCACTCGCTCGTCTGTCCGCTGCCTTTTCCCTCGTTTCTATTCCCCGTCTTTCTGCCCTCTGCCTCGTTAAACCGTTCGACGAAATCCTTTTTCCTTTCCCGGGATTTCTCGCGGATTTTTTCCACCGCGACGATACGGACCTTTCGATCGGCGAACAATCGGACAAATAAAACGGAAAAAAGAAAACACCGTGTCTCGGATATGGGCAAGACACGACGATGACGACGATTTTTCGTCAGTTTGCACGCTTCGGTGTTCCAGAACAGGTATCTAATCTAGAGCGCGAAGATTACGTCGCATCTGTGGTGGCTACTTCCGATGCTCGTCAACAGAGGGACATTACGACAACACCTTTCCCGCTACTACCTGAATCTTCCTCTGTTTGTATATATATACCTTAGGCCATATATACTTACAGACCCGGCTTTTACTCATGTCTTTTGGTTTTTGCAAATTTTCCCATATTTAAAACTCATCTTACTCCCACCTACCTCAAGCTGGTAATACCACTAATAAATAACACATCATTTCTAGTCGGTAAAGGAGCTTTTCTCTGCCCCTAGGTACGACTTCAAACTCATCGAACAACATCAAAACAAAAAAAAAAACTTATAGACCCGGCTTCAGATAACGTCCTATGTTCCAAGATTAATAGATGACGTAGGAGGCCAAGTGCTATAGTCTGTTGAGAAATCGCAGTACCTTGGCGGTAAAGTGCTAGAGGGGAAAGGTGAATCGTCATCGCATCTGATTCTGCATAGATATTTATGGAAACTGTAACTGTAATATACACACATTTATTTTATTATTCGTTCATTCTTACTTTGCTCTAGTTATTTTAAATATGTCTAACTCATTTTGTTGATTATAATTGGGAAAAAGATCAATTTTCATGGAGAAGTTGATAATATGAAATCTGTATTTATTTCCTCACAACTTTATTTAAAAAAATACTAGTAAGAACAATATAGGCACATGTACATGTCGAATACAATCAGAGTTGGGCATTATTTAGATAAATAATTATTCAAATAACGATTCGCGAATAAAAGATACTTTATCTTCATTCGTTATTCAAAATCTTATCTCGCTTTTATATGCGTAGCTGCTCTTCTCTCTTTGTTACTGGTGACGCTTCTACCGCAGTACGTGCATCGTCTCATGCGCTATCCACCATTTTGAATCATCTAAAAGGCAACCAGATACTCTTTAATCTTGGAACATTGCATTCAATGCACACACTATACCTATGCCGGGTCTATAAGTGTATATGGTTTAAGACAGAGATGGGCAATTTTGCCTCAATTGAGGCAAAACCGTCAACACCGTAGCGCCCTCTGTCCCCTTCCAGCAAGCGCGGTACAATGGAGCAACGAAGACACGAGACATCAGCGTACGCAACGAACGTGCGCGCTGCATGAAAGAGAGATTGGTGGGAGAAGCAGGCGTTTGAGGGGCTCCACCCGTGCCCACCACTGGTCTAAGATATATACCGTCCTAAACTGTCCTTACGACATCCCGCGTCTAAGGCACGGGTCCGCTAGATAGCCTTACCGACGAGTCCTCTAGCGAGCTTTAGGACGAAACGCTTCCTTCTCCTTTTCCTCCTCTCACACATAATTCAAAGCCGCCATACATCGATTCCGGCCTCGGCGTGGCGGAAGAGCGGATCCATCGATGCGTCGCAGGAAACGAGCGCCATAGTCCCGGGATATATTGTTTTTATATACGATAAACGAAATAAAACGACGATCTCGTAAAGCTGGCCCGGTACAATAAAACGGGCACGGGAGATCAGGCGGTACGGTCGCGCATTCATCGGGATACAGTCTCTGCACGTACATCCGAGAATTATATGTCTGTCGCACTCTTTGGGTGGGGGGGGGGGAAGAGGGTGGCAGGGCAACGTGCGCGCTCGCGCGACCTGCCGCTGCGCGCGGGCGTATTGCACGCCGATTTTTTATCGTCCCATTTATTTGTACCGACCTTTATTAAACGATGAAAACTTTATTGCTAATTGCTGGGGGCGAAAGGGTTTTTATGGATGCTTGCTCGACCGCGTTTTCATTTCGATTCCTGAAACGTCCCGTGCGGTAGGCTTCCGACAGCGCTCTGAGAGAGAACAGAAGAGTGAGAGAGAGAAAGAGAGAGAGAGATGTAGAGAAAGAGTGTTGGAATCCGTGTTTCACCCGTTTCGGTACCGTATCACCTCGAGCAACTTGCCCTGCTACCTGCTCGATGCAACGGGCACCGCAACAAACCGAACATAAAAAATTTCAGGCGCCACCACCTCGGCAAACTACCGTGCAACCACGGGTCCGGAGATGAGTATAGAAGCAGCAAAGATCATTGTTACAAATGATTATCTGTCCGAGTACGATCATCCAACAAAACCCATCTGTATGTGCGTCGCGGCGTCGGCAATCTGGTTAGCGACGATCGAACAACGCGGAGGAACTTCACCGAATATGAAGTCCTGTCGAGAAGTATGATTGTATAAGTGGACTGTAATAGGTTGGATAGAAAACGCGGACAACTACATGGACTAAGAATGTGTATTCACAATGTGCTTTACACGAGTCGGACTTTATGAATCACACTGTCGCTAAGTCTGTCGCGCTTATATACAGATCGGTTTGTGGGAGGATCTAACTATTAGCCTATTGGCATCAAGTGTATTTTGAGCCATGCCCTTTTCGAATTTGCTTGTTATCACCCACTACAAGCCTTGTGGGGGTAGAAGATGGCCGCTGTGGACGGGCCCAAGGAGGGAGGAAACTGGCGAATTTTCATTGTGGGGGGTTTTTGACGGCAAGGCCCGTTAGGGTGGCTCGCGCTCGCCTTACCGCTGTTTACCTGGCGCTGTACAAGTTTATTGTTTTATTGCTCGAAGGCTAGGAGACCCGAGATGCACGTGGGTGCCAACTGGAAACCGTAAAGCAATCTTCGGGGTCCTAGTCCGACGTACATCTGTTTTGGCTTAAAAACTAAATTGCATGTATACTAAAAATCCTCCGTCGCTATGTAGTAAATCGAACTGTTTTCGAAGCCTTAACAATTATTCAAAATAGTCTTTATATTATTAAATTCGTCTGCATTCTACAAATTCCTAAAAATTCAAACGTTGCATGGTACGATAGGTTCAATTTCATCTGCATAATGTAAAAACGATTACGTACAATGAAAATATTGTAGGTCGAAAGAAATGTCTTGATTTTGGAATTAAAATTACGTCGAGTGCAAAGGGTTAACTACCGGAAACCTATCAACGCGTTGACTGCCGCGTCACTTTTCTGTGTTTCGCACGATCGTTTTAAGCAAATCCAATAGACGCCGGTCACCGGTGACCACCAGCGGCAATCAACGTGTTAATAGGTTTTTAAATTAGTGTACATCTGTTTTGGCTTAAAAACTGAATTGCATGTATACTAAAAATCCTCCGTCGCTAGGTAGTAAATCGAACTGTTTTCGAAGCCTTAACACCATCTATTCCAAATCGGCACTGATACATTTAACCTCTAACACTGCGATTTATTCACGGGCAAATGCGAACAAAAGTTCTTTCGTTAAATTGGTTATTGTTAAACGAGCAGTTCGTTGTACGAGCAGTTCGCGTTCGCCTATTTGGCATGGAAAGTTCACGTCAAACTCGACTCGTCGTTACGGTCGGGGTTAAGTCGAGTCGGAGAGAGCACAGTTGCCACGACCGTGTTCGCAAAAAGCTCCGAAACGAAATTCGGAGCTGAACAAACAGAAAGAGTCATCCATCTCCTGCCTGGGCTGTCCTCCAGCGGTATCGACCCTTCGGAAGAGCGGATGTCGATCGACGAACCGTCGACTTCGACCGCGGCGAAGATATCGACGGGAGCTCTCGCTCCGCCTCTCTGTCTCCCTTTCTGGCAAATGCACCGGGGAATATCTGTCTCCCGGAGCTTTTCTCCTTGGCAGCGAAGAAGCCGGACGCTCCTCCGGGACCGATCTTCCTTTTTTCCAGCGGCCGCGCCACCTCGGAGCAACGTCGTTAATCCGCGAGACGATTCCAAGGACGCGTCTGGCGATAATTTAACGTCGTTTAATTCCGACGCCCGCGCCCGGCAAAGAGAGTTTAATTAAATGAAATCGTCGGGGAATTAATCAGTTCGATCGGCTAATCCGACCCAATACCATAACGACGTTTCCATTAGCTCGAGGGGGAGAGCAGGAGAAGACGAAGCGAGGCGTGGCGAGGCGAGGCGAGGCGAGGAAACGCGTTGCAAAACTCGTCGCCGCGAGATCACGAGGCTCCGAAAAGGAAACCGCGAGCGCTCGGGCTCTGGAAACGCGGCCAATTTCCAGGCGATGCATCGCCGCGCCGGAGAAAATTTACGACCGGTAATACGCGAGCCTGGAATAAACGCGGAAGAATAATAATTGTAAAAAAGTTCGGTGATGCGTACACACGCTCTCTCGGCCCAGCTCGCTCGTTCTCTAGCCAGCTAGCGCGCCCTCTCGTCACGGCACTTCGAGACCGCGTAAATCAGCGCGCGCGAGCGCGAACGCGTACTGCTACGGACGCGAAACGCGAAACGCGAAACGCGATACGCGATACGCGAACGCCGAGTCTTCGAGGGCAATTTCGACGCTTCTATTATTCCTTTCCCGCGTTCCTGCACGCCCTCGTCCCCCCTTCTCCGGCTATTGTTCTCGTTATACCATTATTTCTATGTTTTACACCCCGCTACGAACCTCGAGTGGTCGCCGTCTAGCCTTCTCCCCGTTCGAATTACACTAGCACAATATTTTTCGAATAATCGCGACAAAAGTGTTCCCACCGGCGCGGCAAACGCAGCCGAGCTACGCGGAGCTCTTCCAGCTTCGAAAACAGCGAACGTTGCGGCTTTAATAAGGCACCTGGACAAACATCGAGAAATGAAAAATCGTGTTCCGAATCTTCGGCGCTTGAGATTTTTAAGGCCGCGCGTCGACTCGCTTGTTCGCGACGCTTTAGGGTCTCTGCACACCCATCCGGGACGGGCCGGACCGGGATTTAGCTAGTTAGTTTAGATAATTTACTTTAAGGAGCTGTGGAGCCCCTGAAAACATTTTTTTTTGTGCCATGCACAGAGAGAACTGTCAACGCGCGCTCGAAAATGCAAGAATTATGGCCCTTCGGTCGCGCGAGGAAAGAATCGGAACCACACCGGATCAGAAATCCCGGAGAGCCCTCCCTATACCAGAGCTATGTAAAAAAAACTCTCCGGGGCCCGTCCCGGATGGGTGTGCAGAGACCCTTAACCCTCCGACGGCGGTGCCCGAGTCTATTTTGACCCAGAGTATCAAGATACTTATTTATGTATTCAATTTTTGGCAATTGGACTAAATGTATAGTTGTCGCGTTAGAAGTAACACAAAGACTAACGTGTCTACAAGATGTACCTTTAAAAATATATTTAAAAAAAAGTTAATGATTAACGTTGTAAACGGTCCTAAACATCGTGAATTATGTAGTTCTAAAAAGGTCCGCTGTTTAAGATGTAATCCAATTTAGAATCACGTTCCGCGACGCGATTCCCTTAGTATAATAGATTTCTTATACCGCTCGAGCCTGGTTCTTATGTCGATTTCTTACCCGCGCCCAACGTGGGGCTTAGACATAAGAACTTCGCGTTTCGGGTGTTTTTCATCACCTCGCCGAGCTCAGCTGATCGAGCTCGACGCGTGCACCGCGGTGAACGACCGCGGTTGTAAACTGATTCGGCGCCGTCTGTTTATATTTCGCATCGTATTTGCCTCGTGGGCCATCGTTCCGATATTCCATATTTTAAATCCAACGCCTATTTTCCATTGTCTCCCTCGCCACACCTGTCGTTAGGGCAATGCGCCGATATTGCCAACGAACGTTAGGTGCTGGCGGCTCCCTGCAATTTCAAAAATCCCACTCCTTAATCCTTCCGAACCGATGGTCCCGAGCAAGTATAAATAGGCGCGTCGAAACCGCGCTCGCTCTCGTCGCTTCCGACTGTCTCGATCGTTTGATCGCATCGCTGTTCTATTTCCTTTTGTGCGCGGCACACATTTACATCGTCTCCACTGCAATTCTCGTGAGCTTCACGAGAATTCATCTATTCGTACAAATCGTTAGCTTCACGGTTTTGTATCATCCGTTCATCATACCATTGTAACATATCTCATCCAAGTACACTGTATCCATATTTCATACCCTTTTTCTGTATAGTTTTCGTTATATTATAATTCTTTTTACCTACACTCTCTACACTGCATACACCTCTTCATTTCCGTTTCCTAATAGCTAGAGTTTCAACATCCGCCATCGAAGAGTTAACCAACAAATTCCACCCGCCGACTACCCTCCTCTGCCATCGCGCGTGCGTGCTGGCGTATTGAAATAATTCGCCCGACGTTTTCACCGAATCATCGAATAGCCGAAGGTCGAATCGTTCGATCGAGGTCGCGGGGATCGTCGGGGTGATGCGAACGGCTAAAAACTAGTCGTATCCTGCGCGCGCGTTTTAATCGTCGGCCAGATCGTTAAGACCTCAAAGCCTCGAACTGCCGGGCAAAACAAGTAGAGAGGCAACCACCGCATGGCACGGATGAAATACGGGGAACGTTGAACCCAATCAAGTGGCTGTCATAAATTTCCATCAAGCCGTGCACCGACCACGGCGCTAATGGTCGATACAAAATTGCAACTACCAGTCGCGAAGAAGAAGAAGACCGGCCAGCGAAGGCCAGCCGCAGCTCTCTTCTCGAAGTGATCGCGGAAAGGTGCGTCTGTCGGCGACCACGATGCCAAAAGCTGACTGCGATCCTTGTTGCGAGCACGACACGATCTACATTAGCTTTGTCTTCAAATTCTAAAGCAGTCCACATTTGTTATCGCAGCTCGATATCGTTACTTGTCATTTTGATGAGGCGATGCTAAGGTGGTTCGGTTTAGGTTACGAAAGCGAAGACATGGATTTAAAACGTAGTTGCATCGGAACTTTGCATACATCTGTATCCACGATTCTTTAACACTAAACCTACCAAGCACAAAACATATTGTTCGGGATTAATTCAAATATTGTTCGGGATTAATTCAAATATTGTTCGGGATTAATTCAAATATTGTTCGGGATTAATTCAAATATAAATCGTGGATTAAGAGTAATGCGAAATACGAACATATGTCTCACGAGTTGTTTATGGTTGAACTCGTGTTCGACCTCGGCATCGCCGCTTCGCTCTAATTTTGCGTTCGCGACACAAAACCGTGCGCATTGTTTCGCACCTGTTAGACTGCGAGCGCACAGTTTTTATACGTAATGTTTGTACATCGATCCCAAGGATTGTCACGCACTCCCTCTCTTCAAAAATGCTAATTAGGTTAGCCAATCATGGCATTGCCGAAAATTTCGGAGGAGCGCGACAATCCCTGGCAGCGGCCACTTCGATTCAAGTCTCTCCAGGAAGCAGTCGATTTTCTCTCGCGACCTCTCATATTTAGTTCGGCGACTGCTTCCCCTCAATTCATTTCAAGTTCTGTTTAAGTATATTTAGTTCTTTTATTACTGTTGTTTCATTTGTACATATAGTTCACAAAGTTCTATTAAATCTCTAGTCAAATCATCTCAATACAGTCCACTCTCTTTATATTCATTCGCGTGACCGCGCTTCACATTCACCTCCACCTTCCATCTTCCGGCTGCACGCGCAGCGCTGCGCGATTCCGGCGACCCTCTGGATCTCTCGCCAAATCTCGAGCGGAGTCCCCAACACATATAAAACTGTGATGCCCCATAGAAGTGAAAAGATTTTATTTACTTTAACTTTTTACGATTTCCATAATTATTAATCATAATTTAATCTGTGTTTAAACGAAGAAGTCAATTGAATAATTTCCTAGAAAAGCTTTCTCATAATTTCAATAACTGTGAAATGGAGAACCGGTCATTTGACCGTGGTAGGTTTAGTGTTAAATGTGCGATTCCGGTGACCCTCTGGATCTCTCGCCAAATCTCGAGCGGAGTCCCCAACACATATAAAACTGTGATGCCCCATAGAAGTGAGAAGATTGAATTTACTTTAACTTTTTACGATTTCCATTATAATCTGTGTTTAAATGAAGAAGTCAATTGAGTAATTTCCTAGAAAAGCTTTTTCATAATTTCAATAATTGTGAAATGGAGAACCGGTCATTTGACCGTGGTAGGTTTAGTGTTAACACGTTCACGCCGGCGTGTACCACCGGTGGTACACGTGGTGGTTTTTGTATCGATAAAATAAATAATTCAAATAAAAGCATTTTGAATACAAGCCATACTATACTAATAACATGCTCTGATAAATGCATAGCAAGAGTAAATTGTCCTGCTGAGCCTGAATTTTGCTTAACAAAATGTTGAGTACAGTGCCACCTAATGGGGCAAAATTAAAGAAAACAGCGCCGGCGTGAACGTGTTAACCCTTTGCGGCCCTATGTCGACAGTGACTTTTATGCAATAATTCCTTATTTTATCAAATCCCGACACACACGCAAACACTCATCGATATTGTCACAAATACACCGTTTGTAAGTAAAACGTGAAATAAAGTGTTTCTTGTTTGTTCTAAATAGGTTAATAGAGCTACTTACGGAAATATAAAAGAAGCGTATGATTTTTTAACAAATTGTGAAGTGAAAGATGGGGAACACGTTGGACCGTGGATCGAAAAGGGTTAAAAAGACGGAGAATGATTACACGAAGGTAGTGTGCAAATACTGTTACATTCGTAAAGAAACGTTTATAGTGGTTCTTTTGAAACACGACATTTCAGAAAATTAAGCAACGAGCAACCGGGCAGCGTCTTACGGGTACGAGAGACGCGGTAACAAATGTAGACATACGGTCACTCCCATTAATATTCGTACACTCTAAAAGGCGATTACGCTTTTAATATTGGATCATGTGACTTGGATTTTTTCTTTTAGAAGTTAGAACAATTAGTTTACTACACGTTGAGAAACAGAAATTTCGAAAAAATTGCAATTGATCGAAATTACAAAGAAAATACTAAAAGTTGTTATTTATAACTGTTTTATGTGGGTCCATATTGAAAATTCAACAAATACGTTTTGTAGATTTGTGTCAACTGTATACACTCTGAATATTTCACCAAAATCGGCAAACGATGCAATGAGCTACAACTGTTTGAAGATGGTAAAAATTGCAGCTTTTCACAATTTTCGGCCTTAAACTGTAATAAATCGACGGATCTTACGTTATTCGATGCCTGTCGCTGTTTTCCACGTAATACAAATTGGATGAAAATTTGAAAATGTATACAATTGATACATATCTACAAAATGGATGTTTTAAATTTTCAATATAAGCCACATAAAAAAAATTGTAAAACAACTTTTAGTATGTTCCCTACAATACCGATCAATTGCAATTGTTTTAAAATTTCTTTTCCACGTCATGTAGTAAACTAATTATTCTAACTTCTCAAAAAAGTCCAAGTCGTATGGTCCAATATTAAACAAGTTATCGTCTTTGTAAGAGTGTACGAATATTAATGCGAGTGACTGCAGCTTAACGTGACGCGGTCTTACGCAGTTTTCCTCGTTAGCGCAATGGCTCCATAACTGCAATCAACTCGCGAGGTGCGGGATGCGGTTACAGAGACGTGAAATTTTTCTTTCTTCGCTCTCGCTGATTGGTAGTAACGCTGTTCAAAGGTTGACCAAAGTTGGAGAGTCGTAAAAATCTTGTAGTCGCGAAGTCGTACACCGCGCGGATCGTCTGCGCGACGTTAAGAAGGGAAAAGCATGTGGATCGCCGAAAGCTATCGCGCTCCACTTGGCACCGTTCCGTCAGGTTTCCGCAAAGAGCAACGATAGATGGTCGCTGGTTCGAAGAAGTCGGATTCGAGCGATTGCGGCGCGAGAGTACGAGGGGTCCACGGTGAACATATTTCGATGGAGATACGCGTAGCGGGTTGCGCGTGAATATTTCTATAGAAACGGTTATACACTCGTAGAACATATTGAAACGCGTCGTTGGGGGCAGATGCGTCCGATGATATATTAACGCCAACTGTGCGGCCCATATAGGCGCGTGTACACGTAACACGCGCGATCGGTGGCCGGCCTCGTTCGCACGTACACGCATACTACGGGAATAAATTATAGAATTACCGTTTTATCGTCGCACTCGCATATAGACGTACACCGCGGGTGTACATTTTTCGGCGATCGCGCGCAAACACATTCTCGCGAATTGTCGCGAATCCCTCGAGGGCTAACCCTCTTCGTTCGCCCACCTCCTCCACCTCTTGCCGCATCTCCTCCTCTCGACACCCCTTTTTCCAACACAATCGCCGCATACTCTCTCTGTCTCTGTCTCTCCCGGCGATGTACTGTATTTTTCGGGTTTTTTTTTTGTTGTTCATTCTCTCCAACGCCGCGTAGATAATAAATCGCGAAGGCGGTACGCCAAATTAATATCGTAAATTCGTTACGGACGCGATACCGCTTCCCGAAAGGGCGGGTTGGGAGGGCTAAAACATTCGCGACCGCGGTGTAATATTAAAAACAGGCGCGAAATGCGCGCCCGGAGAGGCCGGATGAAAAATAAGCGCGGTAATATTCCGCGGGGCCGAGCCCCTTCCTATTCGTTCGCAATTAATTGTTTGCCGCGCGAGCAATCCCACTTCGCGGTACCGAATATAATTACCTACCTAAATCATCGCTCGATCGTGGAATATCTGCAGCGGCGTGGAGAAGCGCTGGAAGCGATTATCGTCCGGCCGGAGAATTCCGATTCGCTTCGACGCTCGGCCGAGAGAGACGACTTTATCGGAAATCTTTCCCTTGCTTTGCCTCGCTTCGCCTCGCCTCGTCTCGTTGTAGTTTCGCGAAGACAACGCGCGATACACCGACATCGCGCGGAGCGGAGCAGAGCTGAGCCGAGTCGAGCCGCGCCGGAAGTCCCGGTAATAAATAGGTTTCGCGTCGGGCCGCGGCCGCCGGAAAAAGAAAACAATGGCATTCCGATAACGAGGGATTCCCTTCGCCGCTAAAAATCCGACTCGCGGAAATCGTAACGCTGGCTGGATGACGTTCGCGAACGCCCGCCGAGTTCGGGCATCGCGAGGCACGATATAAATTTAAATAAGACGTTATAAGAGTATAATTTGTTCGGTTAGTGCCGCGACGGGAGATGCGGGAGAGACGCCGGCACGGCCAGGCTCGTTAAAATATCTACGCCACGCAGCCGGGAATATATTTTAATAATTCCGAATACATTAAAGTTTATCGTGGCTCGGCGACCACTGCGTCGAGCCGAGCCGAGCCGAGCCGAGCCGAGCGATGCCGTTCCGCTCCTCGAGCGCAAAGTGCCCCGAAACGACCTGAATTCGAGCCGGTGGAGATCGCTCGGGTGGTTCCGCCTCGCTGGAATAATTACGAGGGCGTCTTTCTCTTCGAAATTTCGGACAAAACGAACTCTTCCTTCCGGGGACGCCGCCGCAATGCTTATCGGATCGACCGCCGGGACGCGTTGCTCCCTTCGAAGTGTTTCCAAATGCCTTAAAATGCCGCGAGATCGATCGGTCGCTCAGGTTCCTACACGCTATCGCCTCGTTTATCGCTTTCAGAGAATACTTTATAAAATCAGAATTGAAAAGTTAACCGTTCGAGTACGATGAAACTCTACAACGTCTGCAAGTACACGCGTCGACGACATACGAAGTCAGTTTGACTCCAGGAACCGATGGACTGGCACTCTCAGGGAGTAACTTCGACCTTCTTGCATTTTGCAAAGCCTAATCAAACTTACTGCAGCGAATATGTTAAAGCAAAAATTAATTTTTAAATAAGAGCGAATACGTAATGCCGTCTTCCATGCATGGGTGTCACGGTAGTAGGCGCGTTAATCGACGCGTTCCAACGTTATCGAATTCGAGTTAGCTCTGCTCGCGGTCTCGACCGCCCTTTCCAGTGCAATCTTCGCTCGCGCCAAGATTCGCGCGTCAACCTAGGAAATCTATTCTTCGGCCGATGAATCGTATCGCGATCGACGGGAGCGTCGCGAGAATCTCGCTCGGTATCGCGGTGATTTAGTCGCAAAATGGAATGCGCGCAGAGCCGCGGAGGCGAGGGAGACAAGGGCGAGGACGAGCCCGGAGTACGAATACGGAATACGAAATACGGAATACGGAATACGGAATACGGAATACGGAATACGGGAAGGAAACTAGAGGGAGGTGACGGGAGGAGAAAGGAGGAAGCGGGGAGGAGCTCGGAGAGAAAGAGAGGAACGGAGACACGCACAAAGACGCCAGAAGCTCGCTCGACCGAAAAGTTTGCCTAACGGTAAAGCGATGAGTTAACATTAATATATTCCGTCGGAAAGTTTTTATAATATTCCCGGGCATTGTCTGCCGTGGAACAATAAAACCGCTGTTCCCGTTTACGACGGACGATTTTTCAACGAGTCGGAGAAACGAAGCGAGGCGAGACGAGGAGAGGCGACGCGAGACGAGGCGAGACGAGACGAGACGAGGCGAGGCGAAGCGACGAGAGATCGGAGGGAGAAACGGAGAAAGAGAGACGGAGAAACCGAGAGGAAGACCGGAGAAAAGAAGACGGTAGAAGGGGAGGAAAAAGTCGAGATACTCTGTCAGTGGGGGCGGAAGACGAAGAAGGTCGGGTAGAAGGAAGCGAGAAGAGGAAGCTACTCTCTGCCAGTCTGTGTACAGTATGCGTCATTTACGACGAGCGACGACGACGACGACGACGACGACGACGACGACGGGCCGCGAGCGATCCGTCTCGACTACCGACCACCGATCCGATTCGCGAACAACCGCATCGATGTAACCCGCGTTTCGAAATTTTTCCGTTTTCTACGGACTCGCACTCGCATCGAAGCAGCGTACGCGATCTCTCGTAATGGAAACGTACAGGTTACGCGAGCGTGTCGCGAACGACGAAGATTCTTCCGGTCGAGGGAAAGAGACCGAGGATGCGCGAATTCGTTGAGAAACGAGGTCAAAGAGAGAAACGCGTGGCAGCGAGCGCGACCCGCGGCCCGAACACCGGCCGAAGCCGGAACAGATTCGAAAAGTTTGCGAACTTGTGTTTTTCTTGGACGTGTCCGGCCGTTGTAAACAGTCCGCGGCCAACTAGTGGAGCAAAGTTTCGTTTGATACTGCGTCGAATCAAGAAACGGCTGGAGTAACAACGGCACCGAGTGCGGCTGCGGCACTAGCAGAAGGAATTAAAAGTAAACACGCAGGCTCACGCGTTCCTCCGGGTTAGAGTAATTACGAGCCACGCCAGCTGCCGCGGAGTTTAAATTATAGAAATTACAAAACGCCCTCGACCCTTCCCCCCACCCCCCTCCGGGCCCCCCTCGCCACCGACTCCACCGTTCCTCTCCGCCACCCCCGCTTCCAAGACCGCCCCACCCGGTGTCCTCGGAGCTACCTCCTCTCGTTCCTCGCGCCTCTTTCAGAGCCAAAGGCTCCGGCTCCGACTACGACTCCGACTCTGGCTCTCTTTCCTTCTTTTTCTCTCTCTCTCTCCCTCTCTCTCTCTCTCGCTCCCTCTTTCTCCCGCTGACGAGACCCGTGGCTTCGTGCCTCTTTCTTTTCCCTCCTACCATCTACTTCCCGCCACCAACGTCGTTTCGTTGCCGTGTTTCTTTTTCCAGGAAACGATGTTTCTTTTCACGCCGATACGCGCTCGCACCCGACCAGGCTGAGTTCACCGGCCAGGCTTGAACGCGCCGAGATTCGGTCGGAGGGCACGACGTCTCTCTTTCTCGACACGCTTCACGCGGAATCTTTGGACAGCTTTGTCCCCTTGTTTTCTCAGGTTTTCCGCGAAACCGCGATCTTCGAGACGCTTGCGCGAAACCAGGAAACGCGTGCGTGGGAGGGTCGCAACGGAAAGAGCGGAAACGGTGCGAAGGGTCTCGGTCCCGGAGGTCTTGTCCGACTCCCGAAGGTGTATTTTCAGCTCGGCGCAGGTAGATAACTCGGGTTGCAGGTAACGCAACGAAATAACGCCGGTGGAATTCCTCTCGGCTGCCGCGCCACGCCGTGGCTAATGCCATAGGCTCTCTTTGTCTCGCAGTGCCATCATTTTTCGCCGGTAATATATTTTATTGCCGTCTCTGCGAGGCTGCTCGCCGTTGCCTCCACGGTTCCTCCACCCTCACCTGCGCCACCACCTCCGCCTTCGCCTTCGCCTTCGCCTTCGTCGGCGAGCACCGCGACCACCGGCTTCTCCTCCTTCACCTGTCCCTCCCTGCTCCTCTCCCGCACACCTCCGTCGCTTCATCTCGGCCGGGCCGCTTAGTCCGTTCCCTTCCTTTGCTCGCACGGCATCTACGAACACCTTCGCTCGGGACTCTCCACCACCACGCAACGCAATTCCACTCCCTTCGCTCTCCACGAGACTTTATTATACCTTTCTGTCCCTTTTCTTTTCTCTCCCTCCATCCGCCCGCAGCCACGGCGTCCTCTTCTGTCCTCCCCCCTCTCTCTCTCTCTCTCTCTCTCTCTCTCTATCTATCTATATATCTATGTATATATACATATTTCTCTCTATCTATCTATATATCTATGTATATATACATATTTCTCTCTATCTTTCTATATATCTATGTATATATACATATTTCTCTCTCTCTCTATCTATATATCTGTGTATATATACATATTTCTCTCTATCTATCTATATATCTATGTATATATACATGTTTCTCTCTCACTATCTATATATCTATGTATATATACATATTTCTCTCTATCTATCTATATATCTATGTATATATACATATTTCTCTCTATCTATCTCTTGCTCTCTCCTGCACTTTCTTGGCCGTTCTGTGGCAAGATCCGTGGCGCTCCTATTCCTTCTCATCTGGCCATCGTCTCTTTCGACGAGTCACGATCTCTCTCACTCTGTTTCTCTCCTCTTCTCCTCGCCACTCTTCCGTTTCCTTTCGACGCACGCATAGACGCGTATCGAATCTCGCCTGTTCTCTCTCGACCGACCAATTCGGTCCGGAGCGAGAAGGAGAGAAAGAAAGAAAGAAAAAGATACACTCGGAGGACGACAGAGAAGCGAAGAGACACGTCATAGGCAGGAAGAACGGGCCAAGGAAGACGAAGACGGCGATCCCACGGCGAGAGCAACGAGGAGGCAGATATAATTGTACTTAAATTATAATATACTAAATAATAACAGATACAGCGTCCGCCTGACGCCACAGTACAATCCACCGAGATTATTTCCTGGCAGCCAACCGAACCGCGACACGAGAGAAAGCGCGGATCGCGCTGCGACACCGACGGTCCTCTCGCGGGAAAATATTCGGTTTTTCGAAAGAAATCGGGAGAAATACGCGCGACAAAAAGGTGCGCCACTTCTTGTTGCTGATTCGATCTGTTCCGTTTGGTTTTCGTGGCTCGTAACATACGCGCGAGTCTCCCGTCGTCGCAGGAATTGTCGCCGGCGCGAATCGCTGGTAAAGTCGAGACTCGCGTGCCACGATTCGAAGAGATTCAAATTCGCGTACGATTCTCTAGAGACGGAAACATTTGCGACGCGTGTCGTCCTAGTGGCGATCGTCTAGATCGTCGGTCACCGAGTATCCCCTCGCGGTGGCATGGTATGCCTCTTTTTCTCGCGGCGTATTATTTGCCGTGTATCGCCTGGAGGATAGTAGCACCGACGCGGCGTCCATCCGTTTCTCCTTTTCTGTTCCGCTTTGCGCTGCTTTCTCGTCGCGTTTCTTTCTCGCTCGCGCTCTTTGTCTCTCTCTCTCTCTCTCTCGCTCTCGCTGCCGGTCTCTCCCTTGGCCAACACCGAAGGGATCCCTCTCGGCAATGCGCGTACAAAAAGGGAACGACGAGTTCGGGGTTAAGTTTTTCTTGTCTAAGAAGACAAGGAGATTAAGAAGGACAGGGAAAGGGAAACGTGAGAGAGAAAGAGAGAGGATCCGAGGAGGAAAGGATGAGAGACCGGGAGGAGAGGTCGAAGGGAAGGAGAGTCGAGCCAACCATCTGGAATCCAACTCGGTGGGTAAGAAAAATAAGCTTGTTGGGAGTAATAATAAAGAAATATGTTTCTCTTCGGTCAGAGCTCCGTTGCTGCTTGGTTTCGTCTTTCCCGTTCCCTTTCCGTTTACGTCGCCGCCATCGTGCCGGTTCTTTCCTTCGTGGCACGACGATACGACCAAACGAGTAGATCGTACCACGGCGAGAACAATACCTTCGAATCGGCCCTCGAGTTTTGTCTTTGCTCGCGTACCACGGACGAAAGACGCGATCGCGGTGAACCCCGGTCCCGCTGGGAACGGGACGCGTTGAAAATTTCAGCCGAGCAAAACTCGGAACGACGCGCGTGACACATGGAAAAATCAACTGGCCGTTCTCACGCGAGCAACGATTTTTATCGCATACCGGCGCGGCGCGGAACGACGCGACGAAACGCGGACGTACTCGGTTTTCCGCGTGTCAATTTCGCGAGATTATCGCGCCAGCCAAATTTCCCGGGCCGTCGTCGTCTCTTTGCGACCCTCGTTTCCAGCAACGCGACGCGACGTCACGCGACGCCGTCAACCACGATTTCCTTTTTGCGGGAACGTTCCTCTCCCCGCGACCTCTAAGACAACCTCTCCCCGATGCGTTCGTGTTTGCGGGACGAGAGAGAAAATTACGCGACTGTATCTTCCAATGACTTATTGGCGAAAAGAGAGACGCTTTATCGTCGCTTGTACATTGAATGGTTTGCAAGTCATCGAACAAATGGGTCAAGGGAATTTGATGATCCCAAAAATCGGGAATAACGAAATCGCGTTCGATAGCTCCGACTTTCGTGCGTCGATGATAAAAGAGAGTAACCCAATTCGAACACAGCTACGTACGGTGGCTCACGAAAGTATTCGAACGCACTTTAAATTGGAATAACTTTTTTTAAGATTGAACCAAATAATTTGACTTTTTCTTTATCAATTGCAAGCATTGATTTAGTGAGTGGGATGGAAAGAAAAGTTTTGAAAAAATTACAGTTGGTAGGAATTCCATGAATAAAATAAAAATTGCACTTTTTAAAACTTTTTTATTTCAGGTCGCAATGAAAATTTAATATATGCGGTTTATAGATCTATGTTAGTTGTGCACGTGCCGAAAATTTCACCGAAATCATGCATCGATAGATGTAAGAATCTGTGGATTTTAAGCAAAATCTGAGCAAAAGTCGTGAAAAACTGCGATTTCGATCAGTTTGAACCGCTTGAAGCTCGTGTATACATTAATCGATTTCAATGAAATTGTCAGCATGTGTATTACTAACATAGGTCTGCAAGACGTATATTTGAAATTTTCATTACGGGCTGGAATAAAAAAGTTTTAAAAAGTGCCATTCTTATTTTCTTACGTAATGCCTACCTATTGAAATTTTTTTCAAAATCTTTTTTGCATGTCATTTAGTAAATCAATACTTCCAATTGCGGAAGAAAATGTCAAGTTGAGTGGTGCAATTTTAAACAAATTATTCTGACTTATAGGGCGTTCGAATGCTTTCGTGAGCCACTGTAACTCGAGAAAGAAAAATGCTTGCTGTATCGGCAATGATATTACGTTTCGGGCCTAATTCGGCTACGCATTTTTCTTTTTTTAATTTATATATTTCTAAACGTCGCATCAACAGCGAGGTCATTAGCGGCCACAAGAATTATAACATGTGATTACGAAAAATAATAGATCCTTATACTTACAAATAGATAGAAAAGCATTGTGGAGAGATCAGTATGATAGATAATGATGGATTCAAGAAATAGTATGACTTGGTTGATGTTCTCACTAATATTGAGGCATTCGGTTAGTTTGTTAAGGACAGCCAAGCGACGTCTTTGGAAGGAGAAAAGGGGACGTTTAGGACATTTAGAAGAAAATGATGTACAACGTTGTTAGCGGTACTAAATAACTATGAATAGTAGATTGGATCCAACCAAGGGGTTGGTTCAAATTCGGCTACTCTCCCCTAGATCATGTATAATCCGGGCAAATTGGTCTTCGCATCGTGTTTTACCACATCCCGTCTCATGCTTCGAGAAACGTTGCAACACAGCGTTTACCGTGAACCTCTCTTCGACAACGCGACGGAACGTCGTCGCTCGTCGAAATGCGAGAAGCGATCGAGGGTAAGATCCGTGGCAGGTGTAAGCCACGGCTGCGTTTTCCGGTGCGCTCGAAAAAAGGGGGCAACAGCGCGGAGGCCTGCGCTGGACGAAACTCGGGAGAGCGAAAAAACTGGAGAACCCCGAGCGTTAAGAGAGACGGAGAGAGAAAGGCACGGCGAAGGTAAAACGAGGACGGCTGGCGAACTTCTCGGAAGGAAGGGCCATCGGGGAAAAAACGGCACGGCCGGTAGTTTTCGCATAATCTGCGGAGCACGGCGAGGCCTAATGTCAGTGTTCTCCGGTTAACGTGGAAATCGAGTGGAGGCGCGCCGACGGAGCCGCGTAAGAAGCCTCGGCGTATCCTGGGGAACAAGAACGAGGGGCAAAGAGGCAGAGGGGCAAAGAGGCAGAGGGGCGAGAGGAGAGAGGCGAGAGGGGCGGAATAGGCGGAGGAAAAGGAAGCACGTTATATTTTATATGACAGCGTGATTGCATTTCCCAGAACAAACATCGCTCCGGCCGAGCGAGCGCAAGAAAACGTCGGCGTTAATCGCAGCTCTACGTTCTACTCTTGTCCATCCTTCCTCTTTCCCTCGAGCTAGTTCTCGCTCGCGCGCTCGCTTTCTCCCCCTCCTCTCTCTCTTTCTCTCGATTGTCTGCCCCCGCGAAACCGTTCCGGCAATTTCTTTCGCGGAATCAAGCAGGAAGAATCGCTCCGGTTCTTGCAGCGGATCGTCTTCGCGTTCGACCTCTACTCTCCTTCTCGGAGCGGAGCCAGCGTTTCGCGGTGTTTTCGTGCAGCGCGTCGACACCTCCGTCGAATTTCATCGTTGTCCGTTACGCCGAGCTGGTATCTTCCCGCCCGGAAAAGGAAAGATAATTAAAGACCGCTGGAGAAAGATTCACGCGCAATCTCTACCGCAAAGTTTTCTTTTCCGCGCTCGCGCTCGCGATCGCGCGCGGCCAGAAGTTGGCCCGCGAGTAATTTTCACGACTATTCTCCACGGCGTTCGTCGGTGTTCTCGTTCCAGCCGCTATCCGCCGCCACTCAAACTCCTCTTTTCTCGCAGCATTCCTCTCTCTTTTCTCCGTCTCTCTCCCTCGCCATCTCTTTTCAACTGTTTCTCTCTCTCCCTCTCTTTTCGTTCATCTCGCTCTCGCTTTTTCTCCGTAAAATTCTACGGTCAGAACTATTTGTTCACGGACTTATCTGTATTTTATTATACCCGAAGTTTTCACGCTCTCCCTTATCTGCTCTCGTGTTTACTATACGATATTTATAGCTGTGCTCGTCTGTGCTCGGCGCCGGTTATTACGGAGCTCGCTGGAAGAAGAGAGGGCCGCCGTTGTACCAAATACCGCGGGAACGAGCCGGCCGCTCGCCTCCAACCACCGCGGAGAACAAGGAAACCCCTCCAGGAAAGGGGGTAGGGGGGGAAAACCAGCCAAGATAGATAAATCATTTACTTTCTTGTTCGTGGAACGAGTTCTCTCGCGAGAACCACTACCGAGAAAACCGAGAATACCGAGAGATGCACCGACGAAACGCGAAACAGACGGAACCCTTGCGCGCGAGCGCGACCCTCACCATTCTCTCTTCGATCCCTCGAATCGCCGCTCGAACGCTTCGACCGACCGTTCAGTTTCTACCGCAAATTTTTCAAAACCCCTAAGCCCCGAAGCAACGTTCCGATAAGCTTTCATCGCCGTTTTAAGTTCTCGTTCGCAGCAGAAGCGGTTGCAGTCGATCGAGGAAGAAACTGGACACGCTGCTCCATAGAGGAAGCAAGACGACAAGACGCGACGGTCCGTGGGAACAACGATTCGTGTACAAAATTTCTAACGGCCCAAAAGCGTAACGTTAGCCATACCGTGTTACGCTTGGTTCGATCATAGAAGGATCAAATATTTTCAGAAAAAGTTAAACTAAATATCTTTAATCCGTTGTTCTAGATTCTGGAATGTTTTTTCGAATGATTCGAACATCTTCGTTGTTTCTATGTTCATACTGTGAGCGTATGGACGGTGTGGGTGTGCGTGTGGACCGCACCGCATGTAACATCAGTGTTGGGATGCGGTGCATCCTTTCTCGCGCATGCGCGGCGACAACAGTTACGTATCTATATCATAATGACGAGGTAGTGTAGCCCTGAGACAGATATATTGGCGGGAAAGTATCGAAACAATCTATTCCGGACAAAAAGACTTCAGGACGTGTCCTACGAGTTACAAAATGTACACAAATACACATGTTATACATTCATTTTTCAGAATCAGATCATACCAATTTTTTAAAATTCTGCTGGGTCCTCAAGGTACCCCATTTTATCGAGAATCCTACTTTCCTGAGGCCAAAATCGCCGCGCATGCGCGAGAAAGGATGCACCGCATCCCAACACTGTGTAACATTAGAATATCGGCATCGATCGCCGATGCCCTTCCGTTTTAAGAAATGAATATGATTTTACCAGCGTTTTTGAAATCAAGCAGTTGTCGTTGGAACGTGTTACGAATAAAAGCTCTATCACCGATCTCCGCTCTTTTGCCCATATTCCCGTATTCCATCCTCGCAATACAAGAAACAGAAAGTTGATGTAAGTCTCGTAGACGCAGCCTCCTTGGACGATAGGCGCGCAGACAACTATCCGAACACCCCCACTCGTCAACCCCTAGGCCCGAGGCCTTCCGACTCGTGCATTCGGAGGGACGACGAGTGGACGTTCTGACAGAAACCACACGATTCATCGTGTCGGGAATACATCGATCGTTATACTCGAAACGCCGAGTTTCATTCGCGCCCCTTTTTCGTTTTTCACGAGAATCGATTAACGCGCGTATGTCATGTAGATTTCTTTTTAAGGCAAGGAGTTAATGAAACGAGAACTCGACCAGGTGAAAACACACGTTGCACAACCGCAACTGGTGATACTGGTAATGAGAATATAAGACAAAGGATAATATTAAGGATTTTCCAGGAAAATAACCGGAATGCGTTGCTCTAAAAGAAAGAGGTTATAATTGACGTATGATGTATATGCAATATTTATGTGGCGGCTACTTCCTATGCTCGTCAACAGAGGGACATTACGACAACACCTTTCCCGCTAGTACCTGAATCTTCCTCTGTTTGTATATATACCGTCCTAAACTGTCCTTACGACATCCCGCGTCTAAGGCACGGGTCCGCTAGATAGCCTGACCGACGAGTCCTCTAGCGGGCCTTAGGACGAAACGCTTCCTTCTCCTTTTTCCTTCTCTCACACACTTTTCAGCCGCCATATTTACAAATATGCAAAATGGTTTATTAGTTACCTAAAAGAAAGAGAAACGACAATTAAAGTCTATTCTCCTCAATTCCTCCTAGGTCTATTATATTGTTTTATTTTATTTGTCACTTAATTCTTTTCACACGTGTTCCGTTATGTCATCTGCCTATATTTCGATCTCACTCGTTGAGCGTCGATATACAACAACGTCGGATACGTTGAAAAAATTGATGATCGAATGACTGCAACATCATACACATCCATCCTGCAGAAAAGTTTAATTGGAAGTTTGCCAAAATGGAATAAGAACGCAGAAGAAGTCATTTTTCAGCACAATAACGGCCCTAAACACCAGACAAAAATCACCAAAGAATGGTTAATAGCTCGTGAATTTACTGTTTTAGGCTGGCCCCCACAGTCTCCCGATCTGAACCCAATAGAACACCTATGGGGTTTACTGAAAAGAGCAGTTGCCAACTTCGATCACAATTCAAGAAGTATTATTGAAGTGTGGGCAAAAGTTAAAACCGCTTGTGAAAATATTAAGGCTGAACAGTGTAGAAGCTTAGTAAATAGTATGCCAAGATGCATGGAAGCCGTACCGAAAGCAAAAGGAGGGTTACACGAGGTACTAATATTTCATTTCTTCAAACTCAAAAAATTGATCATCACATAATTTGTTAATTTCATTTAATTTTGTTTAAAAAGTCCAACATATTTAAGTTAATTCTGTATTATATGAACTACGAAAACTATATTTGTATTATAATAAAATATTTTGTTACGTATCTTATTAACGTGTGTTCAATTAAATAAAAATTTAGGCACTGTGGGAACATTTGATCAATTGTTTGAGTCACTGTATATCGATTAGAGGGCGCGCTGAGCTAATGGAGCGCGGCTAATTTGATTTAAAGAAAGTATCTTTTCTTTCCAAGAATATGAAAATACGAACGGGCCAAACTGTATTATTATTCGCGGGACGGATTTTCTTTTGCCAAGCGGCGTGATTGGCGAATGCATCGAGCATGCATCGTGTCGGTCGAGTCGTCGCGTCGGCGGTGCGTCGCTGCCTCTGATCGTCCCTTTCCTCCCCGTAACGGCGCGGAGCCACTTGGTTCTTGCGCGGCTCGCCAAAGTAGACGATCACAAGAGATTCGAAGCACCGAGTCGCGCTAATTAAGATTCCTGCAAGCTTTTTTCCACGGAGCGCTCTCGTACCGCCTATCTTCGGGTATACGCGGAGAGTGGAGAGTCACCGGTTATTTCCGCGCGGTGCACGATCAACATCCTTCTCTCCCTCTGACGCTAGACACATTCGATGATCAAATTCGATCACAGCCCCCTCGACGGAGCACTAAACTCGGAAGCGAGTGGCTCGGCGGCGCGGCCGATAGTCAACCTCTTCTATACCTTTGTCGCGTTGTTGCGATATCGTGTCGTGTCCTGACGTTGTCGCAAAAGCACGCACGCATACGTGCGCGACCTGACCCTTCGTCCTCGTCCTCGTCCACGTCCTCGTCCTCGTCCTCGTCCTCGCCCTCGCTCTCGCCCTCGCCTAGGTAGGATACACAACGTTTAGCGCCGTCGAGACGGGGAGGTGATCGATTTTTCGGTGGATTCCAATGGATACCGGCTACCCGAGAACGTGGACAACTTCGGAACGCGATCCGAGTTTCTCTCGGTCGATATTCGAGAGAAGATCGCTTATACTGCCCCCACCAATGAAGCGTGAAACGAGAATCGTGGCGTTTGTACCAGGACGCAAGTATTTTTGCCAATTCCTAACGCGCTGTTCGACATTGGTGACGCAACTGTTTGTTCACCATTAATTTAGTTAGGATTTGTAAGATGCGAGAGAGTTAATCGCCTAAATTACATTGACTTTGTGGGATTTCTCGGGCCGGTGGTTCGGCCGTCATCGCGTGACCGATGTTCGCGAGGCCAAGAATATTTTGCAATCTGTTTCGACCGGATTGCGGATTTTCATGCAAATTCGGAGCATAAACAAATAAAACGTCAATTTCATTATCCTCGTTTTTGCTGACGTACGGATTTCTCGATTGACGAATTCGGAGATCCTATCGATGCTCCAAAATTTCCAGTTCTAGATTTTCTGAGGCCTTTTTTCTCAATTTTCACGGGCATTGGCAGTTTAAGAGAGGCAGGAGCGAGATAATCCGTGGTTGCGTTTAACTATTAATAATCCGAAAATTAGACATACGGGGTTGACGGATAATTGGCGGAAAAGGGGCTCGCGAAAACAATCGTGGTCTCTTTGCCGACTTGGAAAAGGGTGAACGGACGTCGGGGTCGAGTCGCGTCGGGGACGTAACACGCGGATACGTTGCTACGGCAAGCCAATAATTATTGTTTTTACCCAGCAGCAGCGGGCCGCAATTAAAAACTGTTTATTTATTCAGCTCCGGCTTTTTAGCATTTTCCCTCACCCCAGGAAGGATGGAGGTACGCGACCGTGTGTGCGACCACGTGCGTGCCTCGTCCGTTCGCCACGATTTTTCGGCTTACCAAACCGTTGTTTTCAATTTTCCCTGGCCACACCCGGGGCCGTGTTGTTTCCCAGGCGGTGCGCGAGGCCATTTGCCAAAAAATTGCCTGGCCGGTTCGATCGTTCGATCGTTCTCGCGCGACTCGCGTTAAAAAAGCGTAATCGTCCGGTCGTTTGTCCGCGAGCAAAGATCGCGGTTCCATGGATTTGCAGATCCGTAAATTCAGATCCTGTGGAGTTTCCGTCGGCGAGAGAATTGGAAACTGTGCGAACGTTCGCGCAGAGAGTGCGGCTTTCGTCGCCAGGGTCGATAACGAAGGAAGGTGCGTACCGCTGAAGAGGTGTAATAAATTAGGCCATTCTCGTTACCGTATCGTAACCCAGGAAAGTTGCAATGTTTTCACGGCTATGACGCAGCGACGATTTTCAGCGATCTCTGCAGGCCATCCTTTTCGTTTTCCCCGAAACTTTATTAACGCGTTGACTGCCATGAGAGTCACCGGTGACCGGCACTCGACTTGGCTACAGCGCCGTGGGGGCCACCGGTGACCGGCGACGCAGCAAATAATAAAAGTACATAGAGTAAATATGGATACTGATAAATTTTTCAATAATACCATTGTTACTATAATGGTTTGAAGAAATTAATGCACGAAAAATGCTTCAAGCATGATTTTATAACTCGCTTCATTTGCTGCAAATAATGTCTCAACATAATATGCATCGCATAATGAAAAATTCACGTTGGCGCCTCGGGCAAACCATGGAAAATGCGTCTGGCAGTCAACGTGTTAAACTCTTGCCGGATATCTGTGTCCTTTCATTTATCTTGGTAATCCTGTTGGATTCGAAGTCTGTCGAAGGTGTTAGCGGACGGAGGGTAACCGGAGGATCGTCGATCGCGCGAGATTCGCAGCCGGGCAGGCGCGGCGTTCGCCCGACGCGGTATCTCTCGCGGAGATTTATTATTTAATCTCGCGTCACGATATTTATTATTGCACGTAACCCCGTGGGTCTATAAAAATATCACGCGTTATCGCGTACCGTCCGGTCAATAACAAGCTGACGATACCTTGCGCGGTTTCGAAATCGTTCGCGAGCGCGCAACTTTTTGACGGACTAACTAAGGAAAAAAACATTCCCGCCGTCGCGGCGCGGCGGAACCGAGCCGAGCCGGGTCGAGCGAGTCAACCGAGTCGGCAACGCGCGCGCTGGAGCGGTGTCGACGCCAAGCTCGACGAGGAGCGCGGCGGAGAGGAGAGGAGAGGAGAAGAGTAAGAGAGCGGAGTTACGAGAGCGAAAGAGAGAGAGAGAGAGCGAGAAGCGGGGGAAGGCTAGTCGGCCGAGAACATCGAAAAGAGAAGAGAAGAGAAGAGAAGAGAAGAGAAGAGAAGAGTAGAGAAGAGTAGAGAAGAGTAGAGAAGCGAAGAGAAGGAACGAAGGCGGTGGAGGAGCGGGGGCAGATGAAAGAAACGTGGTACGATCGAAGCGGCTCGTCGCAACGCGAGAAGGACACGGTGCGAGAGGTCGAGGCGGGGCTGCGAGGGGAACTTAGAACAAATAAAGCGATAATATATATAATATTACGTCGTACCGCTGGCTGGCCGACTCGTGCATTCCAGAGTGCATTGCCCTCGCAAATACTCCCTCGGCCTTTCCGACGAGGCACACGTCACGCCGGCCTTAATACGAAATTACTGTTAAAGCGTGCCAACGCGTACGCTTTTCGCCACGAATTTCTTTCACGATGTTTCGTGGCTCGCTTTCCTTCCTTCCTTTCTGCCCTCTTTGTTTGCTCGTGTCTCTCTGCTCGCTCGGCTGCTTTCTCTCTCTCTCCCTCTCTCCCCCTCTCTCTCTCTCTCTCTCTCTCTCTCTCTCTCTCGTGCTCCGTGTGTCTCCGTCCTTCGTTTCCACGCGCCGCCTGCCAGTCTGCCGCTTCGTCTACCTGCCGATTTTCTCCCTTTCCGTCTATCGGTCTCCTTCTCTTTCGGATCTTGGCTACCTTTCGCTCCCTCGCGGTTACTCTCGCTCGCTTCTCCCTCGCCGCCCTTCGTTACCCTCTGCCACCCCGTCACCGACGCTACCACGCTCCAAAAGACATCGCACCCTTCCACCGGCTAGCTCGAGACCTTCGACCCTGTCTGTACGAAACTTTCCCAAAGTTTTTCGTCGCGACCAGGTACGCGACAAATTCCCATTGCTTGGAGTCCCGAGCATCGCCACGATCCACCACCCGAGAACTCACGACCGATTCCATTCGAAACCAACGATCGAAGCTATCTCTTATTCTCCTATTTCTCTCCTTCCCCTCGTACGGTTGGCGAATCAATTTTGTCAAAACATTTTCGATTTGGTAATCTCGTTTCTAAGGCACATAAGTAGAGACTGTTTTGGCTGTATCTTGTACGCGTACTTAGTACATATACACGAATGAGAGCATTGTCACAGTATCCCCTCCCTTATCTACCAACAATCGTTCGACAGTCCTTAACCCCTTGTACTATAACAACGAGTCAGACTCGTGACGAAGATTTGAAGAACATAGTCTACTAAACTAAATGTGTGATGGTTTCGGTTCGCAGGTTCGATCAGTGATACAAAAATAGCTGTTTTGCAAATTAGAAACCTCGTAGGAAACTCGACCCGGATGTGGATCATTCTCAAGAGTGAGATTTTTTTGCGTTTCCTATAACTGGAAACAATTTCATTTATATTGTTTCCTGTTATATCTATTGGATTATGGGTATAAAATAACGTACACCCTGTTTACATATAAAATAGAATTTATTCTATATAATACTTTCGAAGACACGATCCGAGGCACGTCTTTACTCTTCAACGAAATATTCTAGAGCGAGGACCGCTCTGGAAAAAGTAAACGATCGACCGAGAGCCGAGGGTCCCATAACGCGGGCAGCACAGATACAGTGTATCAATTATTTGTATAGGCGCTCGAAAGTCAAGCGATCGAATGCGCCCACTAAATACGGAAGATTATTTTTGCTTCGTGAATAAATTCCAACAATATCAAACGCAAAAAAAATCTCACTCTTGAGAATGATCCACATCCGGGTCGAAACGTCGAGTTTCCTACGAGGTTTCTAATTTGCAAAACTGCTATTTTTGTATCATTGATCGAACCTGTGCGCCGAAACCATCACACAGTTAGTTTAAAAATTTCGATCGAAAAACACATCAAATTTATAGTCTACTAAATATGGATGTAATGAATTTTCCTTGAAACCCAAATGTAATTCTACTTTGTTTGTTTCGATTTATAGTCATTTTAGAGAATAGAGGCGTTCGATAAATATGTCCTTCTTTCTTTTTCTAAAAAATTATTAACGTTGAAGAAGTTCTAAACATTGCAATCGTGTAACAAATCATAGTGCAAGGGGTTAAGAATCTATGACTCACGGGTAACGATTTCCTAGGAATTTTTCACCAGCAGTGACAATTTCAATAGCTGACCAGTGAATCACAATCGTCGACGCAATGTCATCGTTTCTTTTCGAATCATTATTCATAGACTGCGAATTTTATGCATTTGTGACAAGATGGAGTAGATGTAATTTAAAACAGTATACAGATTAAATGAATTTAAGAATATCAATATGTACATTGCTTTCGATTTATTACAACCATTAACCCTTTGCGCTCGGAAGTATTTCAACTCCAAAACCAAACTTTTTTTTTCGATCTAGAATATTTCCATTCTACATGTTTTTTTTCATTTTGAAGAAATGAAACTGATATAATACCTCATAGAATACTTAAATGTATGGTAACTAATTTATTGAATATCAATTTAATAATGTAAATTGTTGGGTTTGTACGAAAAACAGAAATGGTTTTTATTTTATAAATGGGCTACATTATATAGTGTACTTATCGTAACAGTCTTATGGCAACGTGACAACAAGCGCGCACACACAACGCAAGCAAAAAACACGCTTCGTTCAAACTCGCATCACGCCACCTACATAACCCGCTCCTATGGCGGGAAACACAAACACCTATGTGTGTCAAACCTCATCATAAACAATATTTTAAATAATGGTATAACAATTCTTAGTGGTGCTTCAAAGTCATCACTCGAATGCAAAGGGTTACAGAATGAAAACATATCTAGCTCTTGTTTTTGGCAAATGATACAACAAATTTTTATTTTGCATAAAGATCCGCAGTCCAGATATTTAACAGAAGACTTCCAAGCTCTTTTTTTGATGTAGCATAGTTATTCTTTTATGATCAGGCCCATTGGAATCCCGCTTCGGTCACAATATAAACTGCATATAATTTAAGTCGACTGTTGGAAAATTCGAATTTAATTGTAAAGTTAATAGTCGTTTCAATAGATAAAGCGTTATGTTTTGTCGCGCACGCGCAACAGGATAAAATGTTGATCAAATCCTGCGTAAGCTTGCAGCTGGCACGCGGTTCGACCGAGCGGCAAAAAGATCGGAGAGCGGATTTCGATCGGTGATCCCTCGCAATCTACGGCAAGCGGTAAGAGGTAACGCGCGGGTTTCCAGCGGACGGATGAGTTACGGTCGATGGGGCCCCGTCTACTCGTACGGAAGAAGCCAGCTACCGAAGGACATTGATTTTAGGACCAATTATCGGCGTCCGTTCAATGAGGAGGTCGTAAATAATTTGAGCAGTGAAAGCAAGTCCGTCATAAATACGTAAAGTCGCAAAACCGTCGGCTCGGAACGCGCTCGAGCGTTTGGGAGGTCGCGTACGTCACGGTCGCAACAGCAACAGCGCAACCGGAAACGAAAATTGTCGCGTTCCGCGCGTTTTACATATCGAAGTAAAATAAATTTCGTCCCAGTGGATTAAGCCAGGCTTCATCGTCCGTTAACGCATTACGCGTGGATCGGGTGTTTTTATGCGCTACTGGCCAGTCCTGCCGCGTTGAAAACGATATTGATTTTCATTAAAATTTTTATACATTTCATAACGGGTCTTTTATTTTATGAAAGTGCCCGATGACGGTCGGCTCTCGCGCGGTCTCTCTCGCTCGCCGACCGGCCGCGACCGCGTTCTTTTTCGGGTTCCATAATTGATCGAGTAATTCCCCCGGAAAATCTGCATTTTAATGACGCCGCGAATTTCTATTTACACGGTATTTGAAAATGGCCCGTGCGCGACGCGTTAATAAAAGTCGGCAAACACGGACGAGCACGTGCGCGCTTTCCAACGGCTCGTTCACGCGTGCGATCTCGACGCGTCCCGGTCCCTGTTTCGCCATCGCTCCGCTCAAATAATCTCGAATGCGAGAAAGGTGCGAAACCTGTCGAACCGTCGTCGTCGTTGCCTCGTCGCGTCGTCGTCGCGTCGACGATCGAGTAAATCTCGAGGTAAACGTTTCCGATCGAAGAGGACCCGTGTAACTCGAATCTCCGTGTTCAGATAATGGAGCTGTCGGAGGGCCGCCAGCTACCTCCAACGGAAACACCGTGTAAGGGGAAAGGAATTCCTGCCGTCGAGTCCTCCCTATCCCGTTTCCAATCGCGTCGCCTCGTTTGCACGCTCGGCTCGGCTCGGCTCGGATCCGCTCGGCTATGGCACGCCACGGCGCACAGTGTTGCGAAATGGCCAAAAAGCGGTCAAAAATTCCGTAAAACCGAAACTATCCAACGAATTTTGTTTAAAACTTTGTGGATAGGTTGCCACGAGTACAACACTTAAATGGCTAGAAAAAAATTTTCAAAAATTATTAAACATTAAGTGATATGTGCAAATTGGACATCTCTGTTTTCTGCTCATTTTTTATTAATGGAAGCAATTCTTAAAAGTGTTAAGCAGCTTCGGTCTGGCACTAATCGTTTTGGCAAGGTATAATAACGCAAAGAGGCTTTTCCGACTTATCCATATTACTTGATGTTAAACAACTTTATTGAACAATTGTTTGTGCCAGTTAATAGTTTAAAGCATGTGTAATAACCCCTATAAATTGCAGAGCTGTAATTCAATTGTAGACGCAATGATTAAATAACTATGATGCTGAAAACTGGTGAATTCCCAAGAGAGAAAAATAGGTTACTTGCCATGCCAATATCTCCGTAAAAAAATTTTTTTTAAAAAATCGGACTTTGGCACATTATACATTCACTATTTGGTAATACAAAAATAATATTTTTCTTTTTAAAATCGATTTTTGGCCGCCTCGGCACCACTGTGCAGCGTCCTCATCCGATTGAGAAACTTTTTACGTTTCTTTCGCGGTAAATCACTGTTTTCGTAACTACGCGTTGCGTCGGTATATCGGACGCCCGCGCGGAGAAGAATATTTTCATAGATATTATTGCGTAACACGCGATACCTTTGGCCGCGTGCTCGACGCATGCCGCGCGCTGCGGGACGAACAGCGTGCGCCGCACGAGTTTTCAAACTGATTAAACTCTCCGCTCGGAATTAACCCCCTGCGCTCCAGTGCCACGACTTGCGCAAGGACGCGATTTCACCGGCGAGGCGCACACCGAGTTCCGCTCCAGAAACTCGACTGCTCGGACTCACCGTGTCCGATTCGTATTTCGATTCCGCGCGCAAAACGATCGTTCCCGTCTTTAACGCTTCATCGGGAAGCGTGCGCGCGGAAAATTCGATTGCACACCGATCTGCCATACGACGATTTTAACGGGAGCCTGTTGATAGAATTTTCCAATAATTCCGTTGCAACAAAAGAAAGCTTAAAACTCATAATTTCTATGTAGGTCACGTTATTAGGGGTTCGGTTGTTGGTTCTCGATTAAAATTCGATTGCACACCGATCTGCCATACGACGATTTTGATACCGGGAGCCTGTTAATAGAATTTTCCAATAATTCTGTTGCAACAAAAGAAAGCTTAAAACTCATAATTTCTATGTAGGTCACGTTATTAGGGGTTCGGTTGTTGGTTCACGATTAAAGGTCGGGTTATACACATCCGTCCGATATCGGACGCGTTTTTAGGGTGTTTATACATTTCCGTCCGAACTTTGAGGTAACTTGAGAAACGTTCGAGATGTTGTATACGAGAGCTACGGAAAACGCGTCCGATATCGGACGGATGTGTATAACCAGACCTCAACCAGTTAAGTCTGTTTGACGACTATATCCGTCATGGAGAATTTGATATTTAAATTGTTATTTTGGCGAAAACTAAATTATATTCGTAAATTTTAATATTGTTACGACGATATGAAGTTGCTTCCCCTGAACATATCGCAGAGGAGCCGTCCGATCGATGGATTTAAAAAGACGGCTGTTGACGAAAAGAAAGAAGACAGATAGAAGCGAGACAGCAAATCGAATAGACGTGTCGATAAATCAATCTACATTAACCATTGTATAGTTTCTAATAAATAAGAGTTGAAAGTTAATTATTAATTATGAGTTCACCAACGGGAAGTGGGCGCATTTTACGGAACGGTCGGAGCATTGGTCGCAACATATTCGTAAATTTGAATATGTTTAAAATGTTTAGAGGTCAAGACGAAATGAAACAAGCAAATAAAAATTATAAATAATTTGAATTGGATACATAACGTCATCGCTTGATTATCGCGACACACACTGGTGCGCGCTTTGCAAAAAGATCGCCACAGTGAACTGGTTAAAATTGCCATTGGTACTGACGGAACTGTTAAAAAATTGTTACCCGTGAACTTGGATCCTTGTCCGTAGATTTTCAAAAATTGGCTGTATCAACAACAGAGTAATTAAAACAACACTGTCTTCTTCATACTTTTATGTTGCGCATTCGTTGAAATCTGGCAGAAACCGAAATGAGAACTATTGTATCCTCCTTTCACGGAGTCCCAATCTTTCTTCAACAGATTGTCACGCATTGGTTCACTCGAAAGAGATTCAAGATGCTAAATACCAAAAACCGAGGAAGGCTACGGTCATAGTACAATATATAAGGAATCAATGGGGCTACGCTGAAAAACAACGCTATTGTAACTTTACATTGTTGAATCATCGAGAGGACGCTATCGAAGAGAACAAGATTAGGCTCGATCGAAGCGACTCGCTTAGCGAGATGTTGCGGGAGGGGATTGTACGAATGGGAATAAAATAATCGTGGACGCTCATTGTAGGCACGCGGCGTAAAGAAACGCGGAGGGGACTGGGAGCGCGCGCGATCCACGAAACTGGGGGAAACGCGCAACGCAGGGCAGATGTATAATGTTGCACAAATAAAATATCAGCCGTACTGCGCACGTGGTACACCTACTCGATCTTCTACGCAGTGTTCCGAAAGTGCGCGCGTGCTCGCGAGCGATATCCTTGAGTCGGAGAGCCGATGCAGAGCGATGCAGAGCGATGCAGAGCGATGCAGAGCGATGCAGCGACCACTCTATCCCCGTCGAGGCGTCCTTTGGTTTTTACGCGATTTACACCGAAGCGACACGGCTCGTTCGGAGTTCTGCCACGACTCGGGAGCGGCAGCTCGCTCGAAATCGTAGAACTTTATCGAGTTTTGCAAAGTTTCGTGCTGGTGATTGCGCGAGGTCTCGTTCGCGTTCGTCCGTGCTTTCAGAAAATACAGATTTCTCTATGCGGTGGAACAGCGATTCCTCAATTTCGACCGCGAGTTTGGCCGCGTTTCGGTTGACAAGCGTTCCGTGTTCTATGCTCGGGACGAGTATAACGCTTGTTGCTCGGTTTCGGCGAATAGCGATAACTACAGCCCCCTGCACCGGACTTTATCGCTTCTGAATTTTGATTTGTGGCACCGGGATAAAACAATTGTTCTAGTTTTTTTTTGGCGCGGGAGGCAGCCAGCGGCGGGGGAGAGGAGCATGCTCGCGTCAACAGAAAGTACGCTCATCGAAATTCTCAGGTGGCTGTCGGCTGTTGGCAACCAACAAACCGGGAAACCGGCAAACGGTCCCTCTCGCGGCTTGCCGTTTTTAAACGTGGCCGCAACCGTCGCGGCGCGGCTGCGTTCAACGACTCCTGTAAATTGCGGTTCGTTGGAAAATTGCGAGTGGCTTGGTTCGGTCGAGAGAGGGAGAGAGAGAGAGAGAGAGAGAGAGAGAGAGAGAGAGAGAGAGAACGCTCGCTCGCGCTCGCGGAACAGCGAAACCGAAAGGAAACCAACGAAAGCGTCGCGGACGAAGATCGAGCCCCGCGTTTTCCGCTGCTCCTTTTTCAAGAGAGGAGGGTGTCCTTTGGACGGGACGAAGCGCCGCGTATCTTTTTTTTCCCCCGCCAGCTACGCGCGATCAATTTTTAATCCACGGGTTCAACGGAAAGAGAGCGAGGGGGATGCGCGTCGAGCCGGTTATCGCTTGTGAAAAATCGGTCGGCCCTCGGACCTCGAGCTATCGCGAAAACCAACTATAAATCTCGACCATCCGGTTCGTTATCTAGCGCGGCTGCCGGTCGCGTTTGTCTTCCTCGATGTCTTTGCTTAATCGCGGAGGCGAGACCGTTTTTCCGCTCGCGGCCGATGCGAACCAGCCGACTGATCGCGATGACGATTGAAACGCGAACTCGCCGATCGGATAGGGAAATCGGTCGAAAAAGAATCGGGGCACATCGTTTTCCGCGAGCACACCCCGTAGATGAGAACGGAGGCCGACGCCACCACCGGCGCTGCCGCCATTGTGCACGGCGCAGAATAAATAACGCCGTGGTAAGAATGCCGCGGGAGATATTATACGACGACTACAGTGTGGTGCAGAAGTAGGCCACCATTACAATATTTTATTACAAGGCACTAACGTACAATCTAACGTGCTCGTATGCATTCGTAATGAACGTATATGAGTCGTGTCGAACCCGCTCTCTCTCCTTCCCTCTCGTTCTCTCCCGTGCGCTCTCCTCTCCCTCTCTCTCTCTCTCTCTCTCTCTCTCTCTCTCTCTCTCTCTCTCTCTCTCTCTCTCTCTGTCTCTCTCTCGTTCCCGCGCCGCCTCGTCGTAGACCCCTCTCTCGCCTCCTTGCTCCCTCGGCGTCTCTCTCCTCCGCAGCGGTCTCTACGCACACCGAGTGTTTTATTGAAATTTATGACTACTCGCCTTTGTGTGGCCGGGTAGTGTGCGTGGCTGCGTGCGTGGATGCGTGAGTACTGTACACATGGACACACAGCAAGCGAGCGAGCTGCACGGTGCCGCGAGACCGCGCGACCGCTGCGTGCAAGCACATACGCGCTTCTCCGCTTCTCCGCTTCTACGTTTCTGCGTATTATATGCGCGAATAGCATATTATGTACAATCTGCATGCCGTATGCGGCTATGCTAAGTCCGAAAGCGAGCGGATCCGAGAGAGCGAGCACTCGTCCGACGACTGCTCTCTCTCCGCCTTCCATCGTCTTTTTTTCCTTCTTAATTGCACACGCTCGCTGCGCTTCCGGTTTTGGCCGGCCAACGCTTGCCCCCACCCCGCCCCTCCCTCCTCCCTCATCTTGCCGCGACCAGAGACTCTAGGCTCTCCAGCTCCAGCGCTAGCTCTAGCGCGACTAGCGGTACTCCAAATTAGAAGAATAGTTTATGTAAACCCGAGTCAGGGATCGCAGCGGTTTCCAAGATACAACGACGGTATTGTTGTGGGTCATTGGGTCCGTTATCTCGGCTCCGACGCGCAACGCTCCTCTGCCCCGCTGAAAACAACCAGGGGATCCAGCTCGCTCGCGCGTACCCGAACAATTGCTCGGAAGAAAAGAACCACCGTGGATCAACGAGCGGATATTATCGGGCGCCTTACGCTCGCGGCGTGTGCGTCGCGCGACGAACTATCGTCTTCCCGCTTGCGATTGCATTGCTCCGGATTTTCCTTTGCACTCGAAGATATCGTGACTCCAGAATTCGGACGTTATATCCGATCTAAAATATTTTTGTTACGTTGTATATAGAGAAATCGATCGCGTTTACTCCTACCACGTTCGAATGTTTAGCAATCTATTAAACACGAGGACATGTAGCAAGTGGAGCCACAGAGGGGACAAAATTAAAAATAATTGTACTATTTCTCAACTGTCCTGAATGTTGTATCATATTCCGAAATAGAGGAGAGGGGGAATGCAAGACCAACACGCTCGAACGATATTCATTAAAGATTTCGAGTGGTTGTTAAAGTTAGTATAGTCTTTCGGTAATTGTGGTTCTATCAATAGACAATGTATGAGAGAGTGATTGTATTTGGACTAGCGCCTTGATGGAACGGCCACGTGTCTTGGGAAAGGAAAATAATTGCAGCGTTTTTAATGGTATTAATTGGCTATGAATAATGCTATGGGTGTGGTTTAGCTTTCTACCTTGAAGAAGAAAAATATATGCCGTACCAATGGAATTAATTGCCGGTATGTTGCGAGATAGATTCAGCTTAGGCTCTGGAAAAGTGTTCTCCGGGGGAGGTTGAAAATTAAACGAGGACGAGTCGAGAAACGCGTACACGATCCATGGACAGCCGTCGATCGAATAAACGCGGCCGTATCGCTTCCCCTGTTTCGTGGCAGCCGTGAAATTTTCGCGGGACACGAAGCGCGAAAGCTTCTTTTCCCTCTATGTATCTCGGTGAGATATTTGCTTTTCCGAAATTCCGGAAAGCCATGGTGTTACGCGAGGCAGCCCGGCGCGTATTCCGAGGAACGATCTCGTCCAACGGTCAATGACTTCGGAGAATACATTTGGTGGGAACGAAAGCGACTCGAATCCATCGTGCATATCCGGCCGTGTACGATAGGAATCGCGCAAATTCATCTCGGCGACTGGTCGTATAAATAAAAGTTTATTTAAAGACGTACGCTCGTATACACGATGTAGCGTACGAGAACGAGAGAACGGCCGGGAGAGCGTGAGAGAGAGGGAGAGAGAGAGAGAGAGAGAGAGAGAGAATAGCAAGAAGAGGGATATGGAGGGTGGCTGGGAAACCAAGACGAAGCGAAGGCAGGAGGGCCGAACAGCCAGAGAACACGAGCGCCAGCGTAGGTAGTTAGTTGGAGCGGAGCGGTTGATCCGCGTAGCAGACCAACGACCAACGAGAAACGAGAAACGAAAGAAAGAGATCGAGATCGTTGGGGGGCTGACGGTGGCCGAGGGGCCAGGGGGGCAGGTCGAGAAGGGGACCGAAGGGGGCAAGGTAGAGCCGAGCAATGCGGTTTACAGTGGGCTTATAGTTTACGTTATAAATTATTATTATCGTATTTCATATGCGAAGAATAAGATTTATTAAAACCCTATAGATTACTGCTCGTACCAGGCAATATATTATGCGCCGAGTACCGACACCGTGCAGCGTGCACCGTGCACTGGTATATTCGTAACCCAAGCTTGGACGCACACGCGTGCACCCACGTACCGCTCAGCTCCGCTCGGGACAAGAGTGAACGCTTGCTTACGCTTTGCCGCGGCCAATCGGGCCTGGCAGTCACCGTTGCCGTTGCTCGCAGTTGCTGTTGCCCGTTGCCGTTGCCGTTGCTTGCAGTTGCCGCTACCACTGCCGCGAGTGCTTCGTATCGCTCGGCCGTATCGAGTATTTATTAATTCCCGATCACCGCTCGCGAATTATAAGCGGTCACGGCGAGACCGGCCGCGCCGTAGATCGAGATCGATAACTGGCCACGATTCGCCGTATCCGCGAACATACGGTACCTAGCCCTTCGAGTTCTCCACCGTCTCTACCGTTCTTTTTTTTCAGATTGCCGCTTTACCTCGTTAGCGACGCGCGAATCGAGTCGCGGTGCTATCTTCTATTGGCTATACACCAGCAAATGTATGTCGCGCCCTACGATCTAAAGTTTCTCGTGATGCACGCTGTTTTCGCCTCGAGAAACACTGTGCGCAACAACCAAGCGATAGCCAAAGTCTCAAGATAAATGACTCGCGAAAGAACGTAAGAACCCTTCGAAGGTCCTACACCTTCGGCAGCATTCCGATTCCAGAATTTGTACGCGTCGCGAGCCGTCTATGTTTTGCCATTGCGTTCCTTCGTACAACCAGCAACTCCGTTTGCGTTCAAATCTAATAATATCCGCCAAATAAACTTACGGAACAACGTCGAATTATGATTTTAACACTTTACCAACCAGGATCCGGATAATAGGATTTTCAGTAGTTGTACTGTAGCAAGGGAAAGCTTCGAAATCTTCTTTTACATTGTAACTTGAAACGGAATGTTACGTAACGTCTTAAATGACGTTACTGGAAGTAACTTGTTCGTTCACGATTGAAATTATTGTCGTTGCTGTTGAAGGATTCATTAAAAATTCTTCTGCCATGGACCATGGAATTTTAAAAATTATGAAATAATCGCCGGTAGGCAATGTGTTAAGATACGGTTTCCAGTGGTAGACTGGACAATCAAGGCAGTGGATTTTATGCAGTTATGGCAAAAATGAGTAGATGTAATTCGGTAGAATACAAAGATTGAAAGAATTTGAATTTGAAGTTGATGGATAAGGGAAGAAGTTTCTGCTTGATACCAGTTCCTTGTAGTCGATGTAGGCAAAGTCTTGCGACCATATTTGTTCCTTCAATAACAGTTCCGAATTCAGATTGATATGATATATTTCGATATGCAGAGTACCGTATGGCCCTCTAAACATTACAACTTAAATGCCTCCTCAGCCGGAGGCATTTATTTTAGACAGTGCTTGTGAATGTGGTGCTGAATCACAAGATTTAAAGCATATCATTTGGCAATGCCCAATCTACGAGGTTGAGCGTGACACCCTGGTATCAGCGCTTCTCCGACACAAGTACCGTCTCCCGATTTCTATCCATTCCTTCCTATGTGGCCCAGATATTAGAGGCTTGCAAATTATTTTTGATTTTATTAAGTATGCTCAATAAAAATTTAGTTTCAATAAGGTAGTTGTGTCGCAACAAAACTAATATAAACTAATTGCAGGTTAATCACTAAGTCATATTGTAACATAATAATATCCTGTATAATTTGTATTGTACATGCTATATAAACCGCATATGGTTTAAGGCAATAAATAAATAAATAAATATACAGAGTACCGTATACATACAGAGGATGACGACTCCGTGGCAAATCAATTCCATGGCCTACCAGTGATGTTACGTATGTATTGTGCGGGATTTGCAACGGCGGGGGTTAAGAATGCGAAGATACAGGAGAAAACTGTGCTTTCATGGATCCCGTTGAGCAACTTTGCAGAGAACTCGCTACTTTATTGCTGTAATTTGGCACGGGAAAGCCTGTACGGAGAACGCGCAGATCACGAGCTAGAACGCTCGCCGTTATCTTCGAAATCGGCCGCGCGACTTCCTTCTCTGTTACTCTCTCTCTCTCTCTCTCTCTCTCTCACTGTTTGTTCCCATCTTCGTGATTCGGGAAGAATGTAAATTCTCGCGGACAAGATCTCGATGCGAGATAAATACGCGTACCGTGAGATCTCGTGGCATCGCGAGGGGCAGGAGGCGAAGCGAACGAATAAATTTCGTTCGCTCGAACGAATAAATCACGAGCGTTGGTCGCTCGAGCGATTTCCCGCTGACAAATTTTTAGGGCTCGCCTCGCGCGCTGCTGGCAGGCTCGCAGTTTTCGGTTTCGGTACGGAAGACTGTCGCGATTCGATCGGCTCCTTTCGGAATGATGGAATAACTTTTCCGTTTCGTGTAAACGGACCTCGTGCCGTTCCGATTTTATTGCGCCGACTTTGAATAATTCCGATTGGAGAATTTACTTGGTACGTGGGATCGTTGTAACGGCACACGGTGTGTCCTAGGTGGGCAAACACGCACACGTATCAACGCAAACTCAGCCGTGGACGTAGACGAACGCACACGTAGACGCAGGCGGCTGTGGCGGCCGGTAATGTAGGTGCCAGAACCCGATGCTTTCCCGGATATTGGCCCGAGAAAAACTTACGGGGAACTGGTCGGATCTTTACAATTGAAATACGATGGATCTTGTTTCGACGAGTTTCTCCTCGGCTTGCTCGCTGACTCGCTCGCTCGCTCGCTCGCTCGCTCGCGGTAGCTGCGGACCAGCTCCGTTACTGGGTCGCGTATACGTTTGTATCTTATTATCTCGATGTTTGCGATTGCATCAAAATTTATCGCGGCAATCTCGTCGTTTCCCGCGGTGCTGCTCGGTCGCATTCGATTCCGTTCGACTGGATTATCCCGCCGCTCGGGGACGATCATCGATCTCGAATCGCCGATCCTGAGATGTCTCCTGCCTACGAAATTTCACGAATAACTGGCGACTCCACGAAAAGAAGGAGAACCTTCTCGGCTCGAGTTCGTAGAGTGCAACGACAAGGATAGACGGATCCGGTGGCAGGGCTCGCGAGCGAAAAGCAATAGTCACCGATTCGATTCGATTCGATTCGATTGGAGGTTTTGTTGGGCCGCGAGTTTACATTTTCGGTCCCCCTGGGAACAACGGTCCGATAAACGCGCGCGGCGTGCTCCCAACCCGGCTACGCATCCGATGATTTTTCTTTTATAGAATATCATTTATTTATCGGCTGGAGCGCGAACAAATGGACGATTCCGGATCCATCGACGGGAAAAGCACGGCCGGAACTCGTATTATTGTTATCGAAATTATCTGCTGCCGGGTCTCCATGGAAACGCTCCATTTGCCGTTTCCAGGATCATCGGTCATCGTCGTCGGCGCGTCTTCGAATCAATCGCGAAGGATCCTCTCGGTAACGAGCTCGTGGCAACGAGGACGAAACGCGCGACTCGCGCGATCGTCCGGAAACGCGTAGGTGCGCGCGCGCGCGATTCCAACAACAAACGTGCGCGCTCTCGCAGAGAAACATAAAAAAAAAAAAACGCCGAGAGCTTTGTGCTCGGCGTGCGGGGACAAGGACCGCGCGGCCGTGGCGGGACGAAGAGGACACCGCTGTGTGCCCGAGAAGCGAAAAACGAGAAACGAAGACGGAAACCGAGGGACTTCGGAGATAAAACGTTAGGAAAAAGAATGAGGCAGAGAGAGAGAGAGAGAGAGAGAGAGAGAGAGAGAGAGAGAGAGAGAGAGAGAGAGAGAGAGAGAGAGAGAGAGAGAGAGAGAGAGAGAGAGAGAGAGAGAGAGAGAGAGAGGCGACGACGACGGAGGAAGAGGCGAATAGAGGCGGTAAGGGCAGCGGGATTGTCACGAGACAGAGACAGCTGTATGAAGAAGAGGCGGGAGGAGAAGAAACGGAAAGCGGGAGTCGCGCGGCGAGAGCGAGAAAAAGTGAGAGAGAGCGAGGAATCGCGGCGGTGTCGACTGATGTGTAAGCTCGGAGCGAAGAGGGCTGAAAGAAAGAGAGAGAGAGAGAGAGAGAAAGGGAGAGGGGGTGGAGGGGAGCTGGAGAGAGCCGGAGACCGAGACGGGGAGCAAAGGAAGGGGCAAAGGACGGGGAAAGAGGGGACACGTATGTACATTAAAATATTATTCTCAGATGAAATACCGGGTGGGGCCCGGCGGCACAGCGCGCGTATATTTTTAGACCTTATATAAATACACGAATCATAATGAACGCGCCTCGTTCTCCCTGTGTGTGCTCGTCGCTCTCCCGCTCCCCCGCCGTGCTCGTCACGGCCGCTCCTCTCCTCTCTCCTCTCCTCTGCTCTCTTCACCGAGCCACGCCAAGCCGCGCCACGATTCCCCTGATCTCCCCTCAATCCCCGAACCACGAACCCCGAACCTCGAACCCCGACCGCCGCTATCGCGCCGCGTCTTCTTTGTAGAAGGCTTCTTTCCCTTTCTATGGCACCGGCTTCTCCTCTATGCTCTGTGCTCTGTGCTCCGTGCTCCGTGCTCCGTGCTCTGTGCTCTGTGCTCTGCCTCGCGCGAGTTTCCTACCGTCGAAGCCACGTTACACACCGATCGACTGCAACCGCTCCAAAACTCCCGAGATCGACTCCTCGAGCATTCGCGGCGATGGATCATCGATCGTCGCGAGCGACAACGCCATCGAGATGCTCAAATTTTTACGAAAGCCCGGTGTTTCGATACGCGTAGAACAGTCTGTTTTCCTTGATCTCCATTCTCGTTTACCTCCTTGGTCGTATCACGCGGCATTATCCTGCGCAATCGTTTACCTTTTAACCCTCCGTGGACAACCCGAGGCCGTTTATGTCCGGAGAGAAATTTCACTCTTGAATTTCCTTCTTTCCAATATTCATCTTTTCCCATTAATGCTTTAAACATTTAACATTATGTGATATTATACTGCGTTGCCCAAGGTGGTTCGGAGTCCACCTTTGTAAACTGTAGGTCCTTCACGCACACGTCCATACACACACAGCCATCGTACACTCACCGATTACAGTACCAAATCTTATTGTTCCACCCCCGTTGCTAATAACCTTGGCAGTTGAAGCGACGTTAAATAACAAAATAAATAAATAAAAATTTAACATTCCTGCGAGTGTATATTAAAATAGAGACTTCGATACGTATGCCAGAATTTGTTTAGAATTTGTGAAGGCCCGTAATAGTAAAAAAATTAACCACCGGAATAGAAAGCCAGGTTAACACTTTGAGAGCCATGTCTCCCAGAAATGATAGTTATGTAGGATCTTAGGAAAAAGGAGGAATTCCGCGCCGGGAATCGAACCCAGGACCTCGCGGTTTGTAGCTGATCAGATCCTGCGCATACTCCTCGCGGTTTGTAGCTGATCAGTTCCTGCACATACCCACGGAACCCTCCGACTTTACCTAATCTCCATACAGTATTTGGTCTGGGGGATCCTGATCCCACAGTTATTCGTCGAGATTTGTAAAATAATTTTTCCGTTAATGCACAAAGTGTAGTAAATGTGATTAGGATCAGCAAAATAGCTGAAGGTTGCCAGTTCAGTATCGTGCGTCTCAGCTTTTCAATTTTTATTTCGTAAATTAAATTATTTCGATCTCATGGAATTGTTGCAGCTGCTGATCGAACAGTCACCGTGTCAATTACCAAAGACGACGTTCAATCTCTTTTATCTCGCGTGTATCCTGCACCCATATTTGTGGATATATCCTTTCCTGGTTACCTAGTTTCTTTCAATGTTGAGCAATAGTTATTCAAAGCGGCGAATAAATTCAATTTAGCCATGCGACACACGCTGTTCCTGTTTCTAAAGGGTTTCGACTGCGTCTGAACTCTGTTCCAGCGACAACGTATGCATTCGGTGAGATTGCATCGTTGAGAAACGAAACGATCGCATCGGTCGCGCACGGATTTACCAAAATGGATTGACAGAGGGACGCATTAGAAGCGTATTGAAACAAGCGAGACCGTGTACGCGTTGCATGCGATCGGAAATTGCACTCTAATCGAGCTCCGTGCGACTTCTTGTTCGCACAGGTAAAAAATGTTCCCGAGCTAGAGGGGACTGGAACGAATGGCGAGCAGGCGATTTCCTAAATAACACCGTTTACGGAATGCTTGTACTCGCTCGAACGAATCGATGAAATATATTTCTGATTTTATCCGGCGGGGGTTTTTTTTGTTCGTCTCGCAGTTGGATCGCCGCGCGCACCACCCGCTCTCCGACACGGTCGTGCCACGATTTCTCGTTGAGTCCGAAGTACCAAGGACGACGGCTATACACGAGATTCGAGGCGTTGGTCGAGAATATAATCCTCCTAAGCATTGTTCGGCGGCCAAAGCACTCGAAAGAATGCGCCCCCATCGAGCCCCTGCTACGAACCTCGACCGTTAACTTTTGGAACCACCGGACGGCTCGGAGCGACCTGTCAGAAATAACGATACGCAAACGAAACGATGTTCCGTTGGTCGTAGAAAACCAGGGGAAAATCTCTAGAAGACCGGCTTTCCCGAAAACGTAAAAAGAAATTCCTGTGCGATGATCCGACGTTTCACAATGGTAAAACAACTGCAACGACGACTTCAAAGTCAACTCTCTTGACTCCGACAACGCGGGGATACTATGCATGTATTAGCTACGACTTCGACGATCTACGACAGGATGGCTTCCTGTGGAACACGAAGAGGTTCTTCATCGTAACATGCTTCCACGGTATGGCCAGACCACGCGCCGTGCTAAACTACGGTTCCCCGACTGGATACAGGCGCACAGTGGGCCAGATCGAGGAATCGTGTCTCTTTTTGCCGAGAAACGAACTTTCTCGTATCGATATTTAATCAATGAACATTGTGTAAGACTCTAATTTCCTCGCGAGGCGCGTGTTTAATGCTATTCGATCGCGAATTGTAAACAAGACTATGCTCGGTGGTAAAGTACGAGAGTTCCGACGGGTGCGGGAGTATGCGACAGAATGAATGCCCGGAGTCATCCCTTGTTTCTCGGAGTCAAGAGTCCCAGGGCCAGGGGTTGACGAAAGGGGGGGGGGGGGGTAGTCGACGTGCAGGTAGCCGTCGCTCGTCCCGCGCTGAGGGTCCGTCCTCGTTGCACGCGTTCTACCCTAGCTGGATACGCGACGTCTTACAATTGCTTCCCAAATGTCCGTAAACCTCGGAAATGAGGAAAATAGTAGAATTTAATAAATATTATAATTGTAATAAACATTGAAAGTTGTACATTTTAAAAGGAGTATTTTTCACGAGAAAAATTGCTTCTCTTCGATGCGATGCCCTGACGTTCCTATTTAATATTTTCTCTCGCTTTTTTTTTTAAATTGGAGAGCAGATTATGCGATAAGAAATCGTATCTTACATTATTAATTAGTCTGCATAATATATTAATAATCCATGCTGAACTAAATGGAGAACATTTTAAAAATTCTTTATAATCGGTATGGGATATCTTTGAACTTTCCTCGTGTTCACCTTTTTAACAAATTGGAATAATTTTAGTACACCTTCCTATAAATAATCATGAAAGAATTAATTCCCCCCTCGTCCCTCTGCTCAAATTATTATTGTTTAAAGCTATTAACGTCGGACGCGGTATCGCATCAATCGTTGAAACTCTGCGAGGAGAGACGTTCAACGTCCGCCTTTTTCGAATGAAATGTTTAGCTTACGGCACTGTTAGTATATATATATATATATATATATATATATATATATATATATATATAATATATAATGAAGAAATGAACAAATGAAGACATATTATATCGACTATTTTTGACATCCGATCCATAAATATCCAGTATTAGAATAAAATCATACCCTAAAAAAGTGAGGCAATTACAAGCAGAAGCTGTAGAATTAATAAGTAATTGACATAAAAAGTGTAATAATAATAATAGTAACAGTAAACAACAGCAATTGTGATACAATTTTTCTTTAACCTATCCATGACCTGACATTTCCACATTATCAATTTCCAGATTCATGCCAATATCTTTCACGATTTCCAATAAAACAATTATAATTATTATGAATTTTGATAAAAAATGTCTTTGACACACTTGTGACGCGTTTTTACAACTTCGGTAATTTTTGTACGTGTTAATTGCAACAAGATTTCTCGAATTTATATTTTATGTATTCCATAAAACGTTGTATCAAACGTAAATATAACAAATACATATTTAAAAAGTAAAAAATAGTTCGTAACATTATATAAAAAAAAAAATTTTTTTAATCAAAAATATCCATGAAAATTAATAAAAAATTATTATTTAACAAATGCGAAAAATATTGAATTACACATAGTTACAAATGACTATTTTTTAAATATTTTTAGTGAAAATTTCATTGCAATATCTCTACCGGTTCAAAACTTGTAACAACAAAATACACGATTCCTCGATTCTGGCCCACTGTGAGGCGGCATCGTCTTATACGATTCGATGGATAGATATCGAATCTGGCCTTACGAATCTATTCCCTCGGAAGTCGAAAATCGTTGCAGCCTCGCTCGTTCGCGATCGCGTGGCGATGCGAGGCGAGGTTAGGCGGTCGTCACGCTCGCTTTGGCTTGATACGCGGTTATCGGGCTTGCACGAGAAAGCGGAGGCCAGTTGGGACATCGATTTACAACTCGTTACAAAGCGACAAAGGTCGCTACCGCTTCCGTCGCGAGAAGAGAAGACGAAGAGGACCGGTCGACCTGGTCGGAAAGGTCGGAACGGTCATCGTCCGCTTACCTGAATGGGGAAGAGGAGCGGAAGAATCCGAGATCCGAGCCCGATCACGGCGACCAGATACACGGGTTTCGCCGTTTGCGTGCCACGCGAGCGTGTCGCCTTGTGTAAACATCTGTTTGTCAACGAACGAGCGCTCTCGCTCGCTCTGAAAGCGTCGGGGCGCTCCGTTGAGCGCTTTCACGCCAGCTTCTACGCCGGCTTCTACGAGAACAGTCGAAAAACACCCTCACGGAGTCCTTAAGAAATGCCTCGCTTTGATCTTGTATGCTGCACGGAGCTCGTCGCGTAATGAGCGAGTGCGTACCGCGCGAGATGACGGTCTGCGCGTACCGTGTGCCGATGATGCGCGTTCTCTTCTCTTCTGTTCCTCGAGTCTCGTCCCAGTCCAGCCCGTCCCGTTTCGTTGCATCCCATTCGCGCTCGCTTTATCAAAAAATCGCGGTACAATGACCCTATTGTCCGCATGGAAAGGGCTAATTACACCGGTAAACCGCGGCCAGGCCAAAGAGACAGCGCCGAGAACGACCGCGGCTTAGAACAGCGAAAAGCACCGCTTAAAAACGCTCTATCGAGCAAACTACAATTTATTCCTCTACATCGAACGACCGATGCGCCTGCGACTCTTTGTCGTCTAGACCTCTCTGCCGTCCTAGCGTGTGACGTTGCAATTTGAAAACGATACTCCAAGAATATTTTTCGCAGTATTAGGATCAGGGTTTGAAACGATTCCGAAATTCAAAGCTATCATATAATGGTTCTGACTAGAAACTGAAATTTCAAACTATTAACCCCTTTTTAGGATCCAAGATCCTGCCGCTTCTCTGCAAAGTCAGACATTCTAACCGACATTCCAATGTTTCGTTCGAGTGTGCAAAAAGCGTAGGAAATAACGTCTGTCCCATGCGACTAGATGCAGCACTGTACGCGGATAATAGTTTAATTAAGCGTGAATTCATTCGGTCGAGAAGGTTAAAACGAATTAGAACTTATTACCGTGACTATTATTAGAAGTAGAAAAAGAGGATGACGAGAGCCTTTTAATAGATTTCGCAAGTCGAAGGAGCAAACAAAGGAAAGGTACGAGTTATCGTTTGCGTACGGCGCTGTGTCTAAACGCGTGCGACTGGTGGCATAAGAAATCGCGCATAGAAAATACGCCGTTAACGTTCCGTCGGGCGCAACTGATCCGAGAGGCACAGCGCGGTTATTTGGGTACCTCTCCCGAAGAAAAAATCGTTTTTCTCAATTTTTGGTGTTATTTTTTGTATTATTGTTATAATATTCTAGCACAATCTTACCACAACCTAGCACAACTTAGCACAATTGAGAAAATTGAAAAAAAACGAAAAGTGGGGGGCTACTAAAAAATCGTTTTTCTCAATTTTTGGTGTTATTTTTTGTATTATTGTTATAATATTCTAGCACAATCTTAGCACAACCTAGCACAACTTAGCACAATTTTCAATCAAATTGAAAAAAAAACGAAAAGTGGGGGGCTACTAAAAAAAATCGTTTTTCTCAATTTTTAGGCTTATTGTTTACATTATTGTTGTAATATTCGAGAACAATGTAGCACAAACCTAGCACAACTCAGCACAACTGTTGAAATTATTATGTGGGGGGCTAACTTCTAGGAGGCCGCGACCTCTCGTGTTACAAAACAAGGCGCGACTGCTCTAGGGTTAATTAGGTGTTTATTGTGCTTTTTGAATGTGTGCCCGTCAAGCACATTGCGCCCGAACTCGGCGGTCGAGGCATTGCGCCCGACCGAACGTTAAGAAGATGGCCATCCGTGAAACGGAGAGAAAGAATCCTGCCGCGTCACAATCCATTTGGCATCCGCGTTGTTGTTTTCGTCGGGAGCGCGGTGTATCTTGCTCGAAATGACCGCTCATTAATTTATTCCGCGTACGTATCGGGAACGGTTCGCTGAACGATTTAATAATTACCAAACGACCGGTGGACGGTGCGCGTCGCTCGGCCGCAACGATCCTCCGCCGTCGATCATTCGGCACTCGAGTAATTTTCATTCGGAAAAACCAGGCTAACCGAGCAGCGGAAGAGCGGCGGTATACCGTCGAGGCGCAAGGTGGCGGAGAGAAGAGAGGAGAGGAGAGGAGAGGAGAGAGAGTACAGAGGGAGAACGAGCGGCGCAGAGTGGCAGCGGGGTGCGCGTTTTCACGCGCGGAACAATATTTACAAAATGATGCGACCGCAGTCATCGCGGCGCTCGCATCGCGGGTAAATACACGAGGGGGAAACGGTAAACATAACGGAAATTAAAACAACAAAGTCGCGCGGTGAAATCGCGTGACGCGGTCCGCGCTCTAAACGCGCGACCATAGGCGGCCACTCGCATTGCCCCACGCTTCTCGAGAACGGCACACGACCGACGACCGATGACCGTCGACCGTCGCGATCGAGCCCGCCGATCTACTCTTTTCGATCGCGGAACAACGCCGCGAGACCCTTTACATCCTCTCCGGAGATAAACCGCTTTGGTTATCGAGCGCACCCGCGCCAATTGCGCAACCATTATGATTATTCAAACAACAAGAGTAATCGCTCGCCGCGAACGTACAGAATGATTCACCGATAGAACGGTCATCGAGATTCCTTTCCAAGGAAAAACAAGATGTTAGGAGTTGGCGTCTCGAGCGTCGATAGTCCGCGCGCCCTTGCCAAACGATGCTATTCCGTCGCCGGACTGCCACACGAAAAGTGGACGAGCAAACATCGCCATCGCTAAATCGCAACATTTCATTCTTCCTTGAAAGATACAACGGATTTAACGATCAACCCCGTTGCCCTGTAATGTCGTGGCAGACTAACTGTTCTTGGTATGACCTGCTCTGGTCATGCTTTAATAATCACACAACGATAGAAATAAACTTACCGAATATTCAAAGTTGCTTTGTAATTTATAAAGAAATCTTTTGAATCGATTCCCATAAAGGTATCTTGATAATTTGAATAATCATAGAAGAACAAAATTTCAAACCGATCATTGGGCCAGCCATGGTGGATTTAGTGTTAATATATTTGATCATTAACCGACAGTTACCGATCACCGGTTTAGACGCACACTTTCGTCTACTCCCACTGTTTCGTTTCTCCACGCTCGCGCACGCATACTCCGTATATATGTAAAGAAAACGTATTTCTTTCATTTAAATTCTCGCGCCGTATCGATAGGCCGAGGACTATCGTCACGGCAGTAGATGAATAGAGAAAAGGTGATTGAAAACCGGAAGGGTGGATTTATGGAAAGAACGGACAACTTGAAGAAACTTTAATTGTCGTTTCTTTTACTTCTAGGTAGGACTTAAGTTTGTACATAATGTAAATATCTCCCCTTTTTAACTAATAAAAAATCAACCTTTTATTTCTAGAGCAACACAAATTGGTTTCGTCATTGTTGTCAAAAAATTCCTTATAAGGTTATAACATTATATATACACCACAGTTCTCTTTCTTCTAGGCAGCAATTGCCAATCAAGAAGTTCTACTGGACACATCCGTGGAAGTAGTCGTAGGGCAAGGGATTAATATTTTAGATGAAGGTCGTGCGATACGATCTTGGTTTGAGCAAGAAATTTCGGCAGTCGCAGAGAGAGAGAGAGAGCACGATCTCGTAACCGGAAAAATGGTCGTGGTACGAACGGTTTATCGGCGAGTGTGCGTTAAATTAGGTGAATCATCCTGTACGGAGTAGTCGTACTTGCTTGCGGGCGGCTGCGCGCGCTCGCCGCGCAGTATCGTCGCTCAAAGTATGTCATTGTGTAAACATATTTCCATCGTTATCGCGCGCCCGCGCGCTCGCTCGCGTTCCACCTTATCGTCGTTTGCTTTTCCTTTAATCGTCTATCGCGAGCGGTTTCAGCTATTGTTATTAGACGGAGACGCAAACGCGGACGCAGACGCGAACGCGCGTGCGAGCCACGGGCAGGAAGAAGAAATCGTCGGATAAATGAGGGTATCAAGAGAGTGGAAGAGAGAGAGAGGGGGGGGGGGAATGGAGGGAGGAAAGGAGAGAGGAAACATATTCGCGATCGTATCGAGAGGGACGAGGAGGAAAGCAGAGGGACGCGGCGCGCTGTCTAGAAAATATCGTTCCGCTGTTTCCGCGATAAAGCCGAATTTATCTGTTCAGGATGGAATAACGTTGACGGATGTTCCGCGGGGTTTGCCGGGACTCGCGCGCACCCCTAAGTGACCACACCGCCGGCATATTATTCATTTCACCGTGGCGCGCATAGTCCGCGTAACGCGGTCTATAACCGCAGTCATGGAAAAACACGCACACGCGAAGGATAATTACGCGTTAATAGCTCTTAATTTATGAAATAATTTATTATATAACGCGGGACGCGGCCGGGCGGCGTCGGCGGCGGCGGCACAGCGGTAGCGACGGCAGGAGAGTGGAATGCGAGGAGCAAAGAGAGGCAGAGAGAGAGAGAGAGAAAATCAGAGAGCGAGAGAGAAAGAGAGAGAGAACGTGGGTCGGGGACGAAGGACAGGAACGACAAGAGGAAGAGGGAGACAGCGAGTGCGCATCGGTGAGAACTGAGAACGCAACTACGAGCAGCCGCTTCGAAGAAATCTATCGTTGGGAGCTCGGAAGATGCCGTAGCCCGTGTCAAGAGTCCCAAATATTATTATCCTTTCCGGACGAGAACATGTTCCATTGAATTTTCTGATGAGTTGGATACGTTCATTTTTCCTATAAATCAAGATTATCTTCCGATGAAATAAATGTACGCGTTAAAACAAGGCAAAGATGTTATTAGGTTAAGTAAAAAGTTCTGAGCGTTTTTCGTTAGATGTCTTTACCGAGCCATATCTCACGATGTACACATCGCATCGAGGCATAGTTTACGGCGATTTCAAGGTGATATTGAACAAAACAAAAACGTTCTTTGTTTGTTTTGTGTTCGGTGAAGCCAGTTGTGTGTTACAGCGTTCGAAAATGGAGGCAAAAAAAAGAGAAAATTCGATGCATTCTTCGGTACCACTACGACCAAGGTGAAAAGGCGGAGCAGGCGGCCAGAAAAATTTGTGCTGTTTATGGACCCAATACAGTATCGAATGCGACAGCAAAGCGGTGGTTCCAACGATTCCGTTTTGGTAACATGGACGTCGAAGATGAGGCACGCTCTGGTAGGCCAATCGTCGAAAATGTGGATAAAATCATGGAAATCGTCGAGTCGGACCGGCATGCGAGCACTTATTCCATTGCCCAGGAACCGAAGATTAGCCAGAAAACCGTTTGGAATCATTTGCATAAGACTGGTCTCGAGAAGAAGCTCGATGTACGGGTGCCTCGTGAATTGACGCAAAAGAACCTTTTGGATCGAATCGATGCCTGCGATTCTTTGTTGAAACGTAACGAAATCGACCCTTTTTTGAAGCGGATGGTGACCGGCGATGAAAAATGGGTCACATACGAGAACAACAGCCGAAAAAGATCGTGGTCCAATCGCGGTGTGCCGGCCCGAACGATCGCCAAGCCTAGATTAACGGCCAAGAAGGTTTTATTGTGTGTTTGGTAGGATTGGAAGGGAATCATCCACCATGAACTGCTCCCATCTGGCCAAACACTCAATTCGGACCTCTACTGTCAACAACTGACCATACCGAAGCAGGCGATCGACCAGAAGAGGCCAGAATTGGCCAATAGGAAGGGTGTTGTTTTCCATCGAGACAACGCCAGGCCGCACACATCTTTCACGACGCATCAGAAGCTCCGAGAGCTTGGCTGGGAGGTTCTATCGCATCCGCCGTATAGTCCAGACCTGGCACCAAGCGATTATCACCTTTTCAAGCATTTGCAAAATTTTCTTGATGGTACAAAACTGGCCTCTAAAGACGCTTGCGAAAATGAGTTGGTCAAGTTTTTCACCAATAGGGACGAGGACTTCTTCAACCGCGGAATTATGAAATTGCCTTCAAAATGGACAAAAGTTATTGTGAACGAAATGGCGCATATTTGATCTAAATCGAATAATCCTAACTATGTTAATATCATCGTCGAAATAATGCGAAAAAGCGCTCAGAACTTTTTACTTCACCTAACATATTTCATAAGAATTTGTTGGATGTCGTTTAGGAATAGTCATCTTTTGGCCAAATGCCATAGAAAGCGCCGGGGAACGAGACTCGAACGGAATTCACTTCGGATTGACTTCTAGGGCCGTAGCTCGAGTAGGCGTGGTTTAGTGGCCCCGTAGCGTAATCGTTGCTCCCATTGCAGACCAATGGCATTTCGAATGGAAATGACGGTGAAACCTCGGCTCGTTCATCGAGCACCGCCAAAGAATAGGCGCTAGTGGCTCGCCGTCTGTGACTCAGAGATCTGCGTTAAACGCGCGCTTCCGGAAAGAGATCGAGGTTCGTCTTGATCGTCCGATCGAAAGTTTGCGGATCGACGAACTGCCCCACGGAGAATAAGCGTTTCACGAGTATTTTTCTCTTGTTCGTTGCTCCGTTGCAACAACGGAGACACAATATCCGCTGCCCGCGGCTCTCTCGTCCTCTCCCTTTCCCTCTCCCTCTCCATCTCCGTTGTCGCGCGCACTCCGCCTCGACACGACAGAAACAAATCGCGCAGGCCGCGTAATAAAATTGGTGCTGTTACGAATAACATGTGCATTATGCTTGGAGTTTTACGGACGCGTATCGAGCCCTCCCCCTCTCTCTCTCTCTCTCTCTGCCTCCTCTCTCGCTCTCGACCGTTCTCTCGCACGCGCACAACCACGGTTACGAAGGTTACCGTATTACTGCAGCCTTCGCAATCTGCATTGTTGGCTCTCCGCTTTTAATACTCTTTATTGTCTCTTTTATAACCAGAATGACGCGCTTCTTTCAGCGTCGGATAAATTACACGCGGTATTGTACCTCTAATTTTAGAGGGAACGGGAAAGGATACACCTCTCGGACGCGCTCGTGTTGTTTCACCGGTTCTCTCTCTCTCTCTTTCTCTCTTGCTCTCGTCTCCCTTATTCGTTCGATCGCGGTTCGATGCGCGGCTATAGCCACCGTGCGCGCTTGCTAAATAAATAACATAGATGGTCGATATCATTTTTCTTATATCGCGTCCTGCGTCTCCCTTGAACTCGTCTCCGTCTAGTCTTCTTTCGGGGGGGTGGTCGATCGTCCACGCTCCGTTCGACGTAGCGCGATAACGCGCGAAGTTCACCACTTTCGTTGCGCGAACCTCCAACGCGGAGCGTGCCAACGATTCACGGCATATACACAATATGACAGAAAATACCGAACAAGAAGCGTCGGAGGATTACAAATGCGAGACAGACACGTTAAGCGACGCGTGTTGTCAAGCTCTTGCTACGAAGTAAACGTCTCGAAACTATTTTGATCGCTCTAAACGAGTACTTTGCATTACTCATCTTCGGAAGAGCATTGGTCCACCAAAGAATATTATTGTTGTAAACCTTGCTTAGGTCGAGGAGCAAATTCTAATCGAAGCTATTCTAAAACGAAAACGTTTTTTCTCTATCAGAAGCTGGTCCATTGAATCGAATCTTTCGCTTCCTCCGCACCAAGATCGCCGGATGAATTTCGACCTAGCTTAGGTCCAGGAGTGAATTCTAATCGAAGCTATTTTAAAACGAAAACGTTTTTTCTCTATCAGAAGCTGGTCCATTGAATCGAATCTTTGGCTTCCTCCGCAGCCAGATCGCCGGATGAATTTCGACCACGACACGTTCTAGATCGCGAGAATCGAACGGCAATGCAGAACGAGCAAAACGTTCCCGCGTTCCTCTCTGTTCCCTAGGGGCAAGATTACATATTTTTCAGCGCTCGTTCGCGAGAAGAAATAAAACCGGCGAATTACGCAACGGCTCCAAAGACGAGCTGGACGGTCACTCGTCGAGAGACAATATTGTGCAAAACATAACGTATTCGGTGTAAGCGCTAAGTAGCGTTAAGTGGGTCGAATTTACTCTGCGTCTTATTATTTCTACTTTGTATGCCAGCGCGCGTCGGGCTCGATGTGTGTGTGGCTCGCGAGAGCCGGTTGCGCGCGTGTAAGAGCCGTGCGTGCGCGGTAGGATGTGGCTTATTGCCGCGAATCTAGGTTATGTTATTCGCGACGGTAGGAAGTACCGCGAGCAACCGTTTCTGCGGCCCGAATCCTCGTCCGTTGGACCTGGCGGAAAAGAGCTCGACCTGCGGAGTTCGCGGACCGGTTGCTCCGAAGATCATCGTCGTCTAATCCTTTGCGGTTGCAATAGCCGAAGGAAAATAAAATGGTACATCGAACGACTTGTTAGATTCCTAACGAGGAAATCTCTAAACGTCCCTAAAACCAGGGATAGGAATCCTAACCCTAACCGGGTTCGGTTCCCCGTAACCATAGAATAACCCGACTAACCGGGTTAGACAAAGAGGCTATAACCCAAGTAACCCGGTTAACCCGGTTAATACAGGTTTCCGGGCGCGACTACGAACTCCGTGGCCGCGGGTTCGAATTTTGAATCCCGCCGCCAGCACCTCTGGAAATATTCCATGTGCCAGTTAAAACGGTGGTGCAGAAGGTGGTACGGAACCCACCATACTAAACCATAAGTCCCTTCGCTAATAACCTAGCAGTTGAGATGCGACGTAAAATCCAAAAAAAGAAAAAAAGAAATACGGGTTTCCGTAAATGAACCCCGTGTATCATGTTTCCAAATAATACATGAATTATCAGGTCGTTAAGTCTGAAACTTGACAAATGTGTTAGAAATTTGAGTTTTATTTGTTAAGTTTCATAGTTTATGAACTAATATAATAAATAAATGAACATGACTGTATTGTTTTAATATTGTCTATCGACATTCGTATCGATCGTGAAAAATATGAAGCTCCGTAGGCCCATCTTAGATTGCGTAACTAGATGGAATTCTACACTGAATATGTTGCAAAGATTATACGAGTTGAAAGATTTTTGTTGTGAAATGAATGGATACAACGTTACTTGAAAATGAATGGCATATTATTAAGGAATTGATAAGTAGTCTTGAACCACCAAAAATAGCTACCAAACAAATGCAGTATGAACAGTTATTAATGGGCGATTTTTACGTAGTATGGTTACAGTCCGGTAAATTAAATTTAGAAAAAATAGATAACAATTTTGCCAAAATCTTATTAAATACAATAAAGAATCGCGAAAATGAAATTTTAGCGACAACAGTTTTATCTCATCATCTGATGATATCGAAAAATTAATACTCGAAAAAGATGCGGAACGGCAAAACTCGTCGCATTCGGTATGCAATATCGTTGCGGCGTTAAATGCATTTTCTCAAAGTCCGAGAATTAATAAACAACAAAATATTTTGGAGTTTTGGGATAATAATTTTTCAGAATTACGAATACTTGCGAATACGGTTCACGCGTGTCATGCAACGCAAGTATCCGTCGAGAGAATATTTTCTGGTTTGAAAATCATTCTCAATGATCAGAGATCAAGATTGCATCATTCGATTATAGACCATATAATGGTTATCCGGACAAATGCATTTTTACAATAGCTACGTTTATATAGTTTATATGGATATGTTTTTATATGTATAGTTTAATATGTTTTTTATGTACATTTATTAGTGTTACGTTTTTAATAATATTTTTATATGTTTCTTACTACAGTATAAAAGTAGACATAAATACTATTTTAAGCCATCGCCAAAAATGAAATAATTGTGTTTTCATTTGATATAAATATTTTACCTACACATTCATATATCCATACCTACTAGTAACCCGCTACGAGCGGGTTAACCCGCTCTTTCCGGATTTTCGGAACCGATCCCTCGTGATTAGTATGGGTTACAGTAACCTTCCTTGGTTAACCGGGTACGGGTTAGGGTTAGGCGTTGGGTTAGAATCCCGGCCTAAAACTGTACAGAGAATCAACAACTTATACCATTTTCAGCTAGTTCGCCTTCCGTTGGGAAATATTTTTCGAATCAAAGACGCCGATAGAAAATAAGGAAAATCTCGACCGTTGAATCGAGTTCGATGCAAGACCAACCGGAACGAGATCCGATGTCGAGCTGTACTCGATACAGAACAGGACAGGACAGGACACGACAGGGTTAATCCTCGGAGCAACCGGATGGAAAACGACTGGCGATTAGCGTCGCTGGTCGCGAAAGATCGGTATTGCGCGCGGGTTGGCGAGCTCGTTCGGTTGGCCGGCCGCAGCCAGCTCGCTGGTAGGTACTTATCTACGTATAAAGCGGCACGGTGAAATCTGCATATAATATTGATGCAATTTGCCATTAGAATAGCGACGGCACGGTCTAGGATGTGGGCTCTATTCTGTATGCGGCGGCTGAATGGACCGGTTCAATTAGAGAATCATAAGTTGCCGTGATGGGGCCATCCTGCAGATATTACCTTCGTACGGCCCTGGACCGATGCGCGTCGTTTTTATTATCGGCGTGTGGCATCGGTCTCGGCGAGAATACAATCGGCGATTATATAAACCGGAATAATCGATAGGTGTGCTCGCTCGTGTAAAACTCAATTTTTATTAATCACGCCAAATTGAACGCATTCGAATTACATAATGCCAGCTTATCGTTGCCACGGACCTTAATCGTCGCTTTGCCATTCACTCTCCCTGCCTCTCCCTATTTCCCTCTCTCTCTCCCCGGCTCTTTCTTTCTCTGTTTCTGTCCCCCCGATTTGTCTCACCGCTTCGCTTCGGCCTGCTCGAATCGCGAAGACCGGACAATGCGGGTGTACAAGCGCGGACGTGTAACAGAGATTGCTCTCCGAGGGCGGTGCGTGTAATGACAGAGAACGAGAGGCCCTTTTCCCTTTTCCTCTCTCCAACCCCCACACAGTGCCCGCTGTTGCTCGCCTCTTTCCGTATTCCCTCCTTTTTATCTTCGCCCTCGTCATTGTCGTCGTAGCGCCGCGATGGCCCTATTTTTAATTTTGATCCATCGGCCAATGCTGTACTCAAAATTTTGTTTAACGAAACTTCAGGCTCGGCCGGACGATTTACTGTTACCATGCGTTTATTAAGACATGATTTATTTTAATTATTTATTTTATCGATGCAACAACCACCGCGCGTACCACCGGTTGTACACAGCTAATTTACAATATCTGACGGCGTGTACCACCGGTGGTAGATACACGCCGGCGTGAACGTGTTAAAGCGTCGCCGTGGACGTTATCTCGATAACGAACGATCCGCCGAGACACGGCCACCGGAGGGCTTTATCGCTTTCGCTTTCTCCGATAGCGACAGAAATCGGTTCGCCAACTTTTCTTCCGCGAAAACGAATTTACGCGAAGTGGTTCCACTTGCACGCCGCAGTCGATCAAAGCAATACTCGACCGACCCGTTGCCCTATTCTGGCGGCTACTTCCGAGGCTTGTCAACAGAGGGACAGTACGATAACACCTTTCCCGCTACTACCTGGATCTTCCTCTGTCTGTATACAGGGAGTCCCAAAAATGTCGTTCTTCCTTGAAAGGGGCGGTTCCTGGCACCATTTCAAGCGACATTTTCCTTTGCAGAAATCCCCGTTTCGGCTTCGTTAAGGAGTTATTAACGAAAAACACGGACCAATCAGAGCGCGACCTAGAGGCGTATTGGCAGACGACCGCGCGCGGCAGCATGCTAGCGATGGTGATACACCGCGGACGAAAGCAAGGAACAAACAAGAGAAGAACATTTTTCGAGTCCTATGTCGGATAGTTCAAATTTGAATATCTTGTAGTCTTTTGTAACCTATGAACGAATCTCGAAGGATTTTTCGAAGTCTTAAAAAATATTGGTTTTATAGACGTGTAAAGAACTTTTTTTTTCAATAAATTATAACACTAGAACTAACGTACCGAGGAAAATGAGTTTTTAGCGAACACATAAGACTATTGAAAATATTTCGATTTAGGAAAAAATGGATTTTTCACCATTTATTTTGAAAATGACCTAAACTGTCCTTACGACATCTCGCGTCTAAGGTCCGCTAGATAACCTTACCGACGAGTCCTTTAGCGGGCCTTAGGACGAAACGCTTCCTTCTTTTTCCATCTTTTCATAATTTAACAGCCGCCATACTATAATAATCCGCTCGGATTTGCGACGAAGATTTCAAACGGAATCTGCTAAATATGCGCGTTAGTTTTTTCGAACCTGGGAAATGAATTTCAGGTGCTAGCAGTCGCAAAAAAGAATTCACGGACGTAAACTCCAGGTGTTGATCTCGAACGGAGCACGAAGCGACGCACCTGTAGTGCGCGCGCGCGCTTATATGTTCATTAGGGTGGACTTAAGCTATACTTGGCGAAAAATTTTTATCGAGATACAAAGCACGACGACCCCCAGAATGGTTCCTTTTGGTGAAAAAAAAATTTCTGCAAAGTTTGAGATTGATCGAAAAAAAGGATCACGTGCTGCATTTAAATTGAAAATTTTGAAATTTTTGAAATTCATCGTAACTATAAAGTATTATATATCGTTGGATTTGTAATTTTTTTCTAAATAAGAATATGGAAAAATTATATGACCTCAATTTAAAAAAAAATAACAATGACCTTGAAATTTCGAAAATTTGATTTTCAAAAAAGATTTTTTTTTGCCATAATATTTACCATATTGAACAGTGCAACTTTTTCCTCTGACATTTTTTCATATAACCACAAATAATAGATATTTAAACATTTCCATTTATTACCTGAGAGAGAGAGAGAGAGAGAGAGAGAGAGAGAGAGAGAGAGAGAATATGATCTGTCGGCGTCTGCCGCAGTCGTCTTTTGGCTTCCCATGGTAACACATTTTTTTGGAGAAATTCAAAACTCAAATTCAGAAACATTTCACATCATTCAAAATACAACCATGCATAAATCCAACACAGAGAACCATGGATTAGATCTGTCTGAGCTAACGAACTGTAATCATCGGTATCGAGTAAGCGAACATACAACCTCAAGTGTTGTCTTTGATCAACTATCACCTCAACCTAGAAAATCGGACTCGCGATCATCGTCGTTCAATCCAGATTCAGCAGACGCGAGACGTTATAGTAGTCATACAGAAAGACTACTCAATTTCTATATAAATTGAGAAGCCCAATGGAGAGTAGAAATAGCGAAAAGCTGTTCTTATTAGAACATGATGAAAATCAAATAACATTCACATGTATAGTAACAATACAAAATTAAATATCTCTGTTATTTGTGGTTATACGAAAAAATGTCACAGGAGAAAGTTGTACTGTTCAATATGGTAAATATAATGGCAAAAAAGAAAATCTTTTTTGAAAATCAAATTTTCGAAATTTCAAGGTCATCGTTACTTTTTTTTTTAATTAAAGTCATATAATTTTTCCATATTCTTATTTAGAAAAAAATTACAAATTCAACGATATATAATACTTTCTAGTTACGATGAATTTCAAATATTTCCAAATTTTCAATTTAAATGCGGCACGTGATCCTTTCATCCGATCGGTGTCAAATTTTGCACAAATTTTTTTCTCACCAAAAGGAACCATTCTGGGGGGCGTCGTGAAAAAAATTCGTTGGTCAAAAAATAAGGTCCACCCTAATGTTCATGCACGATCTCCGTATTGCGCTCGTGTGCGCGATGCGCCTTTGTCCATGCAGGCTACGATCGTACGATCGTAATAGGATTTATAATCGTGTACGGCGACGCGAGTTTGTGCAACGGCCGCGACAACGGTAGAACGGCGACCACAACGTCGGACGACCCACGTCGTGTCACGACGACTCGTATTATGCAGCATTATATCCGTATTACGGTAATAATAACGACAGCGACAACGGCGACGATGCTGCGCGACGCCGAAGATAACGGCGACTCTTACCACCGTAATCAATTCCATTACAATGTCCATTTCTTCTCTCGCTCCTTCTCTCTAGCTCTCTCGCGGGGTCGTACGCGCGCGAGAGAATGCTCTCCGCTATCCGGCGAATCTGCGCTTCACCTTTGCTCGGTCGTTAGCGGAATAAATCGAACGAGACTAGCGGTGGCTGGACTATTTTCTCCGGTATCGTTATCGCGTTTGCGACTTTAACCTATTTAATTACTGCCAATCCCGTTGTCGTCGCAACGACGGCAGCTGCACGCGAATTGTGAGTCGTCCGCGGCTGCGATCGCAGACCTTGCGCCAGTCCCAGAAAAACAATTTCCCGCGTGGAAACGCAGCCTCCGACTTGTAATTTCATAGCAAAGTCAGTGTCAGCGATCCTACGCGACTTTCGATCCCTCTCCCCCTCTCTCTCTCTTTCTCGAGGATAAATGCGGGCGTCCTGGAGAATATTGCACGCGTCGATTGTCGCGTTTTGATCCGCAACATGATAAAAGTAGCGATCGTTGTCGCGTCGTCGTCGCGCGGCAATTAAAAGAGTCGTTTTCCACCATCGCCAAATTTTGATCTTCGTCGATCCGGTTCGCGGAATTTTCGACTAGATGGCAAAACAGAGTCCGAGAAGCGAGTAGAGTACAGCCGTTGACGATGAGTCGATGTCGCGCGGCGAGGATTCGAGCGGAGTAGAATATTTAAAAGCTGCGTAAAATCGATGTCGGCTCGAAACAAACGAGCGAAGCGACGCTTCGATCCGATCCCGTTGTCAGTCACAAGCTTTCCAACGTCATTAGAATACTGGTAATTTATGTGACAACCTTATATAAGGGAATGCCCGGGTCGTGGGTACCCGCGATGAAAAATAGGGAAAGGTAAACGCGCAATGATCGGAGGGTTGACCGACGTGTCGCCAGCTTCCATGCAATATTCCATTATAGTTAACGAATGCATTTTCCTGGCAAACAGGACGGACAATTGATATTTTGATACGCGAGATTTCATAAAATCGCGCGCAATCGAGTGCGCTTCCCCGTTCCCGACGCTCAAACTCAATTTCTTCTAATCAAAAGTATTTTTGAGTAGCAAATAACTATCTAGACGCTCGATAAAAAGTTCACATATACCGAGTGTCCTCTGAATTTTCTGATTTCACCAAGATTCTCCACCGGATCGAATCCGAAATACAATGTATGCCTTAAGAATCGCTAAATCGCGCGAGCCTTGTTAGTCAACGAGCACATTTTTAAACACCATTGACCTAACAAACAATGAAAACCGAGCACGGATTTTCGCTGACGTTCGTTCGTATCGCGTTGTATCGACTCGATGCATAAATGAAACGTCGTTCGTTCGAGTCGAAACTTGGCGATAGCGATATTCCATCGACGATGTTTGTTACACCTTTCAAAGATTCGGAAAGATAGAGTGGTCAAAGACACGGGGACCAAGTCAGGGTCTTCTAAGTGCTTTCTACAAGATTCTCGTCACAATTATTCTTCTCCGAGAGAGAGAGAGAGAGAGAGAGAGAGAGAGAGAGAGAGAGAGAGAGACAAGGTTCCGTGAAAAAATATCGAAACTCGACATCTCCGAGGTCGGCAGTTTTTAAATATTACCATAGTTTGGCAACCTTTAGTGTGCTTTCTACTAATTTTTTCATACTAAACGGGTAGCGACCTCTATATTTTTCGCATACGGTCAATCGAAAGTCTTGATTTGATCATACATTTTTCTTTATGCTTCGACTTTGCAATAGACCGAAATTTGTTTATAGAATTTGTATCTAGTGACCGGGATCAGTGTCGCCAGATCGGCTAAATCGAGGGGAATACAGTTTACCACCTCTCTGATGACCAGAGTAATATTTAACACGTAGCGCGGTACGTCGCGTGACCAGTTTACGGTCTTAGCGGAGTGTGCTCATGTAGTGGAAGAGGATAGTGGAAGGGGAAAAGGAGGAGAGGAAAATCAAGCCAGTTTTGGGTTAGTCTGGTGCAGGGGGTGTAAGCTGGCGTGTTAAAAATTTGTACAGTATTGCAGCGCTCTCTGTGTCTCGGGCCGGAACTAATGACAGTATATATAGATATAAACGCTACTCGCCTATACATAGATACTCGCGTGACTCACACAACTCTATCTACCTTAGCTATATGTACTTTAATGTACACGCGTACAATTGATGTTTCAAATGAAAAGGTTAGAAATTTATACAGCTTCAAATAAAATTAAATGTTTATTATAAACCTATTATCGTTTACATATTTTATGTACATACTTAAAATATAATGAAAAATCTTGTGAAAAATATTGTATTTCAATTTTGCAGCTGGGACAAAGAAAAACAAAGAAAGTATTAAGTCTTATACTCTACGATACAATACGTATTAACGCAAATTCTATATGTGCAGCTATTAGCTTGATATTATCCACTACATGCAAGATACTATAATTTTTCAGTTGTAATATCTTGCAAATTGTGGATAATATCGATTGCCCAGATCTCACCACGAGGAGGTTGCAGAGTACCGCGTACCGGGGCATGAGCTTAGCTTGGCTTGGCTTCACTTCGTTCCTTATGTGCGCATCAGTGCGCATGCGCCATCACGTGATAGGGAACAACAACGCCACCTCCGTCTCGGGCCAGAATTATAGTGCTTGAAATATTCCCATTCTAGCTAAACGATTTAAACGATTTTCAAATGCACTTTTTTTGGAAAATCTGGAGAAGTGCACGCTACTGGTCGGAAAATCCGTTTCCCGTCGACCGCGCTGTCTCCATGTAAGTTTGTACATTATTTTTCCGAATATAAAAACGTTTAATATTACATGATACACCTACAAAAAAGTGAAGAAGCATCGAAAAAATTTATTTTTATTTTCGGTTACAACAATGGACAACATAAAAAATTCTGAACAAAATTAAGAACAATTCGTTCAACAATATTTCATTACTGAATTTTTATAAAACTGGTATCTCCAAAACTTCAATAGGAAATACGTATTTTTTCGAATTTTTAGAGATTTTCAATATATTTGAACGTGTTCACATAATCGAAAAAAAATACACACATATAATCATGACGAGACACAGCTTACATAATAATATAAACGTGGTGAATTGAAAACTTCGATATAAAATCGGCGATTTTATGCTTTCTGATTTATTTAAATATCGATTTTGCAACCAAAAATTCTGAAAAAAATCTCGGTCATGTATGCTACTCGGTAAAATATTCACGAATTTTTTCAAAATTTTTTGTTAAGCATGGTGTGACTAAAAATCAATTTGGTTTGGGGGAACCTTTGGCCATCTTATCCAGCTATACATTAAAAGAACAAGAAAAAATGATTTTAAAAATTCAAAACGTATTTTAGTATTAAACTGACTTTGTAAAAAAAATTTTAATACAAATTTCGCTTTGATAGCTTTTTTAGGTGAAAAGTTATAACAAATCGAGTGCCGTGCCGCACCGAGAATCAAATGCGCCGGTAAGTTGAAATAGTTGAATTGCCGAGGAACGATCCGTACGTTCGAAATCTACGACCGAGCGGCCGACGAGCCACCGCACACGGGCACGGTAGGGGGTAGAGCTTCCTCGTGTGCCTAGCGCTAGTGGAAGCAAAGTGGGGGTACTTCTGAACACCGATGTAGGGGAGTCCGTGGGCGCGCGCCCACGTTCTGGCATCACTGCCGCACCCGCCGGAACGTTTAGCCGATAACATTGCGCTTAGCACAACTTCTCCATCCGAATTTTATAAGCACGCGTCCGTACGGAAAATATATAGTCTCGCACGGTATTCCAAGGACGCTAACGAACGATTCCAATAATCGATGAGATGCGGCTGACGAAGAGCGTCTTGTCGATTCCGGTGTGCGGCGCCACGATGGCCTATCTCGGATCTCGGACTTCCGTTGGAGTAGCACGCCTCGGCGTCCAATGACATCGAGGTTCTCCGGCGTTGATTTCCTCGTAACCGGCGCGGCGGCGTGTTCGCCGCACGCGACGGACCACGCCACGCGGCTGTCGGCACTGTCGGAAATCGTTTCGGAGCGAAGAAGCCGAAGGTCGTGGCAAGATCCCGCGTGGCCTGCGCGACAGCTCTGCACGGGTGTGCGTGACGCGACGTGGCCGCGTTTTTGTTCGCAGCAACAGCGTTAGCCGAGGGAGCGGTGCGGCGTGGCGTCGAGTTCCGAGTACCGGTGGCCTGGTGCTGGTGTTCTTCCTGAAAGTGCAGCACCGACCGTTTGTAGCGAGCTAAGCAAACGAGGCGGTCCCCTGCATTCTTTACGGCAGACAGGCGCTTCTCGAGAGCGCCACTTTACCCACTCTCGCTCCCTCTTTGTCTCCTTCTCTTTCTCCTCGTCGCCGTGTCCCCCTCCCCTTTTTCGCCTCTCTGCCCCTTTCTCGGGATGACACGTCGTTTCGTTTGTACGCGCGAATAGGCGTATGTGTGTGGCGAACGATCGTGTTCGCGCGACGACGATAACACCTGCATCTCCGTCGAGGCGCTACCTCGACGCGTTCGCGTACACGTTTCTCGAGTCTTATTTCGACGACTGAAAACGCGTCTGGGTTCAGTCAAATCAGGCTCTTGATTTGACTTTCGACCTAGCCAATACGCAGATTTCTATGTACAGAATTTCATCGGTAATTGTCCCAAATGTCTCCGACATAATTGTCCCTGAGATATCCCCACTAGTGCCGGGTGTACCTCCTTGAGGGGCCAAGAAGCTCGAGAGGCCTCGGTCGCCGGGAAATATGACACCATGCGGCTCGGGTATATCGGTGAGAACACACTAATCCGAATTCCCAACTTCTTTATTATTCATTATTTTTTATGGGACTTCGATGACCATATTTGTGGCATTTTTCTAATAAAAATGATATCAATCAATATGATATAATTCCGATGATATTTACTTGTGTATTCCACAACCCAAGTCAAACTCCTTGGTTTGTTCAAAATATTGATAGCCCTCACCAAAAGGTGTTTTGTGTCCACTATAAACCGCATCAGGGCCAACCACTACAACCTTACAGCCTCTTTGTATCGCGTAAACATTGTGAATGACCCGAGTTGCAAGTGTAACTACCCCTCCGAGGACTTAGATGATGTTCTTTGGCAGTGCCAACTGTACGACTCCCAAAGAATCAAATTCGTAAATAACCTGCGCAAACCCAAGTTCTTCCATCGTCTAAAAGCGGACATATTCCTTGCGGAACCAAATATCAAAGCCTGCGAATTCATCTTTCAGTTTTGAAATGATTGTAAACTCCATCTCTAGCGTCTATTAAGACTGTCTGTACTTAAATTGTATGCCTAATGTATAATTGTGAAAGCCGAAATAAACCTACAACAGGTTTCAGTGGCTCAATAAAAAAAAAAAAATATTTACTTGTGTAATAGACGATTAAAGTTTCGGGCGCGAGGAAGGATGGCAGCGATGGACAATTTTGCCTCAATTAAGGCAAAACTGTCCACACCGTAGCGCCCTCTGTCCCCTTCCACCAAGCGCGGTGCAATGGGGCAACGAAGACACGAGACATCAGCGTACGCAACGAACGTGCGCGCTGTATGAAAGAGAGGTTGGTGGGAGAAGCAGGCGTTTGAGGGGCTCCACCCGTGCCCACCACTGGCGTATGGGAAAGAAAGAGACGCGGAGAGTCGCAGTCGGCGGCACAGTTCAAAGGCTCGCGCGTCTTCACAATGCTCTAATTCCTGCCGCGATTCGGGGGCCGTCGAAACTCTGGAACAGAACTCGATTCGCAGCCAATTAACGCTGCCGTGTCTCTCGACGATGGCGACGCACTGTGCTCGAGACAATGCTGAAAAGTCCGATTTTCGAAGTACGAGATCTCAACAAATTTTTGTCGCGAGTTCTTGTTAATATTATTATTAAATGCCGAACGTTTATTCGATTCATTTGATTTTTACACGTGGTCGCACGCCCATTTGGAAGGTTTCTGCCGAATCCTGAACAAGGAGAGTCCGGTGCAGTGGCTCGACGTAGCCGAAAGTTTCAAGAATCGGCCACCTGTTTGGTTATCGTGGTCGTTTCGACGTCTCATCGAATTCGAGGACGCGATGTTGTCCGGCGAAGCGTGCGCGATTCCTAACAATGTTCGCGGGAGCTGCTTACGGTACAGCGGACGGGCTTCACGCAACAAGTGCGATCGCGAAACGGAAAGTCGATCGGGCGTCGCGCGCCGGTCGAAGCTCCGTCTCCGCGGAAAGGAACGGACGCGAAGAATGTCGGGTCGATTGGAGCTTGACCCGTCGTTGAATCGGTCCTGGACATTCCGTGCGCGGTGCAGCGGCTGCGATTCGAGCGAGCAGCCACCCGCCGCCTGCGCTGTACAAGAGCCGCCACTGAAAGCGGCAGCCGGCCAAGAATAGTTTAAAAGCCGAGCCGAGGTGGCGAGCGGAAAAGGAAAGACGGTAATCGCGGCTCTCGGACAAGAGTTACTCGCACTCCTCCGATTTAAACGGTTCGCCGGACGGCCGAGCAATCCGGGAGAAAGACGGGAGAGAGCTCTCGTCGGCGGGTCTGCTCGTGCGAACAATTTCCGGCATTGTCGCGAACGAAACAAAGTTTCAATTACGCTTCAGCATCGCCCAGTTGCCTCTTTTTAGTTCGACTCTCTCGACTTCTTGACGAGTTCTCCGCCGCCTCCGCCGCCTCCGCCGCCTTCGTCGCCGCGGTCGTAACCGCGGCCGAGCCACGCGGGACAGCTTTGCTTTACCTTCTACTTCCTTTTCTCCCGTTCCCGTGCATCCCTGCCCCTGACCGCCGTACCCCTTTCTACCGTTCTCGACGACTTCTGGTTCGCTGCTGAGGCAGAATGAAAGAAAAGAGCGAAAGGAACCAGGCGCGGGAGCAACCAACCAAAAGATAGACGGAGAGAGAGAGAGAGGAGAGTGTGTAGAGGACCAGCAGCTGGGACAGAGAAAAGGTAAGAAGAACACGGGGACAGAGGTAGCGCGAAATAAACACGGAACCCGACGTTTTTCAAGCAGTTTATCGCGGGAACGCGCGCGGCAAAAGTCCCACGCGGACTTCGGCGTCAATTATATCCGCGGAATAACTTAACGGTCCCTTAGAAACACGCTGAATGGCCTATTCAGTCGTTCGTTGAAGGTTCTCGACTGTTATATAATAAAGAACGTGTTCCGTGCGGGCATGACGTAAGTTCGCTGCTAGTCGGTTGGAGGGTGCGAACGAACCGGCCTGCTTCGTCTCGGCTTTCTTCCATCGTGAAATGCACCGGAACAGAATCACGAAAAACCTGACGACGGGATGCGTCGCTTACAAGCTTCTTCGAAATCGTCGTTTTCGAAAATACCGTAAACCGTGGAAATCGGTGACGAACGACGGAAACGAGCGTAAACTCGTTAACGGAGGGTTCGATACAACGTAAAATCCGGAGCTTCGGAAAATGGGGGAAAGAGCGTGTGTTGTAATCTATAGCGATGGAAAAAGTGGTTGAAAGGTAAACGGAAAGGCAGGGTGTAGGAGATTGAATTCGGTGAACAGAGGTAACTGGTAAAAGTCGATATATTCATGAAGTTAGATATGTACAATAGCAGCGGAGTGATAAACAGTAGAAAAAGATATGAAGTATGATAGGATGAAATGAGGCACAAAACGTGAAGCGCACGAGTTGTGTGATACGAAATATTCGCGTGAAGCGCGCGTGAATAATCGAGATTTAATATCCGAAGCGAAGCGCGCAACGGTACAATCGTAAACAAAGCGTGTGAACGTAATAGAAGTCAGAAAACTACGAGAGCGAGCGCGGTTTCGGCACGCCTATTTGTAGGATCTTAGGAAAAATGAGGAATTCCGCGCCGGGAATCTAACCCGGGACCCTCGCGGTTGTAGCTGATCAACTCTTACACATACCCACGGAACCCTCCTACTTTTCCTAATCTCCATACAGTATTTGGGTCTGGGAGGTCCTGATCCCACACTCGGCCATCCTGCTCCGGCATTCGCCCTCGAATGTCCGTCGCAGCGCCGTCGTCTTTTTGGCCTCAGCGCCATCAACGCAACTCGTCACCAACTTCGTCACTTTTCGGGAACACCATCCTACCGCCCTCTCTAGCAGTTTTCCCTGGATGTGTCCCTTACTTCGCTTCGTCGTCCTTTCGCTCGCGTGCGACCGTCTTCGCAACGCTTGCTTACTCGTTCGTCGTCTGTCACCATGCGGGAATCGGTGTTCCCCCCATCCCGGACGAGCCCCAAATGTAGGATCTTAGGAAAAATGAGGAATTCCGCGCCGGGAATCGAACCCGGGACCCTCGCGGTTGTAGCTGATCAACTCTTACACATACCGACGGAACCCTCCTACTTTTCCTAATCTCCATACCGGATTTGGTCTGGGGGGTCCTGATCCCACATATTTATACTTGCCTGGGTCCATCGGTTAGGAAAATTGAGGAGTGGGATTTTTGAAATTGCAAGGATCCGCCAGCACCTAACGTTCGTTGGCAATCGGGGCATTGCCCTAACGGACCGGTACGGCGAGGGAGACAATGGAAAAAGGCGTTGGATTTGTAATATGGAATTTCGGAAGGATGGCCCGCGAGACAAGTACAGCGTGACATATAAACAGACGGTGCCGAAGACGTTTACAATCGCGGTCGTTCACCACGATGCACAGTCGAGCTCGTCAGCTGAGCTGGGCGAGGTAGGCAAAAACTACCGAAATACGAAGTTCTTATGTATAGACTGTCGATGACTCGAGCGAGAACTATACATAAAGAACTCGTTGCGCTAGGACGAAAGAAAACGGCTGGCTCGAAATAGCTCGCGACGGAAAGAACATTCGAGAGGTTTGAAATCTCGAACAGCGTGGATTGCGGGAATCCTGGTCGACGAGTCGTTACAATTTCGGGAGACGCAGCGCCGAGATTCCGTCGTACTCGCGTGCAGAATGTTCTTCGATCTCGCGTTTCGAAGCTCGAAACCGGGCGGTGGGACGCTCGAACGTCTCCGTAAATATTAGTCTTTGAAATTAGAATCTGGAAACTCGTTCGACGCGAGGATTCCGTTAAAGAATTTCTTTTCAGCGGCCTGGGTGTTGCGTTACGCGGACGTAGGTTTGCCGACGCAAGGATTTCGCGGGCGAGCAGCAACGTTCCGGGGAGCTCGGGAGGCGCCGCAAGCCAAACAGTGCGGTGCGGTGCGGCGCGCGGCGAGGCACACGATTCCACGGCTCGAGCCGAGGCGAGGCGAGCCGAGGCGAGGCAAGCCGAGCCGCGCGTCGCGAGCCGAGTCGAGTCGACTCGGACGAATTCCGGGAACGGTCGTTCGGCCGGAGGGAAAAATAAAATAACGGAGCATAAAGGCGCGCGTAAAACGCTTTCGCCGGCTCGCGATAATCCGGCCGGCGAAACAATATCGTTTTTATTGTCGGTGCCTGGCTGCGATAATAATATTTATTTCCACGGCGCATTAATTTTTCTCCGGAACGCGCCGATAGCTCCGAGAAACGCCAGCCGCGAGCCGGTGTGTCGTTAATAAGCGAACAATGGCGGGATCTTCCGAGAACGTAGCTCCACCTGCGCGCGGGTTTCTCGTTCTAGATCGTTGGATCAAGATCATCGCGCGCCGATCGGCCGTCGTTGTCTTCGACGGCAGAGATCCGGTGAACGAACGCAACGCGATCACGACGAGACTGCTACGAGTTTAGGGTACAAAGTACGCTAAGTCCGGTGAACGAACGCAACGCGATCACGACGAGACTGCTACGAGTTTAGGGTACCAGTACAGTAAGTCCGCGATCTAAGTCCTTTTTCGGTTCTCTGCCCGGACTTTGATCGAGAGGGGAAACTATTCTTTCGCGGCAACGTCGAACATAGAGAAGGACAACATGTAAACACGGACCGCTATCCTCCTCTACGTCCGAAAGTCACGGTACATATCGTCGATTAAAACGCTAAATACATATGTAAAGAAAGTGTACTTTCTTTAATCCGAATTACGCGCGCTGATTACTCAGCGCGCTCTGTAAGGAGGAGTGAAAACTAGAGATATGGAATACCGGTTTAGACAGAGAGATAGAGTGGGAGAGAGAGATAGAGAACACGTGCATAAGTTGCTTTACAGGAGCGAATATAAAATATAAAATACAATAGAGAGAATAGACCTATATTGTCGTTTCTCTATTTTCAGGTAAAATCATGCTGTAAATATTGTAAATAGCGTACATACTGTATAATAATAATAATCAAATAAAAAACTCTATTTTCAGAGTAACATATATTTGTCTATTTCCTTATATCAACTGGCGACATAACCTCCTTATACATATAAAGTAGTAAAGATAATACTTTACAAACCCTCTTGAAGTTTGCCGCGTCACGTGTCGGTAATAGAGAGCACGTCAGAGAATAGAAGAAACACGTGTACCAAGATAAAGAGGAATTCGAGTCAGAAAGGATATTAGTTGATACAAGAAGGAAAGATAGGGAAGAATAGGCTGTAAATGCCGTTTCTCTATTTATAGGTAAAGGATCTGTGAATAATGTAAATAATGTAAAGAAACTTTAATTATTGTTTGATAAATAACAACTCTATTTATAGTGAAACCCAGTTCGGTTTATTCACCCACAACGCGTTGCATAAAAGAAAAAGACATTATATACGGTTGAAATTATTTAGTGTTTAGTGTCATTTTAATCAGAAAAATGCCAGAAATAAATTGGTGAAAGTTGCATAAAAAAATATTGAAAAATAAATAAGTTTTGTAATTGGATTAGTAGCGAGTCGCACCGATATACCCGACCCAGGATCAAATTACGCGGCATGTTTACACTGCTCGGCGACCGAGGCAGCTCGAGCTTCTTCGCCCCTCCAGGGATACCTCGCAGTGGAGGGAGTAGACGAAGGGACATAGATCGCGATGTTCCGTTGGACTTCGATCGCGGACTTACCGTACAACGGAGCTGCGACACTAGCGAAGAGAGCGGAGCTTTTGATGATCGCTTGCTATGCGAAGTCTATTTCGACGCTTTGCTCTTGTTCGCTGGTATCGCAGCTCCGATGTGCCTGCATCCCTACGGGTACGTTCGGTCGTAGAGTGCTTTCGAGGGAGGTAATAACATTCGTAGGTGAGAATCCGCGCGTACACGGATCGGTAGACGATCGGCAAGCCGACGCGTCGGAGAGAGCCACGATAAACGGATAAGATGGACAAAGAGAGCCGGGCGAGAAAGAGAGTCGGATGGTGCGAGAAAGACGGATGAAACGAAGGAGAGAAAGAAATAGCGCGTGTATTCCGGGCGTATATGCTTTTCTGGGTTTCCACGGGCGAAGAATATGACGGGCGGTGACGTCAGCCTGAATATTTGAAGGGGGCGAGACTTCAAAAGAACACGTGTTACGGTGCTAGGACGCCGTTTAAATAATGCAAAGTCAACTTACTCTCCTCTCGTCCCGGCATGCGCGTCTTTCTTTCTCCCGGTGTCTTTCATTGCCTTCCCGTTTCGGTCGGTGCGTCTCTCGCTCTTTTCGTCTCGGTCGTCGTCGACTCACCCTAGTTCTGTTCCGTTTGCCGGTGTGGCGCGGCGAGGAGAGGAGAGGAGAGGATAGACGAGGAGAGACGCGCGGCGCGGCGTAGCGACGGTTCGCGTATTCTCTCGCGTTCGTGCTCGGTAGGTCGGTCGGGGTCTTGTCTTTCCGTCTCCGTCTGGCCCGGTCCCGGTGTCCCTCTGGCACGGCCGCGTCGAGACGCGTACCGTGGCGTGGCGTGGCGTGGCGCGGCGCGACGCGACGTGGCGCGACGAGGAGAGAAACGCGTCGCGGAGAGCGTCGTACCCGCTCTTTCCCTTTCCCTGTCGTTTCCCTTGCTCTTCCAACGCTCTCCGACGCTCGACTCGAGTCCGAACTTTGTAACGATCGATGTGCCACCCTACCGTATGTACCGAGCGCGATGAAACGTTAATGCAGCGAGGATCGGCCGTTCGTGCCAGGAATTTCGGATTTCCCTCGAACTCGGGCGCCCGCCGTCGATTGCTCGTCTATCCGTGGCCACTGCCGTTACAAATTAACGGAATCGAACCTCTCCTCGAGCGCTCCCCTCGCACCCTAACCATCTCATTGCCTCTTTATTTCGTGGAACGAGAAAGATTGGTAATCGGTTCGACCGGTGTTTACGCGAGGGAGGCTCGGTGTCGAGACGCGGGTCGAGAGCGAGAACCGGACCAGGATTCGGGGTCGGTGTTCTCGGTTCTCGGCTCGAGCAACGACGGGGAAACACCTCCACCGAGTCCCGCGCGCACGGGGGCTTTCAACTCCTACGCTCTCGAAGGGATGGCGAGGTGAGACGAGGCGAGGCAAGGCAACCGGGAAATCCCGAGGAAAACCGTTTAAAAGACGTTGAAGGAACGAGGTTCGAAATTCATGGTTCGAGAGAGGCGAAGGTGTCGTAAAGAGGAGACGCCAGACTGTACAATTTAAATAATTGAACACCCGATGGCTCGCGTTTCTTGATTGGACGAGAATTTTTCGTTGCTTCGTCGTTCGCGGCGAAATTACGAATTAACGGGCACGTTGAAACGCGTATGCGCGATACACAGACCCGGGGACTAATTTTTGGTAAATCCTGCTGGGTGAGGACGCGAGGAAGCGACGACCGATCGTTCTGATTCTCGACGCGGACACTCGGGACGAGAAGGGAGAGCCGCGGAACACGAAGAATGGGAAGAAGAAGGATTAGGAGACGAAGCGACGGGAGGTGATCGGCCAACGAAAGGGATGAGAGGGGGAACGATGGGGTATTGGAGCGGGGTGGGTGGGTGGGGTGGTGGAGAAGGAGGAGACGGTGAATGAGTCGTGTGTGCAGTCGATGCGATGCACGTGCAGGTGCATCGAGAGTGGGGCGGCAGGAATTCGCGCTGTCGCACCCGCGCATTTACCCCACCCTCGCGTCGCAGGGCGCAGGATTATGGAACCACCCCTGTGTACGAGGCCCTCTGTTTTTAGTCCCGGTTTTTTTCACCGATTGGCCACCCGTCGTGCAGCCGGCGGTGCGCCGTTCGTGGACCGAATTCGCGGGGGCGTTCGTTCGCCGCCGCGCCGCTCGAAACCATTCCGTTCGGTTCCCACGAGCGGACGATTTGCCAGCCAACGAGGAACTGTTTAGCGCGCCGCGTGTATCTCGAACTGCCTTCAATTGCCTCCGCTGCCTCCGTGCGTTTCCACTGCCTCCACTGCCTCTGGCGACGCGTTGGCCCGCGGAGACAAAGGATGGCCGCGATTATCGATCACCGGCGCACCGAAATCATGCCAGGCGATATTAAACTTCTAAATTACACCATTTTTCCCGTGCCCCGCGTTCGCAACCGACAACCGCGACACGCAACGCGTATTTCGCGATCGCGAAATCTCGTTAATTTTCCCGCCAGCGCGGAACGGTGCGGCGTGGCGCGCGCCGCCGCTCCGCGATATTAAAATTTTACGTTTGCCCGTTCGTCATTGCATCGGGTAACGTATGCGCTTCGTTACGTATCCTGCCGTGAACGAGAAAAAAAAAAATAATGTTCACCCGGCGCCGCACATTCCTTCCGAGCCCTCTTCGCCTCCCCTTGGAAAAAGCCCCGAAAAAAACCCGACCGGAATGTCGGTCGGCTTTGCGCGCTCTCCGAGGCGGCTCGGCGGCAACGTCGTGAGAAAATCGCGAACGCTTTTCTTCTCCCGTGTCTCGAGCTCTCGCAGCCGCAGCTCGCGTGCCACGCGACCGTGTCGGTCGTGTAAGTTCGCGTACGTGAGCTTTACACGTGTACTTGCACGTTTCACGCGGTACGTGGTAAACGCGCGTCAACGCCGCGACGACGCTTTACGCTCGACGACCGAATACATTAACCTTCTCTTCCTCCACCTTTTTTTTTCTTCTCGCTCGCGCCGTTCGACTCCGTCAGCTGTGTTCTCCGGTGCTGCTGGTGTCGTCGTCGTCGTCCTCTGCCAGCCCGGTAACCGCGGTCGTCTTCTCCTCTCTTCTCTTACCTTGCCTCGCTTTCCCTCGCTTTGCCCCGTGTCACCCACCCCCGTTCTCGCCGTCCCGTAAAAAAGGGACTGCGCGCGATCTTGCTAACTTTCCGCGTCGAGAACGAAACTTCCACCCTACGTGATCGTGGGTTTGACGCGAGAGACACTCTCAACGAGATTGCACCCCATCAACCGTTTCGTCCCCGAGCCGGTTATCGTTTTCTCACGAAACGATGCGGCGACGAAACTGTATCCGAAAAGTAGCGTTTTCCGCTTTGCGCGCGGCCGATGATGCGGAGGACGCTCGCTCGGAGTGCGAAGCGAATCGCGCGGGCTCACGCCCGGCGAAAACGCGTTTCGAGGAATGTTTTTGCACCGAACAAGTTTTAACGCAATTACCAGCGACTCTTGAGGCCGCCCCTCGGCACCCTCGTCCCGCTGTCGCACCCGCAGCCTCCGTTGGCTGCCTCCCCCGGCGTCTCGGCCCCTTTTCGTTCATCGGCCGATGTCTCATCCTTCACCGCTGCCGCTGCTACGCTAGCGTAACAGCGTGCCAGTCGGTCCCCCCTCCTCCTCCTCCTCCGTCTTCTCCTTCTCCTCGTTTCTCAGGCTCCTCTTTACCTCTGTCCTTCCTCCGTTCCCTCTTTGGTACGTTTCTCCCGTCCTCTTCGGTTCCCAGCAGTCCTGCTCCCCCACCCTACAAACTCGCCCACGAACCTACTTTGCCCGGAACTTTATCTTTATCCGTTTTTCACCCCCTCGCACCCCCGACTCGTCTCGAGTCGCTTGTACTCGGTCTCTCGTCCTCTCTCGTCCTCTCTCGTTCTCTCTCGTTCTCCTCCGCCGTCCTCTCGTCCACACCCCACCGCCGCTCCTACCTTTGCTTACCCTATATAACCGTCCTACTCGGCCGACGCGCACGTCATTCCACATTATTTTCATTTTATCGTCGGCAATCTTGGTTAATGCAATACCCCCCGCCGTCCAGAAACCCTTTTTTATTTTCTAGTTGAATATTCTATCGCATTACCGCTCCGCGGGAATAATCCCGACCGGGGAGAACGAAAACGAGCTGCTATGCACCGTCGCGGCAACTTTCTCGCGGTTACCGAAAATGTCTGTTGTCTTCTCGACAGCGTTCCCAAACAGAATTTGGTGCTGCGACGTTTATCACCTACCAGCAAGAGGGAGGAAGAACCGAGTAAGAATCGTGTAAGAATCGCGGAAGACGATTGGGGGCGTGCGACACGGTTTCGTAGGAACGTCCAGAGCGCGGCGGAGGAGGCAGAGGAGGCGGTGAAGGCGGCAGTCGCCTTAATCGCGCATCGATCGAACGAGCACGACTTTGAAGGCAACTCGCCGCGAAACGAGTGCCGTGCTACGCTCGAAGCTATCGCCGCGCTTGTCGCCTCGGTCGCGACGGCCGCGCTACCATTCCATCGACTTTGTTCCCGAGAGTCACCGCACCGTGTATAGCCCGGCAAGACATCGTTCGTATCGATCGCCGGATTAATTTGTAGTCCAGACAATGGGCCGCCATCTCTCCCGTTCTAGCCGATGCCGCGGACGTAACGCCGCGTCGTAGCGAAGCATGTACATATTATGGTTTTTCTCCTCGGTTCTCGCATCCCGGTTTCATGGATCCGTTCGAGGCTTGAAAATCGATTGGCTAAAGTACGAGGAGATACGGCCGCGTTGCACCGCGCCGGCACGAACGAAAAACCGACACTCGTGTAAGACGACGCGTATCCAGCAAGGATAGAACGCGTGCAACGGGGATGCGGCCCGAAGAACGGACCCTCAGCGCGGGACGACCGACGGCTGCCTGCAAGTCGACCATCGCCCCTCCCCCCGTCAACCCTTGGCCCTGGGACTCTTGACACCGAGGAACAGGGGATGACTCCGGGGAGTCATTCTGTTGACTACTCCCGCACCCGCCGGAACGTTTGGCCGATAAGTTTGCGCTTAGAACAACCTCTCGAGCCGAATTTTATAAGCACGCGTCCGTACGGAAAATCTATAGTCTTACACTCGAGATGACACACGGGGTAAGCGCATCGGACTCGAAGCGATGCCAGCGGGTCTCGCATCGTCGTCCAACCACGCGATCGTTCTCTCGTCGTCTTGGTGTCGATCGACGGCACGCGTATTCTTCCCCTTCGAGACGCAATCTCGCCGGTACAATAGAACATAGAGTTTTTTAACGGTTGGATAAGAATACGAAACGAGGCGGGAGACAATGGCTTTCTCGAGACCGATTCGCCTTAATCTCGTCCTGGTATTTCGTAACGGCAGAACTAATCTCGCTTCCGCGAAGCTCGGCCGCGCAGCGCGTCCCCGGCTGTTTCCTTTTAATATCCCCGCGCTATTGTTTGCAACTGCTTCCAAAATTGATTCTTTTTGCCTGATAATCCTCTTAGCTGCGAGTTAAATTCGTCCCGTTTCTTTGCCCCTTCGGGAAAAAATATAAATCGTGATCGCTGCGGGGAACCGATCAACCACGCTGACAGCCGTTTAAAAAAAGGAAGCTTGTGCGCGCGACGAATCCGAAATAAACCGAGACGAGAATCGATTTTCAAGCGGTTTCGTCTTCGAATGCCCATCGCGATCGCGAGATCTTCGGCTCTGTGAAATCGCTCGGAAACCGAGCATGTATCGTTTACATCGAATCGAATGAATCATATTTCGCTAGAAGTATCGCGACGTGAGTCATCGACGCGAATGAAATTATATTCCGCCTCCTAATAGTAACGCTCGGCATTAACCGGCGCGCCGTTCCGACAAACAAATTTGAGCGCGTGACTCAGCCAGCTCGTACCGTATGTAATATGTACAAATATATACGCTCGCGCGCGAACCGGTGCGAGTGCTGGTTTGCGCGAGAACGCTCCCATTCCCCAAAGTCGAAGCCATTCGATCGGGTTCTCGATTCGAGACCCCGAGACAACTTTTCGAGAAAACCGTGTTCGCGCTCACTTCCGAGGGCGAAATGGAGTTTCGAGCGGCCTCGAAACAACCGGCGGGAGGCGGCGTCGTTCACGCGAACATTATAGGCACCGAGCATTCGAAAGTATTACGCGCGCGGCGCGGCGCGGCGCGTCGCAAGAACGCCTGCACAGAAAGTAGAGACGACGCGGCTTTTGAAACTGCTCAGCGGCAGAGTACGGCAAAATCGTCGGTGTGTGCACGGCAAACCGACGACGACGTCGACAGCGACGCACCAAATTCGAGCAAGCGGATTTGAACGCGCGGCGCCCGGCGATTCAACGTTCGAGGCATTGAAACGTAAAACAAGCGCGGCGCGGTGCGACGTCGCGACGCGAGGAAAACTCGACGAGAAACATCCTTCGCCTTTCGCGTCGGAATTAAACGGGCGCGATTGTCGTCGCAAGTGTCTCGTTTGAACGGGTCGCGAGCGCGCGCGCGTGCCTATTTTATATTGTGCGCGGTCCAGGGATTTTTTTGGTTCGACGTAGACGTAGACGCCAACGCCGACGCCGAAGCTGATGAAAACTGGAATACCGTGGTGCACACGACGCGAACACCAGCGGGGGTTTTATTGGCTGGCGAGGAGAGGAAGGGCCGCCACCGCGCCGAACGAACGAACCCACGAACTGAACGCGAGGAACGGTGACTAGGTGAAAGGGGGAAGAAGGGAGAATGTAATCGAATATCCTAGAATTTAATTCTATCGGTTCGTCCTGCGCGTTCGACTTTCATATCGCGCTTTTTTGCGACAGTCATTAAATCTAATTTATCGCGACGCTCGTGTCGCGTTTCAGGGACCCGTCCCCGGGCCGCGCCAGGCCGAGGGGAGAGGGAGAGAGAGAGAGCGAGCGAGAGGGAGAGAGACAGAGAGAGAGAGAGAGAGAGAGACGCGCGCGTCGCGCGGACCGAAGCGGAGCGTTCACGCTTCCAAATCGAAAGACCCGTCACCCGCCAAACCGTCCTTTTGCCGGACCCGTGGCAACGAACTCTTTTCCCTCGGCAGCGAAACGGCAACGCGCGAGCGATCTCTCCCGCATCGTTTGTCTCGATCGACGCGCAATTTCAATCGGCGTCGACCCGCTTAAAAGCATGAAACGACCCCGAAAAGAGAAAAAAAGAACGAGCCAGCGAGAGCGAGGGTTAAAAACGTGGGTTTCGCCTGGCTAGGGTGAAAGAGACGGATAAAAAGAGAGATCGTTCTGCTGGTTGATCGCGCGAGTGGCGACGGGCGTGAAAAAACCATCGGAAAGACGTCGATCGATCGATGATCGAGCGAAACGAGGAACGACGGGAGAGTGTCGCCGGTATGGTAAGCGCAGGCGGTAGAGATAACGACGAGAGGTTATAAATCTTCTTCCGGTCGGAATCGGGAGCGAAGCAATCTGCGGAATGGTCCGGTCATCCGTCCATCAAGTCACGCGTACCGCGCGACGTACAGTCTACGTATTAATATATCTGCGAGCCGCAGCTCGCCTCGCCTTGCCTCGCCACGGTTCGCCTCGCCTCCGCGCGGTGAGCGCTGACGAACGCGCGCTCCCGTGCCGCTCAGGGATGCTGGTCTCTCTCTCTCTCTCTCTCTCTCTCTCTCTTCGTTCGCAGTCGCGCTGCGGGTGCATCTTGTATCGTGTATCGCGTATACACTGTGGAATGTATTGCAGAAGCGGTATACGAGGTGTACGCGCGGTGTGTGCTCGCCACCGTACGATGTCATCGTCTATGTATGGTGTTTGGCGTGCTGTATGGCGTGCACGGTGGAGGTATATGGTATACTGCTGTACGCGGTGCGCTCCTCGTCCTACACGATGCGCGCGATTCGCGATGCACGATGCACGATGCACGATGCACGATGGACGATGGACGATGGACGATGGACGACGCGCGCGGGACGCGTCGCTTTCTCTTGCTCCACGCGCTTCTCGCTCGCGCTCGCTCCCGTGTTCTCGGTATTTATGCGCATTTCGATGGGAAAAGGCAGCGCGCAACTCGGACGCGACGCAAGATAATTTCTGATTTACCGCGGCCTCGTCGCTGCGTCAGGCAGCCGGCCACCGTACATCGTGGATCCGAGATCCGTCCCGAGCCCAGTTTCCAAAATGGAAACGTCCGCCGTTCCCTTCTTCCGCGACGCATCGCGTCCCCCCTCTCGCGCAGAAACGATACTGCGAATTTGTTCTCGAAGCGACGCGTCGCGACGCTGAAAAATTGACGAGCAAGCGACCCACGGTGAAATCGCGAGCGATAAGCGGAGCTCGTTCGGTCGTCAACTCGGCGAGGCGACGCGACGCGACCGCTTCGGTTCGTTACATTATTGCGAGAAATCCCTTGCGGGAATTTCTTGGCTGGGAAACGCGGGAAAGTGTCTTTTCAGCTCCGTTCGGCTGAATTTTTCAAACTGGTATCGCAGACGTTGCCACTGGACGCGCTTACATCTTTTAAGAACAAGCAGCTTTCTTTCCAGCCCGGTCCTGACCAGTCTGGACTATCTTATGGTCTTGCGGGTCGCTCCGAGGCCATAATATCGTGCCTCGGATGGCTCGGGCTTTTGTAAATCAGTCTCCTAACCCCGTGGCGGATCGTTTCGCGAATACCTTCCCGCGGAGATCGACGCGCCCCGATGCACATTCGGACAGATTATGAGTTCATTGCCTCTATGATCCACAAGACGGCCGAATTTCACGGTCTCGATCTCGGAAGTTCTCGGAAGGAATCCCTGGATAATCGATGGTCTCTAGGTCGAGATTTCGAGTAAGGGATATGTTTCGAGCGTTGTTCCGTTTAATATTGCCGCTGGTTCAAGGCAATTAACGCTCGAGTTTAAAAACAGTAAAAAAAGGTATATTTCACATTCGTAAAAAATACACTTCAAGTTCAAAATCCTAAGTACAATGTTCTAAAATGCGAATGTCCTATAATTCGTTCAGTTCTAAAGTTCGCGAAGTTCCACCGTTATTTCAGATACAACGCTCGCTCCGCTGTACAGCTCCAACGTTCGATGTGCTCCGATCCAAGGTTCGATATGTTCTGTTCTAAGGTTCGATATGTTCTGTTCTAATTCCCTACCAAAGTTCAGGAAGAGATCATTCCTTTGGTAGGGATAAAAAGGGAACGAATCACCAGTTCGGGGCGTAATCCTAAATTGTGCAACGCCTACAAGCTCCGTGAATTCATTTCCCTTGTAAGCCTCGCAGGACGTTGCACAGAGCACCCTTGTCTAAGGATCCTTTCCCCGAACTTGGTGTCGCCTTTCCGCTGCGTGTGGGCCTGCGATGCGTCAATTGTCATCGAGCGGAGTACGGCTGGTCTGTTTTCCCGTTTCAAAACAAAAGACTTAACATCCAGCCGTACCCAAGTCCGTAACGAATTCTTAGGGCCAAGCACGCCAATAAATATCTCAAAAATGACGATGCCCCGCTCGATCGTAGCACAAGCACAGACACGATGTCTAGACAATTCTAGACAGGATAAATGCACGGTGTTCCGCGCGATCCTCGGGTACCAAACGGCGACCGCGAACGAGCGACGCGAGAGAGCTCGGTCGATCGTAACCGCATCGATCGAGAGCTTCGATCGAAACGTGGTCGAGAAGATCGTCCTCGTAACAGATTTCTAAAGAGTCGCGCGTTTTCGCGAACAAAATGCAGAAAGACCGTGGAATCTCGGAGAGGCGCGCGCGAAGCGAGAGATCCGCCGCGCCGGGGAAAAGAGAGGACGAGGACCGCGGTTAACCGTTCGAGCGTCCATGTGGCCCGGTTACCCCGAGATTATATTCCAAGTATTGCCATTACGAGGTAGAAGTTTCCTAGGAAGGCAATTTTCGAAATATTTAAAATACATACAATTACGGCCGCTAAACCGTCCCTTATTATAAAATAGTGTTCGCGAAGGATAGCTACGTAACGCGAAGAAGAGAAGACAGGAGGGCAAAGCCGAAGGACTCTCTCTCCTACGTCCGCTACGCTTCTCAACGTTCTCGTTCGCCCCGGTCCGCCCCGTGTTCCGCTCTCTCTCTCCCCGGGTTGTCCCGACGCGATCGCAACGACGAAATTACAACCGTTGGACGCGCGCAGCTACCCACCAATTTCTTCCGGCTCCTTCCTTGCAGGCTCTCAGCTGCGAAGACGCGAGGCGAGTCGAGGCGACTCGAGGTCCGCCACGGATCCCACAAAAACTAACTCTACCTACCATCGCCGGAAGCTATACACCTCTACAACGTTCCTGTGGTGCTCACGGGCGTGTACGCGGTGCGGTCGTCGAGCCGCTGGATCGCGTGCGTGCGGCCACGTTGCGTGTGCATCGCACCCGCGCGAAGACTCGGAAAAAAGAAGGCTCACCGCAGCAACTGGACCGTGCGAGAACGTTTCTACATTGTAAGAACGACTCGACCTGCCGGTTCGCCTGACTCGCGACCACGGACCAGTCCCATTCGCAATTTTGTTGCTCTTCCCTCTTGAACACTTGTTTCGCCACGCCTCGCCACGCCGGACACGCTGGCACCAACGAGGCACCGGTGCTGCGAACGTATCGCTATTTTTGTGCATCATCCGACAAGCAAGTTCACGGATGTCCGATAAACTCGTACTTGTACCTAAACACGGATCGAGCACTCCACCCGCGCCGATAACGATCGACGCGTCGATCCGGGTCTTATCTACCAGCTCCGATTGGACAAGAGTTTCCTGGAGAATGGACGCTCGACTGCCGTGCACAACGTGTTAACCCTGTGATGTTGTGGATAATAAATTACAAAAAAATTAAATGCGGTACGAGTAACTGTTCAATCTCGTGTGCATGAAATGAAGAAAATTATAATTGAATAGAAATATTCTACAACGGAAAGAATGTCTTTGGAAAAAATTTAATTCTCAAATGAAAATATCCCATCTCCCAGAAATGGGTCACAGAATTAATTGTTCTGATTTGAAAATGAATTTTCGAGGTAATGTATTCGGTGTACCAAATGTTCTTAGGATACGCAAAATACAAAAGGTTTGAAAAAGTACTTGATGTGGCAGGTTCTAACTTTTCGATTCTTACTTCATTAAATAAATTGCTTCGGTTTTACGGAATTTTCTAGGTTGATGGATTGTCACTCAAAATAGGATTCTCAACGATCGTGGTATACCAAAAGGAACTCCAATGATTAAGTAACTTGTTGGCCAACGATTGAAATTGCTACCGTGCAATTGATTGATTGAGAATTAAATTGGATGATCGTGGTTGACATTCGATCCCGGAAAAAGTCTAGTTCCTAAGTTGCGCGAAGTATATACAAATTATAGAAGTGTATGCGAAGTATATGCCATTTTCAAGCCGTCATTTCACAATTATCATTAAGAATTAAACTTTAAAAAAATATTTTTTGTTACACTATAACATCGATAAATGATACCTGAAATTGTAAATCAATCTACGCATTACATTCTTAACAAAAAATTCTTCAAAAAACAGGCCATTTACATAGGGCTCCCCCCTTAAGGTGGCAGAGTTAAGCGACTCGCTAGAGCGTAACCAGCGCGATATAGCTCGAACAACGATTTCCAAGTCTCTCGCTAATTTCCCCCAGTCTTAGCTATTCTCAGGATTCTTGACGTCTTCGCAGAGGTTGTTTGATTTATTCGAACGATAATGATTATTCCCTCTCGAGCCACAAACATGTAGCTATGCAAGGACGGTGCAAACAACCGGCAGATAAAAGTGTCGATCCGTCAATGATTACAATATACAACAAGCACGCGGGGTGAGTCCAAACAGCTTAGACACTTGGACGCGGATAAATCCGAGAGCAGCTCGCGAACGAAACGCTTCCTTTTGCAGCAGTTTACGCAATTCAAATCAGCCACCGCGCTTCGAACTTTGCTCGCGAAATTATACATCGCGGTTCTCACGGTTAGTTCACCTCGCTGAAGCGTTCATCCTCCGATACGACTCGCGTAGCCGAAAAAGTTGGCTGACACCTGTAATGCGCGGCGCTTCTCGCGAGATATCGAGGATTTCGTGCATGTTCGAGCTTCGCGAAGCCTAAAAGCTTTTGTCACCGTTTAGACAGGCCCGAGGAGCCATGCGTTTCGCCATGGAATCGCGATCGTTATCGCGGCCGCAGACTGCGCGCAAATAAAACGTTGTTCGTCGCGAGTTGACTCTGTCGCTAGCTGCAGCCTGCAGGTTGCAACGGTTGCGCGAGCGATATCGTACGGATTTAGGAAGGGGTCCTTGCATATATATATATATATATATATATATATATATATATATATATATATATATATATATATCTGCAGTCGAATTGCGCGCGGAAAATCGGTGGAAACGGGGAGGAGGTATGGCGGACGAGACTTAAGATCGCAGAGGCGATAGACGAGAACTCTCGATCATTGTTTGACGGGTGGCGTAATCGACTCGCGCTCATAGACGGCGCGCGGGGCGTCGCGGTGGCTATTTTCCAGCGACGCTTCGCTCCGAAGGAGGGTTCGACGTCACGCATTTTAATACATCAAGCTTTTCAATTTTGCCGCGGCTGGTATCGCGACGAGCCCTGCCCGTCGAAACGACGCTCCTGATATATCGCTTAGGTGGCCCGTTACGCGTTCATCAACGCGGAATCGATACGCGTGCGTGCGGGCAGGCGGGCGAGCGAGCACAGCTCGCCGTATGCGCGTTGCGCGGCCGCGAGCGGAGTCGGGACGCGCGAAAACACAATCAAGACCGTACGGCAAAAACACTAATTTAAACGGAACGAAGGAAATACGTAGTCGCATCCGCTGTGTATCAGGATGAATGGCGCTCGCTCGGTTACTACGAATCACGATTTACCGTTTTGCGACTTTTTTCTCCGATCTCTCTCCTCCTCACCCTCCTGCTACTGCTGCTGTTTCTCTGCTTTTTCCCCTCGCCGCTGTCCGTCCCTTGCGTCTCTCGCCGCGACAGGGGACATGCTCGACTCCCTCGAACCACCAGCCTCGAGCAGTGCGAACGTAGGGGAACGGATAGAGAGATCTCCTCGAAACGCCGAGAGAGAGAGAGAGAGAGAGAGCCACGGTCGCGTAGAGTAGGAGGATCCGGTAGGTAAAGCCGTTATTGCCAAAAAGGATAATGCGAGGGAAGATTAAATTTTTTTTCGACCAGTCCTTTCGGGCTCAACCGACCGCGTGATCGCGCTTTGCTGATTCTCGCGTTGTACATTGTGTATATTTTTGCGAAACGCGGTGCTCGTTCGTTCCAACCACCCCCTTTTCCGTCGCGTCCGTCTCCAACTCAATCTTTTGAAAAGTCTTCGGATCGAGCGATGAGACGATCGGAGAAAAAGGTGTTGCGAGCAATTTGCGGACGTACGCGCGCGTCCGTAGATCCCGGATGATCATGCGCGGACGATGTCGGTCGGTATCGGCGAGCGATCGAAAAGTTAAAAGACAATTTGTATTTAAATCTCGCTTCGCTAAAGCTCGTAATCCGAAGGAAATCCGCCTGCCGCGGTAGAAGCGATCCTTTGCGGCGGTTAAATCTTTAATAATCCATCCTCGAGTGGCGCGCGCGCGCGCCCGTCTCGCCGACAAGCATTTTTCGCGACGCTGCTGTTCGGCCGTCTCGTTCTCGGGGAGTTGCTGCTGCAACGAGCGATACACGCTTAAGCGTAGGTGTAGATGTAGTTGTAGAGATGGTAGGTTACAGGTTACGGAGCGGAGGACCAGCGCGTTGGTTTTACAGCGTTTCGACGGCGAAATTTATCGCCGCCAAACACCGGGACTAACTTTCGACAGGTTTTCGCGGTGCCTCCGTTAACGCTTCGTTCCCACGAGCCGCCAAAATATCAGACTACGCCGCGTACACCTCGTATTACGTTCGCCCGCATCAATTAGGCATTTTAATCGGAAAGGCTTCGCGCGCCACTACCACGGAATAGTTGCGATATACTAGCGTATTACGATACGAGCAGGCATGCCCGGAGAATTGGAACGTGGTTGCGTTAACATAATGGAATTCCGCGGAATGTTATACCCATTATACATAGCCGATTGCGTCATCGGTTCGATATATAGCCGCGATAGAAAAATAATGCTCGGCCTCCGACGACCGACTCGCTTCAATTTTCTAGATTGCTCGCGAAACAAAGATACCTTCGCGTATTTGCCGATCTCCGATCGATCTCGGCCGTTTCACCGCGGACAAATTAGATTACGCGACGCGTACAGATTTCCTATTCCTCCAACGATGGATTTCCGTTTTCTTTCTTCCACCGACTGGAGGATAAAGTTGGGGAGAAACAGCGTTTCAAAGAGAAAGACCCGAGAAATCGTGTTACGGAGCCCGGTTTTCCGAGAAAGTAAATCTCGCGGTTCGAGAGGGATGACCGCGGCGCGGATTGTCGATCCAGAATCGACCCGGAGGAATCCAGCGAGCCTGTCGAAGGGCAGAGACACGAGCGGATTGCGAAACGATGCGAACCGAAGCGAGGCGAGGCGAGGCGAGGCGAGGCGCGCACACGGTAGCTGTTCGTTTAATAACTTGCGCCGGTGGCGGACGATAAATAATGCAGGAGACACCGTCGTCCCGATGTAATTAACGAGAACAGCCGATACCCGGTGTGTGTCACGTATGCGCGAACGAGCGCGTAGTCAATATTTGTCATTCGTTTTAACAAAAAGAACGTTACAAAACGGTCGGATGCTCCGCGTCCAAATATTGACTATGCTCATTGACGTTCATTGATACTCTCAATTAGTGCACACCGTCGAAGCCGATCGCCGGGTAATTGGACCACTCCGGCAAAGGCGGGACGGGCTCTCGTTCGTACGGTCTTTCCGTTGGACGTCGTTTCGGTTAAAAACATTTCGTTTCTCGCGGTAATTGGGACCGCGACGCGGCTCTGCGCCCTACGATTACTCGCGTGCACTTTCGAGGCACAGCCGAGTTTACTCCGAAAACCGAGCCTCCAATTATGACCGCGTCGCCTTCTCACTCGCCTTTGCCGACCGTCACCCGCGCCATCCCTCTCGCTGCTCTGCTCGTTTTCCGTGCGTTTCCTGCGTTGTGTGCGCCGACGACTTTTCCGTCGACCGGAAACTTCGCGTCCCCGTCGTGCCTCGATCGAGGACGGCGAGCCGGCCATCTTTTACCAAGGGGAACAACCGTCCAAAAGAGAAAAAAAAATGAGTCGAGTACTCACCCTTTCCTCCTCGCGAATCATCTCGGCGATGCCGGGCTTGATCTCCAGATCGTCTCCGGGGTTCGGCTGTCCGGGGACACCCTGCTGGTGATGCTGTTGTTGTTGCTGTTGCTGTTGTTGTTGGACGGTGAGTTGTTGGCCGTGAGAGGTCAGGTGGTTGACGGAGGCGTGGGTGCCGGAAGTCACGTGGCCGGGCACATGGTGAGCGGACACGGAGTGCGATCCCTGCTGGCCCTGAGGGGGCGGCGGCGGAGGTGGCGGCAACGGCAGCGATACCGGAAGTTCCTGTAGGTTGATCTGCGGGGTGACGGAGATGTTCGGAGTGCCGGGGGATCCGAGGGATCTCGGAGTCGAGCTGCTGGTCAGCATGCCGTGAATGTCGGGCACGATCACGCCTCCGGCCGAGTTCGGGTCCTGATCGTCGGGCAGGCTTCCGGATGCGACCCGATCGGGGCTGCTACCCGGTGGCGATCTTTCGCCCGATATTCGGCGCCGCTTCCTCCTATGCATCGCGGCGGCGGCCGCGTTCGCCGCCTCCTCCATGGTGGGCCGCGAGGTCAGCTCCTGCTCGCTGTTCACGTCCGCCAGGCCGCGGATCTTCAGACTCTCCGCGACCTTCAGCAGCGGACCGATCTGCTCCTGCGAAACGTTGATCTCGCCCTTGTACATGAACTCGACGGCGGCCTTCAGCTCCGGCCACTTGATGTCCTTCATGATGACGATCGGGTGCTGGCACGGATTATCGAAGAACAACGCCTGGAAGTACGGGCTGCACGCGGACAGTACCATTTTGTGCGCCTTGACGCTGTGCCCGTCGCAGGCCAGGGTCACGTCCACGAAACTCTCGCTCTGCAGAAGCTGATCGAACACGTTCGTCAGGTTCGTCTGATAGTTGTTCCACCTCAGGCAAAATTGCTGGGGCGACCCAGCACCGCTCTGTTGCGTCATGTTTTCGATTTCGGGAGATTTCGCGTCTCTGTCGGATTCCTGTACGCTTCCGCGTCCTCTTCCGCTCCCGTTCTCTTTCTCGTTCCCGTTTCCGGTTCCGGATCCGTTCCTCTCCGCCTCCAGTTCGTCCAGCTCCTCCTCTTCCTCTTCTTCCTCGTCGTCGTCCTCCTCCTCCTCCGGTTCCTCGTTTTCCTCCTCTTCCACTTCCGCCGCCTCCTCCTCCTCCTCCTCGCGATCCCGCTTCGCTTCTCTCTCCGCCAGCACCGCCTGCACCACCTGCTCCACCTCTACCTCCTCCAGCTCCTCCGTAACGGCACGCTCCTCGTTCACAGCTTCTGGCTCCGTCTCGACCGTCTGGAGCGTCTCGACCGTTGGTGTCTCGAATGGAGCACGTCGGCCCGTCGACGTCTCGAGGCTTTAGCGACCGATCGCGAACGTATCAACAGCCAAGCCGCATCTGGAACACATACGTACACAGCCACGCGCGAACTTTGAAATACGCGCGAACCACGCGTTTCTCCGCGCACCTCCTTGTGCCAACGCGCGACGATCCGTCAGACGCGCGCTACCTCGGGGATACTTCTCCCGAGGATGTCGCGGTCGAACATCCTTTAACTCTTTCGGTAAGCCTCCTGATAACGTCTCCGTCTCTCGTTCCCCCCACTCTCTTTCTCTCTCTTTCACTCCCTAAGAGAAAACAGTCCTGTTCGCGTCGCTTCCAAACAATTCTACCGGATAGTGGTTGGAACGGTCAGTGTTCTCGCGAAACAACGCAGCTCACCGAACGCATCGTTTACAACGACAGTGTTCGCGGACCGAGGATAAACCGTGGACGTGGCGTGCGGTCGCGGCCACGCGCGCGCGCGCGACTTTCGAAAAAGGACGGGGTGGCGGGTGTTCCCGCGCGCGCCACCAAACACTGAATCTGAAACTGGTCTCTCTCTTTCTTTCTCACTCTCCCTCTCTATTTCTCCCTCTTGTACCGGGTTTCACAGGACCCCGATCCACGTTTCCCGGTGACTGATCCGGATGACGGACAGGTGTCACGCGTTTCTCGGAACGTCGCGGGGGTGCGAGTCGGCCGTCGAAAGGAGCGTGTTTGCAGTTGAGGCGGTGACCGTTTTATAGGCCGAGCAGTAGGCTACGATGGCACCGACGACACCGACGACACCGATTCGAAAATCACCACCGACGCGAAACACTATTAGCACCAGGGCACCCGAAGCTCGCCGTGTGCCAGCTCTCGATACAGTCGCGGTAGTCGGTTGTCAGGTGTGTAGCAGGTTCGAAAGAGCGCGCGCGGTTTCGGTGGCGCGTGTGGACGCGCGCGTTCGACAGACGGATGGGGCGAGCAACGACGCACGATCTGCACCCCGTGACGAGCGCGTCGCAACTGAGAGGCTCGCCGCGGCGCGGCGACGGTTCGCTCGAGCAGCAGCAGTAGAGAGGCCGGTGAGGCGGTCGAGCGCCGATATACCGTGTGTTTGCAGCAACGGTGGCAGAGAGCGTCGGGTTCCGAGAGGCACGGCGCGGCGCGGTGCGGAGCGGCGAGGAACGGAGCGGCGTGGAACGGCGAGAAGCGGCGGCGCAACGGGAGCGGGCGGGGGTGGGTGTCCGACAGCGAGAACGAGAGCGAGGGAGACGGCCGCGCCACCGGGAGAAAGAGATCGGCCAAGGCGGGCCGCGAGCGCGAACGAGAGGGACGTCGGCGGGCCGGCGCCGGTGCGAAAGAGACGCGCGCCTGGCCACGGTGAGACGGCCGGAGGGGAGAGGTGGCCCCCTGGTCGGAGCGAGAGCGAGAACGAGAGCGGGAGCGCGAGCGAGAGGAGGGATCGCAAAGAGAACGAACGGCCGCGGGTGGAGGAAGCGTACGTAGCTCGCGCGTCCTCGCGTTCCCCTCGCTCCGCCGTCGCATCGGCCAATCGGGAGGCTCACCTTCCGATCGGACGCGCCGACAGGCGCCGCCCCCCGAGACCGCCTCATACCGCCTCTCCTTCTTTCTCCCTCCCGCGATCGGCCTCTCGCTTCCTTCACCGCGAAGAAGAGAATTCTCCCGCGGCAGATCGGAGAGGAGGCCCACCGATCGGCCTCCCAAAACTCCGATCCACCGATGACGACGACGAGAGGAGGTCACGCCGCGTCGAGCCGCGTCGAGCCGCGTCGATTCCGGTGGTGGTGGCCGCCGTTGTTCGCGCCCGCTCTCCTTCTCGATCTCGCTCGCGCCCTCGCCCTCGTTCTCGTCCTCGCACTCCTACTCGTACTCGTACGCGCCCTCGCCCTCGACCTCGCTCCACCGTTCTGCCCGTCTTCTTCTCTCCTCTGCCCCTTCGTATTGCTTCCAGTCCTCCGCGCGCGTTCCTCTTTCGAACGCCGCGGATGGTTCGCGCGCGCGTTTCGTTGCGTTGCGTTTTCACTCCCAATCGCGATCGCGGCCAACGTCGGGTTTACGTCCGAAGTCGATTAGGGATCCCGATTTCGCTGCCCTCCCGCCTGATCAATCTTCGACGGACATCGATGTGGATCGACTTTTCCGCGACTCGACAAACGGACATTGTCCAGAACTCGTTTCAACCGTTCTTCGAACACACCCCTGTTCGACCGCCAACCTCCGAATCCCTTCGGACTAAACGCTTGAAAATTCTATTCGCATAACAGGCCGCTTCCGGGTATTTACGGACGTTTCGAACGCAAAAGCCAACGATCAAAGTAGACCCGAGATTCGACGAGTCGCGCGGTTCGCGTTTGATGTCCATTCGCGAAAACGATCTGTTCGCGTTTACGTACGTTACGACTGCGAGGAAGATGTTCCGCGGGATTTGTCAGGGATGAGGCGCCCGCGTCCATGCGATGCTCACGAACTAGCCCGAGAAAAATGTCATAACTAATTTGTCGATCGTTTTGTTGGGCGCAACGGGGAAAACAGGTCGTTTGGAGTAACATACGGTGAATGCCCGCCGCTGAACCCACGTAAAGTGTTCTTAAGCCTGACTTCCATTCCAAGGGGATCCCCGTCGCTGCGTTTCGGCAACGAAGAAAATAATTCATTTTAAGCCTGGAGGTTGAACGATGGCGGCAGAGATTTATGCGCCGCGTAACGAGCAACTCGAGCTATTCTCGTCGAACGTACAGAGAAACCATCCCGGTGAGCCCTCGGCGACGGAGGATGCATTGTTCACCCCCTTGCGGAACCAGATTTCTCAGATTTCGTTCGTTGACCGAATAGTTTCGGGGAAACTACCGATTCATACCTCGATTCATAAAGAAACTTTATTTTTGCTTCCGATCGCTGGTCTTCTGGAGCGAATCGTAGAAACGCGTTCTACTGCTTCGTACCGGAAGCGTTCGCATCGAAGCAGGGAACAGGGGGAGCGTTTGCCAGATGACCGCCCGAAGACCAGCTTTAGGGTCGATTTATACAGACGACTTTGTCGGATCAGACAGAAATATTTACCCAGGTTTAAATGAGAGTGTTCGCAAGCCAATATCGGAGACCGACTTCTCAACGATACTTTTTCTTCGAGTCTGAGAGGTCATAAATTTCGAGCGGGTGACGACTCCCTGCTGCACGTGGCACAAACAAATTTTTCTGTCCGATCCGACAAAGTCGTCTGTATAAATCGACCTTTAGTCGGCGTACTCGGTAGCCTTCTATCGCAGCTCCCATCGCGAACGTGTCCACGGTCGAATCGGAATCGCTGCGACGAGTCGAACGGTCTTTTTTCACCTCGTAGCAGCGTGTCCTCGAGATCTCCGCGTCGCGAACGATTTCGTTCTCGGGTCGGAGTCCTCCGAACAAGTGAGTTCAACGAGATGCTAGCGGTGTTGGCTCGTTCGCTCGGGTGTCGGTGGTAGGTTTTCTTCTCGACAACGCGCAGAACGGCGAAGAGATCGAACCGGAAATTTTCGGGCTCTCCGCGGCTGTTCGCCGCGAATTAAAGAATGGGCTCCCGATGACGACCGACTCCGCGTTCCCCGCGCGCTTAACGGCGCGCACCGACTAATTGGATTGCGAACAGAGGGGAAACGATTATTTAACGACAACGACGCTTCGCAGGCTGCCGTTTTCTCGAGACAAGCAAGAATATTAACGATCGTATTTAGGGAGCCGTGCTTCCCGATAACGGAGTTACGGCTCGCTGGTAGAAAGGAGAGATGGCCGTCCTAATCGAATTAAGGGTACAAAGAGACGGTTCGCGTCTGTCCCTCCGACTCCGGCAGACACTCCTAAATGGCTATTAACGCGAATTTTGGGACTAGCTCGCCTAGCCTACCTTCTCTTCCACTGCGCGTAGTTTCCCGATCGCCTCCGCGCCTACGTCCGTCGTCTTCTCCGCGATCGACTCGCTCTCCTTGCCGATCCTCTGTCCGGATCGGTCACTCTTCGACTCTCGTCGACGACCTTCTCCTCGACGAAGCAACGTTCGCGATATTCCGCTCGTTCGCGAAGCCGATTCCGTTCCGACCTCGCGTTCGTTTGCGTGGAAAGGGCCGAGTATCGCGCGCGCGAGGACAGACGCGATATTAGAACCGTAAAAGCGCGAATCAAGCGCGGCAATGGCAAACGACGAACGAGTCGTTGAACTTGCATTCGAATAACGACGCTCGCGGGATTTCCGACGGAGGAATATTGCTCGGTTTTTACGGGGCACGCCGCGTAAACGCGACGCGAAATTGCGTCGCGATAAAAGCGCGAATTCCACGCGTTATTCTGCGTGACATCGGCATCGTTCGCGGTATCCCGAAAACGTTCTCGCGACGACACCGTTCAAACTTCCCCTCCCTGCTTCGAGGAACAGGGTGGAAAAAGACCAGGGATAGGAATCCCAACCCTAACCGGGTTCGGTTCCCGTAACCGTGGAATAACCCGACTAACCGGGTTAGACAAAGAGGCTATAACCCAAGTAACCCGGTTAACCCGGTTAATACGGGTTTCCGGGCGCGACTACGAACTCCGTGGCCGCGGGTTCGAATTTCGAATCCCGCCGCCAGCACCTCTGGAAATATTCCATGTGCCATTTAAAACGGTGGTGCCGAAGGTGGTACGGAACCCACCCTAATAATAAACCGTAAGTCCCTTCGCTAATAACCTAGCAGTTGAGATGCGACGTAAAATCCAAAAAAAGAAAAAAGATATACGGGTTTCCGTAAATGAACCCCGTGTATCGTGTTTCCAAATAATACATGAATTATCAGGTCGTTGAGTCTGAAACTTGACAAATGTGTTAGAAATTTGAGTTTTATTTGTTAAGTTTCATAGTTTATGAACTAATATAATAAATAAATGAACATGACTGTATTGTTTTAATATTGTCTATCGACATTCGTATCGATCGTGAAAAATATGAAGCTCCGTAGGCCCATCTTAGATTGCGTAACTAGATGGAATTCTACACTGAATATGTTGCAAAGATTATACGAGTTGAAAGATTTTTCTTGTGAAATGAATGATACAACGTTACTTGAAAATGAATGGCATATTATTAAGGAATTGATAAGTAGTCTTGAACCATCAAAAATAGCTACCAAACAAATGCAGTATGAACAGTTATAAATGGGCGATTTGTACGTTGTATGGTTACAGTGTAAATTAAATTTAGAAAAAATACATAACAATTTTGACAAAATCTTAGCAAATACAATAAAGAATCGCGAAAATGAAATTTTAAGTAATAAGTGTTTATTAGCTTCGATATTTTTAGACCCGAGATATAAAAATTTATTATCTGAAAACGAACAGAATACTACTACCGCTTATTTAATAAACACTTGGAAGCATTGCGAGTCTTTGAATTGTAAAAAAATGACCGAAAATTCCAGCGACAACAGTTTTATCTCATCATCTGATTATATCGAAAAATTACTACTCGAAAAAGATGCGGAACGGAAAAACTCGTCGCATTCGGTATGCAATATCGTTGCGGCGTTAAATGCATTTTCTCAAAGTCCGAGAATTGATAAACAACAAAATATTTTGGAGTTTTGGGATAATAATTTTTCAGAATTACGAATACTTGCGAATACGGTTCACGCGTGTCCTGCAACGCAAGTATCCTTCGAGAGAATATTTTCTGGTTTAAAATTCATTCTCAATGATCAGAGATCAAGATTGCATCATTCGATTATAGACCATATATTGGTTATCCGGACAAATGCATTTTTACAATAGCTACGTTTATATAGTTTATATGGATATGTTTTTATATGTATCGTTTAATATGTTTTTTTTATGTACATTTATTAGTGTTACGTTTTTAATAATATTTTTATAAGTTTCTTACTACAGTATAAAAGTAGACATAAATACTATTTTAAGCCATCGCCAAAAATGAAATAATTGTGTTTTCATTTGATATAAATATTTTACCTACACTTTCATATATCCATACCTACTAGTAACCCGCTACGAGCGAGTTAACCCGCTCTTTCTGGATTTTCGGAACCGATCCCTCGTGGTTAGTATGGGTTACAGTAACCTACCCTGGTTAACCGGGTTCGGGTTAGGGTTAGGCGTTGAGTTAGAATCCCTGGAAAAGACTCCTCTCTGGCCGTCTTCGCGTCGAAACGGAAGGCTGGGGAAACGATTAGTCTCGACGACGATTGTCGGTCGATTCCGCGAAACTAAAATTCTTGCGTGCTCTACGGAATATTGGTACGCGTTGTAACGACGAACCTGTGTTTCGTAACCGACCATCGCGTACTAAAGCGTATTCTACGTTGTAGAAAGTTCTCGAAGCGTATTCGCGTAATTTTCGTTTTGGCTTTATTACGAAGGAACCGAACTTTTTATGCTATCGTTTCCAGTATGTAGCGGAGGAGCGAGTGTTTTACTTTGAAACGCGTACGGCGTACGGATATTTGTTGAAAATGATGATTTTTTTCGAAAGAAACGAGTCTCGGCGTTAGGCAATTTTAGCCGCGGAGCTCGTAGAAGGAAGCGATTACTGTGTTTTCGGGAGGGAACGAACGCGATTCGGATTCGCGGCAGTATCCGTTAAGCCGTGGATCATCGCCGCCCGGTTACGCAGGGGTGGCACCGGCCATAACGCTCGTATTTCTCATATCGCTGAAAGTTTCAGCGGCGCGCGGGAGCGGACGCATTGTAAGGGTGCACGGTGCTAGGCCGGCTTCGCTGGAAGGGGCCGAGGCCATAAATTTTACTACGTAATATTGTTTAACTGCAAACAGTATACTAACGCCGAGCGTCCCGGCGAAATGGAAAAATTTCGACCCGGCAGCGGAGTCCGCATCGCGCGACGCAGACCGAGGAAACTGCTCGCGGTTCGGCGCGGTTTCCGCGCGACGGAGACGCGTCCGGCGGTATCGGTCGCCGGAGGATGTTCGCGAATTCGAAAATACCCTGGAAGGTCGTCGGCGATCCGACAAACTCGACGAGAGAACTCCGACGTATGGCTTCTGGTCGCCGTCAGTACTTTCGCGACGTCGACGCGGCCAGTGGCTCCCGGACCAGTTATGAAAAAATACGAGAGACGAGAGGAACGGACAGAAATAGGCTGGCCAGGACGCACCCTGCCACCAAATAAAATCCCAAAGCTTCGGCCCTTGGTTGGGATTTCCGTGCTTTCGCGATTCTGTCCGCCGGTGTGTACAGAAATTCGTCTCTTTTCACGGTGGCCTTGGGAAAATCGAGGAGCCGACGCGACGATCGCGAAGATCGTGACACGTTCGCGAGCGGCGCGGCGGTTGTCGGGCGAGACGCTTGGCTGAACGCAGGCGTACGAGTAATTTTCAAAAGTATATAGCTGAATCCACCCTTTCGTTGCTCCTTCCGCCAGCAGCGTGACCAAATTCACTTCCTTTCGGCTTTTGTGGGCGGCTGCGATCGAGGATCGACGCGAGGATAGCGACCGTCTTCAAGGGAATGGGGTACACGGTTCGGTGTGTGTGTGTCGCGCTCGCGGAATAGTACGAAATTAGCCATTTCCACGGTAATCGTTACCCGGTCTGGCTCTGCCTACCGTCGCTACCACCGCCCCTACCTGTACCCGGCCCTCCCTCCCCCCCTGGAATTACAGAGACGGCAGCAGCCTTGTACGTATTGTACAAGAACAATGAGCAAAGGGAAATATTGATGATGCTGCTGTCGTGTGGCTAAGCGCGCGAGCCTGAGCGTGAGCAAGCGTGCGCGAGCGATCGAGCGAACGAGCGAGCAAGCGGGCTAGCATTCGCGTGCGTTGCGTGCGCGCGTGTTCCGTATACGTGTGTACAAGCGTGCAGCGTGAAAGGACCGTGCGTACACATCGAACGGTAGACGAGGAGAGAAAGAAAGAGGAAGCGGAACGCGCGGTGCGAGAAGATACGCAGCGAACTGCGGGGAGGAACCGGGTTAGAAGGATAGAGAACACGGGATAGGGGACACCGGGAGCCGACGAAGAGAAAGATAAGAGGAGCACGAGCAGGTGAAGAGAGGGACGGGCGGGACGCCCTGCACGAAGAACAGCGAGGGGAAAGGAATAGAACGAGAAGAAAAGCAGGTAAGAGGAAGAGAGTTATATGCTTAATATTTCAGCATCGCGAAATTCTGCCCCTGAATCATTAATCGCCTACCCCTGCGGTGCCTAGCCTCGGCTCTCGCCCCCTTCTCCTTCGCTCCTTCTCTCTTTCTCTCCGTCTGTCCTTCTCTCCTCGTCCACCTACCCTTTCGCTCCAGCCGTTCGTTCTCGCTCTCTCACCCTCACCCTCGGCCTGCAACGCCCCTTCCTCGCTCGTACCCCTTATGCTCTCTGCCTCTCCTTTCCTCTGCTCTTCTCTGCTCTGCTCTGTTCTCTCCTCTCCTCTCCTCTCCTCTCTTCTCTTCTCTTCTCTTCTCTCCTCTACTCGCCGAGCCTCTCTCCTATGGCCCTTGCTTTCGCTCCTCGGCTAGGAATGCTACCCCCGTGCGCGCCAGAATATTTCGAGTCTTCTCCCGACGTAGGAATAGACTCGTCGACTAAGCTGTAATTAACCCCCTGATTAATTACCCCGGCTCGATTCTATGATTAAAGGTATGAGCGATCGCGACGTCGCTAATCCTTTCCCGGCCAACCATTGAACCGTCGCGCGCGCGCGCGCGCACGCTTGTTCGCCTCGCCAACCGACGACCTCGATTTATACAACCGAGATACGTATACCGTGCCCGGGCGGATGTCGCCGCGAAGATTTCTTTAAACAATTTCTTCGTGCCGACCAACCGACGAGAACGTTGCTGCGAGAGGCTCGCGGCGCAGGCAGAGCCGTAAGCAGCGGTTCTTGAACTTGCGAGTTCGAGGACCCCGTTCATACATATGGTGTCCCTTACAGCGGGCAAATCGTTAAACCCTTGCAACGTTGTATCGAGTCGTACACATGACGAAGATTTCGAGCGGAATCTGTTAAACATTGATGTCATTCGTTTCTTTCGAGTCTGAATAGAATTTCAGTTTCTCGCTATGAATATTTAGTCGTTAGAATACACTTAAACGTACACTGATATATAGACTGACGATCGTACGAATTTATGGGAAAACTACAAAAAGGCCGAGAGAACGAAACAATTTAAGGATGTCGTAATATCATTTTCAGCTTTATACAGGGTGGCCCGAATTTAACTGGCAAAACTTCAGGAGCGTGTAGGGGACGAAAAAACTAAGACAAAAAGTCTTTTAGAGATTTGCTCGTTTTTGCTTCGTTTCGGAGAAAATCGCAAAAAAGAAACAAAACAAGTTTTCATTTTTATACTTATTTATTTCCATTTTATTTACGTTATCATCTATTTAATTTCGATATTGTTCAAAACGTAGCTAACCGTGAAAGAAATCGTAGAGCCAGTCTCTGTCGTTAATACAATCACGATCGTGTAATATTGTCTGTGAGAAAAATTGTGTGTTTCCCTTTCCTCGATAATACTTCGATCGTACAGTTCAAGCGAGGACCGCAACAGGGTTAAAAACAGCTGACTCAGGGTGTCTATCGATGCTCGATTCGAATCACTAGGAACCCTTACGAGAATATGCTACTTCGTGAGATGGTTAAACATCGCGAGCCATGAGAATTCTGAACTGAGACTTGGTACGCGGATGGCGAAGTTGTAACATCTCGAGCAGTTTTTCGCAATGCAAGCGTTAGAAGCAAAGTGTCTTTTCGCCAGCAATGGTGAGAATTTCCTATGCGGTAACAGACCGCGACGAAAAACCTGTCCGCATCCGCGCAGCGTTTCCGTCTAGTGCCGAATTAGTTGAGAATATTAACGGGCTAAAGGCGTAGGACGGAAGGGAGGATGGCGAAGGGAGCCGAAATACTTGGGCCTACCCGGAGAGAGCGTTCCGACGGCGGTTATTAGTCGTGATCGTGGCAGCAGCGGCAGGGTGTAGGGTGTGCAGGGTGTGCAGGGAGTGCAGGTTGCGCGCGAGGTTAACGTTGCAGAAAGGGGTGGCATAAAAGGGGAGTGAGTGGGTGGGTAGCCGTGTGCCTGGCTTGTACCAAACAATGATATCGGGTATTTGATTTGTAACCGACGACAATACCGACTTGCGACCCCGCATTTCATCCCCCGTCTCACCCCCCTCCGTGCCTCATTCCCTTCAGTGTCGTTCTCTATATAGGTATATACCTGCGCCGACACTATACCCACGCGTCTACGTTTGTTATGTACGCGAATATACCGTGAGGGGTGCACCACGGTAAGGCTATCGACGCGAGCGTTGTTTCGCGCGATCCCTTTTTCTTCCGAGCGTGTTCCTTCGCCCCGCGCAAAACCCATCGAAACCACGCCGATGCTCCGAAAAATTCTTTTCCCGCGTCGCGATTTCCGTACGCGTTTGTATCTAGTTCTAGTCGGTTCGTTTTATTAACCCCTTTGCGAGGGATCTTGAGAATCCGCTGTTCTCTGTACTTGAAGAAGCGAAGCCGCGGTGCGATCGGCTAAACGCCGCGTAAACCCCGGCAATCTGTTTCCGATCGAAGAACGAGCACTTCGACCCCACTTTCCGCTGGGGAGACAGGAAGAGAGATTTCGGATGTAGAAACTGTACGATAGACCATGTCTTAGACGCTACTGCTGTGAACATCTTCGATTCTTCAACGTACAGTGGCGTGCAAAAGTATCCGGACACCCTTTAAGAACGAATAACTTTTTCAAAATTACTTCGAACGGCTTGAGTTTTCTTGAGATGTTAGAAGGATTAGTTTACTCGGTAGCGTGTAAATAATTGTTTATACAAATTGCTAATGGTCGAAATGGTGAAGAAAAAAGCAAGTCATGATTTTTAACTTTTTTTATCAGTGCCTGTAATGATGATTTAAAATATACCTTTTGTAGATCTCCATAGGCTATATACATGCGCAAAAGTTTCATCGAAGTCGGTTAATGTTGCTACGAGCTACGAACATTGCAAAATGGGAGCTTAAGGGTAAAAGTCGCAGATTTTCGGTCTTTCCAGGGAATTTTGTACTTATGTAATCACCTTTAAATGTTTGTAACTCGTAACGACGTTAACCGGTTTCGATGAAACTTTGTACATGCGCATAACTTGCTTAGACCTATAAAACGCGTCTTTTAAATTTTTGTTACAGGCACAGATTAAAAAGTTAAAAATCGTGACCTTTACTATTTTAATAAATTATTTACACGCTAACTAGTAAACTAATGCGTCTAACATCTAAAAAAAAAAACACTCAAGCCGTTTGAACTAATTTTGAAAATGTTATTCGTTTTTAAAGGGTGTCCGGATACTTTTGCACGCCACTGTATATCGAATCAGCAATACGTCGGCTCAAGGTTCAATCATTTATTAATAAAATTACACGCTGTGCTATTAATATTCTCAAATTTTTTTACATATACACCTTACAATCAAAAGTAAGCCAGCTCAAGGTTCGATCTTGCTCGAACAACCTTTAGAATCCTGCTTCCGAATTGCTAACATTAAACGTATCGCGAAAGAAACACAATCGAGATGTCGTACGATCGTAAACGATGAGAGACGACATTCCGTCAAAACGACTGATGGTAAGGTTTAAGTTGATTGAAAACTTTTTACTCGTCCAAGTCCTTGAAGTCCTTTACCCTTTTTCAACACCCGGGGTGGTAATCGCGTTGGCAGAGTGCTCGGGAAGATAGCACTGTTTTTTTCTTTTTTTTTTTATTGAGCCACTGAAACCTGTTGTAGGTTTATTTCGGCTTTCACAATTATACATTAGCCATACAATTTAAGTACAGACAGTCTTAATAAACGCTAGAGATGGAGTTTACGATCATTTCAAAACTGAAAGATGAATTCGCAGGCTTTGATATTTGGTTCCGCAAGGAATATGTCCGCTTTTAGAGGAAGGAAGAACTTGGGTTTGCGCAGGTTATTTACTAATTTGATTCTTTGGGAGTCGTACAGTTGGCACTGCCAAAGAACACGATCCAAGTCCTCGGAGGGGTAGTTACACTTGCAACTCGGGTCATTCACAATGTTTACGCGATACAAAGAGGCTGCAAGGTTGTAGTGGTTGGCCCCTGATGCGGTTTATAGTGGACACAAAACACCTTTTGGCGAGGGCATCAATATTTTGAAGAAACCAAGGAGTTCGACTCGGGTTGTGGAATTTTTGGAAGTAGTGTGTGCCCTTGACGGTACTTTGCTCAGTGACCGAGGAACGAGTGTTGAGATTACCTTTAAGTCTAAAGTGGCAAGTAAGATCGGTGAAGGGAACTCGAGGAATGTCCATTAAATTAGAAGATGTGGCAGATTTAGCTAGGCAGTCCGCATCTTCATTTCCATACACTCCTATATGAGAAGGGATCCAGAAAAATGTTATGGAATGTGAATTGTCCTCGCAAAATTCAACATATTTCTTATTAATATCAAGTATGAAAGGACTCGTTCTGATTTTGATGCTGGTGGAATTTAGACTGTGTAAGGCACTCAAAGAATCGGTAAAAATAGCGAAAGATCGATTTCTATGCTGAAGAGCAACATCCAAAGCATCGCGCAGGGCCAAGCATTCCGCTGTAAAGATCGACGCGCAACTTACAATACTTTTTTTTTAGTCGAATTTCTAGGTCGTGGCAAATACAAGAACAACCAACATAATCTGCGTTAGCATTTTTGCTACCATCGGTAAATATGGCTGTGGCGGCGTTATCTCTAAGGACTTGTTCAATCTGGGAGTTGGGATCCACTGAACTACCGAGATCTGCACACAGGGTTGTATCGATTGGGATGGATGTAACCAATGTTTTGAAATCATGACAGTATAGGTTAAAGTTATTATTAGAGATAATTTTATCATTTAGCTCGGGGAGAGATCCAATGCAAACGTCTAGTATTTCGTTTTTGAATCTACAGTGTTTCCTTCTGGATAGATGAAAGCATTTAGTGATAGTATTAAAAATTTTGGAACCATTATTTGAAGCAATTTTAGCAAGGTATCGTTCACAAAGAATGATTGTCCTATCTGATAGTAGCATCAGCTTGGATTCTGCTATCATTACATTAAGCGGAGTACTTCCACGATAGCCAAGTGCAATTCTAACAGCTGAATTTTGAATTTTGTCTAACTTATTTCTAAGAAGAGTTGTTCTGGGCCAGTAAACAAAACATCCGTAGTCTATGATCGAGCGTACGAAGCTTTTATATATTATAAGATAGCACTGTTATTCGTTTATTTTTGACACGCCTTCTCGCGGAGACCGCCGCGTAGCGCCATAGTTAAGTAAATGAATCGCGATGTTTTCGAGAAAGAACCGGTTTGAATCGCTTCCGCTCGATTAGACGTCGACCGATGGCTGGCACGGAGGAAGCGCGTAGCTATGGAAGGGTCAGCCCGCGACGGCGACGACGACGACGACGACGGTGTATCCACGGAAAAGGTTTGCAGCGCTGCTCGAGAAGCCGGTGGAGGGACGAGGAGAACAAGAAGAAAGAAAGTAGAAACGAGAGAAAGAGAGGGGGCCGGCCGAGGGGATGGGGCGAGATAAGAGAAAAGAACAGAAGTCGGTTGCCGGTGCCATTTCACGAACGTACGTACATATTTGGCGGAAGACGGCCCAGCCCTGGCAGCCAGGTGCAACGGACCTATTGACGTGTTAATTGCGCCTGAATAATTGAAGAGGGCCCCCGCTCCGCAGTGGTGCTCTGTCCTTTTAAAATGTCTGCCGATCTCGTTAACCCGCTGGACGGACCGACGCGACAGAGAGCATAGGAAACGATTCTTCCGCGAACCGGCAGCGACCGTTCGGACGCAGCGATTGCCGATCGAACGCGTCCGAAACGTTTCGGTTTCGTGGACGCGCGTGTCCGCCTCTATTACCGTTTATTTGGAACTTGTACTAAACTTGCTTATCGTACATTGCCTGCTCATGCTCGAGTGCAGTATGCTCAGAAGTTTTCTATGTCAATGCGAAGTCGCGGTCATCAGGAATTATCGCCGTGCGTTAACTGCTTTTTAAAACTAAGGAATATTAAATTTCGTATGTAGACTTTATCGGCCGCAGATAGATTGCAGAGTAAGGGGTTAATCGCGACATTCGACGGAGTAGGGGAGTACGAAACGGTTATGGATTTCGCTGACGGGAAGTATATATATGAATAAATGACCGAAGCGCGCTAGGAGACCCATAGAAATTGGAAACGCTCGAACGGAAATCACGGGGGAAAGGGACCAGGGTGGTAGGCCGACGCGATGGCTATGGACGACGTCTATGCCGAGGGCAAAAACCGGCAGCGCGAATTAAAAGTTTTTCCCTGTGCGGAGAACACGACGTTCGGTCTTCTCGTTGCACACGGACACTCGGCCGGCGCACAGAAGCGGAGAGAAACGGGAGAGAGGGTCGGCAGGGTCTGATCGAAAACGCACAGTTTGGTATACGTAGGTATACACATATAGTTGCATGCAATCGGAAACAGGGAAAATGTTCGAGGCGAACGTTGAATTATTGAGGATTTAGCTGCGTATCGGTGGAAGGGAAGGGTTCTCGGTGATCGTAAGAATATCTAACCTCGACGTGGCTTCTTTTATTATTCAGTGGCTGTCATCCCCGTGTCGGGGTGAAACGCGCGACTAGAAAGCTCGAAAGCCCGATCGTACCACTTATTTCCGATCGGGTCTATTCTATTCGCGTTTCTTCTTTTTTCATTTCGCTACCCCTTCTACCCCGAGGCTACCCCATTTGTCCTTCTCGATACACAAATTCGGAGTATGGATTTGTCGAGGAACGGGGCACGGTGGCTCGATGCGGAACGCGAGAAGGATCCGATCTCCTCGACGGTCGAGAGAGGCGACCGCCTAAATAGCGCTTTTGTTCCCTTCGGGACCTTAAACAGCGCCCTTCTCGAGCACCGCGCGCGCTGTTTGCTTACCGTCCGACCACCGCCCCTCGCTTCTGGACACAATTACCCGTCGATCACTCTCGATCGATATTTCCCGTGTCGACTCTCGACGCGAACCTGCGCCGAAAACCTCGAGAAGAAGAAGGAGCCACGAACGGTACTCGAGAGGATTAAGGTCCGGGGAACGTTTATGACTTCGGAGGAGCGTGATCATCGGACCAGCGCCGAGTCTAGTAAGTCAACCATACCAGACGAAGACGACGCACAGAGTGGTATTTGGGCTGAAAACCTGGCCAAAAATCGAAATTGTAAATATTTACATACGGGGTTGTGTTTGCGTCCCAGAATAGATACATAAACATGCAATCACGTGGTGCACCCCTTATCATTGATTACCCATAGAGTCATCCGTGCCTGCGATTAGAAAATAGCATTTGTTCGATAGGCATCTGATTATTCGCAGCATTCCATTCGTACGCATCTGTTTCTCGTGATAATATTTATTTTGTAAGTGATCTTTGTGGCGAAATTTGTGATGGATATTGTTACGCAAGGTATGTACATTATATTAATCATATTTTTGTCAATATTAAAATTTTTTGTACGTGTTTTTACCGATCTGCAAGCTTGACTAAAAGTTCTTGGATTTTCATGACTTTTTTGCATATATTAGTGTTTTTAAACATATACCACTCATCGCCACAGCATAAATGTTACGTGTTGTTAAACTTCAGGATATCTAGAATTAGTATACCGCAAAAAAGTTTTCACAAGTCTTCGCATTACAAAAAAATAATGCTCCAAATATAACCCCTTTTGGAGGGCGCGCAGTGGCTCAGTGGATAGAGCGCGCGACTACAAACAATGTGGTCGTGAGTTCAAATCCCACCGCCGTCACCAATGGAAATATTCTTCTATGTGATATTATACTGCGTCGTTGACCATTGGTGGTTCGGAACCCACCGTAATAAACAGTAGGTCCCGCTGAAAAGTAGGCTGAAATAGGCTGAACATTGGCGTTAGGTGAGAGTGGACAAAGTGGAAGAAGGAGGAGAATGGTAAAATGGATTTGAAACCCTGAGGGGACCAAATATCAGTACCTATCCTATAACCCCTTTTGGCTGAACTGGACTTAAGAGGATTAAAAATTTTCAAGTTTTCCGTATGCGATGCTACACAGGTTCCTGGCAAGAATTTAGAAGAAGTTAGAACACCGCGCCGTCTATTGGATGTTTGTTTATCATATGCGCTGAACACCCATCATCTATCCTGCGTATACGCTCTACAGTAGACCCTACAAATATCCAATTTGGCAACGCTCTAACCTGTAAAAAACGCATAAAATTGCTCGTGTTTACACGTGTATAACTTTTCAACCAGTGAACTCCGGTAACCAAAACCTGATTCGTATAGCATCGCATACGGAAAACTTGAAAATTTTTAGTCCTCTTAAGTCCAGTTCAGCCAAAAGGGGTTATATTTGGAGCAATATTTTTTTGTAATGCGAAGACTCGTGAAAATTTTTTTGCGGTATACTAATTCTAGATATCCTGAAGTTTAACAACACGTAACATTTATGCTGTGGCGATGAGTGGTATATGTTTAAAAACACTAATATATGCAAAAAAGTCATGAAAATCCAAGAATTTTTAGTCAAGCTTGCAGATCGGTAAAAACGGGTACCAAAAAATTTTAATATTGACAAAAATATGATTGATATAATGTACATACCTTGCGTAACAATATCCATCACAAATTTCGCCACAAAGATCACTTACAAAATAAATATTATAACGAGAAACAGGTGCGTACGAACGGAATGCTGCGAATAATCAGATGCCTATCGAACAAATGCTATGTTCTAAGCGCAGGCACGGATGACTCTATGGGTAATCAATGATAAGGGATGCACTACGTGATTGCATGGTTATGTATCTATTCTGGGACGCAAACACAACCCTGTATGTAAATATTTACAATTTCCATTTTTGGCCAGGTTTTCAGCCCAAATACCACTCTGTGCGACGGTCGCACGTGGAATCGAGACACAGCGGCTTTCGATTTAGCTCGCCGAGCCTCGCGTCGCGTCGTATGAGTTTACTGCTTCGAAATCGTGTCACGATCGAGCCAACTGCCGACTCCGATTTGTCCCTTCGAGGACTTCCGGGAAGGAAGATCTCTCGGTGGTGAAGCGACTCCGGGTTGGATTCGGAAGCCAGCATATTCCGGTCGGTTACTGAAAAATGGAAGACTCGAGAAAGAGAAAGAGAAATGGACGGCTGGAGCGTCGTCGTCGTTGTCGTCGCAGCGCTTCTCGTGTTTCGCCGATGAGATTAAAATAGGGAGAACCGCGATTCGAACGGAGCGTTTATCTATTTCTGAAACGCGCGGCTGTATTTCAGAACGTTTACATACTCGATTTGACTAGCGCGAAAATAGATCCGAGGGAAAGCGTTTCCGATATAGACGTAATCGCGTGGCGCATTGATAAATCTCCGGCCGTTGTATCGTTTAACGAATTGCTCCGAGAAAGCCGGGAAGCGTTTTATTCGCGTACGACGCTAACCCGAACAATCGCTATCTATTCTGATGGGCAATGTTTGCGTTCCGTGATGGAACAAGCCGGAGCAGCAACGGCGACTACGGCGGCGATGTGTTCAAGGAGGGAGGAGCGCCGAAAGGAGATGAGGATAAAGACGCGATCCGATACGATCCGATTTGATTCGATCCAGGCCGAGCCGAGTCAAGCCGAAATCGAATTGGTTGGCGCAGCGACGCGCGATCTCTGACGTCGCGTCGGCCGGTGGACGTGGTCGGATCTGGTTAACGGTATCTACCTGTGGGAAGGGGTGTTAAGGGTCGAGGCGAGGGTCCGCTAACTCCCAACCCCCTTCCCCCCATCGATAATATACGATCCTGCATGATTCTGCTTCGCATATCACAATGGCCCCCTGGGCAACCTATTCTACGATCTAGCAACCTCTAGCTACGTATGTAGCACCGATCTACCGGTCCTCGGGCCTCCGCTAGATAATGAGTGATTAGGTAATTAGTTGTCCAATATTCCAGCCAGCTTGCTCGACTCTCTCGCCCCGCGTCCCGTGTCCCCTTCTCCTTACTAGACTCCAGGCTTCCGTTCCCTGTATCCTGTATAAAACTCGTCGTCCGTCCGACAACACACACCACGTTGATTACTTCTATTTTAACAGAAGCGCGTCCTACGAACGACATATACTCTTTTCTTCTTCTTTTTGACAGTTGCGATCACGCCGATGCGCTCGCTTGGTGTCATGTTAAAGACGTTGTCCTGTTAAATGGGTCACGATACCCGCTCCCAACAATTTGTCGTCGTTGCTCGAAAACAAGCAGAGAAGCTGCGCAACGAAAATTGCGAATGAGTTTCGCCGACGAATATCGTCGATCGCCTTTGGGCAGCGCGTACAGCGCATCGCAAAATCGTGTAACGTTTGTTCGAGTTGATATCGATTCGCAAAAGCGTCGAGGGGTCGTTCGTCTCTCAACCAAAAAAAAAGCGCGTCTCGTCGGTATCCCTTCGACGTATCACCGCATACACCGGTCCTCCCCTTTTATAAATATAACAATTAGACGCACGGGGGTCCGTGACACGAAAGCGACAAAGAGAGAGAGAAAGCGAGAAAGAGTGCGAGAGAGAGAGGGGGGGAGAGAAGGGGGAGCGTGGAAGGGGTAGCAAGCCGAGAGAAAAGAGCCGCGTACAGGTCTGTCGGAACGATCGGAACGAATATATCTTATACAACGCGAAACGAGGAAGGGGAGATGCGATTGTACGGGGCTTGGCTCGGTAAGCATATTCGAAAGACCGAGACGCGTGTTTCGTACAATTGCCCTGTACTCGATGAACTTGCCGGAACCGCTCGCGTAAATTTCTATTACTATTACCTTCCCGTGACGGTTGGAAAAACCGGTGCTCGTAACCAATTCGTGCAAAAATTTAATTAACAACCCTTTATTACAGCTTCGCGTCCCTCTTTTGCGGAGGAACAGAGACTTTTGTTTCGCCGAGAGAATTTAATTTTCGGCGCCGATGGATTTACAGAAGGCAGCCGCCGCCGACGCCGCGCCGGTGTAACGTTTGTCCAGCTCAGGGAAAATGTTCGAAAAAGTTTTGGGGGCCCCCGCCGCGGGTTCTCTTCGGCCTCAATTTCGTCGTGCGTCGAGCAAATGTTTCTTCCCAAAGACGACAAATATTGGCCGCGAATACTTTCCTCGCTCTCCGAACACCGGCGGCGTTCTCTTAGCTCGCGCCGCGGAGAAACGGAACGTCGAAAATTAGATTAAATTAGATCGGACGATGTTAAACTAGATTCAATTAGGCTGAACTGGGTCGAATCGAATTAAAAAGGAGCGAGCGCGTGCGAGGCACGGAACGAGAGGCTGACGAGAGCCGGCAGATATTATGGAGAAAGAAGGCGACGACGACGACGTCGATAATCGAAAGAGAGCGCGCGAGCAACGAGCTGCGAACTACGAGGTTCGAGCTTCGACGTGGGCGGCAGACGCTCGTTCTCGAAACCGGCGGCGTGGCGAATTGAACGCGCGCGGATTAACAAGCGACAAAATCGCCGGCCAAGCACCCGCGCCGACGAACCGGGTCGTAACCGTTTAACCCTTTCGATACGGCTCGTCTTTCGCCAGTATGCTTTCCTGCACGAGGGTACGTTCGCGGTGCCAAGAGCGGTGACAAAAGCTGGTCATTGGTCGAGCATCCAACGAGCGTTGCTGGACTCGCTGCTTCAACGTAAATACTTCCACTAGAGAAGCACGAAATGTATCACTGCGCGTCGTTGCTACAAGGGCTAGTTATACAGGGTGTCCCACATAAATGGGAACACCTAAATATCTGTCGCATTTACAGTCCTATCAGAAAGCTTCAGAGGATAAAGTGACACTGTGGCAGGGGCAAATATAATGGTAAAGAAACAAATTTTTTATGTCGTGTTTTTTAATGAAATTTCAAGGTCACCGATGTTTTTTTTAAATGGAATAGTATATTTTTCTACGATAGCATGATAGACAATGACAAAGGGCTCTCCGGGATTTCTGATCCGGTGTGGTTCCGATTCTTACCTCACGCGACCGAAGGGCCATAATTCTTGCATTTTCGAGCGCGCGTTGACAGTTCTCTCTGTGCATGGCACAAAAAAAAATGTTTTCAGGGGCTCCACAGATCCTTAAAGTAAACTATCTAAACTAACTAGCTAAATCTTTGAAGGAATGTTGCACTCTGTCCGTGACCTTGAATGACCTTGAGTAATTATAGTCACTGAATTTGTAATGAAAGGGACTATCATTGTAGGTGTTTAAAAAACGGTGGTTCCATATAAAAAATTCAAGGTGACCTTGATATCCCTAAAAAAATGACATAAAAACAACATTTTATTCTGCATCGTGTCAGCCCCATTGTACCATTCAACTTTGTCCTTACCATATTTTACGTATCTTTAGAAACAACAAAGATATTTGAGGTACAAACGTTAGGTGACTCACCCTGTATATCGGCACACTTAAGTTCTTTTAATAAATTCTAATGTTTTATATTTTGCCTATCCATTTCTGCCATAAACGCATCAAATCCGCAGTTCAGTTGCAGCACGAACACTTAACCTAGGAGCGTCGCACATTTGATATTTCGACGTGTAGTCTAATCGTCGAAGAAAAAAACAGTCACGAAGATTACGCAAAATTTGAACAAATGTCTATAGTCACTGCTATCGAAAGGGTTAAACGGCTGCGGCCGAATAAACTGTCTTAAGGCCTCTGCACACCCGTCCGGGACGGGCCGGGCCGGGATTTAGCTAGTTAGTTTAGATAGTTTACTTTAAGGATCTGTGGTGCCCCTGAAAACATTTTTTTTGTGCCATGCACAGAGAGAACTGTCAACGCGCGCTCGAAAATGCAAGAATTATGTCCCTTCGGTCGCGCGAGGAAAGAATCGGAACAACACCGGATCAGAAATCCCGGAGAGCCCTCCCTATACCAAAGCTATGTAAAAAAAACTCTCCGGGGCCCGTCCCGGATGGGTGTGCAGAGACCCTTATCGGTCACGGCGTGTTTGGAGCGACACGAACCGGCTTTGCTTCCGTGACGGTGGATCAATTAAGGGTCCAACTACACTGCCGGACGTGATTTTTGTTTACATAGGATGGGGTTATGGCGGCTGTCAAGTGTGTGAGAGGAGGAAAAAGGAGAAGGAAGCGTTTTGTCCTAGGCCCGCTAGAGGACTCATCGGTAAGGCTATCTAGCGGACCCGTGCCTTAGACGCGGGATGTCGTAAGGACAGTTTAGGACGGTATATCTACAAACAGAGGGAAGATTCAGGTTGCAGCGAGAAAGGTGTTGTCGTAATGTCCCTCTGTCGACGAGCATAGGAAGTAGCCGTCACAGGGTCTACGGTCGGGGTTTTCTCTAGACCCCGTCCTATGTAAAAAAAAAAATCACGTCCCGGCAGTATAATTGGACCCTAATCCGCGACGGACGATATCCTCGAGTTCTCGGGCAACCCGGGACCCCTCGAAGGAGCTTCGGGAACGGAGAGACGTGGAAACGTGTCGGAGAAACGCTGAACCGCGGCGTTGCGTGTTGTTGCGACAATTCGGAATTGCGTCAGTGTGCGGAGCTGTCGCGATAATGCGCACAATGCGAGTGCGTGCGCCCGGCGCGGCGAGGCGGGCGCACGTTCGCGCGGCACAGCCGTTACAAGCCTCTGATGTAATAATTTTACGATCGCTCGCTGCAATTTATCGGTGACAACACTCGCTATTTCTGTCGTCGTGTTCACGAATAATGACCGCCGTCGCTATTCTCCGGCCAATGGGTATCGCGTGTGCTCCGCGCCGCGGACTAGCGTCTTCGTATAACGTCTTTGTAACGCTTTCGTTCGGACGGTTTTACAACGGCGAAGATCGTTTTCACGTGCCGACGAGAACTAAGATCCGAGTCCACCCGAAACCGACAAACTCTCCGGAGTATCAGGATCTCGATCGTCTCGGAGCACGGAGGCGAAATTTGGAAATTGGTACAACGAAATTGCAGCGTACGAACGGCATCATCGGTGGGCACGCTTACCTATACGTTACGCGTCCTCGAGCGTCGTCGATACCGTTGATAGCGGAGCTTGTGTTTTCTCCATGCGAGGGACATTGCTCTCCTCCAAGACTACGAGCCGCGCCACCTCGAGCTGGTCCGCTGCAAAACGAAAAGTTCACGGTTAATCCATCTGTTCGTGTGTTCACTACCGACGAAAAAGTCACTCGAAAACGGAACAAATTATTTCATAATGTGAGAGTAGAAACGGAAGATTTCTAATCCTCTTTGCACCTTGCGGATCCTAATATAATTCACTTAACACTAACCGTACCGAGAGATCAAAATAATTGGCATACTTGTCTTATAAAAGTAACAAGATTGGATTTATTTAAACTAGAGCTATGACTTGTGAGATACCCGGGTACCCGGGTCAGCCATGAGATACTCGGGTAAACGAAAATTACCTGAGTACCCGGGTATCCAATGAGATAGTCGACTACCCAGGTATCTCATGAAATACTAGTCGGTTCCAGGGATTGAAAACTGTTACAATATCCGTTCCGGTTCTCGAAACAGTTATGAAGATCCGAACCGCGACTCGGATAGGTTAGTAATAATTCTAGTAGAACCAGTTCTGAGATTTTATTAGATACTTCGGCACCCGGGTACCCGGGGACTCCGCTGTCTCATGAGATGCCGGGTATCCGGGCACTCGGTTCTCTCATGAGATGCCGGGTACCCGGGCACTCGGTTCTCTCATGAGATACCCGGGTATATTTGCTCTCCCCGGGTGTCTCGTGGGTACCCGGGTATCTCGTATACTCGGGTAAGGTTGTAGCTCTAATTTAAACTTTGTGCAGCCTTCATTTTAATATGTGCTGTACTAAAGATGTTTATTAAATCATTCCCATGATGAAAGCATCTTTATAACTTCAAACATCGTAAAATAAAGAATCTGGAATCAGTAATTTGGCCGGTGATGTAAAAATTGCGCACCCACGTACATACATAGATAGGTATGTCGGTACGTGCAATATGCCAGTCAAAGTGTCTACATTCGAAATATCTTTAAACGACTATCGAGCAGTAGAATATCGTCATCTAATTTAACGATAGTTTCCCGAAAACAAAGAAATTGTTGAAGAAAATATAGAGGAGGGTACGCAACGGTAGCCAACGTTCAGATTTTTCAAAATTGACGGCGAAATTAATAAAGGCTCGCGCGAAATAAAAAAGAAAGGGTCGCTGCGAAGAAGATCTGCATCGGATACGAATTCAATAAGGGCTTTTACGGCGGTCGTTCGCAAGGAACGACCCGGCTACGGGAGAAGAAGCGCCAGCCCATATTCATGGCCGCGTTTTCATCCTTGAATTTCCTTCGACGTATCAACTTGGAAACGAGTCGCCAGCGCGGAGCCTGTGGATCGAACAAAAACACGATTTATCGAACGAACGGCGTTCTTTTCGGAGGAGTTTCCGTGTATAGTTGTTCGCCTCCTTCGCGTCTTGGACACGTGGACGATCTAAGAGCGGTTGAACTAGATTGTAACTGTGGAATAATAATAAATTAAAATCGATAGCACTAAGTATCAATTCGGAAATGCAGAAATTATTATTTCGCAAAACTGGGCGATTGGTACGCATAATATTCGCGGGGTAGTCAACGAGTGTCAACCACTATGGGTAGACTAACTCGGTTATTAACACTTTATCTACCGGAAGCCTATTAATCGGCTATTCAATAACTGTGCTGTACGAAACGAAAACTTAAAAATCTTACTTTCTATAATAATTCCAAAGGAAATTATTAGATTACGTTATTGAGAGTTCGTTTGTGATTCAAATTCTTGTTGCAGCTGAAGGATCTGTTAGAAATCCTTAACCATGGATCATAGACTTCCAAAAATTATGGAATAATCGCCGGTAGATAGTTAAAACGTTTTCTGTGAAGTCGGGAACATTTGAAACTAAATAGAAACTGAAACATTTCTGTTGAGCTGGCAAATTCTCTACAACCATGGAACGGTCTTTTGGATGGTGAAGAAAGATCACTTGTACAATCAGAAATCGAAATTTCAAAGTCCCCGGAATGTTTTCAGCGGACACCGATGAAGCAATAGGCTAGATCCAGCGTAGACGAAGAAAGAGGGAGAATTGAGGATTACAGGGGAGGTAAAGGGTTTCGGGTTCGAAAGATAAACCGAAGGAGAGAAAGGAGAACAAGAAAGAGGAAAAGGCAGTTGGGGGGGGGGGGGGGAGAAGGAAGGAAGAAGAAGTACGGGGAGCAATGGTTACAGCAGAATAAACCCCTCAATAATGAGTTCCGCGAGTGAATTCCCCCGGTGCGGAGAGGCTCGAGATAATAAAACAGAGCGACTGGGACGCAACGGCGCGACGGTGGTGGTAACGGTAGTTGCGGTAGTGTTGGTCGACGAGGGTTGCTGCGGGAACCCGAGGGGTAAGGGGTTTGCGCGCCGGCAAGAGTAATAGTAAGAGGCAATAAAATATAATGAAATAACATCCAATCCAGGAGAGATATTGTGAAAATATTATTACTAACTTATTACTCGCTGGGCACGGTGCGCCACGCTCTCCACGTTTTTCTCCTGTTTTCTTCGCCGATCCCTCCCTCTTCTTTCTTTCTGTCTTTCTCTCTCTCTCTCTCTCTCTCTCTCTCTCTCTCTCTCTCCCCCTTCTCCTCCTCCTTCTCTCACAGCCTCGGCAACCCCCAGCCGCACGTCCTACCCCATTTTCTCGTTCCCCCACGTTCCTTTCGCTTTTCACCTTCTCCGACGGTTTTTCCGGCGTTCGGCCGCTTTTCCGGTAGGAGGCCCTCGATAAAAATTTCAATTTTGCGTCGCGAGCACGCGCGTACAAATACAGATTTCCCTATTCCCGCGAAGTTTTCGCTTCCCTTTTTTCCTCGATTTTCCTCCTCGGTGGCTCCGGCCCGAGGTCTTCCGGAGGGCGAGAGCGTTCAATACGGAAAAAAGGAACCGCGTTTCGCGGTGTGGCGCGGCACGGCGCGATGTACGGAGCGCGATCGGCCCGCGATCGGATCGGCTCGGCTCGGCTCGGCTCGTTCAACGGATTTGAAATGCAAATCATTCGATAGGAAAGATCGTCCGAGCGGCGGGAAAAAAAAAAGTGATTACCGAGCGAGATATCCAGATGGATCGTGCACACGGTGACGAAAGACAGTTACATAAAAGTGTACGGAGCCAGGTAGACGTGTGTGCTGCGCGCGGACGATGCGACGCGACGATGGAGAACGGTGACCGGCGCGGCGCATGGATTCGGAAGGGAAACAGGCCGACGCGAAGGAAGAGAGTATTAGCGGCTAAGAAAACAGGCGGGTAGATTGAAGGTGGAAGGGGATGTTAGCCTGGAACAATCCTATCTGGTCGTGTAAATCTCCTGGCGTCGTAACGAACCGGCAAATCGAAACTAAACGGTAGACCATGAATGGGAAATCAGAAAATAACGTTACGCCGCGCGAGGCCGCGCACTTCCGACAGGGACGATTCGCACACAAACGAGCCTTGCACAACCGAAACGTTCCTGTACGTGTGCACGCGCAAGCGGGGGGAATGCGCTCGCGAAACGCTCGACCGAGTATACCTCCCGGACGTGCGAGCCAGCGTCGTTGCTCGCGGACTTCCTTTGGAGCACTCCCCCATCCCTTCCTAACCCTCTCTCTCTCTCTCTCTCTCTCTCTCTCTCTCTCTCTCTCTCTCTCTCTCTCTCTCTCTCTCTCTCTCTTTCTCTCTCTCCTCCTCCTCTTCTCTTCGATTCTCCTCCATTTCTACCGCCTTTCTTTGGACTATCGAACATCGAGGGAGCGTGGCTCCCATATTCGACTTTCTATTTATAATATGTCCCAATTCGGAGACTTCGTTGTTCCAAAAGAAGGAGCGGATTGGACCGATAACGTTATTTTCGCGTTCCGTAAACGGCTATTCTCGGAACGATTAGCTATTCATCGGTCCGACAGATGTATTTCGTTAATCCCCGTGGCAAGGAGCGAAATATTGACTGTCGCAGCGCGTCGATTAGCTACAAGGCGATCCTTTTATTACCATAGTTTATGGACAGTCTTGGATTAAGCTTTAACACTTTGGGCACCGCGTCTCCCAGAAAGGGGGAGACGGAATTATATTTGTTCAAATTTGAAAATGAATTTTAACATATATTCGGTATATCGAATATGGTTGTGATCTGCAAAATGCAAGAGTACTTGCTACTATACGTCATCACGTTTCGATCCTTAGCTCGTTAAATAATTCACTTTGATTTTATGCAATTTTCAAGGTTAACAGATTGCCGTTCTAACAGTTGGTAATGTATAGGACGCTCATTGTCTTCCAACATCGAGGCTGAACTCGCGAAGGAAATTTCAGATTTGACAAAGTATGCCCGTTATTAGTCATTAAAGAAAATATAGGCATACGATAAATAGAAATTTTCTCTTTTTTGTACGAGGTTCTGTAACCGTAAAGTAAATTACAGTGCGAGGGGTTTCAGCGATTTCAGCGAAAGAACTACGTTCGAGTGGCCATATAATTCGATACCACTGGTTTAACAAGAAACAGAACTTTAACTACATTTATATACGAATAACTATGTGCACCGGTGGAACGAATTTGCGGAAGGAAAAAAATACCAGAATTAGGTTGAATCATGCTAGAATTAGACTAAAATGTAGGAATATATGAAATTGCTATAAACATTGTCTTCTTATTAGCTAACAAGCATGTATTAACGGAAAGAGTCCTAGAATAGTCATTCTAGACAAGCATTGTCTAGTTCTAAACAGTTACAATCAACTTTGCGTTATAATTATTTGACCTAGAATCGTTGGATGATTTATATTCCACCGGATAACGTTAACAAATTTCTTACAGCTCGACAACTGTCTTTTTTCTTTTTCGATTCGATCGATTCGCACGACGAGTAGATTAAGGATCTTCGCGAAAGATCAAAATTTTTCCAGGCGATCGCGAGAAGTTGGAGTTGAATAGAAATTCGTTTATCGTTCCATCAACACATTCGCATCGGATGACGTATATACGCGTGTTTAGATCCTTCAAAGTTCTATATTAATATGAATGGAATAGATAAAACATTATAAATGACTAGATTCATCTTGAGATATGTTACAACGAATGTTTTAACAGTTCGTGTAACTTTGCGAATTCGCTCGGTCACTGTGTCAGAAATGACTCGGTGCGAATGCGACAATGTCGGTAAGTTGAAAAAAATATAAAGATGTTCTTAAAAAACCCCGCTCTAATCATATGGAAAATCTATCCCGGTAAAATCAGTTAGATTTTTCATATGTTGTAGCTTATGATCTACCGAACAAATGATGTAATGGGCACAAAAATCGATAATGGACAGTTATCGAGTTACAATCAGTCAAACATGACAAATTCGAGCTGCCGAATACTCAAATCTCGGGAAGTATTTATGTAGGATCTCAGGAAAAAGGAAGGCACCGGGCCGGGAATCGTACCCGGGCCCTTGCGTTGGTAGCCGATCGACTAACGCGCTCACCCACGGAACCCTCCCCCCTTCTTCCTAATTTCCTACGGTATTTGTGGTCTGGGGGTCCTAATCCCACACTCGGCCATTCTGCAATGACATTCGCCCTCGAATCGTCTTTTTGTGTATGTTTGGCCTCAGCGCCATCAACACAATCTTGCACTCGTTTCGTAACTTCATATTTCGTGTTTCGTACTTTGTTTCGTCTTCGTCCGTTATCGTCGCCATTGTGCGGTGATCGGTGCTCCCTCCATCCCGGACGAGCCCCCAAATGTAGGATCTTAGGAAAAAGGAAGGCACCGCACCGGGAATCGTACCCGGGCCCTCGCATTGGTAGCCGATCGACTAACGCGCTCACCCACGGAACCCTCCCCCCTTCTTCCTAATTTCCTACGGTATTTGTGGTCTGGGGGGTCCTAATCCCACAGTAATATCACGCATTGCCAAAGCTCAACGTTTGTTTACATTTTTTCCCTCCTAATATAGAATTTCCTATCTGTCCACTTAATTCTGTCCACAGTCTCAAGGACACCCATCCAAACAAACACGTGTAAATATTAACAAAAACATTCTTTTTATAATTTTATGCGCTGAAAATATATTTTCGATATCTATAAACATGTTCAACGTTAAACATTTATAATTTATTTCTAACATAATTAATGAAACTAAAGATTATTCAAGATTTACACTGTGTCCACTTAATTCTGTCCATGACTGTATATAAATAATATATCGTTACGCGAAAGAGCGCACAAGCGGGCAGCAACGAGCGGGGACAGTAGAGGACAGGAGAGTAGAGGAGAGTAGAGGGGAGCAGTGCAGAACAGAGGATAGGAGAGGAGAGAAGAGAGGAGAAGAAAAGAAAAGAGAAGAGAGGAGAGCCGTCCGTGTTCGATGCACGTGCTTTGCAGCGGGTTACGTAAGCGTATCCCATGCTGGAGACTGTATGTATAGGTACGCGCTGAACACGTTCGGCTCGCACACAATCCCGCGCACAACCCGCGCGCAAACCGCGCACAGTCCGCACAGGAAATCGGTGTACGATACCGCTCTCGTGATGCAGTCTATACGAGTGGGAAATCTAATGTCTTTATCGTTATAACCAGTGTTCCATGCGACGTACGAATTAAACGAGATCTTTTCGTGACGCTGAGCTTCCGTCGTCGAGGAGAACGAAGACGCGCGCGACGCTCCGCCGAAGAATAATATCTTTATCAGAGTGGATGCTATTCCACGCGACGTTTAAATTAAATAAGATATCATCCGGGACGTTGTGTTTCCGTTATTAAGGAAATCGGTGCACGACATTCTCACGATACACGCGTGCGTACACGGGCGAACGCGAGATCGCTAACGCGCACCGTACGCGCAAGCTACACGCGAAGAATAATTTGTATCGACCTAGGTAACCGTTAGGCCGTCGAACGCATAAATTAAGATCTTTTTATGATGTTGCGTTTCCGTTGTTAGCTCGAGCCGCCTTCTTGGCTCGATCGTTCCGTTCGCGGAGAGAAAATTTGCATAAACGTCCGCCGCCCCACCACACCGGGCTACCGCCGACGCCGGATACGGTCGATTCTTCCTTTTCCAAGAGCTTCTCGAATTTCCAGCGTTCGAAAACCGTACAGGAAAAAAGAAAAAAAAGAAAAGAGCTTCGATCGGGAGTCGACTCGGTCCCTGTGTGGCAGCCGATACCGCATCGACGAAGAGATCAATATCCTCCGCGGACGTTGGCAACGATTGAAAAGCGGCGTCCCCGCGCGATTAAAACCGATTCAAAACGATTACGAGAGACCGAGGTTGCCGACGAATCTTAGAACGCATAATGCCTTTTAATTCTCACGTGTCTGGCAACGTGGTAGCACGAGTTTTCCCTCTCTCCGTCACCTCTACTTTTCCTCTCACCTTTGTCGTTCTCTCGTGTTCGCGTTCTCTCTCTCTCTCTCTCTCTCTCTCTCTCTCTCTCTCTCTCTCTCTCTCTCTCTCTCTCTTTCGCCGTTGCTTGTTTCGACGGTGTCTCTGTTCCACGAACCGTTTCCTCGAGTTCGGCGTGATTCCGTTTCGAGTCGGTAGCGGAACGTTTAAATTGTAAATGTATCGTTACTCCGTTAAACGATAGCTTTCGGTTCGTGCGCGAAGGGACACGGGGCTGTACGTGTTCGCGTAACGCTGAATACGTGCATGTCTTTCCCGCAGGTGGACGATTGTATGAATAAAACACGGTCTCCGGCCGAAGTTTTGCCGAGTCGACTCGGTATAACTAAATGTCTGTCGCATTTGCATCTGCATTACGAGACCGCGTATATACCGTCGACTTGCGTAATATTGTAATCAGCCTCGGGAAAAATAAATAACTATGGCGTCTACCTGCGTTGCCTCTCTCCGACCCTCTCACTCTTTTTACCTAGCCGCTAGATAACTATCTTTCCGTTTCCTGTTGACGGGCCGCGGTAACTACGCGTTCCTACCTACCTACATACTGGCTGGCAACGTGCGTCGCGTACGAGTACGAGAAACCAGCTACAATCGAGGAATCTCTTTGTATCGCTCCAACGAATCCCGCCGCAACCCGGCACGTGCAATTTCGATTTCTCGATCGCTACCTAGATCCATCCCCGAACACAGTTTCTACGGTATATTCTAACCGTTTCGTCGCTACCATCCCTGCGGGTTTAGCCTACGATTAGAAACCACTCGGAACTCTCTCCATTTCTCAACAGATTTTCATGTCAGATTGGATATCGCGCGCATGGCAATCGGAAGCATACGAACGAGATACGAGGACCTCCAAAATCGTTGAAGACTCTCGGTTTGCGACCGGTGCACTGCCGATTTCGGAATTCAGCATTTTGCCGAAAACGGTAAAAAGATTCCAAGCGTTCAAGGATATCGATGTAATATTTTCAGCTTGCTAGGATCATCAAAGAGAGAAAGAAACTTCTAAAAGACAACTGTGTCTTGTAATCGATGCAGACAATTTTTATTTTGCATTAAATTAAATGTGTTTATCGATCGAAAATTTTGGATTACTTGTGTTTTGGATTTCGGCGCATAGGTTCGATCATTAATACGAATAGCAATTTTGCAAAATTATAAACCTCTAAGGAACCTCAACGTTTCGACCCCGGGTCTTTCTCAAGAGATGAGATTTTTGCGTCTGTAACATAATTTAATTGTAATAACGTATTTAGTGTAACACTAGGTGTGCTGATTTCAGAAGAGAAATGAACTTTTTCATACTTGCTATAGCGGGAACTTAATAATTTATCGAAAAAGCATGCTGGCTACATGCCGGCAGAAACTGAACTGGAACTTTTGAAGGTTGTAATGTAAACAGCCTTACTCAAAGCACTAGAAGTAATTAAAAAGTCCACTGGGAATAGATTCACAATTTTCACAGACTCAAAGAGTGCTACTATGGCCATTGAAGATTCAGAAACAACCGATGAATGTATTCAAGAAATACAAGAAAGTTATAATTCGGCGGTTGAAACCGGCAAATCCATTACTTTTTGCTGGATTCCATCGCATATGGGTATACAGGATAATGAAAACGCTGATAGAGCAGCCAAATTAGCAGCCTGCAACACAAAAATGAAACAAATCACTCATTATAACAGACTAAATGATCTTAAAAATCACCTAAATGAAATTTTTAGGAAACAGGTATTCGACAAAATTAAAAGGAAGTACATACAAAAATATCAAAATGAAGGAGCGGATCTTGAGTGGCAAAAATTTCCAAGTCCAGTTGATCGTCAAATTCAAACCTCAATTTCTAGAATCAGAATTGGGCACTCAGAAATAACCCATTCATTTTTGTTAAACAAGAAAGAAAACACGATCTGCGATATATGTAAAGTACCAGTTAACATAAGTCATTTAATAATAGAATGCAAAAAATATGAGAATGAAAGGAAAAACGCTAAGTTGCCTGGATCCTTACCCATTCTGTTAAGTTCTAAGGAATATATCGCCGGTCTTGCCCAATATATCAAGGATACAAATATTTACAAAATATTGTAAGAAAATGTACCGTGTTGCTAATGACCTTGATGTATTGTTTTGTTCAAAGTTGAATGACTTTGATGTTGAAGCAACATTAAATAAATAAATAAATAACATGCATAGATCGTTCCCACTTCCTAAACGCAGATCTACGTTGTCTTTTTAGCTCATTGTATTCGTTGTCCCACCAGGGAACCGGGTTCATCCTATGCCGTCTAGCGGATAGGGTACCAAAAAAAAAAAAAGGTAATAGACGCTGTTGCGGTTGTGTCCTCGATTCGCACGCGAGCGGATCGAGAAACACGATCGGCAGCGGACACGGACGCGAATTGCGAACTGTTGTACGGTAGGGGATCCCGTCCGGCGAGCTACTCGAAGAGCACGGTGGCGGAGCGATTAAGATTGAACCTTTTGTACAGAATCGGTGGAGCTTTACGTGCTATTTCCCTGCGCAGCCAGTGAGACAAAGGTATACCGCGGAAACGAAAGTGTCGAGGAACCGGCAGACGGTGCTACCGAGACCGTGTATCCGCCTTCTCCGCCTACTTCGGCCGGTGTGTGCCGGCTAAGCGAGAATTAAGGCAAATGATTTCTGTGCGAAAGAGCTCGGAGATCGTAAAAGCGAACGGCGATGTCCGTGCTGCCGCATGCCGTCGCGTCGCGCGTCGGCGCGGCGTGGTCCCTTGGAAAGCAGAGCGGAGCGCGGCACGCTCGGTTCGCCGCGATAGAAAAATTTGCGATGAATCGCGGGCTCGCGGCCTCGCGGCCTCGCGATGCAACTTCCGTCCCTTCGCACCGGATTCGAACCGGTATACCGCGATCCCATTTGGTTCCCCCGTGGTTCCCCCCAGGGCCACCCATTCGCCGGTTTTCCCTTTCTCCGCGCGGGGATATCTGTTCCCACGCACTTGCACGCACACTCCGCCGGACACAGAGAGAGGATCGGCAGGTACGTACAAACGCGTAAATGACAAAACACGTATTACGTGTAACTGGAGTCCGTGCTAGAGATCAATACACATAATAGAGGGTATCTATAGCGCGCGCAACCCGTGCTCATTTACTTAATTGTGTTCTATACGGTATAACCGAGGTATGGTGTGCGATTCGTGTAGGTACGCGGCTGCCTACACCCCTCTTACCGTTCCTCGCCGCTTTGGCGGCCCTTCGGAGCACTGCTCCCCCCCCTCTCTCTCTCTCTCTTCTCTCGTTCATCTCTCTTCCTCTTTTCCTCTTCGTCTCATCTACTCTCGCTCTCCCGCTTCCATCGGTCTCTCTCTCTGTCCCTCTTCCTCTCTGTCTCACCGACTTCTCTCTGTTCCCTGCCACCCATAGTCCCACCCTCTGCCACCTCTTGCCACCCCTGATGTCCATAGGGCCGAGTGTGCGTAATATTCAGACGTATAACGTGCCGGGGCCACGTAGGTACATTGGCATCAATTTATAGGGTGGGAGGGTGCACCAGATATATACGATCCGATAGGGTTGAATATCTCGTGCTTTTGTGCCCATCTACACCTCCTCGTTTCCATCTGTGCTCGTCTTTCTCTCGACGAGCCTCCGCCGCATCCCGCCCCGTTTCGTTTCGTTTCGTTCCGTTCCGTTCCGTTCTCGACTACGCGCCGTCCTACTCTCCTCTCGTCCCTTTTTCTCATCAACGTATCGCGTGGTGCCTTCTCCTCCGCGATTCTCTTCCATTCCGGTATCGCTTCCGCTCCATTCTGCTCTCTCTCGTTCCCCGCTCCTTGCAGAGCGCGCGCGCGGGCGTCGCACAGTTCCCTATCCTTTCTAAGCGTCTCGATCGCGATCTCGTCGCGAGGATCTTGCGTTACGGGATTTTGCGATAACAAGAAAGGTGGAAGAGAGGGGATGGAGGGATAGTGAGACAGTTAGAGAGAAAGGGGAGAGGGTGAGGGGGGGGGGGGGGAGGGAGAATTATCATCGTGCTTTCGATATCGATATATACAGCAATATAGCAACCGGGGGAAAGAACGTGGACGCGCACGTATTTCGAATGGCGCGAATAATTCGCGAACGAGCGTAATTTGGCGCAACGAGCCGAAATCCGAGCGAGTGCCATGAGGAGCAATGCTAATAAGCGCGCGGGATATCGCAAGAATTTCCCAGCGAGAAAATTCGAAAGCGATCGGCCGTGGGTCGGCCGGCCGACAACTGCGACGAACGACGAACAACAAAATGTCGACCGCAATTATGCTGTAATTAACTCGGGATACGCACACACGTATTTACACGTACGTAGCGGAGGCGGAGGCGCGTGCACGCACACATCGTTCCGCGGTCTATCGGCAACACGCGTATCGCAATCGTGCTGCACGCGCGGCCGCGCTCACAGATACGCGCGACAAAAACACGGAAACACGAGAGCTCGTCCACACGCTCACACGCACGAAAACACGCTTCTCTCTGCAGGCATACACACCCGCTCTCTCTCTCTCTCTCGCTCTCTCGCTCTCTGGCATCGGACTATGCGGCGTGCTTCACAGGTGGTTGGGGATTTTTGTATTTAGCGGTTGGCACCGCCCGGCGTTTACGCGTTTACACGCGCCGCCTGGCTGCATTATGCATGTTTGCGGTAGCAGAAGAGAATTTAAACCAACTACCTCCGATCTATCCTCCTGCCGTCCACCTTTCTCGACGGTCCTCCGGTTCCGATTACTTCCATCCATCTCTCTCTCTCTCTCTCTCTCTCTCTCTCTCTCTCGCTTTCTCTCTTTCTCTCACCGAATCGCGAGCGGAACCTCTCTCGACCTTTCACCGTCGTTGGAAAAAGGCGCACCCTTTCGCAGAGTTTATTATAACTTTTGCAAATTATACATTTCCTGACCGACAAAATGATAATAATTGAAAGCGAATGAATATTCCGCCCCGCGGCTACCAACACCTGGAGACGTGCACCGCTTTTGCAGAGGGACGCGCGTGACGCTCGTAACGAAACCACGCAGACGCGCACCGAGCGTAGAGGAAACCAAATGACATGTAGACGGGTACGCCGTGTAATGTCATAGTGCAGTTAGTATAAGTATATATGTCCACATATTTACAGCAGATCCGGATGGTAAGAATTCTCGTGAACGCGCAGCGCACGAATCGGGAACGAGGGTCGGGGCCTACGGTATCGCTACCACGGTAAATTACAGTTTAAATTAGTATTATTACGACTTGACATCACCGCGTAATTGCATTATTACTATATGTTTAGGTACTTTATCAAATATTTATCGGCTTGTTATCGCGCATCACATATGGTATTAATGGCGTCCCAGGGCTTCAGATTTTGAAAGATTCCATCGAACGATCGGGACAGCGATCGAGGCCGTCTCGAGTCGTCGGAACGGGAAACGAAAACGGCGAAGAGGAGATTTCAATAACGACGCGAAAGAATTTCGGGAAAAACGATGGAAAGCGCTGGACGGATGGAGGGGTGAACGGACGAGCGAACGGAACGACAGTCGGTGGCGGTCCGATCCAACGATTCGGGGATTCGGTGATCCAGCGATCGGCATCCCGACGTCGAGCGAGAAGCGCGATGGCGGGGCGCGAGACCACTGCGTTACGCGGGTGTACGTCAAATCAAAATGCACAATCCCGGCAAATCATTTCGAATATTTCATAATGGGCGCGAAATATCATTACCTGCCGTCTGTGTGACACCCTCCGCCACTCTGGCACTCCGGCGCGCGCCCCGCTCGTACTCGCTCGCGTACCCTCTCGTACCCGCGTTCCACCATCCCTCGTGAATTCACCGCCGCTCCGCACCGCTCCGCGCCGCATCACGAATATTACCGTCACACAGAGAGACTCGGGTAACGAAGAGAGGAGAGCCGAGAGGACGGACGACGCCAGAGCCGGACACGCGCATCCGACGGAAAGGGATGGAGCGACGACGACGAGCGTGTGCGAGAGGATTTGTGTCGCGTCGCATCGCGCGCATATAGCGAAAAACACATTGGCGAGCTTGCACACGGACGAGAGCGAACACGGTGCAACGACGGGCTATGCAACCGGGACTAAATTACGTTCCCCGTAACGCGTTTAGCCGCGAATCGCATTGCGAGCGATCCGTATAACCCGAATATCGGCCGCACGCCAGAGATAGGACCGACCGACAGATCGACCGACCGAGCGAGCGATTTGTCCACGAACGATCGTTTCGCGGGTCGATTTCGAGACTTTGAGCGCCGTTTCCTTCGGGCCGTCGACCCCTTCTATCTTCCGAGTGAAAACGTGGGAGAAACAAAGCGATGCTCGATCAGAGATTTGAGACTTTCGCGGCCCGGCATCATTCGATCAGCCTTAGCCGAACATCAACTAACAAACAGGACATACCATCCTCTTCAATGAGACCAAAGTTCTAGCCAGAACAAAAGATTACTTTTCCCAAAAAACATCGGGAATCATTGGAAATTAAGAAACATCCTAATAACATAAACAGGGACACAGGTTACAGCCTGAGTCCAATATGGCACACACTCTTCCTAGTTTTTTTAATTGTTCGGCCGCCCAATTGAAAAAAGTCAACTTTGATTGGTGCTCACCGAACCGGAACAACGAGTGAACCCACTATATAAGTGGAACGTAATGCGACACACTTCGGTATCAGTGTGTCTTCTTGACCCCCTGATGAAGTTAGCTGCAATGCTGGCGGAAACGTTGGGAAATCTCTTACTTTAGGACACGGCTTACACCCGAAAGCCTCAACGGACACAAAAACGATGCTCGTTTCTAGTCATTTTTGCGCCACGCCGCCCGTGGCGATGTTCGAGCACCTGTCCGGATGAAAGTCGACGGCTATCCGTTAAACGACGATGCCAGCGGATCTCGGTGGTCGGGAGAGCATCGGTACAACGATCCGCGGTAAGGGATGGATTAAATCGGTGCACGCGCGCATAGAACCAACTACCTCTGCCTGCATACCACCGACAGAGTCGGATCTGTAGAACTATCGGAGGTCCCCTCCGCGAAACATTGAGCAGCGAGTAGCTGGCCAACACCGGCTACGGTCTAGAGAAGCAGCGGCGGAACAGCAACGTCGTCGACGGGTGAGCACACCAGCAGCCGAACAACCGGCCGATAGCGGATGGGATAGGATAGGATAGGCTAGGATAGGGTAGAATGGGATAGAAGATACAGGCGAGCGGTATCAGCAACGGAGGGGTTGTAGTTGGTAGGCAGCGGTTAGCTGGACAGACAGCTAGGACCCGGTAACAGCGGTCGCCTCCTCGTTCTCCATTCGCCTTCCACCGTGCTCTCACCGATCTATGCGGCGGGTCTGCGCTGCCTCTATCTTTCTCGCGTCCTCTCTGCCCCTCGTTTCGTCTCATCCTTGGTCCCTCTTCGTCGACCTTCTCCGCCATCGTCGTTGAAATCACCACCACCACCATCGTCGGTGCCATCAGCAGCGGCGGGCGTCGTCGCCGGCGGAAGCAGCAGCAACAGCAGCGGTAGCAGCAAGCAGTGACGGTAACGGCGGTAGAAGCAGCACCGTATACACGGTATACCGTGGTACTACTCTGGAATCGCATCGTGGCCACTCCAGTTGCATTGCGGCCAACACCGATCCACACACAACACACGGAGTACGGGGTCTCGTCGACACATCTACCGGAGAAATACGTGCAACGCGCACGCACATCTATCCGGCGGTGGAGCAACGTCGGCGAACGATGCGTACATACACGTGCATACGCGAGAGCACAACGGCCTAGCGTTGCCCTCTGCCTCTGGCCAGAGATATCGTTAGCATGCCTTGCTAATCACGGACTCGATAATAATACCGTGATTGATAGGACGAACCTCGTCCCTTCTCTTCGTTTGCCTCCACCTCCATATCCTACCTCCTCGTACAACCTCCTACAACCTCGTACCACCTCTTCTATCTATTCCCTGCTGCCCCCCCACGATCCCCTCTATCTCTCTGCCTCTGCCACCGCCTCCTCCGCATCCACCTCCGCATCCACCTCTGCCCGTGCCGTGTTGCCTCTACCACTCTCTCTGCCTCGACCTCTTCGAAACACCCGCCGATGTTCCACCCCTCGAGAGAGCGGCCATTGCGCCCTTCTGACTTTCTCTTGTCCATTCTACTTTCCCTCCCTTCCTGCCCGCTGTCCTCTGTCTCTCTCTCTCTTTCCCTCACCGCCTGCCGCCACTTTCTTCTCTTTTAATCTCTCTCCCCGTGCGTCCTCGTCTTCGCCGCTCCGCGTTGTGTCTTGTTCGTAAGCGTTTCGCGACGAAATTCGACGCGCCTTGGTGTGCAAAGCTACTGGCTTCTTATCCCCCGAGACACGTTGTTATTTCTCTCTCTCTCTCTCTCTCTCTCTCGAATAGGGAATTTCATGGACCGCCGAATGATCTACGAAACGACGTTCCGAACATCGCACTGGACGGTTCTCTTCCGGACAGCTTCGTTTCGAAATTTAAACTTTGCCGCAGTTAATGGGTTGTGTTTCAATGTTTAACAAATTCTAGGACGACAGGCGCTTGTAAGAATCGTATAAAACATTGACCTGTAGGTACTGTACAGTTCCTAAGAGTTCTTTATTTGTGAATAGGCAAATGTACAACATGGTTCAGGGAGGGTAGCTTAACACTAACCCTAGCAAGCGCAAAACATGTAAAAAGTGAAACGCTTTATAGAAGTGAAAAGATTGAATTTACTTTAACTTGTTACGGTTTTCGTTATAATCTGTGTTTAAATAAAAAAGACAGTTGAATCATTTCCCATGACAGCGTTTTCATAATTTCAATAATTGTTAAATAGAGAATTGTCATTTGACCGTGGTAGGTTTAGTGTTAATTTGGAACAGTACCTAGGTTGAACCATCCGCTTTTCGTGAAAGAAAAATACAGTGTTACCAGTGGTTATTTAACCAAGACGCGTAAGAGAATAGAAATTTTCAATTCATGCGCGGTCCTCGCGAGTATTTGGTCGATCACAACTGGAGAAAGTGAAACGACTGAAATAAGATGGCTGCCCAACTCAAGGGAAAATCCTCGCGCGAAAAACAAACCGACGCGACGCCCGAGGAGTCGACGAAGTCCGAAGACGCTGGCATTTGTTGCATCGTGAAACAGTTCGGACTCGGTGGTGTTTGCTCGGAGATTCGTGTGTGTGCGCGCGCTTGGAGGAACGTAGAGCCGGGAATCGAGATAGTAATCGAGGGCTGGGCGCATGTACGCGTTTTATATGGGTCGTCTTGTCTCTCTTTCTCTCGGCCCTCCTCATTCCGACGTGCGAGGCTTGCGTGTGTCCGAGGGTGCGCGCGAATACGAAACAGCTATGCTGGCTATGATACCATTAGCATCAGTGATTAATGTATGCCGCAGCCTGTTTCACAGCAATGCGCGAGGTTCGTGTATACTCCGTGATTGACTCGTAGCAGTGCCGAGGGAGGAAAATCGAAAGAAACCGGGGGAGCGAGAACTGACAACAAATTCGCTTTTCTTCCTCTTCCTGGCCACAGCTCGGCGAGGAGCGGCAAGGTCAGTTAGATGGAAGGAATGTCGATAGACTATGCTCGCGTATAGACCGTGTGTCATTCGTATAGTCGTCAAATGAGTACTTGTTGTCGCTCGCGACACTTCCGAATTTTTTTGCTGCAAATTCACGAGAGAAAGCAAGGGAGTTGTATTTGTTCGACGGTGCCTCTGGTCCCTGAGAAGAATTCTGAGATTTATTAGGAAACGAAAAGAAGCAAGAGGCAAGGCGTTTGGCCAGAGAACGCGATAATGCGAATAGGATAAGGGTAGCAGCAGCCACCCGGTAGATTTGAAATTCAGAGAGCGTGGATTGCGTACCATGTCCATCGATGCGTACGCGCATTCTATATTTTAGGCTGTCAGAGACGGAACCTTCGAAGTCCCAGCAACGCGCGCGCGATCCTAGATCGATACCGCAGCTTCGATTCGCGATGGCCGGGGGAAGATCTTTGCGTATCGGGTTGCCCCGTGTTACGTGTCCTCGAATAGGTTTCAGCCGGCAAGCAGGAATTAATTATCGAGAAACATGCGTTTACATCGACGCGGCGTGTATACCCTATACCAAGAAAATAAAATCTCTCCGTTGAAAACGCGAAGCATTAAAATAGCGCATCGCGATCGCGCTCTCGTCGTTAACGCTATTCAATAGTTTCTTTTTTTACCATGTCCGCTCTACCGACCAGCGCCAGCATCGATCCGAATCGAAAACTCGTTTTGAAAAGGTCGCTCTCGATTGAAAATTTCTTTTCTTGCATTATCCTAAGAAAATCACCGGATGGATCGAGGACATCGTATTTCCTTCGGGCCATGCCATACGTATATTCCTCGATCACTCGAGTATTCATAAGTGGACGATCGGTTTTACATATCACGCGCAATTATAATAATATTTCCTGTTGCCGAGGTGATTACGTCCCACTACAAAAAGAGAACAAACAAACAAGAATCGGCAATAGTTTTTGTATGTTGCTACCTTGGCGACGAGATAGTTTTTGCGTGTGTCAACGCATGATCTCCCGGCTATTATTCCATATTTTTTTTTAGGTCCAAGGAGGACTTTTTAATCAAGTCTTCAACAACAATAGCAACTCCAATCGTAAACCTACGCTAGTTACCCTCAGCAACCGTAATCTAATAACATTGTTTGCCATTATTATTAGACATCGTTGCGTGAGAGGTCTTTTAGTACGACACAATTGTCAAAAAAAGCCTATTAACCCTTGGCGGACGAGATTTCTAATTTATTTTTCGGTGGGTCGAACACATCTACAATATTCTATCCTAAAAACAGACTAAAGAAGTACAAGAAGAAATCGAAGGAAACAGTGTAGTGTTCAGTAAAAATTTGTTTCACATCTTACGAAAATGATAATTACTTAAAAAATTAGTAGCAGTCACAGAACAGTGAAATGCTAGGGCGACTGCCATTAAAACGGGACACGCGTCCACAAAGGGTTAATGGACTTCCGGCAGACAAAGTGTTAAGACTCGCGAGGCGAGATTCTCCGTCACCGTCACCGTCTCCCTCTCCCCCTCCCTCTCCCTCGTCGCGATTAATTTCCCGGAGGTTTTTGGGCAGAGGTGAATAATGAATAAAGATATTCGGTTAACGGAGGAAGCGGATCGAGAAGTTCGAAATCTCGAAGGATTTTGTCGTGCGGTTCGGGTACGAATACACGGCGCCGGTAGAGGGGAATATGTAAACCGAGAGTCGCATTAATATTCAGGCTCGCGGAGGTCTTAAGGAAGGAGAAACTCGCGGTAGGCAGTCAGGCAGCGAGGCAACGAGCGAGGCAGCCTAGCTAGCGAGGCAGCTAGCGAGGCAGAGAGGCAGTCAGGCATTCAGGCGACCAGGTAAGGAAAGAGGGAGAGCAAGCAAGCAAGCAAGCAACCAGGTAGGCGAGCGGGTGGCCACGGTGCTGCGATCCATAAAAATGTCGGGGCTTCCGAGTGACGGCCGGAAACCGGGAGATGGACAGGGCCAATTGTTTATATTACTCGGTGCAACAATGGAAGTCCAGCGACGTGTACCGTGTACCGTGCCGGAGTATCGTAATACATGCTACGGTGCCTGCATTCTTTTTCCAGGAATTCGACCGTGCCTCGGTTGATGCGATAATGCCAACTAATGTTTCTTTTCTCGTTCGCATTCGCATTCGCCTGATTTTTATTGACCCTGTGTGTCGGTCGTTCTCGGGTCGCGAGACGCGCACACGTTACCTCGTTCGAAAACGGAAACCTTGGCGTGCTTCGCGTTTCTCCGCCGGTTTTTCAGCGCGGGGAACGCCGCGAGCGAGCTCGCGCGCGCGTGCGGAAGTACGACCTCGTCCGCCGAGCCGTCGTTACAAATTTTTTCTGCGCGACCCTCGGCCGGAAATCGCGGCACGACTTGCAAACGAGCGACCCTGTCCCCGTCGTAGGATGGGAATCCTCCTATTCCAGGCAAAAGACAAGGTAAAAGCGATTTATCGTAAGCGTACGATCATCGAGAGAACTGCTCCTCACGTTTGACGCTGGGCCAACCTCGCGAACCTTCGGCGATGGTTGAAGCGGTGTATATTTCCACCTGACAAGGATGCACGGAATGATTCGGATAGTCTGAAAAAGGTTCCGTACAGATTAAACATGCACACCCCTCCTTTTGCAATGGTATAATTGGTCTGGAGAAAACTTCCCAGTTGGAGCCTGCACTTCGGTCAGAGAGCATCGTAAAATATATTACAGGCATACTATATTAACCCTTTGCACTCTCTACTGTCCCCTCTGAGGCATCGCTAAATATTACTACACCATAATTCGAAACAGTCCCCTCATTACTAAATGTTTTTGTGTTTAATAAATTGCTAAACGTTCAACGGTGGTACAAACAAAGACACTGGATCTCATATTAACGTAATGAGAAAGGTTATACATATGTATACAACGAAAATATTCTTCATCGGATGAAATGTCCGTTATCTGCAGTAAAGCTTCTTCTGTGATTCAGCTTGAAAACCAAACATCTCTTCCGATCTAGAATATTTCCATTCTACCCGATTCTTTTCATTTTATGATAAAAATATTTACCTAATCATTTATTAAATACAAACAAATTTAATAATGTATAAAGTAACTTGTACAATTAAATCTTGCTCCACAGTATTAACCCTTAGCACTCCAGCGGTGACTCTGAGGCACCACTAAAAGTTGCAATACCATTATTCAAAATGTTGTTTACATTACAAAATTTATATTTAATATATTAGGTACTGAACAGTTAAGTATTGTACGAGATATTATATCAGTTTTATATCAACGAAATGAAAAAAATTATATTGTTCGGTATTGTATTAGCGTAAGAGTTCAAACGGAGGCAGCTCGACCGCTAACGACACCGAGTCGAACGCCGCTGTTCGCGCGTTATTATTTTGCATCGCGAGCGCGCGGCCGCTCAGCCGTTTTCTCCTTCGTACGATAAACATCGTCACCAACGGCAAACTCCTCCGTTTTGAATCTCTTGTCAAGAACAAAGGTTGAATCAAATCTACCAATCAGCGCAACCCCAAACCGATCGTTTCCAACGTCCGTGCGTTACCGTACGCTGTCGAACGATCACTTCTCGTTCGAATCTCGCAGCACTCGCTCGCATTTTTCCTACATCTCGCGACATCGTCACTATTTCAAAGACTCAACGTTATATTCGCGGCATCGTCGCTATTCTAAGTTTTCTTTCTATTTAAATTGTTCGTGTCGTCTGTTATCGTGTATCGACGTGTATCGCCTTGTGACGTTATTAAAGTTGCTGAAACGTGAAATTGTGTCATTCGCTCGATTCCAACCGTCATCACTCCCTCAGCGTTCAATTCTGAGCGGTCCCGGCATCAGGCTCTCGATTCTCGATCAAGCCGAAACATATATAGTATGGAAATATTCTTGGTCGGAAAGAAAATGTTTAGTTTTGTAGTTAAACCAGCTCCGACTGCAAAGTGTTAAATAAGCGATGGAGTTGGATTCTCTAGAAGCCTCTAGGCTAGAGTGTACTGTACTCGGTTCCCGTTAACGCTCGCGACTCGCGGTTGTATTTATATTTACGCGTTGCGAGATACTTTCGATATTTTTGGGTTCTCGCAAGGAAAGCCTATATTCGTGCATGCATGAACAGTGTGTCGGGAGGGGAGGGCAGGGAGGGGGGAAGCAGCTCGGCGCACGGAGCGGAAAGAGTAAGAGGATGCGAGGGGCGAGCCGTAGAAGTGGAAGAGTCCGCTACCTTTACAGTAAAGTTAAATCTACAGAGCGCTATGCTACAAAGCAGGTCTGGCCATTAGGTATTTATTAAGTTTAGAAATTTATAGATGCCTCCTGGGCGCGGGCCCCGTCAACCCCCTGCGAGTAGCTACGCTCCTGCGCCCCGTACCCCTTTCCTCCGACGTTTCTGCCTCCCTCACCCCCCTTCGCCACTAACTCCACCACCTCCGCTGCCTCCACCGCCCCCGCCCGCGGGGTTCGCCGTCTCTACGACGGCAGTCACCACCCCCGGCTAGCCGCCAGCCAGTATTAAAATGAATTATTTAATTTTAAACTTGGTAATTTTTAACCGTATTATATCAGAAATTATTTACACGCCCGCTTCGGTGCAGCTACCCCTTCCTGCAAACCAGCTCCGCTTCCTGCCACCGTCTCTCCAACCCCCCCTTGCCCTCCGAACCGTTTTACCGTTAAATTCACTACCACTCGCTTAGTCTACCTTCCGCGAACGTTTCTTCAGAACTTGAGCTCGCTAACACCACCCCAACCAACCCTTCGACGGATTTTATTAGCCCCCGGTGATCAAAACACACTGGCTGGTGTGGGACTCGGGTCCGATTTGACCCAGGGTTGCAAACATTCCCTCGGAATCCGAATTTGCTTTCAGGCAGCTCAACTCTAGGTAACTGACCTATCGTGTATGGAAATTGCGAAATTGCGAAAAAAAAGGATTTTACCTTATAAGGAAACTGGGCACGGCTATTAACACTAAACCTACCAAGCACAAAACACATAAAAGTAAAACACCTTAAAGAAGTGAGAAGATTGAATTTATTTAAAGTTTGTATCGCTACCATTACAATATGTGCTTAAATAAAGCAGTAAATTCTGTCGTTTCCTATGAAATCGTTTTTATAATTTAAATAATTGTGAAATAGAAAAAACCGGTCATTTCGATCGTGGTAGGTTTAGTGTTAAACTAGTTTTCGATAACACAGCAGCCTGTGGATGCAAAAAATAAACTCACACCGTGATAATTGCTTGAAACGTTATAATTATTATTGTCTGAAAGATAACACACGCAAAAATCGTGTAGCGAATTTTGAAACATTCAAATGCATCGATCGTCATATTTCCAAACAGACAGATTTGTCCAAGATTGAATTAATACTTTGCGTGTCCAGCTGGCAGTCTCAAAATTCTACGAAGTCGAAGTAATTTGTTCGATGGAATGAAAATCGAAAGGTTGAAGAATATTTCTGAAGAATAGGTACTCGGTCACCATTCTAGCATTTTGCAAACACTCATTTACAAATCTAAACAAATTAATCCGTCTACCATTTGTGGTAGACGCGGCACTCAAAGTGTTAATCGATACTTATATCGGTGCAAGAGGATTGGCGCGTTGATCCGGATGAGGTAAAAACGGTTTAAACGAATTGTATCGGGATTGTTATGAAAGCGTTTACTCGACGAGGATCGAACAGAAGAAAAGAAAATGTAAAATCCCACGCCTCATCCCGCGCCACGCCCGATGAAGGGTACTACCGAAAAAGCTCGAACAGGATATTCCGGTTAATTTGCGCGTAGGTATTTACTTAACGAGTTGATCGCTGAAATTACAACGTATAATTTAATACCGACACCGGTCAAATTTACTCCGTAAATAACGGTAAATAAACGAGCCGTTTAGTACGCGCGCGCCTCTAAAATTCGGCACTTCCAGACGACCGCGGTCAAATTTGTCAACGTAAATCGCCAGGCTCGGCGGCTACGTCCGCATCGTTGAAATCTAATTGAAATCCTAATTGCCGGGACGACTTTTTTCGAACCGGGACACGACCGGCCGGAAATTTGTTACGATGCCCCGCCGATTTATGCTAATTACTACCTATGGCTCGGTAATATTAATTAATGCTGTCGATAATATTGGAACTCCATCTAAACAAACGACCGAGTTCGTTGCAGATCCCGCGTCGGTTGATTAGCGTTCGACGGTGCTCATTGCACGACGTTGTATTCGTTCCCGCATACTCGCTCGATCGTGTTCGCGCGTCCGCTCGCCCTTGTTCGCTTACGATGGTTTGTGTTGTGTCGTGTCAGTGCTCAAACAATATTTAGTGAGCCGCTGAGAAACACGCCTCAGAGAGAGGTAAATAAGTAATAGATAATTGGATTTCGGATAACTTTTAATATAAAACTGAATATAGTGGACTGTATAATAGAGAGATGTTGTAACTATGGATTCTACTTCGCAACTGTCTTACAACTAACGCAGGAGAAGTAAAGAAGGCTAGTGGGGGTGAAAAACTCCCTCCACAAACTCTAACATAGTGGAGGGTCCAGCCAATGATAATATTATTTGGGAGGCTACAAGTGATCTCCCAAAAGAAGGGCAACGGCCCATAGACAAAATACGTTACGACGAGTGTCGCCAAACAGACAACGCTCGCTTTCCCGTGATTTCACCGGAAATCATACTTTAGGCTTTGGGCCACAGGCCCCCCCTTGGCGCTAAGCGTGGGCCTACGCTACGTCAAGTGCCATTGCGAACTGCACGGCTAGGTTGACTTTCCCATGGTCAACTGATAGTTTCCAGACGTACCCGGGTCATAAAACGATCAATTCTTCCAACAGTTAGAGGAACCCTTCGACAATGTACAAAATCGGCCGTAGCGTCGACCCAAACCGAAATACGAGCCGGCGATAATATGCACGTCTCAACAGTTTGTACACACGCGACCGCGGGCCTAGGCGTTTTCTTGATTCGGAAAAACCTTTGAAGCAGATCCGCGTACGCGCGTAAACGCGTTCTTGCGTGTACACGCCGAGATCCAGTTGCGTCGTATCGGTAAAGAGAAATGCACGAAGCTGTTGCAGGCTCGTATCTATTCATAGGTGGAAGGGCGGGTGCGGGTGCGGGCGCGGGTGTGCGGGTACAGGCACGGGTACGCGCGTGTGTCCTCATAGATAGGGGTTGTAAACGTAGGGAGCGCAATCTATAGTCGTATAATACATCTATACCGTCTGGGCACAAACGCACGCGATATCGCGTCCAGTGCGCGCGGTATTAATTGTTACGACGAGAAAGGCAAATAATTATTATAATTGTCCGGTATAATAATAGGATTCAACGTTGGAATACCGCTTATACATCGTTCGTCGTAATAAAGCGGCCATCGATTTCGAGCCGGCGCGGCGTCCATCGATATCGATGTACGCGCGCAGCTAGCAGGCACGATACGCGTACGAGAGTACGAGAGTATGGGAGCACGAGGAGAGTACCGGGTACAGGAGTGTACGGCGTGCCACGTATAGCGCACTCGTACGAGTATTTACGCAACGGGCGTTGTGTGCGTACGGAGCCGTGTGCGGATGGAGTGTGCGCGTATAACGCATATCGAATGTTTATATTATATGCACACACCTAACGAAAGCCTAAATATACTAGCCACCGCGTGGGATCACGCCTATAGGCGGCTATTTGAGCGATAAACAACCGTGGCCGATGTGTCGCGCGCGGCGAATGGTAAAATCTATGTATACCGGGTGTACCGCCTCCATTCTGCACGTTGTTGGTGTATCAATTGTGATTAGGGACAAAGATCCAACGAATTATTCCCGCTCGGTCTCTAATCTGATAACCGAAGCCAGCGCGCGCGCGCGCGCTCGCGTCATTGCATCGATTGTTTCCGCATGTGGGAAATCATAAAGGGCAATGAGTTCCAAGCATCTTCATTGTCCTCGCGATAATCAAACGCTAATCATTTCTATCCTGTTCCACTCCGATTCCTATTCATTCCTATTCCTAGTCCTATATCAAAACCTGCAGCCTATCATGTTCAAAATCTTTTCGTCCGCCTCGGCACGCGACTGCACGGCAATTGTAGTTGAATTTTCTTATAACGCTTCTTGCCCGATACACCTGGGTCTCGGCATAAGAACCAACAGCCCACGGTAGTTTTTCTGCCTCGCACCGTGCTCAGCTGTTAGCGTTCGATGCCGAAATCCAGGTGAACGACCACGATTGTAAACCGCTCGGCGGAGCGTGTTTACATGCCGCTGCGTAACTGTCTCGCGGACCATCGTTCCTACTTTTCATATGCCAAATCCACTGACTATTTTCCATTGTCTCCTTAGACGCACCAGCCGTTAGGGCATTGCCCTCGTGCTCTAACAAACGGACGGCGCTGTCGTCCTTGCAATTTCAAACTTCCCACTCCTTATCCTTTCCTAACCGATGGCCCAAAAGCAGTATAAATAGGCCGACGACGAGCGCTCGCGCCCCTTGTCCCGTACACTTCTGGATCGACTGATCACGCGACTTTTACACGTTTGTTCAAATTGCTGTGGGCATCACAGTAATTTCGCTTTCTTTTCGTACATTCACGGGCTTCGCGACTGTACATCATCCTTCTCTCACTTCATCTATTCTCACCTCTGTTCTTTACTTTCGCTTGTATTTACCTTTATACAGGGTGTCCCAAAAATGTCTGATTTCCTTTAAAGGGAAGGTTCCTGAGGCCATTTGAAGCGACATTTTCCTTTGCAAGAATGGCCGTTTCGGCTTTGTTAAGGAGTTATTAAAGAGGAACACGGACCAATCGGTGCGCGACCTAGAGGCGTATTGGCAGAGACGGCCGCGCGCGACAGAAGTCGAGCGATGGTGATACACCGCGGTCGAAAGCAAGGAACAAACAAGAGAAGAAAATTTTTCGAGTCCTATGTCGGACAGTTGAAATTTGAATATGTTGTAGTCTTTAGTAGCCTATGAACGAATCTCGAAGGATTTTTCGAAATCTTAAAAAATGTTGGTTTTACAGACGTGTGAAGAATTTTTTTTCATTAAATTATAACACTACAACTAACGTACTAGTATCTATTGAAAATATTTCGATTCGGAAGAAATGGTTTCTTCACCATTTATTTTGCAAATGTTTTAAACAAATCCAATTTTCCTATAGCCGGGACTGTTTTAAAAATTCGAAAAAAAACATGATGACAGCTTCGAGTCTCCTGTTTACGGACCTATTTTTTAAAAGGCAAGCGCTTTAAAATCTTCTTCTCTTGTTTGTTCCTTGCTTTCGACCGCGGTGTATCACCATCGCTCGACTTCTGTCGCGCGCGGCCGTCTCTGCCAATACGCCTCTAGGTCGCGCTCCGATTAGTCCGTGTTTTTCGTTAATAACTCCTTAACAAAGCAGAAACGGCCATTTTTGCAAAGGAAAATGTCGCTTCAAATGGCCTCAGGAACCTCCCCTTTAAAGGAAATCAGACATTTTTGGGACACCCTGTATTTCTCACTGGTTCTGTATACTTATGTCAATATAGTATTTATTTTCGAACACCTCTCTACGCCTTTCTTCACATCACTAACCTACCTCAAGCTACCTATTGCTCTCTACCAATTCTCTGTCCTTTCATTCTCTCTACCTTCCGTTTCCACGGCGTGGAAACTTTCACGGATAGATCTCTCACACATGTAGCCAACGGAGTCCAACTACGAACTGTTTGTAGCGTCGTCTAATCCCGAATATCGTTTCTCTTTAGAAAAAAGGGACATAGCGAAGGAGAGAGAGAGAGAGAGAAAGAGAGAGAAAATAAGAGGGAGCCTCTCGAAACGTGGTTCTTGGACGCGACGAACCCTTTCACGACTTCATCGACCGCTTCTTCGCTCGGTACCGCAATAATATTCGAGAGTTTGCACTCCCCTTTCGAAACGCCGCACCCCAAGGACCGAGGGATGAAAAACCGAGGGGTAGTCGGTCGAATCAATCGCGAACACAAGAGGGCTTCGGCGTTTCCAGCGGTGGGTCACGGGACTAGGTTACCGGGTGCGTGGCACACCCTCGAATTCGGCCCTTCTTTCTACGCTTCTCGACGGCGAAGCAACGGGACGCTTCTCTCTACCTGCGCCCTTTTTCCACCCCGTGCCGCGTTGCACCGGAAAATCTCGGAGAGAGTCGCCCTCTCGTCAACCTTATCCGAATGCAGCCGCGATCAAAATGCATCCGCGGGAACCCGGTTTGCGAGATATCGGGCCGCGTCGGGGTCGACTGTCCATCTTCGAAATATCATTTCGGACGTAAATTTTGGGTTACGTCGGTTGCGCTTCCAATAGGGAAAGCAACTTTTGGATTTCCATTTGCGGGACGCGGCCTGATTGGACGGGTCGACATCACCGGCGGCTCAGCACTCACCCCGCGGAACACGTCACGCACATTGGCACAGACTTATGGGTATAATTCATCGACATTACTCGCGACGGGGGTCGGACCACCCCGGCGGAACCCAGCACGCGTATTTTAATCCATCCCGCGGTCGTGTGCTCCCCTCCCCTGCTCCGTCGTGCCCTGCCATAGTTTTACAAGCCACCGTATTTACGAGCCCGCGGACCAGTTGTCCAGCCCCGTTTCTTCGACTCCCCCGAGATCCGACCGCGTCCCCTGCACTGTCATTCACCGGCCAATCGTGTTCGAGAAGTCGCTGAACTGTCCACGAATCCTTTGCCAAAGAACCGATTTGCGAAACACTGTGGATCATTCGATCCTGTTTGCATTGGTTCGGATTAACGCAAGTCTGAACTACCGTGACTTTTACGTATATATGTATATTTTTTAAAGATTACTTTGTGTCCACAACAGTGGTCGTTAGCAGCGTAATACAATTTTAAACTAATTGATAGTAGTATCATCTGTATGCGACTTTCTTATACAAGTTCAATTATATTTCATTGTACAGATTTGTCGTCTTTAGACATTGAGGGAGGAAAATAAAAATTCTCCAAGTCTATTGTAAGAAAAGAAAATTATGCGAATATGTATTAGGTCTGGGTTAGGTAGTATTGTAGTTAGTTAGTTAGTAATATTTTATTTTAATGTGGTCGCATTAACAGCAAGGTCATTAGCGACCACATGGTTTACAGATTACAATTTGTTAAAGTACGAATAGTATGTATAATAATTTGTAACTGTTTAATGTTAATATTGGAACTTGGATGGAAGAAAATAAAATATGCTTATAATAATTTATATATGTTGATGGTTTTAAAGAAGAGGAGGACGTTCTTGATGTTATCTTCGTAGTATTGTAGTGTTTTGATACGAAATCAGGAACTTTTACACCGACTTAATATTTCCTCTTTCAACAATTTCAGCCAGCCGAAAGTGGTACAATAGTATTATGAAATGCTTGTAATGACTTTGCACTTCGATATTCGTCCCATTCATTCGTGTCATAAATGCATAAAATCTGCATTCTAAGAAAAATTGATCCATTTTTATCATTACGCGGCATTCGGTGTGAACGAGTTAATTCTTACTTCCATTAATATGTAACGTTGGTGGCGCGCACGGTACCAATATTAATACTTTTACGGAACAGTGAAACGATTTACAAATTGTTTTTCTGTGATTCTTGATGATAAATTATCATGTTATTAGGATACAATACTTGGTAGGGTTATTTGAGTAATCGAACGACCTATGCACACGAGACTTAACCTTAAAAATTATGGTGCGGCGAGTATACTTTCAGATTTAATACCATTCCTATATTAATATTAGTATTGATTAATTGATTTTTAAGTCTGTCTTGATCCGCTTCGGACGGACATCCGGTGATTGGTCTTCAGGCTCGAAATTTAGAAGTAATTAATTTAGTAGTAGCCTTTAATTTAGCAAGCATTGTTTGCAGTAGCCGTTGATTTAGCAAAGCGTCGAAGTACTCATCGCTTTCGTGACTTTTCACAGCGTGGGAGGTAAAATGCAAATCTTTCCCAGTTCGAATGCCAAATGTTTTGTTGCGCTCGCTTTGCTATTGTTTTGTGCAAGGGGGGATTGTCTAGTACTTTTCTTTGACCGCTAGGAGTTTGCGACGAATCGAAAGAAGAAGCATCGTTGTTTTAGACTTATGGCGGCTGAAAAGCGTGTGAGAGGAGGAAAAAGGAGAAGGAAGCGTTTCGTCCTAGGCCCGCTAGAGGACTCGTGAGTAAGGCTATCTAGCGGACCCGTGCCTTAGACGCGGGATGTCGTAAGGACAGTTTAGGACGGTATATATGCAAACAGAGGAAGATTCAGGTAGTAGCGGGAAAGGTGTTGTCGTAATGTCCCTCTGTTGACGAGCATAGGAAGTAGCCGCCACAACGTTTATAGTTTCCACTTTCTTTTACAATTTAAATTTACTATCTATTTACTTAACTGTTTACATTAATTATCAAACTATTAAATAACTAATTCAATTATCAAAAAACCAAAATATCAATTGCTTTATTCTTAACTTTATAAATAAATAAAAATTAATAATAATCTTTTGAAAGCATATACTATATCAATAATCGACACTGACCACGACGTGTGAAATAAGAATGGGAATGGGCCCATAAACATTAGAAAATCGAAAAACAATTCATCAATCCCTTTTCCTTTCCGATCTTTGCCTCTCGCGACTCTCGCGACACACTTCACAATTACTGAAAAGACAAATTTCTTTACATCAATAATAAGTTGTTCTCATATTATTAAAAATTTATTCATAGATAAATTCAACTGATTGGCACCAAAGCATAATTATATTATAAACAAGAAAAGAAGATCAAACTTCGTACTCAAAGCCCTCTCTTAATGTGGGATACAGTGTTTCATTGGTTACAAAGAACCGAAACCGATTCGAGTTACTATTGCAATTCCTGTTTTAAAGCTTTCCGACCATAACCCCCTCTTACCGGGTTAATCGGGTTACAGTTGGCCATCTAGTAGCCGGTTCTCAAAGCTACGCGGGTTACAGCGGGTTATTGAGAACCGAATCCGATTCGGGTTAGGTTTTTGATCCCTGGGTTAGAGTCGCTCGATTCCTCCGATGAGTTAGGGCACGAGTACAACGCAGCTTTGACACGAGCGAAGAGAACGTCGTCGGAGCGGCGGTTTTAATGATCGATTGTTAAGCGTGGCTCTACTCCCAGTCCCAACGTAAACGCTTCCATTAGAAAAGTGTACGTTCTATTTCGAGGAAAATAGGTACAGTAGTTTCTCGCTCGTTACACTCCCGATCAAATATCCGATCTTTACGCGAACCTCGTTCGTTGCATTTTGTTCGTGCAAGACGAGGAATGCAGCTTATTTTTAACGGAAAGGGTAATTTCGCAGAGGTGTTGGCGATTCGTGTCGCAACTGTTTCTTGTATTGTTATATTGCTCGGTTGCGTCGCGTTAATATAAATTGTGAAATGCGCTGGATGGGTTACGACCCGCTGGGAAAGCTCGGCCGGAAATTTAGAAAAACATTGTTTATATGAACATTTAATACGGTTCTGAGCCACATCCTGTCCAGGTCAACGTCGATGTCATTTATTAGAATTTAAATCGAACGACGCGATTCGTGACGCGGACGCGCGATTTCGACAGACGGATTTTCTAGAGCATTGCACCGATAACAGACGCGACGCGCGCGCGTTGCTCGCGAAACGCGTCGTCGCGACGGCATTCTTCTTCCCCCCCCCCCCCCCAGTTTACTCCTCTGTTTTTCGCGGGTACAACCCCCTCCCCTTCCCGACAAACAACGTGCGAAAACTCGCGCGCGAACCTTTTTGCACCCTTGCAGCGAGCGACGCGCGACGCGTTCCCTCTACTCCGAATATGGAAACTTAATCGAGATTTACGACGGCGAATCGGAGACAGATCGACCGGTACGAAAAATTTAATCGCGTAATGACGGTTCGTCCCGGCTGACAACTCGTGATTGGCGACCCTCCGGTATTTTCGCGCGCGTCATTGCTTCCCGCTCCGGTCAACTCGACTCTACGCTCGACGCTTAGTTCCACCGTGACATCTAGTCGTCGGTCATCGACATTGGCCAGCTTCGACGTATCGTTTGTCGCCAGAAGGCGAATTACTTTACCCGTTCGCAGTTTTCGCCGAAAACCCGTTCGCGTATGCCTGCCCGCGACAACGATTGTTAGAGATTTGTATTCATTTAATTTCCATTGTAGATACTTCCTCATCTCATCTCACATCTCACAATTCAGCTATTGCACAATTTTAGAGCAATGTACGATGTACGCGAAATATGGAAAATAAATACGGACATCGATCTATCGATCGGCCTCGGCGCGCTGTTGTCCCCGCACCGCGCCTCTCGCTCCCCGCGAACGCCACGGGTGGATCGAGCAGCTCGAGCCTCGCGGGTGCGGCGGGGGGACGGACGCGGCGGATCGACGCGCCCTGCTGATCGATCGGTTCGTCTATTGACACTACACGCGACAATTCTTACGTGATTTTGAACCCGTTCCGTCTGATCCGCAAGAGTTTCGTCGATCCTTAAGCTATCGCAGTTATCTTAGATTGACTGGTAAGATATCAATTCTGAAATCCCCAAAAGTCTGTGGCGGCTACTTCCTATGCTCGTCAACAGAGGGACATTACGACAACACCTTTCTCGCTACTACCTGAATCTTCCTCTGTTTGTATATATACCGTCCTAAACTGTCCTTACGACATCCCGTGTCTAAGGCACGGGTCCGCTAGATAGCCTTACCGACGAGTCCTCTAGCGGTCCTAGGACGAAACGCCTCCTTCTCCTTTTTCCTCCTCTCACACGCTTTTCAGCCGCCATAATTGGTGACCCCGACAAACGAACAACAACGACGCTACCTTCCGAGCAGAGGAGACGACAACATCAACAAACCACGGACAACATCAGGAGGACTGGAAGGTGACTACTCTGTCACTGCCTTGCCTGAACTACTGCCCGACCAACAGCGAGGACTTCTCCCTACTATGCGCTTCTGACGTCATCTTCGCAGCATTATATGGTTTAACGTTTTCCGCACCTAAATTTGTGCGACGTTTTCGTATCCACATTTGTGCGACGTTCATCCATCGTTTGTGCGACTATATGAGTCCTACAAGCGGCTTAGGGAGCTACTCAACTTCGTCAATTCGGCAGCATCACTGGCGGGCACACTGACAGCACACATACCAGCGACCTCCTTGGATTCCGGCGGAGATCAGCGTAATTAGAGGGAAAAATTTGTCCAGATATCGTTGACCACTGGCAAGGGGGTAATGTGGCGGCTACTTCCTATGCTCGTCAACAGAGGGACATTACGACAACACCTTTCTCGCTACTACCTGAATCTTCCTCTGTTTGTATATATAAGGTCCTAAATGGTCCTTACGACATCCCGCGTCTAAGGTACGGGTCCGCTAGATAACCTTACCGACGAGTCCTCTAACGGGCCTAGGACGAAACGCTTCCTTCTCTATTTCCTCCTCTCACACACTTCTCAGCCGCCATAGCGTCACATTTCTCGGCGACCGAGGCCTCTCGAGCTTCACGGCCCCTCAAGGGGGTACACCCCGCAGTAGTAGGGATATCTCAGGGACAATTATGTGCGAGACATTTGGGACAATTACCGATGAAATACTGTACTCGAAATTAAAAAAATTGTTGATGCGAGGATGAAATTCCAGCGTATTGCCGATCAGCGCTCTATTATACAGTAACCTACATAAATAATCGGACACTCTTAAAAACATGATAACTTTTGTAATATTGGACCCCTTATCGCCCCCCCTCTATTAATATTGAACCCCATATCGTGCCACATAAAAATGTTGTGAAATACAACTAAAGTTTCGGGCGTGAGGAATACATACGCATCGCGCCCGAAACATTAATTATCTATTACACAAGTAATTAAAATGGATCGTGAACATCCTGTGCGTCAATATTTAGCTATAATTAGTTTACGATTCAGGTTATACGGCGGGTTAGGTTTTGTGAATCTCTATTTAATAGTAACTGGCTCCGAGCGGGTTAACCCGGCTCTCTCTAGGATTTGCGAACCGTACCTTCGAGGTTAGTATGGGTTACAGCGGGTTACAGTAACCTTCCTTGGTTAATCGGGTTTGGGTTAGGGTTAGGCATCGGGTTAGAATCCCTGCTCTAACCCCGATCGAGGCCGAGTCTAGACAACCTCGCTCCGGAAGAGTAGCCGCGAACGTTCTTTCCAGACGACGCTGACGAACGGTACCCGTCCACCGTCGCGTCGTATCGTTCCTGTACTCGTTGGACCGGCAATCGCAAATCGTCGAAAATTACGCGGTTTCCGATACGCGCATTGAAAATGGCTAACAAAGCGTGATCGCTTTCGCGTGCTGCGCCGTGCTCGACTCGGATTCTATAATATTAAAGGTAAACATCCTTGAATGCCCGCGCTCGTTAGACCGATGCATCCCGATCGCTTTGCGATAATGCCACGATGCAACCAGGCTCGCCTTACGTAAATTCCAAGGCACGCAAGAACAAGAATAAAATTCATGCCTGTCGCGAGACCACTTCGCGGCTGCCTCTTTGCCCGGCGAACGGGAACACGGATTCGGTGCAGGGAATCGGTCTACAATTTCATGGAAACGGGGAACAAGTTCACGGAACTCCGACTGGTTCCCAGCTTCTTAATGCTCGTGCCTGAATATTGAACATTTCGCAAAAATCGCGATCAGGGTAGTCGAATCCTGTCGCGGCCCCTGAGAGAAGATTTCCGTTTCTCGCGGCGGAGCGAGTCCGGTTTCCGGCGCATTGCCCCGTTGTAACGGGTAGAAACCGAAAGACAATAAACGCATTTGTGCATTCGGAGTCCAAATCAAGATTTTCTCTCCTCACACCAGCTCTCCTTCCGCGCGCGTTCTTCCTGGAGCGGTTCCGGTGTCAGGCGCCTCCGAACTCGCGTTCGGTCGCCAACACTATTAGTAAGGTGGGTTTTGCAACAGGATGCAATGAAAACGAACCATTAAAGTTGACTGACCAAATACATCGAAACGAATGGCATTGCTAAAAGTCTCTTTAGGATGAATGTATTCCGATTATCATTGGTTTCAGGGGATTGTCCGAGAGACGCCGGATCACCTGTTGAGAACACTCGGTATTTTTCTCACCGCTCGCGGTCCCGCGTATTAGGAGTGTTGCGGATCGCAACAACGAGGAACGGCGCGCGCCGAAACGCCCGTACAGCGGCTTAGGCCGCGCGATTTACAACTCGACAGCAGGCGCAGAAACCCTACGGACTGGTACCGAATTTTCATAATTTACAGCTTTTTAGGGCCACCGAGACCCTACCATAAAACAGCCGGACACCACGTGCGACAGGACAGAAACAGCGACGAACGCAACCATAAATTTAGACATCGACAAGACGAGACAAGCTTCCTGACAGTTTTCCCACTCCGATTTCCAAACTTCCCAAGACACACCCACGACCAATTAAAAAACGCAACATTCCACCGTCTACATCGACAACCGACCAATGACGACACAACCGAGGTGACGTTAGACGAAACGTAACGAGACGCATCAGATCCTCTTAAAATCTCGAGCAGAACACTTTGAAACCGCTAACTAGAAATCGCTAACATCGCCCAATACAAGATAGTACCGAATTCGCAACGCACTCTGTATATATTGAACTTTAAATAAATTATGATCAGTGTACATAGTACACCGTGTGTACAAGTGAATCGAACAAGGTGCTCAGTGACTAATACTCATTGAGAGAAGGCGCAGTCATCATAATCCTGCTCCCTTCGTATACAAGGAGCAAAGTAAGAAGAGAAATTGACCTGCATTACAGTAGAGAACGCTGGCATTTCATAGCATTCCTAGCGTGTCTAATGACCGATTTGTTGCGCGTACAAGCATAGACATCGACTCCTCTGCATATAGCATCACGAGCGATACCCTCGTATTCTTCTCGTCACCCCTGTAGGGATAAAGTAAGAAGAAAAATGGTTTCCCGTCCTCTCCTAGAGGTAGGTGCTTGCAAATAAAATAAAGAGATCTCGAGCACACGGGGATCTGGATCGAACGGCCGAGAAATCACAGAAGGGACTAGAGGCTACGATTTTCACCGCGCGTCTTTGAGACCGCTGCGCGAATTCTCCGGTCGTAAAATCTCGTACGGATAATGAGTTTCCGTCTTTTTGCGGTGCAGTGCAGGGGCCAACAGGGACGACTCCGTAGCAGAGGAGAATCAAAAGGGGGGAATAAGAGGAATAAGAGGTAGAGAAGAAGAAGATACAGCACCGAGCCAGCGCGGCATAAGAGGAAACAGCTCGGCTCACGGCGCGGGTTGCGGGTTGCGGAGCGGGGGCGGCCACGAGGTAAGACCACGGGCGGAAAAAAAGGTCGAAAGAAAGGACGGGACCGGAGGTGGACCACACACATACACACTCGCATCGGGGGAACGTGACCGAGGCGATCCCGGGCTCATATTGTAATGCGAAGGTATCCATCCTGCGGCATTATCGTACAGTCCGCGACAGCAGCACGGTACATACTTCCGTGACCGTGGTTTCCAGCACGAAAGCGACTTACGTACGGAAGCCTTTTCGATCCGCGCGCGGTGACAGCGAACGATATACTACACGGGATCCGTGTTCCCCTTTCGACACCCCTCGCGACCACCGTTTTCGCTGACCTCCTCGATTCGCCAGACCCCGGGATCCTCTAAGCTCTTGCGAGAGCCCTTCCTCTTTCTCTCTCTTATTCTCTTCTTCTCCCTGCCCCCTTTGTTCGCAACAAAATCGAAACAATGCGACCGATCGACCGGCGAAACCGAAACGAAACAGCTTCAAAAAATCGCGTCGTGTACGAAGGATCGCGAGCGAAAGACCTCCGAGGCGAGCCCCTCGAGACAGTGAAAGCCTCGGAGGCTCTCGACCTGGGTAGATCCGGGGGAATACTAATTCGACCGACCACGACTGTACGAAGATGAGATAAACGAATCACGTATTATTATAATGGCCAGTTGCTAAATGGTTTTTTCAATCCGTCCAACTCCGTCCGCAACATCGGACGGTTCCTACTTCGTGTTCCATCTCTTTCCGGGCCGGAGAAAGCCTCTCCAACCCGGCGCTACGCTCAGCTCGATGCTTCATTATATAGGCGCGTAATGAAAGTAATAAGAAGAATCATTTGTTCGAGTCCCCGCGAACAAATGACTTTCGTAATCCCCAGCGCTCGTTGTACGCGCGACTCTTCCAGATTATCGAAGACGCTTTGTTTTCCACGGAGTATTAATTGAATAAAGATTTGCATAGGTAAGAGGGAGATTGAATAATTCGTCTCGCGGCCAGCAGACGAGCTGGAAAAACGGCGATCGTCGCGAATGGAAATAAGTCGGACGAGCGGAAGCTCGCTCGAGTATTCGCCGAATTTGACAAGCCGGTCGCAGGGTCGATCTCTCGAAACGGCAAACCGGCAATTTTTTTCCAGAGGACGCGGAACGCAATCGCGAAGGTTGTCATTTCGCAGATCGGTCAGAAAAAGAATCGCGAAACGATCGGCGACCTAGGCATTTTCATTAGCATAAGATTCTTTTTAGTAATTTCGCGTAATGCCTCTCTCCCTTCCGCCCGCGAGCAGCCTCGCCACGCTCGGAAACCGGGAGCAGGCATGCCAGAGCCTATCATTATAGAGAAGGAATCATTGGATGATCTTAATCATGCGAACCGCTCTCCGTGCCTTCGAGCCGGCCAATCGCGGCGGCCGATTTCGAATAATGGTTTCCACCGGCGCAGCGCACCGCTAAACTCGGAAATCTGTGCACCGCGGAACGAACGAGAAACTGCAACCGTAAGCTCGCCGTGCCCGCCAAGATTGGGCTTATAGAAAAAAAAACAAAAAAAAAGAAAAGAAAGGAGACGCGAGTCGATTCTCGACGATCCTGGAAACGCTACCGGCCTTCCTCCGGAGAAATTGATGCGTTCGGTCCCCCGACTCGCGTCTCCGAGATTTTTGAATCGGACGTCGAGCCCGAGTTAATAAGCGGCCTGGAACGCCATACGGTCAGCTTCGCGTTCAATTTCTGGAAATGAGAAGTTACCACCAAAAGAAATACACCTGCCGAAGCCGTTTCGAACGATTCACCGTTCACCCTCTTCGTATTTGAGGTAGCATTAGGCAGGACATTCGTGGTTCGACGAAATATGTCTGACCGATGCACGGGACCGTAAAGAAACCACCCGCAAAACCCTTCCACTATAATTTACCTTGTGCTCACGATCGCGAGAACTTTGTCGTTTATCGTTTCTTAGAAGAAAATTCCCACATTTCACTAACGATTAGATATCGGCAACAGAAGAAAAGAATTTCATTTCGGTTTGACAGAAATGAATAATATTATTGTGCAGAGAGTGTACCTAGGCATCATAGGGTGCTAGCTAATAATACATTAATATTGTTCGTAGGTGCTCGGAAAACTTACAATCTCTGCATGGACATATGTAAGCTTTGTGTATGTGTCTCTGTGAGTCATATAGTTATAGATATGCTCGAGAGAGGTCGGGACTTCGGAGGTGAGAAAAAGTAAACGAATATATAGACAGAGTGACAGTTAAACCCACAGTTAATTAAATTGATAATTTGTGAGTGAATTAATAAATAAGATCCTTTAATACGGAAATCTACAAATACAAGTTTCTATAAGAATCTTGTGTTGAGACAATATAGGGAAGCACAAACATCTAATTGTTGATTCTCTATATTTTTAGGTTAGTACAACACGTGGGAAGTATGCAATCAATATTTATTGTACATGTTGTGTAATTAGTAATAAAAAAAATCTCTATATTTTTAGACGAATCAGCCGTGTGTTTTTGCTTGAGAAAGAACCCTGAATCATATTATACGTATACAATATTTTTCATTTCTCGTCGGTAGTCTGATTCGACTTTATAACGCATTAAGGGCTAAAACTTTATCAGTTTATGCGCATGCGGTGAGTTGTTCCGTTTGGATACTTGTCGTTTGTTTTCTTGCCTTTTCCTATTTTCTATTTTACGTTGTTATCTCTGAACTAGTTCGTCAGTATTTTATCGAAAAAGAGGCACCCGCTCGAATGCTTTTGGGGATGATTCGACGCGAATCATCGAACGCGCATAGTGATCATTCGAGATTCGGTGTAGTTGTTGTCATGTTGGGAGTTGTTCGGTTTCTGTTTGGCAGCAGCTTGTATTCGAGGCGGCCGTCCCGAAAGCAATTACCGGGCTGTTTCCCTCGTTCCGGGGTGGCGAGTCTTCTCCCTTTTTCTGGGTTGATGTCGACGCGACGCGATGGTCGGGCGATCCCCTAATCGCAAGGTCGAGAGGCTCGATCGTTGCTCGACCTATCCCAATTGGCGAGGCTCGCTCGACGAGCAAAGGGACGAGGTGGCTGCAGTAAGGGCTGTTCCACCCTTAAATCCCAGACAGGAGCTTTGTGGTCGTTAAAGGGTGGCATGGGGCACAGAGGAGGTGGCGGTGCGGCGGCGGTTTTGCCGTGGAAGTAGCAGTGGAAGTGGAAGGTGGAAGTGGAAGTGGCGTGGGACTCCATCCACCGGCGGCGGCCCGTTCCGTTCCGTTTCATCCCCGGGAAAACCCGTGAAAACCGCCACTTGTTGCATTACCTACCCTCCGTGCCTCCGCCAAACGAATATATATATATATATATTTATACCTATACATATTTACATATATACAGGCACGCGGTGCCGAGCACACACCTCGGATCGGCCGCGTATTCGTTCCTATTTAACGGCAAAAGCGTCGCGTCGTGTCGCGTCGCACCGGGTCGGGCCGAGCTTCAACACTCGCTGTCCGCATCGCGCGCCTCCGCGTCACGGAATTTATTTATCCCGGACCGCTTTCGCATTTATATTCCAATCTTTTCAAGGTCGCCGGCTCGCCGCGAACACGCCGCGTCGGACGAAGGTGAACGCGACGCGTCGTGCCACGCCACGCCGGATCCGGAGCCAAACTTTTCGAGAGAGGCAAAAAATTAATGACTGTGTTACATCCTCCTAGCGGGGATAGCTACCGAGATGATATACGAGCAGAGTTGCCGTAACCCTGCCTCCCTTGTGCGCCTCTCCCGAGACCCGTTCCTTTTCTCGTGGCGAACGACGACGGAAAGAAGCGACGTATATAGTCCGAGGCGCAGACACGGGTCGCAAGGACGCGCCGCGCCGTCCGAGAGGGGTAAGATTTGCATCGGAAACGTGCAATTTCGAACGTTTTCGCCCCTTTTTTCAAAGTTCCGAATTTCTCGACAGGAGATAGGCAGCTCTCTCTCTCTCTTTCCCGGGCCTCTGTCTTCCTCTCCCCTCGTCCTCTTTCCGCCACGCTCCCTCCGTACAGAGCAAGGCACGCACCCTGCATTTACTACCGGCTAGACGCAAAAAATGTCGACGTCGACTCTCGGGAATAAAACGCGCTGTTTCTCTGTGGCGCGCAGCGATTTTCGATGTAGGCGCTGATCACGGGGGTAGGTAATATCAGTGCCCGGAGGCAACCACCATCCCAGACCCTGTGTATAAGCGTTATGCCGATCATGCTACCGGCTACCGAATCACCGAATATCAAAATTATCCCCCTGCCTCGGACCTCTCTTTTTCTTTTCCCTTTCTCTACCTCCTCGGGCCCCTTTCTCCCTCTGCTACTCTTTTACTTGAAAGACCTAAGACTCGATCGATATAATCATCGGTTTCTCACCCGCGGCCACCAATCGATACCAACGGTGGACGATATATATGGGCGCGGAAAAGACGACAAGCGCTGTTTCGAACCGAGAAAGAGAAACGAGCCTCTCCCACAGGAGCTTACGAATTTCCGCCACAGATCGCAGCCGCCTTTCGTGTGTCCCGCAAACCTCTGCTGTATTTTCGTTCTTGGACTTCTCAACTTTGGCGGGAGATTTTTAGTTGAAAATACAGACTCGAGAGGACATTGCTCCTCTGTACTGTTCGTCCAGTTGGCAAGCGAATGTTTAACGATTACTGTCCAGTATGATTCCAGTTTTCTACTTCAGAGTAGTAGTAACACTTACGCCTAGCTACCAGCATTTGGTTCACAGCACACCATTATTTTCAAAATGAATGATGTATTGAAACAATTTATCAGGAGAAAGTCATCAAAGTCTAGGTTAAAAATAGGTTTTTAACACTTTACCGACCGGTAGCCGATTAATCGGCTTTTTGTCCCCAACACTCACCGACCGGTAGCCGATTAATCGGCGTTTTCTCCCCAACGCCGGTGCCAGGGAAGATCTGCGGCCGAGTGGCCGGTGAGAAGTACATAGGATGTTGAACCGCTACCGGTCGGTAAAGTGTTAAGAAGGTTGATAATTTTAAGCGAAAATAATTTGGGCTAGCATGGGAGTCGACAAGAATACCGAGCAAAGAGAAAGCTGGAGGAGCATCGAACAAACGTCGATATCGATCGGAGTATGGTTGCGCCAGAGGGAGGCTCGCCGATATTCTTAAACTGGATAGTCTGTACTCTACGCGGCTCTACGACGCGACGGTGGCCATCGTCGCGCGAGTCGGCGAGGAATATCGTGGGCAGGCTTAATTGCGATCGGAGGAATTTCGCAACGCTTGCCGGCACGGGGAACATTTGCATGTTGCCGTCCGCGATTGCGGCTCGGATCGCGAATGCAGATTTCAATAGACACTGCTAGGAATTCTAATTCTAGGTCAGCCAAGGTGTATTGTTGGTTGTAACGAGACAATTGCGACAACGGTTGCGAGCACTGGGCTGCTCGCAAACATCCGAGCGCAGTCGAATCGAATCGAGTCGATGCGACGAGGAGGGTCCGTTCCGGGGACCGTTTCTCCTTCGAGCGCAACAACACCGTTCCATTAAATCTCTCCGAGTGAAGCGAATTCCTCTCTCCCCCTCTCGCTCTCTCTCTCTCTCTCACTCGCGCGCGCTCCGTTTCGTCGAAACAAAAAGTTGAACATTAAAATTGAAAATGAACTTTTCACCCTTTCCGCACCGCCCGGTTACGCTCAATAAATCAACGATACAAGCAAGTGCGAGCGGGCGCGTTTCTCGTGAAACGTTGCCGTGAAAATTTCACGTCGATACCTTTAGAAATATCGCGGGAACTGTTAATTTTACACAGCTGTACGGCGCTTTTTTTTAGCGAGAAAGCGGGTAGAAGCGATTCAACGTTGAAACGCCCGCGGAAATAATCGATCCGCCGGACGTTCTTTTCAACGGCGAACGGGTTCGAGTGGAAGGAAGGAAGGAACGCGGGTGGCTCGTGAGAGAGAACAGGCGGCTGCTCTCTCGTTCTCGAAAAAAAGCCGAAGTATTGTATTTTTACCGAAGGGGTGGCCGAACGGTGTCTAACGGCGAGGTAAAAACCGGCGCCGGAGCGCACCGCACCGGACCGCATCGCACCGCGAGAGGTTCCCTAACGTTAATCCGTCACGCTCGGCTCCGTGGATCGTTTTTCCCCCAGCTGTAAATTCTCGGTGTACGCGCGAACGATGCGAGATGCACGATAATGATACGGTATTTCTAGCATTCGGATAATTTCTTACGATAAATCACGTCTAAACGGACCCGCGAGATCGTATAAACACACGTTTCGATCGAGCCCGGCTACGTTGCCGGTCCGAGCGATCCCGATGATTAATGATATTTTATAAATTCGAGTGCGGCGGCGTTGGTCGCGCCTCTCCTCGATCATCTTTCTCTTTCTCCTCTTCTTCTCTCCCGCATCCTCTCCGCGATTCGTTTTCTCCCCGATAGATGAACGACTTACTTGTCCGGGACCTTGGAGCGATCCCTCGGCTCTCGAAGAGCAGTCCCGGCGCTTCTCTCGTCTTTTTGCTTCGGTTTCACTTGACGCAATTTCTATCCACGGCCAGGGACCCTTTGAGAAGAAGTCGTCGCGAAAGAACGGCGAACGGGACAGCGGGCGGGCTTGCGCGACGCCAAACACATCGAGAGCAGCATCGTCGTCGTCGAAAGTCCCGCATTGAATTACACGGCATTTCCATGGCGAATGGACGAGGGACGCGCGGCGCATACACGCACGGCTCCTTTGTGCGAAAACCGCGTAACGGGTGTCCTCCGACGAACCCGTGCCTTCGATTCTTAACCATTTGCATCGCGATAACGTGCCACGAGCGTCGTATTTCTTATTTCATAGTTGGAAATTACGTGTTATAAGCACCATTTGACTAAACCATAAGAACAACGTACTTACGTGGCATGTTCACTGGCATTGTTTCCTAGGTAGCAAAGTAGCACGTAGCCTCGAGATACACACGTGATATTTGTTGTAAAATTGTTTGCTTCCTATTGTACTTATAAACAATATTGTACTCGTATTAGATTGTAACACGTGAAGTGAGAGTGAACTTTCATTTTTTTTATTTTTAAGCATTTTAAACCCTTCTGGGTTTATTTCGCTTTACAGGAATAATATAAATAAATACAATAATATGTAATACAGTACAATACAATAACAATACAATGCGTGAATGCAATAACAATGTCCGTTAATACTAAATGGTTGAACGCCAATGCTATGCAGGGCATTTATGAGAGTGAACATAGAAGGGAAGATTCCCAAACCAGAAATTTAAAAAATTATGAAACTAGCGATATGTAGTGCATACGTAAGTATTACGCGATTTTTTTTTTGCTTTACAAGTTCTCTCAAAGGGGGTGAAATCGACCCCCAAAAATTCTAATGTAATATCGCTTTGTAATTCTAGTGTGATATAGAAAATGAAGTTTCTCCTTGAGTACTGATAAAGCAAATTCTTTCTAATATCGTGTAATCGCATATCCTTTCCATCAATAGATAAGTATCGCATTATTATTATTATTGTCTACAATTTCGAATGTGATCATAAGTAAATGAATTATGTTTGCAGGATTTAGAAACATCCAGGCATATTTATTATTGACACATATAGTAGATTATAAATGAAATAGTATTTCTTACCGTTGATGCGACTTTGCTAGTCGAATGCCTTCAGTGCCACTAACGAGTGGAATCATTTATGTACTTCTTGTAAAACGTAATGTTTTATGTATAACTACGCTTGTTTTTCTCTGATTCTGTATAATAAAATCACGATGCGGATAATTAAATGTGCATCGTCGGTATTTCTTATTGTGCGCACAGCATACCACACCAAATATAGAACAAGATACAAAGTTCTACGGTTGTCGCAAATGAAATTCCTCGATACATAAATAAGTATTTAAGCAGCTGATTAAAATTTTATGCGAAAAGAATAACTTTTAAACAAACGATTAATATGAACAGGCATTACTCCTCCCAGTTCAAAGAAAAAGCATCAAAGGCGATAGCAACGAAAGTGATAATGGACTTAATAATATTGTTTTACCGCATTCAAGAAGACTGCTGATGTTTATGAAAAATAAAAATTGTCTACATCAATTGCAACGGGCAGGAGCCAAATAGAAGAATTTAATTTTTTAAATTATTGTAAGCAGTTGAAAACAATGTATCGATATTCCTAAATTCTGTTAATCGTTCTTCCGTTGTAAATTGTATATACACAATTTTGTCGTAAATTCATAAAATCCGTAGCGAGGATAGATCTGGAGAAGATGAGAATGAAAGTTGAGAATACGAAGATATTGCTTCGTGCACATTAGATGTACATGCATTCGGATAACGATGTATAGATGTGGGAGGCTACACTGTACCATAATTTGCCTCACAGTACTTAACTGTTTCCATTGCCAAACGCTAAGGAGGAATTACAGCTCGCACTGTCTGACCGTAGCTTTTCGTTCACAGTGAAATCGAAAGATTCCTCGTTCCGGGTTTTGTTTCTGTGGTTCCCTCCGCGATTGCGTTCTCGGCCCTGGCAGGCTTTGTCGGTCCTCCTCGAGTTTTTGTTTGCCCAGAACCGCAATCGTTGCTGGAGGAATCGACCGAGAACGACGGAGAGAGCAAGAGCAAGAGAGAACGAGCACGGCTAGTAGGAGGGAAAGTTTTCGAATTGTCGTGCACCCTGTGGAAGTGGATCGCGTCGCGTCTCGGCCGAGAACAGCCCCGGTGTGTGCTGACACTGTTCACGCACACACGAGCCACGAGTCTGGACGCGTGGTAGTTAAATCGAATTCTCCCGCTGTCCTGTCCGGCGGAGACACAAAGCAAAGGTTGCTCGAGTGGATGGCTTGCCCAGGGCGACCATCTAGCAAATTGTGGTATCTAAGTGCCCGCTGGAAACGGGCCGCTTTATCGTTCAGCTCTCGTCTGGAATTTCGAATTTTGGAAAGTCATTTTACGTTCGCTTCGGGCTCTCCCCCTCTAGTCCATCCCTCTTCTTCCTACCCTGCCACCTCCTCGCGCCTTTTCGCTGCCTCATCCTCCCTAAAAACGACCCGGCCCGGCCCGGCCTGTTGACCTGCTTGCTCGAATGCCGCGTAGCACGGAACCCCAACCGCGGTTTCGATCATTCCTACGTATCAATTTCAAACCATTCCGCGAGACTAGCCGCGTCTACGCAACGAAACACGAAAAAGGCCGGCCGGAATCGAATCGGCGATCTTAAGAGAATTTAAACGATCGTCTACTCCTTCAACAAGGTTCGAATTCTGCAGAGTAAAGGTCTGGGTTATACACATCTGTAGGATCAAAGACGATAAATATAAAAAGTGTATATAATTTAACACAAAAATCACAACTAGTACAATAAATTAAACTTTTTTCACAACTTTTCACGTCTCAATCTCCATCTGAGATTTTACAATTTTCGGCTCGAATCATTCACGTCGTACTTTTTATCTGTTCTGAAAACCGCAATCAATAATATTGTTTTTAACAGATCGTCGCGTCGTTACCGTTACTATCATCGTAGTAATCGGCGGTACTCGGTACGGTAATTTGGTACAGTATCATCCCTACACTCCCTTCACATCCGTCCGATATCGGACGCGTTTTTAGGGTGTTTATACATATATTTCCGTCCGAACTTTGAGGTAACTTGAGAAGCGTTCGAGATGTTGTAAAGGATAGCTACCGATGGTTTATCTAAAGGAGTTGTGGAGCCCATAGAATTAATAATAATTTTTTTGTGCCACGCACAGCAGGGAGCCGTCACCCGATGGAGATATATGGCCTCCCAGACTCAAAGAAAAAGAATCCTCATTTAAACCTGGGTAACAATATTCGGTCTGATCCCAATTTCGGACATGTATAACCCGGCCTTAAGGCTTAACTTCGTAGATCGGTAATGACAACGATTAACATCGAAAATAAATGCTTTGAATCTGCATACGAGAACTTTAATGGAGGCGATAATAATGTTCGACGAGCGGTATGATAAACTTCTCGAGGGCGAGCCGACGCGACGTTCCGAGGAAACTGATCGCGATCCGAAAATGATGTTGCAGCAGAGACACGCACACGGGCTGTGGCGTCAACATGGTAAGAAAGCACGAGACTTGCGTGTGCTCTCGGAACACGGACATATGCTTGCATTACGTGGCGATAGCTTTCCACGCCGTTCGAGTAATTCCAGGCTCGAAACGTCCCATTAAAGATTCAGCATGTAATTGCGTATGATCGTAGCAGAGATCGTTCCCTCGGTCCGCGTATCCGTCTGGTCTGTCCGTTTCCTCCGTGCCACCCGCTTCGTCCCAGACCGCGGCTCGGGCTCCGGCTCCGGACTTCGTCAGAAACGTGCCACGACGCTGAGCTACCCGAGGGATTATCATTGAACCGAATGATCGCGCGTAACCGTCGTACGTGAGGCAATCAGGCGACTGCGTGCCGGAAAATCTGTCTTAATGATGCCTCGAGCACCCTGCCCGGTGGTCTCGTCCGTCTCCGTCTACGTATCCGTCTCATTCTCATTCTCATTCTTCTCCCGTCCCCCTCCAACCCTTCTAGCTTCGACTCTCTTTCTGGCATCCTCGTGGTTTTTTCCTCCGATACCGGACGTGCTGTTCTTTCGATCGCGCGCCAAAACAATCGGACGAATAGAACACTTCCATTCCGACGTGCGCAGCACGCCTCGCGGCGATTATACCGCGAATCTCTCTCGCAACTCCCCTACCCCTCTCATTTACGCGATTGCAGTAAATCTCCATTGGAAGCTGCATCCGACGACAGGATACGCAATTTTTTATTTTTCTTCAAAAAGAACGAAGTAAGCGTGTTCGGATGAGAAAGTTCAAGGCGAGACTAGAATATTAAGAATTAAATATGTATATATGATTTTCGAGGAAAAACCACGTCGAGATTCGTAGATCGTTTCGCCAAAAGCTCTCGCAGCGTTTTGATTCCACGTAGGCGATAGTCGTAAGTAGCGGTACATTTTTCAGGAGCCGGCGACGTCACCGAGAAATCATTTCCGCGAGCCGTAGATTAACCCTCGTGACTCGCTCGTGAATTATACAGCGTTGCATTGGTGTTGCAGAGTGGGCCCGGGGCAGAGACACGTGGGCACAAAGTGCTTACTTTTACGATGAAATACGATGCGAGGAACAGCATCGATGGGAGGAATAACAAGGATCGCGATGGAGACGGGTCGAGCGATTTCTAGACGTGGAAAGGATAAAAGACGAAGGGCGAAAAAAGATGTCAAAGGCTGCACAACGATCGAGGAGTGAGAGAGTGAGAGAGAGTGTGAGAGAGAGAGAGAGAGAGAGAGAGAGAGAGAGAGAGAGAGAGAGAACCCGTGTGGGAGATCGCACGCAGGGACATCCTTTTTCCAGGCGTATTATTCCAGTGTTATTCAGAAGATCGGAATGCAGGTACAGTTATGGTTAGCAGTAACGCGGTACGTCGTCGGTATATGGCCTCGCGGTTGACAATACCGCGAGTTCTCTCTCTCTCTCTCTCTCTCTCTCTGCATGTGGTCCCCCAAGCGTCACCGCTTCTTTCGCCCCTCATCCTTTCTGCCATTCTTTTCCTCGCGCGCGCGGATCTCTTTCTGTTCCGACGACTGCGACTCGAACTCCGACTCTGACTCCAACTCTGACTCTACCTCTGACTTGAACTCTCCGGCAAGTTGTTCCCCCTTCCCGTAAGGCCGGCTCGTCGCGAGCGAGCGCGTGTCTTTAACCTCGTCCTCTTCTCATTGTCGGTTCGCGAGTGCGTGTATGCGATACGTGCCAGAACCTAGAACTCAACGACAATCGATAACGTCGTCACGATCTCGAAGACACGCACGCTTCTGTCCCCTTATGTTAATCGCTCCTTAATATTCCACGCGCACCGCTCCACTCTCCCACTCCCTCTATTCTCGCGTCTTCTTCTTCTTCTTGTTATTCTTGTTCTTCTTCCTCTTCGTCGTTGTCGTCGTCTTTGCGTTGCGCTTTTTTACTTCTTCTTTCCTACCTTACTACCTGTCACTCGCGTTTCGTTACATCCCAACGATGCGTTCCCCGTTTTGATTCAACTTTATGGATGTTACACCTCCTACGTTTTGCTTTAAACCACTGCGAACACGACCTTTGTCACCGCGCTACTTCATACTAAAAGATTCGTTTCTTTTTATCCTAGTCTCTTGCGGCGAGGTTCGATTCGATGGCCGTTTTACAAACGATTATGGCGGCTGAAAAGTGCGTGAGAGGAGGAAAAAGGAGAAGGAAGCGTTTCGTCCTAGGCCCGCTAGAGGACTCGTCGGTAAGGCTATCTAGCGGACCCGTGCCTTAGACGCGGGATGTCGTAAGGACAGTTTAGGACGGTATATATACAAACAGAGGAAGATTCAGGTAGTAGCGGGAAAGGTGTTGTCGTGATGTCCCTCTGTTGACGAGCATGGGAAGTAGCCGCCACACGATTATACAAGTTTATAATTTATAGTTTGGAAATGGTTAAATTTTCAATAATAAAATATTTGTTCTCACGCTTCAACCCTCTATTGGAAACGGGTGGTAAAATAAACTGGAAACGTGATCACTTTTATAAAACACTAGTTTATTTTTATTTAGCTCGGAAGGACGTCGTATCGTCAAGAAAGCTAGACTCGAAGTGAGACTAAACGAAAAGGCAAGGCGAATAATCCGTTGTCCACTTGAAGAAAGGACCAGGACAGTGTTCTGTCTCTTACCCAGGCAGTTAGGTATACGAAACACTAACAGGCCCATGGGTCCGCTGACATCTGGTTTATTTCCTCAGTCAGTGATTCTTACACGCAGCTAAATTCATTTTTGCTTTCTGGAGGAATCGTTGTTACCAACAATCCAACAACCTCGATAACTAAACTATCGTGCGGAACAGCTCGCTAATAAGAAAAATATTTTTTATAAATATCCTCGATAAAGAAACAAGATCGAAATTTAATTTATCGGTTGAAGCAATTGGCGTTCTACTGGGGTTAAAACTAAACTTACCACGGCCGATCTCCGGTTTCAGATTTTTTATTTTACTATTATTGAAGTTACAAACGGAATCGATCCAATAGATTTCTTTGTTCAAGTATATGTTACAATAGCAATCACGCAAAGTTTAAATAAATCCAATCTTGTAGTTTTTACGAGACAACTAGTCAAATTTAATGCTCGGTAGGTTTCGCGTTAAAAGAAGACTGTGGTTCAATGCAATATGATGATTGAATTACCTCCTTTACAGGTGTCGTGAGAATTCATCGTAAAAAAAAATCATAAACACGAACTGTTTTCTTTCATCCCCTTTAAGCGTCCCTGAAATGCCCTTGCGTTCGAGAAAAGACCGTCTAGGTATTTTTGGTGAATCCCCTAACGGGCCCAGGACGAGAAGTTCCCTTTTTACTTTGCAATCTCCGCTTTCTGCCTCCACTGAAACTATTTACCTTCCAACCGCGACAGTTCGGTTCGACTCGAGCCGAGATAGCTCTCTCGGCGATGCTCGCTATTACGCCATGAAAATGAATCCCCGCGCGGCGGTTACGAGCTTTCGGTCGACGATCTCTTTATTCCGAAGGCGTCGTTAATCGTCCCACCGGCGATGACTCACGCGACTCCGCGTTTCGCCGTGGTTTACCGTTCGCTTGGTTTTCGTTCGTCCGCAATCGCGGACGTTTCTCTAAACAACGAGAACCCACGGTTGCAAGATTTCGATGGTGCGCGCGAAACTTTCGTTTCGTTGCCCCAATGCGACGCGTTGGGAACTGAAAATTCCAAAGCTGTCGCGCAGACACTTTATGAAAGTGGTCGTGGAACAATCATTTAACGAATAAACTTCCTACATGCGTACAGCGTATAGTTCGTAGTTAAAAATGCTTAAATCTATTCATTGAAACGGGGCCAGCAGTTGTCATCTTTTCGGAAGAATTTCGCGAATAGATCGAAGATAGAGCTAGAGCCTCGGGTCAAGGCGTCGTGATCGTCGAAAAAACGAGTTACACGGAGAGGAACGACGGCGATAAATAACGAAAGAAATTACGAGATTGGCCGGGCCTGGATGCATCGGTGCAACGTTACGTCGGCGGAACGGCCTGTAATATTGCCGCGAAATCTTATCCGAGTCACGGGTCACGAAAAATCGGACGGGATCCTCCACCATCGGTCCACTCTCGCGAGAGGGAAGAAGGAGAGAGAGAGACAGAGAGAAGTGTTCCAAGTTGCCTCCACGGTTCTTCGAAAATTTATCGTCGTTCGATCGTTTTCACGCTCGGAGCGAGCCGATAAACGCGTCGTAAAGATTTGCTTCGCGTCTCCTATTTCGGGATAGGAGTCTCGACGAGCAAGGTACGCGCGAGCTATACCGCAAGCATATATTCTCATTGGATTCAAAGTTGTCACGTCGCGAGCGTTGACCAATTTGAGTCGGACCAAAGAATACAGTAGGTCAGCGGAAAAGTTCGTGCCCGATTTCGTATTAATCCTTAATGGTCTATTAATATTTCGTGTTTACCTACCGCCGGGTCTAAGCTATTTTTCATACGAACAGAAATTCTCTGTCAACGATTTTGATATCAAGTTTTTTACCTAATAAGGGTTAAAATAAAATAAGGAATCGGGCACGAACTTCTGCACTGACCTACAGGATCTGTTCTTCAAGAATGCGTTGGCGATATCGCTGCAAGAATTAATGTATTTGGAAAAAAAATAATACGAATCGAAAGTACAGTTTAAATACCAATACGCTCTGACACTGGATTAACCATTCCGTTACCTTGGACGAGATATCTCGCGACCCGATACTGGCCGATCAACGCTTTCGACGAGATATCTCGCGATCCGGTAGTAGCGGATTAACGCTTTTGACGATAATCTAGCTTTCTAGCACCAATATTTTGACATTCTAGATGAATATATTTTAATTTATCTAAATTTGAATTTGAAAAGTTTGAATTAATTTAAATTAATAAAAACTGTATTTATTTCTTCCTTTTAGCTATACGAATAGAATTAGTTATAAAATATATTCATCTAGAATGTCAAAATGTTGATGCTAGAAAGCTAGATTATCGTCAAAAGCGTTAATCCGCTACTACCGGATCGCGAGATATCTCGTCAAAAGCGTTGATCGGCCAGTATCGGGTCGCGAGATATCTCTTGAAAAGCGTTAATCGGCCAGTATCGGGTCGCGAGATATCTCGTCCAAGGTAACGGAAGGGTTAACAAAACTAGAAGCAAATGGATTTTGTAAAAGAATAATAACTTGTGATCGACTGGCTATCCCGGTCAGTGTGATTTTCCTCTACTCCTTTTCCCCTTCGACTATCCCATTCCACTACCATGAGCAAACTCAAACGTCCCCCACTAAGATCGTAGGCTGGTCACGTGACATGCCGCGCGTTACATATTACTCTGGTCATCAGAGAGGTGGTAAACTGTATTTCCCTCGATTTAATCAATCTGGCGTCACTGATCCCGGTCACTAGATACAAATTCTATAAAAAAATTTCGATCTATTGCAAAGTCGAAGCATAAAGAAAAATGTATGATCATATCAAGACTTTCGATTGACCGTATGCGAAAAATATAAAGGTCGTATGTATAATATATCCGCTTCGTATGAAAAAAATTAGTAGAAAGCACACTAAAGGTTGACAAACTATGATTCATCCAGGAGAAAATATGGGTTCATTATTAAGTAAATGCGTATTGGTGTTTTAAGTATAGATTCGACCCATATAAAGGTTTTTTTTACAAATATATAAGTATTTACAGAAATATCGGCGACACGCTGCTGTGTGGCTATAATACTTTAGTCTGCTTCTTGTCGCGTTGGTCGATTAACCGGATTTACAGCGATGTTGTCGCTGCGATAATCAATTAGGACATGGCTCGAAGCCGGAGATCGTTGCTTCGCTAAAATCGAGAAGGACGAGTCGAAGGAAGAGACAATTGAAAGGAGCGAGACGAGGAGCAAAGTAAGACGCGAACGGGCACAAATAGATACGGTTCGATCGGTACCCAGCTGTACGTGTATATGTACGTCGGCGCGCGTTTAAGCCGGTAAGGGACTTGATATCATTAATAATAATTATACAATTATATGTAGGTACGGCGTATCGAGCGTATAGTTTAGTGCCGTGTTATTATCCCGTTCTCTTCGAGTCCCGCGCGAGGCCCAGCTCAAGAACACGTAGCCTTCTCTCCCTATGGGTATATGTTATTACTTATAATATTTCATCGCCGGAATTGCCGGTTGCGCTTTGTTTATGCCATGGGAACGTCACAGGGTTATAACTAAGAGTGGAAAACGAGCCGATCCGAGCCGACAACGGCGTCGAGCCGAGCCGAGCCGAGCAGAAGCGAGTCGAGCCTAGCATTCTTTTGAATATCTTCGGCCGCCGCATTATTCGCGAAACAATCATTGAAACGCGTTGCACGACGCTCGATCGCTTGTACATTGCCGAAAACAATCGGCCGAGTCGCACGTGTTCCTCGTGTTAACCGTTCGGCCCATTCACTGCCACTGACTCTTTCCTTGCACGTACAGAACTCCATTAATCCCACGAAACCCGGAGACATTTCAGAAATGTGCTGATGACAATTGCTGGGCCCACTTGGTCAGCTTTTTCATTCTAGTCGACCTATTTTTTAAGGATCGTTTTATCAGGTCCCGTTGAACTTTTTACTCTACTCAATTATACGGTATTCAATTTGAAACAATGGCTCGACTGCGTTTTGGAGAACTCCGTGTTCTTAACTTTTTTCAACTTTTTTTTATGTGATCCTGTAGATATCAATAAAGACATTCCGAAGATGTGTGTATGGTTGTTAGGAATTCATTTGTTTATAAGTTATACGCGTGTAAAGATGAGCAGTTTTAAGCGTTTTTGACAGGTTAGAGCGTTGTCGTGGGAGCAAAGGAGGTCGGCCCGGGCATGGTATAATGTTTCGCATTTTGATTTAGTAAATGTCTTACGTAAGTCGTATTACGTAAGTGTTTATGCTGCCATCTAACGGATCTGTTCGGAAGTATTTAGCCCATTTTATGTGTATCACCTAGCAAATATATCAATATGGCGGCGCTTTAACCTCTCAAAAAGGCTTAAAAGTGTTCAACTTTATGCGCGCATAACTTTTTAACCAATGAATTCCGCGCAATAAGATTTTCATTTTCAGTGTTTTCTCGTCGAAATCTATAAGATTGTATAAAAAGAACTTGAAAAAAAAGAGTTCTCCAAAACGCAGTTAAACCAAAACAATCACTACGAGCTGAACTAGCTAGATCAAAATGAACTCTGAATCTGTTCTAGTTGCAATGCGTTACAATCCAAATATTAGACTGCAGATTTTATGCACGTGTGACGAAAAGGGTAAGTGACAGAAAACGGTGACAACATTAAAGGAATTAAAGAACATCACAACATTTCTTGCGATTTATCCAAATTATTAAGGAACTAAATCGATTCATATGTAACTCGTATTTCTCGCAATTAATACGTATTTTGCACAAAGATCCGCAGTCTATTGATTATGGATGCATCCAAAATTGACTACTCCTGGTTTCGTAATCTTTCTGTTGATTTATCGGGAAGCAGGATGTAGCGGGAGTAAATAGACCGCTCAATAAGATATTCACCACATGACGCTGTTTGATCCGTCCGCAAATTCTTCCGAAACGGAAATATCTCCGTTCTATCCTGGACCGGTAATTCCTCGTTATTCTATTCGAATGCGACCGAAAACGCGTGGTTCATAATAAAACGTCTAGTTAGTACCAGAAATCTAATCTTACCGAGAGTGTCGTCATCCAAAAAACTGATTTAATTCTTTTTCGATCCATTCGCTTTTTCTTTTTCTTCGCATCGTTACGATCGTATAATATTTTTGACCTAGCCGCGGTCCCGTGATCTCCGAAATAAGAAAATTGTTGCCAACGTACACGATACTTCCTTTTCAACATCGTTTGAAATGTATAGCCGAACAGAGGATAACCCACAGCTGGGTTAGCCTCAAAGAAAGAAGTCTGACGGCGTTAAATCGCATGATCTCGGTGGCTAATTGGGGTCGGCGCGGCACGGCGTTTTGAAGCGAAATTGAACGGCGAGCAAACTCCAAACCCAACGCAGCAATCGTTAGTACTCACATTCGAACGAGGCTAGACATGATATATTCTAGCAGTTTACGGGATGACAGTCGTTGAGTAAAAGCTTTGAAAAGTTTGTCGGGTGAAGAATGGTAGGTGATTTAAATCGTACAGCTCTAGTTGAAACATTCGGTATAATAAACTAGTAGGGGAAGGTAACGAAATATAGACCAGTGGTGGGACCTTCTTTTCAATTTGTGGCGGCTACTTCCTATGCTCGTCAACAGAGCGACAGTACGACAACACCTTTCCCGCTACTACGTGAATCTTCCTCTGTTTGTATACATACAGTAATTCTGCGATCTAAGTCCAACGGAACGTCTCGATCTATGTCCCTTGGTTGCTCCTTCCACTGCGGAGCTCAAGCTGCCTCGGGCACCGAGCAGTGTAAACATGCCGCGTAATCTGATCCTGGGTCCGGGTATATCGGCGTGAAACACACTAATCCAATTACAAAACTTCTTTATTTTTTATTATTTTTTCATGGAACGATTAAATCTTTTTCATAGAATGATTAAATAAATAAATTTTTACAATTTGTTTCTATGTTCATTATTTGAATTATTTCAATTATTTATTGTTAAAATAATGGTTTAAATGAATAAGTTTTCATATTTTGTTTGTATATACATTATGTGAATTCTTTCAATAATTCATTGTTAAAATAATTATTTAAAGAATGTACAAGTATTTACATAATGAATATAGAAACACATTTCTATAGATTATAAAAATTTCTGTAGATTATAAATTTTTATACTCTATAGAAACGTGTTCCTATATTAATTATGTAAATACGTGTACATTGTCTAAACAATTATTTGAACAATAAATTATTGAAATAATTCAAATAATGAACATAGAAACAAATTGTAAAAATTTATTTATTTAATCAATTATTTTAACAATAAATAATTGAAATATCAATTCAAATAATGAATATAGAAACAAATTATAAAATTTATTTATTTAAACAATTATTTTAACAATGTGCTATCGAAAGGATAATTCAAATTATTATACTATAAACGTCCCTGCGCAGACCCGTGTTGTGGACCATTATCGATGAAATACTGTACATGGTAAAGTTGTGTGGCTTCGTGTAAGAATTACAGATGTGAAGACAGATTTCAAATATCACCTGTTGTTGCAAGAATATTCCCGGCAGAGAACCGATAAGGACTTAGATCGAGGAATTACTGTACCGTCTGTTAGAAAAATAACGAACACCCCCAAATGACGGCGACGAGAGTGAACACCGGCAACGACGGGCCCCGACAGCGTGGCGCCACGAAGGTCGTAAATTGTCTCGGACCCTGGAAGACGTAATTGAGGAAAGGGACTTTTCCGGGCGGGACGACACATTCGAGCTGCGTTTGTCAAAGAGTACACTCTTGTCAGCGACCTCCGGACTTTGAAATATATCTCGTCAAATCTCTCCGCTCATCTCCGTTTATATTCGTCTTACACGTCCTAAACTGTCCTTACGACATCCCCCGTCTAAGGGACGGGTCCGCTAGATAGCCTTACCGCGACGAGTCCTCTAGCGGGCCTAGGAACAAACGCTTTCTTCTCCTTTTTCCATCTATTCATACTTCGATAAACTCTCGCCATAAATTCATAATCAATTAGTAGCATTCATATTCAACACTGTAAATATTTTTCTACCGCAAAATACAGGGTGATTCAGGAGAGGCTCTGGTCCATATTAAGTATGGTATTTTCTAGATTACTCTGTAGTACAGTTTCTTAAAAGTTCCCGGTCGCGAGCCATGTATTCGCGGTCCATAGTGAATGCGTGAAAGCGAAGACACGAACGCGCAGCGGGAAAACATTGCAACGCATCGGATTGCAGAGTGCACCGAGCGGAACGCATCGCATCGCCTCGCACCGCGTCGTTCCGCGAGCCAGAAACGAATCGATCGGCAGGGTCGGTCGAAAGGGGAAAAAAGAGGGAAGGCTGAGGATGTTTCACCGGGAAAATTTATAACCCGGCTGATCGATTATAGGCAGAGGGATTCCGAGAACTACTATGCATGATTAGAAAGCGAGGCATGCACACGAGGTACGCATCTGCAGCCCCGCCTATTCCTGCTCGTCCGTTCGCACCCTTTTACACGCGTGCACGTTTACGCTTCTCGGTACGCGAACGGTCGGTCGGGTCGGTCTTTATCTTTCGCGAGGGCTGTGAAGCGATGGGCACCGGGCTGCGATGAAGCTTCTTTGAAGTCGTGCGGAGCGCGTGTCAAGGGAAGGAGGAAGCAAAAATCGAAGGTCAGGCCGAAGCCCGCCGCGCCGTGGAGAGAGACTCGCAGCAGTCTCGGTCCTTTAGCTCGCTTCGTCCTTCGTTTAAAACTAAACGATCAAAGAAACGGAGTGCACGCGACACATCGGTCGCGTCGCGTCGCTTCGTCCGCGAAACGGGGATCGTAACTGCGCGACGCGACACTGCGCTGGCTAGATCCTTTTCCGAGCAACGCGTCGCGCGACGTCGAGCAGCGTCGCCTGCCAATTTCTATCGGTACGCAAAGGTGAAACGCGACGGCGAGGTCGATCGAGGTAAATCTATTCGACGATACACCTACCCTGGCTGCGATAACAACAACAATGACAACGACAACGTCAGCGGCAACGCCACCGGCAGCGGCGTTTAATCGATGCATAGCGAAGTTTACACGATTCGCACGACGCAACTAATTACCGACACTTTGTGCGGGACCGGCGCGTCACGCAGCCACACCGATAAAAGCACGCGTGCACGCACACGCCTCGCCACGCCGTGCCGCACCGGGCCAAGCCACTCCGCACCGGCGAAACCGTGAATCTTTTCCGGAGGCGGCACAGCTGGCTACTTTTATGCGTGAACGGTGTTTTACTCACGCCGTAATTACCATCGGCCGTTTCTCGTTACTCTACAATCCAACGGGGATTAATCATCTATGAGATACGAGTCTCGTCTCGTCCCGTCCCATCCCGTCCCGCCCCGTCCCGTCTCGTTTGTTCATCACGGTGCGCGGGAGACCCGCCGCGATTTTTGCGAATGAAAAGGTTCCGCGATCCAACGGAATGCAAAACAGCGTTATCTTTTAACCCGTCCTGCTACAATTCATTTTACGGTCACGGAGATTGGAAACTTCTTTATCGTTCGTCATTGCGCACGTGGAAAGAACGTGTGCACCTATCGCTTGTAACCACCACGCGAATTACTTTATTTCAAATTCTTCTCACCTCACTCGAGAACTCCACTTTCAGGAAAAATAAATTTACAATGTCAATTACTCGTCTTTTCGTCTGTTATCTTTAAAAATTAATTTTGTTCATAATACAGTTGCTTGAAACGAACTGCATTGGCATTTGTACGATCTAAAAGAGTTTGTGGCGGCTACTTCCTATGCTCGTCAACAGAGGGACATTACGACAACACCTTACCCGCTAGTACCTGAATCTTCCTCTGTTTGTATACATACCGTCCTAAACTGTCCTTACGACATCCCGCGTCTAAGGCACAGGTCCGCTAGATAGCCTTATCGACGAATCCTCTAGCGGGCCTAGGACGAAACGCTTCCTTCTCCTTTTTCCTCCTCTCATACAATTTTCAGCCGCCATAAGTTCAAGAAGTAATTCCCGTGACGAGCATTGACTCTGCAATTCCGATTGCAACTATTAAATTGCTTTGATTTTTTTAGGATTAGCGGTGGACAATTGTTCGACAGTCAATGTGTTAATAGATTCTGCGTCAAATGTGTGTTACGAGTCCGATGCAGTGATGGTATATGGTCTCGGTTTTTTCGCGCATGCGCGACTAAATGCAGGTGCGTCTTATGTTTGTTGGGAAAGTAGGGGAGAACTGTTATTGGCGGGAAACCGGACAGAAGACTGCTAAATATATTTATATATTATATGTATATACATGTAAGGAAAGCACCCTTAGTTATATTGAATTTAGCGCTTAGGTCGATAAGTCAGATCTCCAACTGTATCAAGACAACCTAATGAATAGACATGTGGCGTCAGAACCAATGTAAGCCACGAAGTGCAATCATAAAAACTGAACTAGAATTATAAAATTAAATATAAGAATATTAATTAAGAAACAACGGTGTGAAAAACAGCATTGAATGTTGTTTCTTTGCTATTACAGGTAGGATTAATAATTAGTCTAAGTTATTATATTATCATTTTGTGCAAAATAATAAAAACTTTGCTATTACAGAGAAACGATTCTGCTTATTATCCACCAATAACTTGCATATTAAGGAAATCATTATATACACATAAAATTTTAATATAACATACGCATGCTAAACATTTATATTTGAAAATCGAACAAAAAATTTGCGAAACTATGCAGTGTGACCAAGGTACCCCATTTTAGCCCAACTTTGTACTTTACTGACGCTAAAACCGTCGCGCATGCGCGAGAAAACCGAGGCCATGTACCATTACTGGTCCGATGTTCGTGTAATTATAAAGCAATGGGTTGATTTGGAAAAAATCCCTGTTCCCTTCCAGCCTAGGGTCGTTATAGCTCGAGACCCGCGAACAAACGACTTCGGAAGCTCTAACGCCCGCTATATTACGCCCTCCGGTGGCTCTAGAGTGTAGTCGAAACATCTACGGTTAACAATCGTTTATAATTACATTGAAAATACAGAGAACGCAAAATAACCCGGCGCGCACCGTCAACAACGCACACTGGAACCACAACGCGACGAGACGCGGCAACGCTAACTCGATATCCCACGAACTCGACGCGGCGAGAACCACGATCTCTAACTCGGTCTATTAGTTGTCGCGATTGTGAATTCTCCGCGACGATATCGATCTGTAATCGTTTCAGGGAGCGCTGCGGCCACGCCGATAATCTGGATGAGTGACCTGTTTCGCGGCACTTTCTCTGGAGAGAGCAGAATAATCTCTGTTATGAAGAAGAAAAAGATACGAGTTCGATACTACACCCGTCCAGTGTCGCCAGATCGCTGAAATCGAGGAAATACAATTTACCACCTCTCTGATGATCAGAGTAATATGTTTTATCTATGGGGCAAGATAAAATGTATTGTGTACAAAGATAAACCCACAACGCCAGAGGATATGCGGCAAAGGATTACTGCAGCATGTGCTTCAATTACATCTCAGGAAATCGACAATGCCTACAGATCATTGAATGCAAGATTGCAATATCGCATAAATGAGGATGGTCAACATTTCGAACATTTATTATGATATGTAAAGGTCAACCCACCGTAAACAACGCGTAATCTGTGCTGAAACACGTAAGTTTTAAACTTCCACATTTTATCCGCTCCAGCATGATTATTCTTGCTCAAGGTCATTTCAAGGTCAAAAAGGTGTAAATTCAGTTTTTTATTATCTATCATGTTATCGTAAAAAAATATACTATTCCATTTTAAAAAACATCGGTGACCTTGAAATTTCATTAATAAACACGAAATAAAAAATGTTTTTCTTTACCATTATATTTGCCCCCTGCAATAGTGTCACTTTGTCCTCTGAAGTTTTCTGATAGGACTGTAAATACGACAGATATTTAGGTGTTCCCATTTATGTGGGACACCCTGTATTTCCTGCTGAATGTGCTTCCCGAAATGAAAAGAGGGAGTCTGTTTGATGATCTGCACGATACTGACAACATTCGAAGACTCGCTGCATTTGGTCGCCGAGTAGGATCGCGTAATTCTTGGTCTCTCGGTGATTGGTCGACGGTCTGTAACGGTTGTAAAAGTGTGTGACAAGAACCCTGTACTCATACTCCCCATAGCCCAAATGCAATTATTCAGCATGATAGTGCCTCAATTCATTGTGTCGAGTCAATTAAAAAAGTACTTTGAAATATTTCAAAGTGGTCTTTTGTCTGGGCCACCAACAAGATTAGACCTTAACGCAATTTGAGGCATTTTTAAACAAGTTTTCGGTAATAGGAAACAGCACTCCAGTGTAAATCAATTACAAGATAGCATCACAGGAGCATGGCCTCAGACGAAAACAAAAATGATAAAAAACATTTGAGACCATAAAAAACATCGGGGAATCAATTAAATAATGAATTTTCTATGTCTCCGTCAGATTTTTTAAATTTGATATACAAAAACATTGAATGAATCTATATTTATATCGCACATAAATTCCCAATTTTTTCATTGAAATTTGTTAGCCATATTAATAATAATTACAGTATTTACACAAATTATGTTTGTTGGCAATTGCACTGTAAAGAAACTTACTGATAAATAAAATTAGAAATATTTTTTTTTTAAACACACATTTGTGTCTCAAAAATAAAATGAGCCTAACATTATTGCGGTCACAATAGAAGAAAATCGTTGTCCAGGCAGATTGGACGTACAAGTGTCAAAAGGTGAGGTCAAGAGTCGTCGAATGTCAGGGAGGGATCGAGCGCGTTAAATTCCCAATTTTTAAATTGAAATTTGTTAACCATATTAATAATAATTACAGTATTTACACAAATTATGTTTGTTAGCAATTGCACTGTAAAGAAACTTACTGATAAATAAAATTAGGAACATGTATTTTATGAAACACACATTTATATCGCAAAAATAAAATGAACCTAACATTATTGCGGTCACAATAGAAGAAAACCGTTGTCCAGGCAGATTGGACGTACAAGTGTCAAAAGGTGAGGTCAAGAGTCGTCGAATCTCAGGGAGGGATCGAGCGCGTTAAATTGTGGAAACCTTGGAGTTTGTCGCGTGCCGGTTGAATTCTCGGGCGGTCCAAGTAAGTAGTTGCGGTGCTAGGTAAAGAGTAATTCACCGTCGCGGCGCCGACGAGAGAACGCACAGGGGCTCCTCCCTTTCCGTCTTCTTCGAGGGAGGAGGTTTAGCGTGTGTTGTCTGGGAACAGCGAATTACGAACTGCGAACTGCGGTGTGGCGGTGGCAACGTTTCTCCCTTGGCGACGCGCTCGTCGCACCGCTCGCACCCGCTTTACCCGACCACCGGCCGCCGGAATTGGCCCAGTTTATCCCGCTAATGGGAAATATAAAGTTCTACAGAAGTAAGCGGGTAAATGAAATTTAACAACCGCTCGCGCGGTGACGGCGTCGGCGTCGGCGTCGGCGAGTATAGGTGCGATCCGAGGTGCGTACGCGTTTCCTGCTTCGCGTTTCGCGTTCTGCGCGCGTAATAAAACACGAGAAACTTGCCGAGGCGGGAAAAGGTTGCACGCGTTAACGTCGCGTCGCGTCACGTCACGTTAATTTACACTTTTGACCCCTGTGTCTCGCTCTCGTGTCAAAGTCCGCGAACCACCAAGTGGAAACGACACTCAAAGTTCACGTTAGGCGTTTGTTCGTTTCGATACGCGTCGCCGCACCGCGCCAGCACCGACCGCGTTTAGCAAAAATCCCAGGAGCCGCCGTTCTTTGCGGTTTTCCGGATCGTCCGAGTTCCCTTGTGCAGCAGCACAAGAATTGGAAGCAGCACGTATTATTGCTCGCGTATCACGTTCAGATAATGCTGCTGGCCTTCCTGTACTTTTCTTTTTTCCATACGCGCTTGTATCTTTCAACAAATTATATATATATATAACCTTCCAACTGCGACTAATTTCTTTTGCAATTTGAGTAATCGACAATTTTTGCTTTCTCAGAGCTAAAATTGTGCTAATTTCGCTTTTACTAATTTTTTTGCCACGACCCATTATGAGAATAAGAGTGTGACGAAGCTCTAGACAGAAATTGAACACTGTAACTCCGTAAAAGCTCACGAAACACTGAAGAATATGTAAACATAGTTCCAGTGTGCTATCATTTTGTCTGCGTCAGATTATGTGTTTCTCTTCCAACTAAGAAAACTCATTGAAGTAAAGTCAACCTATGTTATGTTTACATGTTCATAGCAGGTACGTTTTCCATATATTTTAGAGTTTCCACGCTAGCATAATCTTAACGCGAGAAATTAAAGATAGCACGCGTGTGCTATCTTTTTGTCTGGGAGTGTAGATTGATTATTAACCCTTTGCGATCGGCACATTTCGCTTTTGGGAGTACCAGCAGGTCGGAGCAGATCTATCGTTTCGCAATTACATTTCCGTACAGGATTTAAAGTCAATATATGGATATTAAAACGCACAGAATTTGTTGAAACTGTTTTGTTGCATTTGTCATTTTTGCGATTTTCGAAGGTGTCCGCTACGGGGACACCGACTTCTACGACGATTTAAAAATGTCCCCGCCACGGGGACACCGACCGCAAAGGGTTAAGGCACTTTGGCGTGGCAAACGAAAGCTCTTCCTCGTCGAGTCGCCGTTCGGAACCGGCATGTAAAGATCGACGACGCGAATTGAAAATGCTCGAGCATCGATTATCGGGTAAACGAGCTGGCCGACCTGTCGCAGGCTCGCTGTTTTTTTTTCCGCGTGGTCGCGTCGTTTTTTATCGGCCGGATCGGCCACCGGCTCGCGTGAAATGATTTTTTTTCGCGTGGCGCGGGAACAGAATGCCGAATTAGCAGCCGATAAATCGTCCGATCGAGGGGGCTCGCGCGTATCGATCTCATAGATTCACTCGGGCCGGATTATTACGAATTAGCAGCGAAAGCGAATGCGATTTCGCGGGCAATTTTCCGAGTCGCGTCGCGCGTGCCGCAAAACGTCGATACCTTATAAATCGTTGCGTAATTATTACGTATCGTCGCGCAATTATCCCCGGTGCAAAGCTGAAAACGCGAGTATAGTTGCCGGAGAGCGAGCGAGGAAAGGGGTGAAGGGGAGGGAGGGGAGGACGATGCAGAGAGTAGACTCGTTTCGTCGTTTCGTCGGTTCGTTCGGTTAGTCCCGGATTATCGCGATAATTATCCTCGGAGAATCTCGAAGATATAGAGCGGGACGGTGCTCTCGGTGGCGAATAAACTAGAATGCGCCGGGATGGTTGGGTGGGCGGTTCGGTCTGGGGTATCGTGGTCGTCGAACAAGAACAGGAACAGAAACAGAAGCAGAAACGGGAGCGAGAGATAACGCTGTTCATCTTTCTCGCGTATAAACCGAGGTAAGTACCGGAGGCGGGTGGGCTGGGATAGGGATCGGTAGCGCGCGCGTTTGCCCTGTCGTAAATCGCGAATGATTCCGCTAAATTTCCATCTCGTCGAATGCGAAAGGGGATAGCAGGGACCGCTGTTGGATAGGATAGGGGTTGGGTCGTCGATGGTGCCGGTGGATGGATAATGGCCAGGGTGAATGATAATGCCGCGTGCACATTGTACCTTCCCGAGCGTCGCGCTTGGCTTCTCTACAGGGTGTACAAAGTGCCCCGTCGTCGCCGAACGATAACGCGTGCCGTCGCAACGAGCCAAGCCGAGCCGTGCTTCTCCGCGGATCGCGTCCCGAAATTTCCAATCGAGATCGGCAAGAGAATTAGGAACACAAGCAGTGCCAGTCAAAGTACAGCTGGATCGTTAAACGATAATATACTCGTTGAGGCTCGCAGAGGCGATGCAAAAATATGGAGGCCAATCTCGTGGCCCAAATCGTCCTAATTGTCCCTAACATCTCATTCGAGAATTATTCCGTCTTGGTCGCTCCGTGATCAATACGTGTGGTCTATAAGGAAAAAAATGAGGTGGCCTCTTTCTTCCCGCGCAAGAACACTGTATTTAATTTTTGGGCCCGATCACAGACCGTCCCATCTCTCAAACTCCGAATCGTACCCAGCGCCGTTGTCTCTGCAGGGTGTACGGAATGGCTCATCGTCGCGTCGCCAATGACATCGTCGTTTTTCACCGAGAGGGCCATCACCGTCCGAAAATTTCCGAGCGAAACCGAAATCGGGAGCGCGGTATAATGCGATCCATCGAATCGACGATGTACGGCGACGAGCTATAAAATGGGCCATGTAAAGACTGGTAGCCGGAATACAGCCGAACGCTTCTCCAAAACCCGGTATTACGAAAATTATGGAGACGGCGAGAACGCGGGCAACGCGAGAGGCGTATCATGCGCTCTCTCCGGTCTTTTTCTTCCTCTACGGTCACCCTCTTAGAGACCGTTTAAGGAAGATAATGCAACGAAATTTTGTTAGCTGCGTCGACCCGTTACAGACGCGAAAACACGGTGGCCGATTCGACGAGGCGTATTTTATGACGCTGCTCGAGTTCGGGATGTTTGACGTCGTTCATCTCGTGTTGCTCGCGATACCCAAACACTGGCTTGTTGGGATAAGGTGATGTATGTTTCACGCTCTTTTGGTGACACGATAATTTCGTGGTATTACAACATGCTTCGCGCGTACTTTACAATGACGATAATCTAAATATATGGGATGTTTAATGATAAGAATATTTCTCTGGCGGGCGAAAAACTATGAGTTAAATTTTGGTTAAAATAATATAAATCGTCGTTTTCAAAGTGAGAAGACCGTTCCCATATCGAGTATGATGTTTCTTTTATAAGTTTAATGGAACGAAACACGTGTTATCAGTAGACTTATGGATCTTATGCATTTATGATAAAAATAAATAGGTGATACACAAAACTGTGTAGACATTCAAAGAATTCAAGAATATTATTACTGGACTGCGGAGTTTATATATTTCAAAACAGCTATATAACTCAAACAGTTGTGTTGTTGCCAACTCTATATCAATTAATGTGTGATGGTTTCGGCGCACAGGATCGATCGGTAATACAATAATAGCAATTTTGCAAATTAAAAACTCGACGTATCGATCCAGATGTGGATCATTCTCGAGAGTGAGATTTTTTGCGTCTGTAACATAATTCAACTGTAGTAAACATTCAATGTAACTTATGACGCGGTAATCCCAAATAGAACGAACTTTTACATACTTGCTACAACAGGAAACAATATAAATGAAAGTCGCCTGTTGTAGCAAGTATGTAAAAGTTCGTTCTATTTGGGATTACCACGTCATAAGTTACATTGAATGTTTACTACAGTTGAATTATGTTACAGACGCAAAAAATCTCACTCTCGAGAATGATCCACACCTGAATCGAAACGTCGAGTTTTTAATTTGCAAAATTGCTATTATTGTATTACCGATCGAACCTGTGTGCCGAAACCATCACACGTTTATTCTAAAATTTCGATCGAAAAACATATCAAATCTATGTCAATTATTTAGAAAAGAAATGAATATCTACATAGTTCCTGTAACTTAAAAGTCAGCAGTCTAATTATTACATTATTGGCGACGTCTTAAAATTATCAAACGAAGAAATACATTTTCATGTAACTTCTGTTCCCTACAATAGACTTGGAAGTTTAGTTGTCAACATTCCTGTTCACTGTTTAATACTAATGATTCTAATTTGTAGTCTTTCGCTCGCTCATTAGAGAGCATGCTTCTATCGGTTGGTGTATATTGGCAAACGTGTAGGAGTCTCGATGACAGAGATGGTGGGGGTAGAAATAGAGAGAGAGAGAGGGGGGAGGAGAAAACTTCGTTGCGGAAAATTCCTCTGTCTCCGGACACGTGACGCGCAGTTGTTCATTTACGATGGTTTGACCGCGTTTGAAACGACTCGAGAAGTCGACGCAAGCGACACACGGCTTGCCTCGATGGTGTCGCGAGTCGCCGCACGGTTTACCGATTTGCTACGAATTCGTCGAGCACACGGGATTGGTTCCGAGGCAGAGAGCGATAAGCGTTTTCGGAACACGGCGACCGTCTCGGAAAGGAATAAACGGGAGGAAAAGATCGAGGTACGTATACTTAACTGGTCTTGTACGGCGCGCGGCTCTAGCAATGGCGAGTCGGTCACGAATACCTAATCAATAATTATTACCGCGATACTCTCTATTTTTGCGTCCTGGCCCCCCTTCGCGTTCACGGAGAAACCTTCGTTTGCCGGAGACCCGCGAACCCACCGAGACCGCCGCCACCGTTTCCTCCCCTCTTCCATACCTCGTCCTCCTCCTCTTCCATCTCCTCCTCCTCCTCCTTCGCCACCGCCGCCTCCTCCTCCCCCTCCACCTCTTTCTCCTCCGTTTCTTCTCCCTACGTGCACCGTGCCGCCATATTTGCATATTTATAAGGGAATGTAATCGCAGAGCTCGGTTTTCGCCGCTCGTCGCTCGCTACCGTGGAAAGAATTCTCGCAAGATGGCGGAAAGATTCGAGGCAGACATGCGATCCGATTTCCTGCTCTCCCTACCGATACCTTCCCAAACAACACAACGTATCATCAGCCCGACCGATCTAGAAGAAACAATCGTTGCTTCCTCCGCTCCCGTTCTCACCGCGGAAACGCTAGAGTAACCGGGGGGGGGGGGGGCGAAAAAGCTCCGTTCTCTCTCTTCCTCGCGCCGACAACGACGCTACGTCTCTCGAGTCTGGAATCTCGATTTCCACGTTTTCGGGGCCGAGGGATCAGCGATAATTTCCCGCGAAGGGCTGTGGTCAGCGTGCTGCGCTCTTCTCCTTGATGCTCGAGAATCGATCGATCGTTGGCATCGCCGGGGCGACGAGGCCTCTCGGGTTTGCTTTGCAGTGTGTAAACAGGCAGAAAAGAGGGCAGAGGGGAACACATCGCGTTTCCACGCGGAGAACAAACGAGAGAGCGAAGGCAGAATTCGAAGAAAGAGAAGCGGAGGGAAGAACGGTTCTCCACCTCGATTCCAGAGTCCTCTTTCTCTCTCTCTCTCTCTCTCTCTCTCTCTCTCTTTCGATCTCTTGTACGTGTGTTACAGCAGAGCTCTTTGACTCTATCGTTCGGCCGATTTAGAGACGAGCCCAGCGGATAAGTGGCAGTTCCTCCGCTCGCAGAAACATCGAACGCGTTCCCTCTGCTCTCGTGGCCAAGTCGTTGCTCGCCGCCGCTGTGCCGCTATGAAACAACGAATAAGCTACCGTACAGAACCGGTGAGTCACGATCGGCTCGTTACCGGCGATCCCCTTCGATATCGCGAATCATGAAATCATGAAAATCATCTACTATTCCACCGAATCACAGCCTTCCCCCTCTCCCTCACGCTCGCCCTTTCCTCCCGCGATCTCTCTACCCTATCGCATCGGCCCGGATAAGTCACCGGTTGTTCGCTTATATCCGAGCACAACCGTTCTAACGCGATCCCAACAGATTCTTGCTGCTGCTTAGCTATGGCAACTCGCCTAACGCGTAATTTCATAGCTCACAGATCTCTTCCCCCCTCCCTCTCTCTCGCTCTTTCTCTTGCTACTTTGCAGCTTCTTCGGTCTCCACGAGAGTTAACCCCTTGGCCTGCGATTTCATTTCGATTTTGCATTGCCAGGTGGTTTCCTTTAGAATTTTATCTGCGAAACGCGCACGGCGGGCTACGGATTTCCAGCATGCTGTACACGGGACAAACTTGTGACGAAATAGCGTGAATATCAACAAATTATACTCAGCAAGATTATCGATGCGCGGTGGTCTAGACAATTTCTTTCAATTTATCTATTTAGTAGCCTTGGTACTTCTGGGAAAGAGCACGAATAACGCGGAGGGACGCTATTATGCATACGGAAGAATTTGTGTGAACGTACGTGTCCATTTGAGAGTATTTCGAGAGAGAGAGAGAAAGAGAGAGTTACTCTCGTATTGCGTGTCCGCCGAGTAAATTCAAGAATTTTCACTCCCCGATAGTTGAACAGTTCAACGGCACTCTCAGACTATTACTCTCAAACGCAGTGTCCATTTTTTAAATTTATTAACACGTATGCGATGTTGACTCTCTCACAGTTTACTCACTTTGCTATTTAAAGTCGTAGTACACGGTACCCAGGGACTCCATTATGTCTGTGAAATTGTTCTAATATTTGGTGAAGGAGACGCATTGTACTTAATAAAACATTTTAACAGCGAAGGTAAGCAGCGAAACAAATGGTTGTAGCGAACGTGTTAAATGCCTCATGAATCTATTTAGCTTTACAAGTAGATACGTAGTAACATTATTACATAAGATATTTTTAAATGCATAGCATACAATGAACGAGGAAATAGCGAATATACCTACGGGCTTTAACACGTTCGCTACACACATATGTGGCGGCCACAATGTCCTAGTTTAACTAAAACTAGTCTAATTTAATTTTGTATACGTTGTTATTTAAAATAATAGAAGAAGCATAATATTCGTGGTGTCCACAAAGATACCTTTGCTAAATTTTTTTAACATTTCGAAAAGAACGACGAAGATAAGCATTGAAAGAAATGGTGATAGTAAACGTATTAACATTAGGTTATAATGTGTTCCTAAATATGTTTAGAGCAGCGATACTCAAACTGGTTGCCGCAAGTACGCCACAAGGGTGCCGCGAAATTTAAATAACTTTTATTTTCTTCAAATACGTCTCATCCTTCACATGTTTGCTTACTGTAAGAAGCAAAAAATAATAACAATTATAATAGAGGTGCCGTGAAGTTTTTTAACAATGTCGAAGCTTCGCTATTGGTTTAGAGCAGGCATGGGCACAGGTGGAGTCTCTCAAACGCCTGCTTCTCCCACCAACCTCTCTTCCATGCGCGAGACCTGCGCACTGTTCGCAACGGTCGAAGCACTTCCTTCCTCTATGGCAGGCATGTCCAGAAGTAGCTCACTTGGAGGCAAATTCGAGCTCCTCGGACCCGCGCCTACCGCTTGCGGCACGTACTGCGTGTGGCACGTTGCGGCGACTTTCGGACCCACGGTAGGCACAGGTCTGAGGCAGTGATGCCAGAATCGTGGAACCGAGGAACTTGCCCCTCCGGTGGATCCTCCGGCTGGACCCCCCACTCTGACGTACCGTCGTCGCCTTACGTTGTTTCTTACTGCGCACGCGCTACACAAAAGCGTACCTCTAGTCTGTCCGTGTGAGCTGCCTATTCGACTCGACGGCATCGAGGTACGCTTGTGTGTAGCGCGTGCGCAGTAAGAAACAACGTAAGGCGACGACGGTACGTCAGAGTGGGGGGTCCAGCCGGAGGATCCACCGGAGGGACAAGTTCCTCGGTTCCACGATTCTGGCATCACTGGTCTGAGGAGCTCGGAGGACTACGGCCGCCACGGGAAGCGAGACGCGCGGGCGTGAGAAGTAGGCGTTTCCCTCGAATTTGCCTCCAAGTGAGCTACTTCTCCACATACCTGCTCTATGGTAATAGTGGATGCTGGTGGGAGGATAGTGGGCGCTATGGTGGGGACGGTTTTGTCTCAATTGAGACAAAAATGCCCATTCCTAGTGTGGGATCAGGACCTCCCAGACCAAATACTGTATGGAGATTAGGAAAAGTAGGAGGGTTCCGTGATTGGCGAATTTTCATTGTGGGGGGTTTCTGACGGCAAGGCCCGTTAGGCTAGGCTCGCTCGCCTTACCGCTGTTTACCTGGCGCTGTACAAGTTCATTGTTTTATTGCTCGAAGGCTAGGAGACCCGAGATGCACGTGGGTGCCAACTGGAAATCGTAAAGCAATCTTCGGGGTCCTAGTCCGACGTACATCTGTTTTGGCTTAAAAACGAAATTGCATGTATACTAAAAATTTTCCGTCGCTAGGTAGTAAATCGAACTGTTTTCGAAGCCTTAACATACTTTAAGAAAAATGGAATCGAGAATTGCATGACAGATCGGAGACACCTAATCGAGTCCACTACACAAAATGATCGGAGTCTCGTAGCCTTCGATTTAGGGCAAGAGATTAAACGCGATTTTCTGTTCGCAGTGGCTGTTTTCGCAACCTGTCGCGGCGATTCTGGGACACTCCCCTCTGGTACCAGCATACAATAAAATCGACGGTTATCCTTCTAATACCGGTTACAATCTAATTTCAATGGAACAGAACGCGGCGAATAGGGTGGAAACCCCGGGCGGGCTATTCGGCCGATCGGAAATGAAATTTCGATCGACGAAAGGGCCTCGTCACTGCCCGGAGAAATCTAACCTACAATTCGCGTTAGGCACCAATTTTTGCGCGACGGGTGGCCGCCGCTACAACACAAAAGCGACGATCCGCGATCCACGCGTTTCGTCCCTTCACGCTGTCGCAAATTTCACGTGGCGTGCTCCGATGATTATCTCGTGATTTACACTATCGATGGTTATATCTAGATTATGAATTGTTACGCAAAGTAAAACTTGCCTGCACCAATTGTAAGATGTATAAGCTACATGTACATTTCTTTTTTATTTCCGTAAAGCCGAAGATACCTCGGAATTATAAGTTTATCCACCGACATAGAATAATAGCGTTGTATACCATCGCTGCCGATAAACATCGACAACTACGGTCGATGTTATCGTGATCTATCGATAGCGACGGCTATCGAAACGCTCGACAAATTGAATATTCCGGTTAGAGACGTGCGTCACGTAATGCTTCAACCGATCGTATACATAAAATCATCGAAAGACAATCGGCGTCTCCGCGACACGGATTAATTAGCATATGTAACGACCATCAGCGATTCCGTTGCTACGTGTCATAATGCGCCGTTTCCTGGGCTCGTTAGCCGCAACCTATTGCCTTTTTCCTCCTCGCGCTGCCGCGCCGTTTTCTATATGTTTCGTAAGCCGGGCGCCGTATCTGCGCTTTCAGAGATCGTAAAAACAATAATAAAGGCGCAGGGCGTTGTTCCAGGACGTTCGTTGCGAAAATACATTGCGGAGATAAGCAGGAGATCGCGAGAGAGAGAGAGAAAGAGAGAGAGCTCATCTGCCATTTGTGACTATCGCCACGCGGACTAACATTTCTGGTAATACCCTCGAGGATGAATCTCTGCGGGGTAGCGAACTTACGGGAGGCTGGAACCCTACTGGATAAGAGGGAAACGCGATTACTCGGTTAACAGACCGATTAGAAAATCCATCCTCCGATTCGCTGACCGACAGAGAGTCGAAGAACCATCGATCTCGCTTGTCGTTCGATTTATAGTTCAAGGCAGCCCGTCGTTTCGAGGTCTAAAGAGCTCTTTCATACGGAGGCACACGGATCGCGGGCTGCGTACACACGTACGACACACACACATTTCATACTCGCATAAGCGATACGTGAATCGTGATTCGTGTGTCACCGTGTAAGGGTCTCTGCACACCCATCCGGGACGGGCCGGACCGGGATTCAGCTAGTTTACTTTAACACTAAACTTACCACGGTCAAATGACCGGTTTTATGTTTTTCAATTATTGGAATTATAAAAATTCGTTTATGAAAAATAATGAAATAAACTTCCTTGTCCAAGCATCTATTATATTGGAAATTACGGACAATTTGAATAAATCTAGTCTTGCCATTTTTATAAGGTAACATTCGCTGATAGTTTTAATGCTTGGTAGGTTTAGTATTAAGGAGCTGTGGAGCCGCTGAAAATAATATATTTCTTTCTGTGCCATGCACAGGGGGAACGTGAGGAAAGTGTCGCGTGAGGAAAGAATCGGAACCACATCGGATCAGAAATCCCGGAGAGCCCTCCCTATAACCAAAGCTATGTAAAAAAAAAACTCTCCGGGGCCCGTCTCGGATGGGTGTGCAGAGACCCATAGCATCGCGAAAACAGCCCTTTTGGGGTCTCTGCACACCCATCCGGGACGGGCCCCGGAGAGTTTTTTTTTACATAGCTTTGGTATAGGGAGAGCTCTCCGGGATTTCTGATCCGGTGTGGTTCCGATTCTTTTCTCGCGCGACCGAAGGGCCATAATTCTTGCATTTTGGAGCGCGCGTTGACAGTTCTCTCTGTGCATGGCACAAAAAAAAATGTTTTCAGGGGCTCCACAGCTCCTTAAAGTAAATTATCTAAGCTAGCTAGCTAAATCCCGGTCCGGCCAGTCCCGGATGGGTGTGCAGAGACCCTAAAAGGGCTATTTTCGCGATGCTATGCAGAGTCTGCATTTGCCACAAAAATGCGTAGAAGAAACGCAGCAAAGTATTAACACGATCGCGACCAACGGCACATATGTGTGGTGATCACAATTTTCTGTAGCACATGGAGTCATGGTGTCGAATCGGTCACCTCGAAATAGGCGACTTGGATCCGACAGGATTTACGAAGAAGAGGTGCCAACTCCGAAGAACAAACTCGTTTATTTAGATCTAAGCTAGGCTCGGTTATACTTAGTAGATATCGGTAGATCGGTAGTCGAGAAAGCTCTAATTTGGTAGAGTCGCGTAAAGCGTAAGATTTTAGGAAAGTTCAGATGTAGGTGTGGTCTTAGAAAATTGCATATGATTGGTTGTAGGGTGTGTCGGAAAAGTGGTGGAGATGGCGAAAAGCTAGAGTGCGCAGAGTGACAAAAGGCTATAGTTATTAATTGTCGTAGCTAAACGCGGTACAGGGCCTTCGAAACATCTGGCTATCAGCTGTACTTTGAGCGAGTCCTACGCGGTTCAGGGTTTTTATGGTCGCTACGTAGCCAGGTGGTTTACCCGACCTCGGTCGCGCGTTTGTCCTTGAGCACGAAGGGTTTTGCGACGGAACAAAGACAATTAAATTAATTTTGTTGTTAGTTATAATTAGACTGCGGATCTTTATGCAAAATAAAAAATGTTTGCTCAGTTTGCATGACACAGGAGCCAAATAAAAATGGTTTTCTGCTTTTAATCGTCTTATTAAGCTGAAACTGGCACACTGATGTCCTTGCATCGTTTTAATATGACCACTGCTTTAAATTGCGCGTACCCGTTTTTATCATAAATGCATAAAATCCGCAGTCTAGTTATAATTCTAACGCATTGCAACTTTTCTGTAACAATATATTGTTACGAATATGGCAAAATAGGTACTCCCGTTATATCGTCGTTGCCTAAACGACGATATAACAAGGAAAAAGGACAGAGTCGCTTCACGAACGTCGTACCGGTTGGATGTGCAATTCCCTTCCTCTTTTAATAAAGAGATTAATTACCTTTTTATAACGGTCTTTTATTAAGTATGCCTAAATTACGCGGTCGTTCGCGTATCCATATTTTACAAGGATACGTTGCACTTAATAGAATACTGTAACTGTGAAAGCTACTGCTGAAATGAATGCCGGTCGCGAACGTGTTAATGTAAGTATACAACTGTAAACGTGCTATTTTGTTTGTTCAATCTTGAGCCATTCAAATACAGTGATACTGTGCGATACCGAGCAGAAGTTGGGAAGATCCTATAGGGTTAAACAAAGTAAACGCGAAGGTGAATCTACCGGATTCGAAGAGTCGAGGGTGGCAGTGAGCAGAGGATGCTGTTGGGACGGACCAAACGACGCCTAATCAGCCGTAAGCCGAGTGTAAGCAATTCCAGGTTCGTCGAATTTGTGAAAACCGCGCGAACAGCCGTTTGTTGGATTGCGCTAGGTCCAGGTTCTGTCAGACCGATCTATAAAGACAAAGTTCACGATGAAAATGAGGACGCATTCGTTCCCGACGCGTACAGAATGAGAGTCTTCTCCGCAGGAGCTTGGTAAAACTTTGCCGTTGCGCAAAACACTGGACTTCCTATTACTATTTACATACAATCGAATCTATCGCGCATAGATTTCCATACGGTAAGCAAGTAGGTCGTCCAACGTAGCCATACATACCGGGGAATATACTATATAAAATATTAACGCGGCGAACATCTGCCGACTTTCGCCTCGACCTCATGATCGTTGACGCGTCCGCAGTCCGCGTGACACACGCGAACGTCTTTCGTTGACAAAACCCATTTTAACACATTAAATTTCAATCCCAACAACTTACCTTCAACAACGTACTCCAATAATTTTGTTCGACAGAAATACATGAAAGATGATTTTTAAACTCTTATGACGAAACTGAGTAGGTCAAAACTTGAGATTGGAAAAAGATTAAAAGAATTTAAGAATATCTATACATTGCATTCAGTGGATTCAAATTATCAAGAAGAGAAAGATATTTCTACTCCGTTTCTGTCACTTCCAATGCGTGCACACAATTTTCACTTATCCCTTCAACTGCGGGCACTTTTAGCACAGCCGATCGCTCTAAATGAAAAAAAAAATATTTTACTAAAATCAAATCACAATACTGGACAATATAATTCTAATTATTTTATAAATTACAAAAAGTATGAAAAGTAAGAAAGTATCATACAATAAAGCGTAAACATACAAGATGTTATTACAAAAACCTAAACACCCGCCTCTGGCTATAATTTTAGAATGTGGTTTATAAACAACACACGCATTTAAAGGGTTAAGAACATCATAATCTACTACAATCTCGCTATTGGTCATCAGCAACATTAACTCTTTGCGGCACAGGATTTCAGATAATAAAATAGACCCATGTTGCATAGAAATTTTATTGCATTTCAAATGAAACAAAATTGGTATATTTTTATTAATAAAGGTATCGCATAATGTAAAAACATAAAAAAATACTAATAGTTTAATTAAATTTGTTGTTATAGGGTGGGACTCAAACAGTCCACCACCACAAATTTAAGCTTTAGTTTTTATTATAAAGCTCTTCAGTTGCTTATATGGAACTAATTTTTATAAAAATTAACTTACTTCTACCATTTTTCACATAAAACCAGGAAAAAAAGATTGTCGCAATAAATCGCAACAATTGATGAACCTGTATTGGCATGTTGAATGTTGCCAACACAAGTGAATACATTTGTAACATTTGTTGAAGACATTACCAACTGTTTTACGTAAACAAAACGAAATATAAACCTGTGCGCATGCAGCTATTGCAATATTTCGAGGTGGGACTAAAGATGTCCCACCATGCATTACGGTGCATCAAAAATGTGGGACACTTTTAATCCCAGCGCGCCTCAAAGAGTTAAAGAAGTTCTAAAGAGAAAATGAAAGTGATATCCAGGTACCCGGTTATCGAGAGTGTACGGTCTTACACTCGCGGAATGTTGATTTTGATCGAATCTAGACCGCGATTGACCGTGCGTGCTCGACGCCTAATTAAAGTCGTGAGGACTGATTACGAATGGTGATGGATGGGTTAAAACTGACTCGTTGGTGATGAGGTTTACTCAATACACTTTAATTTGGTGTTCGTGATACAAAACGGTGCGTGGTTCTCGAGAGTTCGTGCGATACTTTTGAGAGTTGACGAGGTTCTGACGAAAATTGGTGGAGTCCAAGGTTTCGATGTTGTCTGTGGAAAGATCTTTTTGGGGGTAGGAAAATAGTGGTGGAAAATTACTTAGGAAGGGATGAGGTAAAGAAGCGAGGGAAGGATGTGAACGAAGAAAGAGAGAAACGATTGGAAGACAAGGATGACGAGAGGGTTGGTGATTTTGAGGAAAAACAGATGCGATGGTCGAGTACGTAGGACCGTGAGAGAAAGTGGCCAGGAAACTGCAGATGAGTGTGACGAATTAAATGTTTTTTGAACTTCGGCACGTAGGCACGATTTCACGGATTGTAAAAACGGAAAAGGTTAAATTGTACGGTGAACTATGCGACCGTACAGAGAGGTTTAACGACGGAGAATTCGTAAGTGGACGAGCTCGGGGAGAGTCGAAATTATCTTTGGAACGTAGTATGTAACTAGCCAAAGTCGTGGAGTCGGAGCAAAGGGGTCGACAGGTGGGCACCAAGGTGGCGCTGGAGGCCGGTGTGTACGGGATACGGGGTCGTTTTCGATTGACTTTTCACGAATTATAGCCGGCGCGGCGTGGCGCGGCGCGGCGCTGCGGGGGGAAGAGAAGGAATAGGAGGGGACATAAATATTAATATAATAGCACTGATTGCGCTAGATCGCGGCGGGTGGCGTGCGGCGTGCGGCGAGTCGTGCAGCGCGAGGGAACGACGCGTTGCAAATAACGCGGGCGACGGATAGAGACGGTCGAGGCGAGAAACGAGGGATCGGCGGGGAAGCAAAGCCGGTTGGGGTGGTTCTGGGTTATGTCCGATAGCATAGTGACATATCCGAGAGAAACGAGAGGAACGGCGACGAGAACGAGAGAGCGGATCGCCGCCGCTGTTACACCGTCCCGTCGCTAGAAAGAGAGGACGAAGAAACCGAGCAGGCAGGAAACAGCCGAAATGAAAATCAAAACGGCAACGAGAAGGAGCGAGAGCGTGCGTAGAACCGAATCGAATGCTACTGAAAAGAGTCGGCGAGAGATGGGCAGAGCGAGAGCCAGATCACGAGAGAGCCGAGAGAGAGAGAGAAAGAGAAAGAGAGAGAAAGTGAGAGAGAGAGCGAAATTCGCACAGGGTGCGAACGCGTTCCACCTCGAGCGTCGGGAGGTTTTCCGGGGGCGAGGGTGGCACCACGGGCATTAAATATACACGCTGATTTGTCGTCCGCGGATTGTCACCTCTGATAGCTTTCATTTTGTTGTATATCGGCGGCGGCCGCGTTCGCCCCGCGCAGCGCGCGCTACGCTTTTCGACGTAATTCGGCCCGCTTGATTGACTTTTCAGCTGGCCTTTATGGTGATATTCGTTGCGCGAAACTCGCTACTACCCTCTCTGCCCACCGAGTCGCCCCCGCAGGCCGAACCCCGTCCCGCCCGCCCTCTGCCCTAGACACCTCTACTAGATTTATCGGACAGAGGACGCGTGTCCTACCAGTTTTTCGTTCGGACGCATCCCGTCAATGAAACCGTGACGCCTGCCTGACTTTTCGTCGCGAGACCGACGCCCGACGCCAGATGCCCGCGGCTCTCGTTCCCAACGGCGACGTTACTCGACAAATGCCCGCTCGTTTCATGCTCGCCAACGAATCGCCAACGAATCGCCCCCGAAGACAACCATCCGCGCGTTTCGACCGTCGACCGTCAAACCTCGCCAAAATGTCAGCCAAAGTGTCGCAAACCTCCGCGCGACCAATAAAAAGTTCGCTGAATATTTCTTTTTCTTGTACATCGATGACCAGGAGGCGATTTAAACGATAAATCATTGTACCTGGCCGTTTAGCCAGTTGATGGCTTACGTTTGGCTGATGATGATTTTAGTGGAATGAGCTCGTTGGGTTTTGTCGCGGTTCTCTTAAAGTGAATCTAAAAACTATTCTTGAACAGCTAGGAGGCACATGGTTAAAATGATAACTATTATAATCGGGATCAACGTTACTATTCTATACTGTCAAGATAAAATGCGAAACTCTAAAGACATTAGAAGATTTTATGCTTACTTTCGGCTGATGATGATTTTAGTGGAATGAGCTTGTTGGGTTTTGCCGCGGTTCTCTTAAAGTGAATCTAATAAATTTTCTTGTACAGCTAGGAGGCACATGGTTAAAATGATAACTATTATAATCGGGATCAACGTTACTATCCTACACTGTCAAGATAAAATGCGAAACTCTAAAGACATTAGAAGATTTTAAGCATATTATTAAAATTAAAATTGTCAACCGACGAAATGAATTCTTATTGAACATCTGCTTCTCACAACTGATTTGTACAATTTTTATTCTTCATAAATGTTCGCAACCATAGACAATTATACATATGTTCATACCTCCTTGATGAGACCCCTAGCGGAAGAAGTGGTCGAGATTGAAACGGAAAAGTTCTAGCCGCGCAATGTATCGCACACGTTATATTTTACTATTAATATATTAATATAACGTATTAATATAACGTATTATTTTAATATTGTAGTATTGATAAATATATTCTTTCATTTATATTATTATGTGCTTATGGTTCAGTCTCCTCTATTAACCAACAATAAAGCATTCGAACAATATAGAAAGAGTGAAACAACAAGGATTTTCATGAAGCCATCAAAAGACGTGTTGCGGTGCGTCTCCAAACGATAGAAACAACGTCACAAGAATGAACGTGTATCTTCTAACACAAGGTATGTACCTACTTTCGGAGCGATAAGACGAATAAGTAGAATACAGAATAAAATGAACACGAAACGCGTCGAGATTTTTGAGACCGATCGATCGAGCAACGACGATCGTTTTGCCGTATCCGATCGATTCGCGTTTTTCTGCGGCAAACCTTATCGCGGTCTGTTTACGCGATCCGCGCGGCAGCTCGTGTTTTCTCAACATCGGACCCGCGGCGATTTTGAATAATATACCGCGCGACGCGCATTTGTTTTAAATCGCTGGAATTCCGCCGGTATTGTCCATCGGTGGAAACAACGCTCGTTGGTTCGCCGTTGTATTCCACGCACGACTCGTTGCATCGCGCGCGGAGAATAAACGCTTCTTTCTTCGGTTCCCAGAAATTCGACGCCCGCGAGGCACCCGCGCGGTTAATCGCACCCGCGATTTCCCTCGGATCGACGTAAGGCTGCGGTTATTATACCGAATGCGATTTCCGGTCGCGTGATACACTCGTTGTCTGCGCTTGTGGCAACGCGTTCGGCCAAATGGCTCGATCGTGTTCAGATCAATGGGGGATATACATATGAGCGTTTTAATGCAAAAATTTTGCGAATCAAAACGGTTTACACTTTTTATTCTATTACTTAAAGCAATTTTTACGTGACTGTGTTCTTATCCGAGGAATTGCTAAAAATTCAAGCGTTGTGAAGACGAGTAATAGTTATAAACGTAATATACGTGTGAAGAGAAAATATCCTCTTTAAATGAATCTGAGCGCGCGTTAGATGCCCAGCGCACGCTTCGGATCGTGATTGACAGGTGGCGCATCAGTTGCGACTGGGCATGAAAGTTAGAGAGAGAGAGAGAGAGAGAGAGAGAGGGGGAAGTGGAGCTATAAATTAAGATTAAGAAGAAGTTAGATAAACAACAGAGAGGGGGTGAAAATTAACTTTTATTGCCGTTCCTCTGTTTTTCAGGTAAGTCCATTGTACAAACTTGTAAATAGAATGTAAATAGTATAAATAAAATTCAACTCTGTTTTCCAGTGAAACAATTATTAGTTAATTTCATAACCTGTCCAGGAAGAAATTTATAATCAACATTATATACGTATATACAGGGTGTCCCAAAAATGTTGTACTTCCTTAAAGGGAGTGATTCCTAAGATCATTTCAAGTAACTTTTTTCTTTGCAAAAATGTTCTCCGCGGTTTTGTTAAGGAGTTATTAACCCTTTACGCTCGGAAGTATTTTAACTCCATAACCAAACTTTTTTTTTCGATCAAGAATATTTCCATTCTATATGATTTTGATCATTTTGAAGAAATGAAACTGATATAATACCTCATAGAATACTTAAATGTTTGGTAACTAATTTATTGAATATCAATTTAATAATGTAAACAATATTTTGAATGGTATAGCAATTTTTAGTGGTGCCTCAGAGTCACCACTCGAGCGCTAAGGGTTAAAGAAAAACACGGACCAATCAGAACACCGTTACAACGCACGGGTTCCAGCTCGGCGACAAGTCCGGCTGAGCGTGACGTAACCATTGGCCGAGCCGGAATCCGTCCGCTGTAACACGGTGTTCTGATTGGTCCGTGTTTTTCTGTAATAACTCCTTAACAAAGCCGCGGAGAACATTTTCGCAAACAAAAAAGTTACTTGAAATGATCTCAAGAATCATCCCTTGCAAGGAAGTACTACATTTTTGGGACACCCTGTATAAAAGGAAGAAAATCGTGTACACTGAAAATATTTTAGATTAGAAGGAACGCCTTGGTTTTGAAGCAGAAACAGTTTCGCGTGCTAAGGTTGGATAATGAGGAATCAAGTAAAATTGCTATAAAACACGATAACATTCAAGAATGTTACGTTTGTCTTACAATTATTTTATGCAATCTGTCAATTTCTTTTTATCGGTATTTTTCGTGCGACGAAACGATCATTTCGTTTGGCTCGATGCGATCAAGCTGTTGCATCGTATATATTAATCATTATTTTATAATCTTCATTTTATAAACGATGTGACAATATCGACAAACGATTTAACAAACTGACTGACACGAGGGTCATATATGAATGAAACAATTCCTCGTCTATCTTTAGAAAAGAATTCCGTTTGTTCACAACAATCTTCGTTGATATTCGTACGATCCGAAACAGTTCAAGAAGTAATGCTGTTGGATTATGGGTATAAAATAACGTACACCCTCTTTAAATATAAAATAGAATTTATTCTAAATAATACTTTCGAAGACACGTTCCGAGGCACGTCTTTACTCTACAACGAAATATTCTAGAGTGAAGACCGCTCTGGAAAAAGTAAACGATCGACCGAGAGTCGAGGGTCCCATAACGCGGGCAGCACAGATACAATGTATCAATTATTTGTATAGGCGCTCGAAAGAAGAAGCGATCGAATGCGCCCACTAAATACAGAAGATTATTTTTGCTTCGTGAATAAATTCCAACAAATGCCTTTAATAAGCTTCACGCAGCTTTGATTACGACTAACATCACTTGGATTTTGTGCGATCTTTTTGAGGAACGATTTTTCGGTAATCAACGCGTTAACGAAAGCAATCGACGTCATTGTATCAAAAGTATCATGATATGCACGGATAGGGCAATATTTAACACTTGGATGGCTGGGCCTGGGTCATTTTCGACCTAGCATTGTAATAACATCCCCTAGCTACTCTGCTCCTGACTATGAATTTCAATCGGAGGTTGTGCAATTACGTGCAATGAGAAAGTCAATGGATCTAGATAAAATGCCATTAAAAACATATTTAAAACATTGAACGAACAACTGTTTAAGTGGAGTTCAAGATCGCCATCTGTACAATCATCGAAATCGTCCGCCTTGCAAGTGTTAAGCTGAAACGAATCGTTCCATCTCGAGTCGGAGGCTGACTCACGATTTGCTATGGGTGTCAGTAAATTCTACAACATCTTTGACTCCCATAGGATTCATCTTTGCCACCTTTTTGGCTGATTGCTGCAGCTCGCGGATCATGATTTAACAATTGTGTGTTAACACTAGAAAGACTGAAACTTAGTATATACCTATATTGCCCAAAAGCAGTCAAAATGACTGCATTGTGAAAGAATAACTAATGTGTAAAGAAAGTTTAAAATTAATTTTTAATATTTTTTATATTATTTACAGTTATATAACCAGTTATTAGTAAATATTAAGAAGAAAAAAAATTTACTTTTCCTGGGCATATTGATGACACTTTCATTTTCATCATTGGTGATCGACTCTTCTTCTAATTGAAATTAAAAAGCAGTCAAAATGACTTCCTTGGGCAATCTAGTGTTAAATACACATCGAAGCGATCATTGTGTATCGCATGCGACCGAAAATCGCGTCCAGCGTGATCGCAGCCTGACCGCGACCCTGGACACGGTAGGTGACGCGACGCAACGCCGTCGGAACCGTTCCGTTTCCGGTAATCTCGACAGAGCGAGAACGTATTTCTGTTTCCCCGTGGCAGAGGGTACACGGGGGCATCTTCTCGATACTGTTCGGCATGCTTTCTGATCGTAAAAAGTTTTACCGTCTCATCCGTGTACTTGCAACGTTAAAGCTGCAGTAACCCTTTCGAGCGCGCAATTAGAACAACCGTAAATTTTAATGTTTGCCATTCGAAATGAATAAGAACGGAACGAAGAACTGGAAGAAGAAAGGAAACGGTACGCGCCGGTTGCCACGGAGAAAACGATTTCGAGAAGAATCGAGGCTACGCGACTATGCAACGCGCACCGCGCCGCTAGTGGGAAAACGCAAGCGAGGGTCCGCGTCTTTTCGACGGGATCGAAGGCGAGGAAAATGCGTTCGCGACGGAGCCGACGCCGGAGCAAAAACCGGGGCCAAACGGAGGGGGGACGCGGTTTCTACTCGAGGCGGAAGCAAAGAAGGAACTGCGACAAAAGGGTTCGGGGAGTCTCCCACCCGCGCTAGCGCGCGTTACTTGCATGATTCTTGCTTGCTCGCTTGATAGCCAGCTACCAAGCTAGCTAGCTCGTTCGCTCGCTCGCGGCTACGCGATAACGTTACGCGCCGGTTATTGGAAATAGTCTGGTCGATCTACCCCACAGTGAAATATACACAGCTCGGCGAGCCTACGTCATACCTTGGCGTATGTACATTATTCATAGCCATCGGTGAAAAGGGCGCCAGCCGTATTACGTATGCCACGGGTTATTATGCCCTCTAAATGTTTAATGTGTTTGCCTTCCTTCTCCGTCCACCGATGTGGCTTTATGTTTTACTAACTAAATTACTATTTTTCTTCTATCAGTCTTTCAGTGTTCAACGCTACCTACATCGATTCGCCGGTTCGATCCAAGCCTCTCCAACGTGTCACGTTTCCATTTCTCCGGTCCTGCCATCGCGGTGTCCACTTAGTCACCCCCTCCACCCCCCTCCCCGTCCGCCCCTTGGCCTCTTCAACAATGTGCGTCGTCAAGTTTTACTCGCCGTTTATTCAATATTTCATTGTCGCTCCGCGTTCTGTTTGCTTTCGGTGGACCGCGCACCGCGGCCATCGAAGGAGCTTTCGAGACAAAGAGTCGAATTTCAAGTTATCATTCGCTTCTGCTAATTCCAACGAGTGGGAGCCGTATGCGCGATCTTTTCGAAGGGATCGATACGATTATGCTGTTCCAGCAATAACACTTGCGTTCGTTTCACACATTTTCAGTATTCATGGTGGACCAATTACATGTATTTTGCATAAATCGTCGTCGAGTTCTTAACTTTCAAAGTTTTCGTGCTGCCGGCAGCGTGTATGCGACTCCCCCCCTCCCTCGATTATACTAGCTGCAATGCTTGCGGAACGTTGGGAAAATAATTCCTCCAGGACACGGCTTACACCCGGAAAACCTTTAACACCGACAACTGTATAATCGAAGCTAGTCCGTTCAAGTTCACAAAATTTCTAAGCAACATCATGGAGAATATTAATAAACTTTATGATTTCGGCGCAAGGTTCGATCATATTAAGAACCAGCAAATTTGCAATTAAATTATTCTCGACTTTTCGATCCTAATGTGGATGACTTCCACAAAGGCGTTATTGCGTTTGCTGTGCCCACGGGTAAAATAAAAGAAAAACTATGAACAGAATATTAGGAGTTACGAAGAATGGTAATTTAACCCATGGTGGCAGATAGGTAACTGCCACCATGGGTTAAATTACCATTCTTCGTAACTCCTAATATTCCGTTCATAATTTTTCTTTTTTTTTTGTTTTATTTTACCCGTTGGCACAGCAAACGCAACAGAGCCTCTGTGAAAATGATCCACATTAGGATCTAAACGTCGAGAATTATTTAATTGCAAATTTGCTGGTTTTTAATATGATCTAACCATGCGCCGAAATCATAAAGTTTATTAACCCTTTGCACTCGGAGCTATTTCAACTAAAAAACCAAACATTTCTTCTAACCTAGAATATTTCCATTGTACATAATTTTTTTCATTATATGCGTACGAAACTGATATAGTACCTCATACAATATTTAAATGTCTGGTAATTTATTACATATAAACAAATTTAATCATGTAAACAATATCCTGAACAATGGTGGAACAATTTGTAGTGGCGCCGCAGAGTCGCCATACGAGTGGTAAGGGTTAATATACTTCATTTCGATCGAGAGGAATTCCACCGGTACCATCATGGAGAGTTTGTCTTTTAATTTTAGTTGGACGAGCAAACGCAACCAGGATCTTATCACTGAATGTACCGATCAGGAACAGCACGTAATTGACCATCACCTAGAACATTGTGCTCTGACGCATCGTTTCGAAGTCGATCGACTCGCGAGATCGAGTCGCGTTTCTGCAGAGAATAGAGCGGACTCGACAGACAAATAAATCGCTGGCCCGGCGCGGCGCGTCGCGTCGGCCGCGGTGGCTGGCTGTTTACGAAATTAATATCGCATGGACGTTCCTTGAGAATGCAACGGATACGGAGGATGCGGGGAGAGGATGGACGAGGTCGTTAAAACCGCGGATCCGCTAAAACGCGCAACACCGAAACGCGAAACCCGCCTGAAAGTTTGAAATTTACTGCTCGACATATTGGCTGCGAAAGCACACGAAATTAAGGCTAGTAAAACACTTTCCTGACACCTAGTACGCCTCTCGCGCTGCGCACCGGCTCTCCTACCCTTCGGCAATCCCCGCTGTCGCTCTGTCTTGCTGTCTTTCTGTCTTTCTGTCTCGCTGTCTCGGACAGACCGGACTCGAACAGTTCGTTCTACCAAACGGACGACGATTCGCGCCGATAACTCCTCCTTTGTATTTATCAGCGTTCCGATCCAAACGCAAACATACTTTCCGTTGCTTGGTTCCGACGTGTCTGCCGCGTTTCGCAACAATTACCACTCGGGTAGTCCACTAGCACGTTGTACAGTACCGAATATAGTGATAACGTTTGCTAGAGAAGACGATTTCTTAAGTCATTATTTTCAGAGACAATTTTGTAGAAATTAGAACGAGGGAACAATTTATTTCACCGATCAAAAGATTCTTCACAGTCGAATTAACCCTTTGCGGACGGGAAATATATTTGGCGTACTTATCGACGGTTCGAATGTACAATTTTCCTTGGGAAATTAAATGGTGTACTGAAAGCTACGCATAAGAATTAAATGAAGGAGCAAGTGTTGTGTTTGGTGAAAATTTCTTTCGTGTTTTTTGAGAGTAATAATTTTTTAAAAACTTGTAGCGGCTAACGGTACCGCCAATAAAACATTTGGCGTGAAAATTCTTAGCGAAGTTTGGGACACGTGCGCTAGTAAAGCTATTTGCGAGGAAACTGTCTTTTCATATTTTCGGCCACCTGCCAGTAAAGATTGTGTTTTAGAATTTTCGTTGCGACAGTCTCAATAGCGCCCGCGGGTGTCATAAACTTCGGGTCTCCGAGGGGCCTCGGTACTAGGGCCGCGCGGTCGTTCCGGCCGATGGGCCCGCGAAGCTTCCCGACGCTGGCTCCTGGGAAATCCCGCTAGGGTCTACGCGTAGGCGACGCGTTGTTTCGTTTAAGCCACCTATCGGCTAATTCGGAAAGGGCCTTAGCCGATAAGAAGAAATGATCACTTGTACACCGACTCTCAGACAAGACACTTCGTCTCCTGAGAAGGAAATAAAAAGTCTTGTGTAAAGAACATATAGTGATTTCGCAATCATATATCCCTTCAAACTGATTTTTAGTCACGGAGTAGTAATTTTACTTGGGCGATTGTCTGCAGACACGCGTCCGCAAAGAGTTAAAGCGGATGTGCCACTAGTTTTTATTAACTAGAGATCAGTGATTCAATTCACAACAGAGTATTTTTAGTTTAATGACGGTTTATTTTAGATACTTTTGCTTGTATTTCACAAATTGGTTGATGCTAGGAACGCATTAAGATCTGCAGTCTGTCTGCAAAAAGAATCTAGTTCTCCGTCGCTCGATGGAGAACGCATTTTCTCCTTTTCTTACGACTAGTTTGATTTCTGTCGAACTTCTTCTGCTTCGTTGCATTCAGATCAGGCAAACGTAGAAATTGCCCTGCGGGGCACTGAACCAGCTCCGTGGAAATCGAGAGCAACTAAACTACGCCCATCCAGACCACTCGGAACTGCGAGATAAATAGTGTTCTGTCTCTTTTTATAGTATCGTTAGTCCCGAAGCATTGTTCCATGAGCATAACTGGACTGGATTGGAGAATTCCTTGTTCGCCTACCAACCACATATTCTTTGTGAATTACGAGTATATCGTTTAACATAAAAATTACAGCTCGTGGTTAACGACCAATGTTCCATCGAGAATCGCCAATAATATGGATAGTGGTCAAACGACAATCGCGTGCAGTTGCTTTCTCGATCGAAACGTTGCAACGCTTTTCATGCATATCCGAAAGAAACGTCGCAACTCCTCGAAAGTTATTTCTACAGAGGACTTTCTTTTCTGTACAAATTACAATTGCACGTTGCACAATAAAACCGTGATCGCACGAACGTCGAGATAACGACCGAGTAATTTTTCTCGGCTGCAGACGAAAATCAACGTTTACGCGGCCGTGATCCAAATTCCCGTAGAGTAATGTAAAAGCGACGGTGACATTTGTTTAAATTACGTGCAGCAAGAGACGCCAGGCTGGTGACGATTCTCGAACTTAATGCGCTTAAACCTGTACTAATTCTCACAATGTTTTACTTCTTGTACTTATAAGAACAATTTACAAAAATATACGATGACACATAATTGAAGTGGCTTAATTCGAGAAATTGAAACTGACAAGTTAAGAATTGCTGCAGTGTTATCATTAATGTCCAAAAATGGACGAGTACACTTTCAAACAGTGAAAAATTTAAAAGCATTTAAAAAGATTGATACATTTCTGGCGACTTAATAAGATCGCTAAAGAGAGAAATGTACCTATTTGGTTCTTACAACTTGCAATGAATGCAAACAATTTTTATTTTATACGAAGACCTGCAGTCTAATTATCATGAATATTTTCTCAATCCTTTTGGGCTATATAAATCATAATGAGCCGTAGTCTACTCAATATATTACAATGAAATTTGATTTGATTTGAAATTTGATCATTTAATGTGTAAATCGGTAGTCTTTGGAACAGATGATTTTCTTCCCGCGATCTGCGTACAAGAATAAATTCCCCATTTCAGAAAAGAAATTTCTGCGAGATGAAAATTCTTAACTACAAGTAATAGCTTCTAATATATTTGACCAAACGTGTTTTGCATCCCCAACTTCAAGGGCTGTTACCACCCCTGAAAGCGAACGACTGCAGAATTAAACAAATGTGTGTCCAGTGTATTTGCGTGCACTGTGTTTCCATGCTAAAAGCACACTAAAATCGTCGCTCGTGCAACGTCCCTTGTAAACAAGGAAACGCGAGTGCGTTTAACGCGGAAAGGTCTAGTAACTTGGTTAAATCTTCATCGGCGTGTTTGACGCAGCGGCGCGGTTCTTTGAATGGATTTAAAACGGGACCGGGTGAGCGTGGCACTCCTTTATTCGCGTTTCTAACACCGGTACGTATCGCAGGCCATTCCAATGTCCACGCTTTTAACACGAAACTATTTAGCACCGGGACCGACCGACACGGCGCAGCGCGGCGCGTGTCCGTGGAAATAACGGTGCAATCGAAATTTTTTACCGCAACAATATTTGCATTTTTAAGGATAAATTTGGAATGCTGCGCTGGACGAGCGTTGATTCGAGCGGCGCTGGATATATCGTTCGCCCTGCTGTATCGCGCGTATCGTATATCCCCGATTGAACTTTCCCAGTTTTCCCATTCACGAAACTTGCCGATCAGACTTGCCGATTGGTTTGGTCGCTCGTGTTTCCATAAAAAATGCATTGTAATCGCCGTGCAGCGAAGTACATCGATGCGAGATCGCTCCCGTCATCTGTAGGATGCGAAACTGATGCACAGAAGTGCAACTCGGTGGATAATGCAGAAAGCACCGAACATGTTTCGTCGATCGTTGATAAATATAGCGGGAAACCGAGTCGGGGATTACCGACTCGGATTTTACAACTGATTGCAGCGTCCCCTCTTCACGAACAAATTATTTTTCAATTGATATAATTGTTTTGTACCATGTCTACAACGTGATGTTATTGCTTTAGATGTTCGTTTGGTAATTGGAGTTTTACTACTCATTTTTATTAAAAAAATATTTGGTAGAATAGCCAGAGGAGTGCTTGTTCGCATTGATGACCAAGAGTATTGTTATGGTCATTAAACAGCTAGAAATAATAGATTTATTGATTATTGCCGATCGCGATCCGGCAAAACCTATGAGGCACGAAGACTCACGACTTTCAATTGTACTTTGCGTTGCGCTTCACTGTGCATATAAGCGTGGTAAGACTCCCCAGAAAGTCACTTGAGCCAGGTCCTCCGGTAGGAGTGGATACACTCAGGGACCGGGGTGCTACCCTGGACTACCCTCGGCTACCTTAGCCCATCGTGGACCTTCTTGAGTTACCTTGGCTCATCGTGGCCCACCTTGGGCTACCATGGGCTACCATGGGCTACCATGGGCTACCATGGGCTACCATGGGCTACCATGGGCTACCATGGGCTACCATGGGCTACTATACGGGCTCCACCCAATGATGGGAATGTTGGCACTTTTCACGCGCATGCGCGAGTTTCGGCAGCACCGAAGCTACGTCCGAAGTTTGTGGGGTACTATTGGGGCGAAAGTAATGGGTTTGTTATTATATATTTTGTTTAAAGTTATTTTAGTACACTTCCCTTCCTTATTCCCAAGATGATGAAGAAGAATAAGTTATATTATATTGTACATAGATACATAAATATTATATATTCATATTTTATATATTCTGTGTACGTATGTATATATTACATTTATATATATATATATATATATATATATATATATATATACGTACACATGTTGTACATTCATTTTTCAAAATCAAATCATATTAAATTTGGCGAAATTAGCGGGGCGACCAAGGTACCTGATTTTCGTGCTTGACTGAGGCCAAAATCGTCGCGCATGCGCGTGAAAAGCGCCAACATTCCCCCATCACTGGCTCCACCCATAGGACTTCGAGTGTGTGCGAAATGAGAAAAGAAATCGCTTGCACGGCTTCATTGCAAGCATCGATAATTCTCGTATGAAACTATTGTGGCAACGTTGATATTGCCAACATGACAACGCTGTAAAATCTGGGACACACTTCTCGCGTTGCAGTCCTAAGTAGTTCGCTAGCTGACCGTCCTATTTAGGTAGAGTTCGCTACTATATCAGAGCATTTTTCTACAGTCGGTAAATCAGAACCGTATACAGAAAAACGCATTGTTTGCAATGCCTGTAAATATTTAAAGTTTACGAAAAAGTTCGAAAATAACAAACAATCGGAGAAATAAAACAGGAAGCATAAAATAGGAACATAAAATCAACAAACTTACCACAACGACGAATGAAAAATAAACGAGGGTAACGGGGGTAACTGCAACAAACGAAAAAGTACATTTCAAACAGACATTCTCTCTTCGAATGAAAACGAAACGTCGATGTGAGTTGTATAGCTTTTATTGACAACACATTCTCCGCTCGACTTATCGTTAGTGACTTACAACAGTTGATATTCGTTGTTCGATTTACAATCTGTTCTCTATAAGTAAAGTACATGCAGCGCGAACGTATCGCAACTAAATTGTATTGCTCACGCTCAAACGGTTTCGCGCCATAAGTTCAACCCCAGCCTCACTAACGATGACAATAATCACCGAACGTTAAACGCTCGCTGTCTATTGTGATTCGCCAAAATTTTGTAATCATTAACTCTTAAAATGCGCCATAAATTAACCCCTTGCGAACGAGATTTTTCAAAACATTAAACCATCCCCCACAAAGAACTAAGTCATATATCAAAGTGTCAAATATAGTGGATCAATATACTTAAATAATTATGATTTGGCGGAACTTGTCAATTCGTTTAAAAATTCAGTAATTCGTATAACATCGATGCTACAATCGAATCGTAACAAAAAAGTTATCCCTTAATCGACGACTGGACCCAGCTTACCAAAGATTTCATCTCAATTTTTCACAATTGACTTAAATTCTAATTTATTTTTATCGAGTATAATAACGAGATCCATGCTTTTGGAAGATATATCTAGTAAAAATCGTAAATAAGAATTTCAATGGACTGACGTCCGAAAGTAAATAGAAATAGCTAACCCTTAATTACAATTAACCACGGCCACGAAGAAATTAAGAATTTAGTCGACTGTCGTCGAATTCGGAATAAAAGATCAAGTTTGCACGGAACTCACGCGGTACACAACCACTTGTGGATCGGAGACACGAGAGATACGCGTGTGCCGATGTTGGTGATCGAGATTATTTATCGCGCGACCGAGATCACACGAATGCTCGATCTTTCCTCGCTAGCACGCGTGTCGTTTACGGAAAACTAATCTGTAGGCGTACAAAGTGAACGGTCCACGGAGGCGACGAGTTTTCGTCGAAATTTCGACGGAAGGCTGCGCGTGTATGCGTGTGTCAACGCCATGTCAAATTTCGACTGGCGTTGCTCGGCAAAAGTAGAAAGAAGTCGATGATCTTACCGGGACTGAACAAACGGAAAATCACGGGTTCCTCGTAACGATCACCAGCGAAAATTTCACACGGGAAAACAACACAAAATTCACAAAACATTCGGAACCTAGCGGCGAGACGTTTCCCGCAGACAACTGCATGTATACACAGCCGATGGTGCTGCCGCGCAACAGCTACGGCGCAAACATAACACACGGTCCGGACCGCGCGCAATTTCAAATTTTTGATTCGCTGGATATTTCGATACAGCGAATGGGGTTGGAGAATTCAGACTTGTCGGTTTACAAATAAAATCGCTATTGATATCGAACAATGTATTACAAAAGTGCAGCTAAGTATAGAGTTGATTCCGTATATTTATTTACGGAAAAATATAAAATTGATATACATTGCTAACGTTTTGCCTACCGGAATTTCAGTAATATATTGCTCGATAGCAATAGTGAATTTATTCGTAAACCGACAAGTTAGTTACCTTGTGTAATTTAACTTGTAAGATAGAAAAATATAAGGGGAAAGAGAAGGGTATGCCAGACGAAAATGTTGCAAAATGCTTGAGCATGAGAAAGTTGAAGAGTTCATTTTTCTGCCCTCTTCTCCGCGTTCACCCCTCCTGCGAGAGTATAGATTAACAGAGGGTTGGCAAGAGGGAGAGACAGAAAAGAAGGTGTGAACAAAGAGCTCGTGGAAATATTGCAGATTCGGCGATTCGAAGAGGCGACGTGGAGCGCGTGAACGCGAGGGCAGAAAACCATAGAAAACGAAAAGTATGGATCGAAATAAATAGACCGAGGTGCAGTATCGAATAAAGGGAAGCACGTCGACAGGGGTAGCGATGTCGGAGTGGTGGGGAGTGTGGAGGAGAGAGGTGGTGATAGAATGACACCTAGACGGTGGTGGAAGCAGTGGCGCCTTTAAAGATGGCTTCCGCGGGCAGCGCGGCGTGTCGCGAGCAAACGGGAAAATCGTGGGAAATCCTGGACGGTTTGGCGAGTATCGGTTGAGCAGGGTGCACTGGCTGGTTCGTGGACGGTTTGGTAAACGGGTTCGCGAGGGTGTGTGTTGTGCCAGTCCGTTTTACTCCCTAAAATGGCGGTGGCTCGAGAATCTTCGGCCGATTGAAGAGGGGAATACAGGAGTCGTCGCGTCGCGTCGCATCGGTCGACGTGATGCGGAGAGAGCAGACGAATCTAGCTGCGCTCGTCATACTACCCCGTGTCGAGTGACAGCCGCGCTTACGTAACGGATTATTCTCGCTATGATAACGATATTCCAGCCGCGGATGCGAAACAAGAAACTATTTTACCGGGTTATTCGCGGCGCTGGCCAGCAGCAATCCGCTCGAAATAAGCATCGCGACTGACCTGAATTTCCACTGTCTCTCGTCCCGATATCGCGGGCTACACTTACGCTTTGTCGTTCTCGTCTTGCTTCTTTTCGCTGAACACCGAGAGCTGCCGGTAAACCGAGTCGTCGGCCCTTTTCGAGCTGGAATGAAATTATGACAGCGGCACTCGTCATGGAAAACGTGAATTGGGATCCCGGTGAGTAATCTTTGTCATCCGTTCTTCTCTCTCTCTCTCTCTCTCGCTCTCTCTCCCTCTTTCTTTCTCTTTCTCGTCTACCCTACCGGACCAGACTCTGTGCAGCGTTTTATCGGGCCTCCGTCATTTGTTTTCGTCGACGTCTATCGGCGACAGTGGTGCGTGCGAACGTCAGGAATGTAAAAATAGCGATGCCTCGTGGTGCGTCGGGAAGGCGTGGATTTTTACCGGTAACAATTATCGCGTTCGGTATCGCTCGGTACGGTTCGCTTCCGATTGGTTCTGTTCGAATCGGTTCGGATCGGATTGGTTAGACTCGATTGAACGCTATAACTACATATTCACACGGTATATACACCGGGTTAGACAGGTGCCGACTTCTATTTCTGTCTACTGCCGATCCTAACTTTTACCTGTTATTAACCCATTTGCATCGTGAAGCAAGAACACGAAATAATGCTAGTGTCACCAATTTTGTTTTTCATTGTATTTAACACTTTGATCGCCATGTTACCCATATCTGGCTGACGGAATTATTTATGCAGAATTGAAAATTCATTTTTACATTGGTAGACTGAGAGTAAAAAATTTCCTGATGATCTGAGGAATAGAAAGGGTTTGAAAATGTAATTAATATCATAAAACTAAACTTCTTAGTTTTTGTTTCGTTAAATATATTGCTTTGATTTGTTGTAAGTTTTATGATTGTCGAGTGGGCGATCAACGTGTTAAGCAGAACAATTTGAAAAAGTACAAAGAACGCTTCATACTTTACTAATTTGTACATACTTATTATTGATAATAACTACAGCAATGTAGACGAATTGTTTGTATAAATAACAGTCCGTCCCGACTCACAAAGACATCCAAAAGGACAATGTCTGTTACAAAAATATCGGCTATATTAAATTAGGGTATAATTAACACTAAACCTACCACGGTCAATATGACCGGTTTTCTATTTTACAATTATTGAAAGTAGAAAAACGATTTCATAGGAAATGACTGAATTGACATTTTTAATTAAGCACATATTGTAATGGAAACGGTACAAAGTTTAAATAAATTCAATCTTCTCACTTCTTTATGGTGTTTTTAATTATTTATATGTTTTGTGCTTGGTAGGTTTAATATTCAATTCTGAAAGCAATCTAGTTTTCAACTTGCGTGCAAAGTATACGGACTGTACATATTAAATTAATTGGTACATTTCAGAAAAAATTGGGTCCGGAGCGCAATAAACTTAATAATTGCTACTCTATATATTGAAATATTCTCACTGTTATTGGCACTCCAGCTCATTCAATATTTTTTCGATGACTCCGGCAGTAGTTATTTAGGACACGGTTCAATATTATTGTTTTCCGTTAGAATTTATATAGATGCCTATTATTTTTACGCCAATATTACACGATACTAATAGGGGTGGTTTTTTGCGTCAACACCAACGAAATAGGGGTGGTTTTTTGCGAGCGGCGTGTACCGCGCTCGTGTTTGTACGTGCATACGAAATTCACCATTTTTTTGGTCAACATCATGATGTGAAATCACAACGATGAAGCCTGACGAAGAATTGAAAATATTTTTACGGGTTCAGCCTGCTGACCCGGTTCACCGGTGAATTTAAAATGTTTAGAAATGTTTTACATTTTTGTTGGTCAGATGTTAGCATATTTTCGCAATCTCCGTTCATTTATTTTACTTTTACCGTTTGGGAGTTCGGAATAGCATCAGATTTCGCGTTAGAATAATTTTCATTTGCGTGTTCGTTGTTCCGATTATTCTTGGATCTTATTGCGGTATCTCGTCGTAATAGTTAGGAGGTTTACGTTCACTGCGGCAATAGAATCCTCGTTGGATCGATTTGATTCGGCTCGAATCGCGTCCGCATAGGTGTTTATAATCTACAGATCATCCGGTAAATGGGTTGAACGACGGGGGTTGTGTGAACACGCGTGAACGAAAACGCGGAGCGCTCTCGGCGGCCTCGCCGCGTCACTGAGGAAAACACTCGGCTGGCAGAAGCTTTCGTTCGTCACGATCTGTTTCTTTTTTGGTAACGGAAAAGAGGAAGGAGAGAAGCTCGGCTCCGAGCGGTTGCAGGAAATTAATTTATCGATCAGGAGGTAAATGTGTCGTGCACCGGACGTTTCCGAGCCTCTGCCTCGAACAACGCTGCCCGACTCCGATAACAAAACCCCTCTGCCCGATATAATTCCAATAACGAACGAACCAACCAACGAACAAACACGCAAGCACCAACGTCTTTCATGGTGATTTCGTTGTCTCGTTTTCCAGCGTTGTCCAGGCTCCTGAATTCTCTTCAGGAGAACAAAAACGAGATACCGAGCTGCACGGACGAGGAGTTCGGCTTCCTCAGCGATCTGCTGCAATCCAAGGAACTGAATGCGTTGGTCAACGTCCACAATAAAATTGTTAACAATGTCAAGAACGACAAGTTCTTCCCGGTTCTATCGAACTCCATGGACATCGACATCGAGGTTTTGGACCTGCTGTCCACCAAAACGCACATCTCGAAAGACTGCAAGGAGCTGTTCCACCTACTCCAGAAGCCGCACATACAGGTACACCATCAACCACGTCGACGAGCTTTTTCAAACGTGTTTCGGTAGCGTTATCTTCGTGTTCTGGGGTCGTTGCAGGTTTATAGCCATAGAAATCGCTACAGAATTTTATTAGAATTCAGAATTCAGAATCGTCGCTAGACTGCGGATTTTAAGCGTTAATGATAAAATTCATGAGTCGAAACACTAAATTATGAAGACGTTAGAAAAAATTGAGATTATCGTGACGTTCTCCGGAATTTATTAAAATTATTGAAAAAAGAAATACATTTGAATTCAACCTCTGTTTCTTATAGTTGATATGTACAATTTTGATTGTTATCTATAAAATCCGCAGTCTACTTATCGCTCTTCGTATGTGTACATTTCTTAGCTGTACATTCCAAGCTAGGCCCTCTTTCTAGAAGGCACCCTCTTCTTCTCCACTCCGCAACCAGATCCTTTAGAAACGTGTCCCCATTTCCAAAGTAACCGTGGTATAGTGTTGTTTGACATTTTTAAGGTCGATGTTGTCGAATTTCGAGCGAAATATAGTCTTTGTTCGGGACGACTACGTGATGCAGGAAATCCTGACTGAAAAAGGGGTGCAAAGATAAGAGAGCCGTTTGTCGCAGGGTCTTTTGTGCACGGCCTGGTTAAGAGCATTTGAATCTTGCTGTTTCTAGTACGGACCTCATTCCCAAAACTCACCCTCCCACAATAGATGCTTCAGGAACGCGTTCTTATTTGAAAGTAACGCGGAGTTGTTTGACGTTGTTGAGGTCGATGAAGTTGGCGCGAAAGTTGTCGAGTTTTGTGGTGAAAAAAAAATAGTCGTGTTGCGAGAAAGCTGACTGGAAGGGTGTGCAACGATAAGAAGCCCGTTTGTCGCAGGGTCTTTTGTGCGCGCATGACGCGGTCGCCCAGAAAGACTACTACCCCCGTTTGCCGGAGATCCCTCTGGAGGTGGACGAGGACGAGGAAACGGTGAAGATCGTGCAGTTGGTCAAGTCGAACGAGCCCTTGGTACGTTACAGATAGGCATTACACGTCCGGTGTTTACTTTTGTTAGAGTGTCTTTGAGGTTTTTCCGCTCGATTAACACGGTAAAAAGACAAAGCTTGATATATCACGATCGAGAGAGAAAGAGCATTAATAACAGAATAGAGAACTGTACTAACGAACGATATACATACATGATAGTGTCGCAGAGCGGAACTCTTCAAACAGTTCACTCGAACCGGTGAAATTCCTCTCGATCGAAAATGAAGTATGTTAATAAAATTTATGATTTCGGCGCAAGGTTCGATCACATTAAGAAGCAGCAAATTTGCAATTCAATTATTCTCGACGTTTCGATCCTAATGTGGATCACTTCCACAGAGGCGTTATTGCGTTTGCTTTGCCAACTGGTAAAATAAAACAAAAAAAAAAAGAAAAATTATGAACAGAATATTAAGAGTTACGAAGAATGGTAATTTAACCCATGGTGGCAGATAGGTAACTGCCACCATAGGTAACTCAGTTACCTATCTTCCACCATGGGTTAAATTACCATTCTTCGTAACTTCTAATATTCTGTTCATAATTTTTCTTTTTTTTTTGTTTTATTTTACCCGTTGGTACAGCAAACGTAACAACGCCTCTGTGGAAGTGATCCACATTAGGATCGAAACGTCGAGAATAATTTAATTGCAAATTTGTTGCTTCTTAATATGATCGAACCTTGCGCCGAAATCATAAAGTTTATTAATATAGTTCACCCGGACATTTGCTTTTCTATCGATACCAGAGAAAAACACGTCGATTCCTGTTATGAACAGGAAGTGAGATGATCGGATGAACCGTTCGAAACGTTCCGCTTTGCGTAACCGTAACCGTAATCGTAAACTTGCAACAGCGTAAAATCACGTCGATTTTGCATGGGAGTTGATCCTGATTAATCCCTTGTACCGACGTAGACGCGCCGTGGCCCCGTAACACAGTATCTCGTAGTATCGAATACGTATCCTAAAGTATCGTGCGAGCGATGCTCAGAAGCACTTCTCAAGTAATCACGTGTTTCTTTCATCGTCAAACTTGCTTCGAAGTGTGGCACCGGCGTTGAACCGATCGTGGTAAGTCGCCTTCAAGCCGAAACATCTACACAGGCCTGTAACACGTTTCACGCGTATCCACATCGATTTTCTCGCAGTAAACGATTCTTTTGTAGTGTCATCTCCTCATTTTTCTATTCTGTTCGTTTCGATTTTTCGTTTCCGGTTCGATCGGCCGTCCAATCTATACAATCATGAACACACATACAAAATTTACACGAACACACACACACACACGCGCGCTCTATACTGGAATGAGAATAGAGCGTGATCGTACCGCGCTGTAAATAGAGTAACGCTGTTGTATCCCCTGTCACTCTAATTTAGCCATTTCGCTTCCATCTTAATTTCATACAACCTGCGTCCAGCCATAGTCCCCGTTAGTTTGTGTTGTTCTGTTTGTGATTTTTGCTTGTAAATAAAATGATTTCTCCACCGTAACTAGATTGGTATCCTGTGTTATTGTCCCGCATGTCCTCGTGCGAGTATCAAAGATCTCTCGAGATGAACTTAGATCTGCATACGTCCATGCCAAATCCCATTTGAATCGAGTATAATCAATAAACTGCGGATTCTTCATCAATTACAAGACACAGGAACAACATAGACATTTATTTCTTTTTTCCAGTCATTTTAATTATTTGAAAGTAGTACAGTACGATTTTTAAACTTTTCAAATCTTTTCACAGTTTTGTATTTCGTCTAGTCACTTTCACCGTAAATGCATAAAATCTTCTAACACTGAGTAAATGGGTTCGAGTTTTCGAAAAGCGCAATCCGAGTGCAAAGCGTTGAGAATACCGAGGTTCGTTGTTTTGTCTCTCGAGGGATTTTCAGCAACGAACAGTGTTTGTATCCGCCACATTGGACGCGGCCAGCTTCCAGCGACTTCGATCGAGAGAGCGCGCGCCCCCGATTGCGATTCTGTTTGTTTCGTTCTGCGTTTGGTTTCGTTTCGTTGCAATTTCATTTCTCATGAGAAACGGAGGTGCTCACCAGAGCATCAGCCCGCGCGTGTGTCTCGCAACGTAATCAAAATACTAGCTTGCAAATTGACGATAGGGGGCGACCATAAAAACGTGCGAAATCACCGGCAAGATCGTGATAGCGCGAATAATGCACGGCGGTGCGGCCGATAGATCCGGCCTCATTCACGTCGGGGACGAGGTTTGCGAGGTCAACGGCATCAGCGTCGAAGGGAAGACTCCAAACTGTGTTCTCAAAATACTGGTAGGTGTACACAGTCCCTCTCACTCGAAATGATTTTTTTTAATCTATCTACCACACCCCTGGACAGACAGACATTTTTTCGATCCTCTTAACATTTTTTAGAATATTTCCTGTCAGTAATACCAATGCAGTTTTGTAAAATTGATCTTACCATCTTTTTGTTCGGGGTGTGTAATGTACGCTCGAGTCGTAAAGTGTAAATAAATGGGAGGGGAAAGCAGTCCCTTTCACTCGAAATGATTTTTTTTAATCTGTCTACCACACCCCTGGACAGACAGACATTTTTCGATCCTCTTAACATTTTTTAGAATATTTCCTGTCAGTAATACCAATGCAAGTTTGCAAAATTGATCGCACCACCTTTTTGTTCGGGGTGTGTAATGGACACTCGAGTCGTAAATTGTAAATAAATTGGGAGGGGAAAGCAGTCCCTTTCACTCGAAATGATTTTTTTTTATCTGTCTACCACACCGATGGACAGACAGACATTTTTCGATCCTCTTAACATTTTCGAGAATATTTCCTGTCAATAAAACCAATGAAATTTTGCAAAATTGATCTCACCATCTTTTTGTTCGGGGTGTGTAATGGACACTCGAGTTGTAAATTGTAAATAAATGGGAGGGGAAAGCAGTCCCTTTCACTCGAAATGATTTTTTTTAATCTCTCTACCACACCCCTGGGCAGAAAGACATTTTTCGATCCTCTTAACATTTTTTAGAATATTTCCTATCAGTAATACCAATGCAAGTTTGCAAAATTGATCTCACCATCTTTTTGTTCAGGGTGTGTAATGTACGCTCGAGTCGTAAATTGCAAATAAATGGGAGGGGAAAGCAGGATTGCGGGGATAAAATTCGCGTGTCTCTTTCAGCAAAATTCAGAAGGTACGATCACGTTTAAAATAGTCCCGGCGGACAGCAAAGGAGGCATTCGGGAGAGTAAGGTACGTTGATGTTCTGTCGTAAAGCTCGTCGAACGTGGCTCGCATAATTTATCAAACAGTATTTAAAACAGACTAAAGTAATATGGCTCTCGGAAGCTATTCTGTTTCAAAGAGTGTTTGATAAATTTTGCGAGTCGCTTGGATTCGACGAGGTTCGAAACTTGGAACGACATGGAAACGAATGATTCTGGTTGCGGGATAGGTTCGTGTCCGAGCACATTTTTCGTACAAGGCGTCGGCCGATCCGTACATACCTTGCAAAGAGGCTGGACTCGACTTTACCAAGGGTGACGTTCTTCACATCGTCAGCCAGGATGACGCTTATTGGTACGACTCCAATCGCTCGACTCGTTGTTTTACGCACACGACGCGGCATATTGCACTGGGAATCACGTTCCAATTGCATTCGTTTCGAAATAGGTGGCAGGCGAGACGCGAGGGTGATCGAAATATGAGAGCTGGCTTGATCCCCAGTAGAGCTCTTCAGGAGAGACGAATTATCCTCGAGAGGCAACAGAAGGAGAAAACCGATGACGACAATATAAGTAAGTCGTTCCGTTTCACGCTCGAACGGAACAAAGTACGTAAAACGATCCTACCAGCGTTTCCTAAACGCGGAAACGCGTTCCAATCACCATAGAAAAAGACCTTTTATCTTCTGCAGATTTTTCACTCCAAATTCACCCACACACAGACCAAATTCACATTTTTACAATTCAAATTGACTTTGCTCTTGTCTCAAGAATGAAATAACACAGTGCCATTTTGTCGCGATTTTATTCAAAGTAATCGGTTACGCGAATCCTACTGACTTGCATTCGAAAGATAACCATTTTACGGTTACCTTGAGTATTTTTTGCAAATTTCTTAAGAGATTGCGGTAGAAATTCCAAAATAATCTCGGGAAACCGTGATTGGTTTTACCACGATATGTAGCCTCCAATAACGAACTCTATTAAACAATTTTCATTGAATCTTTCGAATCGTGAACATTTGGTGTTTCTAGATTAATATAATGATTATATACATACAGGGTGAGTCACCTAACGTTTGCACCTCAAACATCTTTGTTGTTTCTAAAGATACGTAAAATATGGTAAGGACAATATTGAATGGTACAATAGGGCTGACACGATGCCAAAAACAAAATTTGGTTTTTGTCATTTTTTTACAGATATCAAGGTCACCTTGACTTTTTTAAATGGAACCACCCTTTTTAAAACACCTAAAACGATAGTCCCTTTCATTACGAATTTAGTGACTATAATTACTCAAGGTCATTCAAGGTCACGGACAGAGTTCAACATTCCTTCAAAGCTCGTTTACAGGCATGTATCGATGTTAAATCTTATACGTTACCTCTGTCCGCGACCTTGAATAACCTTGAGTAATTATAGTCACTGAATTCGTAATGGAAGGGACTATCATTGTAGGTGTTTAAAAAAGGATGGTTCCATTTAAAAGAAGTCAAGGTGACCTTGATATCTCTAAAAAAATGACATAAAAGCAAAATTTTTTTTCTGCCATTCAACTTTGTCCTTACCATATTTTATGTATCTTTAGAAACAACAAAGATATTTGAGGTGCAAACGTTAGGTGACTCACCCTGTATATGTATATGTACATTCATGAAATTACCATGAACAGCGACATAGAAGAATCATTATGGACGAATCTACGTACATGTGAAATAAATATTTCTTGTTCCATGTTATACACGCAATAAAATGTTGAATTTAGTAACACTAAGTTTTATTCAATTACAGTAATTTAAGAAAACAAATTTGTAGGAACACTTGATCTGCAAACGGGTGAATACGATCTGCAAAAAGGTGAACTAGAAATTCAAAAACCCGTATGGCTCGATAGAAGAACGTTTGGGAAACATTGGTACGAGACGATCGGAGCGATATCTTGTTCTTTGTCGTTTCTATTTAAATATGGATTTGTAGTTTTAGTGGAGTTTTGTTCTTCCGATGGCATGCGTAACACGCGCGTTCAGCTAACATTAATGTTCTAACGTTAATGCTGACTAAAGAGCGTCGAGAATCGCTACTAGATAGACGATCCTATCTCGGAGCTGTTCCAGGCTGCTGTTCTTAACGGATGTTGGCCTGACGACCTAACCGTCGGTTAGGCTTGTGTTCTGTTCCAGTGCCTTTGCCTTCATTGTGCCCCCGTCCCAGTACCTCTTTGCACGCCTCGCCCACAAAGTGCAACTTGCAGGGAGTAAAAACTAAAAAAATCATGTATGACGCTGCAGAGAACGACGATTTCGACCGGGAAGAAATACCGACCTACGAAGAGGTCGCGAAGCTCTACCCGAGGCCAGGTCTATACCGGCCGGTGGTTCTGATCGGGCCACCGGGAGTTGGCAGGAACGAGCTCAAGAGGCGACTCATGGCCGCCGATCCCGATAAGTACAAGACGCCCGTGCCTTGTAAGTTCGGGTCACCCGTAATCCCCTCTCCCGTCTGCGACCACCCGTGATGCTTCGCACTCTTCCATGATCTCGCGCCTCCATCGTTCATTCGAACCGCGACGCTAACAGGCAATGGGATCCAATTCTCAATATCCGAGCTTCCGTTCATCAGTTCAAAAGCTGCAGTTTTCAAAGTTTCAATCGGTGTGCTTGACATTTGTACAGGGTGTTTGGCAACGGTGCGGAGAACATTGAAGAGACAATCCTTCGAGACTTCAGCTTCCGTTTCAATTTATTACCGATCGAAGGTCTCTCTGTGATCTGCGAAAGACACAAGAGACACAAAGACTTTGGAGTTTTTCCCGCGTGTGCCCACCGAACACCCTGTACATTTCACGCAAGTCGATTTCAAGGAACAAGTACCTGCAGGTTAGCTACCATCGTCTCTACTTGGCACACATTTTATCCCATCTCTAACACCAACGCCATACTCCTACGATTTCCCGGATCCCCCACGTCACACGGTGACGCTCGCACGTGTTTCTCTTCAGATACCTCGAGACCACCGAGACCGGGCGAGATCAACGGCAAAGAGTATCATTTCGTGAGCCGTGAAAAGATGGAGGAGGAGATCGACGCCAGCAAGTTCATAGAGTACGGCGAGTACAAGGGCAATCTGTACGGCACCAGTTCCGAGAGCGTCAGCTCCCTGATAAACGCCGGCTACGTGTGCCTCTTGAACCCGCACTATCAGGCATTGAAGATGCTCCGGACACCGCAAACGAAACCGTACGTGATATACGTTAAACCGCCGAGGTTCGAAATACTGAAAGAGACGAGGAGCGACGCCAGAGCTAGGTCGACCTTCGACGAGAGCAACTCCCGTGGCTTCACGGTAAATATCGTTTCAGTGGTGGCAGGCGTGGGCAACAGGTGCTCTTTGCCCTAGGGAGCAACGCCTCCGGACAAATTACAGGGAAAACGATACAAATCCGTCGCGGCGGAGTCTAAACGTATTTCTTACGGACTAAAATCACCGTGAGTTTCAAGATCGAAGTCTCTATTTTACGGGAACCTCATAAAACCCCATGTTCAGTGCCTCGGTCTTGTTTTAAATTTTTAATTCGACTATCCTCCGTTTATGTCTAGGCTCCGTGTCCCTTTTCAAGTCCACAATCCGAGTAGAGGGCTCCGAATGGGCGTGGCTTCGATGCTGTTGCTTCCAATGGACCCAGGGCAAAGCCCCGTAACCAATCTAAGCTTACGTTGGATCTAGAGTGATCTAGAAGAAGCTACACCTCTCTAAATCCTATTAAAGTGCTAACACAAGACTTCCTTGTTCTTTCCTTGTATAAAAAGGGCGTGGCTTTGTGGGCCTCGATTTTAACTGAGTCAGGACAGTGATCCAGAAGACAATCTATGTCAGGGTTTGACTTTATTTGCTCGCGAGGACCGTTTACCGAGGGTTACGCCTCCTCGACCCGGCCGCGCCTCTCGCACCCCGTGGTCGCCTACGTGCTCGGACGGGCTCAGGCGCGATCATAACAGACAGATGAACTTGGCGCATAAGGGGCGACACTCGTTTCAATAGGTTTCCACATTACCATCGAGGTACTATTGTCAATGCGTTTTTTTTTATTAGTGGTATCCCCTGTAGGCCTATTCCACTATGTCACACGATAATTTCGGACGATAGCTGTAGAAAATTAATTAAAAAAATAAATTCATATAATAAATTTTAAAAATAGTTTTTAATTCTATTGTTTAAATTTTAATACGGTCCGGATCAACTGGAAAACGGTCCTCGCGAGCAAATAAAGTCAAACCCTGATCTATGTCCATGCGGAATCTAGAACGACCTAAAAGACGCTAGACCTCCCTTTTTTTTTACGTGGGGGAAATGCTTTACGCATACCCCGCGGTATGTGGGACTCCTCCTGGACTTGTGAGTCCATGGGACTACCCACTAAAACCCCACGGTGACCTGCCCTAAACTAGGGGGCGTGGCCAGGTACTCAAGAGCGAACTACGACGGGACACGCTAGACCTTCCTAAATCTCAGCTAAGTGCTAACAAAAAACAATCTTGCTCGTTTCTCGTATAAAATGAGCATGACTTTGTGGGCACCGATTTCAACGGATTTCCTGTCGAAAAGGGGCGTGACTTTGTGGCCCTCCAGAGTCAGAGAAATCCTCCCGAGGGCAATCTTTGCCCACGCTTGCCCGATAAGCTCTTGAACGCGACTTTATTCTGTTGGTGTTCCACAGGACGAGGAGTTTCAGGAGATCCTGCACAGCGCAGCCAGGATAGAGTTTCTCTACTCGCATCTGTTCGACGAGGTGATAGTGAACGCCGACCTGCCGATGGCGTTCGAGCAACTGGTCAACGCGGTTCACCGAGTAGAATCGGAGCCGCTCTGGGTACCTGCTTCGTGGGTTCAATAAGCCTTCGCCGAACACCAGAACGCATTCGGGGAGGAGTCTGTTTGTTATCGATGCTCCCTAAAGCACTTACCTAAGATCGACGATGCTTTTCTTGATGTTTCTCGGGGAAAATCCTTCGGTAAACCGCGTCCAGGTTCTCCCGTTCAATGTTCTACGACGTTTCGAGTTCTCAAATACTTCCAAATACTACTTTCTACCCGTAGGTGCGAGTTCGGTCCCTTTGTTTCCTGTTGGCTCCGTTGTCGCCACTGTGATTAACACATTGGCGCCGGATGACGCACATGTGCGTCTCTAAGACTTCTCGCCAGTGTCGCCAGATCAACCCAAAACTGGGTTGATTTTCCTCTCCTCCTTTACCCCTTCCACTATCCCATTCCACTCCTGCGCACACTCCAATGTCCCCCACTAAGACCGTAGACTGGTCACGTGACGTGCCGCGCAACGTGTTACATCAGCGGTGGGCACGGATGGAGCCCCTCAAACGCCTGCTTCTCCCATCAACCTCTCCTTCATGCAGCGCGCACATTCGTTGCGTACGCTGATGTCTCGCGTCTTCGTTGGCCCATTGTACCGCGCTCGATGGAAGAGGACAGAGAGCGCTACGGTGTGGACGGTTTTGCCTCGATTGAGGCAAAATTGCCCATCACTGTGTTACATATTACTCTGGTCATCAGAGAGGTGGTGAATTGTATTCCCCTCAGTTTCAGCGATCAGGCAACACTGCTCCTCGCTCTTAGAGTTCAGACGATGTACATGTGCGCCTTTGTTCCTCGTATTGCGAATTCGATTCCTCCTTTACCCCTTCCACTATCCCATTCCACTCCTGCGCACGCTCCAACGTCCCCCACTAAGACCGTAGACTGGTCACGTGACGTGCCACGCAACGTGTTACATCAGCGGTGGGCACGGATGGAGCCCCTCAAACGCCTGCTTCTCCCATCAACCTCTCCTTCATGCAGCGCGCACATTCGTTGCGTACGCTGATGTCTCGCGTCTTCGTTGCCCCATTGTACCGCGCATGATGGAAGAGGACAGAGGGCGCTACGGTGTGGACGCATCACTGTGTTACATATTACTTTGGTCATCAGAGAGGTGGTAAATTGTATTCCCCTCAGTTTCAGCGATCTGGCGATACTGCTTCTCGCTCTTAGAGTTCAGATGATGTACATGTGCGTCTTTGTTCCTCGTATCGCGAATTCTCCTGGTACCTGCGTCAGGTTCGACGCGATACAATCCGGTGCGAGTGAGTTAAGAAAATGGAATCGGCGGCGCGGAGCTCGACGGACGCGACGACGTTTTACCGAACGGTTTTCGGAGCTTTGAGATCTTGTTTCGAAACGTGTTCCGCCTTTCTGTGTACCGTGCGTTCGACGCGCAAATAAAGAAAACAAGACGCGAAGCTTTTTGCGACGTCCGACAACGTAGAAGCCGTTGCGCACAGTTCTCGATTGTTCTCAGCCTCGCGTGAAACGCAAGTTACTCTGTAGATCGGCGACACATCTCAAGGTGCAGATCGAGAGGAACGCAAGAACCGCGTCGATTGTTCTTACGTAACCCACGGGGATCAACGACTCGGAATGGTAAAAACCGCCTGGACGGATAGCAAATTATTAAGATAAAGAAAATTCGAAACTTTCGACGTCGAGATAGGCGCCTGACCTTTGATCCCAATTGTTGTTGATTGTTGCCAAAATAAGTATCGTACCTAGAACATGTGGTGGGAAATTCACCTCTCACGTTTATTGTATTTTTCACTCGATCAGCATTGCCACGATATCGCTATTTTTTTCATAATTAAGGGCTGCCAGCGCGAGGAAGTTTTATGCGCGCTATCGTGTCGGCGTTGCATTAAATAGCGCTCATCCTCGATGTAAACTCTGTATGTTATCGGAAATATAGCATTACACTTTGAGCTACGTTTTAATTGTCCCGGGGGGCGGGCCGACCATCTTTTCCTCTAGATCGCATCGCGATCGCCGCGCACCTATTCGTTAGCGAGATCGTCAAGATAGATCGCGAAATCCCTCGCAGATACTCGCGTCGTTTACCGCGCCGAGGAAATTGCCTCATTTCCTTTTGCAGAGCGGTTTTTAAAGAGTTCCGTGACCCGTGCGGGAACTTGGTATGACAAGTATGGAACGTTCGCGTGATCGTTGTTTCCCCGAGTGCTAAAACAACCGAGCTGAACAGCTCGGAAAGTCCTAATTGACATTTACGATCGTCCGGAATTTTTTTATAGACGCCGTCAGTGGCACGATCTTCGTTTTACCGATTGATCTAATAGAACGCGAACGCTTTTTTTATCTTCCATAATTTGTTGAATTTTATAGGCACGTTTGTTTACATCGCAAAGTTCGATAATCTTTGGATCGTGTAAGTTTTATTTCAAAATTATTTTCGGACGTGCTTAGTAACGGGATCGTCGTTTCACTAGTCCGACCGCCTAACGCTTTTACTACCGCCAATATTAATTTCTTCCAATTCCACGAAGTCGTCTACGTAGCACTTTTAAATTTAGTCAGTTTTTACGACTGTCACGATTTTTTATACGGAGCAACGAACTGCGATTATTATTTTTTGAACGTGGTAAAAACCACCGCAGAAACAATTCCAATGATTCGATAATAGAATCTAATACTCTCATGCTCCTTTCGTCATCACTGTTAAATAATATTCACGAAGGATGCACCTGATGTTATGATCTAGAATCGATTCCAAAAGAGAAACACACTTGCGTCTTCCAAAGGATGTATCTACAGGTGCTGCAAGAGTCTGTGTTTAAACTGTACAGATGTATCTCCCATGGTAAATAATAAAATTTCAGTTGCAAACAAAGTCTACTTTCTTTACCGTTAACGAGAGAACCTTCCGAATTCACACACGCGACATTCATCGAATAAAATTATTGTTACCGCTGAATACAGGACGCTTGCTTTCGAAGAATATTTTGAACACTATTTTTAGTAAGTTCGGATTTTCTAATCGATCTCAAATCACCGAAGCATCGAAGCACGTGCGCGCGTTTCGTCGGTCGACCGGTGTGTTACCGAGCAAAAATAGATCGAAAATAAATCGAGGGAGAACGCGTCGCGTCGTACTTTCCTCGACGGCTCGAAAGGGGAGGGATATCGATGACCAATCCCGACACGAAATATCGTGACGCTGGTCAGCAGCGTTTTTCCGGGAAAGCGACAATACGAAAAAAAGGAAAATCTATTGTCGCTTTCCCATTGACTCGGTTATATTCGAGAAATATTCTAACACCTGGCCGAAATCCGCGCTTGCGCGGAGGTAACGGCGTGCTGTACGGCCCTCGTGATACTTTGCCGAGAGCGAGGGTGCGTTATTAAACTTTGGCCCAGTATCCAATCAACCCTTAGTCGAGCCGATCGGAGCAAACGATCGCTCGATGGAACTAGCAATGCTTTGTACGCTCCTGCTCGACGGATTCTCTATACGCAACTGGAAGATCCCGGCTCGCAGTCTGTTGCACAGTGAACATTTGGGAATGTGTTGTCGTGTGTTGCTAGAAGTTTGAAGGAGCCATACATATAGTGTTACGCGATCAAAACGCTCGAGAGCTCTTGGCGTTGTTTACCCATGAGACCGTGTGCCGTCGGTGTCCCGTTGCAATAGATGGAATGGAAACAGGTATATAACAGGTTTTTCCGATCGAGGCTCTCGAAATAAAGAAAAACGGAAGAAAGACTCCGTAGGAGAAAGTTTGATCGGTTGATTCAAGGAAAGCGCGATTAGTCGCGCGTTGAATAGCCTCTAAAGTGTCACGGTCACGATATTAGGCGACAAATTTACGGATCGTGGTCGGGCCGACGCACAGTGGTTCCGATCCAGAAATACGGGGACATTTTGCCAAAAAATCAACTATCTCGCATAGATGTCTGTTGAATATGTTTTGCTTTCTCAATTTCCAGCAATCTCGAAAATGATAAAAAATTATAAACTGCAATAAAAATGGTTACTGTTATCGACAGTTAAAGTTGGATGTTTTGAAGATAGCATTTTTCATGGAAGAAATTGGTTCCTTTCTTTAACATGTCCTGACGACTCTTTTCAATATTTTTCCACCACTTTTTTTTTAAATGAAAAGTATATCTTTAAATTGCAAATTATCACTGACAATTAAACATTACTGTTTGTTATTTAAAAGAAATTTAATGCTGCCTCCATTGGGGAAAATCCTAAAAATTCTTAGTAATTCACAAGGAATATCTTTTGACTCTCGAATATTCCCAGAATTTTACAAAGTGGACTATTCTCAGCATATTTTCTTTTATATAATCCTGCAAGAATCGGAGTCACCTTCGTCCATTTTTACAAATTATCATTGTTTAAAGCTGCGCGCTTCGCTGTGCATATATCTCCATGGTATTGTCGCCCGATTAAATTTACATTCACTAAAGAAACGCAACAAATTATAGATGAAGAAATCACGAGCATTAAAAACGAAATAGTAAATTTGAAACAAGTTAAAATAAATAATGTACAAATTGAACACTTAATGCTTCTTACAATGGTAGATAACAAGATTTGTAATGCTCTTACAAATACAAAATCCGCAATGCGGTGTTATATTTGTGATGCTACTCCTACTGAAATGAATGATTTAGATAACATAAATTCAAAAATTTGCAACGTTAACAATTATTCGTTTGGATTATCCACTCTCCATGCGTGGATCCGATGTTTCGAATTTTTGTTACATATTTCTTATAATATTCCCTTCAAAAAATGGAGTGCAAATACACTTGCTTTGAAAACAATTCGAAATGAGAGAAAAAAACAGATTCAAGAGGAATTTATGAAAAAAATGGGATTACTAGTTGACATAGTAAAGCAAGGATGGGGTTCAACGAATGATGGAAATACTGCAAGAAGATTTTTTTCAAATCCAGAACTTACAGCCAGCATAACAGGGATAGATGCACTACTCGTTAAAAAATTTCACGTAATATTACAAGTCATTTCATCTTCGTACGAAATAGACGTAGATAAATTTCAAAACTATGCCTACAATACAGCAAAGTATTGTGTAAGTCTTTATGGCTGGTATTACATGCCGGCCTCGGTACATAAAATACTAATTCACGGGGAAGAGATAATAAAACATGCACTAGTGTCAATTGGTCAATTGTCTGAAGAGGCCTTAGAGAGGAGACATAAAGATTTTAAAAATTATAGAAGTAATGAAAGCCGAAAATTTTCACGCACTGCTACAAATGAAGATATATTTCATAGATTATTACTAACTTCTGATCCATATATATCTTCCTCGCGTATAAAGTCCAACAATAAAAAACCTAAAACCCTGGACAAGGAGGTTGAGGAACTAATAATTAAATAAAAACTTTTAACAGAGAAGGTAAGAATAATTAATTTAATTCTGTGTCACATATTTCTCAACTGATCACGAATTAAACTTATTGTATTTATTATTGCTTATATTTTAATTTGTGCTTTATACAGGTACCATAGACTTTGTGAATATTTAAATCTTACCTGGAGATTCTGGAAAATACAGAAACAAGTTTACTCAACTAGCGATTCATTAAACAAGTAGAAGAGTATTATTAATTAATTAATTTGGACCTGTTTATTTAAAAAAAAAAAGTGCTAAAATTTGTTATACTTGTACACATATTTAAAAATTGCGAGAAAGGCTATTAAATAAACATGAAGTATATTACATTTTACACTATTAAAAATGAATTCTTGTTAATATTCTTCACTCCAAATTTCACTACGATATCTTTAATAGTTTAAAAGTTATACCAAAATGTCCCCGTATTTCTCGATCGGGACCACTGTGCGACGTCGACCTCGTTTAAAATTAAACCGAACCCGGTCACGGTACACGACAGGAACCGATCCACTTCGAAAGCGCAGAAGCGGTGAGAAAACGGCGTGAAACACGGACCTACCGAGTTCCCCGAGGTTATTATCTCGCCTTTGAAATGTGTCAATGACACGGGCGTCGCACGTGATTATCAACAAGACGCGATTAATATTCCTGATGGACTCGCGTGCGTGTCGTCCGCGTCGATGACCTTCACCGGTTCGCGCGCCGCGCCGGGGCTCCCTTATGAATTTTCATTAATCGCCGCTGTTGTATTTGGAAAGTACGACTCATAACACGCCTCCTAATAACACCCTTACGAAAGCTGCCCAGCTGCGCGACGCGGTAATGGCCAGGAGACGGCTTGTCGTTCTCGGAATTTATAGTGGATCGAGGCGATCCTGCCTCCTTTCGAGACACCCGGCCATATTTTCCTCCAGGCGCAACCCACGTATTACGAATAACGAATTGACCAGCCTCGAGAAACAATCTGCAAATGTTTTCCACCGAATTCGACGGCCGTTTAATCGCCGATGTATTTAAGAAGGGTTGGATCGGATCGAATCGAGCTCACCCGCGCCGTGTTCACACGCGATTTCCGTTTGAGAATACCTACATTTTCACCGTGGATCATCCTTCGAAGTTTACTAATCGACAATTCTCCGCGCCACGCCAGTCGCAACAACTGCTCGGCGAAACGTAATCGGTTTTTATTCATGTGCGCGCACCTATTACGCGGTAAGCGGGAAGATTTAATTAGATATTATGCAATCGCGATCACTCTTAAAATCTGTTCAGCGGATTTTGCGAACTCATCGCAAGAATCGGTTCGCGAGATACGCAACGTTGGAAAGATTGAAACGATTTAAACGTATCGGTATAAGTTGTTGCAATTATTAGAGGAAAAACGAAATTTGTGTTTCTTGCGATCGGACACTTTTTACTTTTGTAAATCATGTGATCGCTAACGACCTCGCTGTTGATGCGACCACATGAAAATAAACTACAAACAAACAAACTTTTTACTTTGCACGTGGATCCGCAGTCTGATAACACTGTCCAACAAATTTCAACTTTTTTTATGTTTTCTAATAACTGTTGCGCGTATAATTCCATAACGCTATTTCCGAGCGCTTCAAGTACCTACAAGTCGAAGCTTCAAACTGTTATATCTCATCATGGAAGTATCTGACAAAAAAATGTTTCAGACAAAATTTACTTGCTTTTTCCGGTAGAATCTAAATATGTAACATTTTATAGGGGGTTCCATTTAAAATTACAAAGGTACCTCCCCTCCCCCGTTAAAGGGGAAGGGAGGCCACTTCACGTTTATGTAGTCAGAAAGGCCCTTCAGTTCCATGCAATTTAAGACTAAGAACATTAAAATCGATGGCATAGTTTTCGAGATATTGAGCTGTTCAGAGTTATGTGGGCCACCCTGTATATTATGTATATTTCATTATTTGTATTATATATATATATATATATATTTTATATATATTATGTATATTTTATTATTTATATTATATATATATATTTTATATATATTATATATATTTCATTATAAATAAGCTGACATAATTGCGCGCTTATAGCCACTGCAGCGCCGCGCCGTATCCCGACAAACGACTCATGTCGGGCGAAGATATTTTGCTTTCCGGTTCGGTTAAAATGTCGATGTTGCAAACTTCAAAGGGAGGTTTCTCAAGATAAAAGTCTGCTCTATCACGTGATATAGTACGATTTTACGCTGGACCCTTATTTTTTTGAGATAAATTCAAAAATATGCTCAAAAATTGGTGCAAGAATGGTGTCTCTCCGTCTTTAATGATTGTTTAAACATGTTTAAACATTCATAATGTATTAATACTGGATATCACTGTATTCGGGAAAGTCTACAGAATCTTTTGCTGGAAGGAACAAATCAATATCTTTTATAATAACATCAGAAGATTTGTTTAAAGTTGAAATATAGGTCTTTTTTTCAAACTCAAATTTCTCAAAAACTGTAATGGCAGATTCGGAATCAGCGCAAAAAACTCTATAAGAACCACCCAACAGTTATTAGGAAAAAAATTTGGTGTTGGACAGTGTAATCAGTTTTTAGACGTTCTTGCAGAAGTTCATCCGCAAGGTGACATATTTGGTGCTCGTAAAAAGCATTAACACGATAAGTCGGTTGAATCATTAACATACGACCTAGATGCCTGTGGCAGGTTTTAGAAACGTGTAATTTACGACTGGCAGATATAGAAATTTCAAACTTTTAATCTCTTCCCGACCGCGTGTCCATGTCGATCGCCCTTCCGTAACGACGTATTGGATTTACGGTGTACCGAAAATGGAGAAAACATGCCAGAGTATAATGTCTAATTCACAAAAATTAAGCTCGTCAATTATGACTCGACTGCGGGTCTTTGTACAAAATAAAAATTGTCTGCATCGATTACCACAAAGTGGTATCCAGTAAAAGCTTTGTTCTTTAATACCTTTAATCGGCTGAAAATAATATCGACACTGAAATTCTTTGAATAATTGATATCTTTCAAATTGTACCTGTCCATTTATCCCATAGAAGCATAAAATCCAAATTTTACTTCTGACCTACCGACATCAAGATTTTCAAGAATTTTCGATCACTTAGGAACACAAACGTAACTCCGAAAGATATTTACCGAAACACAGCCTTTCCCCGGCGAACTTTGCATTGAAAATACACAGGAGTTCAGCTAGAGTAGGATTAATCGCTTCCGTTGCACGTGAAATATCGTGCAACGAGGAAAATACGAAAAGTCAGCGATCGAGTCACGGCAGGCGATCCCGCGATCCTCCATGCTGGAGACAACAACGAGCGAGGAGTTTGAAAGATCGATAAACGGCGGGTGTCGAGCGAATCGATGGATTCCCGTGCATCGGAGAATTCAAAATATTGGCTTAACGCCAAAGAGCCGAGAACGACAAGCCTCTCGGGCAAATGTAACGCCGCCAAAATAAGTACGCGGAATCGGCCCGACTCGGCCCGAACCGAACCGGCGCAAAACGACGACACTGCGAAAGGTTACCGAGACCTCGCTTCGCGCGGGCATCAACGGTTCGAGCACCGATTCAGGAATACCTATCGTAGTCGCGAATCTCAATTGCAGATACCTACAAAATGAACCTAACGTGCCAGCGGAACGGCTCGGGCCGCCGTACCGCAACGTTCGTCTAGAAATAAGTCGCTTGTCAGCCTTTCCCTAATAGCTGTCCACCTGTGGGACACTGGAAAGCGGCAATTCTTGGCCAAAGCTTCGAGATTCACGCGTATCTCTCCTTTTAGACGATTCTGTCGTGTTCTTCGTAACTGAAATGCTCGATCCAAACCGTTTTATCCTCGATAGTTGCCCAAAACGAACAGAAAATCTAAGCTCGTTTTATATCTACACGAAATGTCTGAGAAGAAATTGTTGAGAGGTTATTTGTAAATAATTATGTCTGAATACGGTAGAAGAAATATATATTTTAATATCGGAAAAGGTTGTCGGAGGTGTTTACAAGACGGGCGCACAATTAGAACTGCAAACGTTACCAAAACGCGGCGGCGGCGTACAGTGGGGCAGAGGCGGAAAAAAGTTTTAAAAAAAGTGTGAATTTTGGCTATTTTTTCTGTCAATTAGTTTTCGTTATTAGTCAAAACAAATAGTTCCGATACGTTTATTCTTGTTATTTTTTTTTTGCTGCTGAGAGGCCACTGAAGTTGAACTTTCTTACCTGAGTAAGAATCAGCAGTTTCGAATGCCGACAGAATTTTTGTTCCTATACCTACATTTCTATAGATATCAATGTGAAACTTTTCAGGTCTTCTATTTGTGTGTGTAAAAAGCAAAAGAAACGTCTATCCTACCCCAATTTCATTAGGATCATGGAGAAAAATAATAGACAAGATAAGCGTTTAGAAATTCGTAGTTCGATATGTTTATCAGGTTTTACAAAAAAAGCTTCGTCGAGCTCCAGTCTGGCATAGTGATTTCTTTAATACTGACATTATAAACTATCTTTCCTGTAAATTTCATATCCGAATGGATCCGAATGCGGCATCTGTATTGCTTTAAATGAATCTTTTACTAATTTAACACGTTGACTGCGAAGCGAGTATATAAGAAAATCTCAACGAGGACGAATCTGATTTTCTTCAAACCCATATCAATCGAGAGATCGTGTCCTGTGACGAAATAGGAAACCATTAATTTGTGTGGTAATTCAAACGGGGCTGAGAAAAATGATTCAAAGTCAAAGTTTCAAAACATGTAACGCCCTACCGTTCGCTATAAATGCGTTTTCAAAAAAGAAACGTACATTTTTACTTAGATGTAGCCTCTTAGATTCTTTTACAAATAATATACATTTTGTGGGGTGAGTAAATTTATTAAACAACTATACTCTAGTGGCACACGGTTAGCGCCTATAATAAGCATTAAGACTGCCCGCTTGTAGATGTCAGGGATATTTTTTCGAAATCCTTCTGTGACAGGTGACATCGCAAAAATAGATGAAAACTTGATTCGCCGACTCGGTCTTATATTGGAAGTGATCGATAGCAGCTCTGTGATCGATACTAAAAAATTTAAATTATATGCGACAGAAACGGCGAAATTGGCGATTAACTTGTATCCGTGGTATTATATGCCTTCTACAGTGCATAAAGTTTTGATGCATGGGGCAGAAATAATAAAAGCTGCAGCTTTGCCAATAGGAATGCTCTCCGAGGAAGCTCAAGAAAGTAGGAATAAAGATTACAAATATTACCGGCTTCACTTTACAAGGAAATGTTCCCGCATTCCCGCTACATCACGCACTTGAGGCCAGAACCGAAAAAGAAACATCTCCCCATCAGTGAAGAAGCCCTGGACTTATTATTGTGAAATTTAAAAGTATTTATTATAGAATATTTCGTAGGATAGTTTAGTGAGACAATTGTGAGATAGTTCGTAAACATAGGTATTGTAATCCAAGTCCAATTCTTGGCTGTAAGGCTGAATAAAGCAGTATTATCATAATTATTATTATAGAATATGCATGTTAAAAATGATATTGAATACGTTTCATCGTTCAATATTAATTATAAAATGATATTACTTAAATTGCTTATCGGAACAAATTTTTTTTAAAATTTAAATTCCAATTATTTATGAAATTACTTATCAATTATTGAAAAATATATCAAATCTCATTCATTATTGATGTATTTTTGCCCACCCAATCGAATGAGACCAACGGCAGGTCGATACGACGATCCGTTACGGAGATATAGAGTTTTTTCCGCATTTTCGCCGTTCTGCCCCACTGTGCGGCAGTGCGTACCTTCATACCTGAAGGAAAACGGCATGTTATAAAAGAGTCGCTGATGGGAATCAGTTATTTCCCGATATTTCTAGGGTATGGAGTTTTCGACAAGGTACAGCAACCCTTGTTTTACCTTGACAGAAATGATCGACATTTATATTTAGTTGATACTGTTAGCAGTTTTTGCCATCAATCTTACTCGATGTTTCACGACAAGGAGTTAAATATAGGGATTCGAAAACAGAATCATAATCTCTCGAATGAAACCAATCGTTTTGTAAGCATGTTTCAGTCATTTGCATGCACCGGTCTACTCGTATTTCTCTCTGCAGATGATCCTGTGATTAGACACAGGGTTACGAAGACAGAATTACAAAGTCTCGAGTGTCAGTCATTCGTATGTGTCATAAGGATCGTTTAATTCGTTGTCTAGGAGTGTACACTTTAAGAAAGCAGATAAAAGAATAATTAACACTTTGAGTGGCAACCTAGCAGCCTCAGAAAATACCATAAAATCAAAGTAACGTGTTGAGGATTGACGTCTAAAGTGTTATTTAAAGATTTAGATTAGATTATTAGATTATTATTAGATTATTTTATCCTAATGTAATATGCATTTTGGCTTAGGCACACTGCGTTTTGTATTATTCTGTATTTACTATCGAAATTGTACTTTCATGGTAGCCAAAATGAATCTCATCAGATTCAAGGTGCTATAAAAAATATAAAGAAAAAAAGGACTGACGTCCAAAATCTTTTAGCATTTCGCAGATCATAAGCCCCACACTCGATACATTAATGCAAAAATTCGTTTATCAACCTGGACGAATAATTCCGTCTCGAATTTCTGGGAGACGACTAATTCAATAAACGAAACCTCGTACGATTGTCAAGTGTAACGCGTACGTTTCAAGCAGCTTTTAACTCTTTCAACGAATATGGTCACGAACAAAGTTGCTTCTTAGACAACCAGGTGCGCTGATTATCGTCGAATAGGATCCTAACTAAGAGGATGTTAATCGTGGATCGGTAATCGATCGACTGTGTTCACAGTTCTCGATGGAATCTGGCTCAGCGATGGCGAGGAGTCACAGCAGCAAATTGACCGGCTCCGGCGAGGCAAGCACGGGAAAATCTGCTCTGCCCAGTGGGATCGAGTACGGTCTCGGAAACGGTCTGCTGGTCTCCTCCGTGCAGCGAAACGTTCTGCAAGTAAGCAGTTCTCGGCGTTCTCGGTATTTGCATGTCTGACAAGAGATCCTACCGCGTCATCGCCGCTTGATCAATTTACGCGACGTGTAGAAACTGTTTTACGTATGGATCCGCGGCTTCCCGACTTTTTTTTTCGAGCTTGCGAACGTCATTCGCGAAATGTCGGAGTAGCAGTTGAAAACGAAGACGGAGTGTCTAGACCAGGAGCAAGTGGAAATATCGAGAGAATATTTGCGCGGAGGCGCGCGTTGCTTTGAAACGTAGTTCCAACTGAACGAGAGCGAAAAAATCGGACTGACCTGTTTCCAAATTATTTTCAATGAATTTATCGTAATTCTAAGAATGAGTTAATGAATCGGCTAAAGAATAGTGTGGATGTAATATATGCATCTATACAAAATAGAAATAACGCAAAGCAGTAGAAACTGCTGTGATATTTCGTTTCTATGGTACTTTGATTCGTGTAGAATGGACTGCGGATCTTCATGCAATGATTGCATTGTATGCAGGAGACGGGAGCTAAATCAAAATTTCTTCCTCCTTTTGATTATCTATTTTTTTTTATTCAGAAAATCTCATAAGAGATTTATTACAACATTACAACAACACAAAGTAGTCTCTACAAACTAAAAGCTAGGGTACATCATTATTTTTTTGCTTTTTTTTGTTATCTATTCTACCTACTTATGTCGTACGGGCCCATTTTTGTGATAAATGCATCAAATCCACAGTGTAATGATAAAGTACATTAGCGGAATTTAACGAGGAAATGTATAGTCAAAGATCTAGCAGAAGGAAAAGGTCCTGCTATATAGTACGTATCTTAAATAAATTTAGTTTTTCAAAAATATCGTGAATATACATGGAGGACTAGTTTCCCACACATCTGGAAATCCGATTACATAATATTAAATCGGTCCTCCTGCATCCGATTGCTCTACAACGACAAGAAGCGAAAAATGTGCATAAACAAGCAGAGGTAAAAGTAAATATCCTCGTCTAAACTCGTATACATTAAACCAGTGTGCGACGTAACGGTTAATTACGGAAATAGCAAAAAAACTTGTAATAGCGTCTCGAGCGGGTTGAGATCGGTAGTCGGTGTTCGGCGTCGGCATTCGCGCGGCTAGGAGAGCGAATTGTTCTTGTACAGTTCGCGTAATTCTTGCGTATTTCTCGCGTATCGCTCGCGAACCAGCTTCGATAACGCAGGTACACGCGCAGACTAGCCGCCGAGCGAGCGACGCGAGGACTTAACCGACATATAAATAGCGTTTAGTTGAAACGGATGAGGTAGAACTCGCGTGCACGTCTTGCGAGGCGATCCGGAAGGCACGGCTCGCTTTCCAAGGAACTTCTCCTACTCCGAAGTATCACGCATCGGCCGATACTTGCTCGGTGTGTTCCCCTGTGATCCGCGACACCGAAACGCGACAAATCGACAATCGTCGCGTCAGTGATTTCCGAGAGTCTCCGCGGGAACGGTCGCGTTTCAATCGCGTTTTCGCCCACTTTCTTCCGAAATTTGGCTCGGCGATCTCCTCCGTAAGTGTCACCGCGGCTCGCCTCATCCTCATCTCTCTTCTTTTCGTTTGTTGTTCCGCGAGATATGTATTTGCTCGCCTTTTTCTCTCTTTTTCATTTGCTTCACGTTGCACGCTTGTCATCAATGTTAATCCATTGCGCACAACGTTGATCCCCTTCATCTTTGAGCAACGTTTTTCTCTTCGTGTTTCTATATCAAAAAACCAAATTAATTATTCGGATTTGTGCGGAAGATAATGAGGGTACGCTTTATACTTGTTAACCCATTTCGCGTAATTAAACAAAAAAAGATAACACACTTTTTGTACTGTTTACATATTCGGTACTTGTCTTGGAACGAGCACAGTCAATCTTGAGTGTACACGATAGACAGGAAGCAACTTGTGAAAAGAAACATAGGCATCGATTCAAGCTTTGCTTATCTTTTGCCGGAGTATTTATTTGAAACTGTTTTACATTCGAACAAAGTGCAAAGCATGTCAAAATAAATGTAATACACATTCTCACTGGCTTTGTGTTCCTGTAAGTATATTTAGTTTGACGTTATTCTACACACTGTTCCTGAAAAAAGTGCGTTCTGCGCGCTGATTTATTATTCATGCACGACAAGAATAATCTGATTTTAATCTTGCCTCGTCTTAACACAGTTCTTCCTCCTCGAAGAAGGTATTTACAAATAATTCATCTTCCCATCGCGTTTATTATACTTTTTTTTTTACCGATGTAATACTTTGATACCATGAGACGAATGAATTTGGGAAAACTAGGAACAAATACCTAATGGTTAATTATAGGGTACACACAATAAGATAAAAGCGTGCTATCATTTACCGTTTAATACAAAAAACTGCCACGGCAATGCCCATAAAAGTCGCACAAAATCAAAACAACTTATTTAATGATACAACCTTGTAAATCTTAATAAAATTTGGTTTACTTAATAGACTGTAGTAAAAATTGGTTTTCAAGTAGAGTAAAAAAATGGTGTCGGTCATATACATATAACCGATGTGTTAAACACTCAAAGTGTTAATCCCGATATCAATCCTCAAGAACCCAGGTATCTACCTACTTCTAATTTATTTGTGAAATCATTTGAATACCTTGTGATTAGCACAATTGCTATACGCATACACATATATACAATATATATGTCATTCGCTATCAAAGTGTTTACTTCTAGTTTCTTTCATGATGAGACAATTTCAGAAAAAAATTGGCAGCCACAAGAAATGTAATTAATAGAGCTAAAATGTGCATTCATGCACAAGGAAGTTATGTTGAACATTTACTGTAGCCTCACCAATAAAGAATACTTGTAAACACATTCGTATGAAATATTCAAAATGTTTCTTCCATTTCTGACCTTGCGTGACCTTCAAGGTCACTGCAATATACGGATGAGCTCGTTTACACACACGATTTCATGTGATATAAAAAAATATACAGCATTCCATTTAAAAAATTGAAGGTCACCTTCATATCTAACAAAATGGTGTAAACACAAAAAGATTACATACGCCATTGTGTTGCGCATAAAAAACAGTCCTACTTTTTCCTCTTCCATTTGTTTCTAATATTTACTATTTACAAGAAAAACGCTGGCTAGTGATAGCGCGAACACGCTGTATATGTACTTTTTTTATGACTATAAAATTGATTCGCATTTGGGTCCTAAAAATATAGTTTAAAAGTGTAAAGAGCAACGTTGAGGGACGTCGTTCGATATTGACATAGGGGTTAAAGGGTGGTGGCGAAGCGGTACCGGAATATATGGATTTAGCATGCACGTGTTATACATTCTTTGCAGAAATCCCGGCGGATTCTGGACGATGGCTGGCAGGTGAACGGTCTCCAGGCGACGCGAGTAAAGTGCAACTCTCCGGTAAAGGGCAATACCTGCACCGTGAACAACTACAGCATCGTCGCCTCTAGGGGAGAGCTAGCTCGAAATAACTGCGCAGCGAGAGAAACGCCGGCGCCGTGTATCGCGAACAAGAGGAACAACACGATCCTCGCCGCGTCCGCGTGCACCCGAGGCGGCGTGCGACGCGACGCCTTTCTCGACCGAGAGTTCCCGAGGAAACAGCTCCCCGAAGACGTCCTCAAGACGAATAGCGTCGGCAAACTTGGACAACGGACCATCCGGAAGTCGTTCTCCGTTCCCTCGAATCTCGCCAAAGGTACTCCTCACTCTTCTACTTCTATTTCAGAATCTAATTAGGTCCTTTCGCGTTCCTACAAAGGAGCGTCGCTGTGTTCTACTTTTGAAAAATATTCAGTTCATTTCTTCTATGGTTTTCAATGATTTTATTTAAGAAAATTGTGTAGTGGTTGGAACAAGTGAAAATCAAATGGTGTTAAGTCGGTTTGAATATAGCGGATGAGTTAAAACATCCCAACCAAATTACTTTATTGTTTGTCATGTCGTTAAACGGTCGTTGTACAGTCGAGCATTGTGATGGAGGACAAGTCCTTTTTTAAATGCAAATGGCGGTCGTTTTTGTTCTATTGCTGCTTCTGTTTCAATTGCGCAAAACAATTCTCTTGTTATCCCACCGAACAGACTGTAACATCTTTTTGGGGGACAATACAAGTTTCGTCGTTGTTAACTATGTTTGTCTTAGCCTGAACCAATAATGTATCTTTAGTTTTGCATTTTACTTTCGGTAACGAATTGCGTTGAAAATTAACGATCTCTGTATCGTTATAGCGTTAAACATTTGGGATTTTTCAATTTCCACTTCGACGTCGATATGTCAGATCGAAATCTCCACTGTTAAATCATTTAACCCTGTCAAGGTAAAACAAGGTTTGTACTTTGTCGAAAACTACACACCCTCGAGATATCGGGATATACCTGATTCCCCTCCCCGACTCTTTTACGACATGCCGTCTTCCTTCAGGTATGAAGGTACGTACCGCCGCCGACGCGTTTGGACACGTTTTCCAGTTCTAATTGTGCGCCCGTCTTGTAGACACCTTCGACAAGCTCTTCCGTATTAAACTATATATTTCTTCCACCGCATTAAAATATAATTATTTACACATAACCTCTCAACAAACCCGCTTATGAATTGTACATTTGTTAACAGTCTCCTCACTGTATACTCCGAAAATTTGTTTCTTCGACACTTTTCTTCTTCCTAAAATAAAAAAGGCATTCGTTGCCAAAAAGTAATATACGAACGCTTCGAACTCAAAGAGATGTTGATAGAGAAGCAGTCAAAATAAACGGTAGCCAAGATAACACAGCCGCGAAGATTGTTGCTCCATCTGATATTTCGCATTGACGCGTTCAGTTTCCCCGCGATTAAAGCAAGACCGATGCTTCAGGTGTGTCGGGGCGTGAGAAACCTAGAAGGACAGCCGAGGACGGTATACTGAAGCGTTCTTCCGGCTTGTTGGCGAATCTCACTCACTCCGTGAGCAGGATCGCAGAGTGGGGAGCAAAGGACGACTCTTCGAAGCAAGGAAAAGCTGGCTCGCACCTTTATCGTTCGGAGACCACCGGCGGTTCGAGCAAATACTCGACCTTGAAGGGATACTTCTCGATATTGAGCAGCGTCACCGGTGACCACCACTCGAGCCGACAACCTCTCGGACGATCGCCGAGCTGCCAGACGCTGCTCATCGAACGGAAGAAGAAGACGGGCAGCCGTGTCAAGAAATCGGTGTCGTTCAGCTCCGACACCAGCTTCCAGGAGAGACGAGCACCATTTGGCAGAGCGGCTGTTCACGAGGCCAAAGTCTACCACAAGGGTGTCCTGCAAGGTATCTTTGTTTTTCATCTTCTTCAATTTCCTGTCCTGAAAATATAGCGATTTAGTCACACAGCTGGTTTCGGGAAACGCCAGGATTAGCGCGCAGCTCTTTGCGTCACTGTTTTCTTTGGAAATCCTTCAAGAGGACAAACTATACTCGGGTTCGACGTGTGTACATATAAACAGACTCGATATCGAAAAGCTATAAATCGAAATCGCAGCTTGCGTAACCACCGAGCCAAACCTTCCCTTTGCATTATAAAATATTATACGTTTAATAAGATACATCTTCTTCAAACTGTAGTCTCAAAGAAACAAATGTAATGAATTTTATTGAAAACTTGGGTTGATCACAATTTTACGTATCGCTAATTAAAAAACGTCTGAGGAATTCGACTAGGCTCTTCGCGTCTTCACGGCGCGAAGTGTCTCTTAAATTTAGGGGGAATTATAGTATTAAAATACTTTAAGCTATTCTAAACTTGGTACGGAATGTTACACAAATAATGGCAACTATCGTCAAACAGTCTCAAAGTAGATTACATTTATCCCAAGAAGGAATATAATTTAATGAAGATCTGTGCGCGGTGTTGAACCGAATAACTCAAAGATTGATTTATACCACTTTTCGAGCGATCAAGAATGATGTTGTTTTGGGACAGATCGCAACTCGCTCGAGAACACCGTCAGAAAAGTGCCGCCGTCGTGGGAATTATCCTCCGAAGGCCGATCGGCCTTCCTGAGGGCTGCCAGAGATGCAGATGACGAGGCGCTCAATCGGATTGCAGCGCAGGTGCAGAGGTTTGGACTCGGGGACATGGACGTCAATGTGGTTGACAGCAGCGGCAGGGTGAGTAGCATTTATTTTGTTCCCCCGCATTCGCTGGACTCCACAACGATCGTAGATTTCAACGATCGGACGCAAACGGCTCGAAAGAAGGAAACGGTTCTTTGCTAAAGTTAGTCTCTCGAAAGCCGACGAACAGAGGCCCCTTGATCCCTTCCGTCGCGGCAGCTTGATCATGACCGCTGCCGCGCAGCGGCAAGTGTAAATTTACACGACAAGAAGCACATCGATATCATCCGTTGCTTGTTCCGTCTACCGTCGAGGTTGTCAAACCGAAAACCGCTCTTCGAGATTATACTCGGGGCGCGTTCCGTTTCACGCATTACGCGCATGGATCGCATAGAGAACCGTTCCGTTTCATTCAATGCGCGCATCAGAGCGCACAGAATTCCCCAGTTTCCCACTCCTCCTCGCGCATTAACCGTGCATCGGCTACCAAAACTCAGAAGTGAAGCGTTTGATGCGGAGTCGGTCATTAGCGCTATATTCGAAAAGGTTTAAGAAGCTATTGCAGAGAAAGCATTGAGAAGCTACGGAAAAAATGTTCTTTGTACCAAAAATGTTCTTTGAATACTGTTCTAGAGTAACCAGGGATAACTCGCTCAACATAATCTTCTATTTTTTTCTGTTAAAACAACCTCTCCTCGCGTTTCGCCAACCAATAATATAGAATAAATTCATTCCAAATCAAAATTTACAGAAATTTCTTCCAGTTCATCTTCGCTGTCACTCATAACGGTAGTATCACTTAAATCACTATAATTGTTCAATTTTTCTCTTTCAATGTTTTTATTTAATAAAAATGACGTTAATGCAGATAACATTTTGTCATCCATGTAAGCGGCCATTTTTTATTCGCATCAAATGCATGGAGAGCGTTCCGTTTCCAAACGCGCATCATGCGCATTAACGAAACGGAACGGTATCAATGCGCGCATCACATTGAATGCGATCCATGCGCTTGATGCGTGAAACGGAACGCACCCCAGATCTTTAACACTAGAACTACCGAGCGCTAAACCCGACTGGTGTATATTGCATTCTAATAACGACAAGAATGCATTTATTCAACTTCCGTACAACTTTTGTTTAAATATGTATTCTAATAGAGAATTTGACTAAAACATTACTCCGGTAAACATTTCTATAATTTCAATATATGTAAAAGAAAAATTTAGAAACCAGTCATTTTGACTTGTCCGGTAGTTCTAGTGTTAAAAGTCTTCCTTTCCCCTACGCAATCTAACAATCTTATATGTTTTCTGTTATTGAATAACAAAAATGAGTAGGACCTAACTGCACTCCCTAACTTCGACGAACACCTATCAAAGCTACTTCAATTTCTACAGATGACAAATCTGTAGAAATAAATATGATTTTATAAGAAACCCACATGCAGTTACTGCTATCGATTAATTAAAAATTGTACAACGTTATACATACATAGATGCAAAAACATCAACACGTGATTTTCAGTTTGTTCAAATTGCTAAAGGCAGGAGAACATTTCTACTTAGATCAGGGATGGGCATTTTTGTCTCAATTGTGACGAACCGTCCCCACCATAGCGCCCACTGACCCCCACCAGTATCCACCGTTACCATAGAGCAGGCATGGGCAACGCTGGCTCGAAAAACACATGTTGCTACTTTTCTCCTTCACCTGCTCGGCAAGGAAATCCCCACCACGTCCACTCCGACTGTCCCTTCAGTACGGGCCCCGCAATGCTGCACCTACCTGCCGATGCAGAGGAAGGCACCATGCCTGCCATAGAGGAAAGAAGTGCTTTGCCTGTCGCGTACAGTCCGAAGGCCTCGCGCATGAAAGAGAGGTTGGTGGGAGAAGCAGGCGTTTGAGGGGCTCCACCCGTGCCCATGCCTGACTTAGATCTTGTTTCTTAGAATGGGTGCAGAACAATTCGGGTTACCCTGGCCTCGCTGACAATCATTTCATCGACAAGCATTTCACCGATACGATATCGACTCCGAATTTTGTCGATAGTATCTATTCATCGACACGTTGATATCGCCGACAATGTTTTCATCGACGCCATGTATTTACTCGCCGACACGTTTGGCTCGCCGAAAATAATTTCATCGACAATTCCATTTTGCATACAGACCTGCAGTCTACTGACATTATTTTCTACGATATTTTGAAAATTAGTCTATTTTAATCCACGATTGCTGAATTGAAATTGTCAGTTATTTCTTGTTAGATCCTCTAAGAGGATCAATCTCGATCTCAGCGGTTTGGGTTGAAAAATATGTAAAAAGGGATGGATACGTAGGAATTAGGATAGATCCAGCGTCTTCGAGGCAAGGATTAATCATTTTCAGAAATGTTTATTCCTTCTCTATGCCATATTTGACGTGCCCAAGCGAAATTATGACATCCACGCTCTATTATCCGTTCGATGACCCATGAAGATTCGTCCCGCACAGAACTTAGCGAAAAGATTGAGAGCCTCTGCTCGAAGCATTCCGGGTCACGGTCTCCGAATCGGTCGAGCCGTGAATTAGGTAGATTTCATCCGTCGTTAATGAGATGGCTGACTATAAACGTCGATAGTAATCGGTGCTTTCCGCGAACCTGTCCCCACCAACTTGTCGAAAATTGGTACCGCATCCCTGCGTCTCGGGAAAGAGGGGGATGAAATCTCTGAAACCTCTATTTTCAGAGAAGCGGCTGGTCGCCTAAGTCATAAATGAGTCGTTGAAGTCCGAAAGAAATCGAACGATCCTCTTTCCGCGAACGCAATTGCGGGTCTGACACGAGCACGTCATAGCGTCAGAACGTTCTAGCGCGACGAACGAGGTAATGGCGTCCAAACGACACCGTCAACGTCAGTAACCACTTAAATAAATTGATCTATAACACGGCTGAGCGTATTGTGCAACTTGCTAAAGCAAACAATGCGAGCCAGTCTCGGTCGTGTCACGGAGCTGGAACGGATCTTTCCACGACTCGACGATCGACCCGTCTTTCTTCCGTGGTTTTCTCGCCGTAAAAACGCTTCTCGAGCGAGTGAAAACCGCATTATTCGACGTTTAACGCTGTTCAGCGAGTGACTCGCTCCTTTGAGAACGCGGTTTACGTAATCGTCTCGAGCGATCCATTCAAGTTATTTGTTTGCAATACCAGACCGCCATAAGCTACATGGCCGGGAACGGGGCGTCGGCGATGTTGGAGCTAGCTTTGACGTTCGAGGGGGTGGACCCGAATATTCCTGACAACGAGGGCAACACGCCGCTGCATTTCACGGCGCAAGCGGGTAAGCGGATGCATTATACTTTAGAGGGGGCGGGGAAGCGAAAAAGATCAAGGGGAACGCGTTTTACGCAAATTCCGTTACCGCGTCGCGTCTTTATCGGGCCTCGTTCGCGTTGCTCGCGGCCGCAATCTATTCGCGGGGCGTAAAGAAAGTGGATCGGCTGATAAACGTTCGCGGAACGCGTCGTTTCGGTTGCGAAAGTGAAAACTCTCCGGTGTTTGTATTACGTCTTTCGAGAAGGTTCACCCTCGCTCCCGCAACTGTTCGTTCCTATCCCCCCCTCTCTCTCTCGCTCTGCGGAGTCGAAAAAGTGCGGCCACGTGCTAAGCATAAATTCTGTAAACACGGCGCGCTTCTCGCGGTTTCTCGCCGCGTCGAGGAATAATATCGTCGAGTGCTCGTGGTAGGTGTGAGCGAACGTAACGTCAAAATTTCACGCGCACGGTCGCGATGCCGTAAGCGTGAAGATTCGAGCGCGTCACTGCCGCCGAAAATAACCAGCGCGTACTTGGGTACTCGAGAGACGCGTGGTCCGCGCCTCGGTGACGCGCGTACACGAACGTTTCAAGCCAAAACACACGCACTCCGTCGCGCGTTACGATACCTGAAATAAGCGGCCACTCGAACTCCCGAAGGACACGCCGCACAGTGGGGCAGAACGGCGAAAATGCGGAAAAAACTCTATATCTCCGTAACGGATCGTCGTATCGACCTGCCGTTGGTCTCAATCGACTGGGGGGACAAAAATACATCAATAATGAATGATATTTGATATATTTTTCAATAATTGATAAGTAATTTCATAAATAATTGAAATTTAAATTTTAAAAGAAATTTGTTCCGATAAGCAATTTAACTAATATCATTTTATAATTAATATTGAACGATGAAACGTATTCAATATCATTTTTAACATGGATATTCTATAATAATAATTATGATAATACTGCTTTATTCAGCCTTACAGCCAAGAATTGGACTTGGATTACAATACCTATGTTTACAAACTATCTCACAATTGTCTCACTAAACTACCCTACAAAATATTCTATAATAAATACCTTTAAATTTAATAATAATAAGTCCAGGGCTTCTTCACTGATGGGGAGATGTTTCTTTTTCTGTTCTGGCCTCAACTGCGTGATGTAGGGATTCGATGACTCTAAGATTTTATTAAATATATCTTCGTTCGTGGCAATGCGGGAACATTTCCTTGTAAAGTGAAGCCGGTAATATTTGTAATCTTTATTCCTACTTTCTTGAGCTTCCTCGGAGAGCATTCCTATTGCCAAAGCTGCAGCTTTTATTATTTCTGCCCCATGCATCAAAACTTTATGCACTGTAGAAGGCATATAATACCACGGATACAAGTTAATCGCCAATTTCGCCGTTTCTGTCGCATATAATTTAAATTTTTTAGTATCGATCAAAGAGCTGCCATCGATCACTTCCAATATAAGACCGAGTCGGCGAATCAAGTTTTCATCTATTTTTGCGATGTCACCTGTCACAGAAGGATTTCGAAAAAATATCCCTGACATCTACAAGCGGGCAGTCTTAATGCTTATTATAGGCGCTAACCGTGTGCCACTAGAGTATAGTTGTTTAATAAATTTACTCACCCCACAAAATGTATATTATTTGTAAAAGAATCTAAGAGGCTACATTTAAGTAAAAATGTACGTTTCTTTTTTGAAAACGCATTTATAGCGAACGGTAGAGCATTACATGTTTTGGAAACTTTGACTTTGGGGTCATTTTACTCAGCCCCGTTTGAATTACCACACAAATTAATGGTTTACTATTTCGTCACAAGACACGATCTCTCGATTGATATGGGTTTGAAGAAAATCAGGTTCGTCCTCGTTGAGATTTTCTTATATACTCGCTTCACAGTCAACGTGTTAAATTAGTAAAAGATTTATTTAAAGCAATACAGATGCCGCATTCGGATCCATTCGGATATGAAATTTACAGGAAAGATAGTTTATAATATCAGTATTAAAGAAATCACTATGCCAGACTGGAGCTCGACGGAGCTTTTTTTGTAAAACCTGATAAACATATCGAACTACGAATTTCTAAACGCTTATCTTGTCTATTATTTTTTTCCATGATCCTAATGAAATTGGGGCAGGATAGACGTTTCTTTTGCTTCTTATACACACAAATAGAACACCTGAAAAGTTTCACATTGATATCTATAGAAATGTAGGTATAGGAACAAAAATTCTGTCGGCATTCGAAACTGCTGATTCTTACTCAGGTAAGAAAGTTCGACTTCAGTGGCCTCTCAGCAGCAAAAAAAAATAACAAGAATAAACGTATCGGAACTATTTGTTTTGACTAATAACGAAAACTAATTGACAGAAAAAATAGCCAAAATTCACACTTTTTTTTGGACTTTTTTCCGCCTCTGCCCCACTGTGCGTCGCCCCGTGATCGTTCCCGATCTATACGATTTCCCGTTCCCGATCCAGGCCAAGCCGAGTGCCTGAACATCTTGCTGCAGAGATGCCCGGACATTGAGGTTGACGCCAGGAACGCTTCCGGTTTCACGCCGCTCATGAAGGCCGCGCTTCAAGGACGAACCAAGTGCGCGAAGATTTTGCTGTTCGCCGGTGAGTAACCTTAAAACGAAGATCCGAACAGTTGTATTTTTTGTTTAACCCTTTCCACTCGAAGCTATCTCTGCATCAAACCCAACATAGTTCTTGCGATCAAGAGTATTTACATTTTAAATTATTTTTGTTCATTTTATACATATGCAATTAACCCTAGTTTTATTCCCATTATTGAGGGAGAGAGAGAGAGAGAGAGAGAGAGAGAGAGAGAGAGAGAGAGAGAGAGAAATAAAGGAAAATTCAATTATGATTTAATGCATGTATAATGTGTCACTTTTCATTAATTACCTTCATTTACCTAAATTACTAACTCGTGATGTAGTACATAAATAAATATGCAAATAGTACATAAATGGTTAATAGTTAATACGTATATGTATACATATATGTATTATATCGTTCGTACTATAAATATACTTCCGCAAATAATATAATTGTGCAAGATGTTATTTAAATACATGTTTTTGCGTTTTCATACAACCTTCTACAAGTATAAATAATATTGATTATTTACATACCCACTTCAACATTCGCAAATTTAGAAAAGACTTCGAGGTGAAAATCAGTCAAGCTTTTACAAAGATTACAATATTATCTAAAGAGCAAGTATCACGTGTTTTGTACAGAAACCTCAGGTTCCTTAAAATCTTATCATCTATAATCTATACTCGTACAGTACCGAATGATGGGGTGTTGGTAGGCTGTAGATTGGCACATACTGACGAATATACGTACACATATATGGCACATATATCAATATTATACAATATTTGTACATACATATTTTCCAAAAACTATTTAACGAAGTTCAACATTAATTATTAACATTGCAAACAATCTTTCGACAACACCTATTTATGACTGTACGCTAAACCGGAGTGTAGATTCACCCCACGAAGTAAATAGCCCCAATGTTTGTATACCCGCGAGATGAGTACGTTTATGCATGCAGAAACTAATAAAATAATGCACTTTGCAGATCATATCTACTTATTTATATAAATCTAGAAAACAGTTGTTATCCCATAAATATCTTCAATAACAGGGTTGCACAAATTCCGAATTTACATTACTCAACGTTATGTCAATTTTACTATCAAAATATATCAATATACCAAAATGATTGATAATATCGGTGTGCCGAGCTTCCCGCTATAACTCGCACCATGTCATATTACGCTTGAATTTATTTCGAGTCGACCCCTTCATGCGATGCGAGCCGTTCGTTTCGTACGAATCGCACGCTCGGTGCGAGCGTGGTGCGAACCGAGCTAAGTTCGACTGAACCGAACGAGCCGAGCCGAGTACTCGCACGAAGCGAGCGGCTCGCATCGATGCGAACAGTTCGCATCGGTGCGAGCAGCTCGCAGTCGATGCGAGTACTCGGCTCGGCTCGTAAAAGCGAGTCCCGGCTCGACTCGACTCGAGCTCGGCTCGCATTTCTGAGCTCGCCTGCAGCCCTAGTCCACAGCTCCTTAAAGTAAATTATCGGTATCTCTCCTCTACAACATCATGGAAATAAGGTACTTTTCCGCCCTTTGGTGGAAAAGCATCACACATTCTGATATTAAAAACGAGAATAATAGTAATTCTTTAAAGAAAATATCCACATTAGGAGGGGGCCCATTTCATGCGAAGCCGATCATTGTTACGACTTGTTAAGTTTGCCATTTTCGATGATTTGTACGAAAGCTACGCACATGTCATTTCTTAGTGCAAAAATACTAGAAATATCTTTGTATTGCAAATTTTACCACCGGTTCAAGTATGAAAAAATTTGTAAAAGTATGACCGTCCTCTACTATTCTTTATCTTTGAAATTCCGTTTTATAATTCTCGGAACCTCAAAAATTGCAACTATTGGGCACTTAGAGTCCTCTCAAGGTGCCTTCCGCCCTGTATGCACGCGCTAAAACCCGGACAGACCCGGCCCTGTGCTGTGTGCCGAGACCTTAAATCGGTTTTTCGAATTCTTTCGATTTGGAAAGTCTCTTTGATCTGTCTAGGTGCAAATCCAACCCTCAGAGACCACGGACGAGGATTAAGGGCGGAGCAATGGGCTAGATTTTGCGGCAGGTACGTCTGCGCCGAGGTGATCGAGAGGTTCGCCAGGCATCGGCTCTTGGAGAGATCGACCACCTGCAGATGGGGCAGCGAACCCGAATTGGCGGCGAAGGTGTTGCAAGGAAAGGTATTTCGAACTTTAAACGCGTTCTTTGCCAGGGGAGTAACACGATTTTATTCTAATAGGTGATGCCCCTCCCCACGACACCGCTCTCGCCACCCTCTTCCGGCCTCAAGTCCAAGATTAGGAAAGTATTTCGCACAACGTCAGGACCCGACCGAAGTTTCTCGTTGGTCTCGCAGCTGACCAGCGCCGCGCTTTGCGTCAGCAGCCCTGCTTTACCTAAAGCCAGCGAAGTTCCTCCGGTGGTGAAAAGTTTGCTGCGTCCTCTCAGCGTCCCGCAGCTCAGGTATTTCTCCCTCGTTCCACAGATTAGACACAGTACCAAAAATATGATTCTCCTCTTTTAACTCTCCTCCTCTCAAGTTTATACAGTTAATACAGTTTGTTTGGCTTTGACCTCCTCGTTATTAGCTCTAATTCCAATGTAGACTCGTGCTTGTTACTTAACAGTTGAAGTTCAGTGCTCGCTTGATTTTATTGTAATGAAACTATCTGTACTACACTAACTTTTATCTTATCGAATTAATATCTCTTTACATATAGATTCCTTAACCAGTCACGTGCCATATGCAATTTTTTTTTGTACCGTCTATTTGCAAGTCTTGCGATAATATCTACTTGCTTGAATAAATTTGTACCTGCCAGAACATCGGTAAGAAGAAAAATATCTAAGTTCACTCTGTGACAAATTCTGGGAGGTCTTCTCCCTGTTCCAAAAAGGGAAGACCAAAAAAGCACCTGTCTGGTTAAGGGACACTCACTCTGTCTCTGTCTCATATTATATTTAAACTGCGGATCTTTTCGCAAAATAAAAATCATCTGCATCGATTACAAGAAACAGAAATAGAATGTTAGTTCTTCCAATTTTAAATTTCACCTACTCGATTCTGCTGTAAATGCATAAAATCAGCAGTATAATTATAATATTCGCAACTTAAGGAGAAACTTATAACGCTAAACGACTCGTGGACAGAAAGATTATTTTTCGTCCACGCTATTCTTACCGCATCCTTCTTTTCGTCTTTTATGTCTATCCTAATCGGCTCTTGCGCGTCAAAGGGCTGACCTGGATAGATAACTATCGTAATCGGTTGCATCTGACGCTTTGCAGGGTAACATTGGTGTCGGCGCAAGATTTCCTCGAGCAGTCGAAGGAGAAGTCGAGTTTCGCGGAGAAGATCGAGAACGCGGTGGTGAAGCCGTCTCGATCGAAGAAGAAGAACAAATAAATCATGTTGCCTGTTGGCATGGACGAACTGCACCGATGGAGGGTGAAGGGGGGGGGATGGGGGGGAGGATTAGTATTTTTTCTCGTTCCGCGAAGCTGCGAACGATCTTGGAAACGTGGGCCTCGCGATGACGGTGCTGTTTCTGTCTACGCTCGGGCACGCGCGCGCCCGAATCCAGTTTCTTTCCTCGAAACGCGGTTTATTTGAGCGTCGTTGCACGGCGTCAAAGTTGCTCCAGATTGTTTTCGATGAGAACGACGCGCGGTTAAGGGCGTAAGCGTTCGAACTTATTTTTGGTTTACGATCTCGGTGGTCCGCGGCTGCGGAAAGCGTGTCGAAACTTAGGAACACCGAGCGAACGGAGTCTGGACCAAGGTAGCCGTGACTCATCGTGAACGTCGAACAAACGGTAGAGAAATAGACGAAACAGTTTCGGATACGTTCGGTGCCTGTTGAAGATCCGTCTCGTTTATCTAGCTGGAATCAATCCGTTCCGAACCGTGTTTACCTCGCGTCGCCACGAGCGTCTGCAACTACGATACCCCGGTATTTTATACCAAAGCGGTGATTGCCGTAACAACTTTTAAATAAATGTCTTCGTATTAAACGTTTGATTCGATTTCATTGACACCGATCGACGACACTGTCCCGACACAGCCCAACGTCTCGCTTTCCTTCTCGCCGCGAGCTACGGCAACGTTTGTATGAAAAATATATACATACATACACATACGTCCATATACATATATATATATATATATATATATATATATATATATATATATATATGTCGCTGTTTCGTTTCCCATTTCTATATTTACACTAACGAATCTACCGCGCAACGAGAGCGCATGCAGTTCAAACGGGACGTAGTAACGAGGTAGAATGAGATCGCTTCGTCTCGATGCACGTATCTCGTTAATCAAGCTAAAAATACAGAGTGCCGCAGTCTTTCCACGCGAATCTTTAGCAGCACGTTCTACAAGGAAAAATAATGAACAAAATCTCATCGAAACGTATGCTCTTAAACGCATTGTAAAGAATAGTTAGAGCAAAATGTTCAATTCTGTGTTCAATGTGTCAACAACTATTGTTCTGTGATATCGATTAAGGAATCAATCCATTATTATTCCGTATTTTTATTCCAACTTTTTAACCCCTTGTACTATAATATTGAGTTGGACTCGTGACGAAAGTTTTGAACAAGATCTACTAAATATGGCTGTTACTCTCTTCTTTCGAATCGACATAACATTCTATGTTTTTATCATCGATATTCACGAAAGCACATGGTAAATAAAAATTTTCTATTTCTTACAAGAAATGATGAAAGACAAACTAGGCTTATTCACTGTAGCAATTAAATAAGTCAGGCATGTCCAGAAGTAGCTCACTTGGAGGCAAATTCGAGGGAGACGCCTACTTCTCCCGCCCGCGCGTCTCGCTCCCCCTGGCGGCCGTAGTCTTCCGAGCTCCTCAGACCCGTGCCTACCGTGGGTCCGAACAGTGATGGGAATGTTGGCGCTTCTCACGCGCATGCGCGAGTTTCGGCAGCACCGAAGCTACGTCCGAAGTTTGTGGGGTACTATTGGGGCGAAAGTAATGGGTTTGTTATTATATATTTCGTTTAAAGTTATTTTAGTACCCTTCACTTCCTTATTCTCAAGATGATGAAGAAGAGTAAGCTATATTATATTGTACATAGATACATAAATATTATATATTTATATATTATATATTCTATGTACGTATGTACATATTACATTTTAATACATATAATATATATATATATATATATATATATATATATATACGTACACATGTTGTATATTAATTTTTTAAAATCAAATCATAATAAATTTTGCGAAATTAGCGGGGCGACCAAGGTACCCGATTTTCGTGCTTGAGTGAGGCTAAAATCGCCGCGCATGCGCGTGAAAAGCGCCAACATTCCCATCACTGGGTCCGAAAGTCGCCGACATTCCCATCACTGGGTCCGTAAGTCGCCGCAACGCACCACACGCAGTACATGCCGCTAGCGGTAGGCACGGGTCTGAGGAGCTCGGAGGACTACGACCGCCACGGGGAGGGAGACGCGCGGACGGGAGAAGTAGGCGTCTCCCTCGAATTTGCCTCAAAGTGAGCTACTTCTGAACATGCCTGAAATAAATCATAGGGCAAGGAGTTAATCTAGCATTTAAGAGCGTATGTTTGTAGAAGGACTTTACAAGGTCCTTCTCATTTTTACTTATGGAATATGCTGTTAAAATTGGACGATCAAAAAGAGAGACACCGTCAAATGTTTAAACAAACGAGAGAGAGGAACGAATCTTAGCTGCCGCCGATTCATTCAACGTTGGAGTCGTCGTCGCTCTTCCTGTTGCGGCGTTGTCTCCGATTCTTCGCCTTTGAGAGGATTTCGTACGCCTGCTGTATATCCATGAACTTCTCCTGAGCCTCTCGTCTCTCCTGCTCGGAGCCTTTTATCTTGTCAGGATGGTTGTCCCTGGAGAGGGCCCTCCAACGAGCCGTCACTTCCGATTGCGTGGCTGTCTGCGATAGACCCAGCACCTGCGAAACGATCGTGTTGATAAGAGTTCACCGAAACGGGCGTTTCAACGTTTCCGGAAACGTAACGAACATACTTTGTAGGCGTTTATTTCACCCCGTGGATCGGTGAGATCGATTAGCTGCGCCCACGTTGCCCAGAAACCTTGGTGCACCGCCTGGTTCCATGTCGCTTCGAGGCTAGCCTGATGAAACGAACGATTCGTTAGATTTTGAACGTGTCTCGCGCGTGATTCCTCTCGATGGAACTCACTTTAAGGTCGAGCCATATGGGGGAGGTCAGGAAATGCTGGATCGCCTCCGACAACTTGATCTCTTCGCCCTCGCTGTCGGTCACCACGGCGTTGAAATAGAAGTAGCTGGCTAACAAGGACGTGTACAAGGCTGCAGCCAAGCTAAGATAGAACAGCCTGCGAGCCAAGCTCATCTTCTTCTTCGGTTTCAGACGCCATTCCTTGCTGAACGTGTCGAAGCTCAACGCGGAAGCCACGGTCATCAGGAACAGCCACATGGTGTCGTCTCCGATGTACGGTAAGGTCGGGTAGAACAGGTACGCTGCTCCCAAAGCGTACCATATGGATCCTCGCTCTCTGCCGATGTTCCCAATCGTCCAGATAGCTGAGAATAACACGTTGATTACTGTCAGTTGCAAATGGACGAATGAACGAATTTTTCTAAAAATTTTGGATCGCAAGATTTACAGTAAGTAGCATAACTGAACCAATAACCACTAATTTTGTATAAATCTTTATTTATTGCTAAGAATGTAGAAGAAATAATCCGGAGATATTTTTTCCCAATGTTCTTGAATTCTATCGTACAAAGCTGTGATTGAAGTTGGTTGGGAGTCATATGAATCCCGAAGTCGTCTTTTTAGTAAACCCCATAGATTTTCTATGTGGTTGAGGTCGGGGCTCTGTGCAGACCAATCCAGAATAGAACATTCTTTTGTACTGAGCCAATTTTTCACACTTTTAGCAGTGTGCTTAGGGTCTCGGTCATGCATGAAAATTACATTTTCATCTTCAAAAGGCATATTTTCAACAGCATCTATGAGATGATCTTGTAAAATATCTTTGTACATGTACTGATTCATGATGCCATTAATTCGGTGCAGGGATCCAACGCCAAATGCTGTTAGGCAACCCCAAAACATTAGGGATCCGCCTCCATGTTTACCAAATTTTCTGCGACATTTAACCTCTTTCAAGCGGAGCTGTTTTAATTACGAAACCAAACATTTTGTCCAATCTAGAATATTTCCATTCCGTTCGTTAGACTTAATCGTCTCCGTACACATTTCTATGTCTCAGATATAAATATTGCAAACGGCTATAACGACGATAGATATGCCGTTTGTTCGTCAGCTGTAAGCTCAATTAGCTTGGAGCGATTGGTACCGGGTTAAAATAAAAAATGAGCTTTGGTAAATACTTTGGTAACATGCTTAAGCAAAGAAAGCCGCAAAAACTCATGCACCCATTCAGCGACTTTACCAGTCTTATCGTGCAACCAGTCACGACGAGTGATTACACGCGTTATCGCCTGGGAAGTAATTATGTCAAAAATGCATATATATGTCATTTGTAATTTCGTACCCAATGCGACGACGAGAGGTGTGAAAAGCAACAAGTGTCGGAAATTGATCCCATAGACCTCGTCTTCCGGTATCGCGCTGCGATAAAGTCCAGCCCACAAGTACGCAACGCCGGTTCCTGCTGCGAATCGCACTGTCGAAAACGGCGGCTGGAACACCAAACAAAATTACGATACACGAACCTTCGCAACGGACTATAGTTACCGTCGTAAATAAGGTATTGACGCAAATTCTCGATAGAGGAATGAAATTTTTACTAGGTCCCAATCCTTGCTAATGAATGGTTCTCCCAGAGAAAGAAGTGCTTATGATTTCATGTGTTTTGTGAATCCACAACGTTCGGAGATCCCCGTTCACTCATTTCTCAAGTACCTTGCTGTTGGTCCGAACTTTGTGTTTGAAGTCCTCGATAAACCGGGGATCGTCGTTCGCGTCGGCCACGTACCATGGGATCCTATAAATGTCCCGTAGCCAGCCGAAACCCACGTACCCGCCTAAGGTGCTGAAGTAGACGAACGCCTGTTTGTCCCGTTCCAGGTACACGTGGTGCGCTCCAACGAGTCCGCCGAACAGCCAGAGCACGTACGTCCAAAACACCGATTTCCGTTTCCTTTCCATCTTCTTGTACTGCTCGTCGACGCGTCCGTTCGCCACGTATATTTCCGTTGCTTTCATCGGGACCCGATTACCGAATCGACCCGCGCGTTCGATGCTCTAACGATCGAGTGGTGAAATCATTTACGCGAGGTTCTCCTTGTCGTCGAATTACGCTAACTGGAACGGTGTAACGATAACTGGTAATCGCGCATACAAAACCTGCCCGGCGCCCTTGTCTCCTTTGTTAGACCGCACACACATATGCACGCGCACGGTTAGTTTCGAGTTACATATATCGTCAACCGGCACGACGTTTCTCGGTATTGTTTCTGCACGTAACGAGGAACATCTGCCTACTTTGTGCGATTTCCTTTGAAAATGACGCTCGGGAGATTTCTCGCCGCCGGGTCTGGAACGTGTCCTTGTTTGTCCGTGTCGTTTCGGGAACTACCGGAGCTGGTTCAACCGCGCCGGTTCAGACTGTTTGTGGTTCAACGTTCTCTCAGGTGTAACGGTACCTGTGCAGGGGCGTACCTACGCAGCAGGTTCGATCGGCGATCGCTTCTTCGGATGGGATTGGGTACAACGTGTACTTTAACACTGAAGCTACCACGGTCAAATGACCGGTTTTATGTGTCCCAATTATTCGAATTATAAAAATTCATTTGTGGAAAATAATAGTACAAATTTTCTAGTCTAAGCATCTATTACATTGAAAGTTGCGGACAATCTCAATAATTATAGTGTTGCCATTTTTATAAGACAATATTTATCAGATACTTTTAATGCTTGGTAGGTTTAGTGTTAAAAATCTCGGGAAAGATCGATATCTTTCGCAAGCTTCGGATTCTACTCCGAAACGATAAATCTTCGACAACTGTACCTGTTGTGTCGTGTCAGTGCTCAAACAATATTTAGTGAGCCGCTGAGAAACACGCCTCAAAGAGAGGTAAATAAGTAATAGATAATTGGATTTTGGATAACTTTTAATATAAAACTGAATATAGTGGAGTGTATAATAGAGAGATGTTGTAACTATGGATTCTACTTCGCAACTGTCTTACAACTAACGCACGAGAAGTAAAGAAGGCTCGTGGGGGTGAAAAACTCCCTCCACTATGTTACAGTACCCGTATTGTACTTATTTTATAAAGCGTACCTAGAAGTAATTTAATATTAGGGAGAATTGAATCTTTCGCATACGAAGGGCCCACGGGAAATTCAGGCCATTCCACACCAGAATCTTGAATAGCAACTGTACAACTTGGAAATTGTTCGCACAAGCATACGAAATTATGCTAAAATAAAAAATCGATGAAATTAACGGTCCTTCTTTTTCTCCCGGGGCCGTCCGAGTCTTTTTCTTTTTTCTGAGAAGAGGAGGTTGCGTATTGGTCGTTTGCAATCGAAAATTACGCTGTTTTTTGTATCGAACAACGGAACCGGAGGGAAAAGCCAGGAAAACATTATCTCCGTGTTTACGTGCACAGATCTCTTTCGGGAGCGTGCATAGATATTTCAGTTGGCGCCGTAAACGCAGAGTACTAAATGTCCGTCGTAAATATTAAAAAGCTCCTGAAAATAGCGTGCTGCATTTAACAGTTTATTCAACTTTTGGCGTGGTACGCTAAAACGTCCTTTTATTGTATTAACACGTCGGCTATTTGCGAACGTGATGCAGTCGTTTGATAAAAAGTTAACGCGAACCACCTTTGCTGAGTCATTTTCCGCGTACAGTGTACAGCGTGTGCCATGTGATATGTTAGAAATACTAATCCCCGAAAACTCGAAATTATGCAATGTTGAAAAGAGTCTAGAAAGATTCTGATATTCTTCAGGAAATAATAGAACTCTTAACAGAGAGACCAAATAGAAATATCGTTTTTTCTTTTAATATTTTCATTATTACATTCTTAAATTCTTCTAATCGTCTACTGTCTGAAATATTTTTCTATTCAATTGTATCACAAATGCATAAAATGCACAAAATCCACGGTCTATTAATAACGCAAATTGAAATGGTAATATCAAGCGAGACACCCTGTATCCGCGTGATTCAAATGTCTTAAATTTTGGCTCCGTCGTCAAACAATCCGTGATCTATAGATCGTTCTTACGAGTCGATCTATTTCTATTGCGTCCTATGCGCCGAAAGATCATGATCTTTTGAACGCGAGCGAATCAGAAAATAATATTTTAAAGTAGAAAGATAACGAAGAAGCTTCGCTTCCATCGGTACCATCAATTTAATTATCGATCATACAGTTTTAGTTAGCTGCAATTTTTTTAATTATTCAAGCGTTGGCGTCTTATCAAATTTCGATTGCAAAATCTGATGCAACGAGTGCGGGACGCGCTCGGCTCAGGTCGATGCATTCGACTGAACTTGACCTACTAAACTACGATCTGCTACGATCGTCAAGCAAATTCCATTTTTAAAAGTGGAAGTACACGTTGCCGCGATTTTCAGACAAAAGTCCCTAGGCCATCTATAGCAATTCCCTATATCGTACGTGACGCCGCTCACGAGTTAGAAAACATAGACCGTCCATCGAAGAACGATAAAATACAGTTTTATAGAACCAGAGAGGATGTCTGATAGAACATTGAAGGTGTAGCACGTGACGCACGCATCAAATTATACGGAAGACAATCTGTAAATAAAACGTCGTGTGCACGCTGAATTCTTTCTTTTCGACGAGCAGAAAAATAAAGTAAAAAAATGCCGGCAAAACATTATTCCGATGAGATACAAAAAATATGATGAGTTTTTTTTAGTCGCATCGTATCGCGCAATATTACGAATATTTAGGGACAATCTCGATCCAAAGCTTGTCTCGAAGACAACATGGCGGCGTGCACGTGTCGTCTGCGATCTTTCGCTGGATTTGAGTGTCGGACGTGTAGCGGTTATCGGTTAACTTTAGCCGAACGATTTAGCATATCGTCGAAGACAACGAGGACGAGCGTCACGATTCTGAAGAAAAATGCTTGGTAATGGAAGGTTCCGGACCAACGAAGAGAAGTCATAAGGAATGGCGACGGACAGCGAAAAAGGAGCGTCGCAGGCGTCTGCGTCGCAAAGCGGCCGCTGAGAGAGATACCGACGCCGAACGTTTGAGGGCAGCACTCGAGAAAAACGCGGACTATTTGAATTGGTTGCAAAACTGCGAGAAGGAACAAGTCGAAAGAGAGAGGACAGAAAAGGAGGAGCACGAGCAGCGAGAAAGACTCTGGCTGGAAGAGGAAGTGAGTTACATTCTCCGCAGTACCAATAAAACAAATTTATTATCAATTAATTTGTTAAGTTCAGCTAAAAGTAATTTATTTTCTCATGTTTATGATTGAAATTTAAAATAAGGAAATTAATACAGCGACGTATTCTCTAACAGTACCGGTCAAATAAATTTCTCCGTAACTAATTCGCTAGGTTGAAAGTAATAGTTTACTTTTTCATTGTTACGAATAATATGACTAGATGAAATTTAAAACATGGAAAGATCTGATGAGAATATAATGACATCCATATAGTTTACTTTGAATAGCAAAATAGAATTTTTACTTCCACGACGAGTATACTTGACATAAATATCAAATTGGTTAAAAAGAAAAATAATTTTTATTTGAAAGATTTTCGATCTAATTGCTCACCTAACTCGATCACTTCGAATGTGTCCCTTACCATCGATAATAGAAGAAAACGTCGGTTCAAACGATGATTCGGTCCGTTTTCTCAGATCGTCGGTATTCTTTTGTTCCTACAATCGATAGTACGCGAAGAACTTTGTATAACCATGAAAACAATGCGAACATGTGGATGCCGAAGCCCGCTAGCTATTACATGATCCCTGTAAGCGAGCGCAGCTCGAATTCCGAATCACGATCTCTAATTGTTACGTTCGATTTTCTCAGGTGAGAGCTCAGAAGGAATGGCAAATCCTACAAGAGCGGAAGCAAAGAGCGCGACAGTTGCAGCTGGAGCAAGAAGCAAAGATCCGAGAAGAATTCGAGACGAAACAGGAAACGATTCGCAAGAAACAGGAAGAGGAGAAACAGAAGCGAGAGGAGGACATCAAGAAGCGGGAGCAACTGGTTAAAGAGATCGATGACTACATCGACAACGGGATCAAAACGCCGGAAGCTCTGCGAGAGATGATCGACAGTCAGCCTGGGAAAGAGCTTTGCCCGTTCTTCACCAAGACGGCTGCCTGCAGGTAAACCTAAGATATGATCTTCTGCAATTAACGTCGCATTATCTCCGTACTTTATACTTTATCACCTAAGAAATGAAAATAATGAGTCATTCATGGATCAAGGGTGAAATTCCTCTCGATCGAAAATGAAGTGTATTAATTAACTTTTTGATTTCGGCGCAAGGTTCGATCATATTAAGAAGCAGCAAATTTGCAATTCAATTATTCACGACGTTTCAATCTTGATGTGGATCATTTTCACAGAGACATTATTGCGTTTGAAAAAGATATACATATAGGTATAATGCAAATGAAACAAAATTTAATATTCCGACACAGCCGCGTAGAGAGTATTAATGGATCAACCTGTGCATCAACTTGCAGATATTGGTAGCCAATAAAAATGCTCTTGGCACTCTTGATAGAGCTTAAATAAAATAAAAATCTCACCACTGAACTGCGAATTTTATGCATTTATCCAAAAAATTCATACGTCAATTTTTATTTAGTCTTGGACAATTCTTATTTTGCAGAACTCATTACCGAACTATCGAAAGGGAAATTAAGCGACAGTAATATTCAACAAATAAAAGGGCAATACGACCATTTAATGATCATTCTCCTTTTTAGATACGGCGACACCTGCTCGAGGAACCACCGCAGAGTATGCTTGAGCAAAGTGATCCTAGTACCCGGCTTCTACACGCATTTCTCCTTGGAGAAAAACTCAGCTGAATACGACACGGACATAGCATTAGAATTCGAGAGTTCGGAAACGCGCGAGCATTTCCGCGAGTTCTACAAGGACGTGGTCCCGGAACTGGAGTCCTTCGGTAGAATAAAGACCTTGAAATACTGCTGCAACACCGAGATCCATCTGAGAGGGAATCTGTACGTCGAGTACTACACCGAACGAGAGGCGGCTAGGGCACTGAGAAAGCTGAAAGGTCGTTGGTATGCCGGCAGGCAGCTTAATTGCGAGTTTGCCAATCTGAAGTCCTGGAGGAGCGCCGTCTGCGGCATGGCAAAGTGCCCGAAAGGGAGGGCGTGCAATTTTCTGCATACCTTTCGAAACCCGCGCGACGAGTACGATATTAGGAGCCCGCCAAGGTGGGCGAAGTCCTCAGGCTCGTCCTCTCAAGATGTTGCGAGCAGCAGGAGAACCGAGCACAGGTGGGTTTCACCTTCGGGCTTCCGTCTGTCGTCGGGTTGTTCTCGACGTCGCGCCTTCTGACATTTATATTACTCTATCTATCTTGGAATTCCTTTTGGTTCAATCCTATACTCCTGCTACTTTATATTAATTGGATAATTCGCTTTATCATTTTGACGAAGTTTACTTGGGAGATTGGTTTTAGAAAAACGTGGGATACATATCTTATTTTTATGAGCAGTCGTTCATATTAAAGGGTGAAAACAACCCTCAAAGTCGGGGACGAAAAGCACATTTTCTTGAATATCTCGGGAACGAAAGAGTGGCTCTTGATCTCGGCTGCAATATAAAGGGTGATTCAGTTAAGTGTGTCACCTAAATTACATGTAAACCGTTTGGTATACGAAAAAATGGTTGAAACGAAAATTGTATGGTTTTAAAAGTAGCATACAATGTAGTCATTAGTTCTTTTCTAGTTTATTTTTTTATCGAGATATAAAGGTCACCTCGAGTTTCTTTATCGCAAAGGGTAAATTTTAATCTTGTGGATGAAGAGAGAATTGTATCCCGAATAAAAAATCATAAGGTTATATGAGTTGAAACACTAACGAGATGTTCTCTATGAATGATGTTTAATGCTCAAAACGTTCTCCATTGTAATTAATTAATTTGCGTATTCGATCGATAAGTACAAACGATACACTTTTGATCGTTGAATCACCCTGTCCAATCTCGAACAAATTCAGTCTCCTTGCAGTTCGATTTTGATTTGAATTTGCAGGAACAAGTCGAAATGGGAGGACGGCAACGACGCGGACGACTGCAAGAACTGGAGATGGTCGGAGTCTCCCGAACCTGAATCGGATCATCAGTACTCTAGGGGCAGCGACAGACGACATCGTCGAAGCGACGAGACGTTGCACCGGCAAAAATCGTCTCGCGGTAAGCGTCAGTCCGACAGAGATAAGCTAATCGTCGATAACGACGAGACCCCTGGGAAACGGCGACGATCCAATAAGTATATCGAGGAGAACGCAAAGGACGGCGACGTTTCGAACGGTCGCGAGTCGGCTAGAAGACACTCGCGGAAGTACGAGAAGAAGAGAGATGACGATGACGAGGAGGATCGCGAGGAATCAAGATCGCCGAGGTACTCTCACAAGAGGTACTCGAAGAGCGGAGACGGAAGCTATCATTCGAAGTCTCGCAGATACTCGAATAAATACTGGAGAGAGGACAGAGCGGTTCGAGAGAAAGATCGGCGAAAATCGAAGAGTCATCGAGATTCCGTCGAGGACTCTTCGAAACGGAAATTGAAGCCGATCTCCGAGACGGTCGTCGCCGAGAAGAACGATCGCGCCAAAGATATACCGCGTGTAAAGTCCAAATGGGATAAAGACGGTTTCGGTCAGAACAATTCCGACAGTTCAGAGTCCTCCGACTCTGATTCCTCGAGCAGCGTCGAAGAGAAAGACGCGGGCAAGTCTGCGGTGTCCACGAATCCTCGCAAACACGACCCCGACGATGCTTGGGCAACGACAGACTCGGAGAACGAATCGAAAGTCAATGAGAAGCGGTGACGACTGTCTAGATTTATCCTGTATTTATATGCGATTCCGTAATCATCTCAGTCAGACACGACCAGTCATTTTTCCATGTCCAAGTGCATTTGAACAATAAAATATTTTATATCTACGGACTTTGATTATCCGACTGAACCTGTCTGCCGTTGAACCGTTGCGTGAACGAGACGATAAAGGTAGAAACATAAACGTCTTCGATCAAGCGACTGCGTGCTCGATGATTGCGTTAATTCAACGCGTCTCAAATCTTATCCGTCGAGTGTCTGTATATCTATGCTTACAATTCAATCTTTTCAACGGATCGATTGCGCGCACTCGATCGAGATTAATAGATCAATTACTTACTATGTTTTATCAGATAAGTCCTTTTTTTTCAATTTCAATAAAATCTTAGTGGGGACTGCCGGAGATCGATAGGTGTTAAAACAATCACCGACCGGTCTCAAGAATCAGTATTCGGTGATTTAGAACGGTTGTAAGTCTCGAGGCTGATTCGATTTATAATAGTTTATCCGAGGACGCGTCGAAGATTCGAAATGATCGTTCTGAGCATTTTGTGGTCGTTGTGCGCCGCTTTCCATCTCGGCGATGCAGTCGGTCTTCATGGATTCCATTTTCGCGGTCTGGAAGAGCCAGACACTTCGAACATAATCGATGTGCAAAAGATCGACGAGGCCTGGATCGAGCAACCCCTCGATCACTTCAATCCGCGGGACAATCGCACCTGGTCTATGGTATGCGTTCAACGAAGACTAGACTGATAAACAAGAATCCTCCAAATTCATTATTTCCAGAAACTGCATCTTTTCTTCCGTTAATATTTACAAGTCGGAGGACTGTTAAGCGTTCTAATGTTTTTTTAATCTTGGTTTATTGAGATTGTACGGGTGCATTCACGAGGAATTATTCAGCTTTATTTCTTTGGGTACTGTTTTAAAAAATGGCTAAAAATTTGGATATACAGGGTGGCCCACATAACTCTGAACAGCTCCATATCTCGAAAACTATGCCATCGATTTTAAAGTTCTTAGTCTTAAATTGCATGGAACTGAAGGGCCTTTCTGACTACATAAACTTGAAGTGGCCTCCCTTCCCCTTTAACGGGGGAGGGGAGGTACCGTTGTAATTTTAAATGGAACCCCCTGTAAAATGTTACATATTTAGATTCTACCGGAAAAAACAAGTCAATTTTGTCTGAAAAATTTTTTTGTCAGATACTTCCATGATGAGATATAACAGTTTGAAGTTTCGACTTGTAGGTACTTGAAGCGCTCGGAAATAGCGTTATGAGATTTATTACACCGTAACATATATTACAAGTTATTACAATCCATATTTAGAAACGAGAACATCAATAACAGTATGAACATAAAGAAACACCCTTAGGCACGTAGATTACATATAATACATTCTCATTATTTTTATAAAGTGATGTAAAATAGTCATTTTTAGTCATTCGTAAACTAAGCGCCGTAGCTATTCCATAGTAGCTTAAATTTACCGCGTTTTCCTTTTCCTATATGTTAACAGCGCTACTATGAAAATTCCGCCCTGTTCAAAGCGGGTGGGCCCATTTTGATCATGATCGGCGGGGAATGGGAAATATCCACCGGTTTCCTGAAGACAGGTCAAATGTACGAAGTAGCGAAGGCGCACAACGGTATGATGTACTACACCGAGCATCGCTACTACGGCAAAAGCCATCCGACCGAGTAAGAGATTAATTTCCGATCGCATCGTTAGACGATATCACAATTTCGCGACACGAATCAATTTTAGAGACCTCGACTCGAAGAACATGCAGTACTTGAGCGTCGATCAAGCCTTGGCGGATTTGGCATACTTCATAGAGACTAAAAAGAAAGAGAAAGTATTCCAGAACAGCGTCGTGGTCGTTTTTGGAGGATCTTACGCCGGAAACATGGCGACTTGGGCCAGACTGAAATACCCTCATCTGATTCAAGTATTTCTTTCATGTTTTCCATTTCACGCTTGGCCTACCAATTATCTAACAGCCATTCGAAAGTCAAAGATCAACAACCGAGAATTTTTTAATGGATCGTTCATAAATCAAATTACCCCACGACTATAAAGGGAAATTATTAAGTTTATTCCGGACACGGTAGAGTCATTAAAAAGTCTGTTACTACGTTGACCGTCGTTTTGTTTCTATCACGGAACCATTTGCGCTGGTAGATCTAGCATGTGTACCTTCGCGAGATTAAAGGAGTTTGCTTTATTAAATAAACTTCTTCGACTTTATCTAATTTTTGCGGCGAACAAGTATGCGAGCAACGCGTTGACATCCTGTAGATGGATTGTTAAGATAGTCGAAATTTCAGCGGAAGTGTCACCGATCGTTTTTCTAGGGCGCGTTGGCCAGCAGTGCTCCGGTGTTCGCGAAGGCCGACTTTCACGGTGAGCTACATTCGTCCACGTTTCTTGAAACTTTCGTCTCGCGTGCGAACAACGAAGAAAAAAAAAGGTTCGATTACGTTTTTCAGAGTATTACGAAGTCGTGACCGAATCGCTGCGTAGATACAGCCAGCAATGCGTGGACGACGTGAAAACCGCGTTCGACGCGGTCGAAGAACTGCTGGCGACTCCGCATGGTCCGGAGAAATTGAAGTCCTACTTCAAGTAAACTCCTATTTCTTTGACATTATGCAATGCATCTGTGCCTACCACTGTTAATATATCGTTTGCATGAAATTGTTTAGCCTGTGCGACGCGCCGAAGGCAAACTCTTCGAGCGACCTTGGGCTCTTTATGAACTCTTTGGCGGAGGTACGGTTCAAACCGCGCGATTATGTCAGACGCTGTTTACCGAGTTTTCCGCGTACGCGAGAAAAATTGGAAACTCCTTCGGTTGCGTAACTAACGGTTTCTTTGCTCTCGCCAGGCGTTCGCCGGTATCGTTCAGTACGACAAAGTGGTGAAGGGAGAGACGAAAATTGCAACCTGCTGTAAGCACATGACAGCGCGCTATTTAGGCAGCCCCCTTCAGAGATTGGCTCGCCTCGTCGCCGATGAAGAGGAATGCTCGAACGTCGGCTACGCGGATTTTATCAAAACGTACACCAGGAAACCTTGGGACATGCAACCCGACGTCAGTACGTTTCATGCTCGCTATTACTCACTACTCACACAGCACACAGACGTCTCATTTGAGACGTCTGCCGCAAGACGCTCAGGCGGCTTAAAGACGTCTCAGCGGTCGCTGGAGCGTCACTGGAGCGTCATTTGTTACAAAACGGTACGTCTTAAAGACGTCTAAGAGGCGCCTTAAAGACGTCTGGGAGACGTCTTAAAGACGTCTAAGAGACGTCTCAAAGGCGTCTTTTAGGCGTCTAAGAGGCGTCTCAAAGGCGTCTTTAAGACGTACCGTTTTGTAACAAACGACGCTCCAGCGACCGCTGAGACGTCTTTAAGCCGCCTGAGCGTCTTGCAGCAGACGTCTCATTAAAGGCTTTGAGACGTCTGTGTGCTGTCTGGGTCATTATAATGATAAAAAAAAGCTACAAACTCTGTGTGACTCTTTTATCTTGCAATTAAAGCAGACAATTTTTATTTCAAACAAAAATCCGCAATCTAGTCATAACTACCCAGACAGCACACAGACGTCTCAAAGAGGCCTTATTTCAGATGCCTCAAAGACGTCTCCCAGAAGGCGTCTCTGAGACGCCTCAAAGACGCCTTTTTGTGACCTAACACGCTCAGACCTAAAACAGACGTAAAAAAGACGTCTCTAAGACGACTCGTGCTGTCTGGGTATGAATTCACCCCTCCTTCGTCCCTTCGCTTCTTCCGTTCAATACCGATAGCAATTACATTCTTTCGAGGTAGCTATTTAGAAGAAAATTAATCTTCCTTCAGCTTTCTTTGTAGCATATTGATAAATCATAAGATTTATCAATATACTTCATTTCGGTCGAAAGAAATTACACCGATTTCTTTGTAGCGTTGTTATTAAAAGAATTATCAGCAGACTTCCGGCAGATAAAATATTAATTTGTCTCTCGGCGAGATAGTCAGATTTCTAAACAGACTCGTACCGAAGGAAAGATAAGACAATAAGATTGTCATTCTTTACAAATAATACAGAGAAATCGATGTAGAATCGATAAGACGAGGGTTCAGATTACTTTGTTCCCTCTTTCGTAATTTGATCGTTTTCAGTGAGACAATGGTTCTACCAGACGTGCACCGAGTATGGCTACTATCAAACGACTAATTCGAAGAACTCGATTTTCGGCACGCTGTTCCCATTAAGCTTCTTCACGGATATGTGCGGCGATCTTTATGGCGATTAGTACGTACCATGAGCATAATTCGTAAAAAATCGTGTCTACATTTTGCTGTAGCATTCATTCTGCAGTTTCGATGGAGAGTTCCTGGACACGAGGGTCAGACGAACGAATTTGATGTACGGAGGACTGCGGCCGGATTTGCGTAACGTGATCTTCACCAACGGGAACATCGACCCGTGGCATGCTCTATCGGTTCTTCAAAACTTGAACCGATTCTCCCCTGCTATATTGATTAACGGTAAGGGAGTACGCTGAAGCAGATTACAGGAGAAATACTACGCGTCGTATAACCCTCGACCATCCCCCATTTTTCCAAGGTTGTCCCTTGTTGTCGAATTGACGCAATAAGGGTCGCAAAATCGATACGATGACAACATAAATACAGTAGGCTTTGCGAGTTCCTTCTCTAACTACTTACCCCACAATTTGTCATTCATAATTTCCTGATATATCACTGATCGAACCTGTGCGCCGAAATCATCACACATTTAGTTCAAAATTTCGATCGAAAAACACAACAAATTTAAATTCTTGACTCGTGATGAAGATTTCAAAACAGAATCTATTAAATCTGCATGCGATCAATTTCCTGCAAGCAGAAATAAAATTCTATTTTTCTATCACAGATAATTAAATCTTAGAAAAAGTATAGGTATAGAATAAATTCTGTTTCACTTCCGGGAAAATTATGAATGACAAATTGTGGGGTAAGTAGTTAGAGAAGGAACTCTCAAAGCCTACAGTATTGAGCGATATATCGCTGATCGAACCTGTGCGCCGAAATCATCTTACATTTAGTTCAAGAATTTAAATCAAGAATTTAGAATTGACACGAGGAAAGGATAAGGATAAAGATCATTATCATCTTCTAGGTTCCTCGCACTGTAGCGATCTATACAACCACGAAGACACGGACGTCCCAGAGCTGGTACAAGCAAGATCGAGAGTGCGAGACATAATCAGCAGCTGGATCAAGTCTTAATTTCTATTGGCCGAGAATAAGTAGATCGAGATCGATGTAGAAAAACGTGCATTTATTTCCTATGTACAACCGATCGAGTGCCACAATGAAATTTCGTGTAACTTATTGTGTATTAAACGTAAGTCTACTCGTAAACCTAATTTGCCTTGTTCGAGCCTCGCACGACAGTTTTCCATGATGCCAATTCCTCGAGGCTCGAGCGAAAGAAGCATTAAGTGTGTCCTTGTATCTCTATGATTTGCTCCCAACAGGCGATAACTAATAATTAACAATTTGTCGAGCTCGCGAGAAAGCAGTCGCGTCGACCGAGATCGTAGATTCATTTCTGTGTATCCGCGATACGAATGCTACCAACAGAATAATCGACTTGTCCACCAGACAAGGTAAATACGATTAGAAACGATAGTGCTTGTTATCGGGTAAATTCGTGTGATCAATCGACTTCGAGCTTCCTGAAGGAGCCGGTGATGCCGTACATGTTCGAGTCGCCGGAGCCAATGTCCGAGCAGCCGAAACCTTGCTTCAAGGCCGACACAGCACCTTCCCGAGCCTTCTCCGAGTACAGCTCCAAACACACTCTCATTTTGTCGTGGCTCAACAGCGTCGGTCTCATCTCCATCAACTCTTTCCTCCATAGATCTGCAAGAACCATGTCGATATCAAGTAGAACCAATTAATGCTAAACATTATACAGTAGACACTCGCTTTAACACGTTCACGCCGGCCACCGGTGGCCCGCACTAGATTGTCTCATCGGGCGGCGCGTACCACCGGTGGTACGCATTCGATTGTGCTATTAGACGCTGAAAGTTAAAATAATGAAAATTTAACGTATTTTCATTAAAAACATTTATTTTTAATTACTATTATAATTAATAACAACGCGTATACAGGTCTGAACAGGCAAAAATCGCGCGCCACCAGATGAAGCGCGGCATTAACCCCTTAACCTACAATGACGGGCATAGCCCGCGTACGATGGTCGGGCCAAACCTAAATTTTACGGGCATAGCCCGCGTACGATGATGGGGCCAAACCTAAATAAACAAGTCGTGCAAATGTCCCGAACGCTGCGCGAGCTTGTATACGATTTCGGCCCAACATCTTCGAATCTAAATCGTAGGTTAAGGGGTTAATTTAAGCGCCGCCTTACAGCAAAACACATGAAAATCGGCCCCGGCGTGAACGTGTTAAGCGGTCAGCGCAATCGTTGAAGATTTTCACTTTTCTACAACAGTAATCTACATCGACGTAAGACAATCGACACTATATCTATATATTATTACATGATATTTCATTGGAAACTTGTATACACCGGATCCAAGAAATATTTGAACAACAGTCAATTAAACTCGCGCTACAGCCAACCGGAAGTAGAAATTCGAGCGTATTAATACGAGAAAAAGATTACCGATCATTTCCTTCATGGGCATGGTGCCACCGTATTCTTTCGGCAACAGGCTCGTGTCCATTTTCTGATTTATAGCGTCATTGAGACTGGTGTAGATTTTCACTCGCTTCCGGATCTTGTCGGAGATCAGTGTCAGACCAAAGTCAAGAGCAAACTTCACGGAGGGGTGCGTATTAATGGCGTGAACCTCCTTGTGCCGCATCGGTATGGTTCGCTGAAAAACACTCGATATGAATCGCCATAAGTGAAAGTACACACGCGTTCCTTGTGTAAATTTAATACAGAACATTGCGTCCTGCACGACCGGTTATTTACGAACAGATGTCCGATCGGATCGCCAGTCTTCATTTTCATGAAAGGTATACATATACATATGTAGATTTAGAAGATCAAAACGGTTACGTGGAATACATATATTAGATCGGTGCGCAAGTTCGAGGTTTCCTTGTTCTATTTTAATAAGAAGATCGGGCACAAAATTTTACACTGATCCAATACTTTGGACCAGCGTGGGCTAAGTGGGAAATGGGGTGACAAACGGGCGTTCAACGATGTTATGGAAAGTAGATACACGGTCGTTACCCGGGGACCGTCGGACATTTGGGAAAAGTAGAACAGAGGCTAAAGAACCGGTTATCTTGGCCTTTCTTTTTTCGGAGGCGTTACGAAATGCTGTTGCATCAGTGTCCTTGAAACGAAAGCATCTCTCGGCGGAGCCGATGATTGGGAATAAGCTAGTACGGGAGCCAGTCCCAGATTGACGGTGAAGCCCGTGGCAGAACTAGGGCGAATGAGAGAGAGAGGAAGAAAGAGAGAGAGAGCTGGTACCTCGCCGTTTTTGACAATACGGACAGCCTCCTTCGGAGTGAAAAGCGTCAGATGCGGGAAACTGACGCCGGCTCCGTCGGCAAAATGAACGAATCCACGCACTTGGTTCTCCTCGTCCTCCATCATCGTCTCGTAGGTGATCGCGTGGATTCTACACATGTCCGCGTTCGTGTACTTGTGCGGATCGAACACACCTGCGGAAACCATTCTCTAAAATTTCAGGAACATTCACGAAGAAAGACCCCAGGTGTCTCGTTTGTCAAGTCACAGTTACTTGATAATTTCAAAGGTATAAACAGTTAAAGTTACAAATCTCCGTATGTACTATGAATATACTGCGGATTTGATGCATTTATGGCAAAAATGAGTAGTTACAATTTCAAACAGTAGAAAGGTTCAAATGATCGAAGAATATAATTCTCAACTAGTTAGAATGATTAAAATGAACTATCTGGCTCCAGGCCCTTGCAATCGACGCAGCCATTTTGTTATTTTGCACAAAGATACGCAGCCTTGTAATAATTATAACGTAGACAGCAAAGATTACGAATAACGAATAAAGATCGATAATAATGAAATGTCAAAGTCGGAGAATTGGGGTCCGTTCCTCCTCATTTCGTAAAGTTCACGTCCGGCGGAAGGCAAGACTCGAGAAACTATTCGTGTCGGCGAGCGAGGAGCGGAAACTCGATTGCAATCGTGTCGCATGCGTGTTCTCCTCACGCTTTGCTCGTCGAAGCGAAAGCTATCATTATCATTAGACGATATGCGAGGAGATTAGCGTTTACCTGGTCTGGCGATTATAACACGACGGCCTTTCGCGTCGCGACCGGGTGCAGCGAACAGGTACCTAAAGCGAGAGAACTAAAGCGGATTAGAATTTCCAACGACACTCGCGCGTCCACCGTTTTCTACGAGTCTTACCCCAAGGACAGTAGCTCCTCCATCGTCGGCTCTGTCGGATCCAGATGATTGAAAGCCGGATGGTAAACCTGCCGCAGCAGAAGGTATCTCTCGATGGCCTCTTCCGCCATTGGTACGTTAAACTTTTTGCATCTCAGAAACCTTAATAAGAATTGCGCATCTGGCGATTCGAAAGAATGCACCGATTAAAAATAATAAGCTTACAACAAAGAACATTGTTAAATTACGATTACACTGCGGAATTGATGAATTTATGATCAAATAAGTGGGTATGCAGAATTTAAAGCAGTGGTGATACGAAAAAGATAAGAACATCGGAGTTCCAGCTTAATAAAATAGTAAAAAGAAACAAATTTTTATTTGGCACACGCGTGTCTTGCCATCGATGCAAATATTTTTGTATAAAAATCCACAGTCCAGTTATGATACTAGGATAAATTCGAACAGGGAAGATGATTACAGAGTTAAACGCGATTCCCTCACCAAGACGGCTGTTTTCAATTCGAGGATTCATTTTGATCCAATTACGAATCTGGTCGAGGGCTTGATCACGAGTGTTCTTGTCCTCTCTCAGCTCATCCTTGGCGATCTGTTGCGTCTCCTTCGAGAGAGGGCAATCATAGTTGTCTTCTTCGGTAACCCACTCGGTTGCGCCCATTTTGATTCACAAGGTTCGCTGATTCGAGCGGCTGCCGGTTTTTGCTGAAATTCTACAACCCCGTTGGCTTAGGATTACGGTTCGATCGTTGGCCCTGAAAGTGCATCGGTGTTCTTACGGCCGCTCTTTGGGCTTTTAAAATCTATGTGCGTTAGCACACGGGAAACTGGATGCGATCCGGTTCCCCGTCTTCTCGACAGCCGGCAGATGCGATTCCATCGGGTCCGAGCCACTGACATGGTTCCCTCGGCACCATTCAAAGTCACGCCATCGGTGAAAGCGAATCTATGCACTGCGGATGCGAGCATGGCACGCTCGATGCGCTCGTATGGATACTCGGAAACTCGCATACTCGCTTACTTTCATCCCCATTACCATTCTCATTCTCATTTCGCGACGATCGAGTCCCAGCAGTTTCGTAATCCCCCATAACTATTGCTGACTACTCGCCAGTGATTTTGTGACATAACAATTTCGTCGGTTCATGATATAATGTTCGACCGGGTATACGAACGCCGGAGAGTATTACGTGTTCCGCTATACCAACATATGCTGTAAGCGAGTCCCTCGAATGTTTCGTAACAACTTTCTCCGGTTACGCAATCGTGTCTGGGTTCTGCGCGCCCATCTTTGTTCTCCAATTTTGTACAGCCAGCTAACGCGAATCAATCGTGTTTCCCCATCGTCTCCCATTAAATAACTTATCCGACGCGTGTAGTTTCTTATCCGCCAACCTATTCGAACAGCAATCCAATCTCACCGAACGGAGAAATTCTTGTGCAACCGTGTAATCATCGTCTTTCGACTAGGGGGCATGATGACCACTCATTTTCACGGTGAATTCGCCTCGTAAGCTTAACCCACATCTAATAATGTAATTATACCGCAATTTTACAATGGCTTATGTAAACGAGATGCCACATTACTCGTTATAATTGAATTTTACAGCTTCACTGCTGCATTCTACAGCTCATATTCTTAAAAATCTCTAAGTAGGCCAGATTAACGCATCATCTACCGGAAGCCTATTAACGCATTACCTATCGGCGATTATTTCATGATTTTTAAAAACCCATGGTACATGGCTGAACATTTTTTCATGGATTTTTGTACAGCAATTTCATCTGTGAAATAACAATTCATCTACAAAAATGTTATCTGAGAATTTCGTTTCATATTTGAATGTAAAAGAAAATTTCTATGCTTCCGCTTTTGGTACAGTATAATTACTGAAAATCCTATAAATAGGATTCCAGTAGGTAAAGAGTTAATAATCTTCTTAATAATTATGCTGTACCGAACGGAAGCTTAAAAATCTTGTTTGATACAATGATCTCAATCGAAATGATTACATTACGCTATCAAGTGTGAGTTGGTTCATGATAGAATTTTCTGTTGCTATTGAAGAATAATTTAAAAATTCCTCAGGCATAGAACAGTAAAATTACTGAAAATCCCATAAATAAGATTCCGGTAGGTAAAGAGTTAATAATCTTCTTAATAATTGTGCTGTACCGAACGGAAGCTTAAAAATCTTGTTTTACATAATGATCCCAAACGAAATGATTACATTACGTTTTCGAGGGTGAGTTGTTGCTTCATGATAGAATTTTCTGTTGCTATCGAAGGATAATTTAAAAATTCCTCAAGCATAGACTTTCAAAAATTATAGTATAATCGCAGATAGATAATGCGTTGAGTGGAAGATTAAAAATCTACCTTGGACAGGCCTTCGCTAAACAAATTGACTTTGAATGAGAAGAAAAAGCTATCGCGAGGTCATCGACGGCACCTCAAGGGCTCCGTTGCTCTACAAGCTTCGCATACCAAATCGAACATCAAGATTTATGATCTCCGATGTCTAATTTGCGACTATCTTTTAGAATCAAAGATCGAAGCGAGCGCGAGGCATTCAATAATAAACGATTCGCACGACGTTCAACTTCAATGAACGTAATACTAATCAGGTTACGGGGTAACCGTAAAACCGAGCAATGTGGAAGGTAAACACGCCGCAGCCGTCTTCCGCGTAGAAAGTGCTACTTATGAGATTATTACTCTTCAAGCTCTTGCTTCGGCATCAATCACCGTTCACCCCGACCGCAACCATTTCCTCGCATCGGATCGCATAACATGATAGAGCAATTTCACGTGACTCCTTCGAAATTACGCATTCGCTTTCCATTATTTTTCTTGAGATAACTCGTTCCCGTATCGTGGAAAATCTTATTTGGAGAATACTCGCTTGCCAATCTTCGAAACGCGATGTTATGAGTCGATTAAATAGTACCCTGTAAATTATCAATTCTCTACGCCTCTACTTTCTGGACTTTTAAATTTAAATGTCTTGAACAAACGTCTCGAAACGTATGTCTTTTGTCAATGTCTTTCTTTAACACCATGGTCATCCGATATTTTCTAAAAGAACGATGACGTTCGCACTCTTGACCTCTAAAATCTTCAATCGTCAAAGACAAGGTCGCTTCACGCGAGAATTTCGAATTCTGATCGCGTCGAAACGATGAATAACACCGATGATCGTGATCAGAGTACATCGAATCACAATCAGAGCTTGTTACAACCTTCAAATCAACAGATATTTTTCCGTTTTCGAATGTCCTTGCTCGGGAAGCTGTCATTTTTCTTTGCGGGTCAGAAAACATATATTCAAAATATTTTCAAACTCTTGTGCGAAAAGAAAATAACCAAAAATAACAGTTTCCCGAAGAAAACTTACTGAAATATTTTCATGAATAAAAATCGAAATTGTAATAAAACGACAGGTGAATTGTAAATCATTTTCCTAGCTTTCTTTAATCGAAGATTCTTACGATCTTAATTATCGAAAAAAATAATAATATTGACAACTATGAACTGAACTGAAATTTTGTTTCTGTTGATCTCAAGGTGCGATTATTATCGTTTAAAAAAAACAATAATCATCTCTTCTTTCGAATAAGAGCGTAAAGTTCAAAACGAGTTGGTGTAAATATGGAAATTAAAAATAATAATAATATCGTCAAGCATAGGCTAGTTTTTCACTTTTCATTGTTGACCATAAGATGCGATTACGATCCTTGAAAACGAGTAAAAATGATCTGTTTCTTAGAAGAAGAGCGACGACGACGTAAAAATTCGAAACGAGTTTGCTGCAGGTATGATAGTAAAACGAAAATTGACATACCCGGATCGCTGTCGCACAGGTGAACACTTGAAGGAGACTGTCTCCTCTTGACCGTCGATACGCTCTTTTATAATTTCCAGTCGCACCTTTCTTCTAGCTCCACCTCCGGAGTTCTAGCGGTCGGGTGACTTGCCAGCACCCTCCGAGGGTCAATTCCCACTGTCGCCTCGCAAGGTTCAATTCGACTCCACTCTTTCGAGAACCGAACGTCGAAAAACTTTCAATGTCCTCGAACGGAATTGGCTCGCGATCTTACAACTCTGTGCTGCTACAGAATGACTCGATTTACCTAATTGTCTCGCTTTTATACATGCCGCGCGACAGGTATCATCTCCCATCCGCCTAAACCAACCACGACGGTGGTTCATTTCGTAACGATGCTTTCTTTCCACGAGATCTTGACCAGTTCCTTGCGAAACTTCTCAAATTACATACATCTGTCTCATACATCCCTCTTTCCAGTGCATCATTAAATCCAAAATTCTTCAACTTCAATTCTTGACACTCGGGATACCTATTAGCAGGCATTCCAATTACTCTACCGCGTCAAGACGAATTTCAACCACTTTCTTCCTGGTGGAAACTCCGGAAGAAGCGGAGGAGTACTTTGGATAACCATTTATTTTTGATCTTTGAAAAACTATTAATTCACCGCTAAAGTAAAGTGTTAAACGCAAAGACTGGGCTCGCAATGTTTGCTCAACGTTATCGTCGACGTAATCGCAACATATGTATATTGTATATGCTATCTCTGTATGCATTTTTTCATTTTATGCATACGAAGCTAATGTGATTTACTCTGTATGCATTTTTTCATTTTATGCATACGAAGCTGATGTAATTTACTCAAACAATACTTGAATGTTTAGCAATTTATTACAAACTAATTTAATAATGTAAAAAATATTTTGAATAATAAAGAATATAGGAATCTTTAAGGGCGTCTCAGGGTCGCACCGCCATTTTGGCATGCGATTTATTCCGTGATTAGAAACTTTTGCATAGAGGTCTGCAGTTCAATTGCAATGCAAGGAATTGATACTATTATTATTGTAGTTTTTTTTTCGGCTGCAGAATTATGGCGTCGTGATTAGTTATATCCGAAACAATACCAGATAAGGAACTGACGACCACTAATGCATTCATCATCAACGTATCGTCACGCGGATGGTCACGGTTTTGCATAACGGTAGCACTAATACCGGCATAAGTACACACAATTCTTGGTTCTGGACTGTTTTCTTAGTTTTGACACGTAATACTACTCGGACAGTTAGAATCGGAAAGTAAAATGCAACTATACTTGCGAGAATGTTCCGGCCGAGGATGGAGAAATTACGTGCGTGAAAGGATTTTACCGATGACTGTGCATTACGTACACAAAACGAGCAAATGAATGATGATCGTAAATGTATTTTATTCCTCTTATTATCGCATCGCGGCGTACATTATAGTTTCGACGGCGAATCGCTCCGTGATACAAAAATATTAATCGAGTTTCATTTGATTACATTCACCGACGATAACTCAATTATGAATACAATTAAAAGACTCGTACAAACCACGCTACCATTCACTCCAATAAAAAAAAACATGATATAATAGGAACAATACATATGCAGGGTATATCGTGCAACTGGAGCCGCTTCGATTACTTAACGATTAGCTTAATGAAAAATATTTCAGATGAAACTTGAATGGTTTCGAGAAGAAAATAATTATGGATGCATAGAGGACACCCGAAGGTCACGTCTAGTCAAATGAAATAAAATGCCAACTTCAGATGTTCGAAGTGGCATAACTGGAAGCACTAAATCGAAACGGTTCCAGTTACACACTCTACCCTATATAAATAACAAATGCAACAGTCTTCTTAAACGCATTGAGCAGAGAACGATTTTCTCATTCAGTTTTCTCGTTAAAAAACGTGTTCGAACATTTGGATTAGCGATCGCATATATTTGAAGAGATAACCAGGAACAAGTATAAAATAATGTATCAAGTATAATGCCCGTCCAAATAGTAATCGGACGTTTCCTTTAAAAAATGTAGAATTACCATGGTTTTATCCTCGACCTATAACTTGCACTTTCGCATAAGCTCCCTTGCAACCGCTGCCCGATAATAACAACATTTGTAGAATTTCATTCACCTGATCTTCCGAAAGTTTTAAATCACTGTACGCCGCTGCATCCATTATGCACATTTTCAGAGCTGATTCGTCTAAAGGTTCGTAAGAAACGATAGATATATCTACCAGTTTATCAGCGGACGCTTGGTTAATTTCATCGACGCTTTTCGTTAAATCTACGTTTCGAATTAACTGTTCGTTCACATTTTCTACGTTAAAAACCGCGAATATCGTGACACATTTATTGTTGATTTTTTTTAATTCGTTGAACAACTGGAGAAATCCATGCAAATTATTCATTTTCAAATTCTCTATGATCATCAACTCGGAAGAACCGACTGAATTAATTACACTCTTTCCAAACTCGAGTCCTATTGTCGCGTCGTGTAGAGACACCTTTTGAATTCTTGGAAAATTCTTTACAATAATTTCAGTGGTATAAGATTTTCCAACGCCTGTTCCGCCTACGAGACACACGATCTTGAATAGGTCAATGTCATTTCTCAGAGCATATGCAATATTTTTTACTGCATTTGCTTGTCCATGTAATTTTTCTTTTAGTTCAACCATGCTACTCTCGAATAACGTGGTACGATTGCAAACCCTGTATGTAACAGGATTTAATAATAGTGCAATTACAGCTACTACAATCGGTATGATGCATAAGCATATTAAACCACGGCAACACATATTTTTTCTTTTTTTAACTGGGTTCTTTGATATTATTGCAACCAGCGGTCGTAGTTTTCTTTTTACACCATCGTAGGAATCTATGTTCTTTTCTTTTGTAGCATTGACCTGTTCACTCTCGGGTAGCTGATGTGCTAAATTATCGCTTGTGTCAGTATTTATTAGCAGATCATTGGCTACCGGTGTATCTTCTTTTGAAGTTTCTAGATTTTCAATTTCCATGTATTCTACATCATTTGATATTTTACCTGATGCAGGATTTGGCTTTTGTTTCGCCCTACTACTATTGTATAACTGCCAATCAGGTATTTTAAATGCATCAGAATAAGATACCGTTGCTTGCCATTCGTTTCTGGGTTCTTCCTTTCTACATGAAATTCTTTCCGATATCTTCAATTGTCTAAAAGCAAAATGTAACTGTATAAATTGAGAATACAGCTACGCGTACTTATTTAATTAGAAAAAGCATTAGACTTTACCTGGTGATCGCATCATGATCGAAAATTTGTTCGCAACTGTACTGTCTCACCAAACCAGGAACATTTCCAGATTGATATGATTGCGCTAAATGTAACCGTCGAGACGATGGCAGTTCAGAAAAACTGAAAGCTCTGGTCAATTTAGTATCAGTTTCCGAATCTAACAACTTCAAGGATGCAAAATGGTCTTCCATCGCATTATAAATAAATAGACTCTTAGTTATTTACTTTCAAATGTCCGTTGAAACCGGCGAATGGAACATAACCTCAAAAGTTCAAACCGACGTTTAGAACTTCTTTTCTTCTTGAAACGAATATGAAATATCCTATTTGCAAGTATACTTTTAATACGATATCTTCCTTCACGTTTTTAATATTTCAAACTTCTCACTGCAATGTTTTTTCTTAATTATACAAACAATACGACACAGGACAACACATACGAAAACGGTTAACTCGGTGCTCGATGTTTTTTTTTGTCATCTTGTACATAAACGAAGAAATCATTTTGATAAATGTATAAAAATAATGACACGAACGGCGTAGAATGTTGTCAACTCGTGAAAAAATAAATTGCGTTTATAATTTGCAAAGCTAAATTGATTATAACAGCAATTATCAAGATTAGTAAATGCTTAGATTTTTTAAAAATCGCGCGCAGTTCAGTTCGATCGTTCCGTTGGTCACGGGCCACACCCCCGTGGTAACAGAATATACTAGATGCGAAACTCTTGTTGAACCTTTGACACATAACATGACAGCGCGGCAATATTTGAAATGTGATATGGCGGAAAATGATATTTAAAGAATTTCATGATCTGAATATTTCTGAAAAATTACTTTTATCAAGCCGCCCATGTAACCGAATAACCGAATGCTCGTTACATCTTGTTATTTGTACTTATTCAAGAATTTAAATGGTAGTTCCAAATCTATGTTCACCGTGGACAAACTTATGTACGCATGCGTACTGAACGTACCGAGTTGCGACATTACGTCGCCGGAGTTTCACCTCTAGAGGGACCTGCGCCATGGTCCAAACTGAATGGTTTCTGCTCGAGTATCGACCAGTGATGGGATATTGGACGGATCTTTTCGCGCATGCGCGACAATTTTAGCATCAGTGAAGTAAAAATTTGGCTAAAATGAGGTACTTTGATCACCCCACATAATTTTGTACAATTTTTTATGATTTGATTTTGAGAAATGAATGTATAACATGTGTATGCCAAGCAAATATGAGTAATAACTTACCAAAAATTCGTAGAAAAAACACTCGTTTCGTCGTCTCGTACTGGACTCTTCCAGTACTTTCCCGCCAATAATAGTACCCCTCTACTTTTTTCTACAACCGTAGGACGTAGATAAGTACTGTGCTGGAGGTGCATGCGCGAAAAAACCCGTCCAATATCCCATCCAGAGATGCCAAGCTTGTATTCCCCTCAAAATGCTTCCCCCTCTACTACTAAATGTGGCTCGATGCGCCTCTAGCGACAGTAGCGACAACTCTCTGCACGAAGGGGAATTCTCTTTCATTCTTTTTCGTGTAGAGATTGTAGAGAATCACGAAAGGGGAATTTGATGGTGGAGGGGGAGCGTGAAGACTCTACGCTGGCATCCCTGAATTTCCATCACTGCTCGCGTATCGACGAGCGAACAGTGGACGTTGTTGGGTGTGTGACTATTTTGTGTTTTCGTGATGTGACATTTCCCATAATAAAATCTACCAAAAATGCAATCGAAACAACTACCGATACGATGTGTATGGATGATGTCGATGCTCGTTCTGGCAGCCGCTAGGATACACAAACTCGAAATACGGGTTAGTTGAGCAATGCGAGGAAACAACGCTCTCGTATATTTATCAGTTATTTCGCTACGTTTTCCTTTGCCGCATCGATTGGCTTTTACCGGTTGATAAAACCGATGCCAATGATTGCATGTACCGCGTTGTCGTCCGTGTGGTACGTGCCTTTAAAAATCTAACGAAACGAATTATTCCGACGGAGCGTTATTGCAACACGGTATTGACGTTCGGTTCGCGTGAACCACGTTCGCACGAGTGAAACTAAATAGAAGCACCCGTGAACAACGGAAAAACGCGAGGGATCCGACAGACGCAGGGAAGAGTATAGGGACGTATAGGTTATAGTTGAACCGTGCCTTGAATATTTCTTTCCTGGTCGCTTAGTCACAGGTTACGGTATCTCGGCAGCTTCGTTTTCACGCCTGCCATGCCTTTTCACTTTCTTTTTTCATGTTGCAGAAAGACACACGACGCTACATAGCCCTTAGCACCTTCGGCTTTTACAAGAGCGGCATTCTCGATGTGAATCTGACGAATTTCAAGGCTGAGCCCCTCGACGAGAATGCCGTGGTGAGTTATCGTAGCGTGGACGGTCGCGCAATACTACGCGTTGTCTCCGTCCATTGACAGACACCTGTTTCCATTTTCTCTCATTCACGACATTAAATTGCCGCTGGGAAATGAACTCGAATGCAGTCTTGAAAATACGCTCTCCGTTCTTCGTAACAACCGCTTCGTCGCGTTTGCAGTCGTTTGTTTATCCGCGCGAACGACAAACAAACGAATAATGCGCCGCACCAAACGGAAAATGCAACGCACTATGGAGCGTAAATTCTATTTCGATAAAATCTTTTAGATTTTTAAATGTAAATGTTTTTCTACCATTTTGATGATGCACAACGATCCACCAAATGCATCTTCCGTTTATTCGATCGAGCACCTGACAAAACAATAACTAATAAAATACTATTTAAATTTTAATTAAATTGACCTTGAAATTGTAAGCTTTCCCACCGACTTAGCGGGAAACATTTCATCAACCCTCGTACCGTGTTTGCGTCAGAAGCGACCTGTTATCAAATATATGTTTAAGCGTGTTTAAGTGTTTACAGTATTTCATCGGTAATTGTCCCAAATGTCTCCGACATAATTGTCCCTGAGATATCCCCACTAGTGCGGGGTGTACCCCCTTGAGGGGCCGTGAAGCTCGAGAGGCCTCGGTCGCCGAGGAGTATGACACCATGCGGCTCGGGTATAATAGACAATTAAAAATCGTCGATTACACAAGTAAATATCATCGGAATTATATCATATGTGGTATCATTTTTATTAAAAAATGCCACAAATATGGTCATCGAAGTCCCATAAAAAAATAATGATTAATAAAGAAGCTTTAAATTCGGATTAGGTATGTTTACATTTCTCGGTGACCGAGGCCTCTCGAGCTCGGCTGTCCTTCTCTACGTTCGGCAAACCTCAAGCAATGATATCCCTCGCGCATAATTGTCCCTCCGCAGACCCGTGTTGTGGACAATTATCGATGAAATACTGTATAATGTTTTAAAAGAATATTCCGGTGTATTTAAGAATCTTTTTCTACAAGGAACATTTGCATAGCCCACATTTTCAAAGTCGAACAGTTTGCCCTTTCCTCAGAATCGAAATTCTTAAAAATTAATATGATTTGAAGTATGAAAAATTTTTGATAATTCTTTTTTTTAATTTCTTAAAGACGGGCAAAAATGTAAAAATAATGCGAGCACGATAGGAGGGTGTAAATAAGTCGATGAACGCGTTCCGTTTCCCCAGCCCTCGGCTGCCGGAAGACTCAACGCTTAGAAACCGGCTGACGTGGTTTGCTTTTAATGTGGTTTTTTCGATGGTGCAGTTTGGATTCAGTTTGGATCGTACGCTAAGCGACGCGATGAACCCGTATTTAGATAGCCACCAAGAGAGATGCGTGCTACAGGACGCCGCAAACGCGAAGACCGATCTCGAGAAAAGGGACGACAGCAGCGCTGTCATATATTTCACCATGGACTTGAAAAATTCTTCGTAAGCGTTCACAAATCACAACAGACTCTCAACCGGGATTTCCGCTTTGCTACTTTCGTTAACACAGTGCTAATTCGTTCGCAGGTTGAAGGTGAACTGCAACCAGAACGTGCACAGCGTGCAGATTCACAAGAACCGCAACATGGTGGTAGTTTTGCGGAAAAAACGAGACACCCTGCCGACCAGCTTCAGCGATACCGTGCTCTTCCCGCGGAGGAAACGATATAGCTCGCACGGTGAGTCAGTATCGTCCGAATCGCATGAATCGCATGAATCGCCTTCATCTGTTTCCTCGCAACAACAAACATCCTTGTAGAATCAATAATCGCGCGAGCATTCCGTGAAATTGCACTCGGCTGCGATCTCGCGGACCCATTCGTTATTTAACGTTTCATTCGCCCGTGCAGATACCTAACAGTCCTCTAAAATTCAAGAATTAACACGTTCACTGCCATGGGGGTCACCGGTGACCGTCACTCGACTTGGCTACAGCGCCGTGGGGGCCACCGGTGACCGGCGACGCAGCAAATAATAAAAGTACATAATGTAGGGAGTGTAGGGATGATACTGTACCAAATTACCGTACCGAATACCGCCGATTACTACGATGATAGTAACGGTAACGACGCGACGATCTGTTAAAAATAATATTATTGATTGCGGTTTTCAGAACAGAAAAAAAGTACGACGTGAATGATTCGAGATGAAAATTGTAAAATCTCAGACGGAGATTGAGACGTGCAAAGTTGTGAAAAAAGTTCAATTTATTGTACTAGTTGTGATTTTTGTGTTAAATTATATACATTTTTATATTTATCGTCTTTGATCCGGCAATAATTAGAGTAAATATGGATACTGATAAATTTTCCAATAATACCATTGTTACTATAATGGTTTGAAGAAATTAATGCACGAAGAATGCTTCAAGCATGATTTTATAACTCGTTTCATTTGCTGCAAAAAATGTTTCAACATAATATGCATCGTATAATGAAAAATTCTCGTTGGCGTCTTGGGCAAACCATCGAAAATGCGCCTGGCAGTCAACGTGTTAACAATCGTCAGCGTGTCATCTTCCTTTTACAACATCGAGTTATCCTCGCTATAAATACGTCAAACGGAATGTGTTAAATATGAATGTTATTCGCGAAAAGAATCGTACGGGTTAGTAAACGGCTCGATGACGATAGCAACTTTGTTCGTAAATCAACAAATCATCCGGAAGATTGCAATTTAAAAAGTAATAGTAAAAAAGTCCGTTAATGGCTTCCGGTGTGTAATGCGTTAATGGAGGTGGTCTCGTATTACTGAAACGCCAATAGAAATCGTCGAGTTTATGGATTCGAGGGTTTCACGGTTCGGATTGATTTGATTTGTCAAGGCTGCTCCCGTTCTGGAAGAAATATTTTCCGACTCCGATGGAGGTCTCGGGACCGCCAGCAATTCTCGAGAATACGCTCGGAGAGATTTCCCCGAGATTTGTAGTTACTTAATCGTAGGGACCGCGTCATCTCGAAAGATGAACGATACTGACCGAGAGGCGAGGGTTTACGAGGTGCGGGCGTAGCACGCTCTTCGATTTGGCAGCGGGCCAAAGACAGGAAGCTGACGGTAGACCGCGTGGAATGGGCGAGCCGTTTCTTCGCAACGCGTTCCAACTTCCGTGATTTCGCCCACCGATCGTGATATTAACTACGATTCGCGTTCCGCGATTGTTCATCGCGGTTAAACGGTCGTCGCCCTCTTGCGATCGTTCGTTTCGTAATTGGTCCGAGGAATATCGGTCGTCGATCACGCGAGATTAAAATCCGCGCGCACTTTTGTAATCGGCGACCTTTGGTCTCTTCACAAAATTCTCGTAACCACTCAGCGATCGGATTCTCACCGAGACCACTGAGAGATGACGCGTATCACGGTTTATTTGGACAGCACATTCAATATAAATGTCGGCGGATTCGCGAGTTATTTTAATCGCGGTTCGTCGCTAATATTAGCGGTCGAATCGTTGGGTGACATAGGCTAACAGGTGGACGATGGAAGCTTGGCACGAGCTGCAACGATCGCGACCTTACGGTGTATACCTGTGCAATGCCTCATTCGCGGGTGAAGATTTACCGTCAGCGAAATTTCCGGCGAAACGATCACGCAAAGAGAACGCGCGACAACCGTTATCGTTTTCTGGATTCATTCGAGAGCGAACGTTTAATCGAGTAACCTTGAATCGGTCGTCATTCGAGCTTAAATTGATATTGCGATCGTTTCTGTATCGCCTCGATACGAAGCGACTCGATTTCTGCGTCGAACATGCGACATTTAATGCGCGTAATTGATTGATCAGCGTCGATACAGGAAGAGGCGTCTCGTTGGCTCGTTGCGCTTGTACTCGACTGCAGCTCCTCTCTCTCTCTCTCTCTCTCTCTCTCTCTCTCTCTCTCTCTCTCTCTCTCTTTCTCTGTCTCTCTCAACCTACTTCTATCTCGGAAAAATAATATAGTTCCTTCTTTTCCGATAAGATTCGCTCAACGAACGAGCATCGCAGATTAGATGTACTATCGATCAACAGCAGAGCTTTTCAACGTCCAAAATTAAATGCATGTTTATCGGAACGGCGAGCGAACGTTCACCGAGTGCCGTCATCGCTCTCGGCCCAACTAAATGCGAATGTGGTCGATATCTCACGGAATGCGGGGTCTCGAAGCGACATCGGTGATCGAACACCGCCGAGATGAGAGACGCTATAATTAACGTAACTTGTCCTCAATCTTATAAATAACTCGAAACTCAAGTATTTTTGAGGGTCCGGTTAGATAACGGTCTTCTACAGTAGTGCATTTTATGTCAACGATTGCTCTCACTCTCTTTCTCTCTCTCTCTCTCTCTCTCTCTCTCTCTCACTCTCTCTCTCTCTCTCTCTCTCTCTCTCTCTCTCTCTCTCTCTCTCTCTCTCTCTCTCTCTCTCTCCTTGGCATTCAGTTAATTATCCGTGACTCGCTCGATAGAGCTCGGCGCTTTAATAGAAATTAATGAATAAAACGCTTTTTCTTGCCGCGTCTTTGCCAGATCCTCTGGCAACGCAAAAGAAACGTAAAGGAACTGGGAACTGTGCGCTGCATCTTGTTCTCAAATATTTTGCATTTGATGATTCATTATAAATTTCAAATAGACATTTACCTTTGATAAAAGTGATTAGACTGCGGAACGGGAGCCAAGCAAAAAGTTCTTTCTTTAATAATTTCAAATTTTCTTAAAGTTTTTACCGTTTGAAATTGCAACTACGCCCATTTTTGTTTTGAATGCATAACATCCGCAGTCTAAACATTATTTATGATAAAAATGATTAGACTGCGGAACGGGAGCCATGCAAAAAGTTCTTTCTTTAATAATTTCAAAATTTTCTTAAACTTTTTACCGTTTGAAATCGCACCTACACCCATTTTTGTTTTAAATGCATAAAATCTGCAGTCTAAACATTATTTATGATAAAAATTATTAGACTGCGGAACGGGAGCTTTGCAAAAAGTTCTTTCTTTAATAATTTCAAAATTTTCTTATACTTTTTACTGTTTGAAATCGCACCTACACCCATTTTTGTTTTAAATGCATAAAATCCGCAGTATAAACATTATTTTTCGATACATATAAATGAACATAAAGTTATCCCAACTCCTAATCTCACTTGCCGGTCGATTTAAACCCTTGTACTACATATATATAATGTTCAGTTAGACTCATGATGAAGACTTCTAACAGAATCTGCTAAGTATGTTTTTTATCAATCACTTTTAGATTGAAATGAATTTCTATATTTTATTGTAGTCAAAATTTAGCCATTGAAGAACAGATGAATAAACAGTAAATATAAATGATCTTGTTTTCCTAGTCAATTATAAATGTCGAAGAAGCCCTATAATAATTGTAGTCGCAAAATAGATCGTGGTGCAAGGGATTGATGCGATTGGGAGCAACGAGAGCTTCGATGAAACGAGATGACATTCGCAGGTGTCGAGGCATTGGTGTACGATGACGCGTTGGAGTCTCGGCCGGACGGATGCTCCCGCGTTACGCTGCCGATGACCGTGCAGACTGTCAAGGGGGAGAAGTATTACAATACCAGCTTCAGCGTCTACGTGGGCAACGAGGAAGAGGAGGGTCTCTATAATTTGTATTTTCACAACTGTCCCAACTACAAATACGAGTCGCAGGTCGCGTTGGACTTCACGGTAAGATCGATTCGAGAACCCGGTGACCTTGAGCTTTTTTTTTCGCGAGACTCTGGAACTAACGGATGCAATTTGCAGGTACAAATATCGGAGATGAACGACCAGAATTATCTCAGCGCCGGCGAGATGCCGTTGCCTGCCCTCTATTTCATGATGTCGCTTTTGTTCTTCGTGTCGTGTTGCTTCTGGGTGTACATACTTAAAAAGAGCAAGTAAGAGACTTCTCTCGATCTATGTACACTGCGCGTTTGTTAAGGGCTACGATGTTTAACCCTTTCGCTACGGGTGCCGTATATATCCGGCATCCACGCGACGACCTGTGTGTACGGGTGCCGTCTATATCCGGCGACTTGCATAAAAACTGTACATACAGGGTGAGTCACCTAACGTTTGTACCTCAAATATCTTTGTTGTTTCTAAAGATACGTAAAATATGGTAAGGACAAAGTTGAATGGTACAATGGAGCTGACACGATGCAAAAAAAAAAATTTTGTTTTTATGTCATTTTTTAGAGATTTTCAAGGTCACCTTGACTTTTTTAAATGGAACCACCCTTTATTAAACACCTACAATGATAGTCCCTTTCATTAGAAATTCAGTGACTATAATTAGTCCAAGGTCATTCAAGGTCAAGGACAGAGAAAACGTATAAGATTTAACATCGATACATGCTTGTAAACGGGCTTTGAAGGAATGTTGCACTCTGTCCGCGACCTTGAATGACCTTGAGTAATTATAGTCACTGAATTCGTAATGAAATGGGCTCTCAATTACTCAAGGTCATTCAAGGTCGCGGACAGAGTGCAACATTCCTTCAAAGCCCGTTTACGAGCATGTATCGATTTTAAATCTTATACGTTTTCTCTGTCCTTGACCTTGAATGACCTTGGACTAATTATAGTCACTGAATTCGTAATGAAAGGGATTATCATTGTAGGTGTTTAAAAAAGGGTGGTTCCATTTAAAAAAGTCAAGGTGACCTTGATATCTCTAAAAAAACGACATAAAAACAAAATTTTTTTTTGCACCGTGTCAGCCCCATTGTACCATTCAACTTTGTCCTTACCATATTTTACGTATCTCTAGAAACAACAAAGATATTTGAGGTACAAACGTTAGGTGACTCACCCTGTATAAGAGAATTTCAAGGTAGCGTTGAAAGACGTAATTGCGAACACCGAAGGCTACCGACGTGCATTGTGCACACTTTTCGTGTTGGTGCCCCGTTCAGTGGCGTCACTCGGGCGGAGCGGTCTGCCGTAGCGAAAGGGTTAAACACGTTAAATGCCGCATCAGTCACCGATGACTGTCGCGTGGAAAACTTCCCCGTCCCACGAATGTATAACCGCGGCCAGCTCCTCCGTACCGAAAGGGTTAAACGTTTGTTTCTCCTCAGGCACCCCGTATTCAAGATTCACTACTTGATGGTAGTGCTGGTGTACTTAAAGTCTCTGTCGTTGCTCTTCCACGGGATGAACTATCACTTCATCCAGACGAAAGGGAAACACGTGGCTGCGTGGGCGATTCTCTATTATATCACGCATTTACTAAAGGGTGCTGTACTTTTCATTACCATTGTTCTCGTCGGCACGGGCTGGACCTTCATCAAACACATTCTGGCCGACAAGGATAAGAAACTTTTTATGATCGTGATACCGTTACAAGTTGGTATTCCAATGTATACTCGGTTGACGCACGAGTCCTGTCGCTTGTATTCGAAGCACAACTTCGTTTCGTTGAAACGTATCATTTCAAGATACCGAACATTAATAGCTCCTTGAAGCTCCACCAATCGCCTAAATGGTAAATTATAATTAAAGCAAATAAAATATATAATAAAAATAAAATTAAAAATATGGAATTGGACATTGGACCGGCGGTGGTAGTTTCAGTGTTAATAGGTTTCCGGTAGTTACAGCGATAAAGTACGTTTGCAGAAGGAAGAGTTCAAGATAAAATTGCGGTTAAAATACCTGTTGTTGCCAGGAGAAACGACGCATGTCACAATTTCAAAAAATTCGAGTTTATACATTAATTGATGTTTATAGTATGGGATTTACGTATTTACCAGAAAAAAAGTTACGAAAAAAAATTCGAAAGGCTCAAAAAAATAATGCAATTTAACCGATGTTCTATGTCAAAGCATTGGCGATCAAATCTTTAAACGGCTATATCTCGAAAGTATGTGACATGCGGCGTTCTTCCTGGCAACCACAAATATAAGCGACAGGACTTGCACCTAGACTCGATACGTCTTTCATGCGAGAAGTTTCTGTAATCATTTTTCCAATCCGGCAGGTATTAGCAAACGTAGCAGAAATAATAATCGAGGAGAGCGAGGAGGGAGACATCGAGCACAAGACTTGGCGAGACGTTTTCATTCTCGTGGACCTGCTGTGTTGTGGTGCCATCCTGTTCCCAGTGGTTTGGAGCATCAGGCACTTGCAGGAGGCTGCGCACAGGGACGGCAAGGCAGCTGTGAACTTACGCAAGCTCAAGCTTTTTAGGCATTTTTATATCATGATAGTTTGTTATATATACTTCACGCGAATCATAGTGTACTTACTCAAGGTAAGATCTTCTTCTTTCTGTCGCGTTTTCTTTTTTAAGAATGGCTTTAGATGTTTGCGATTCGTTTATGCAGATCACGGTACCTTTCCAATACGAGTGGCTGGACGAGATGTTCCGAGAACTGGCAACGTATGTCTTCTTCGTCCTCACCGGATACAAGTTCCGACCAGCTTCCGCGAATCCCTATTTTACTTTAACAACCGACGAGGCGACTCAGGCTGACGAGGACGACGAGATGGACGTCGTGTGAGTATTCGTCTTGCCATTATTTTTTCTCTTTTTATTATTCCCAGAAGTCTGTAGATTTTATGCGCTTACGACAAGACTTTTTGCGTATTTATGACAGAATTGCGTAGATGAAATTTAAAATAGTGGGATGATTACAAGATCTGAAGTATATTATTTTTAATCTATTTACAATTATTAGAGAGAGAAAGAATTTTCGATTTAGTTTCTATCTCTCGAAATTGATGCAGATAATTTTCATTTTGCATAAAGATCCGCAGTCTATTTTTGACGAACGTGAACAGCTGGCACTCAAAATTGCGAAGACATTAAAAGAATTTAGGAATATTATTTATCTACATTTATAAATGAATATTATGAATATGAAGAGCACTATCAGCATCATAAATCTTAACATTTAGATATTTATTCCTCTTTTTGCTGGATTATTATAAAAATCGGAACAAGGTAGAAATTTCTCTAGCGACGAGAAAAGATCTGTCGAAGCAAAAAGAACAGTTGTCGGATATTGTTATTAGTTCGGTCGTGGGCTTTCTGTCCGTCGTAATGATTGTTTCAGCGGATGTTAGGATACCTTGTTCAGTTCTAACGTGACGGTCTCAGTCTCTTTTCCAGTGTGTCCGGTGGTAGCGGCATCACCGAGGGTCTCAGCAAAGTTAGCAAAGTTCCGAAAGTTCTGAGGCCTACGACCTCGGATGTTCCTTCGACTCAGGAAGAGAAGGACTGTCTGTTCAACAAAACGGAGCCTTCGCACGAGTACGATTGAGCCGGTCGCTCGCCGGAATCGTTCGAATCGCAGTCTATCGATTTCAGCATGGACGAGGAAGGGAAGGATTAGTTCTTTCGTCTCGAGATATTCGGGGAAAATGGCGGCGAGCGAAACATCCAACCGGAACAGTGTCTGGAAGCGATCGAACGAGGATTGTCTCACAGAGGATGCCGAATAGCCGACATATTTCGCGATCGAACGATCATCTTTTCCATTCGTTCTCGAATCGATTATCGAATTCACAGACGGGATACTTTTCAGTGACCCGGGAGAAGAATCCTTTCCGCTTTCTCCGTTCTCTGAACGGAGTCGGGATCCGTTCGTCGTTGTACATTATCATTTTTCTCGGCTGCTTCGTTTCGTTTACGACGCACCAACGTGTTTTATCTTGCAGCGCACCGCATTAACGATACGTCGCTCTCGTCTTAAAAAGCGTAATTAATCACACGGAGTTTGAAATTCAGTGTAACCCGTATTTATTGGTAGAGAATTGTACTAGATGTTGGAGTGAGATGTAATCTAGGGAAAGGCCCTCGGACGGATGATCGCGTTCGTTCATCGAGCTAGAACGCGAACACCGATGAGGGAGGGAAAAAGTTCCATGTTTTTTGATACGCGTCTTGCTGTAGCTGGTTTTCCTTAGGCATTTAGCGAAGCGATCCAAACATTTCCATTTGTTGTCTATTTTCTGTTCCCATGACATAGTCGGTCACACCGAACCAGAGAAAGGGGCCCCGTTCTCCGACGCGGGGCGCTATAGTGATTTTGTGATAAGCGCGCGGCCCATCGAACAAGTGGGCGTGCCGCGCGAGATCCATTTTTGTAAAGCACTCGATAATCTTTTATGTAGGAATAATTCTGGTGTCGAGGACAGAGACAGGTAAGGAAGGTAGCCAATAAGTTTCTAACTGTTCAACGTGTCTCCCCCCCCCCTCATTACGTAACAATACAGTCTCTGGGTTCCAATCATTATTATTACTATTGTACACGCGTTGTCATGATTAATTGTTACGTCTGTTACTATTCATATTTTATTGTACGGAATTAAAGGGACACCCTATAAAATCAAGTTGAAACAATAAAGCAGATATTTTTATGAATGCCGTCTCGTCTTATTCTCGTTTCTACACCGTGTGGGCCACTCGGGACGTTATACTGATCGATAAACTGCGAATTTTATGCGTTTCTGATTTGGCGGGGATAGAAAGAAATTTCTATGTGGTTCCGTGCTGCAGACAATTTTTAGTTTGCATAAAGATTCATCATTTTTCTTAAATTTATTCCAGAGAAACTGGGTCGAACACTGATTTTTCTTTTTATCCCATAACTACTCTGTTGGTTCAACTACAAGGTTAACAGGATGTATTGCATGCCTTCTTCCGCTATACACTTTATTTTTGCTTTCAATAAATTCAGAATAATATGGCAAAATTTTTAACGAAAGTAAATAATTTGGTTCCGAAAGGCTGAATGATCCTAGCGTGTCCTAGCGATAAAATGATCAAATTCACAAAAAGCGATCATTTCCGTCCCCGAGTGGTTCATATATCGTTGATTACTCTATTTCTCGAGGAACCTGGTTACGAGCAACGTTACTGACGATACCGTGCGAGCCAGGGACGTTTCATGGAACTTATTGAATGCTCGCTAACACTGTTCTTTTTGGGAAGCAGTATCCATCCACGAACCCCGTCCCGGATAAGTACGTGAGCAACATTTCAAGGGTCCTTGGATCGTGATTTCCGATGAAACGAGGAAATCCATCCGCTCTCTCTCTCTCTCTCTCTCTCTCTCTCTCTCTCTCTCTCTCTCTCTCTCTCTCTCTCTCTCTTTCTCTCTCTCTCTCTCTCTCTCTCTCTCTCTCTCTCTTGCTCTCGAAAAATCGTACCCGGGAATCGAGATTCATCTTCTCGTCTTCGCGGAACGATAACGCGTCGTTTATTGTTTCCAAAGACCGGAAACTCACCGTATCCTTTTATTTTTTCGTTATCGAACGTTCGAGTGATCACCGAGACGATTTATTTCGATTGTTTCGATTTACTTGGTCTTGCGAGCTGCAACTTTGACCGCAGACTGTAGCCGAGCGAATGCATCCCTCATGGAAATTAACGGCGGACCGTCAACTGCAGTCTCGCATGCTGCGTACTCGCAAAGATCTACGTCCGCGCGTGATCGATACGGCCTAATGCTTTAACGTCCATGTATCTGCTCTCCGCAGCTTAACATATGCGGGACAACAATGCTTCGTTCGTTGTCGCATACGCGCATTGTTCGAGCCGTTCTGCTATCTCAATCGGTTGTTAAAAAGCAATCTTAATTTCTTCCGTCGATCCAAATCCTGTTATCCGTCGAATAAGCTAAACGTAGGCGGACTCTTATTTTCATGGATTATTTGATATAAATCAAGTTCTGGCAAATATTTATTTTATCAAGGGAAAGGTCTCCCGTAGTTAACACTAAACCTACCAAGCATTAAAAGTATCTGGTAAGTATTGTCTTATGAAAATGGCAACACTATAATTATTGAGATTGTCCACAATTTTATATATAATAGATGCTTAGACAAGGAAATTTATGCTATTATTTTCCACAAATGAATTTTTATAATTTGAATAATTGGAACATATAAAACCGGTCATTTGACCGTGGTAGGTTTAGCGTTAAAATGAATCAAAGGTACTCTTTGTTAATAGTTTTGTTAATATGCAACTTTTCTTGTAGTTTACGTATTTACAGATGCCATAAGATGAAAATATGCATAAAGCTTGGCGTCTTGTTATTAATTTGGTGCGTCTTTGAAGATAAGTTTATATTTTATCTACAGAAAAATTATAGACAGAAATATATATAATATATATAATATATATATATATATATATATATATATATATATATATAATGTATAATAATGTACATTATAATTATATTTCACATTAGCGATATTATATAGATTTCTGTATTAAACTATTCTTTTGTTACGAAAGACATTTCAATATGTAATATTAACCCAGGCCTTCATGGACCAAATGACCGGACTTATATTTTTCTTTTTACGATTATTTAAAATCTCAATAAATGCGATCTTGCACTTTCAGTGGTCGGTAGTATTAGCGTTGTAGTATTTAATTCGGTGAACAGACCTGTTACATTCGATTTGCCCGACGCGACGATAAGAGCAAGTTTCCGGGCGTGTTGCGTTGTTTCATTTGATTCGCGAACGTGCCCGTCGAAAGGGAAGAATCTTCGGACAGGGTTTTTCGAATTAAGGAGGTACTTTCGGTCGTGCTTCGATTTCGGTCAAGCTTGCGCGCAAACTGTTCGACAATGGGATTGTGTAAACGTATTTTGCGCCGGTTTGTTTGCTGTCCCGACTCCTCTGGGAGCTTCGACGAACTTCTGAACTTCTCGAGCGAGAGTCAGAAGCTGTTGTTGGAATTTTTTCGAATCGAACAGAGAAAACAATGTTGGGGAAAAGTAAAATGTCTCGAAGTTTTCGAAGCTTTCGAAACGCGGCTGTCACAGAGAGGAAAAGACTACTACGATTCGATGCAGGCAGCGTGTCGACCAAATTTGTTTTATGATTCTGGCGTTTATGAAAATGGCTGACAGTGGTAAATCTCAAGCATTCGCGAGACAGATAAGCTCTAGTTCGCTACGAACGCATAAAAGAGGGGGTTCCGTGGGTGAGCGCGTTAGTCGATCGTTTACCACCGCGAGGGCCCGGGTTCGATTCCCGGCGCGGTGTGCGCGGTGTGCCTTCCTTTCTCCTGAGATCCTACAGATAAACGCAGAAAATATATCCCCTCCACTTTAGTAATGCGATCTCGGCTCGGGTATATCGGTGTGAACCACTACTAATGCGATGCGGAGAGTCGCAGTTGTCGGCCCAGTTCAAGGCCCGCGCGCGGTCTTGCTTTTACACGCGCTGTCCTTCGCTACGTTCGGCTCGGCCTTAGAAGCTCAAAAAAATAGCTACCCGTCACAGATAAACGCATAACTATCCCTCCGAGGCTTATGCGTTTATAGAGGATTTACTGTATATTCTTAAGGGATGGAAATTTGTCTTTTTGTCCGGGGCGACGTAACCGCTAGAGCGGGCGCTGCCACAGGCCTTGGCGGCGGGAAGTACCACACGCAAAATCGTTTTTCCATCCTGGACGCGTACTTTTTGAACGCCGGGTGTGCTTCGGTGCTTCTTGAAAGATCAAACATCGTTTACGCGTCATCAGTTAGATCACGTTCGCAAACAGAACGGTAAAGGAGAGAGAGAGAGTGAGGGAGAGAGTGTGCGTGTGTGAGAGAGAAAGAGAGAGAGAGATGGGAAACCAATTAATTTCATCAACATTTCCGAGTAAACATAGAGTTCGTCGACATTCGAAGTCTCTGCCTCGTGATCCCTATATTAATAAACCTTTCTTATAAATGATGTTCCAAATACTTCAATCTTGTACCATTAATATCGCATAGTCCATCAAATGTTTCGATTACTAAATCCTATTTCTTTGTAAGCTTTTGTTATTAAATCAAGACGGTTCAATCTTGTTCGTGTTGTTGGTAATTGACGTTGTCGTTTCAAAGCAGAGCAATTTGCAAATTTACATAATTAGACGGCGGATTTTATGCAATTATAATAAAAATAAGTAAAGCAAGTGCAAACCTGCAAATGTAAAAACACTGTTGCACTAGTTTGGACTAATTAAGATTGTTAAGAAAAGAAATGAATGTCTATATATCTCCTGTGGCTTGTAGTTCATGCATTCAATTTTTATTTTCTATGGAAATCCGCAGACCATGCATAATATTCTTAAAATATTCTTCAAATATTCTTAAAATATTCTTATACTCTAAAAATAAAAATTTGCGTTAGGAAGCCTAAGAAGCATGAAAGAAGCACTCGCTCCGATAATGAGTGCTGCGTTGCTTTGATCCTGTGAGATTTTTCTGGGATCCTGAGGTGGTGGCTCGGCAGTGAACGCGATAACAGGTCGGCATCGTATCGTAGCCTTCAAGACGGGGTGGGGATGGTAAATTTCTCGGCGCAGACGTCCCGTGGGTAGGAATCGAGAAGATGCAGCGTCGCTCGAATGATCTATACGTATCTAGGCACCGCGAAGCGCATTTAAACGAAGACGTTCGCATTCCGGACCGTCGTTAACGACTCTTCGAACGTTCGTGCGGCTATTCCATTCCGATTATTATTACCTGCCTGGCCTTCCCAGAAACATTTTATACTACGATCGATTCTCCATGTATTTGGTCCGCCTCCTTATTTTAAACGCAACGCTGATCGAAAACTTCTTAATCTATGGAAAGCGGATGTTTCTGACAACTGTACAGTTGGCGGCGATTAAGAGCACTTAAGCGAAAGTTCGAGCGATCTCAGAGAGTCTGGAGGTACAGTATTTCATCGTTAATTGTCGTGAACTTCTGAACGATAATTGTCGCAAAACAATCCCTCCTTCCGCGGGGTATACTGTTAAATTCCCTTCAAGTGGGAATAAAATTCGAATCTAATGTAGTCAATATCTAGCCAAAAGAGAAAGCTGTACATTGTAATGACTTGACGGAGCGTCGGATACATAAAGAAATTATTGGATAGAAAATTTAGTGAGTCTAGACGTCGCACGAAACAGCACAAAAATTCTGACGTTTATAGAATACAGTATTTCATCGTTAATTGTCGTGAACTTCTGAACGATAATTGTCGCACAACAATCCCTCCTTCCGCGAGGTATACCCCGTGAGGGGCGGTGAAGTGTAACATAATACGGGTCGAGTATATCGGCGAGACCACTACTAATCCAATGACAAAACTTCTTTATTTTTTATTATTTTTTTATGGAACTTTCGCCAACATATTCGTGGCACTTTTCTGTTTAAAATAATACCAAACACGATATAATTCGGATCATATTTACAATAATTTTCCGAAACTTTCACCGTATATTACTCGAGTAAATACCATCGGAATTGTATCTTATTTGGTATCATTTTCATTAGAAAAAAACCACGAATATGTTGGTGAAAGTTCCATAAAAAATAATAAAAAATAAAGAAGTTGTGTCACTGGGTTAGATGTTGTTTTCACACCGACATACTCGACCCGTATTATGTTACACTTCTCGGCGACCGAGGCCTCTCGAGCTTCGCTTCCTTTTCTACCTTCGGTACAAGTCAAAGAATAGTATTATCTGAACGTTAATTGTCGCCGGCCGGACCCGTGATGGCGACGATTATCTATGAAATACTGTAGTCTGCTCGAGAAAAAGTTGGTAGATAAATGATTCGGCAATTCTATTTGTTAGATAAGCAATTTTTTGTTGAACGTATCAATGAACGTAATGCTTCTGGATACTTCGATCATCTCTTTTGATACCTGATTAAACGGTTGCCAATTTAACACGGTCGGTGGTCAGTGGTACGAGTGTTACTGTTAGGAAACGTTAAACTTTCCATTCGGACCACGTGCGTCCCACATGTAGTACACTCTGATATATTTACTTAGCACTAGGCTTACGGAGCACTAAAACTGACTGTTTTACATCACTTTATAAAAATACCGAGAATTCACATTTTTACACATTTTTGAAATATTAAATACCCAATGAAATAAGGTTGAATAATTCCTCATGGAGGTATCTTTACAATCTCAGAAATAGTAAATGAAAAATATTAGAACGCGTTCAAAACATATAACTACTTTCTAATGAATGTCACACTGAAAAATATATCATCACCAAAAGAAAGAGGATGTCATGAATGAAAAGTCAGACAAAAACGATTCGGCACGAGGCGTGTTAAATTGTTCGCCAGAAATTCAGTATTTAGAAGCTTTTGATACACTGGGTTCAATCGTCATATTAGTCAAGGGTTGAAGCAAGAGGGGACAAGTTGGAAGTAAAATTATCCTTGCAGGACCATTCGTTAGAAATTGATGAAAACTGTATCAAGTTGATGCGGGGAAGAATGTTAGGATAATTTTCTGGATCATATTAGCCAAGGGTTGAAGCAAGAGGGGGCAAGTTGGAAGCAAAATTATCCTTGCAGGACCATTCGTTAAGAATTGATGAAAACTGTATCAAGTTGACGCGAGAAAGAATGTTATGAAAACAAATTTTGAACGGTCAAAAAAATAATGAAATTTAACCGATGTCCTATGTCAAAGCATTAGTGATCAAAACGTTAAACGGCAATATCTCGAAAGTGAAAGTTTGAGACTTGCGGCGTTCTTCCTGACAACCACGGAATTATTCTTGCAGGGCCATTCGTTAGGAATTGATGAAAACTGTATCAAGTTGATGCGAGGAAAAATGTTAGGATAATTTTCTGGATCATATTAGTCAAGGGTTGAAGCAAGAGGGGACAAGTTGGAAGCAAAATTATCCTTGCAGGACCATTCGTTAGAAATTGACGAAAACTGTATCAAGTTGACGCGAGGAAGAATGTTAGGATAATTATCTGGACATCAGGAACAATCGAGATAAATTCCCATTCGGTTTCGGTTTCTTGAAACGATGGTGATGGGCCCTATTTTGCAACAGAGTCTTAATTCTCGTGGCCTGGGCGAGGTGTTCGCAGGAATTGTTCTCGAGGAATATTCGATTAAAGCGCGGGCAAGTGGATATGACAATTACTTGCGCTTGGTTAGCGGCGTTCGCGGGCGTCGATCAGCTTTCGATTGCGAGCCGAATGAGAACCGGCCTCTACGAGTGTCTCTCAATTATCAGCTTGCTTGCATTCCATCAGTCGTTTCCCGTGGCACGACGTATCCTGGAGCATGCGTCCCGACGTCCCGGCGGCGATCCGGCTAGCCGGCGCGACGTCCGACCGATGTGCCCACTCGCCGCGAACGCGAACTTCTCCAGTCGGCGTCGCGACGCGTGTCAAACGTCTTTCCGATCGTGTTGCTCTCTCTTCTGTGTCTCCGTTTCTGTCCCTATCGACGCGAAATCGGCGCGAAATTTCCCGCGAAATTGTTGCGAACGATACCCGCGACGAGATCTTCACTTCCGGTTCGGTATTTCAGTATGTTCTGACTGAAAGCGATCCGGAGCGAGTCAATCTGCGTTAGAAGGTAAGTTGGTCATCAAGTTGAGTCATCTTCTAATTCACATAGGTTTTTAACAATAGTTCTAAGCGAAACATAGTAGTGCAGTGGAATGTCCCGTGTTGGTATCAACCCTTACAGGGTGGACCTCTTTTATAGCTATATAATTAACGATGCTCAGAACCGTTTGGAGCTGTAATTGTTCATTTTTTTAAATATATGTTTGAAGATATTTTTTGGGTTCACTGTAGTCTGTCTGATGGGCCCGATACAACAGGTACTCATCTAGTTTAACCCTTTGCACACTGTGGTGATTCTGTGTCACCATTAAAAATTGCTGTACATTGTCCAAAATATTTTTCATATTGTTAAATTTTGTTTGTATCTAATAAATTATTAAATATTTAACTATTGTACAAGTAAATCGCATCAGTTTTATATGTATAAATTGAAAAAAATCAGATAGAATTGAAATATTGTAGGCTTGGAGTAATGTTTGATTTTCGAGCTGAAATAGTTCCGAGTGCAAAAGGTTAATTGCCAGAAATCGAGACCTTAAATGTCGTCTTTGATATTCTGGGTCAAGGTAGACCCATACACGGCCGTAAAACACTCGTCTCTTTCTTTATTAACACGTTTGCTACTTCGAACGTTTGTTTCGCTGCTTACCTTTATTTTAACCCTTAGCACTCGAATGGCGACTCTGAGGCGCCACTACAAATTGCTACACCATTATTCAGAAAATTGTTTAGATGATTAAATTTGTTCATATGTAATAAATTACTAAAAATTTAAATATTGTATGAGGTGCTATATCAGATTCGTAAGCATATAATTAAAAAAACTTATGTACAATGGAAATATTTTAGGTTAAAAGAAATGTTTTGTTTTTTAGTTGAAATAGTTCCGAGTGCAAAGGGTTAATTGCCAGAAATCGAGACCTTAATTGTCGTCTTTGATATTCTGGGTCAAGGTAGACCCAGACACGGCCGTAAAACACTCGTCTCTTTTTTTATTAACACGTTTGCTACTTCCAACGTTTGTTTCGCTGCTTACCTTTATTGTTAACCCTTAGCACTCGAATGGCGACTCTGAGGCGCCACTACAAATTGCTACGCCATTATTCAGAAAATTGTTTAGATGATTAAATTTGTTCATATGTAATAAATTATTAAAAATTTAAATATTGTATGTTTTTTAGTTGAAATAGCTCCGAGTGCAAGGGGTTAAAATATGTTATCAAATGTAACGTACCTCTTTGATCAAATACTAATACGATTTAGCAGGAGAACGTCGTAGATTCTGTGGACGTTATGCAGTGTACTATGACTTTAAACTTTGAACAACAACGTGTAGCGAACGTGTTAACATTTATTCATTCAAATAGGAATAAAGTTGGCTACTGAAGAGGTTTTAACGTTGGTGATTGTGTAGGGTTATATTATTTTTGTATCTGAAATGATAAACGAGAACAGCGAGAACTGGCTATGAGACATTAATTTTTATCAGAATTTCAATCGTCATTCCTTCTGTGTTCCTCATATTTACGATTCTGTCCAATTTAGTCCAATTGAATTCATGAACGCAAACGCAGCTGTGTTATTCAACAATAAGACACGGTTCTTGTTCAAACTTGAAATTCTATCATGCGTATATTTCCGAGCGCTTCAAGTACCTACAACTCGAAACTTCAAACTGTTATATCTCATCATGGAAGTATCTGACAAAAAAATGTTTCAGACAAAATTGACTTGTTTTTTCCTGTAGAATCTAAATATGTAACATTTTATAGGGGGCTCCATTTAAAATTACAAAGGTACCTCCCCTCCCCCGTTAAAGGGGAAGGGAGGCCACTTCACGTTTATGTAGTCAGAAAGGCCCTTCAGTTCCATGCAATTTAAGACCAAGAACTTTAAAATCGATGGCATAGTTTTCGAGATATTGAGCTGTTCAGAGTTATGTGGGCCACCCTGTATACTTCAACGCTTTGAGTGCCAACTTAGAGCAGCCTCAAAACTACCCTAAAATCAATGTAGTGCGTTGAATGAAATAAAAATTAAAATGTTACAATTTATGATGCCGAGACTACTCTTCGAACCTTCTTGCATTTATCGAACGCCAGCCAAATTTTCCGTACTCGATACATTAACGCGAAAATTCATTTGTAAACATAGACAAAGATATCCGTCTCTCATTTATTGCCATTCAAACGTGGCACTGAAAGTGTCGATAAAGAAGCTCACACAAAAATGTCTGAATATTATAATTTCAATAACTGTAAAAGAACAAATCAGAAAGAAGTTATTTCAAGCTACCCAGTAGTCCCAGCCTTAATTACCAGTACAATCATTAATAGCATCAATAATGACAAGTGTAGTTAAAAAGAACGAGAATGAAGTTGAAAACGAGACCATTTCGTTTGTCGATCGGACAGCGGAAAACTGGGATGAGCTAATAGGATTCATCGTTTGGCGAATTCCGCGTTGCCATCTGTTGCAACTCGCGGCACTGGTTCCGCGAGAGGATTTTTGAGAGAGAGATGGAGAGAATGGAGGGGAGGGGGGAGATGGTGATAAACCCGGGCGATAATGTAACTCCACGAAATGCCTCGTTATCGCTTTATCTATCCTCCTTGCTGGAAAATGGTCGCCGGTCGCCGGACGGACACACCTGAGCTGTGCGGCATGGGCGAGACTCGAATTGAACTTTTGCAGTCGCAACGGCTAGTACCCGCGGCGGGTACTAAACGCATTTACGAGCCAAAGCTTTGATTCCCGCAACGCGTCTATGTACAGGGTGTACGCGTTAAGTTATGTCACCATTTTGTAGGAGTTTCCGATAGTGCAATTAAAAAATGTTTTGAACAAAAGTTCATCAGTACTTGGTGAGCTACATGTTCGCATATTCTTAAATATGGAAAAATGCTTTTTACGTAGAAAAGTGAAGGTCACCTTGACTTTTTTAAATGGCACCACATGTTTTGAACGTCGTAGGTTTCTGTGGCCAAAATTCAAAATGTTGTCATAATTTTCTGAAAGTTGGTAATTAGGAGTTTTTGGAGTCGCTGATAACGAATCTGACATTAAAAATTAAAAATTTTTTACGGCAGGGTTATTATGGCGATCTAGAGGGCAGTATTTCGTGACCCGATTAAAAAATTTTGTAAATCGATGTTTTTCATCATTTTCATAGAACAATATCATTGAGATACTTAATGCCATGTTTTAAATTAGTATAACCTATAGAAAAAAAAGAAATAACAATAGTAATAGAATTTTTTATGATTTAAAGAAAGACTGTAATATTCACCTATATTTCTTCCATATCTAAGTCAAAGTTATTCAGATGTCTAAATATAGGTAAAATAATATTACACAACTAATTATAAAATAAAATCATAATAAAACAGAAACACTGTAGAAAAGATTTATATCCACTGCACTGCACTGGATGTTTCGCTTTGGTCACTTCGGAAAAGACTGATCTAATAAAGCGAAAGACGTAGTGAGAAAACCTCTTCGAATCTGTTTACGACAATGTTCCAAAGTGTCTGCGATACATAATAGTAACAAGAGATAAGGTTCCCTTTAAGAAAACATCACAGTTATGGTCCACAGACGCCGAAACAGATAAAGCGGGTTCAGGTCCCGAACGCAACGTCAAAATACCTCGGACACCTTTATTAAAATTAATACAGAGTTTAAAGTAGCAAGAGGTAGCAGCTAAATTTTGCATATTCTTTTTAACAAATGTTTAAACTTTCGTATAAACTAAGTCCAAAGTTTAACACTCTTAAACATTTTTTTAAAACCCCTTTTAAAGCTTAAATTGTTATAAACTTGAAATATTTGTTTATGGACTAAAAAATGTTTATGATGGCATTTAGAACTTAAAGTACATCTACTAACATATAAAAAATCATAATTATAACTTGTTTTCTGATATCCTACAAGTGGTATTTAAAACGTTTAATAGAATGTTCAATTTTATGATTTTGTGTTTAAAACGCCGTATCTGATTATACAATTACCTAAAATCAATAATATTTTGGATTTAGGAGCTTTGAAAAGTTATCAATTTATAGCAAAAAAAAATTTTTAATCTATTAACCTTGAAAAATTGAATTTTGGCCACAAAAACCGGGCTTCTGGACCACTGTGCGGCGGTGGGATTCGAACTCACGACCACAGTGTTTGTAGTCGCGCGCTCTATCCATTGAGCCACTGCGTAAACGGTGTCCGCGCGTTGTTTAGGAGTTATTAGATTCGACCGAAAACAATACGAGCCGATCGATGTTATCGGTATTAACAGAGAGTCAATCGACAATGAAAAAAATAAGGGCCGATCGGTCTGTCGATAGCGTTCTAGGCTCACGCGCAGAACGTTCGTTTGTGTGTGCACAGTTCCAACGTGACAGCTCGGTTGCGGATGTTTTCCCGACCGTAACTCGTCGTTTTAATAATTGAATGAAAGCAGACTGCTCTGGTAAATAACGGGACAGAAGAAAACGCACGGCGTCTTTTATAAACACGATGTTGTACGCTGCGCGAGGAATTATGTGTTAGCGGTGGATTATCAAGGATGAGAAAATTTCATTCTGTCAGCTAGGTGAAAGTTCGTGTCTGTGTATTCGAAGCGCAAACCTCGGGACATCGTTTTATTTAACGTTTTCGCTGCCAATCCGGAAACCTCAACAATTGTGCGAAGTCAAAGTAATTTATCGAATGAAATAGAAATTGAAAAGTTGTACGTCTCTTTGCACTCCGACGTAATTTCCCTTTTTTATTGCAGAACTAGGTAAACCATTTTATAACTTCATTGTATTGCCAATTGTTTTGCCAGCCTATGTAGAATATCTGAGAGATTCTGAAATTGTTATTATACGTAACGTGAAATTATGGTATTAATGAATGGTGATGTAAATCTGTAATTATTCGTGGAAAAGTTAATGTCGAGTCTGTCTCGATATAGGATAGGAAAGGTTTAAGATGATTCGTAGAAAATAAACAGTCTTCTCCCGGGGTCGTTTCTAAAGTGTATCGGTGCAAAAGTTTGGCCTTCATAGAAATGATAAAAGCGGAGGACGTGGTAAAAGTTTCTGTTTTCCATCCCTTATTTTTGAACGAGTCGGCAAGGCAACCTGATACCGTGCGTTATCTCGCGAAGAGAAGTACTACGTATTTCTTCTTCGCGAGCGCAGTAACAAGATTTTATGAAAACCAACTGAAGGAAGTCGCTTTCTCGTCGTGGATACATCGCGCTGGAATACTTCAGCAACATTTGAATATTCTTTTTTTCTTGCATGCGATTACAAACGACTTCTAAACGCGGTTCGTCTTCCACCTATTCGCCGCCATCTTCGAATCTTTTGAATCGTTCTTGTCCTGTTCTTTCTCTGACAGAAACGTCATAACTTCAGGTTGCTGAAACGAGTCTTCGTAGTCCATTTTTCAAATGGAAAATTGTCAATTTTTTTTTTCAGAAGTAGTCACCTCACGCGTGGTTTTACATATTATTTGAGGAGAGACCTCATCGACGAGTGGTTTATACACTGTGATCGCAAAGTTCCATCACGAATATTCGATTGATTCGTTTGTTCACCATTAGCGCGTGATCAAGAAAGAAGGACACGTTCGACGTTCGACCGCGTGCACAGTTCTGGTCGATTCTGATTCTTCTATTAGGTGTTAGGTCGCGCTATAAGTTGTACCGTTTCTTACGACTAGACTGCGGATTTTGTGCATTTATAACAAAAGTGGGAGAGTTTAACACATAATAGTAAAAGGAGTAAAAAGAGTAAAAAGAGTAAAAAGAGTAAAAGGAGTAAAAAGAGTAAAAAGAGTAAAAAGAGTAAAAAGAGTAAAAAGAGTAAAAAGAGTAAAAAGAGTAAAAAGAGTAAAAAGAGTAAAAAGAGTAAAAAGAGTAAAAAGAGTAAAAAGAGTAAAAAGAGTAAAAAGAGTAAAAAGAGTAAAAAGAGTAAAAAGAGTAAAAAGAGTAAAAAGAGTAAAAAGAGTAAAAAGAGTAAAAAGAGTAAAAAGAGTAAAAAGAGTAAAAAGAGTAAAAAGAGTAAAAAGAGTAAAAAGAGTAAAAAGAGTAAAAAGAGTAAAAAGTGTAAAAAGAGTAAAAAGAGTAAAAAGTGTAAAAAGAGTAAAAAGAGTAAAAAGAGTAAAAAGAGTAAAAAGAGTAAAAAGAGCAAAAAGAGCAAAAAGAGCAAAAAGAGTAAAAAGAGTAAAAAGAGCAAAAAGAGTAAAAAGAGTAAAAAGAGTAACAAGAATAACAAAAGTAACAAGAGCAAAAAGAGCAAAAATAGCAGAAGTAGTAAAAATAGCAAAATAGCAAAAATAGCAAAAATAGCAAAAACAGTAAAAATAGCAAAAAGAGTAACAAGAATAACAAGAGTAGCAAGAATAACAAAATTAACAAGAGGAACAAGAGCAACAAGAGCAAAAAGAGCAAAAAGAGCAAAAAGAGCAGAAAGAGCTGAAAGAGCAAAAAGAGTGAAAAGAGATTAAGATCCTCAATAGACTATATCAAGTCTATTAAAAGTTATTCAAAGAAGAAAGACATTTTTATCTCTCTCCTGTCCCTTGCAATTGAGGCAGATAGCTTCTACATAGTACGCAAACTTTACATTTAAAGCGTCAAAAGGAGACACAATTTATGGGAGTCGTAACATGTGCATATACGGAAGAAATGGTTCGGTTGGCTGTTCAAACACGGGAGACCTTATTATCATAGGATAATAGAATTTACCGAAGGGATGCCTAAATCAAAAACATATAGCGAAACATCTTTACGAGGGCTCTGAAGGCGAAAGAGTTTGCCCGGTATTGTTCGGGACAAAGCCGCGTTATTACCCGGACGCATTGTAATTGCTTGTACGGAGAGAAAGAGAGAGAGAGAGAGAGAGAGAGAGAGAGAGAGAGAGAGAGAGAGAGAGAGAGAGAGGGGAGGGGATTCGCGTGTTGCTCCCATGGAACGCGACAAGAATCTCAATGACCGTGTTTTCCATCGGTCCGAGGGAAAAATAAGTCGGTCGGGTCCGTCCGAGGATTTCGACTTCGGTCTCCGCGTTATCGGCGACAGTGAAAGAACGTGATTTCGCGGAGTTATTACCGGTGCGTTCCCGACCCCATTTCAAATCTATTCACGAACGCCGCGCATCCGAGGAAAAAAAACAGTGCGGGTTCCCGTCGAACTTAAATTAAAAATGTTGCGCTCAAGCGACGTGACGCGAATAATCGAATCGGATCTGGTCGGGTCGGGATCGAATCGGGAGTCGAATCTCATCGGTCGCGACATCGCAAAACGTCGACGAAACGTCACGGCATGGCACGCTGTCGTCGACGCCGACGACGACGAAAACTATAATATTTACGACCGCGTTCGTCGAGACGAAAGAAGCTTGACGCGTGGACCAACTTGTCGAGCTGCGAAACAAACTCCCAGCAAAACTCCCAGAGAACTTCCTGGTCGTCGAGCGCTGTCCATTAAATTACTGCAAGTATCGCGAGCTTCTTCTATGTACCTTCTCCCGGCATTGTCGTCTGATTTTTTCACGATTCTCTACAGCTCTCTCGAAACTCTTTGAATCTCGAGGATATTCTATCGAACCCATTTGGACGATGCGCAACCACTTCCTATGCTGTTCCGAACATCTATTTATCTCAAAAAGAAACATTCGTTACGTATGTGGCTCTTTTCTTTTCCCAAATACGAATTTTTTCATTCGGATAAAAGTTTCCGTTGTCTTTAGTCTAAGTCTGTACCGTGTTCCTACGATGTGCTCCAGTCTTTCGATTTCCTTTTATCTATTATGCTCTACATGGATCTATTTAGCTTTACAAGAATACAGGGTGTGGCCGGACGGGTGATACAACATAGCAGGAGACAATTCGAAAAAGTTACAGAAGTTCTGATCACTGCACCTGTAAAGTAAATCATAGCGCGATGGTTCAAGTTTAAAAGGATCGAATCGTATCGATATTATTAGATAAAGTTAGGAAAGAAATTCTCAAGAGGCTTCTCTATCTTACGGTAGATACAGAAAATGTTGATTTTGCATAAAGAGCCGCAGTCTGAGCGAAAGCGACTGGTGCGTCAGAAGCCAATACGTGGATCGTATCGAGAGTTATCGGGAAACGTGAATACAAAACGCGTCCCGCGAACCGATTTCCCTAAAAATTCAGCGTGTCAGGGATTTCCATGAAAAATTAATGCGAGGATCTGCCCGGGGAGCCTTGACACGGATCCAGACCTTCGCAGATTCCGTCGGTTTGACGTCCCGGAAAGAAATGGATCCTCTAATCTAATGGATCGAGGTACGCTCGGCGGATCGAGAGAAATTTCGGCTCATTGTCGTTGAAGATCGCTCTCGCGGAGAGTCGCTACGGAAAATGGGAACTGTCCGTGCGACTTGGTTAATTTTCTTTCATTCAGCTGCTCTCTCTCTCTTCCTCTCTCTCCCTCCAGGAGAAGGAGGAAGAGGAGAATTCTCTCGCGATACGGTCGATGGCGGTTGGTCGAACACGTCTACGTTCTAATTCCAAATGTTCCCTTCGGAAGATCAGATTCAGATCTCTTGGATCGTTGCGCTGGAATATATCTACTCGTAGAACCATTTCCCTTCCGTTCCGCCTATCGAATCCTTTTAGCCAAAATTCTATTTAGATCGTTGCTTCTTGCCTCCCTTTTTTTTGGGAAACACATTCAACCCACGCGAAATCTTTCCAACGATTATTAACGAAAGTTCTCCCTTCCATGCGAGAAAATATTCGTCTCGAATGTTTGTACCACGCCATTAGTTGATTCGTCTAATAAGAGAGCGGTACTCTCATTGGTAACTACACGGCAGAACTTTGGGCAAAATAAAAATTGTTGGCATTGCAAGGGACAGTAACGGTATAGTACATTAAACCCTCCTATATCGCGTTTTCCATAAAACACTTTACAGAAGGGTTGACTGTACTTTAATTTCTTCTTGAACAATCTAAATAATTGCCACCTCAAATATCTTTGTTGTTTTTAAAAATACGTCAAATGTCTGAAAGAGAAAGTTGCTTTACGTTTTCTCTGTCCGCGACCTTGAATGACCTTGAGTAATTATAGTCACTGAATTCGTAATGAAAGGGACTATCATTACAGGTGTTTAAAAAAGGGTAGTTCCATTTAAAAGAAATGAAGGTGACCTTGATATCTCTAAAAAAAAATTCACATAAAAACAAAAATATTTTTTGTATCACGTGAACTCCACTGAATCATTCAACTTTGTCCTTCAGACATTTGACGTATCTTTAAAAACAACAAAGATATTTGAGGTGGCAACGTTAGGCGACTCGTTCTGTATATTGTCATTCTTAAATTTCTTAAATGTTTCTACCGTTTTAAATTTGCAGTAACTCGGTCTTCTCATGAATGCATCAAATCCGTAGTCTATTGGTAACAGTTCGATTTGATTTGGAACTGTGCCAGTCTGCGGACAATCTCCACACAAGAATTAGACAGTCATCGTTTTTGGCTTCTTCTTCTTCTTCTTCTTCTGTATACATAGAAAATCATGTTAGACACGAAGAAATGATCACAACTGTAAGATCGTACAGTTTGCTCTTTGAATCGTCAAGTACGACGTTCACGTTTTAATAATCCGCATCGGACCGTTTTGCCCATTTGTCACGTCTCCCGGACAGCGTGTCAGTACCAAAAACAACGAAGAAGAGAGAACGGTTCCCTGAAATTGGCTGTTCCGCGTCCACGAGAACGTATTTCGAAGAATGTCCGGCGGTGTTACGTATTCCGAGTCCCCTCGGAGGAACGTGGATTCGAATCACATTTTTTTTCCTTTCGTGCGTAAACGAAATGCTCGAGGGAAATGTCCGCGTAGCCCGACGTAATCGGACTGTATTATCTTTCGCGTTACACAGACGCATTAGAGAAATCTAACGGTGCGGTTAGATCGAGGGGCAAAACGGCCCCCACCGTTAGATAGCGTTTCCATAACATAGAGGGTGTCCTCGTCGAAACGACCCGAATCTTCTTAACCCCTTGCACTATCATCTTATTTTTATATCTCCAACGATTAGAACTCCTTCGTAATCTTCCAGAAGAAAAAGAAAATTAATAGCTTTTGCGTTTCTATAGTTTCCCTCGTGATCAACGTGTGTCGAACAAGCGCGAAATATAAACCGCAATAGTTCCAATATAATCGAAGCACAGTATTTTATCGATAAATGTCCCAACCACGGGTCCATGGACAAATATGGGCCAGGTATACTATTCTTTGACTTTTGCCAAAAGTAGTAGTAGTGATTTAGTAGTGGTCTCACCGATACACTCGACCCGTATTATGTTACACTTCTCGGCGACAGAGGCCTCTCGAGCTTCACGGGCCCTCACGGGGTCCAACCGCGGTAGTGGGGATAGTTGTGGGACAATTATCGGCCAGATACTTGGGACATTTATCGATAAAATACTGTAAATCAATTGATGGAACCAAAATGACTAAGTTACAATTTATTAGGTGTATAAATAAGTTCGGCGAATTACATACATTCAACCGCAATCACGTTTAAAATTAAAATTTGTTGCCGCCGATTGGATATCTTAAAGTACTAACCTCACCCTACGAAATGCACTGTATGTACTATATTACATAACCTCAATATAACTAGTTATTACATAACCTCAATACTTTGTACCAGAGCATATTAGGCGTTGTATTCTTTTTGCATTCGAATTGAAGAAAAATGCTGCTGAGGCTACGAAAATGATTTATTCTGCATTAGGTGAAAATGCTGTAACCCATAAGACGTGCAAAAAATGGTTCCAAAAGTTTCACAGTGGAAATTTTAATATTAATGATGCTGAACGCAGTGGAACGCCGAAAAAAGTCGAGGACGAGGAATTAGAATAATTGTTGTACGATGATCCTTGCCAAACGCAACAGGAACTTGCTGAGGATGTTGGTATAATTCAACAAGCAATTTCCGTTCGTTCGAAGAAGTTTGGGAGAATACAGAAGGGAAGGCCGTTGGGTTTCGTTGGAACAAGGCAGGCGATACTGTTGCATGACAACGCACGCCCACGTACGACGAAAACAACATTGGAAGTCATTTCTTCTTTGGGCTGGGAGATTTTCCCGCATGCGGCATATTCCGCAGATCTAGCCCCCCTCAGATTACCATCTTTTTCGGTCGCTGCAACATCACTTTGTTGATTCCCTGCTTGAAAAATTTTGAAGATGTCGGAAAAAGCATTCATGACTTTATTCAATCGAAACCACCATCTTCTTATAGAAACGGAATTTGCCAACTACCCGAGAAGTGGAGGAAGCGTGCAGAAAGTAATGGTGATTACTTCGAAACGTACACTGCATTCCTTCTTTTTATAAATTAGCATCGAATATATGATAAAAAGGCACCGAACTTATTTGTACAGTTAATATTATTTCGCATTCTAAACACAAATTTCTAAAATATGTATGTTTCAGTTAACGCATCAAGCGTCGATGGCAGTAAAATAGAATTTTCTTTCAGCCTAGTAGTTGCCGCGAGTTATACTCGATTCAAAGCAAACGGTTAACGAGTCTAAACGAGGATATCAGAAATCTACGGCGCGACCCTTTCGTATCCTGGAAGATACGCAAGAACAACTTGTTTCGAGGGGACTTCGTGGTTTATTTCTGGCCTTGTACCTCCGCGTAAGGGGTAATCTATGATACTGGAAAAAAAGAGGGTGCAGAGCTGGGAAGGGTCTGTCGTAAATTCGGAATAAAAAATGGAGAGGTATATACCGGAGAGTTATAGCACGCGTGGAGCCTTCGTTTTCTTTTAGGTGATTTACTAAGGATCAACACCGCCTCTCATTGTCCAACTATATATGATAATAAAGCGTTTCAACCCGGCCGCAGATCTGAAGGCTATAGTTGAGTTTTTAAAATCGGCACTGAACCATTCGATACCATAACAAAAAAGAAACCTTTCTACCAAGTTTCAGCCCGATGCCTCATTCGAAAGGGTAGTTAGAGGGGAAAATTAGAAACCAGCTTTTCCCCCCCCACTTAATCACAATTAAAAATCCTGAAAAAATCTAACACATTTCGGGAACGTTCGCCGGTTGTAAAAAATGAGAAACACGAAAAATGTCATGAGCATTACACTCAACTTTTTTCAGATTTTTTGGTTTGTTGCGCCGTAGTTAAAAAATTAAAAACCAAATTTCGACGACGTTCTCTTCAAAGTTATACTTGTTTTTTCCTAACTCATCGACTACCTTTTTATGTCCTTACAAAAAAGGCTTTAAACATTCAAAGCGGTGTTTTGGGCAGGAGGATATCGCCTCGAGAACATAAATGGCCAAAATGGCTGTTAGGTCTGTTTTCCGGTTTTTGGAAGGGGAAGTTAAGACACCCGACAAATAATAAAGTGAAAACAGTATGCCAAAAGAAGGTGGACGAACGATGCGTCCAGTCGTCGATAGAAACACGCTTCTACGGAACGGATCGATGTCGAAGGGAGGCTTCCAACTACGGAATACGATATACCGGTCCTCGAATCGCTTACCCTCAATCGAGTCGAATCGGATCGGATCGAATCTTCCGATAGCGCGTAATTAACTCGATGCTCGATGCTTTTCATCCGTATTACGGACACGTAAAGGCGAATCGTGGAACGACGGAGACGCTCGACGATTAACTTTAACGACTTCGCGGCATCGTCGGAATTCGAGTGGGGCCAAAAGCTGACGATTCATTGGCTAATTACTTACAAAGGAGCACTACCCGCTGATTTTAATCACCTTCAAGTATGCTGTCAAGGTCAGCGTTCGGAACAACTTTTTTCTACGCGGTAACTTTTACTTCAACTATTTGTCTAAAAGGATGAAATGTTTTAAACAAATTATGGTGCATTTGAAGAGACTCCTGCATATCGAATCTAATTCTTTTTGCTGTCTAAGATACCAAGGAGACCTCAAATTTGATTATTTTGTTTGATTTCCAGGCTGAAGGACAACTCAAGGTTATCTTCTCTTATACGTTGTTGAATTCGTCTCTGAGCAGTACAGTATTTCATCGATAATTGTCCACTAACATGGGTCTGCGGAGGGACAATTATGCGTAGAGAAGGTCAGCCGAGCTCGAGAGGCCTCGGTCACCGAAAAATGTAAACATACCTTATCCGAATTTCCGTCTTCTTTATTATTGTTGGATTTATGCATGGTTGTATTTTGAATGATGTGAAATGCTTTCCCATCGATTCTCTTTCATGTGAATCCCGAAGGTCCTGCCACCTATTGGCGCGCGTCTTTGACAAAATAGCTCCTTTTTCTCCTAGGCGGCGTGAGCATAGGGCCCTCGTGTGTGTGTTTTTCAGACCTTTTGTCAAGTACAGGTTAGTTCTGTGTTCTGTGCGGGCGAGTAACATTTATACGCGAATTTCTACTTTGTATTATTTAATAAACCATTTTGTCCCTTTGGAAGCAAACTCTGCTGATTATTTCAAAAATTATTCATTATATTTTTATGGGACTTCGATGACCATGTATGTGGCATTTTTCAAGTTGGAAATTCGGATTAATGTGGTCTCACCGATATACCCGAGCCGCATGGTGTCATATTTCTCGGCGACCGAGGCCTCTCGAGCTTCTTGGCCCCTCAAGGGGGTACACCCCGCACTAGTGGGGATATCTCAGGGACAATTCTGTCGGAGACATTTGGGACAATTACCGGTGAAATACTGTATATTGTAAGTTTTACTTTGTTTTTGCAAGACTTCCCAGGACTGTATAGTTGACAGTCAACATGTTAAGCGGATTAGATTTGGAAAACATCGTAGAGAAGAGGCGAGTCCCGACAAGAATTCGTTAACCAGGGAGATTCGTGGCGTTTACGCGGCCGCGAACACCTGTTACTTTCAACTTGTTTTCCGCCCTTGTTAACGGAATGCCCGGAGAATTGCTGGAATTCAACTGCAGCCGAGTCTCGAGGAGTTCGGGACGCAAGCCCTGAAAGAAAGTTTTCAATTTCTGTATTGCACTTGCGACAATTCTCGCGAGTTTTCTCTGGAGTATGGCGCCGCGCTGGTGCGTTGTTCAGTCCGCAGCTGCGACCCCGCTACTCGACTCTCGATACTCGAACCTCGACACCCAGCAGCCGAATCTCTGCTCTCGACTGTATTATACATTCGCATTCGTTCCGCTAGCTTTCTTATTGTTAGAGGTGCTCGCTCGAACGCAGTTGCGTAACCGCTGACAGTGCATAGAAAGTGCAACCGTTCTACATATTGCATTAGGATCCCTGCGAATTTTACCGAGTTCTGAACCCCTTGCGTTTTCTTAACACTAAACCTACCACGGTCAAATGACCAGATTTATATTTTGCAATTATCGAAATTATAAAAATTCATTTATGGAAAATAATGGAATAAATTTCCTTGGCCAAGCATCGATTATATTGAAAATTACGGACAATCTGAATAAATTTAGTGTTGACATTTTTCTAAGGCAACATTTACTTGGTAGCTTTAGTGTTAACTTCCGCGGCAATTAAAACATGGCCGTTCAGCATTTTCTACAAGAGAAAGAAGATTTGTTTGCAGCAGTACATTTAGTGAAATTATTCAAAGAAAAATATCATTCTGACGCAATTTATACTTCTTGCAATTGACTTGGACAAATGTTTACTTTGCATAAAGATCCGTAGTGTGATCCTCGTGAATTGTTCATAATACAGTTGCTCGAACCGAACTTCATTTTGATTTGGTTATCCGTGTGCCCAAATATATTAAATAAATCGTTTTTTCTTACGGCTTTTCCTTACAATTTATACAACCTAAATGAACTCAAGACGTGTAATTCTTGCGATCTATTTTAACACTGCTGCTTTTATCGCAACGTCTAAATTACTTTGATTTTGTGAGATGTTTGTGGGGTGATTGTTCGTCGTCGCTCCGTCAAATCCGATGATCGAAGAAGAATGTTTCGTCCAGAGTTCGAGCGTCGAGAGATCGGAAAGTCGGTGGGGCGTTTGACGGCGCTAAACATTCCTGCCTCGAACTCGGATGATTGTCAGGAATAACGCCCGCCACGCCACGCCGCGCAGGTACGATGATTGCATCCGGAATCCTGTCGCACAAAGGAAGGTCGCGAATTATCGTAACTTTGGATTTTCCCGGGAAACGTCTTGTTTCAACGTTTCCAGGCACGAACTCCGGCTTTGCTCTGGAAAACGCGACGGCGATGCGACGACGATGAGACGACGATGCCAAGCGACGCCCGCGGAATATTTTCAAAATACTTACTCGCTGTTCCCCGAGTATTTTCGGAATAACCAGAGTGTGCTGGGTGTACGAATACCGCGTATATTTGCGTTCGCACACCTTTTTCCAGCGGTCTCTTCTGAAGAACAGTTTGATAAGGTGCGCGAGATTCTGGATTTCACTTGCAACGACTCGGGACTTCGTTGTAAGACAGTGACTCTGTAACATAGTCTGTATTTTGAAACTTTTGCCCAGTTGACTGCCACGCTGGTTTTGTGTGGCTCACACAATTCTTATTCCATCCTGCCCCCTTATCCTATAATATCTAACTCTTGGTTGGTTTCAAACCAGGGACTTAATACCGGTATAATTTTCATACCGGTAACCGATATAAAATACCGGTATTTTTCGGTTTCTCCTCTTTCTATATCACGCGATACAATATCGTTTGAACGCCACCTATATAACTGAGTTGTCACAGTGTGCGTGAGCTCATGGCGCGGCTCGTGCTCGTGTGTCGTGTAGTCATCTAGCGCACGACCGAGAGCCCGGGACAGAGCGTGCAGGCACTTTTAGTTTATTGTATGCGGTACAATATAATTTTTATTGCATTTAGAGACTTACAATTTTTAAACCGATATACTTTTGGCTGTCAGTATTACGCTGGTAAAGGTAAACATGATAATTTAAAATTGAGATTAAGGTATTTCCATTTACACCGGTATCGCGTTATACCGGTATTTCGGTATTTCGGTTTCTATAAACGTTATGGAGGTAATACCGGTATTTTGTATACCGGTATGAATTCCTGTTTCAAACAAGATCTACATGTAGGATCCCAGGAAGAAGGAAGGCAACCGGCGCCGGGAATCGAACTCGGGACCTCGTGTTGGTAGCCGATCGACTAACGCGCTCACCCACGGAACCCTCCCGCCTTCCTCCTAATTTCCTACGGTATTTGTGGTCTGGGGAGGTCCTAATCCCACATACATGTACAGGGTGTAAAGAAATGTTTGGTCTTGGCTGCCATAGGCGTATTCTACATCTTCGGATCGATGAAGATCTGTAAAAGAAAGTTGCCGGAAAATTGTCCTTGACCTTGAATTTCAAGGTCAACTTTCTTTTTTATTGCATTGTATTCTACGCGTCACGGGAATAAAAAGTGTCAAAGGAACCATGTGTCAAAACTCAATAGTTCTCATAAAAAATAATAACAAAGTCTCATAATATTATTAGAGCTACTTATTATCATAAAAATTGTTTACATTTCTAATAAAGCAAGTAGTTAGCGTTGTCGTTTATGTGCTGTTTATCAGAAGTCTTACATAATCAATCATAATCAATATTACCTTCTCTGTCTTGAAAAATGTTCATCTTCACTTTCTTCTTCTATGCCAAAGATCCGATCCATTTATCCTAATAATTCTTAATACAAGATGATCATCTTTCTAGACTTACAATTATAAGGTAATATTGATTATGATTGATTATGTTAGACTCCTGACAAACAGCATATAAACAACAACGCTACATACTTGCTTTATTAGAAATGTAAACAATGTTTAAGAAAATATGTAGTACTAATAATGATACTTGTCTATTATTTTTTATGAGAACTATTGAGTTTTGACACATGGTTCCATTAACACTTTTTATTTCCATGACGCGTAGAATACAATGCAATAAAAAAAAATTTCAACTTGAAACTCCAGGTCAAGGACAACTTTACGGCAACTTTCTTTTACAGATCTTCATCGATCCGAAGGTATAGAATACACCTATGGCAGCCAAGACCAAACATTCCTTTACACCCTGTACGTTACTCATCTCTGTCAAATAAGAGATGTTTCTGAAATAAGATTCTGTTTTCTCTGCCATTGATACATAACGGGTTGACTGCCGAATAATAATAAAAAAAACGGTAGACTTAACGCTTATCACAAGAATTATTTTTTGAACTACTTTAGACGGTGTAAATATCAATGGAGATTGGATCACGCAGCTGCATTATCAATTGTTCGTGCCTAACGCAGTAGTCAATCTGTTAATCGATAGGTTTGCTCAATCTAACAAAATTGTGTCGCTCACGTATGATCAACTTGACAGCCAAGCTATTAACATTGATAAGAATTTCATTTTTTAGTAAACGCTCAGCCAAATTTTAATTTCAGACCACCGTGTGCTAAATTCTACTCTTTTGTACGTTCGTTAAATTCTGCGCACATCTTCGAAACGAACGATTCGAGACCGTGCCACCTTTTTGCGGGCGAGTGTACGCACTCGGGTCTGGTTTTTCCGGCGGAAAACTTTGTTATTACGGCGAAAGGTGAATTATATCCGTTTCCATCTGGCGTCCTCGGTTTTTCTCCGGTCGCAGTTGGCCCGCGATTTCGTTGCCGCAACGCGGAACACAGGGATGATCTCGGGCTCGCCGATCCGTCTTCTTGTCGATTAGCCGACGAACCACGAACCGACTTCGCCGTGAAAAGGCCGGAAAAATGTGGAAACTTGCCGAACAACTGGTAAATTAACTTTACCGTTGTGTTGCGTGCGATCTACGCCCCTGATCCCCCTTCGAATCCGGCGAAATGGCACTGTTAACGGGGCGATTTGTTTCTAGGAGATGAACGCGATAAAACTGGCGGCTGCCCGATGGGAAACGGCGGCGCTCCGATTATTTGGAACGCTCTGGACAGATACACCGTGGAAATAGAGCGACCGGAGATCGAGTCAAGATCTTCTTTCGGCGGTTACGGACGCCGGTAATGAACGGGAGAGGGCTGTCGTCGCACCTGTTGCATCCGGGCCCGTTTCTTCCGTGATATTTAACACGTCCGCTGCCGCGTCGCCATATTTGGTTGCCCGGAACCGCTCACCTAGACTTGAACATTTATTTTTGGTAGATTTACTGTATCAATGTTAATTAACACATTCGCGCAGAGCCATTTCTGGTTTCTGGCCGAAATCGTAGCAATTTTAACTGTTTCAAACATCTATTATGTCTAGACCGCGGGTTGTATACATTTATATCTAACAAAAATGAGCAGGTAAAATACAAAACTATGAAAATCAGAATGTGGATTTTTTTCGGACAAAGAAAAGGTGAAAGTCTTAGAAGAAGTTCCTTCTAATTTTATATGTGTCTGTAAAAGAATTGAACTACTTCCAACATTTCATCCATTTATTCAAAAACAGACGCGCGAATTTAGAATAAATGTTCTAAATTAATTTATTTAGAACTACGAACTTGCACGATAGCTGTGCGAATGTGTTAATATTAGAGACCTCAGCTTCTTAGTTTCGACTTCAACGATTTTTCGTCTTCGCAGATTCGATAAAATGGCTGCACATCGGTGGACTTAATCGAGGATAATAGAGATGAGAGGATAGCGAGGAGAGGAAACGTGCGTTTTTGGAGTTCGTCTCCGAACTCTGACCGTGGAAGATGAAATGGACCATTTAACCCGGAGAACGGACGGCTGTGAATGTGAAAAAGACAGAGAAAACGAGTGCGTGCACGGGAGCCCGTGTGGCGAGATGAACAGCGCGGAGAACTCGACGGAGACGCGAATATGCCTTCTGCAGGAGGACCTGGAGGACCCTCGGACCTCGTCGCTCAGGAGGATCAGCTACGGCATTATCTTGCCCGCCATCTGTTGCTTGGGAATCGTCGGGAACATATTGAACCTGGTCGTGCTCACCAGACGCAACATGCGCGGCACCGCTTACATCTACATGCGAGGTAGGTTGTTCATCTTATACATATCATACATCTCTAGCCCTGATTTAACACTTTGACTGCCAAAGCAGCGACCTAGAAAATTTCATAAAATCGAAACAATATATTTAATAAAATAATGATTACAGAATTAAAATTTGTGATGTGGTGGCGATATCACCACGTACGCCAATGCATATATTTCTTCTAAGAATTTCTTTTTCCTTTCCGACTCTGTTATGCTATTATTCTCTATTTCCTGACTGCTAGTCGCACATTTGGTGTCCAGCCCTTCATGTATTTCCAACGCATCCTTGAGAACGTCGCCAGAGTTCTGGTTTTCGTTAGTCTCGGTCCTTCGCCTACCTCTTAGCTTTCTCTGTTTATGACTATTTTCCGCTGTCCCTATCGCTGTCACTGTCTTCTCAAGTTTTCCTTTTCTTTTTCTCTCCTATCTTTTTGCCGTTTCTAACTTCGACTTGTTTAAGAAATGCAACGTGAGTCGCCAGTCGATTTTAACCCTCCGAGACTGTAACACCAGCACTGCACTGACATTCGCGCTTACCGATATTGTAATAAACGAAGCGAGGACAATCTTATTTATTATTTTATACTACCTTATCCACTTCAGTGACACTGAGTAACGTTTTAACCTTCTTGCATTTTCCAGATATTAACCAAATTTGATACAACGATTACATTAGCGTAATAATTAATTGTTAAATATGGACAAATAATTCCGTCACCCTTATAAGGGTGACACGGCAGTCAACGTGTTAACGCCTTCACTGCCGAATGTCAGCTCCAAACATTCTCAGAAAATCAAAGCAATTTGACGCGTTGAATGCCGCGCGCGAATTTTCTGCGTTCCATGCGGGGCTAACCTATTTTATTCGTAGACGCGATCAGAGTAATTAATAGTCTGCGGATCTATATGCAAAATAAGAATTTTCAATTGCAACAATAAGAGGAGCGTAGACATTCATTCGCTCTCTGAATGATTTTAGCAAGTCATCAGTAGAGACATATTATCACTCTTTCACGTTAAAGCCATTCATCTTTGTCTTAATCCTTCCTTCCTTACACTATAATTCTTGCAGTTAATTGTGAGTATTAATAAATTGATATTCAATGTTGGTTGCTTGATAATGAAGTCTTCACCTTACACTATAATTCTTGCAGTTAATTGCGAGTATTAATAAATTGATTTTCAATGGTATTCGTTTCACAACGATCACCTTAAGCAATTATAGAAGATAGACACTAAAAAGCAACTATCGACAGAAACTCTCAGATGGACACGTAGTCTTAGACCGATTGACAAACGAATCTTGACCTATTACCGTCTGATACAATGGTATGCGATTTTGGTGCAGTTCGGCCGCTGGCATAATTAATACGGCAGAGTAGAAAACTGGCATTACACCAGATTGGCCAGCGTTCATTTGTCAATCGTACAACGAATAGCAGACAATTGTTTGAGTTTCGCTGCGAGTTTTGTTACGCGCTTCGGAAGAGAAAGAAGGCTTAAAGAGCAGAATTGGTGAAAGTCGAGACAAGGAAAGACCGAAATCGAATTGCCGAGTAATTTCCCCCTAATGTACCGTCGTCGTCGGACCGGAAACGAGCGTGGACGTGTCGGGGAAGCCTCCGCAGCGTTTCAGTTCCGTTCGCCGACGTTGAATTTAAGAAATAACGCTGATCGTCCAACGAATCCCGAGTCTCCTCCAGTTCTTTTGTTCATCCCCGGCCAGTTTCTCGTCCTATTTCTCGTGTTGAAACTCTGCGGGCTCGCGCGAGTCCCAACTCGAGAAGAATCTTCGTCGAAATCTTCATCGACGTCAGAAATCGACGAAAGTTTAAACGTTACGCGAACTCCAGCCATAACGCGGACTTAGGCATGATCTAAACCGGTAATGGATTCGGGCGCGGGAAGACTGTGTTCAACAGATAAGCCGCGAAATGAAAGCCCGGCCCGGCTATCCAGTTTCGATGAACTTGTCTCGAGCGCCACAGCCGAGTTTTTGGCTTGGTATCAAAAACCTCTCTTTTGGCAGTCGTCCCTGATTTTTCTCGCGCTTCCGCGTTGACAACGTGTCCTCGTGCGACAGCTCCGAGACGTCACGCGATTCTTGTAGCTGCGCATCTTCTTTTCTTTCTTACACTAATTTCTCTCTCGCGCTACAGCGGAGCCTCGTATTACGCGATCAAAAACAGAACAAAATTGTACACGCTTTCTAAACAATTTCTAGATCGCGGTAAGCCATGTCCAAACTTATTGCCTTCTTCTTCTTCTTTTACAATTCTAAAAACTTACCGAGCAAAACAAGAGGAAGGGAACAAGAGGCGACAAAAGATTGCTCGATGTTGCTACAGTTTGGACATTGCTTTATACGGGGGTCTACTGCTTAGACCTTAGACCGTATAAACCTATAGACACGGCACAGATAATTTTCCCTGAGGCAAAGATGATTAGAAAGTGTGAGCCACCTTTTCAAAAGATGTACAAGCTATGCTCATCGACAGTGCCTACGCTTGACTTATATGGGTGGTGAGGGGGGTCAGCGGGTGCGCCATGGAAAGAATAATTTCAAAGAATTCGGCATTTTATCATGAAATAATCAATATATAAAATATATTTGAGATAAAAATGTTTATTCTATATGTTTTGTTAAGGTATTACAATGAAGTATGAAGTAATAATAGTATTATATGTATATGGTCTAAGGTCTGCTGTAATACGTTCTTCTTATCTTTTCAAAGACATCTATTTATATACACCGCACTGATTTTGATCAAGATTGAGTTTCAAGATTGATTACACGTGGTCAGATGATTAGATACGACACAGTTTCATCCATCATTGTTTGAGGAGGCGAATAAACTAGCAAGTAACTTGCGACATTTTCTTAATAAATACATTGTTCCGCTCGCGGATAGGCAATGTCTCGCAGACGCGTTTACGCATGTTACGGAAGTCGTTCTCGCAAAAAAATGTCACAAGCTGCTTGCTAGTGTGTTCGCATCTTTAGCAAAGATAGCTATGAGAAAAATCTAAAAGTCTGAATCGTCTGCAGCTTATGGCACCATCTGTAGCATACACAGTGTACCGTCGATCTTAAAAGAAGGGACTAACAGAATCGTGCGTTGTCTCTGAAGTTGAGTGGTTAAGTGATGGGTTGAAGCGGTTCTAAGGGTGTTTCGGGTCAGAAACGTGAAAGATGGACGATGGAATGTTTTCTGATTTGAATGTTTTCTAATTGAAACGAGATCCTAGAGGCAGGGGTTGATTTCGTTGGAGGAAAGTCGTTGGTTAGCGACGGAAGTCGCAAACATCGCATGCGGCGAGTCTTCCGCTGGAAGTTATCGATGTATTCCGAAACGTCGCGTCGCGCCGAGCAGCGTCGCGTCAGCGCGGCTTTCCATTCGAATAATATTACGTAAACACGGGGAGCAAGTTTATCCAAAGAGATTACGCCCGGTGCTCAGCTAACGATCCTACTTCTCCGATTCCGCGTCGCTTCTTCCGAACGATAATTACGCTCCGCTCGCACATTATTCCCTTCGCTAACATTTTTCTGACGTCTTCGACGGTCGGCGGATCACCGAGTAGGACAAAATCGCAAAAACCTGGACACAATTCGTGTCTCTGTTAATTATACAGGGTGTCCCACATAAATGGGAACACCTAGATATCTGTCGTATTTACAGTCCTATCAGAAAACTTCAGAGGACAAAGTGACACTATTGCAGGGGGCAAATATAATGGTAAAGAAACAAATTTTTTATGTCATGTATTTTAATGAAATTTCAAGGTGACCGATGTTTTTTTTCAAATGGAATAGTATATTTTTTTACGATAGAATAATAGACAATGAAAAACTGAATTTAGTGGATTCCAGCTTTTTGACCTTGAAATGACCTTGAGCAAGAATAATCATGTTGGAGCGGATAAAATGTGGAAGTTTAAAACTTACGTGTTTCAGCAAAGATTACGTGTTGTTTACGGCGGGTTGACCTTTACATATAATAAATGTTCGAAATGTTGACCATCCTCATTTATGCGATATTGCGATCTTGCATTAAATGATCTGTAGGCATTGTCGATTTCCTGAGACGTAATTGAAGCACATGCTGCAGTAATCTTTTGCCGCATATCCTCTGGCGTTGTAGGTTTATCTTTGTAAACAATACATTTTATCTTGCCCCATAGAAAACCGTATGTGATCAGATTGAAATGTTTGCAGTTCGTAACAACGTTAACCGGGTTCGATGAAACTTTGTACATATGCGTAACTTACCTAGAGCGCCAAAGGGCGCCTTTCAAATTTTCATTACAGGTACAGATAAAGAAGTTAAAAATTGTGATCTTTACTTTCTTCGCCGCAATTCCGACCAATAGCAATTTTTGGTAAAAATTATTTCCACGCTACCTAGTAAACTAATCCTTCTAACATCTAAAAAAAAACTCAAGCCGTTTGAAAAAAGTAATTCGTTTTAAAAGGGTGTCCGGATAATTTTGCACGCCACTGTAGGTCCGATGTCACTCACTGGAGTGTTATTTTTCAGTAAGTTAAGAGAAGCAGCACTTGTGAAGCGTAAAAAAGTAACTTGTAAAGAAATGTAGGGCTTGCGTGTTTCTCCATCAGCGAATTGAGAGTCTTTCGATGGAATCTCCAGGTCGAAATCGCTGGAGATCGAACAGAAATCGTGTTGATTCGATGGAGAGTAGCCGAAAGTCGGCTGGTAAGATCGTTTGCGAGACAAGTTCGACGTAACGACGCGGGACGGATCTTCGGAACCGCGGCACGTATCTTTGTGCATAAAACTAAGTCATAGGATACCGGCGGCGTGCCTCTGTTTTCCATGGTACAGGCGACGGGACGCGACGCGCGACGTATCGGTCGGAGCAGGTAGCTTTCGTCGTTTCCGAGCACGTCTTCAATTGCATTTCCTTACGCACAAATTCTTCCAGCCCAATATCCCCGGGATTCGCAATATTTCCATGCTCAAAGGCATGTCCTTCGCTAGTCGTCGCCGACCTCATCTTCGTTCCGGGGCTCACCCTCGTCATCAACGCGCACCGTGCATATCGATAGGCTTCCGGAGGCGAGAGAGCGTGTGGCGAACTTCTCTCCGTGAGAGCGTGCTCTCTTCTCTTCACTCCTTCCACTTCCTACCTCCTGCAGGCGCGCCCGAGATCCTCGATTCTCGATGGGCTCCGATGGACCGCAAACGATTGACGCTCGAAAAACCCCGAGGAAGAAAAATCCCTTCGCGAAATGGCTCCGGGGAACGAGGAAGATCAACGGCTTGCTCCTCCATGACCTGCCTCGGTCCATTTTGACTCAGCATTTACGAAGGCATCGGCCAACTATCGAGCTCTTTTTCATTAAATCGGACCCGAGGCTGCATAAATCCAGTGCAACAAGAAAATCAACTAGCTGAAACACGTACAACCTACTTAAGCGATCTGCGAGAAGCCAGACAGCTCAATCAAGATAGTATGGCGGCTGAAAAGTGTGTGAGAGGAGGAAAAAGGAGAAGGAAGCGTTTCGTCCTAGGCCCGCTAGAGGACTCATCACAGTAAGGCTATCTAGCGGACCCGTGCCTTAGACGCGGGATGTCGTAAGGACAATTTAGGACGGTATGTGTACAAACAGAGGAAGATTCAGGTAGTAGCGGGAAAGGTGTCGTCGTAATGTCCCTCTGTTGACGAACATAGGAAGTAGCCGCCACAACACCATGCGGCTCGGGTATATCGGTGAGACCACACTAATCCGAATTTCCAACTTCTTTATTATTAATTATCTTTTATGGGACTTCGATGACCATATTTGTGGCATTTTTCTAATAAAAATCATATAAAAAACCTAACCCGCCGTATAACCTGAATCGTAAACTAATTATAGCTAAATATTGACGCACAGGATGTTCACGATCCATTTTAATTACTTGTGTAATAGATAATTAAAGTTTCGGGCGCGATGCGTATGTATTCCTCACGCCCGAAACTTTAGTTGCATTTCACAACATTTTTATGTGGCACGATATGGGGTTCAATATTAATAGGGGGAGGGCGGCGATAAGGGGTCCAATATTACAAAAGTTATCATGTTTTTAAGAGTGTCCGATTATTTATGTAGGTTACTGTATAATAGAGCGCTGATCGGCAATACGCTGGAATTTCATCCTCGCATCAACAATTTTTTTAATTTCGAGTACAGTATTTCATCGGTAATTGTCCCAAATGTCTCGCACATAATTGTCCCTGAGATATCCCCACTACTGCGGGGTGTACCCCCTTGAGGGGCCGTGAAGCTCGAGAGGCATCGGTCGCCGAGAAATATGACACTATGGCGGCTGAGAAGTGTGTGAGAGGAGGAAAAAGGAGAAGGAAGCGTTTCGTCCTAGGCCCGCTAGAGGACTCGTCGGTAAGGCTATCTAGCGGACCCGTGCCTTAGACGCGGGATGTCGTAAGGACAGTTTAGGACGGTATGTATACAAACAGAGGAAGATTCAGGTAGTAGCGGGAGAGGTGTTGTCGTAATGTCCCTCTGTTGACGAGCACAGGAAGTATCCGCCAAAATAGCTTTTTATTTTACAAAGTAAAAAATCATTTGTTACTATTGAAGTGGATAAGGTGGTATAAAATAATAAAGATTGTCCTCACTTCGTTTATTAACAATATCGGTAAGCGCGAATGTCAGTGCAGTGTTGTAGTCTCGGAGGTTTACAATCAACTTGCTGCTCTCGTAGCATTCTTAAACGCGTCGGGGTTAGAAAAGGCAAAAAGATAGGAGAGAAAAAGAAAAGAGAATAGAAAAAAGGAAAACTTGAGAAGACAGTGACAGCGGTAGGGACAGCGGAAAAGAGTCATAAACAGAGAAAGCTAAGAGGTAGGCAAAGGACCGAGACTAACGAAAACCAGAACTCTGGCGACCTGGAACGAGGCTGGTCACCAAATGTGCGACTAGCAGACAGGAAATAGAGAATAATAGCGTAACAGAGTTGGAAAGGAAAGAGAAATTCTTAGAAGAAATATATGCATTGGCGTATGTGGTGATATCGCCACCACACTATCTTTTGCAACATTTTCAGGTACTAACCCTTAGCACTCCAGTGGTGATTCTGAGGCACCACTAAAAATTACTATACCATTATTCAAAATATTGTTTACATTATTAAATTGATATTCAATAAATTCGTTACCAAACATTTAAATATTCTATGAAGTATTATATCAGTTCCATTTCTTCAAAATGATAAAAATCATATAGAATGGAAATATTCTTGATCGAAAAAAAAGTTTGGTTATGGAATTAAAATACTTCGGAGCGCAAAGGGCTAAAAGGTTTCCTGCACGCGTTACTAGTTCGTCTATTAATGCGCTAAACCTTATAGTTGAATGCTCTATCGAAATCAACGAATTTTCTTCATTTGTAAGTTTACAGTTTAAAGGAAAACGTTTTTTCAATACAAACGGTAAGGAAGCACAAATATATGGTATGTCTGCTTAAAAGGAGGTGGAAATAAATGGTTCTAACATTAACCGGTTCCTCGCAACTCGTCATCGCGTCCAACATCGAATTATTCTTTTGCGGACCACTGACAAAATTCGGCTGTTTATCTCAACGCTCACGTTTCTCCGTGGTTCTCGCAACGATCGAGCGAACAGTATCGATCCTCGGCCGGCGGCGCATCAGAGCGTATTATTCGCGCGACAGCCCGTGGATTCGAAAAATAGATTCGACTCGTTCCCGAGGAAAATGCGGCAATCGTAGCGGCGCATCGTTTCGCACCGCGCAAAGATGGCTGGCAGAGGAGCGGTGTACGGACGATGAAACACGAAGAGGATAAATTTGCTAAGCCAGCCAGCCAGCGTATAGCCGTCTTTACGGTAAGATGGATTAGAGTTCTTTGCTAAATATTGGATCAAAGCTTCTGCGCCGGCATGAAAGCTCGGGAAACGTATCGGGAATCCTCGTAATCGAACAGAAGAATTGCGGGCCGAAAGCTCGACGACAATTCTCGCTACAGAGACAGAGGCAGAGACAGAAACAGGAAAAAAAGGTACAATACATCGAGGACAAGCGAGGTATGAAAAATGGTGACGAGTGACAGAACATCGGCGGAGAAGAGGAATAATGGCTTGCGGAAGAAGACAGGCGAAGGAACCCGAAGGATGAATGTATTTCCGTTAACTGCAATTTATTAGCGGAGCTTGGAAGCCGCGCGAGCGTTCATTAAATAAAAGGAAATTAAACGGAGGAGAGGGAACGCCGAGGTGGAACGAGACGAAGATATCAACGAGAACAATGAGACGGCTTCTTTGCGGATAAAGAATATACAAAGGCGGCAAACGAGAATCTTTTCTTTTTCTCTTTCTCTCTCTCTCTCTCTCTCTCTCTCTCTCTTTCTCTCTCTCTCTCTCTCTGTTTGCTTCCACCGAGGCCCGAACGTCGCGAGGAAACCGTATAAAACGGAAATTTCATGCGATTTCTTCGCGTCCGCGAATTACCATCCCGCGCACCGACGCCGTATCCGATCCAATCCGATCCGATACGACCCGAACCGAGCTTCCCCGTGATTTCCCGGATTTCCGTCCGCCGGAATACTGCGAGACTCGCGCCCGGAATACCGCGACGAGTAATCCTCGAGGACAAGCGCCGTGATTTCGACCGAAGCGACAAGCAACTTCTCCTCTGGATAGCCAGACAAATGCTATTTCAAATCGCCGTTACACTGGCTGCGATTTTCGATCGCAAGCGACACGTACTCTTTTCTCTGGCACCCCTCCCACTTGTTTCGATGCGCTTTTAACTCTTTCGTTGCGCGGGCCGCTGTTTCTATGGAACAGGTGGAACGGATTGAACAATGTTCGTGTCGTGAAGTAGGTTTAACCCTTTGCTGACGGGAAGTATGTTTAGCGTACTTATCGACGGTTCGAATGTACAATTTTCCTTGGGAAATGAAATGGTGTTTACTGAAAGCTACGCAGAAGAATTAAATGAAGGAGCAAGTGTTGTGTTTGGTAAAAATTTGTTTGATATTTTTTTGGATTAATAATTTCTTTAAAAATTATTAGCAGTTGCAGAATGGGAAAATTGCTTGGGCGGCTATTTGCCGACGCTCGTCCGCAAAGGGTTAAACTAGGTTTTCTCGTAAGCTAATATTATATGTTTACGCCCGCGGTTGATCAGATGATCGTTCGGGCCTTGATTGAATTTGCACTGCGATGTGCCCGCTAATATATTGCATTCGAAGGACCATCTTCCTTTGACGGAAAGACTAAGATAAACAACGTGTGAAAACTACTGTCTATTCACCGTAACAAACTACACACCGCAGTTGTCGGGTGATGTACAAAAAAGCTAAGTTTGTAAACTACATATATTTCGTGTTTCATTCGTCAGATTTCTTAATCTTCATCGGTCAAACCACTTTCTCTACACGGACAAGGGACGATAAATCACGTTCTCCATAAGTGGCGCGAGCAACTAGTTTCGGCAATATTTCTTGCCGTGTTTCCTTTACGAAAGTCCTACAAGATTTAAAAAATGGATTTCTGTTCAATCTCGATTGTGCAAGTCGAAGCTTCATATTTATAAAAATCATATAAAAAAGAATTTTGTAATGAAATCAGTGGTTGGAGCGGTTTTAGAAGATATCCGTGAAGGTAGCGGATGCGTTTTCCAGCTAAGCAAGCGGCAGGAAGCTGTCTCCGGTCATCGTAATTCAGCCGCTAAGCCAGCGACGCCAAACCACCGAAGGAACTCGCGTCTCGACCACCTTGCGAATCCCAGTAATATTTTTGGTCTTTGCAATTTAACCGTGACGCGGATCCACCATTTTCCAATGTCTTTGGAATCTGGCAACCACACATGGCAACAACGAGAAATCTAATACAAAGAGCGAAGTTCTGTATCATAGAAAATGGATCGCAGTTCGAACATCTGATGTAACCTCATTTATTCTGTAAGAAATTAATTTTTCATTAACATTACGTTTGCACAAAATTTTCGAGTTTGAGGTCATTCCAAGGTCACAGTATAAGTCGAATTCGTCTCGACGTCAGCAACAATCCAATGACGTCCAAAACATGTGTTACCATTTAAAAAAGTCAAGGTGACCTTTACTTTTTTACGTAAAAAGCAGTTTTCCAGATTTAAGAATATGCGAACATGTAGCTCATCAGGTACTGATGAACTTTTGTTTAAAACATTTTTTAATTTCACTACCGGAAATGCCTAAGAAATGGTGACATAACGTAACGCGTACACCCTGTATATCTCGTCCACTGTATTCAAACATAATTATTTTCACATAACCTCTCAACATACAAAGGAAAGATCGTCTGTATCGATTGCGAGAAACAGAAGTCCCATAAAAATTGATTTCTAATCTTAATAGTTTTAACAAGATGAAAATAACGTACAAGTGATATTAAATTCAACCGATGTTCCTTCTATTTTGTGTTTCATCGACTTATTTTATCATAAATGCGTGAAATCCGCAGTCTAGTCATTATACAAAACATGCAACGTGGACCACAATGTACAAGACCGCGAAGGAATTTTGAGGTTTCAATTAGCGTCTCAATTTCATAAATTTCACGTTGACAGGCTGCGCTGAAAAAATGTTTTTTTTTTTAAATACAACCGTACTCTACGAAGGTTCCTCTAGAAAGCAAGCGTCGATTTGGTGAGGAGCAATGTAAATTGTCATGGTGGTGAGCTGTTAAATTTCTATGCCGCGCGCGCTCTGTTGGTCCGTTAGCCTCTGTTATGCGAACGACCTTGTCCCCCGGGTTCGAGTGCGAATAAACGAGGTTCTACCGTAGTTCCGAGTGAGCCGTTTAATGCGCTGACAAGCAGAGGCGTGGCAGCGTGCTCGTTAATATTCATAAAGCAGAGGAAAGTAGACGTTAACGTTCGAAGGAACGGATCGCCGAGAAGACGACGACGACGACGACAACGTCGCGAATAGATGAAACGAGAATGAGAGACGAAAAGAGATAGAAAGAGAAAGAGAGAGAGTGGGTGTGCGCGTATGTATGCGTACACAGACGTTGCGGGAGAAGACTCTCTCTAAATGGTAATAACCAATGGATAGACCGACGATACCTGGGGATGCCGAGTAGGAAAGCTTGTCGACAGAACGGGGAAATTTTTTCGCCCGGGTCGAGCGTGCTCGATTTCCCGGAAGAAGGTAATGGGATTCCAGGGCGGAAAAAGGTTCGCGGCGGATCCAAGAACCACGGGCCCGTGGAACGCTTCGCACACGCTTCGTTTCCCCCGGATTAGAAAACTGCTGCAATTCGAGTTAACGCGAGCACCTCGAATTCTTCCGAACTTCATTAGTGGGACATTTAAACTATTCACACGTTCTCCTCCGTCGTTCAGCGACACCCACCGCCGAGCAAATGTTGTCAGACTCTTGAAAAACTTACTGAAACGAGCGATCCATCGATCGACGATCCGTTACCGTCGAAAGGCAGACTCTATGCTTTGTTCGAACCACTGGACTGTCCCTGTTCATTACTTTTTTCTTCGCGATTTAAACCAATGATGATTTTTCATTAATTTTCTTTCATACCTTTCCTAATAGTCGAGTTCTTCCAACATCTCAAGAAAACTCGAGTTGTTAAGTCGAATTTAAAAAAAGTTTTGTAAAATGTGTCTATTTAATTTCGCCCTCGTATGTAAATCGTTTATGTCATTTTCGGTGTATCTTGATCAAGTATAATGTAGCGGCCAGCTTCGGGCGATGTTTTATGATGGGCCATCGCTATTGTGTCTTAGAGTCGGTACGCGGCTCATTGCAATCTGGCTACGACATGGGCCTGTCACCGTTTTCTTTTGTTAGTGCAATTGCCGATCCGACCTAGGGCACAAGATGGTATTTGTACATCTTGAGCGCAGTCCCCGCCATAAAAATTAATTTCTTACAAAATAAATCAGGTTACATCAGATGTTTGAACCGCGATCCATCTTCTATGATACAGTACTCCGCTCCACACATGGCGACAACGAGAAATCTAATACAAAGAGCAGATTAATAAATTTTATGATTTCGGCGCAAGGTTCGATCATATTACATTTATTAGTTAATATGATCGAACCTTGCGCCGAAATCATAAAATTTATTAATATACTTCAATTCGATCGAGAGGAATTTCACCGGTACAAAGAGCAGAGTTCTGCATCATAGAAGATGGATCGCAGTTCGAACATCTGATGTAACCTGACTAATTTTGTAAGAAATAATTGTTCATTAAAATTACGTTTGCACAAAATTTTCGAGTTTGAGGTCATTTCAAGGTCATGGTATAATACACTGTCGAATTCGTTTCGACGTCAGCAACAATCCTATGACGTCCAAAACATGTGGTGCCGTTTAAAAAAGTCAAGGTGACCTTTACCTTTTTACGTAAAAAGCATTTTCCCAGATTTAAGAATACGCGAACATGTAGCTCAACAAGTACTGATGAACTTTTGTTTAAAACCTTTTTTAATTCCTTCGTATTTAAGTTTTCTTCGAATCGGCGCGGCTGGACACTCGGGTCCTTAGCGCGGTATCGCTGCCAGATGCCTGGGATTCCCCAGGCTTCGATCGTCGAGGGTTTGAACACCCTGGCGGCGTCGCGAACACCCCCTCCTTTAGCCCGTTGCGCCTATGCGTTTTGTAACGCTCGCGACTCCTCCGATATGCTGGGCCCGTTTTCTTAGATTTAGTTTTAGCTTCCGCCCACTCTTAATTTGCATAGAGTAGGGATAAGTTTTCCATTAGGAAGGGAGAACCGAGGTGTTAAATTGGCGAACTCTCGGTCTATTCCTCAGAATTAACAAGAACCTTGAAATACTTATATCGCTCTGTACTGTGTAGCATAGAAGCAGTCAGAGAAGTTAATTCTCATATACATATATCGGTTTGGGAGATGTCTGAAATTTCGTCTAAAATCAACTAGCCGTAGACGTTTGAACGAAGTGGGAATAGTATCGAAGTGTTGCTATCGTTTGCAATGAAATTTCGAAAGGTTCCATGCCATTTCTCGTTTATGGACACTTATAATAATATAGAGTCGATAGTTCGGACTTGTGTATCTTGGAAAGCAAAAAATTTTGCAATATTATTAATGGCGTTAAATGATTATAAATTCTTGTCTTTGCGACGAATTTAGCTTTAGTCCGATTTTTATTTTGGGAATAAAATCTTGGTAATACTAATTGACTGTGAAATATAAATTGAGTCCAACTTTGACTCCTGTAATTATCTAACGAAGGGAAGTGTGTAAATATTATAATTTGTTACGAAGTCAAACGAACACTGATCTTGATACAAGACTATGCCTGTCGTAAAAGGGTTTAGGTTCTGAAAAGATTGCATATCGATCGGGATGCATTCGATGAGACAGACCGCGATATCATGGAAGCGTTGAACGCGCTCGGCGACAGGTCGTTTCGGAAACATGGAGAATTATTCGTTTCGGAGGGGAACCGGTGACAAACCGTCAGCAGGAGACGCAGGAGGCGTGAAAAAGCCGACCTACTTTCGGGATCTGTCGTCGCTGGCGGCCGGCAATCGACGTAAAATCATACATCCAATTTCCGACGAGCCCGAACGCGACACGCGCGTTAAACTCGAACAACGCCGCCAACTGGATACCTCTTTATTGGAAAACGCCGGCCAAACTTTCCGTGTTCCATCGTTGCGGACACTTTCCTAACTGCTGCAAAATTTCTGCCTTAATTTCACACCGGACCAAGGACAGCACCGAATCTCGAATCTCGACCGAGCATTGTTTTTGAATCGCGGAAGCCTCGGTTCCACGACGCGTATCTATCCTCGACATCGATGCGCAACGTTAACCAATTTGGCCTGAAATGAGCCAGAATTAACCCGTTGCACCGTAACAACGAGTCCGACTTGTAATAACGATTTCGAACGGAATCTGCTAAATATGCATGTTATAATAATAATAATAACAATAATGATGATAATAATAACAACAATAATAATAATAACAACAACAATAATAATAACAACAATAATAACAATAATAATAACAACAACAATAAAACAACAATAATAACAATAACAACAACAATAATAATAATACCAATAATAGCAACAACGACAAAAATAATAACAATAACAACAACAACAATAATAATAATAACAATAACAACAACAATAATAATAATAACGATAATAATAATAATGATAATAATAATAATTATTATTATTATGTCATTATACATTATTATGCGTGCTATTATATTAATATGTTATTAATAGACTATGTATTTATGCATTTATGACAAAATTAAGGAGGTGAAGCACAAAGCATTAACGACATTAGAAGAATGTAATAATAGTGTTATGCTATTATCAGCTCACTAAGTTAATTTAAATTATATTAAACTGATTAAGAGATGAAACAGTTTTGTTACAGTTAAAAATGTAAAAAATTATATGCTTAACAATTTCTGGCTACGTACAGATATTTCTTAATTTCTACTGTTTTGTACTGGTTGTTTATCAACGTTATGTTATATGTTTCTTTCTAAATATATGCTTTTATTAAAATTTCAATAAAATGATTTGATTTTTATTGAAAATAAAGAATATGTACCTTTTTTTAAAAAATGTACATACATTCTTAAGGGGCGGCAATTTGTATTTTTGTCCGGTGCGTTGTACATATCCTAGTGCAAAGAATTCGTTGCGTCTGTTTGAAAAGAAAATACTGATGATAGGTGCAATTCCTTCGGCTCTACTGTCACCAGTAAAAACCACCGTACTTCCGGTTGAGTGAAATGGCCGGCGTGTGGAACGAGTCGGGATTGATTTCGACTGTTTGATCGAGATGGTGGCATCTTAAGGGCACGGCTGGAAAAGAAAGGGAAAAGGAAAGGGACAAGGTGGGTGACGGGAAACGGCGGAGGTCCCATAAAATTTTTCACCGCTGCCTTCTTTGTAGAATCTTCTTCTACCTACCGTCTTTGCCCTCGGGAATGTCTAGCTCTGCGTTCGTCCAGAATCGTCGTTTTTCTCGGTAGACGACGACCGGCTCGTTCTCGGGCCGAGCTTGCTACGTCTACGACGAAGACGACGTCGACGACCACCCTTATTAGGACGGATGCTCGTTTAGAACACGCACCTCGCACGCTCGACCATTATTCGCGAGATTCTGCGAGCAAAACTCGAAACGCTGGGGATTCGAAAGATGAACGCTCTGAGAGTTCGAAAGACGAACGCTCCGAGGATTTGAAAGATGAACGCGAGGACGATTCGATAGACGAACGCGAGGAGGAACCGGGGGAAAAAGGACTGCGCTTATTCGCAGGATCAGGAGCGTCTCCTCTGCATGTTTTTAGCGATAATGCAGCTACCGGACAGATACTTGTAAACGACTTTGGATATTGCGAGCGTTTATGGCGCTCTACAGAGCCACGACATCCGCGACTATATTAAATGCTTCTTTCCGTCGCCTCGACGACGATCGCGTTTCTTATACGACATCGTGGTAATTTTATTTACGCGCGCGGCTGCGAATTCTGACGGGCTGCGAGCTTCTTCGTTGACTCGCCGTCTCCTCGCGACGTCGTTAATCTTTTTCTTGTCGCTGGCCTGGCTAAAACCGGATACGTAGGTAAAACACAGTATATTTTTAACATGGTCGCTCCAGGAGGGAATTCCCAATTTTCTACCAAACGTGCGAGTGTGAACAAAAATTAAAATTGAAACTAAAATTGTGAAACGATGAACAACGGAAGCAGACGAGTAAATATAAATATTAATATAAATTCGAATAGTTCGTGTTGATTATAATCGTGAACAAATTTCTTCCTTCCATCGAACGAGGAGACTAAAATCGCTGTGAACTGGTTAGCAAAATTTGAATGATAAGAAGCTCACGAAGAAAAGTACGGTCTGCGAGCGCACAGTTTTTCGCAGGTTCGGCTCGGGGAAAAAAAATATCGGCGGGAGTCTGCGGAGAGTAATCGAACGCGTAATTGCAGTCTTAGAAGAAAGTAACGCGGAAAGCTTTCATGGCTCTTCATGAATATTTATCGAAGGTAGCGCGCTCTGTAAATTTTTAGTATACCACTCGTTGTCGCCGTCTGGGATTCGATTAAACGCGCCGCACGTCGCGCCGGTTCGATAGCCCGGTCCAGGGAGGTTTACCTTCCGTAAACGAGAAAGAACGATCCTCGTGCATCAACGGATCGATCGACCGGCGAGCACCTTTTCGAAAACGTCGCGTTTAATTATGGATCATGATTATTTCGACGATAGATACCCTGAATAAATTCCACGTCAAGTTTTCCCGAATGATGCTACGGGACAAGTTTGGATGCTCCGGGCACGCTTAACCGTGTCGAAGGAATCGCGAATTGGTGGAAACGAAAAGCCGAAAAGATACTATTAAGGTCGATTTATACAGCCGTGCGGGATCATGGCTGCACGGTCGGCTATATTATACATAGCCGTGCGGGGTCTAGGCCACTCGAGACGGCGCACAGTGGTTTCGATCCAGAAATATGGGGACATTTTGCCAAAAAATCAACTATCTCGCATAGATGTCTGTTGAATATGTTTTGCTTTCTCAATTTCCAGCAATCTCGAAAATGAAAAAAGTAATAAACTGCAATAAAAATTGTTACTGTTACCGACAGTTAAAGTTGGATGTTTTGAAGATAGCATTTTTCATGGAAGAAATTGGTTCCTTTCTTTAACATGTCCAGACGACTCTTTTCAATATTTTTCCACCACTTTTTTTTAAATGAAAATATATCTTTAAATTACAAATTCTCACTGACAATTAAACATTACTGTTTGTTATTTAAAAGAAATTTAATGCTGACTCCATTGGGGAAAATCCTAAAAATTCTTAGTAATTCACATGGAATATCTTTTGACTGTCGAATATTCCCAGAATTTTACAAAGTGGACTATTCTCAGCATATTTTCTTTTGTTTCTTTTCGAAACAAGTTTACTCAACTAGCGATTCGTTAAACAAGTAGAAGAGTATTATTAACTAATTAATTAATTTGGACCTGTTTATTTAAAAAAAAAAGTGCTAAAATTTGTTATACTTGTACACATATTTAAAAATTGCAAGAAAGGCTATTAAATAAACATAAAGTATATTACATTTTACAGTATTAAAAATGAATTCTTGTTAATATTCTTCACTCCAAATTTCACTTCGATATCTTTAATAGTTTAAAAGTTATACCAAAATGTCCCCGTATTTCTCGATCGGGACCACTGTGTGCCGGTAAGGATAATACACTCGTCACCAGTTCCCCTTTCTCCACTTTTCTTCCACAGGTAGTAATTCGGCGTGAATGAGCATGAATGAGGGCGAGAGGTCCGTTTACGCGGCATTCCGGCTTGAGCCACAGACGAATAAAGGCGCGTGTACAGGCGACTACGATACTTTGAACGATAAGACAAATAAATTGATACTACGATAACAATGTCCTTGAACTTGCGAGAGCTGGCAAGCGTGGGTGGATCGTCCGAATGGGATGCGAAGAGACTCGGTCGAGATCAACGATTCTCGAAGAAGACTCTCCGGGGAATCGGAGCTTTGGAGGAGTTTGCGAACCGAGAAGACACCATTAAGGTCGATTTATACAGCCGTGCGGGTTTTTTTTTACATAGGTTTGGGTCTAGAGAAAACTCCGACCGAGTTTTCGCTTTCACGTCGACCAACTTTTCAGAATGCCTCGTCCGGGCCATTATCTCGACGTCTGAGCATTTCCAGATGGCCTTTCGGGAGCGCGTTGACAGTTCCCTGCTGTGCATGGCCCAAAAAAAGATGTTTTCAGGAGTTTCACAGCTCCTTATGTAAACTATCGGTATCTCTCCTCTACAACATCGTGGAAATAGGAATTTTTCCTGTCCCTTGGTGGAAAAAGCATTTTACACATTCTGATATTATGCGTAAATTGCATATGTGTTGTAAAAACGAGAATATTACGAATTCAGTGACTATAATTACTCAAAGGTCATTCAAGGTCGCGGACAGAGTGCAACATTCCTTCAAAGCCCGTTTACAAGCATGTATCGATGTTAAATCTTATACGTTTTCTCTGTCCTTGACCTTGAATGACCTTGGACTAATTATAGTCACTGAATTCCTAATGAAAGGGACTATCATTGTAGGCGTTTAATAAAGGGTGGTTCCATTTAAAAAAGTCAACGGTGACCTTGATATCTCTAAAAAAAATGACATAAAAACAACATTTTTTTTTTGCATCGTGTCAGCCCCATTGTACCATTCAACTTTGTCCTTACCATATTTTACGTATCTTTAGAAACAACAAAGATATTTGAGGCACAAACGTTAGGTGACTCACCCTGTATATCGCTCGTTTTCCATGCTTGATAAGTTTACTGTCCAGTTAACGTAGGTGATCTTCAACTTGCTAAAATAACGAAAGATAGTATGCAACGCCTCCAATCTCGTGCATTCGATGCAGACAATTTTTATATCGTATCAAGGACTAATTGTTGTCTATTCACCTCGAGACTTTTGTTCTCGATTTGTCCACGATTTGAATGGTATCACGCAACTTTCTCGACACGTGTCGGATGATTTGCAGACTCTCGTGAAACTCGTCAATGCCGGCGGTCGAGAAAAAAGATGGCCGAGCAGAATTTCGACAGGCACGCCGTTAAGGTCGTAAGGAAAAGAGCCGGGCTACCATAAGCGGCTTCCGAGGGTCGTTCATTTAGGGCGTTCCGCGTACATTTGCATGACGGCGAGACGGAAGGGTGTCGCGACGCTCCTCGTCGAACTGTCGACGCGTTTCGCTCGACTGCTAACGAAGCAGATTCAGTGGCCTCGATCTTAAGGCATCTCGAGACAACGGATTCGGACCAGCAACGGATTCGAGCCTCTCTTCGCTCGCGATTCTTCACCGTGATTTCGTTTTCGCATTTATCGCAGACTCCCTCCGGATCTCGTATGAGATTTATTCCGATGTTTGCGGACGAGTTAGCCCGGGGGAGCGGAAAATGTTACGCGCGAGGAGAATACGCGATTTAAGTGGATATTGCCGACGCTACGCGGCCATCGCTGCACACGATGTTTTTTGATCGGGTGAACAAACACTCTCTCGTATTTAGGAATGGGATCGAGTTCAATATGTACTTATGGAACTCAAGGCAATTTCAATAATCAAGTTTCGCTTCACAGGTTTCGATTATAACTCAAAAACAGAACAGTTTCAATTGAGCATATTTGCTATGTAATCATTAGACTGCGGATCTTTATGCAGAATCAAAATTTTCTAGATCAATTGTGATAAATACAAATGGCATAAAAATGAATTTTTCCTTTTAATAATTCCAGCGAGTCTAAAAATAGTGCGTCGGTATCGTTCGAGATTCGAACGGTAACGAGCTGATCTAATTTCTGTTTGAAACCAAGCTATAAATAGATCGTTCATTGTTCTTGTCTCGAGCATGTTGTCTTCGGCGACGCGATCTCTTCTGCTCCGTCCTTCCTTCGTCTCTTTCCTGCTGTTTCCCCAAAATTCAAACATTCCGTTCGTTCTAGATCCTTCGATCGCTTCGACGGAGACAACGGTTTCTCGTCTGATCGTCAGTCGTCCATACGCACTCTGCTGACACGTGTCTCGTGCACACGCTCGGTACTCGCTGATTTAATTACGTTTTCGCGACAGCCTCGCACGGATTAAATCACGAGTTCTTTCTCTCACAAAATTCTATATTCTACTTTGCGACTTGCGTTAACAGTTTTGTATTTATACTTTTCATTCTTCGCCCTTCGTCCGCGTCGCGGTTCGTATTGTCTCGCGTACAAGATATCCGCTCTTCCGCAATCAAGATCGTCCGACGCGCCGCGTGCAAGATTTCCGTGATCGTCGTTGTCCTCCGTGTTTGTCCGAGCGTCCGTGTATTGTTCAGTGGTTTTAAATAAATAAACGTTTGTACCGTTCAATTTTCATTTCTTGCAAATTCCGTTCTTGTCCCTCCGGAGCATCCTCCTTCTCTTCGGGTTCTCATTCCGCGTCCACCACTGGACGGCTCCGGGAATCGGCTATTCGCCGAACAGGTATTATTAAATTCTTCCAATCTCGTCGCGATTTCATGTTTTAGTTATTCAACTTTGTCATAAATGAATAAATACCCCTGACTAATAATGAATGTTTACACCGAATGTGTTAACGAGAGATTTATCTCCTCGATTTCGCGAAAACGCGATTCAAAAACAAACGCAGATTTTTAAAAATTGCTGTATATTCGTGTTGGCGATCCTCGAGGTCGAGAGCGTAGAATCGGGGAGGGCGTGTAACGAGATCGTTATGTAAATGCGCGAAGAAATGGTTAATTTTCGTCGTGGATGGTCCCGTTTTCTCGCGATTAAACGAGCCTCGTTACGCGAAGCGACACAATGAGAATGTTACGGGGGAGCGGCTGTTTGCTTCCGGATCGAGAAGGAAGGTCTGTCGTTCGTCAAGGACGATCGTTGCCAAATATACCCTGAAAGAGACGTAACATGCATTAATCGTGACACCGAAAGGGCACCCGAGTGCCGAGGACACGCACGAATTAATTCCTTTGCCACGCGAACACGTTCTTGTACACGACGCGAGCTGCGTTGGCTTTTATAAAACTCCTCGCGTCGGACCAGTCACGTAACAACCCACGCACCTCTGCTTTTCGAACGCTAATTAATTTTAAACGCGCGGCAACCCTTTCGTCGCTATTGTTCGATCGTGCCGCGGATAAATTATTTGACGCCGCAGTGCGAAGTCTGGCCGATTCGCCAACCGTCCCCGGACGCCTGATCGATTTTTGAACCTCGCACGGCACCCGAATTTGTTTCGATCCAGTACGTCGAAATTTAAAAGAGGAAAGTAGCATAATTTGCAGCTACGCCTATGGCGAACCACCGGGTATCTTATCTAAAAATCTCAATTATATTGAGAAACTTATTTGTTCAATTTTCATTGTAGACCCGGATGAAAATCTAGTAAGCGATTTTTTCAAAACTGTTCTTCGCACGTCGTCTAGCCAACTAACCCTTCTAGCTCGACAAAAGATTCAAGTAATTTGGTCGAATTTGACAAAAGTTATTCCGGTTTAGTCTGCGTCGGTCCTCGGTAGCAAAATTGGGACCAAACCCTTCTTAACACTAAACCTACCAACCACAAAACATATTATGGCGGCCGGAAAGTGTGTGAGAGGAGGAAAAAGGAGAAGGAAGCGTTTCGTCCTAGGCCCGCCAGAGGACTCATCGGTAAGGCTATCTAGCGGACCCGTGCCTTAGACGCGGGATGTCGTAAGGACAGTTTAGGACGCTATATATACAAACAGAGGAAGATTCAGGTAGTAGCGGGAAAGGTATTGTCGTAATGTCCCTCTGTTGACGAGCATAGGAAGTAGCCGCCACATTACCCCCTTGCCAGTGGTCAACGATGTCTGGACAAATTTCCCTCTAATTACGCTGATCTCCGCCGGAATCCAAGGAGGTCGCTGGAATGTGTGCTGTCAGTGTGCCCGCCAGTGATGCTGCCGAATTGACGAAGTTGAGTAGCTCCCTAAGCCGCTTGTAGGACCCATATAGTCGCACAAACAATGGATGAACGTCGCACAAATGTAGATACGAAAACGTCGCACAAATTTAGTTGCGGAAACGTTAAACCATATAATGCTGCTAAGATGACGTCAGAAGCGGATAGTAGGGAGAAGTCGGGTAGTAGTTCAGGCAAGGCAGTGACAGAGTAGTCACCTTCCAGTCCTCCTGATCGTGGTTTGTTGATGTTGTCGTCTCCTCTGCTCAGAAGGTAGCGTTTGTTGTTCGTTTGTCGGGGTCACCAATTATGGCGGCTGGAAATTGTGTGAGAGGAGGAAAAAGGAGAAGGAAGCGTTTCGTCCTAGGCCCGCTAGAGGACTCATCGGTAAGGCTATCTAGCGGACCCGTGCCTTAGACGTGGGATGTCGTAAGGACAGTTTAGGACGGTATATATACAAACAGAGGAAGATTCAGGTAGTAACGGGAAAGGTGTTGTCGTAATGTCCCTCTGTTGAGGAGCATAGGAAGTAGCCGCCACAATATAAAGATAAAACGCCTTACAGAATTGAGAAGATTGAATTTATTTAAACTTTGTACCGTGTCCATAAGAATATGTGCTTAACACGTTGACTGCCGTGTCACCCATATATGGATGACGGAATTATTTGTTCATATTTAAAAATTAATGATTACGCTAATGTAATCATTGTATCAAATTTGGTTAATATCTGGAAAATGCAAGAAGGTTAAAATGTTACTCAGTGTCACACATTTTAATTTTGCAATCATTATTTTATTAAATATATTGTTTCGATTTTATGAAATTTTTGAGGTCGCTGCTTTGGCAGTCAAAGTGTAAAATAAAGAAGTCAATTCAGTCATTTCCTATGAAATCGTTTTCTCATTTCAATAATTGTAAAATAGGAAACCGGTCATTTTGATCGTGGTAGGTTTAGTGTTAAATTTTTTGAAAGCCATTAAGCGCCTTCGAGAGAATATTTTTGCAGGTCCGTGCAATCGATTAACGAGAAACGTTAAAGAAATATCGATCTATTAGACTAGCATAGGTCAGGCAGCCCTCGTAAATTGCGATCAATTCCGATCGTAGCGATCGCCGTGGGCACTGTCGAGATGCGGCGGACAGAGGACGCGATTCATTAAAGGCTCCCTATATTCCGGCGATACTTTGTTCCGCAAACAGAATCCGGCGGAAGCGGACCGGAAAGGAGGGTGTTTCTGGAATGGTACTTCTTCGCCTTGGAGGAACACACACACACACACACACTCTATCTCTCTCTCTCTCTTTCTGCGCAGCTGCTTCTTCGTTCGGGACTTTTCAATCAGAATGTAACGACGCGATCGTCCGCGGGGGCGGGTTGGAAGGCAGCTGAAAGGGAGCAGAGACTGGAACTCAATCAGCGAGTTCGGTAAGCTGTGACAAACGAACCGAGATATTTAAGCGGGTCGGTGACAGGTTAATCCGACTCCCCCGGTATTTGCGCGTGCTATCTCGCTCGAGCTTCGTATCGCCTTCCTTCCTCGTTACAAACGTGATCCGTGCCGGAAGCGATCCTCCGAGGCGTGTACGCATATTAAGCCGCGAGTCTTAATCCTTTGTGTTGGACAGACACCTGTGTCCACGAGAATTCGAGGAGAACGACCGGGACGAGAGCCTTGGGCATTTTCAGAAATGTTTGAGAACCTGTTCAGATTTTTTAACCATTTCTGGCGGGGTTCGGCGATAGACGTCAAAAACAGTTTTGTCTCGGCGCAGTCGTTGCTGCGGCAACGCGGAAAGTTGGAGCCAGTTCGAGCCGCTCTCAGGTATCTCTCGTTAAGAAAGTATAAAAATCGATCGTATAAAGAGAGGACACGGTAGTGGCAATTGCAACAGACGAGGGTAATAAAAGTAGATGCACCTCGGATAGAGATGGTCGGCGACGGCAGCAACGGGCCGACGACGGGTGCCGCGGACTATCGTAATTTGAACGTAACGCGTAATTCGTATCTAATGGAGATGGCAAAGCCGGGTCGAGATAATACTTTCAGTAGAATTTTCAATAGAATTCGGTGCCCGACGCGCGATGGAGATTTTATTTGGAACTTGGGAGAATTCTCAGATTTTTCGTCCACGTCGAACCTATTGATGGAATGTCGATTGGAAATTGGTAATTGTGACGTCATACTTTTGGAGACACCTGAAAATTGTATCGAAACGGCAGCGCAAGCGATTGTCGGTGGCACTCGACAACTTGGAGCGAGTTTATAGATAGTGCAGCGCTATTTTAGAAACTCAGTCCCTGTCGGGCAGATGAACTGGACGGACCTTCTGGGACCTTTTTGGGGACCATGCTTTGGAGCTCGAGAGATGCTCTAGGCCAGAATTTGACTTTATTTGCTCGCGAGGACCGTTTTCCGAGGGCTACGCCTCCTCGACCCGGCCGCGCGTCTCGCTCCCCGTGGTCGCCTACGTGCTCGGACGGGCTCAGGCGCGATCATAACAGACAGATGAACGCGGCGCATTAGGGGCGACACTCGTTTCAATAGATTTCCATCATCACGCGCGGTACAATGGGGCAACGAAGACACGAGACATCAGCGTACGCAACGAATGTGCGCGCTGCATGAAAGAGAGGTTGGTGGGAGAAGCAGGTGTGTGAGGGGCTCCACCCGTGCCCACCAATGCTCTAGGCGGACCCTGATCCAGCTAGAGGGACAGTGGGTGTGCACCCCCTTCTCCTTTGCTCCCTCCATCTTCCTTGAGTCCTCCATTCTTCATGAAGCCTTTCCTTATCAGAACCCTACACTTTCTTTAGTCCCTCTAACGTGCCTAGTCTCTTATGAGAAAGATAGTTAACGAGAATCCTAGTCTCTACACTCTCTACCTTCCTTCACAACAGAGCTGGGCATTATTTCAGATACAATATTTTAAAACTTATTTAAAATATTACTTGAAATAAAATGTTATTTCACAAAAATGTTTCACTATTTGAAATAAATTATGTTATATTTTGTCCAATAAAATAATTTTCGGAAATGATCATCTATTCTTATATACATCAGTTCAAATAATAAAATAACAAGTTATTTTCTTATTTGAGATAAGTATTTCAAATGTCTAATAACATGTTATTTTATTATTTCATACAATAAATATTAAAAATGTACTATAAATGAAAATATGGTTCGAGTTCTTTTAAATCTTTATTGCTACTCATCAATAATTTATTTTCCAAACTAAACATAAATAAATAAGGCGAAATTTCAACTTACAATTAGTATCATATATTTCTCTTAATTATTTCAAATAAGTTTATTTCAAATGACTACGCCGAAATAAATTATAATGAAGTTGTTATTTAAAATAAATGTACTCAAATAAATTCCTCTCAAATCATTATTTCATAGAGTTTATTTGAGATAATGTTATTTTCAATAATTAACTTACTATCTGTATTTGCAATAAAATTTGACCAGCTCTGCTTCACAAGTGCCTTTTTCGGTCACTTCCCTAGTCCTTTTTCTAGTCCCTAGATTTTTCCTCCAGAGTCTGTGCAGACCAATTTATATTAAAGAAATTCAGAAAATGCGAATACATCCGTTGTTAACACTATCTTGTACCCGTCAAAACGGATAAAGCAGATTTTTCCACCCACACGTTATCACGAGGGAGTTTTGTTATCAATGGATTATCAGGCGAAGAGAAAGCAGGGGCTCTGGTGCCCCCTTACCATTCTCTGTCACATCCTACTGTATCGGTCGGTACTAATATCGTGGAACTAGGACAGGAGCGCTCTCGCCATCTAGCAGCGAAACGTCCAAACTAAACAACACATTACAGACATCGGTGTACGGACAAGCCTTCTGCAAATCGTTAATAACCAAATAATTAACAATAAATTCTGTTAGAAGAAATATGGGAAGGTGTACGCATGAATTCAAAGTACTTTCTTCAAATTGTACCAATTAATCGTAGAGTAGGCTTCATTCTTCCCATCCAGGGCGAAGTGCCCTAGAACCACCATCACATCAAGATCGATCCTCGGAAAGAATAAGAGGACCCATCATAATAGCTGATATATTTCTCAGCGAAATGCATACAGCGACAACGCTACACTGTGGGGATACCACCACTTGGCCGAGTCAGTGCGAGCGTCCACCGTTGGGCGCGCTGCTCTCGCCGAGCGGGCTCTCGCCCCAGTCTTGCTCAGTCGCTTGTCGAGCACACATCAAGCCTCGCTATACACGTGATGTAACGCGACCATTAAAGTAATTGTTAGACGTAACAGTGTGATTTATTCCACGGCTATCCCTCTCCTGTCGACGTGCAGTAACGCAGGAATGGAGCCTGCCGCCGGAAGACCTCTAGTATTCTAGGACGATCTCCATAACACGATATTAAATGGTGCCACCTATTTTCAGCTGTAGACAGCCACTCGACCTGCATGTGAAACAGCCACTGCGACAGCGCGACATTATAGTTCCATCTCGTTCTATTTTGTATATGGACACGTTCATTAATATAATTTATGAAATGAAAAATAAAGAATATTAGTTGAAATAGTTAATTTGTCCATCTTCCCCACCCTGTACATGAATATTTGATAATAGAACTAAATAACCGTCTTTGAATATTTTCGAAAAGCAACACTTTTGAAATTGGAAAAAATTGAGTCTTGTATTAAGCGAATATGATAGCGAAAGAGGTAGCACGAAAAGTTGGTGCCACCTCTTGTAGTATCATATTCTCCTAGTAGTAACCCAAAATTTTTAGGAAAATTTCTAAAACGTTGAAAATTGAGTTTTCTATTAGGAGAACGTGATAGCGAAAGAAATAGCATAAAATTTGGTGCCACCTCTTTCAGTATCATATTCTCCTAGTAGTAACCCAAAATTTTTAGGAAAATTTCTAAAACTTTGAAAATTGAGTTTTCTATTAGGAGAACGTGATAGCGAAAGAGGTAGCATAAAATTTGGTGCCACCTTTTTCAGTATCATATTCTCCTAGTAGAAACCAAAAATTTTTCGAGAAGTTTCAAAGACTTTGAACATTGAGTCTTGTATTAGGCGAATATGATAGCATAGGAGGTAGAACGAAAATTTGGTGCTACCTCTTTTACTGGTATATTCTCCTAGTAGAAATCCAGAATTTCCGAAATTTTTCGAAAATATGAAAAATTGAATTCGGTACTAGGAGAATATGATATTGAAAGAGGTGGCACAAAAGTTCAGTAATGTAAATCAACGATAAGTCAGAGGCTCGAATATTTTCCAAGACTCAGTAGTATAAGTCAACGACAAGTCAAGCATCCGAAAAATTTTGTTTTCCGAACTTTTGCTATATTAACAATTCTAAATCAGTAGTGCAACTCAACGACGAGTTGGATGGGCGCAAGATTTGCGTAAGCCAGTGGTAGAACTTAACGATATCGGGAGAAATTGGTGGTTCAATAATCATATACGCAGATATGTTCTTTTAATACATTGTCTTTATTTATTTATTGTTGATTCATACATAAAGTGTTTGCACTCTACATATACATAACTTATATTCTATACATTTATAACAAGAGTGTAAAGTCGGTAAGAGAAACTCCGAGCACTATGAGAATTCTACTGCAATACTGCGGACTGCTGTCACAGGCGAGGTACATACAATTATATTAGGTGTGACTCTGCTGACTGATAGCTGTTGCCTAAACCTACCAGCAAAGACAAAATACAATATATTAATAGACCTTAGACTACACTTAATTCTGACGGAAGGAGACATGGCATTACAAGATGTTATGGAAGAGAATAGGTATGATATAATCACAGATATTAACTTACAAGTCTTTTATTGAAAATTGTTCAATACATTAGGTATGATATAATCAAAGATATTAACTTACAAGTCTTTTATTGAAAATTGTTCAATACATTAGTTCTTAAATCTAGTGTCTTACATACTACAAAATTAACGAAAATTATAAATGTGCAGCTATTAGCTCGATATTATCCACTACATGCAAGATACTATAATTTATAAGATATAATATCTTGCGAATTGTGGATAATATCGATTGCCCAGGTCTCACCACGAGGAGGTTGCTGCACAAGAGACCCGAAAAGGAGTCAGAACGAAGTCTCTCTTCGTTCTGTCTCCCTTTCTTACAACGAAGATTCTTAGAAACTAAGTTCGCAGGTCGCTAAATGGAAAAATAGTCTTTTTCACGGAAAAGACTTCTTTTCCATTTAGCGTATGTCGAGTAATAATTGCGGGGCAAAGTGTGAATCGGAGAAGAAGTCTCCTTTCCACGAGGGACCAAGGGCGAATCAGGCGGAAGGCTCTGATTCTTTCAAAGAGAGAAACAAGATCGAATCAGAGCAGAAGGCTCTGGTTCAAGGGTGACGCGACGCGTTCAGTGCTTACAAGTCCTGAGCCGACCAGCCCGATACCCGCCACTCCATCACCAAGAAAGATGGCAAAGAGATGCGCTCAAACGGTTTCTGGCGCTACTGGGTGACATGAGAACATGGCGTGTCCAGGATTACGTTAACACAGAGGATCGTCAGAAGACGAGTGAACGAGTCTCTTAGACATCCCTCTCAATGACTTCACGCCGGATACCGAAACTGGACCGGCTCAGAACCTGCAAGCAAGGCCGACACAGCAGAAGGCTGTGTCGGAGTCGGAAAACGAGGCGAGCAAAGTCAAGTTACGGCAATAATTACTCGACATAATTACAACGACGATTGCCAATCTTAATAACTAACGCACGCACTAAAACTAACTTAAGAATAATCTGGAGTCTTCGTTCGACGAATCCTCTTCTTTCGATGAATTTTCTTCGTACGATGAATTTTCTTCGTACGATGAATTTTCTTGAACAGAATCGATAACCAGCTGAAACAAAATTGACTCCAAATGGAAAAGCTGTTGAAAAAAAATCGAAACAGAATCGAAAACCAGTTGATACGAAATCGAAACAGAATCGAAAACCAGTTGATACGAAATCGACACCAAATGAAAAACCAGTCGAAACAGAATCGAAACCATGTCGAGCCCAAATCTAATGATTTGGGGACGCAACGATCTATAGGCGATTCGGGTGGCCCCGGGGACGCGAGTCCCCGTACCCACTCACGGGCCCCATTCCGTGAGTGAGCCCCTGAGGGAACTCCGATCGGAGGAATATCAATTTCAAGACAAAAATATCAATTTGAGAAAGTTGAACTTTGAATGTTCAGGAGCACATTCCAATTACGAATCCAAAAATTAATAATGGAGGTGTTTGTTGAAGGTACATGTATTCTGAAATTGAAATTTCGTATTTCTATTATTAATTAAAAAAAATGCTGAAGCTGGAATACTTGAACAAAGGAAAACGAAGAAATTATTAAGTCTTAAATTCTAATATAAAATACATATTTACGCAAACTCTAAATGTGCAGCTATTAGCTCGATATTATCCACTACATGCAAGATAATACAAATTATAAATTATAATATCTTGCGAATTGTGGATAATATCGATTGCCCAGGTCTCACCACGAGGAGGTTGCTGCACAAGAGACCCGAAAAGGAGTCAGAACGAATTCTCCCTTCGTTCTGTCTCCCTTTCTTACAACGAAGGTTCTTAGAAACTAAGTTTCGCAGGTCGCTAAATGGAAAAGTAGTCTTTTTCATGGAAAAGACTTCTTTTCCATTTAGCGTATGCCGAGTAATTATTGCGGGGCAAAGAGTGAATCGGAGAAGAAGTCTCCGATCCGCGAGGGACCAAGGGCGAATCAGGCGGAAGGCTCTGATTCTTTCAAAGAGAGAAACAAGATCGAACCAGAGCAGAAGGCTCTGGTTCAAGGGTGACGCGACGCGTTCAGTGCTTACAAGTCCTGAGCCGACCAGCCCGATACCCGCCACTCCATCACCAAGAAAGATGGCAAAGAGATGCGCTCAAACGGTTTCTGGCGCTACTGGGTGACATGAGAACATGGCGTGTCCAGGATTACGTTAACACAGAGGATCGTCAGAAGACGAGTGAACGAGTCTCTTAGACATCCCTCTCAATGACTTCACGCCGGATACCGAAACTGGACCGGCTCAGAACCTGCAAGCAAGGCCGACACAGCAGAAGGCTGTGTCGGAGTCGGAAAACGGAGCGAGTAAAGTTAAGTTACGGAAATAATTACTCGACATAATTACAACGACGATATACAATCTTAATAACTAAAGCAAGCACTAAAACTAATTTATGAATAATCTGGAGTCTTCGTTCGATGATTCCTCTTCGATCGATGAATTTTCTTCTTTCGATGAATTTTCTTCCTTCGATGAATTTTCTTCTATCGACGAATTTTTTTCTTTCGATGAATTTTCTTCCATTGATGAATTTTCTTCGTTCGTTGTGACTAACAAGAGCAAGATGAACGACCCAAATCGAAACAGAATCGAAAACCAATTGAAAGAAAAACGAAACAGAATCGAAAACCGGTCGAAACAAAATCGAAACCAAATCGAGCTCAAATCTAATGATTTGTGGACGCAACGACCTATAGGCGATTCGGGAGCCCCCGGGGACGCGAGTCCCCGTACCCACTCACGGGCCCCATCCCGTGAGTGAGTCCCTGAGGGAACTCCGATCGGAGCAATATTGATTTCAAGATAAAAATATCAATTTCCAGAAATAAATATCCATTTCCAGAAATAAATTTCAATTTTCTGAAATAAATAACAAGTTCCTGAAATAAATAACAATTTCCTGAAATAAATAACAATTTCCTGAAATAAATAACAATTTCCTGAAATAAATAACAATTTCCTGAAATAAATATCAATTTCCTGAAATAAATAACAATTTCCTGAAATAAATAACAATTTCCTGAAATAAATAACAATTTCCTGAAAAAATAACAATTTTCTGAAATAAATTACAAATTCCTGAAATAAATTACAAATTCCTGAAATAAATAACAATTTCCTGAAATAAATAACAATTTCCTGAAATAAATAACAATTTCCTGAAATAAATAACAATTTCCTGAAATAAATAACAATTTCCTGAAATAAATATCAATTTCCTGAAATAAATATCAATTTCCTGAAATAAATATCAATTTCCTGAAATAAATATCAATTTCCTGAAATAAATATCAATTTCCTGAAATAAATATTAATTTCCTGAAATAAATATCAATTTCCTGAAATAAATATCAATTTTCTGAAATAAATTTCAATTTCCTGAAATAAATATCAATTTCCTGAAATAAATTTCAATTTCCAGAAATAAATTTCAATTTTCTGAAATAAATTTCAATTTTCTGAGATAAATTTCAATTTTCTGAAATAAATATCAATTTCCTGAAATAAATATCAATTTCCTGAAATAAATTTCAATTTCCAGAAATAAATTTCAATTTTCTGAAATAAATTTCAATTTTCTGAAATAAATTTCAATCTTCTGAAATAAATAACAATTTCCTGAAATAAATAACAATTTCCTGAAATAAATAACAATTTTCTGAAATAAATTACAAATTCCTGAAATAAATTACAAATTCCTGAAATAAATAACAATTTCCTGAAATAAATAACAATTTCCTGAAATAAATAACAATTTCCTCAAATAAATAACAATTTCCTCAAATAAATAACAATTTCCTCAAATAAATAACAATTTCCTGAAATAAATATTAATTTCAAGACAAATATATCAATTTCAAGACAAATATATCAATTTTTTGAGAAATATCAATTTCCTGAAAAATATCAATTTCTAGACAAAAATATTGTATCAATTTGGTAAAGTTGAACTTTGAAAGTCTTACAAAATTAAGTATTACCATTCTTACAAATTACATAAGAAATTTAAAACTCTAAGGTTTAAAATTCTAGATCGGTACTGCTAAAACTACTTTAAATCGCGGCTATTTATTCGCAACATTAACTAGACATTAAGGCAACTTTGAAAATTTATACTATTACAACGCGTGTTACAATTTGCTTCGCAACGCTACTTAAAATCGCGAATGTTCTTATCTTACAGTTGATCGTTGCAACTGGAGCATGGGCGCCTGAAATATCGAATCATTCTAATACAAACGCGATCCTTTTGATGCGCAACGCTAATTCAACAAATCGAAATTCAAATTGCTATTTAAATAAGAAAATTTAAAATTCTAACATCTAAAATTGTAGATCGGTATGTCTAGAACTACTTTAAATCGCGACTATTTATTCTCAACATTGACTAGACATTTCATCAAGTTTTAAAATTGAAGCTAGTACAACGCATGTGCCAATTTATTTCGCAACGCTACTCAAAATCGCGGATGTGCCCATCTCACAATTGATCGTTGCAACTGGAGCATGGGCGTCTGAAATATCGAAACATTCTAATGCAAACGCGATCCTATTGTTGCGCAACGTTAATTCAACAAGTCGAAATTCAAAATGCAATTTAAATAAGAAATAAAAAACTCTAACGTCTAAAAATCTAGATCGGAATCTTTAGAACTACTTCGCGACTATTTATTCGCAACATTAACTAGACATTAACCAATTTTAAAAATTAATACTAATACAACGCGTGTGATAATTTGTTTCGCAACGCTACTTAAAATCGCGGATGTGCCCATCTCACAGTTGATCGTTGCAGCTCGAGCATGGGAGCCTGAAAAGTCGAAAGACTCGAAAGAAAACGCGAAACTTTTGGTGCGCAACGCTAATTCAACGAACAGAGATCGAAAAAAAAATTACTCTACAGTTTCTGCAAAACAAATCGCGACTATTTATTTCGCAACGCTATACTTTAAACAAACTATATCGCTGATAGAAACTGCGATTATGATTGAATGGAAGATTAATTTTGATCTCTGTTCAAAATCGACTAAGTGCAACGCGTGGTTTTCTCGCAACGCTAGTGCAAATCGCGGACGTTCCCATCTCGGCTGATCGTTGGGGCGGCGAGGCCTGCCCATGCATGCAACTAACTACTTTTACACTCTACATCTACTCTATTTCTACAAACAACTACAGTGACAAGGTAGTGACGAAATGACTCACCGAAGATGCGAAGGCACTGCAATGATTGCTCTCTTGAGTGACAGTTTGTCGGGGATCTTTGGCGTAAACCGTCTTCTGCTTCTACGGCCCCATCCCGACAATTTGTTTTGCACCGCTACTCGAAATCGCTGATGTGCCCGCCTCGCAGTTGATCGTTGCAACTGGAGCATGGGCGCCTGAAATATCGAATCATTCTATTGCAAACGCGATTCTTTTGATGCGCAACGCTAATTCAACAAATCTGAATTCAAAATGCTTTTTAAATAAGAAATTTAAAATTCTAACGTCTAAAATTGTAAATCGGTATCTTTAAAACTACATTAAATCGCGACTATTTATTCGCATCATTAACTAGACAATTAATCAACTTTAAAAATTGATATTAGTACAACGCGTGTGATAATTTGTTTCGCAACGCTACTTAAAATCGCGGATGTGCCCATCTCACAGTTGATCGTTGCAGCTCGAGCATGGGAGCCTGAAAAGTCGAAAGACTCGAAAGCAAACGCGAAACTTTTGGTACGCAACGCTAATTCAACGAACAGAGATCCAAAAAATGATTACTTTACATTGTAAAACGACAACAATATGAACTAGAAAAGCACAGTTATCAAATTGAAATGTAATTTTGAACCGCGACTATTTGTGATTCGCAACGCTACGCTATAAACAATATATATCGTAATGTTAACTTTAATCTCTGTTCAAAATCGACTAAATGCAACGCGTATTTTTCTCGCAACGCTAGTGCAAACCGCGGATGTTCCCATCTCGGCTGATCGTTGGGGCGGCGAGGCCTGCCCATGCATGCAACTAACTACTTTTACACTCTACTACTACTCTATTACTACACACGAATATAGTGAAATTGTAGTGACGAAATGACTCACTCAAAGATGCGAAGTCGTTGCAATGAATGTCCTCTCTGAGCTGATCAGCAAGGTAATGACTGCATGCCGGATACTGAAACTGGAACGGCTCAGAACCCAAGGTAAACGAAGACAGCATTGAAGAGACCATGGCCCCCCCCGAGCTAGCTTAAAGTAGGCCAAGGAAGTTTTAAATAACCCTTGGACTACTCTAAGCTAGCTAAAGGTAGACCATGATAAGCAATGGTAGGCCACTGGTGGTGGACCCTTGGTCAAGCTTAAGCCAGCTGATGGTAGGCAAGGGCAGCCCAGGGTAGCTCTGGAGGACCACTGGTCACCCCCGCTGAGGTCATTGGTGGAGGACCCTTGGTCAACGCTAAGTCAGTCGAAGGTAGGCCTGGAGATCCACTGGTCATCCCCAAGGTAGCCAGGATAGGCCAGGGTACCGCTGGAGGGCCACTGGTCAACCACAAGTTAGGCAACGGTAGGCCAGGGTAACTCTGGAGTAAAACAGGGCGGACCACTGCTGGAGGACCCTTGGTTAAGTCGGTTAAAGATATTCAAAGGTAGACTAGAGTAGTTCTGGACCACCACTGGTCAGCCTCAGGGTAAGCAAGGGTAGGCCTGAGTAGCTCCAGATGACCACTGGTCAACTCCTGGGTAGGCAAGGGTCAACCAAGGTAGGCCACTGGTGAAGGACCCATGGTCAACCGCAATCCAGCTGAAGTCAAGCGGGGGTAGGCTAGGATAGCTCTGGATGGCCACTGGTCAACCCCGTGGTGGGCAAGGGTAAACCACGGTAGGCCACTGGTGAAGACCCATGGTCAAACTCAATCCAGCTGAAGTCAAGCGGGGGTAGGCTAGGGTAGCTCTGGATGGCCACTGGTCAACCACCGGGGAGACCACTGGTGGAGGACCCTTGGTCAACGCTAAGCCAGTTGAAGGTAGGCAGGAGAGGCCAGGGTACCGCTGGAGGGCCACTGGTCATCCCCAAGATAAGCAGGAGAGGCTAGTGTACCGCTGGAGGACCCCTGGTCAGCCCAAGATAGCCGAAGACCCTCCTGGTCCCGGAGCCCGTCCGCTCCTGCCGGAGGACCCGGCCCGACTGACTGACTGAGCGCGCTCCGCGGGCTTAGGTAGGCAACGATGCGCAGCGAAGCGCAACGCTCCCCACCTCAACTAATTTCGGTAGATTTCGATCGCCGTGATAATAATGATTAATAAATGTATTATTTCTGGTTGTATAATGTTTATAACAATTCCTTTTGCCAACGATGTCGACAAGCACCCCCTTGACTATCTACCATCTTATTTTTTAGTAAAAATTGCTAATAGTACTCGAGATATAAAGTAACTTTTAACGTATGAATATTACCAAACAATATTATATCAAGCAAATGTAATGAATAAAGTTACTATCTTTGGCTGTTTAATGTTTATAACCATTTTTTTTGCTAATTATGTCGACAAGCACTCCCTTGACAATCTAACCATCTAATTTTTTAGTAAAAATATGTAATGGAACGCGAGATATTGAGTAACTTTTAACACATGAATATTCGCGCGCAGTAATTTGTCGAACACAGTTCAATGATAAATTTATTATTTCTTGCTGGTGAATATTTATATCAACTCCTTTTGCCAATGTTGACGACAAGCACTCCATTGGCCATCTTGCCATCTAATATTTTAGTAAAAGTAGATAGATTACAACGAACCGTGTAAATCAGTGATTTCCAACCTATAGGTCGCGACCCCCTTGGGGTCGCTCCTATACCTCGTCTGTGCTAATATGCCCAGATTCACGAGTTATACTGTGTGCGCTGTGATCCACTTATTCTAGTTCATCAGTTGCCTGTCTACTTGGGTAAGGAGAGCGAGAAACCACTGTTTTTAGCGATGTCGGTATTTCAGATCATGCGACCCATTAGGTAATTGGTCTACTCCTACACCACATCTGTCGTTTTACCAACGGTTGATCACTTTATAGATAACTAATTAAAGCAGTTAGCAAGGGATGTTCATTTACACTCCTTGTATATTCCCTGTACCTTTCGATGCTACTTCAGTTAACAGTTCTTCAACCAATTAATTACCGTTCAGGAGAAGAGGGCGAATGAATTGATCCTCGACTTCTACACCGATAAAACAGACGCTTCGATTACGAAACTCCAGCAGGTATTCGTTCAGATCAACGAATGCTTGCACGGCTAACATAAAGGACCAGCCGAAAATTAGTTGACTTAATCGAGGTCTCAAACTTATCGAGAACTCGAAGCAACACGAAAGATAATTGCTCGTTCTAATTTCGCCTTTAACCGTACTTAACTGCTCTCATCCGTATTCCTCGAAACCAGATCGCGCGAAATCTCTGTTCTCTACAAGAATCCAGATAACGTGGATAATAATGAAAATTTGCTCGAGACCGTTATCACGATCCGAGGTAAAAAATAATTCAGCATGTTACACCGAAGAACATTCAACGGAGAACATCCAGTCGGCTGCTGCGTGCAACTTCGAGCGATACAGCAAGCCGATTGCTGTTTTATGGAAGCGGGGAGGCTAATTTTGTTATTCCTTTGTTGCAGGATACTCGACGGCGGCGCTTCTCGCGATTCTCTTTTGCATCCCGTTCGCCCTCCGAGTTCTTATTCACAAAGAGGCGGGCCGGTGGAGCAATTGGGTACAGGCCTTCTATCATGCTCACCTCGAACTGTTTCTGGGCAACGGATGCTTGGGTATGATCTCTTTTATCGTCTCGTGGCACTCGCCCAACATGTCCTATTCATCTTCTCCCTTCTGATCTATCCTTACCCTCGACCAGCTCTCTACCATGGACGAGATATCTCGCCACGACAATGCTATTTTATTGGATCTTTCATTAATCTTTTGCACTCGGAGCAATTTTAACTCCGAAATCATAGACATATCTTTTCAGCTAAAACATATTCATTTTATGTATTTTCTGCATTGTGCATATGAAATGCATAACAGACAAATTTAATAAAATAGAAATTGTTTGGAAAAACAATGATATGCCAATCTTTAATGGCGACCTCAGAGTCGCCATTCGAGTGCAAAGAGTTGAAATTATTAGGATAAAGTTGATGATAAGTCCCTTAAGATCTGTATATATTAAGATATGTATTTTCTGCATTGTGCATATGAAATTCATAACAGTCAAATTTAATAAAATAGAAATTGTTCGGAAAAACAATGGTATGCCAATCTTTAGTGGCGACCTCAGAGTGGCCATTCGAGTGCAAAGAGTTGAAATTATTAGGATTAAGTTGATGATAAGTCCCTTAAGATCTGTAGAAATGCTTTAACCCTTTGCAGTCGGAGCCATTTTAACTAGAAAACCAAACGTTTTTTTCGACCAAGAATATTTCGATTGTATATGATTTTTTTTGTATTTTCTAGATATGAAACTGATATAATACCTCGTACAATACTTAAATATTTAGTAGCTAATTTATTTAATACAAATTTAGTAATGTAAACAACACTTTGAATAGTGGTATAGCAATTTTTAATGGTGCCTCAGAGTCACCACTCGAGTCCTAAGGGTTAAATCATCAAAATAATATTAAACATTGTTTCCAATTCGACGTTCCAAATGAAAATACTCCTGCCCCATCTCAAAAGTTTTGATCTTGCAACATCAAGACTAACTTAGTTGGTTTCATGCAGGCCAAACATGTGTTCCACGTACATAGAATACGGTAGCGAGATATCGTGGTCATGGTCTCGCGTGTCCTCACGTGCTCCTTTTCTAAACGGTTCTCACAGAAACTCGAACGAGCTTTAGCAAGATTAAATGCACCGTTGCGCGTTGTTTGTTGCAGGGGTTGGTGTGATGATGCTTCTAGCGCTAACGGTTGAGCGTTACGTGAGCGTCTGTCATCCTGGCCAACACACTCGTCCACTCTGCGGTCCTCCGCATCTGACAGTGGTGCTGATCCCCCTGGCAACGTTTCTGGTGTATCTGCCGAGCGCGTTCCGCGGAGAGATTACCACGTGCCTACTCGGACCTGCTGGCCCCATCATCTATCAAAAGAGGGAGAATCAATCGTTCCTCGACTCGCTGTTCTATCAAGTAACTCACACGAAAATACACCCTCTGTCTCTACCGTCTGAAGCCTCTGTACTCAATCATCCCCCAAATTGTTTTCCCATCGTTTCAATTGTTGAGAATGGCACGCAACGTTGCTTTATATAGACAAATAGTTTATTAGAAAATATGTCAATTGAAGGCTACAATGCATCTGCTTATCCAGTTAGAGTGAAATAAGCAAAACTTAAAAATGGCACTCGTTGCATTCCATCGCAAACGAATATTTCGTCTTATTTCATCTTGCGATGAATACAAATCGTGTCTAATATCATTTTTTCAATGGAATTACAAGTATCCATTGAGGTAAATATGTAGCTCATTCGACGACGAATTCATACATCGATTATATCTCGATCTTTCGTCGTTTAAGATCATGCATTGCTGTTTAACACTAAACCTATCAAGTATTAAAACTTGCCAATACGTATCATTTTATAAAACCAAGCTTGAATTTATTTAGACTTTGTGTGATTTTTATCATAACATATGCCTGAGTAAAAATATTTATTGAATGAATTCCCCCGAAGCCGTCTTTATAACTTCAATAATTTTAGAATAAAAAATCTGGAGCCGGTCATTGGACCAGATGTGGTAGGTTTAGTGTTAAAATGTACCTTCATTGAGTGTAGAACTTCAAATGTGGAACGCTCTTGTAAATCTCTCGAAAGCACCAGTAGCAAAGTAGCTATCTAATGCCTGACTGGTTCCTTCAGATATACAAGGTGGCGCTGGAGGTGGTGTTCAAAGTGGCGCCGACGATCCTGCTAGCAGGCTTCAACCTTCGCATAATGATAGTCTACAGACGATCCTGCGAGCGTCGTAGGAGGATGACATTGTCGAGAACCGTCAGCAACGACGAGGATCCGAGAACGTTCGCGGAGGAACGAAGGCTCGTGCTTCTGTTGGGTAGTACCAGCATCCTGTTCCTCGTCTGCGTGAGTCCGATGGTGATTTTGAACGTGACGTTGCGGGAGAGCAATCTCAACCACTACCCCTACCAGGTTGGTTCTCTCGTTTATTAGACTTTGTCCGCTTTGACGGCGAAACGGTTCATGTTATGGCCGAAGTTTCACTCGGATCGTTCTGGCAACGCTTTCCAGGTGTTTCGGGCGCTGGCGAACTTGCTAGAAGTGATCAATTACTCGATCACGTTCTACATCTACTGTCTGTTCTCGGAGGATTTCCGGAACACATTGTTCCGGACGTTGCAATGGCCCTGGGGGCACAACAGTCACGGTGGAAGGGGACTACCGATGAAACGCTCTCCTCTGCCGAGACCGACAACCACAACCACCAACTCACCGCCGACGATCGCCGTTGCCACTCCCGGCCATTTCGCCAGAGCCAGCGTTTAGGCGAATTCAAGACACCGGGAGGATCCCGAAGATCGTGCGAAATTCCCCTTCTTCCTCGACGTCGCGACTCTAATCTTGGAGTCCAGCGACTGCAGAGCATCGCTCCACCGGAAATCACTCTTTCAACCCCTTGTGTCACGAACGCTACCTCGAACAAGATATCTTGCTAACCGCTTGGCTACTGGCAACGCTACCTTGTCACTCCTGAAGCGTGAAATATCATTTCGATTGAACCCTTTGCCGATGAAACAGTAAAGAATAATTATTTCTGTAGGATATCAAGCAAATTTTCATTTTGTATAATTGTTTCCTCCATTCAACTACGATGAATAAAACCATTTTCTCTTTGATGATGTCTTATAAGAAATAGAAAATGTTTATTTATCGTGTACCTTCGTTTATTCAAATGGCTAAATAGTTGAAGATTTGAAGGAAAAGAGCAACATCAATATTCAGTGGATTCTATTCGAAGTTTTCGTCACGAGTGTAAATCCTACTTCATAAGAACAATAGGTACATTCGATCCATCGAGGAGTACAGTAAAAATAATTCTCGTTCGCGTAGGATTAATAAAAAAGGATAACACCAATATTTCGACTACATTTTGTTCGAAATCTTCGTATGAAATGTTGTCTCGATAAGTGAAAGGGGTTCAAATCTCGTCCAAGATATTGCACAATCTACTCCAGTTTCTAGTCTACGATTCTACAGGAGGGACAATCCGGGTAGAGCTGTCGGAAAGACCGAAAATTCAAGCCGGTCTCAAGCCGAGTCAAGCCGAAACCCGATTTCCGAGCCGAGCCGAGTACTTGAGAGAACCGAGCGGCTTGAAAGATTCAAGCTACCCGAAAGAAACCAAGTAACCCGAAACAGTTTCAAGCTTTCCCGAGCGCAACCGAGACTCGACGCCGGGCTACCATGAGTCATAAAAAAAAAAAACAAACAGAACTAGACCCAAACGAAGTCGATTCTTATTTTCCGTATTTCTCGTCGGATCTTAATGGAAGTACTGGCAAACGATTCCTTATGTTCTTCTCATGAAAACGGCACCAAACGCGATGCAATTCGGATTATTTATTTTGTTGCACATATTTCACCGATGCGATTCCACCTCGAATCGTGGCTAATTCGCTTCCTCCACTGGTGTCACGTGATTCGCGTTACCAGACTATCGGTGGTTTCCGGTATAATTGTCTCTTTGTAGAAACTGTATAAATATTTACCACGAATGCTTTATTTATTTTCGTTTCGAGAGAGAGAGCTCGCATCGATCGAACCTCCCCAATTCGGTTCGAGTACCTTCGGTTCGAAGAACGACTTAACCCTTTCGCCGAAGATCTCTGTTAGCGGTAGGGTCTGCTCGAAATGTAGGAAATGTTCGATTCTGCTAACATTTGAACGACATCTGGATTGATTAAATTGCTGGAGCCATCGTGTTAGAGAATGTATTAGATTGCTACATCTGAATTGACCGATAGTAGAATGTAAATGTTACAAAGTCTGGCAGACCAAAAACAGCTTGCTCGAATGAAATCATTGCTGCTGTTCGTGAAAGTGTTGCTAATGACCCATCAACATCAATTCCACGTCGTTCTCAAGAATTGAGCATTTCTTATGGCAGTTTGTGGCGAATTTTGCAATAAATTTTGATTATTTATGGCTGAAATTAAATGGAGTCGACATACGCCATGTTTATTTTCAACAAGACGGAGCTGCGCCACACACAACGCTTGAGAATTAGCAGATCTTGCGACAAAAACGGTCAACAGTTGAAGAAATGAGCATTCACAATGTTTACGTCCATTTGTTTACCTCTAAATGCGAGGCGTTGCTATTACGTACCGTCGAAATATTTCAAATATTCTGGAAATTGACTTCATGGCGATATTTTCTTTCAAGGTCATCTGAAAGTCATCGTACAGCAGGTCGTTGAATTCGTTTCGACGTCGCCAACAATATTATCAAGTTAAAAATACTCAGTTCCATTTAAAGAAAATATCTTTAGAAAAAAGTTGTAACATAGTTTATGAAATACGATGCAAAGGTTGCAACCTAACTTATATAGGTCAGACATCTAGACATTTGGACACACGCATAACTGAACATAAACGCAATATTTTTCTTCCCCCTATACAACACACTGGTTTAACCAAACATTCAATAGAATTTGACCATCGATTTGATTTTGAAAATGTGAAGATCATTGACATATGAAAGCGACTTTGATTTTTGTTGAGAAGTGTTTTTTTTTTAATTTAAAAAATTGCAACTTCTTGTCGGTTAACACTATTCCTACCGACACTTCACGTATACCTATTCCTACCGCGACCGGTCAAATGACCGGTCTTTAGCACAACTTATATTTTTTAATATAGAATGAAGATAATAGCCAATTTGACAGTATAAAAATATAGTTTCTTTTATTCAGAAGTATATGATGTACATTCTATTCGTTTTCATCGCATTTTTTACAAATAGGCTTCTTGACAGTACATTTTCCACATACGTGTACTTTTTGCATTTTAGACAGATTTTGTTAGTCTTATTGTCTTTGTAATATCTTATCTGGCATATTTTCTGTTCACGAGAACCTGTACTTGTATTTGTAACGGGTGTTGGTTGATCTTCTTTGCCTAGTTGTAGCTCTTTTTGATATTCGATGGCAAATTCTTCTGCCAATTGAAATGAAAATTCTTGCCTCGAAACTTTTTCTCCCGTGGTTTCTTTATATGTATATACCAAAGGAAAAACGCAAAACAGACATTCACGTACATCCACACTTTGTCACTCATCACGCTGTCAACCTCTTGCATTGAAATAAAAGTATCAGTCCAGATATTGCAATAATCGCTTTCACCTGTAACCTCTCCATCCGTTACAGAAAGATTATCTGATTTGAATTCGGGGTTTGCGAGCAAAATGGCACGATCAACTAGGCCTTTAATAAGACCTATTTTATGTTGTAACGGATGGGCAGAAGAAAAATTGATGTATTTACCTGACCAGGTGGGTTTTTGATACCAATTTGTTTTTAATTGGTTTCCTGTTCTAATTATGTTAATGTCTAGTCTTCTTTGATCCGGTCGGGAGAGGATGTTCCAATCGAAATAGCAGAAGTGTCCGAGGTTTCGGGGAAATTTAATAAATACCTTTTATTAAATCCGTTTCCCTGAAACGGAAGAATACATTTGTACACGAACGAGAGGGTAACTCAATTTAGCCGTGTGTCGCAAGCTTCCATGCACGCTCGCGCGCAGTCACGCTTCCTTTCGCGATTAATCGCGAAACCTGCCTCTCGCATACGCTCTTGTTTAACAGACTGTTAAACGCTCTTTTAACACATCTGCGGCATCCATTGGGGGATACAGAGCTTCTTACGTGGAACAAAAATTCGGAAATAGAATTACATTGTCGTCCTGAATTGTTGAAAAATATGACTTTTGGCGGAGACATTTTCCACGAAAGGTAAGGTATCGCGCGAAGAATAGAATCGGAGGAAAGTTTTATCTAGGCTCAAATGATAGGAGAGAGTTTCCCCGAACGTAATCGTATACATAGTCGTTAAATTATTCAACTGTGGTCTGTTGCAAATGGCTGTAAAAGATTCAGGAGGGGTCGATGCACCTTAGAGCCTTACTTTCACTCGAAAAGGTATATTACGGGGAAACTAACAGCGTTGGAAAGTTTTATCTAGGCATGAAAAATGGAGGAAATTTTCGCGAATAAAATGGTATATAGACAGTCGTTAAATCATACGGTGCTGAACAGTCGTGAACTTACGCTAAAACGATCAAAGTTCGACCTTTCCTTGGTCTATAATATCGGAGACTCGTGATAAAGATTTCAAAGAAAATCCACCGTGTACGTTGATTTAAAAGTTAAGGGATTAAAAACGGATCGTCAATTTTCGAAATACTTCCGGGAAGTCAGTGTAATTTCTTTCGATCGAAATGAAGTATATTGATAGATCTTATGATTTCGGCGCAAGGTTCGATCCTATTGAAAATCAGCAAATTTGCAGTTAGATTCTCCTCTCAACGTTTCGATCCTTGCGTGGATCATTTTCAAGAGGTTTTAATGCGTTCGCTGTGCAACGGGTACAATCAAAGAAAAACAAAATATTTTTATGAATAAGATATTAGGAAATTAATTTTTTTCGAAGTGACACCTCTCAAAACTCGAGGGGTTGTTTACCAAAACCACGCCAAAAAATTAATTCCTTTATTTCTACCGTCCATGATTGAGCTACAATTTTGGAAAAAATGTATTTAATAGAGCTTAATAGTACGTACAATTTCCATTTTAGAGCATTCGAATATCTCAAGTAGTTTTTGAGAAAAAAATATATAAAGTTTAGGGTTGTTATCCGCATATCACCCTTACGGAAGGGGGTAAGGGTCTGAAATTAGTCACAGTGGTTCTTCAAGCAAACAGCCTCATTTCGAGAGTTTAACACTAGATTGCCCAAGGAAGTCATTTTGACTGCTTTTTAATTTCAACTAGAAGAAGAGTCGATCACCAATGATGAAAATGAAAGTGTCATCAATATGCCCAGGAAAAGTAAATTTTTTTTCTTGTTAATATTTACTAATAACTTCTTATATAACTGTAAATAATATAAAAAATATTAAAAATTAATTTTAAACTTTCTTTACACGTCAGTTATTCTTTCACAATGCAGTCATTTTGACTGCTTCTGAGCAATATAGGTATATCTAAGTTTCAGTCTTTCTAGTGTTAAACACTAAAATCGGTGCTGGGGCCGTTTTTCTATGCTTACCCTGCTAGACCCTTTGCTGATTTTCAATAGGATCGAACCTTGCGACGAAATCATAAGATTTATCAATATACTTCCGGGAAGCTCGAGTAATTCCATTTTCCAGTGCGCGTTCGCAGAAGCTCCTCGGGGATCACCCAGGGGATATTACAGATTACAAATTCATATTAGACAGTGCCGACGGTAGGCTAACGCTAGCGAAAGGTCTGATCGTCGCCCACGCAAATCGTTTTAATCCACGGAATATGGAAAAGCGAAGACGGTACACGTTAATTCGAATTTCTCCGGGGCGGGTGGGCGGAAATGCTCATGGAAGAGCGCACAGAAAGTATGCCGCCCGCGGAATACCAGCACGGAACTATTTCATTGGAATCGGCATTGTAATTTCCCCGGTACCAGCTCACGCCGCGACCACGCTACCTTTCTATATTCCTGTATTCCCGTTTTCCTGGCAATGTCAGTCCATTTACTCGTGGGAAACGACCCTGCCCGATCCAGCGCTGCCAACGACCCCCTCGACAAATTACCGATCTCGATGTTGTCGCTGATTACAGGTATAATGACAAGAAGATTGAGAACGCTGTCGTGAAATAATTATAGTGTGGATTTTACGCATTTCTGACAAAAACTTTGCTGGTATAATTCCAAACATTAGAAAGATCGAAAGAATTTAAGAACCCTAATATACAGGGTGCGCCACAAATTAGTCCTCACGATTTTTCAGCCCTTTCGGATGATCGGACAGAAAAGTGTTTCGTACCAAAGTTAATCAATATTTAACTCTTTGCAGACGAATGGTGACTCTGAGTCACCAGTAAAAATTGCCATATCATTATTTAAAATAATTTTTATATTATTAAACTCGTCTGCATTCTACAAATTCCTAAAAATTCAAATGTTGCATGGTAAGATAGGTTCAATTGCATGTGCATAATGTAAAAAAGATTACGTACAATGAAAATGTTGTAGTTTGAAAGAAATGTCTTGATTTTGGAATTAAAATTGCGTCGAGCGCAAAGGGTTAACACTATTCCTACCACGACCGGTCAAATGACCGTCTTTAAAATTTCGATTAGAATTTCCTATATACAGTAAATCCTCTATAAACGCATAAACCTCGGGGGGGGGGGGGGATAGCTATGCGTTTATCCGTTACGGGTAGCTATTTTGCGAGCTTCAAAGGCCGAGCCGAACGTATAGAAGGACAGCGCGTGTAAAGCGAGACTGCGACTCTCCGCGTCTCTTTCTTTCCCATACGTTTTCCTTCTTTGCGCCCGAAACGTTCGTAGCCATTTAAACCACTAAATACTCCAACAGTATTTACACATTTGAAATCATGTCGTGTTTGGTCTTGTTTTAATCAGAAAAATGCCACGAATATATCGATAAAAGATTCATAAGAAAAATAAGTAATAATAAAAAAGATTAAATATTGGTGTTAACATTGTGATGACGCACGGGCCTTTGGATTGTGCCGAGAACTGCGACTCTCCGCGTCGCATTAATAGTAGCTCACACCGATATATCCGAGCCGAGATCAAATAACTAAGTGGAGGGGATATATTTTATGCGTTTATCCGTTAGAGGATTTACTGTACAACGTAATTGAAAATGGTCCACACAAGGACCGAAACGTTGGGAGTTTTTTAAAAAAAAAAAACTGCGTTGGATTTTTCAATTAGATCGAACCTTGCGCCAGTAGCATCTTATCAGATCAAAGAAGACTATAGCAATTCGAAAATTACTTAGATTTAGAAAAATTCTCTCTGGCCAGAGACTATCGGAACTAAACGGAAACAACGTTACGCAGATTCGTGTGCACGCGTGCAGAACGAACCTTCGAAATTCCCGATACTCACTCTGTCCCTGCAATTAAAGTCTTTGCACGGAACGATTTGATTCCAGGTTTTCGATTTACCTCCGCAGAACCCAATCGCAAACGTATAAATGTCCCGCCGACACTGCCATGGGATCGCCGGGAGATAGGAGAATTCTCGTCGAGGCGACGAGGATCGATCGTTTCGAAATTCTGTGTCGGAAACGACCGGGAGAATTCGACGAACAAAGCTGTGGCGACGAAAAATAAGGGCATGCTTTGCATCCTTAATTAGTTAAGGTTAGTTAGGGCGCGTTAGCGTCGCACCATTGCGACGAACGAATCTACAGGGTGTACTCCTTCGAACCCACAAACATCCTCGAAATGATCGATGACACTGGGGAATGCTGCAAATTGTACTTCGAGGACTGTTTGTAGCCTTTGATACTCGGACTTGAGTTTAGAAGACGCAGAGAGCTTAAGTTCTTGGAAACAGCCCTCTGGTTTTGGTAAATGATAGCAGCAGGAGATGCTGGTAAACTGTGTTCCAATTGGACAATTCGAAATCCTAGAATTGTAGGATGTATTTTGGAAAGCTTAGCAGAGTTAAGTACTCGTTGTAGTTGATTGACAACAGCACAAATATGTAGCTGCATCGAGGCAATTCAAAAAATTGTCCACTCCAGAAAATGAGACCCACCCAGATGATGTTTTATGAGTGGCTAGTAGGGCTACTGTAGTGATTGTAGCAGTTGATCGACAACAGCACAAATATGTAGCTGCGATAAGACAATTCAAAAAATTGTCCACTTCAGAAAATGAGACCACCCAGATGATGTTTTATGAATGGCTGGTAGTGTTACTTTAGTACTTGTAGCAGTTGATCGACAACAGCACAAATATGTAGCCGCAAAAAGACAATTCAAAAAATTGTCCACTCCAGAAAATGAGACCACCCAGACGATGTTTTATGAGTGGCTAGTAGGGCTACTGTAGTGATTGTAGCAGTTGATCGACAACAGCACAAATATGTAGCCGCAACAAGACAATTCAAAAAATTGTCCACTCCAGAAAATGAGACCACCCAGATGATGTTTTATGCGTGGCTAGTAGGGCTACTGTAGTGCTTGTAGCAGTTCATCGACAACAGCACAAATATGTAGCTGCGATAAGACAATTCACAAAAATTGTCCACTCCAGAAAATAAGACCACCCAGATGATGTTTTATGAGTGGCTAGTAGGGCTACCGTAGTGCTTGTAGCAGTTGATCGACAACACCACAAATATGTAGCTGCGATAAGACAATTCACAAAAATTGGCCACTCCAGAAAATAAGACCACCCAGATGAAGTCATATGAGTGACTGGTAGGGCTACTGTAGTACTTGCAGCAGTTCATTGACAACAGCACAAATATGTAGCTGCGATAAGACAATTCACAAAAATTGTCCACTCCAGAAAATAAGACCACCCAGATGAAGTCATATGAGTGACTGGTAGGGCTACTGTAGTACTTGCAGCAGTTCATTGACAACAGCAGAAATTGTCGATTCCAGAAAATAAGACCACTCAGATGGTGTTTTATGAGTTTAGGGCTACTGTAGGACTTGTAGCAGTTGATCGACAACAGCACAAATATGTAGCTGCGATAAGACAATTCCAAAAATTGTCCACTTCAGAAAATGAGACCCACCCAGATGAAGTTTTATGAGTGGTTGGTAGGGCCACGCTGGCACGTAGAACTAAAACGCAATTTCGCAGGGTGCAACGGGGCGCATCAGCGTTGAAAATGAGGGTGAGACATTGAGGAAGCTCCGGGACCATGACACAAATTGCAGCTAAATAAGGAAAAATTTGCGGTGCAGGGTCGGGGAATATTCAACGAGCAGGAGTGAGGAGGGGGTTGCGAGAGGGATGCAGGACGCGGTGCATCCTATCGAAATTTTTGGACTGCGTGGCACTGGTGGCGGTAGACAGGGTCATCCATGGTGGGGGTCGGTCTTCGGGTGGGCGTTGCTGGGTCGATACAGGGTGGCTTCGCCGTCGGTCGCACCGCGAGGATAGCACCGTGGAGCCGTACGAACCAACGGTTGCTCTATCTCTTGCTACACCCTCCTTCGCGATGACCTTTACCGTGCAGCACACGGTTGTGTATTCTCTTCTGACATCGACGTCGGACGGTGGACTCCTCTCGTCCACAAGTCGCCTCGCATCGACGAGCAGTCTAGACATTCGTTGCGACTAGACTGCTTGCAACCAGTTGATCGAAAGTGCCTTCACCCATTGCCACTGTCTTATCGTTAGCTTCTGTTAGCCTTGGCGCGCCTCGACGCGCCCCGCTGCGCCACGATCGAACAATTCTCTAACCTTGCAAAATTTCGATTGCTATACGAGTATACATTTTCAAAAGATTTGCCTAGGATGTCTCAACACTTTACCTACCGGGTTTCAAAAATTCTGCTGCACCAAAAAGGAGCTTAATAAATATTATTTTATAGAATAATATCTAACGAAATTATTAGATTACGTTACTGGGGGTGAGTCGTCGGTTCACGATTCAAATTGCTGAATCATAGATTTTCAAAAATTATGGAATAATCGCCGGTAGGACATTATTTCATTAACCCTTAGCACTCGAATGGCGACTCTGAGGCCCAACTACAAATTGCTACACCATAATTCAGAATATTGTTTGCATGATTAAATATGTTTATATGTATGTATGTATTTGGTTTATTTCAGCCTTACAGCCAAGAAATGTGACTTGATTTACATTAACTCTTTGCGGCACAGGATTTCAGATAATAAAATAGACCCATGTTGCATAGAAATTTTATTGCATTTTAAATGAAACAAAATTGGTATATTTTTATTAATAAAGGTATCAATGTAAAAACATAAAAAAAATACTAATAGTTTAATTAAATTTGTTGTTATTTCACACATTCGTCCATACCTTCTCTCACACTTTTTCTTTGTCTCCCTCCTTCCTACATTGACCTACTCTAATATGTTTATATGTAATAAATTACTAAACATGTAAATATTGTACGAGGTACTATATCAGTTTCTTACGCATATAATGAAAATAAATTATGCACAATGGCAATATTCTAGGTTAGAAGAAACGTTTGGTTTTTTAGTTAAAATAGCTCCGAGTGCAAAGGGTTAATAAATCTGTTATGTATCAATATCAACTGTACCGCCAAATTTTTGAATTCTAGATAAAATGTAGGATAGTATCTCTCCTCGAAATCACTAGTTAAAAAATTTAGAAAATTTGTTTATATGTAATAAATTCCTAAACATTTAAATATTGTACGAGGTACTATATCAGTTTCTTACGCAAATAATGAAAATAAATTATGTACAATGCAAATATTCTAGGTTAGAAGAAATGTTTGGTTTTTTAGTTAAAATAGCTCCGAGTGCAAAGGGTTAATAAATCTATGGCGGCTGAAAAGTGTGTGAGAGGAGGAAAAAGGAGAAGGAAGCGTTTCGTCCTAGGCCCGCTAGAGGACTCGTCGGTAAGGCTATCTAGCGGACCCGTGCCTTAGACGCGGGATGTCGTAAGGACAGTTTAGGACGGTATATATACAAACAGAGGAAGATTCAGGTAGTAGCGGGAAAGATGTTGTCGTAATGTCCCTCTGTTGACGAGTATAGGAAGTAGCCGCCACAAATCTGTTATATATCAATATCAACTGTACCGCCAAATTTTTGAATTCTAGATAAAATGTAGGATAGTATCTCTCCTCGAAATCACTAGTTAAAAAATTTAGAAAATTTGTTTATATGTAATAAATTCCTAAACATTTAAATATTGTACGAGGTACTATATCAGTTTCTTACGCAAATAATGAAAATAAATTATGTACAATGCAAATATTCTAGGTTAGAAGAAATGTTTGGTTTTTTAGTTAAAATAGCTCCGAGTGCAAAGGGTTAATAAATCTATGGCGGCTGAAAAGTGTGTGAGAGGAGGAAAAAGGAGAAGGAAGCGTTTCGTCCTAGGCCCGCTAGAGGACTCGTCGGTAAGGCTATCTAGCGGACCCGTGCCTTAGACGCGGGATGTCGTAAGGACAGTTTAGGACGGTATATATACAAACAGAGGAAGATTCAGGTAGTAGCGGGAAAGATGTTGTCGTAATGTCCCTCTGTTGACGAGTATAGGAAGTAGCCGCCACAAATCTGTTATATATCAATATCAACTGTACCGCCAAATTTTTGAATTCTAGATAAAATGTAGGATAGTATCTCTCCTCGAAATCACTAGTTAAAAAATTTAGAAAATTTGTTTATATGTAATAAATTACTAAACATGTAAATATTGTACGAGGTACTATATCAGTTTCTTACGCATATAATAAAAATAAATTATGTACAATGGAAATATTCTAGGTTAGAAGAAACGTTTGGTTTTTTAGTTGAAATAGCACCGAGTGCAAAGGGTTAATAATAGAACCCAATATTATGGCGTGCGTATGTATGATAGCCTTTTTAAATACTTTGTGATCCACCTGTCTAAAGCCTTTTCACAATGTTACTAAAAATGTATACATTGTACTACTCTGCAATGTAAATTATGTTGTAATAAATCTCAAAAGAGATTTTCTTTATAAACAAAAATCGCCGGTAGGTAATGTGTTAAGAAACTCGATAACAGAGGCAACGATCGCGAACAACGGACCAGGTTGATTTTATACATTTCATTCTTTAAGGCCATTGCGCATAGAATAAAATTGATTCAATATTCCATGAAGGAGGTACGTTTCAAAAGGGGAAGAAGCAGCATAAGAAATGCTGGTAACGAACGTGTTGAAAAGGCTTCGTCCCTAGACCGAGCGTCTTGGCAGTCCCTTAATCAAGAAGAAACCTAAGAAAAAGCATTTCGAAGGTTCAAAGGCCCGTCTCTGGAGGTCGATTGTTCTTTCCTCTCGAGGTGCTGACGGTAGATAGGCGGGGTTTCCGGTGACGTAGGGTTTCGAGAACCGTCCGGGTTCGGAAAGAACGCGTCGACGTAATTTTCATCGAGGATCCTAGGACGTCGGGACATCCTTTCTGGTTCATGGTAAACGAACTTCCTGGTAGTTTGCTTGGCACGGTCGCAGAGTACCAGGAACCGGATTACCTGTTTCGCGGTTCGTCGTTAAAAGTTAACGGGAACTCTGTCGCTTACCAACGTGCTTAATCTGAATGCAGTTTCTCTTGTTTCTCGTGTTCTTTGATTTTTCCCTGAGCGGGAAATTGGAGATTGAATCTACCGCGAAATTGAACAGTGGATTTAGCACGGAATACGTAACTGGACCTCGTAATAAAGTAGATAAACGAGCATGAAGTACGACGGAACGATTGCGGACTGCAAATAGACTGAAAAGGAATGAATTGAGAACCGAATAAATTTTAATCCTGTACACTCGAAGCTATTTTCCTTCACAGACTTCAAAACCCAGAGATTTCATCTGACCTGGAACATTTTCAATGCGCACAAACTTTTTCTCTTCTTATACTTTTATCAAATTGAATACCACGCTGAACACGTCCGCTAACATCATTCGTTTCGCTGTCTACCTTCGTTGTCAAAATGGTTTATTACTAGACTGCGGATATTATGCGTTTATAACAAAACCGGGTTTGCGTAATTTAAAACAGGAGACAGATTAAAATAATTGAATAACAACGATATACTATTTTCAACGTGTTGAAATGGCTTAAGGAAGAATTAAATATGTAACTATGACTCTCATCTCTTGTGGGGTGGGGAGGTGTGGATGAGGAGAATGGAAGAATGGAGAGAGGGGTTATACGAAAAGAGTCGGGAAGGGGTATGAGCGACCGGAAGAGGGGGTCCGGAGGGAAGGGGAGAGGGGTAAAAATGTAAAAAATTGTATGTAAATATTCTAAAGAATAGTGTAGTAAGATTCTGTTGTAAATATTTTCGCTCTCTCTCTCTCTCTCTCTCTCTCTCTCTCTCTCTCTCTCTCCCTCTCTCTCTATATGTAGTTTAAGTTAGAATTAAGGTAGGTTGTAAGATAGTATGATAAGGATAGTTTTAAGTTTTCACATACTCTCATCACTTGCGATTGATTGATGCAGAAGATTTTTCTTTTGCATAAAGATCCGCACGCAATTTATTACATGCAACTTGCCTCCTTTAAGAAATATTTAAACAAGAAGAAAGTTTTGGAGTTTCGGAATATTACGCGATTTCTCACGACTTTAAATAGCAAACAGTATAAATATATCGAAAATTGAATTTGTGTACAAAACAGTAATGGTTTTGTATTTTGTAATGGAATTGTGCTTGACCGCTCAGGACTTACCCCAGAACCGTCAAAGGACACAGTCGTAGACTCGAGGCAGCTATACTGAATTTCTGACAGGCAGGTGGACGGTTACTAAGGCAGAGTGACACGAGATACCCTGTATATGTATAAAAGTATAATATGCAGGACTTCCACAAGTGCAATTTTGCTGAAAAGAGGCATTGCCTAGTGTTTCCAGCGAGGTCTTCAATTATTTCGTACTCCGTTTCCTCCAACTCGGCGCAGGAGATGCAGACAGTCCACGTGGAATATGGCTGGGAAACGGAAGGTGATAATCTTTTAGTCCGTTGCAACTTTATTCCACGCGTCTGCGGTAGTTTCCGCGAGACTTTGGGGAAGATACGCGTAGAGAGACAGCGAAGACGCTAATTCGCCCGCGGATCTCGTGGATCCTGCGGAAACGTCAGTCGCAAGATGCTCGTAGCCGGGAAGTTTCTTCTTCCTCGGAAAACTAGAGGGCCGTCGTCGACACGGTGGCTAAGTGGTTCCTAATTCTGTCGCGTCGTCGCCGTGGTGTTCGGCGAAAAGTTTTATCGGTTTGGCGTCGCGTCGCGACGCGAAGCCGCCGCGTTTTCGGTATCAGGGAAAGTTGTCGGTATTGTTGCAGGCCCGTCGTCGGACTGCTGCGTCCGCTCTTCCACTTGCCTCCGACCTTGTTTTCTTTCCGTCTTTTCCGAACGCCCATTCGGCCTCGAGAGCACTCTTCTCTCCTCGCTCGTCCATCCCCGGAACTCTCACGGTTCGATGGAAAGGGAGCAGGCATCGATAAAAGGGACAAAGGCTGAATCAAATTGTTTCCTTTCTGCCCGGTAACGGACTCCACAGGCATTTCTTAGGATTCCCCGATGCGCGAAAGGTGGAAAATCGAAAACCATGATCCCCGCGCGTCCTCCCAACTGAGTATGCGCGCTTTCGAAAATACGCGTTGCGGCGAAACGACTACGTTCCGGAAAAGCTCGCGCAGATTCGTCCCTCCACCTCGCACCGGGAAAATCTGAGCTGTATCATCGAGGTATCGGCTTTGCCGGGTGCTAAGAATATCGAACGAAGGTTTATATTGTAGGATTTTAAAAAATTTAATTTTACGCAACACCGTAATCTTCGAATAGCTTCTTCTTAATTGTTATCTGTTTTGAATATTGCGTCGATAACCATGACTAAATTGCGGATCTTTAGTGCAAACTAAAAAATTTCTAAATTAATTATAGGTAAAAGACGTTGGATGAACATGTGCTTGTTCTTGCAGCAATTGTAATACGTCGGAAATGATGTAACGATTTTTGGAAATTCTTTTAACCCCTTGCCGTATTTTGACTAGTCAGACTCGTGATGAAGATATTAAATAAAGTCTAACAAAGATGAAAGTTATATCTTTATTTTCAGACGAAATAAAATTCTACTTCCGTGTAATCAATATTTAAGCACTGAAGTAAATGTAGTCATGCAAAAATATAAATTTTCATTCCTCTTCTGTAACATCTTTGGGTTATTTTTCTTTCCTCTATTGTAACATCAAGGGGTTAATCTCTTCGCAGTTTTGTTTTTCCCTCGTCCAGTTTTACTATATTGCTATATCTTTGCTCATGTTCTTCCAGTAAACATTTTTATAACATTTGCACTCTTATATCATTCTTGGATTCGTACAATATTAATATATAGATTATGTAGGATCTTAGGAAAAATGAGGAATCCCGCGCCGGGAATCGAACCCGGGAACCCTCGCGGTTGTAGCTGATCAACTCTTACACAAACCCACGGAACCCTCCTACTTTTCCTAATCTCCATACAGTATTTGGTCTGGGAGGTCCTGATCCCACAATTATATTAAAAAGGAAAATATAGATATACATGAATTTTGTATCTTTGGCAATTTTTCCTGCACAAACCAACAAATCTTCCGCAACCCTCGCATTCTTCCCATCTTCCATTCCAACAAAATGGCGTCATCGTAACAGCTTCATAGTAGTTTCTTTGAAAGCGCGCTTAATCATGCTCACCTCGACAATCAAGGTAACTCACAATACTGTGAACTGTCGCGCAAATCGAAAAAATCGGCCATCCTGCTCCGGCATTCGCCCTCGAATGTCCGTCGCAGCGCCATTGTCTTTTTGGCCTCAGCGCCATCAACGCAACTCGTCATCAACTTCGTCACTTTTCGGGAACACCATCCTACTGCCCTCTCTAGCAGTTTTCCCTGGATGTGCCCCTTACTTCGCTTCGTCGTCCTTTCGCTCGCGTGCGATCGTCTTCGCAACGCTTGTTCACTGCGTTCGTCGTCTGTCGCCATGCGGAAATCGGTGTTCCCCCCACCCCGGACGAGCCCCCAAATGTAGGATCCTAAGAACAATGAGGACTTCCGCGCCGGGATTCGAATCCGGGAACCCTCGCGGTTGTAGCTGATCAACTCTTACACATACCCACGGAACCCTCCTACTTTTCCTAATCTCCATACAGTATTTGGTCTGGGAGGTCCTGATCCCACAATTATATTAAAAAGGAAAATATAGATATACATGAATTTTGTATCTTTGGCAATTTTTCTTGCACAAACCAACAAATCTTCCGCAACCCTCGCATTCTTCCCATCTTAAGGCACACGGGAGCATTTTTCAATTTTCCCATTCCAACAAAATGGCGTCACCGTAACAGCTTCACAGTAGTTTCTTTGAAAGCGCGCTTAATCATGCTCACCTCGACAATCAAGGTAACTCACAATACTGTGAACTGTCGCGCAAATCGAAAAAATCGGCTCTCCAAGCTGTAAAAATGGCGAAACCAATCGAGAACTAGCAAAGTGAACGTCGAAGCTACCGCGATGGAGGGCTGCCGCGACAGCGTACAATTACTGTCTCGCCATTAATACCCGAGGGAATCGCGTCAGGTTGAAATGTTGTCCGTTGTTGTCGACGTCGGTTGTCCGAGCAACCCGGAGGAGTTCTTCGTCAACACCATTCAAACCCTGCGTTTAAAAGAGTCCGTTGAAACCACCGTCGAAACCGCCAACGGGAACGCAAAAATTGGACGGTTCTAAATACCCGGGAGCAATTTTCGCGTTAAGACCGTCTCGAGCAAGAGGTTTTCTTTTATTCATGACTGGAGAGCCGGCGTCGGTGAGACCGATTCCGAGGGCTCGTTTTAAATCTATCGATCCGAATCAAGCGCGCGACCCAACGATTCGTCGCACTGTGGTTTAATACATATGCGATTCCGGCTGAGCAAACGTATTTTTATTTCCAGGTAGTCATTGTTGCTTTTTTCTTGTTTTCCGGTGCTAGAAAGCTAAAACAATTCGACCCAAAAAAGACAGTTCGACTGTCTATAGTCTGGGTTAGGTTTTCGGAAACTGATCTTTAGAATATTTTCGCAATAATTTTGTAGACCTGGATAACCAAACTTTTGGAAAAATGGCGATCAGAATATTTGAATACCGTGCATCAGGTGATTCCTCATATTTATCAATTTAAATAGATTTAATAACAAATGTAACTACTTTTTTATAAGGTGGAATATTTTTATCATTAGTATTATCTTTACGGAACATAAAAATTGTCTGCCTCTGTATCGAGAAACGGAGAGTTCCTTGTTTCTTGTGCTAGCGAGCTAAAACAATTAGACGCAAAAAAAAAACAGTTCGACTGTCCATGGTCTAGGTTAGGTTTTCGGAAACTGATCTTTAGAATATTTTCGCAATATTTTTGTAACCTTTGATAACCAATATTATGGAAAAATGGCGATCAGAATATTTGAATACTGTGCATCAGGTGATTCCTCATACTTTTCAATTTTAAAAGATTTAATAACAAATGTAACTTTCGCATATGATGGATCCTATTTTTTTAATAAGATGGAATATTTTTATCATTAGTATTATCTTTACGCAACATAAAAATTGTCTGCCTCTGTATCAAGAAATAGGAAGCAGTGGCGCATTATAACTACATGAGGCCCCTAGGCAAATTAGAATTTCGGGGCACCTAACTCCAACTAAATAACTTTCAGGTTGGAAAAAATAAAACAATTGTAAAAACATCTACATATTTATTATTGCATAAAAAGTGAAATAAATTCTCCTTTATCCATGAAAACCTTTTACATAAAAATACAAAATATTTGGATTGTGTTCTGGACCCCCTCTTTGCTTGGGGCCCCGGACATTTGCCCAAGTTGCCCATAGGATAATACGTCACTGACAGGGAGCTCTTTGAAATGATCTTCTGTTTTAATTATTCTATACGGTCAAAACTAATATATCCCTACTCATAAATTCATTCGATCTTGACACTGTTTAAAACAGTAGCCACTCAACTTTGATATAAATCCATAAAATCCGGAGTTTAGATATTAGATAGAAACAGTTGAATTATATTTGTATTTTAAACTGTCCAGGTTTATCTCGGATTAAAAACTTGAGCATCATGAAATTACCCAGCATTCATTGCGTAAATATCCGCAGTGTACCGATAACGATCCAGAGACAATGTCCATGGCGAAAGAACATGTCCAAGTGCAAATACAATTATAAGTGCCGGGCTAGTTTTTTAGTTTTTCTCAGCTGGAACTGGATATGAAAGCAATGCAAGTAGCCGACGCGACGGTTCGCATTTCGACGACAACGGCGATGACAAAGGCGACGGATAGTTGCATAAAGGCGAGCAAAGTCGCTTCGGCGAAATCATTTTCATAATTCAATACGGACTCGTAACGACGTGCACGGGTAACGTTATTCCAACTGACGGCGACGCAAACGATGCTGTTCTCGTGTTCTTCTATCCAGCCTTCGACGAATAGGATCGCGTCTCCGGTCTGACTGAACGCCGAGCTATTCTACTTCCTCGCGGCAGCTCGAACGCGACAGCCGCTACGACGCGCGACATTTTCTTTTCACAGGAACGCTCGCGTTCTGTGTTCCGTGTTGTATGTTGCGTCGTATCGGTCTATGTATGCACGCGTGCAGTCTCGACTTTCAGTTTTACTCGACACGCTTTGCCTTTTCTTGTCCCTATTGCGATCTGTGTCGACGACCACGCAAACGTGGCCTACGCTTTTTCCTTTTTCCAGAGTGTCCTTAACCCTTGCTCGCACACCGTTTGCGTCAATTTATACTCTGCTGCGGAGATTAGTCTTTGCTATTTTCTTATGTACGTCGTGCGTTTTTATTTAAAGCGACTCGGGTTAAGTGTGACGCTTGTAGCGTAGGGGTTTGCACGTTGACTGTCGATTCTGTGGTCGTTGTGCTCGAAGCAATCATTCTTTTTATAATTTAAGTCTGCGATGATTAGACCGCGGATTTTTATGCAGATTGAAGGTTTTAAATAGTCTGCCACCTTATTGTTCACGACGCAGTCTTTATTATGCTGGATCGCCTATGTTCACGACTAATTTCTTATTTATTGCTCTAGGTCTTCAAAGAATTTTTTAAAATTCGGGAATACGTATTGAGATCCCGGTTTTAATATATAACTGTTGCAACGTCAAATATTTAAAACATTAATGGGAAGAAATAAATATTGAAGAGTTCCGTCTACTTATTTTTGTACCATAATTGCATAAAGTCCGCAGCCTAGCGGTGATATATTATTTTTCACAGTAGTGTTACTTGTAATTATGATCCATTTACTTAGGCTGTCCAAAATTGTTTTGTTGTAGATGTTTGTATTGTTTTAATCATTTGAAAAATTCAACCATGAAAACGTATTATTTTATTTTTATCGGGTGTCGCGGATAAAATTACGAACTAACAACGAATGCAGAATTTGCACAGACGACTAAGCGCTCGTTTAGTATGCGATAGAAGGTCCAACATCGACCGACAATGGCCACCTTCGGCAAGAAAGGGTTAAAAGCAAGGTAGCTGGATCGGCAGCATGTCAACGCGAACGAATTCGCTAGCATTAGAATTCGAAAAGTCGAACAGCGAAACCCCATCGAGCGTAGACCGTAAACTCGGGGGATTTTTCCAGGGAATGCGTTTCAAGGGTGCATATTAAATCGTTCGACGTTGCTGGACGCGTTCTATTTATACCTAAGTAACGTTGATCGGTTCAGTGAACGCGAAATTTCGGATCGGATCGATTCGAACAACATCGATTGAACAAAATTTATAAGTACGTCTACGAGATACCTTGATCCTAAAATTCGAAAACAAACGATGATACAAAATTAATTATTATCAAAATACTGCGGATTTTATGTATGTATGATAAACTTATGTCGGTAAAATACAAAACTATGAAGACATTCGAAGAATTTAAAAGTTCTATTGTGTTATATTCGGCTTATTATAACTGTTAAGAGAATAACTGCTTACTCAGTCTAAAACTAATTAACACTAGATTTACGGGGCCCGTCAAAATGAATTCAAAATTTTTTAATTTACGATTATTAAGAGTGTAAGGAGACATCCGTGAAGAATTACTAAATAGATTTATTGTTAGAAAACGTGTATAATATACATTTGAATTATACAAGCGAAGTGAGCGAGCGTCGGAGGAACAAGCGAGCGTCGGAAGAACAAGCGAGCGTCGGTGTGCGAGACGTGTGACAAATAAGTATTATGCATATATATATATAATAACTAACTTTAATATATATGTATATATATATACATATATATTAAGGTTAGTTATTCCAGTTTACAAACTCTCCATTAGTGGTTTATTATCAACATTTATTTTTTTGTGTACATATTACAATAAAAATCGCTGAAGATCTAAGTAAATACAATTTTATTATTTTTATAAAGCATTGTAAAATAATCAATTTTAGTGCTCCGTAAACCTAGTGTTAAACGAAAGAGGACAATTTCAATGTGGCTCCTATTTCTTGCAATATTTTGCATATTCTTGCAAAAGATCTGCTCTGTACTACTTAGCCGATCTTACGTGTACCACCTAGCAAATATACCAATATGTCAGCGCTCTAACCTGCTAAAAATGCTTATAAATGTGAACTCCTAGTAATTAGACTTTCATTTTCGGTGTTTTCTCGTCGAAATCTATAGGACTGCATAAAACAAAGTTAAAAAAAATTGGTCCTCCAAAAAAAGGTTTAACCGATTATTGTAACCATGAACCCTGTTGCCGAGACAAACGCTGATGGCGACGTATTCATCAGCTATTGTAAGGGAAAGAGGGTCGGTGTGGTTCTCAAGCAAAACAGACTTTTTCGTAGAGATTTTGACAGGGCTGTCGTTCGGTCGGATTGGCGCCGATCGTCGATTCCGTTGGCATAACGTGGCCGTTTGAATATTTCCTTGGTCATCGAGAGTATGCGCGATGGTCCGCGCGACTCGGCAACGGTCAGGTCGATAAATCAACGAAGAAATCTCTCGGTCCGTGTGTCCCTTTGTGTTTACTCGCGCGTGAGTGAAAAACTGGCCATCCGCCGCCGACTCTCCCTATCTCTCTCTTTCTCTTTCTCTCTCTCTCTTCCCGACGGATCATAACTCTCGCTTCGCAAATACCATTAGGTTCTCGGGTCGCGTTCTGCCACGGCACAGCGGGTACGAGAGCGGGTTCATCCTCCCTTGTTGCCCGTGACCCTCGATCATCGGATCGAACCGGACGGATCGCTGGACCAACCCACCGTTTTTTTCTTTGTCGTCAGTTAACGCCTCCGAGCCTGCAACCTTCGTTCTGTGAAATTGCAAACAGACAGATTCTGAGTCGCTCCGACGAATATCCTCTTCGCGAAGCTAGAAAACCTGTAACAACTTTGTTGTTCAATTTTATATGATTTGTGCTTGGTAGGTTTAGTGTTAACAGTAAATCTACCACAGTCAACTGACCAGTTTTCTTGCAAACACACACACACTATACGAGTACCTAATAACTAGAATAGGAAATAAGATAATATAAGAAAAAAGGATTAAAGGAATTTAAAATGAAAGAAGCATTAGAAGAATCTAAAAACATCGGTGTATTATTTTCATCTTGTGGAAAGGGTTAAAGCAAGAATGAAAATATTATTTGGCTCCTGTTTGCCATAAAAATTGCAGACAATTTTTATTTCGCACGAAATCCGCAGGCCACCGATAATAGTAAGATGAACGCCTGCGATGACTGTTCCTCCTTGAAAAACAGGGCGAAACAGATTGAACTAATTCGTTGGCTGAAAATAACAAACAGGTCGTTCTCGCACTCGTTATCCGAAAGAACCTCGGCTTAGAGGCGTGCTTGTCTGCGATATAGGCTCGCTTTGACGAGCACGGCGCTCTTAAAAAAGAAACCACAGGCACGCGCAGCCGTTTATGCGGACGTCTCGGCGCGGCGAGGGAGAAACACAGCGCGAAGAAAAATGAACGCGCGTTTATTACAGGGGCGGAAGCGGTTCGACGCGGCTAAGAGTAAACCCGGAAAAATGTAGCGAGGCGGTTGCTCGAGCGCGGCTATCATCGGTCTAACAAACTGCGAACGACCAAAGCGACTCTCCAGACGAGAGCACCGGACGAAGACGAGCGCGGAAGTGGAACGAGGGACCGTGAAAAGAGTCCAACGTACGTACGTGTGTGTACGTGACACCGGGTACACGCTCGGACTGATGCCAGACAATTACGGGACGTTGTAACTGAAAGACGACGGGGACGGGTCGATATTTTTATGTTTTTCGGCTGAACAGAATCTACGGGACAGTAGCCATGTTGGCTGACCTGTCCTACGAATCGACTTGAGCTGCATGTCTGTTGAAATTAGTATTCCGCAAATCGTTACTTCATTTTGCGAATATAGAATGTAGCATTATATAGCTACAACCATCGAATATTGTTGGGATTGTGTTCCGGAATGTAAGAAATTAACAATGACACGGGCTTCTTACAGAAGCTATTTCTGGCGAACCTAAGATCGCACAGTTCTCGTTGAAACTCGAGGGCTTGATCTGCAATTTTGACAGTGAGGGGATTCTCGAAGAGAATTAGATCATTTCTAAACGAGTCGAAGTCGCTGAAATTATCGTGTGAGATAGTGGAATCGGCCTACAGGGAATACCACTAATAATAAAAACGCATTGACAATAGTACCTCGATGGTAATGTGGAAACCTATTGAAACGAGTGTCGCCTCTTATGCGCCACGTTCATCTGTCTGTTATGATCGCTCCTGAGCCCGTCCGAGCACGTAGGCGACCACGGGGAGCGAGACGCGCGGCCGGGTCTAGAAGGCGTAGCCCTCGGAAAACGGTCCTCCCGAGCAAATAAAGTCAAACCCTGGCTTATATGGAACTAATTTTTATAGAAATTAACTTACTTCTACAATTTTTCACATAAAACCAGGAAAAAAAGATTGTCGCAATAAATCGTCCGCTTGCAACAATTGATGAACCTGTATTGGCATGTTGAATGTTGCCAACACAAGTGAATACATTTGTAACATATGTTGAAGATATTACCAACTGCTTGACGTAAACAAAACGAAATATAAACCTATGCGCATGTAGCTATTGCAATATTTCGAGGTGGGACTAAAAATGTCCCACCATTAGGGATGTGCGGGCCGCCCGATTCTCGAGCGCCCGAATCGTCGGGTCGGGTCGTAGACAGTCGGGCGGGCTCGATTCGGGCGCGCGATACTTCGCGACACGACTTCGTCGTGCAGGATCGTCAAGAATCGGACAAGTTCGGGCGAGCGATTTATCGCGATACTCGAGATTCAATTTTGTTGAGTTTCCTACATTGTAATTTAAATAAGATGGGTTCATCTTAAAAACAAGTTAAATTACAATTAAAGCAAGTGAATTAATATTTACATTATAATATTTGTATTTACCATATTATATTTATAGTTATCATATCATATTATGTTAAACATATCGTTCATCATTTAATATATACAGTTTTACCACATTCGATTGGGGCATAACAATTTCTATTTTGTTATTTTATAATACATTCCATTTTAAGAATTTCTGTCGGCTTAATGATAGTTAATTAATAAGTTATATCAGAAGATATTAAGTAAGTTATATAACAGTTAATAAGTAAGGATATTTTAATGATATTATCGATACATATGCAACTTCATTCGTAACAAATTCGTCAGACTACCAGAAACATTGTCTTTTAAATTTTTCACGTGTAACGCACATTATTGCAAATGTTAATACAAATAGAGATTAAGCGCATGATTGTCAAATAAACCTAATGTAATTATAAAAGAAATACTAGTATATTAAAAATTATGTTATCAGTTATGAAAGTAATACCATAATTACTATTATCTATTTCATAAACCGCAAAATTGAATCTCGAGTATCGCGATAAATCGCTCGCCCGAACTTGTCCGATTCTTGACGATCCCGCACGACGAAGTCGAGTCACTCTTCGGGCTGCCCGAAACTCTCGGGTAGCCCGATGTGTTATGAAGTATCGCGCGCCCGAATCGGCCCGCCCGACCTTCTGCGACCCGACCTGAACCCGAGTATCGGGCGGCCCTCACATCCCTACCCACCATGCATTACGGTGCATCAAAAAGGTGGGACACTTTGAATCCCAGCGTGCCCCAAAGAGTTAATACTGCTTCCGGTAGATAAAGTGTTAAGAAGGTTCTTGACCAGACATCTTGCTATAAGAGAGATCAAAGGAAAAAACACATAAATACTGCTTGATAGTTGCACGATAGGGGCGACGTTTCCAATCTTCCCTCCATGTCGTTCCCAGGTGAATAAAAATTGCTAAATGTATCTACCCCACACGGCGTGGCGCTGAGTTCGTCTACGGGACGCTGTATCCCGTTAACGAGCCGTGTTGTCCGTCGTAGTTCGCGTCAAACTGGCCTTGAAAGATCGGAATCAATTTGCTTTTGCGATTTCAAGGTTCGAACAGGGAGAGAGAAGTCGGTGGATATCGCGGGTAGCCGAGGTTGGAGGCCCGATAGATAGGAAAGCGGATTCGTATCTGGGGTACGAGGGGGTGGAAGCGCAGAGAGGACTTGGAACGAACCGAGAGGGGGGCGCGCGATGCTTTTGGTGGTGCAAGGGGGCAAAAGGGGGCAAGGGTGCAACGGGAGAAGGAGAGAGAGAGCGAGAGAGAAAGGAGAGCCGAAGAGACACGGCGAAGGGTGCTCCTGCTAGGATGCGAGAGAGAGCGAGAGGGCGCGATCAAGGGCGAGGGAGGAAAGAAGAGGAACGATCGAGAATTCTCCGGCCGGAGGTGGTTCGCGCTTGCGCCTGTCGCTAGCAACGCACTGGCACGTAATGCCTTTCGGTGAGCCAGTCTGACGCCAGGCGCCGCGACGCTATGACGTCACTGGTCCGCGTTCTCTCAGCGATCGTTTCTCGACAACGGTGAGGATCCGCGAATGAAAAGCGGCCGCTTCCTTCGGGAGGCCTGAGAACCGAGTCTCGCGACTCGAAAGAACCGCGAGGGAAAAACCGCATGGGCTCCGAGACACCCGTTGCCATAATCGTAGCCGATCGCCAGCCGATTCTCGAGTGACCGATCTCTCACGATTCCCAGAGACACCGGACGCACCGAACACGGTATACCACGGACCACGTCCTGCATCGTACTCGCCTACACTCCGCGTGCACACCGCGATCTTCTTCGGTTACCTATCGATCTCACCGATCTCGTCGATCAACCGCAACAACGCGCGTTCGTTTCTTATCTCGTCTCTCGAGACGCCAGTGTCCCGATCGTCGCGTGTCTCCAAAGGAGAACATCCAGGAAACGCTGACGCGAGACGCGATTCTTGCAGATCGATCTGCCGATTTCTTCCAAACCGGTTCTACCAAATTCGACCGCACTCTCCCGAAAAACGAGATATCGTGGCTCCGTCGAATCGTAACACGCGGACATTTGGATCCTATTGCATTGTAGAGATCATTACAGATTCGATGCCTGGGCACGATTACGACAACCGTGGCCCCTACTTTCAAGGTTATATTTGTGTTCCTGGGATCATTTTAAGAAAAAAATGTGTATATAACAAGTATCCAATGGGATCCGTTTAGCCGGTAAAGTAGATTTATTGTTTTTTTATAAAACTGCAAATATCTCGGAAACCATGCGAGAGATGGTAAAATATCAAGAGACCTTTTTTGTAGAAAATTGAATTTTCTATAAAAAAAACGTTAAAAAATACTTTCATTTAATTTTTTTGAAATCTTTTCAAACAATAAGAGTAGATCACTTAGTTTTCGACATATTCGAAACTACTCCTGGATTTTCGTATGCGTGGTCGGGCCGGCCGTGAGGCTCTCCGCCCCCACTCACGACCTAACCCCAACTCATTCTGTTCACATAATCTTCCCATTGTAGATGTTATCTAGAATTTGGTCTTTTCAGAACCCTTTTCACTTGCCCCGACCATTATTTCACGGGAGAGGCAGTTTTTCTCCAACTTCACCGAAATATAAATATACTCGGAAACTGCGCAGCTAACAGAAAAAAGTCATACGACATAAATTGTTAGAAATTCAATTTCCTACAAAAAAGGTCTCTTAATATTTTGCCATATCTCGCATAGTTTCCGAGATATTTGCAGTTTTATGAAAACCAAGAAATCTACTTTACCGGCTAACCGGAGCCCATTGGATACTTGTTATATACACATTTTTTTCTTAAAATGATCCCAGGAACACAAATATAACCTTCAAAGTAGGGGCCACGGTTATCGTAATCTCCCCGATGCCTGGAACCAATCGACCCTGTCTCAGGACCACCAAGCTGTCTCTCCCATTCCTCGTTTTACCAGACGTCAACGTGTTCTCTTGTGACAAACCGAGCTGAATACGCTGCTCCCCACGTGTGAGAATCTCGACGAGTCCAGTCGCCCGATAGCAAACTTAAAAAGTATCCGATTCGCAGTGTCCGGGCCTCTATATATGCATATTTCTCTCGTCGTCGAATGATAACGGATTGGAAATTGTGTGAAAAATTTTCTTACCGGTATCCTTCACGAAGTCGCTTCGTCATCGAATGAAAATGGATAAGGAACTTTCAGAAGAGACACCTTGCTGCCGGTAACTTTTATTAACTCTAACGGTGTAACGGCCGTGTCGCGTGAATCGGAAACACGTTCGCAGTTAGCAGAGGCGCTTTTATAGATTATAAAGCGTTACAGCGGCGTTACGGCGTGCAACGAGTGGCCCCAGGGCAGACACGCACAGGTACAAGTGCTTTTACCGAGAAATATGGATGGAAATGCATCGATTGGGTAAAACCATTCAGGATTAAAACGGTTTTGATATTATTAATACCGTCTGTCGGTTATCGCATTCTTTAGTCAAGTTCGAGAGTAAATTTTAATTGAGATTCATAGAATAAAAGGGCCACAGAAATGATTGTTTTAAGGCAGTGCGGAAGCTTGTTCCTTGTTGCATTTTAACGCTTTACCGACCGGAAATGCTTGTAAATCTGACCCGAGTGTATGAGAATTTCTATAATTATATTATTAGTAATCATTTCCGAAGAAATCATAATGTTACATAAATTCCAAAAATGTATCGAATGGTCGATAGAATGCGAATCTTTAGGGAAAATAAAAATCTTCTGCATCCGTTCCAAGGACCAGCAGCTGCTTAGGAATGTCTTCATTTTTTCAATCATTTTTGTCTGTCGGAAACAATGTGTTGCCGCTCTTCGTTAATCTCTCTGTTGTTATTAATGTAACAGCTGTTCGTTTGATTTAATCTCTTAAAATTGAATAATCGTGTGAAGATTTGGATGTTATACGTCAAAATAGACTCGAGCACCTTTGTCGTAGGGTTAAAGACGAACTAGAATATTTGTCATGTACGCACGACACACGCTAACGTGTTAACAACAGAGGAACGTTAGCAAACAACGGAGGATCGCACAAGCTTTCCAAGTTGCGAAGTTTCTTATTAGTTTCGCGTCTACAAGTTTTTTATTCGAACGATCGTTTCATACGACGCATCGAGAAACAATATCCCGCGGATCGATGTAACATTACTGAAAGGATCGAGACAGAAAATCGAGAAGAATTATTCGGATCAAAATCGAAATCGAGAAGAAAATTAACCTCTTAAATGGCCACGACGGATACAATCGCCATCACTATATTGACTACGAAATAACACAATACAAATACAGAAAATACGATACAAAATACAACAATTTTATTTCTAGCGATTAATAGACTGCGAATAATTTTGCGAAATAAAAATTGCGTAAATTGCGAGAGACTAGATAGACATTTATTCTTACTTTAATCATTTTAATAAACTGAAAATTATAGATTCCTATTCTTAAATAATTACATCCACTCATGTTTGCTATTAATGCATAAAATAACCAGTCTGGTAATAATAGAATTTATTTAACCCCTTGCCGTATTTTGACGAGTAAGACTCGCGATGAAGATATTAAATAAAGTCTAACAAAGATCAAAGTTACACCTTTATTTTCAGACGAAATAAAATTTTGCTTTTCTGTAATCAATATTTAAGCATTAAAGTAAATGTAGTCAGGCAAAAATATAAATTTTCTTTCTTCTTCGGTGACATTTCTGGGGGTGAAAACGTTGTAATTATTGTAGCCGTAAAGAAAATGGTATGGCAAGGAGTTAATTAGAAGCTAAACGGACTATATTTCTACAGAGTTGAAAATTATACAACATTATGATTAAATTCTTTGAATCTTTCTACTGTTTGGCATTTGATCGGCGTTCGGTTGCCATTTTGGTCAAAATGCACGAAAACCAAAGCGAGTACATTTAATTTAGGAAAAGATCCGTCAATTTAGCAGAATCGCGACTGTTTCGGCGACAGGGCCGGCGACGTTCAGCGACGTGCCGTTGCTGTCTGCGAAGTCTATTAAACCCGTCGGTAATTGGTACAATAATTTGGACGAGTCGCATTAGTGGCGCGACGGAGCAGCGTGCCAAGAGTAGGCAGCAATCGCCTTTACTTCTGGGGAATATCGGCCAATAGACCGGAGTATCCAATAATCCAATAGCGCTCGAGTCACGGTGCCGGACAATCAGCGTTCCATCCTGCAATCGTTTGCCGCTGGTCTTCTCCTACTGTTTTGGTTTACGTGGAAAGCGTGCGTCCCGAATTTTATTGTATTTCATCGTATCTCATGTTTTATCGTTCGTGGGCACCATCTCCGTGACACCTGTTCAAGTACAACGTGGAGGGATTTTTCCAATCAACGTGCAATCGATTCCAATCCTCGCCAAATAAGAATTTTCGAAACGCAAGCTCATACTTGATCAAGCACCTCAATCACCGGGACTCTTTTTCGTCGAAACATAATCGAGTCAGACTCGCGTAGAAGATTCAAAACGAACCACAAATCCCGGGACTCCTCATCGCTATAAAATAATCGAGTCAGACTCGCGTAGAAGATTCCAAAAGCACCACAAATATCGGGACTCTTTATCGCTATAAAATAATCGAGTCAGCCGGGACTCTTCATCGCTATAAAATAATCGAGTCAGCCGGGACTCTTCATCGCTATAAAATAATCGAGTCAGACTCGCGTTGAATATTCAAAACGAACCACAAATCCCGGGACTCTTCATCGCTATAAAATAATCGAGTCAGTGCCGCGTAGAAAATTCAAAAAGAAAACCACAAATACCGGGACTCTTCATCGCTATAAAATAATCGAGTCAGACTCGCGTAGAAGATTCAAAAAGAAAACCAAAAATACCGGGACTCTTCATCGCTATAAAATAATCGAGTCAGACTCGCGTAGAAGATTCCAAAAGCACCACAAATATCGGGACTCTTCATCGCTATAAAATAATCGAGTCAGCCGGGACTCTTCATCGCTATAAAATAATCGAGTCAGACTCGCGTAGAAGATTCAAAAAGAAAACCAAAAATACCGGGACTCTTCATCGCTATAAAATAATCGAGTCAGACTCGCGTAGAAGATTCCAAAAGCACCACAAATATCGGGACTCTTCGTCGCTATAAAATAATCGAGTCAGCCGGGACTCTTCATCGCTATACAATTTGGTCCCTGTTTCTCTGTGACTGACGTAAACAATTTTTGTTACGCATAAAATCCGCAATCTAACTACGACAAATAGTCGATATTCCAAGTTTTGCTAGGATGGGATAACGATTGGAAGCAACGCGCATCGTTTGCATTAATCGAACCACGTACACGGTTTCCCCGTTGCAGTTAGGTTCTGACGAAAGGCTGTAGACGGGTGTAGACTGTAGACCGACGGATGGACAAACGATAATTTCCCTCGGTTGCTATTTTACGAGGGGAATACAGCCGCTCCGTACGTTCCAATGTTGCGTCGGATCGAGCCGCGTCGATATCTCGTTCGCCTTATGAATGGACTGCGCGTACCGGAAAACCGACGATCGATAGGCACGAATTTCTACGGATCCGAGAAACAGAAACGCGGCCGTATTTTTCCGAAGTTCCTCTACGCGACTCGCGGCCCGCTGGAGTGGGTTGTTTGTTTTCCCGAGACGAAATTTCGATGCGGAACTCCGACGCGTCGAGCGACACCCGGAAATCCCACTCGGACCAGCAAGTACAATCTTCGGAAAATTTCATTCGGAGAAGCAAACTCGCCATCGGACCGTCGAATAATTTCCGTTAATCGAGCCGCGAAATTTCATTCGAATTTCCCGCCACTGCGCCATTCACTTGTACGCGTTGGGACCGCGAACTTCCGGTTTGCAAGCTTCGATTAATATCCTACTGTAAAAACCTCTCTCATGTGACAAACTTAACGACTCCGTTTTAAACATGGTTTTTAAGCATTGATAGTCCTGGAACTGGGTCGGTTTGTTTGTTCATGTTTTAATCCATTATACTCGAAGCTGTTTCAAGATATTGCTGATGACCAAGGATATTTCCACTGTACATAATTTACTTCCTTTTCGACGTATAAAGTTCATCGCTAGACTGCGGATCTTTAGGCAAAATAAATATTGTATGCATCCGGTGCAAGCCACTATAGTCAATTCGAAGTTTCTTCCTTTGGCAATCCTTACAAGTTGAACATTTTTAAACATCAGTATTCTTAAATTCTTTGAATCGTTCTAAATTGCACGTAATTGTTTTAAATCTGCAGTCTACTTATCACCATCACTCGTACTTACAACACTTGAATTTTTAGCCATTTCTTCAATACAAAAATACTAATGTAAACATTGTTTTAATAACAAAGCAATATTCAGTGACGCTTTAGAGTCCTCGCGTCACAGAAGTTTCTTCGGACTCGTAAGGAAGTGCGAAAAAACAATTTGGTCCTTTTCAATCTGTCTCCCTAGGGAGACCCTCGAATTCCTCGAAATCCGAGTGGAGGGAAAGTGGCAGGTGAGAGGTTTCAAAGGGCTCGTAAGGTCGTCGGGGTTCAAGGACACGCGAAGACCACTTCGCTGGTCGAAGTGCAAGGTTTTACCTGGGCCAGGAAACGCGGCAACAGAGAACGAGTGTGTCCCACACACGAAACGTACAGGGTGTATCAAAATTATATGCCACAACTACCATAGCAGGGTTCTATACCTCTGGATCGGTGAAGATTTATTCAAGATTTGGCAAATTTGTCCTTCACCCTTTTTTGAAGGTCAACATTCTGCAACGCAATTCTTCTGCGTCACAATTCTGCACGCTGCAACAACTTCTGCGAAAGTAGGGTCACTTATCTAGGCCACAAACAGTTAGTAAAATTCAAGTATTTTGCTTCATACTATTTACAATATAAAATCATTTCAACAAATTATCTGTTAAAATCAATGTGGCAATCTCAATTGATGATATTCAAAAGTACTATATGAATTTTTTGGAAGTTTTCTAATAACTATTACTCACGAAAAATTGCATCAGAAATGATACGTACAGGGTGTATCAAAATTATATGTCACAACTACCATAGCAGGGTTCTATACCTCTGGATCGGTGAAGATTTATCCAAGATTTGGCAAATTTGTCCTTCACCCTTTTTTCAAGGTCAACATATTTTATTTATCGCATCGTATAGTACTCGTCGCATGGAACAAAAGTCTCAAAGACACCATGGGTCTCGAGTCAACTATTCTCTTAAAAAACAACTTTAAAGTTTTGAAAATTGTTTTATTCCACATGTCTACAGGATCTCCCAAATGATATAAATGGTGAGGGGATGATTCTACATGAGAAAATTAGTCTAAAGTATAGAATAATTTTTTTTCATTTGACTCCTCGTTTTCGAGAAATTAGAGTTTGAAAATCCGTCAAGTTCGCGTTCCTAGCGTTTGTAAGTAGTAGATCAGGTAAATAATGAACAGTCGCGTCAAAACATTTCATATTCAATATCAAGCGCGTTCACCGATTCTCCAAACGGTAATTTCTCGAAAACGAGGCGTTAAACGAGAAAAATTATTTTATACTTTAAACTTATTTTCTCATGTAGAATTACCCTCTCCACATTTATAACATCTTGGGACACCCTGTAGACACGAGGAATAAAATAGTTTACGAAACTTTAAAGTCGTTTTTCAAGAGAATGGTTGACTCGAGACCCATGGTGTCTTCAAGACTTTTGTTCCATGCGACGAGTACTATACGATTCAATACAAAAAATATGTTGACCTTGAAAAAAGGGTGAAGGACAAATTTGCGGATCATTTTCTTAACGGATCTCCACCGATCCAGAGATATAGAACCCTGCTATGGCAGTCGTGACATATAATTTGTATACACCCTGTACAGTCTGAGAGCTAGCTTTAACAATGAATTTAACAATGAACAGAGCAATGAATTATTGAATCTCTTCAAGAGCAATCCCTTTTAGGAAAATAACGAGCGATGAAGAAGATTGCAGTGTAATGGGTTAAAGAATAAAATAAAAACGGTCAAGGACAAATTTGCGGACCATTATTTTTAACAGATCTCCACCGATCCAGAGGTATAGAATCCTGCTATGGTGACATATAATTTGTATACACCCTGTACAGAAATTTACTACGTAGTGCCACGTCGCTCTGTATTTAACGCGAATTTCCTTTCATTACTCTCCTCGTTAGTATCATCCTTTCATAAACTCATCCTCCTCCCAGTTTCCAGAATCATCCTTTCCTCGGTTTCACCATCATGACCATATGAAGACAGATGAAGGGAAATTTGCATTAATTGCAGAATGACATGACATAACGCAGTCAATTTTCTGTACAGCTCGGGAACATAAAAGCTCTATAAAAAGCTCTAAGTGACTTTGTTCAGTTTTTGAAAAGTAACAAAAGATATTTGATCAATCGCTCAAGTAGAGTACTTTTTCATACAGAGTCATGCACCTTCCGTGTTCCGCCACAAGTACCGAGTGGAAGAGGGACGACGGGAAATTTGCATTAACTGCACGCTGTAATTACGCCGGCAACGAGTACCCTCTCCTCCGCGACGGAAAACGACAAAAGGATAGTTTTCGCGGATAAGAAATTAGCGGATGGTGGATCGGCGGCGCGTTCGGCCTTCAAAAGAGAAACGCAAACACGGCTATGTAAATGGTAAATGGATTGCCTCCGCGCGGTTTCATATCTCGTTATCCTACGGCGAAACGTTACTGAATAATGCAACGAGTAACGAAGCAATTATTCCCAAGGAGATTAATGTAATAGCGATGAACCGGCGCGCAGAGTGGTATTTGAGCTGAAAACCTGGCCAAAAATCAAAATTGTAAATATTTACATACAGGGTTGTGTTTGCGTACCAGAATAGATACATAAACATGCAATCACGTGGTGGACCCCTTATCATTGATTACCCGTACAGTCATCCGTGCCTGCGCTTAGAACACAGCATTTGTTCGATAGGCATCTGTTTATTCGCAGCATTCCGTTCGTACGCATCTGTTTCTCGTGATAATATTTATTTTGTAAGTGTTCTTTGTGACGAAATTTGTGATGGATATTGTTACGCAAGGTATGTACATTATATTAATCATATTCTTGTCAATATTAAATTTTTTTCTACGTGTTTTTACCGATCTGCAAGCTTGACTAAAAGTTCTTGGATTTTCATGACTTTTTTGCATATATTAGTGTTTTTCAACATATACCACTCATCGCCACAGCAGAAATGTTACGTGTTGTTAAACTTCAGGATATCTAGAATTAGTATACCGCAAAAAAGTTTTCACAAGTCTTCGCATTACAAAAAAATAATGCTCCAAATATAACCCCTTTTGGCTGAACTGGACTTAAGAGGACTAAAAATTTTCAAGTTTTCCGTATGCGATGCTATACGAATCAGGTTTTGGTTACCGGAGTTCACTGGTTGCAAAGTTATACACGTGTAAACATGAGCAATTTTAAGGGTTTTTTACAGGTTAGAGCGTTGCCAAATTGGATATTTGTAGGGTCTACTGCTGAGCGCATGCGCAGGATAGATGATGGGTGTTCAGCTCATATGATAAACAAACGTCCAATAGGCGGCACGGTGTTCTAACCTGGCAAGAATTTAGAAGAAGTTAGAACACCGCGCCGCCTATTGGACGTTTGTTTATCATATGAGCTGAACACCCATCATCTATCCTGCGCATGCGCTCAGCAGTAGACCCTACAAATATCCAATTTGGCAACGCTCTAACCTGTAAAGAACGATTAAAATTGCTCATGTTTACACGTGTATAACTTTTCAACCAGTGAACTCCGGTAACCAAAACCTGATTCGTATATCATCGCATACGGAAAACTTGAAAATTTTTAGTCCTCTTAAGTCCAGTTCAGCCAAAAGTGGTTATATTTGGAGCATTATTTTTTTGTAATGCGAAGACTTGTGAAAACTTGTTTGCGGTATACTAATTCTAGATATCCTTAAGTTTAACAACACGTAACATTTCTGCTGTGGCGATGAGTGGTATATGTTTAAAAACACTAATATATGCAAAAAAGTCATGAAAATCCAAGAATTTTTAGTCAAGCTTGCAGATCGGTAAAAACACGTACAAAAAAAATTTGATATTGACAAGAATATGATTAATATAATGTACATACCTTGCGTAACAATATCCATCACAAATTTCGTCACAAAGAACACTTACAAAATAAATATTATCACGAGAAACAGATGCGTACGAACGGAATGCTGCGAATAAACAGATGCCTATCGAACAAATGCTGTGTTCTAAGCGCAGGCACGGATGACTGTACGGGTAATCAATGATAAGGGGTCCACCACGTGATTGCATGTTTATGTATCTATTCTGGTACGCAAACACAACCCTGTATGTAAATATTTACAATTTTGATTTTTGGCCAGGTTTTCAGCTCAAATACCACTCTGTGCGGCGTTAGGACTGTCGAACTATCGGGGATTCGGGTTACCCTGGGATCGTCGACAACTCATTTTGCCGACACTGGTCTCATCGACACGATTTGACCGACATTAACTTTCGTCAACACTATGTTTTCATTGACGCGGTCAAATGGTCGACAAATGTTTTCATCGACAGTCCGTATTTACCAACAGGTCTGAGCTCGTTCGTTTCCACGAACGGATACATAAGAAATTGTTGTTATCATACATCCCAATTTGTAATACTAATATGTGTGAGTACGTTTTCTTTACGTAATTGTTGTGTTAAATTGTTCGTAAAACAATGCCGTAAGTTCGGCAAGCCAGATTAATTTTGAAAGAGTCACAGAAGTTATTTCGTCTATTCGTGGAAAACAAAAACTTGTACTTGATGATCCAGGGTTAGGTCCGGAATAGGTATGAGTTATGTCTGATTAATAAAGTAGCATTGAAAACATTGATGTAAATAACAACGTTTGTAATTGTCTTTATTATTTATTATACAAGCATCTGAATGTGCCGTGAACATGAGAACCATTGATGTACATTAGGAAATTCGAATTTGATGTCAGCGGCAACGAATGAACTAGAACCTGTCGATGAAAACATAGTGTTGACGAATGTTAATGTCGGTCAAATCGTGTCGATGAAATCAGTGTCGGCCAATTGAGTTGTCGACGATCCCATGGTAACATCGGGGATTCTCGACATTCGTGTACACCGAGAGTCTCTTGGACGTTCAACGAGAGAAACAATTCTCTCTTCTCTCTCTCTCTCTCTCTCTCTCTCTCTCTCTCTCTCTCTCTCTCTCTCTCTCTCTCTCTCTTCAACAGTCTGAAGGGTTTTTCCGCGAGTAAAGTTTACAGAATTGCGCGTTCCTTCGAAGCTTCTTTTCTATCTTCCCTTTTTTTTATTCCCGCGAAGTAGTGTAAAAGCGTCTTTGAACCATCATCGTCGGAGTTTAATCGTCGATCACGTTCAACTTCGGAACAATCGGCTGCTGCTTTAATCCTTTCGCTCGTGATCCGGAGTTTCCGTTTTCCTTCGGTCCATTTATCAACGACAAACTCCACCCCGCCGTTCTTTCTCTCCTTCGGCCTTTTCGCGTCCGTTTTTCACCGTCCGACGTTCGGGATTTACTTTCTATACGCACACGCCAGCGCCCTACGATAATCCATCCGCGCGCACGTTCGATCGAATATAACCATGCACGCGCGTCTTATGCCAATTTACTTCCTCCCGCGATTCCATTCACCGGAAATCCAGTCGACGTTTTATCAAACAATTGAATCGCAACTGGGGAGATTTCACTCGTGAAAAGGACGCGGAGAAATTAATATTTGTAATGTCCAATCAAACCGACGAACCGCAAGTTTCGAAAGCTAGTCGAAACGGCTACAATAATTATAACGTCTTCATCAGCAAAAATTGTCACAGAAGAGGAAAGAACATTTATTTTTTTGCATGACTATAGTTACTTCGATGCTTAAATATTGATTACACAAAAGTAAAATTTTATTTCGTCTGAAAAGAAAGGTATAACGTTTATGTTTGTTAGACTTTATTTAAAATGTTCATCACGAGTCTGACTCGTTAAAATACGTCAAGGGGTTAAACAAGCACAGACTTTTTGAAACCCGTTCCAAACTGAGCCGTTCTATCGGAATGTTGCTGCTAAAAGAATGTTGTTGCTAAATTTCCAGAGTGAGATCTAGCAGAGGAAAATCTGAAAACTCGTCTTCTTCGAAAATGCTACACATTGGAACATCTGTAGAAACGTCGGACAATTTTTTACGCGAATTAATCTACCTCGGTCTTCAAGATCGAATCTTCTTCTTTATAACATTTCCTCAAAAATTCATCTACGATTTTTCTTGGCTGTTCTATGGAACAATTCGTGTGAAGCCTTCTTGGCAGTGCACAATTGCTTCAAGGTTCGATAAATTGATCAACAAAAATCGTACATCAAATTTTCGGGCGTCGTTTGAAAAAGGACACTCCGATCTTCAAATCTGTGGTGGATTCAGTCTCGGGAAAAATTTGTTAAGATCCATAGAGACGTTTGAATTTGTAAAATTTTCGATCAAAAGTATGAAGCCTTGTATCAATCATAACTTATTCATTCGAAGTGAGATAAACTCGTAATTAACAATTTTAGACGAAGTTTTAGAGGATTGTTGTAAAGAGGAGACTCCAATCTTCAAATCTGTGGTGGATTCAGTCTCGGGAAAAATTTTCCAAGATCAAAAATGTTTTTGCAAACGTTTCAATATCGTTTCAGATCCCCATCCGCTATATCATGCAACAATATTTCATAAAAATTTCTTAGAAGTAAATGATCGATGTTACGCAAAAATAGAGACTTCGAGCTTCAAAATGCGTCTAAGATTATCGTCGTACGATTTCTCCTAACGAAATGACAACAGCTCAACTTTTCAACTAGAGACGACGAGTTAATTAGTCGTTGAAATTCGTTATCGCTTTTGTGAATTTTTTAATGTGTTTAAAAATTCAACAAATAATTCTTGAACTCTACCACGTCATAATATCCACATTCTCGCTATTGTTTAGCCATTGGGGAGAACATAGAATAGATACAACATTTCCGTTTCTTCTAAGAATTTATGAACGACTGAGAACTTTTTCTCTGTCTGCGAAATAAATGATAAGACAAGGGTTTGATGGGAAAAACGCACTTGGAAAACACCTGCACTTTTTCATGTATATTTGAAAAGCACCTCACGCATTCAACACCGAGAGAACTCCCCCAGCTTGAGTTACATATGTAACGGGTAAGAGATCCTGTAATGTCAGTAGAGAGGCGAAACTTTCCTCACCGCTGAATAAATGCAACGCGTCTTGAAAGGGACGGCCGGGTTTTTGTGAGAAGCGTTCGTGGCAGCGGCGATTCCTTTAATAAATCCGGTGACATTTCGAGTCCTCGGTGACGGGTAGTTTTCGGGGCTATCAGTTGGTATTCGGTCCGGGCGACCTTTGCGAGGCTTATAATAGCTCGGTTCCGTGCGAGACAGGGTCCGAAATTCCGCGGATTTCGTGCACGAGAGGGAAAATGGAGCCACGGGAATTTCGGTGCGAGCAATTTCGTTCGCGGAGCAATCCCTCGCGGTTCGTGACTCGAAGGAGAACGCGATATACACCGGGACACCCCCGATTGGACGCCATCCGATTGGACGCGTCCCGATTGGACGTGTACCGATTGGACGCGTCCCGATTGGACGTGTACCGATTGGACGCCATCCGATTGGACGTGTACTGATTGGACGCCATCCGATTGGTCGCGTCCCGATTGGTCGCCATCCGATTGGATGCCATCCGATTGGACGCGTACCGATTGGACGCCATCCGATTGGTCGCGTCCCGATTGGATGCCATTCGATTGGACGTGTCCCGATTGGACGCGTCCCGATTGGACGCCATCCGATTGGACGCCATCCGATAGGACGCGTCCCGATTGGATACCATCCGATTGGACGTGTCCCGATTGGACGCCATCTGATTGGACGCCATCCGATTGGATACCATCCGATTGGACGTGTCCCGATTGGACGCCATCTGATTGGACGCCATCCGATTGGACGCGTCCCGATTGGATGCCATCTGATTGGAAGTGTACCGATTGGACGCCATTCAATTGGACGCGTTCCTTTTGGACTACGTACTGATTGGACTCGTGTTGTCTGAACGCCGCGCCGTTTGTACTCCGTGCCGATTGGACTCCGTACCGGTTGGACCTAACCCAGACCTAACCGAGACCTAACCATATATTTCACAATAAGATATCACCATATGTAGAATTCGAAAAGCAATGATTATAAAATATACGTCACCCAAATGTCACGAATCCAAACGGCACGGCGTCCAAAAGGAACGCGTCCAATCGGATGGCGTCCAAGTGGGACACCCTCTATACACCGAGATCGACGCAGCGTTCAACCGACGGGTTTTCAAATTTTCCAGACGGACATAGCCGATGGACTGATGCGCCCGAAACTCTCGACAATTCGATAGATTAGACGCCAACAGTCTCCAGAAAATCTAAGAAGAACTCGACAAGCATCTTCGACTTTCGAAGCTTCTTTCGCTGGTGGAATCCTGTGCGAAGAGTCAGTCGAAAAGATTCCGTGCCTGTTCGAGCTTCTCTAGGCCGGTTTTTTTTTTGCGAGAGCTTCGAGTCTGCTTGAATTCCGAGGATCTTTAAGCGAAGCGAAAGATGCGGGCCGAGCGGTGAGACCGTTTCGGAGCTCGCAGCCGAGAACAGCTGAGAATAGTCGATCCGTAACAAGAGGGACACACCGTTCGAGCACAAGCCACAGGGAACACCTCCGAGAAACATGGGCAAGAAGAACAGCAAGTTGAAGCAGGACACCATCAATCGACTCGTGAGCAAAACATATTGTGAGTACCGACACTTTTGTCTCACTGTTGCAACCACAATTCTATCCAATCCTGTCCTCTTTCACGATTGTCTTTCACTATTTACAACACGCATAATGACAACAACAAACACTCTAAATGTTCTCACTGATCTGTATTTGTTCTAGACATTTTTGTCTCAGATAACTAGACAGCGGATGTCCATGCAAAATGTAAATTCTCCGCGTTAATTACAAAATACAGGAGCTACATAGACGTCAAATTATTTTTCTAATCTTCTTAAAGAGTAAAATATAATGGAATAATTTTTTTAAATTCTCCAAATGTTCTCACTGATCTGTATTTGTTCTAGACATTTTTGTCTCAGATAACTAGACAGCGGATGTCCATGCAAAATGTAAATTCTCCACGTTAATTAGAAAATACAAGAGCTGCATAGAGGTCAAATTATTTTTCTAATTTTCTTAAAGAGTTAACATATAATGGAATAATTTTTTTAAATTCTCTAAATGTTCTCACCGATCTGTATTTGATCTAGACATTTTTGCCATGAATGCATAAAATCCGCAGTCTAATTGTGATCATCGATAATATTATCAATGGAATAGTTGAATGGATAGTTGTTTATTGCTATCATACGTACATTTGGTTAGCTTCTGAGTGTACGACAATGACGACAATGGTCTGCCGGGTCAGACGAGTGTCAGAACGATATAGAAATATATCGACAGGAGGTTTTCGAGGGCCGGCAGTGTGCAATCGATCAGCGGGACGCCAAAGGGCGTAAAAATACCAGCAGGAAAAATAGAAACGAAAGGTAAACGGTCGGCGCATAGCAAATCGAGCATCGTCCGGTCGACACGCGACGCGACAGGCACACGATCCGTTCGAGGATCGAAAAAGTGGGAAGCTGCTCGTCGAGAATTTATGGAAATCGCGATAAAACACGGTTCGATTCGAGCGACGTTCCCTCCGATGCCGCAAGCGACGACGAGCTTAACGGGAAATCACGAGCTTACAGAATATGCTCCCCTACAGAGCAACGATACAGTATCTCGTCTATTTCGATCGGTTGATTTTCTATGAGCGCGGTATACACACACACACACGGTCGTCGACTTTTCCGAGGATTTTCTCGCGAGCCCGTTTCTTCCGTCTCCTTTATTCGCAAGTTTTATAGCGATGCCGCCATCTTTGGAAACGTTTTTCTTCCGAGAAGCTTCCCTTGAACGACTCCGGAGTTTCTGCCGCAATATCGTTCCCGAAAAACCGCTACCCGTAATTCGATAAAACGATCGAACGATAGATTATACTCCGAGCATCACGCGAACGAAATGCAAATTCCAGCGATTTCGTGATGCCTGCGGATACTGGGCTCCCGCGTCCTTTGGTAACTAGCGAAACCGGTTCAAAAATATCGATTTTTACTGTGCCGTGTCCGGAAAATGTACTCCGCGAGCTGCAGACGCCATTTTGGTGTACGGTATTTCGTACGGTCGCAGGATCGCTGAATGGGACAATCGCAGCACTCGAGTGACGCTCCACTTTTTACATCGAAGATTATTAACCCCTTGCGCTACGATTTATTTAACGGTGATCAGCACTTCTTTGTTGTTCATAATTTCTTAGAAAAAAGGGTAGTTTATATTTATTCTATGGCTATAGTTTGGCACTTTAAACCTGGGACGCCCTGTATAATAAGTGGATTCTGTACGGAAAGTCACTAATCTGCGGACCTTGACGCAAAATAAAAAATGATCGCACTGCTTCGGAGACACAGGAGCCAACTAAACATTGTTGTCTTCTTTTAATTATGAATTAACACTGACGTCCATGAATCCTTTTAACACTAGAACTACCGGACAAGTCAAAATGACTGGTTTCTAAATTTCTCTTTTACAAATATTGAAATTATAAAAATGTTTTCCGGAGTAGTGTTTTAGTCAACTTCTGTATTAGAGTACATATTTAAACAAAAGTTGTACGGAAGTTGAATAAATGTATTCTTGTCGTTATTAGAATGCAATAGACACCAGTCGCGTTTAGCGCTCGGTAGTTCTAGGATTAATATGTCTACTGCTTTAAATTGTACGTACGCATTTTGATTATAAATGCATCAAATCCGCAGTCTATTCATCACGAGTCTGACTCAAATTAATAGTGCAATGTGTTAAAGATAGTCAAGTTAATCTTACACACTTTGTTGCTTAAAATCATGGTACACAGCATAATGTTCTTTCAAGTGGAATTCTGTATATTCTACTATAATCGGTCGAAATATTTCTGTTGGAAACTTTAACCAGTTAGCTGTTTTTGACGAGTATACTCGACATGAAGGAATGGCACAGTTTTTTGTTCTGACGAATATACTCGTCATGTGTAAAAAGTAGCTACAATTTGTTGTTTACATTGCAATTTTAGTGAAAACTAAAATATATTCTTAAATTCCAAGATGTTTTGAATATTTGGAGGTCAAGAAGAAATAAAACGTACAAACTCGAAAATATAAATAATTATTATGAAAAAACTGTATACGGTGTGCACAAAGTAGTTCGCTTACTTTTTGCAACACATTTTAGGTACAAACTTATCAAAGAGGTCACAACAGCCAACTGGATAAACACTCAATTGTATATTTCGCTATAGTCAGGTCAGATTGGGTCGATCGCTGCAGTTCCGAAGAGAAAGGAAAATAAAATGAAAATAAAGGGCGATAAATTGTTTCGTATCTCCGGTAATGAATTTTATAGAACAAAGCTTGAATACCAGAGCGTTACATACACGCTCGCGGTAATCAGATTTCCCGGTTGGACATATGCTGGACGCAAAAAAAAAAGAAAAAAAGAAAAATTGAGTAATATTTTTTACCATGAAATTTAGCGGCGCTTCTTTCCCGCCGGTTCTTCCGGTCGTTCTTCAAGGTGCGTACGTGCATGCGACCGTATTTTATTCCGTGGAATCCAGCCTTTCCGGCAAAAGAATCTTCCGAGCGACCTGTCCACGCCACCGCGCTCGGAATCGCGAACAGTTTCCGGTCTAGATACTTCGAAGCGAGCCGACTCTATACGAGATCTGCCAGCCTATAAATAACGATTCGTACTCGCCAGATTTTTCATTGCGTCGATCCTCTGTCGCCTCTTCTCCGCGTATTTCAACCGATCTCTCTAGAAAAATTGCGACGAACAACATCTTTCAAGACGAATATGTCCTTTGTATCGATCGTAATGTTCTTAATGAGAAATGTTGGGATTTACGGCGCTACGATTCGATCGTTTGTTAATTAATGTTACCAAGCAATTTTGCTAATAATCACATAATCGACGTTTCGATCCACGTTTGGATCATTATCAAGATTAATTTTGAAAAGTGTCTGTAAGAACACATTAGATTAAACCAGGGTGTGACGTAGACTGCGGCCATGTTGGATGGCAAAACTAGTGTTGCCATCTATATAACGTTGCGGGAACATTGATATGATTTGATTCTGAAAAAGGAATGCATAACAAGTGTATTTGTATATATATCTGTATATATATATATAAAATATTGCACATTCGGCTCCAATATAAATTTATAAATAAATTCTGTGTATCTATTTCCCTCATGATTGCATTGCAAATTCGCGCAACTAGTATTTAAAGTTGCCTATAGATAGCGTTGAGATATAGTGCAAGATTTCACGCGCATGCGCAGCCAAAACAGTAATGTATCTATATCATGATGACAGAGGTAGTGGAGCCCTGAGACAGTTATATTGGCGGGAATGTCTGGAAACCATCTATTCCGGACCAAAAGACTTCAGGACGTGTACTACGAGTTACAAAATATACACAAATACACATGTTATACACTCATTTTTCAGAATCAAAACGTACCAATTTTTTAAAATTCTGCTGGGTGCTCAAGGTACCCCCCATTTCATCGAGAATCTTACTTTACCGAGGCTGAAATCGCCGCGCATGCGCGTGAAATCTTGCACCATATCCGAACACTGCCTATAGAGCGCACCACAGTGTTTGCCGTCCAAGATGGCCGACAAGTTGATACACCTTCCGTCTTTCGCCTCACCCCCGCAGCATATGCACAGTCCTTAAAAGTCCGTGTTCAGCACCGCTCTCCGATTTCCGCGTCTCTCTCTCTCTCTCTCTCTCTCTCTCTCTCACACACACACACACACACACACACACACACACACACACACACACACACACCGTTCGAACACACTCGCTTGAGTCGAAATTCAAGAGTAACTGCCAGATTCTCGTGTAGTCGCATTAATGTAGGATCTCAGGAAAAAGGAAGGAAGGCACCGCGCCGGGAATCGAACCCGGGCCCTCGTGTTGGTTGCCGATCGACTAACGCGCTCACCCACGGAACCCTCCCCGCCTTCTTCCTAATTTCCTAAGGTATTTGTGGTCTGGGGGGTCCTAATCCCACATTAATAATGTAAGAATTGCTTTAAACCAGCACATTTTCAACAATGCGCTATATTAAATCGGATCACCGTACACGTTTAAATGATTCTTCGCTTGCGTCGGCGACCTATCAATCTTTTTCATGAATCATAAAAATCTGCAGTCTGCTTACAACCAACAGATTCCACTTATTTATCAATTTAGTCGAACAGAACGAACTTTCCACTGAACCCGCCACAGTGATACTTGCAATAATTACAGGTTCTGAAACAGGAAGCTCGTACAAATAACGTAGAAGAGCGCTATTGTAAACGAGAAGAAAGTGTCGGGAAGAGAACGCGATCGATAGCACCGGAAACGATATGACGTCTCCGAGGCGTGATTTTAGGGGCAACGTGTGGGAAACGTATGTACGTAAAAACGGGAATCGATTTTTCAATCTGTCACAATGTTGTTCCCCTCGACGCGCGACGTGTCCCAATCTGGTGCCCCAAGCACGACATTAAGTCAAGTCAGACGTCGAGCGGAGCGCGGTTCAATTTATTTCTCGCAAAGGTGGAACTGCTTTCCTTTCTAGCGTTTCCTCGATGCGTACAAATTGTTTAGGTCGCGTTACAATATGATTTACGTGCCGCGTAATCTACTTTCTCCGCTGGTTGCACGCTCGAAGCTTGGTGTTCGAAACGGCGCTATTAAAAACTTAAACGACCTTTAACTAGATCCTCTAACGCCGGTTACGTGTTCGAAAGCCGTTTTAAGGTCTGCTGAGCGTTTTATTAACAATTTGCCACTAACCTTTGCATACGCAACAGCTAACGGCTCGCTGCCAGGGGAACAATCTCTGGTCGATCGTTTTGCTGCCCTGCATTCCGCGTTTCGAGACGGAAACCGCCGCGTCGCGTTCCAGCAGAGACGCACAGTTTCCGGTGGCTTATGAGGAGGCGGCAGAAAATTCATAACTTCTAAATTAATCCGTTTTCGACTTAAGACCCCATATACTTTGTTAAAGAGGACACGAAACCACATCGATTAATAAAATGAAAAATGCAATGTTGTTGAAAAAATTGTAACGATCGCCAATTTTTTTTATTAAATATCAAACTTTTTACTGATTTTTTTATTGCAATTTATTATCGTATACTTACTGATCAACTTTTGTTAGAAAATTTTTTTCAAAAATAAAATATTATAAAGTTTTCATTATAATTTAAATTAGTAATTTAGTTTCGGTAAAATTGTATAGGATTAAAATTTTTATTTAAAAATTTAGGGGGTTAATTAAATAAAAATAAAATATTGTAAAATTTTGATTATAGTTTAAATTAGTAATTTAATTTCGGTAAAATTATATGGGATTGAAATTTTTATTTAAAAATTTAGGGGGCTAGATTAAATAAAAATAAAATATTATAAAGTTTTCATTATAATTTCAATTAGTAATTTAGTTTCGGTAAAATTATATAAGATTGAAATTTTTATTTAAAAATTTAGGGGGTTAGATTAAATAAAAATAAAATATTATAAAGTTTTCATTATAATTTCAATTAGTAATTTAGTTTCGGTAAAATTATATGAGGTTAGTATTTTGAATGAAAAAATGGGCAAAATAGGATAGATATAGGATATTACATTGAACTAACAAGAGAGAGGATTTTTAATATAAATTAAATAATCTATGGCTATACAATCTATATTGTTATAAAATAGCGATGCACTCGAGTACCGTTGCGCAGACCTCCGGAGTGAATGCGTCGAGTTTCAGCTAGTTTCTTCGATTCGGGCGAAGGTAGGGAAATAAAATCGATTGCTATTTAAAGTTTAATGTTTCTAGAAGTAGCCTGTAAAATATCGGAGAGGTACTTTTTTGTTCTTTTTTTAAAACTCGAATCAAACTTGATTGAACATCTAGCATGAAAAATTCGGAGAAAATGTTAATATTTCCAAAAAGATTTTTGTGGGATTTAAAAGGCCTTATAATACTATACATAACTTGTAAAAATCAAATGAATCGAATAAAAATTCGGCAAATAAAAAGTGTCATAGAAAATGTATCGAATTTTATATTCGATTTTAAGCCTATAACATTAAATTTATGCATTGCGTAAAAACTGTGGATACTATTAGAAACTACGTTATATTAACCCTTAGCACTCGAATGGCGACTCTGAGGCGCCACTACAAATAGCTACACCATTATTCAGAATATTGTTTACATGATTAAATTTCTTTATATGTAATAAATTACTAAACATTTATATATTGTATAGGGTACTATATCAGTTTCTTACGCATGTAATGAAAATAAATTATGTACAATGGAAATATTCTAGGTTAGAAGAAATGTTTGGTTTTTTAGTTAAAATAGCTCCGAGTGCAAAGGGTTAACAACGTTTCTCGAAAACAACTTTTTAGATTTCATATCACCAAAATAGGATTTTTTATCATTACCTCGAACACTGAAACGCGTCGCTGTACAGATTTTTCGTGGGTCAAGATGTCTCAAGTTCGATTATCAACTTCTTGACGTGTCGGCTGCTCGTCTGGATGATCGATACCCTCATCGACGCGTGCCACACGGTCTTCAGAACCTCTCTTGCATGCCTCGAAACCGGAAGTCCCGCAAAAATCTGTAGAACACACAAAATCGACGCGAACGTGTCACGAAAACACGAGACGTTCAATCCTCAACACCTCGATCAAACATACGTATCTGTCAACGAAAAAATTCTCAAATACAACCCAATGTATGCCCTATCGATACTCCAGCGATATAATTTCTAAGAAGCTCGTGCAGTCACTCAGAAATAATTCTCAACGGATTCTTCAAGCGTCGCGATCTAATCACTAGCTGCAATCAATGCTGTTTCCAACAAGCTCCGTCGAAAGCGGGACGCTTAAAAAAATTTGCCTGCAATATCGAATCATGCCCGAGTAGATTGCAAAAAGTTTTTTAGCTCCAGGCCGTTTAGTACGCCCGTAATAAATTCCTAAAGACGGCTCATGTGCCGTGCGATTCGAAGGGCAGAAAAACGTGATTGTTTCGGTGGAAACGAGTACGATAACCCGGCGCGGCGTCGCGACGCCACGCCACTCGGATTCGCGAGACGCTAGGCACGAGACCGATATGACGGGGTGGTGATAATTTCAGCCACGTAGCCACCTCTTTTACTGGTCTATACGTGTCACGCCAGCGAAACGTCTACTCAACCGAACGAATAATTTATACTCCCCGCCGCGCGCATGTACGCGGGACAGCTGCTGCCGGTATAACTCCGTGCAACTTTCGACTCGTAGTTTACGATCGAAATTCACCCCCTTAAAAGCGAGCGTATAATGTCACACCTAGGTTTTCCACACCATAATTTGCGTCGGCTAGCGTTCGACGTCGCTGGGAGAGTGCTTTGTCAGGTCGAAATCGAATGGGAACTCGATTCTCGAAGCGCCACGTACTACGTACACCTTTCTACAACAACGGCCAACAAATTTTAACATCAAATTCTAGGTCAACGCTTAACAAGTTCGCTTAGAATCGCTCCGACAGGCGAGTCAACAAAATATTAACGTTGGACGAAGACGATTGCGAGTCAAATAAAACTATAAGTTCAAGAAGCCATAACTGAGGCAAAAATGATCGTATCAACGCCTTTTAGAAGTTAGCCCCCCACTGGTTGAAATAAATAATTTCAACAGTTGTGCTGAGTTGTGCTAAGTTTGTGCTACATTGTTCTCGAATATTATTGTTGGGTTTTGTTAAATGAAGTCTGAGTTGAACGTTAAACTGATCGTTTATTAAAGTAAAAAAAAAAGGTAAAACAAACATCATGGTTTTTGGCAAGAAATACAATACAGAAGAATATACGTTCGCATACTAGTAAAAGTAGAAGGGAGATTAACGCCATCTCTTAAAGAGAAAAGGAACAATTATGACGGATTATTCAAAAATATAAAATCGCGGTTGCTAGAGCAACGATTATAACAATAATATAAAAAGTAAGACTAAAAATGGAGAAAAACGATTTTTTTTAGTAGCCCCCCACTTTTCGTTTTTTTCAATTTTCTCAACTGTGCTAAGTTGTGCTAAGATTGTGCTCGAATGTTATAACAATAATATCAAAAATAAGACCAAAAATTGAGAAAAACGATTTTTTTTAGTAGCCCCCCACTTTTCGTTTTTTTCCAATTTTACGTCCAATGACGTAACTGGTTAACAAGGAAAGAACGGAAAAAAAGAAGTTTCCTCTTCCACACGTATATCTCACTTTTTCCGGACAGCTGACGTCGAGTAACCCGATAAAACTGAAAACAAAGCTAAATATCGATTCGTTTTTCTAGGACGATGTATTTAATTAGAAACAATTGCGCGTCGGGCGATCAAATCAAGTGGGATCACAGAGAGGAGGGAGGGAAAATTCATTTTCACGACTATGGATCACCGTGCGCGTCGCCTCGCGACAGCCCAGCATTGAATTTTCGCCGTTAACCGAGTTCTGCGCCAAGTATTCCTGTGCTCGGCCCCGGGAACGTTTGTAACTTTTCCCTCGGAGCAAGTTGCCCCGAACAACGTACGCTGCAGATCCACGGAACGTGTTAACTCGCTTCTCAGCCAAGTTTCAGCTATTCCTCAAATTTAACTTGCCCGCTGCAACGTCGTCGGCGTGTTCTTACGCGAGGCGACGCGTTCCTCCCACGTTGCTCTCTCTCTCTCTCTCTCTCTCTCTCTCTCTCTCTCTCTCTCTCGCTCTCTCTCTCTCTTGTTGTAATCTCTTGAACCGAGATATTCGCGAAGAGAACTCGTGATTCCCTTACCGTAACGCCCGTCTATCCGGGCGCGCGAACCGTGTCTCAGAAATTGGCGAACGAAAATCAGGCGAAACGTGTTTTCCTCGAGCAGGTCGACGCCGTTACTCCCCTAACTTGCAACTAAAAAGAAACGCGCGCTTCCCTGCAACTTTCCTAACGGATTTGTACGCGCGATGAACGCTGTCCCAAGCGAATAAACTAACGTCTTAAATGCCGTCGGTTAAGTCGTTCTGAAAGTTCCGTCGTCTTTATCGGTGAACTTTGAAGACACAAGAACAGCAAGTTAGCGATGTAACTACATTGAAACTTGGCAATGTAATCAACGTCATTGTCTATAATTTAAACACTTCTGGAATGGCCCAGCGGCACTAAAACCTCGTGACGAGTGCAGCTCGTTATTCGACATTAAATTAGAATGACGAGTTCGTCTCGTTGTTCTACGACATCGCGCTTAATATTATGCAATCAAGATGGTTCTAAGAACGCCTGGGACACGGCAGTATACATGTTTATAACATTATGGAGATTTAAACGTATTTAAATAATTTCTAAAGCGAGGCGAACGACATTGTATCGCCTATAGACGATTGTGTTTCAACTTTGCGAATTTTTTGTGTTTTCACCGTCGAAGACATGTAAGCGTTCCTCGCGTAGAACGATTCTAGACTCCTCCAAATACTACGATATTGTTTTTTATAATCTTGTGTTCATTTAAACATATTTCAATAATTTTTTAAACGAGGTGATCGCCATTAGCGCACTTATAGGCGATTCTGTCTTAACCTCCCGAATTTTGTGTGCTCTAACTCTAATAGGATGATTCTATAGACTCCCAAATGCGACATATATTTTTCGAATACCATCGTAGCCGTCTGAACGTGTTCGAACAGCGTTTATAACGAGCGCAGCGCCGCGCCGCTATCGATATATAGTATTTCATCGTTAATTGTCGTGAACTTCTGTACGATAATTGTCGCAAAACAATCCATCCTACGCAGGATATACCTCGTGAGGGCCCGTGAAGCTCGAGAGGCCTCGATTATCATATTTGGTATCATTTTCATTAGAAAAATGCCGCGAATATATTGGTGAAAGTTCCATAAAAAAATTATGAAAAATAAAGAAGTTTTGCTATTGGATTATCAGTGGTCTCACACCGATATACTCGACCTGTATTATGTTACATTTCTCGGCGACCGAGACCTCTCGAGCTTCGGTGTCCGTCCTTCCGTTCGCCAGAGGTCGAAAAATAGTATCTTCTACACGATAATTGACGCCGGCCGAACCCGTGGCGACGACAATTAACGATGAAATACTGTATTTGGACTCGATGCGTGGAAGCACGACAACAACGTGAAAAAGATACAGTCTTCTAAGAAACAGTATCTTGACGGAAAAATCGTGGGCATCGTTCGGCGATCGGCTTCGTCTCGTTCACCTTTTGACAAACCGCGCATAAGTAATCCTTCCGCCTCGTCACTTCGACGGCGCACGCCTTTCATAACCTTCGATAAATTTGCGCATGGTATTCGAGGGAGCACGCAGTCACTGGGACAAGGACGCCCCGTTTTTCGAGAAGCCTTTCGGAAGAGAGCCACTCTCCGCGTTCTCACGAACGTTTCCAGCCTTTTCTTTCGTTTTCCCCTATGGCGGCTGAAAGGTGTGTGAGAGTAGGAAAAAGGAGAAGGAAGCGTTTCGTCCTAGGCCCGCTAGAGGACTCGTCGGTAAGGCTATCTAGCGGACCCGTGCCTTAGACGCGGGATGTCGTAAGGACAGTTTAGGACGGTATACAAACAGAGGAAGATTCAGGTACTAGCGGGAAAGATGTTGTCGTAAGGTCCCTGTGTTGACGAGCATAGGAACTAGCCGCCACACGCGACTGACGACTCGCCGATCAGCAGGTGTTCGACAGACAGAACAAAGCGGGGGGAGGGGGGCGACGATGAGCTCTATTTTTCGCGAGTTATTATGGTGACACCGCCGCCTCTTTCCCCTTTCCGCTCTTGCTTGAGAGGTCCCGCTCGCGCGATCCTAAATAACTGCCATGGGGGTCACCGGTGACCGGCACTCGACTTGGCTACAGCGCCGTGGAGGCCACCGGTGACCGGCGACGCAGCAAATAATAAAAGTACATAATTAGAGTAAATATGGATACTGATAAATTTTTCAATAATACCATTGTTACTATGATGGTTTGAAGAAATTAATGCACGAAAAATGCTTCAAGCATGATTTTATAACTCACTTTATTTGCTGCAAATAATATTTCAACATAATATGCATCGCGTAATGATAGGGGGTTCCATTTAAAATTACAAAGGTACCTCCCCTCCCCCGTTAAAGGGGAAGGGAGGCCACTTCACGTTTATGTAGTCAGAAAGGCCCTTAAGTTCCATGCAATTTAAGACGAAGAACTTTGAAATTGATGGCATAGTTTTCGAGATATTGAGCTGTTCAGAGTTATGTGGGCCACCCTGTATATACAAACAGAGGAAGATTCAGGTAGTAGCGGGAAAGGTGTTGTCGTAATGTCCCTCTGTTGACGAGCATAGGAAGTAGCCGCCACACCCCTCTATATATTCCCCTCCATTTTCCCCGATCGACGAATCGCGGCCAGCGTCGAGGGCGCACTCGATAGACCGAATGTCCAGAGAGAGAGAGAGAGAGAGAGAGAGAGAGAGAGTGAGAGAGAGAGAGAGAGATATTATCCTTCTAACACGTGTGCCCCATTCGCCTGAGACTCGTGTAATCCAATCGCTTTTGTTCACGATTATTGCTCCGCGATGTTAATGTCGGCTCGCCCCGTAAATTCGCGATCTAATTCACGAGCGAACCAAGAACTATTCACCTAGTTGTTTCCGACGTTAATATTATCTATTCAATACCTTCCATTTTATATTTTAAATAAACAAACATTATACCGCACTATCATTAATGACAGTGCACATTGTGCCAGCAAAACTCACAAACTTTAGACTGCATCATACGATGAAGAACCATCCCTAATTGACAGGCGTATTAGAATTATAGTTATTTACAAAAAGATCTACGTATCATCTTTATAGACTGCGAAATTCTTTTTCTCATTCCTAGTCTCCTAGAACAAAAACTACCATTAATGACAGTGCACATTGTGCCAGCAAAACTCACAAACTCTAGACTGCATCAAACGATGAAGAACCATTCCTAATTAACCAGAAGCTGTATAGGAACTAATATAGCAACTTACCAGATAATGACGTTACTTAGAAACTTATTACCTCGCCTAATCTTCTCAATTTCCTTCCCAATCTCCCTCCGCAAGGTTTCTCCCCATCTTCCATCGAGATCCAGCTAACCGCCGAAAACGAAGGACGCTCGAGTTGGTATTCGGTTTCGTCCTCGCGGTTTCCTTTCGCAGAATGCAGCTACTCGGTTCCAGAGGCGACAATGCACCGAGCACGTCTGGAACATAACGACGATCCGGTACCCACAATTTGCTGGTAACGACTCTCGCGTGAATACTTCGCCGCGAACAAAAGCATTCGGAAGGCTACTGGTCTACGGTTGGATTTCCATGAAATTTGCGATCCCGTCTGATGCAAACGTCGTCCCGTTGCAGCGTTTCGCCTTGAACCGCGACGGATGCATATACAGTTCAGAGAAAGGATCACGCGGCAAACGTAATCGCTCTTTCCCAGCCGAACATCGATTTACCTCGTTGCGCCGATCGTGGCGAATCAATCACTGTTTGACGCTGATGACACAAATTTTTGTAAATGTGAAAAATGGTGCCGTGTAACCCGAGTATAATTGAGGGGAGTTTGTCATCTCTTTTACGCTTTTCATTTTGTTTATGATATACGAGGTTTCGGATGTTTCCGAAATTTTTACGAATTATTCACTTTTTGACGTTGGCACAAATCTCGACTGTTCTTTCTTTTGGAGGACCAGATGTTTTTAACTTTCTTGAACACTTTTTTAACTTTTTTTTATGTAATCCTGTAAATGTCGATGAGAACATTACGAAAATGTAAATGTTATTGTTAGGAATTAACATTTACACACGTGTAAACATGAGCAATTTTAAGCGTATTTGACAAGTAGGACTGTTCAACGCATGCGCTGGATAGATGGTTATACGTGTGTAAACAAGCGTTTTCAAGTGTTTTTCACAAATTAAAGTGTCGTCACATTAGTATATTTGCTGGGTGGTAGACGTAAGAGTGTTGAGCGAATGCGCTAGATAATATGGTTTATTCACCGATCGGCTAAGTAGTACTGAGCGCATGCGCTAAATGGCGCGGTATTTTTACTAGATAGGAGCACGTGGATAAATGAAGCTGATTTTAATACTTTTCTGCACTTTGTTGTACATTTTATCGTTCATTTTCATTTTAACTTGTGGATTATTGCGGAAATTTAAGTAATGTAGTGTTCATCGATGCGATATGAAAATATACAGGATCTCAAAAAGAAGGTATAGTCCAAGTTGGTTTGGAGTTATGTCGTCGCGTTGATTTCGTACATGTGTTATTATTACCTACGTGCTTGTGCTGTGATCTAACGGATCTGCCCTGTACTACTTAGCCGTCTTTCGGCGCTTTAACCTGCCAAAAAGGCTCAAAGTGCTGAACTTTACACGAGTATAACTTCTGAACCAGTGAACTCCTGGCAATAATACTTCCATTTTCGGTGTTTTCTCGTCGAAATCGTTAGGACTGCATAAAAAAAAGTTTAAAAAAATTGGTTCTCCAAAAAAAGGTTTAACCCAAATTTTGGTCGAAATGAAATATGGCACAGTCTAACGCGAATATCATTAGAGGGAGTTTAAGCCATCCCTTTTTTTGCTTTTCATTTTGTTTATGAAATACAGACTGTTTGTATCTTTGTTAACTTTTTCGCGAGATTGGTTTAAGAGGATTCTGCTCGTAAATTATTATCAAAGGAACCAATTTTCCTGGAGAATCTGTGGGTCTCTATAATCCGAACTAAACTAGATTCCACCGTACTTGTTGCACGTAAAGTTCCAGTGGCTCGAATCAATCAGAATTCCTTTTATTCCGATCTAGGAGCTTTGATCTACAATCTAACGTGTACGAATTTTTCTTTTGTCGAAAAATTCAATTTGTTAGAATCCTTCCGGTGGACTCCGCTTCGAGGAAACCTCCTAGAAAAATGAAAACGATCGTATTTTCTAATAACGAACACGACTCGCACCACTGCCGACTTCGAGAGCCGCGTCGGTAATAGTCATAATTTAGTCGAAGGTACGGGAACTTTCCTTCGAAACTTCCTGGGGCCGGAGAAAGAAGCGGAGGGAACTAAATTTATCGGAACGCGGGGGAGAATGTGGGGGAGGAACTCGCCGGTCAAAAAGTTTTTTCCGGATGGCAGCATTGTTCGAGAAAAACGAGGCGAAGAAAAGTTTCGATCGATGCGATTCTCGTTCCCTGTGACGAATGAAATCGCGTCCGAATAACAGCGGATGCAATTTCGAAGCTGCCCGTCGAGAACTGCCCCCCTCTCCGGCTCGAGGGGCCAAAGTTGGTTCCCGCCCCCCCGTTATTATAATAGTTTCCCCGGAAAAGACTGGATAATCCATCAGACGCTGATATCAAAACTTATCGTCGAAATAACGCTGGACAACGCTGAAACAATTTCGATATTGCCGCGTGGTGGCTGAGCGTTTGAATTCCCGTTGAGATTAAAGGAACTTGGCAGAGCTCGATAACCTCGATAGCCACCATTAATCTTGCGATCGTCGATCAGTTCGAACCGGCCAAAATCTCGACCCATAAAGCTGCCGAGTCGCTGATAAAAATGTTGCAAGTTTCAAGAATCGATAGAGTCCGACGCGATTTTCCCCGTTTCTTTATCGTTGTTCGCACGGCGTCGCTCTACCGGTGGCCTGCACAATGTCCCATGGCAATATTTTTCTGGGCCAACGGGATCGATTTTTACAGCGTCGTCGTTAAAGAGGCACGCCGTCTTTTGCGAGGATAAAGGCACTCGCGAAACGATGCTCGTGTCTAGAATTTTGACGGTGTACTTGTCGCTCGATCTTCTCGTTAGGGAGCCTGACATTTTCGGAAAAAGTTCTTTCTCCGGAACTCTCTTATTTTTCTGTAATTATTTTTCACCCGGTGGACAAAGGTTTTTCGAGGCAACGTCGCACAGTGGTCCCGATCGAGAAATACGGGGACATTTTGGTATAACTTTTAAACTATTAAAGATATCGAAGTGACATTTGGAGTGAAGAATATTAACAAGAATTGATTTTTAATAGTGTAAAATGTAATATACTTTATGTTAATTTAATAGGCTTTCTTGCAGTTTTTAAATATGTGTACAAGTATAACAAATTTTAGCACTTGTTTTTTTTAAATAAACAGGTCCAAATTAATTAATTAATTAATAATACTCTTCTCCTTGTTTAATGAATCGCTAGTTGAGTAAACTTGTTTCTGTATTTTCCAGAATCTCCAGGTAAGATTTAAAAATTCACAAAGTCTATGGTACCTGTATAAACCACAAATTAAAATATAAGCAATAATAAATACAATAAGTTTAATTCGTGATCAGTTGAGAATTATGTGACACAGAATTAAATGAATTATTCTTACCTTCTCTGTTAAAAGTTTTTATTTAATTATTAGTTCCTCAGCCTCCGAGTCCAGCGTTTTAGGTTTTTTATTGTTGGACTTTATACGCAAGGAAGATATATGTGGATCAGAAGTTAGTAATAATCTATGAAATATATCTTCATTTGTAGCAGTGCTTGAAAATTTTCGGCTTTTATTACTTCTATAATTTTGAAAATCTTTATGTCTCCTCTCTAAGGCCTCTTCAGACAATTGACCAATTGGCACTAGTGCATGTTTTATTATCTCTTTCCCGTGAATTAGTATTTTATGTACTGAGGCCGGCATGTGATACCAGCCATGAAGACTTACACAATACTTTGCTGTATTGCAGGCATAGTTTTGAAATTTATCTACGTCTATTTCGTACGAAGATGAAATGACTTGTAATATTACGTGAAATTTTTTAACGAGTAGTGCATCTATCCCTGTTATGCTGGCCGTAAGTTCTGGATTTGAAAAAAATCTTCTTGCAGTATTTCCATCATTCGTTGAACCCCATCCTTGCTTTACTATGTCAACTAGTAATCCCATTTTTTTCATAAATTCCTCTTGAATCTGTTTTTTTCTCTCATTTCGAATTGTTTTCAAAGCAAGTGTACTTGCACTCCATTTTTTGAAGGGAATATTATAAGAAATATGTAACAAAAATTCGAAACATCGGATCCACGCATGAAGAGTGGATAATCCAAACGAATAATTGTTATCGTTGCAAATTTTTGAATTTATGTTATCTAAATCATTCATTTCAGTAGGAGTAGCATCACAAATATAACACCGCATTAAGGATTTTGTATTTGTAAGAGCATTACAAATCTTGTTATCTACCATTGTAAGAAGCATTAAGTATTCAATTTGTACATTATTTATTTTAACTTGTTTCAAATTTACTATTTCGTTTTTAATGCTCGTGATTTCTTCACCTATAATTTTGTTGCGTTTCTTTAGTGAATGTAAATTTAATCGGGCGACAATACCATAGAGATATATGCACAGCGAAGCGCGCCGCTTTAAACAATGATAATTTGTAAAAATGGACGAAGGTGATTCCGATTCTTGCAGGATTATATAAAAGAAAATATGCTGAGAATAGTCCACTTTGTAAAATTCTGGGAATATTCGAGAGTCAAAAGATATTCCTTGTGAATCACTAAGAATTTTTAGGATTTTCCCCAATGGAGTCAGCATTAAATTTCTTTTAAATAACAAACAGTAATGTTTAATTGTCAGTGATAATTTGCAATTTAAAGATATACTTTTCATTTAAAAAAAAAAGTGGTGGAAAAATATTGAAAAGAGTCGTCAGGACATGTTAAAGAAAGGAACCAATTTCTTCCATGAAAAATGCTATCTTCAAAACATCCAACTTTAACTGTCGATAACAGTAACAATTTTTATTGCAGTTTATTACTTTTTTCATTTTCGAGATTGCTGGAAATTGAGAAAGCAAAACATATTCAACAGACATCTATGCGAGATAGTTGATTTTTTGGCAAAATGTCCCCGTATTTCTGGATCGGAACCACTGTGCGTCGTCGAGAGAGCCTACAGTCAAGTTTTATAGGAACGACCGCAGCGATAACGCGTCCCTCGACGTAGTCGTCGCGCTCGTTTACGGGGGTTAAATTTTGTCCAGAGAGAAATGACGCGTCCAGTAGTTTTCGATCACGAGTACCTGCTCCCCCCCCTTTAGCTTATGGTACGTCACCGTGGGGTTTTAGTGGGTATACCCTTGGGCTGAATAAGCCCAGATGGAACAGGGTATGCGTAATGCATTTCCCCACGTAAAAAAAAAAAAATAAAAAAAAAAGGGAGAAATGACGCGACGGCGTCCAGCGTTTCAAACGAGCTGTAAACAGCTGCTGGCTCGTAACGCATCGCATCGCCTCTGTCTCTGGCGTCTCGTAGCAAAGCTGGATTGCAGGAGGCATTGTTCCGCGTAATAAGAAGCTCCCGGGTATCGCAGTTGACTCGCAAACGTCCACGGGGCACGCGTTCCACAAAACGAGAACACTGTCTCGCATTTTTCGCTACAAAGAACGATTACCGAGACACTGTGCGCCGGCAATCTGCCTCGTTTCTTTGGCTCAAACTAGGCTCCGCAACGTTTCTTTTTATTCGAGAATAAAACACGAATTTTAATCCTGTATCTAATTTTGTAGACTCTAACATCAATTTCGAGTTTAACCATTCTGCTGTTTTTGCCGTGTATACTCGTCATGGAATAAAATTAATTGCTTGCTATTAATGTTACAATTTGTAGTGAAAATTAAAACGGATTATTAATTTGTCGACATTTTAGAATTTTCCGAGCCAAAGACGAAGTAAAGAAACGAAACAAAGAAATTGACGAGAGTTTTAAAAAATTATACAGTTTTAAATAAAGTTTTAAAAAATTTTTAGTAGCCACTTACAAAGTCGAGCTACACAGTTAACTGATTAAGAATAATCGACGCAATCTGACTCCCGTATAATGTGGTTAAAAAATTGTTTTAAAAGTGTATTGTATGTAGACTGCGAATTTTTCATACAAAATAGAAATTAAATTAAATGTGTTTATCGATCGAAAATTTTTAATTACTTGTGTTTTGGATTTCGGGCGCACAGGTTCGATCATTAATATTAATTTGAATTAATCCAAAACACAAGTAATCAAAAATAGAAATTGTTTGTACCCATTGCACAAATCAGGAGCCAAATGGACTGAATAGATACATGAATATCTTTCAATTCCTTCGCTCGGAATATAGTTTTAAACTATATGTGACGACAAATATACAAAAAAATTGTTTAAGAAAGCTGCACACTAACTGTCGCAGTAGATACATGTATAGAGTGTTTTTAAACAATGTTTTGGTCTCGTTACACGATGGTCTACTGCAGGGATGGGCAATTTTGCCTTAATTGAGGCAAAACCGTCCACACCGTAGCGCCCTCTGTCCCCTTCCAGCAAGCGCGGTACAACGGGGCAACGAAGACGCGAGACATCACCGTGCGCAACGAACGTGCGCGCTGCATGAAGGAGAGGTTGGTGGGAGAAGCAGGCGTTTGAGGGGCTCCACCCGTGTCCACCACTGGTCTACTGTAATGAGACAATTTTGTCAGAAGACTGTCAAACATTATGCAAAATCAAAATGGCAGGTCACTATTAATTTAATAATTTTCTGTTTTAAATTGCAGCAACTCATTTTTGCTTTAGATGCATAAAATCCGCAGTCGATTGACTAGAAAGAAATCCAATAAAAGAAAGACAAATATCAATTGCGCGAGATATGACTAGAAAAAAATCCAATAAAAGAAAGACAAATATCAATTGCGCGAGGTATGATCTGTTTTAGTCTGCAACGATCACGATGCCAGGCAGAAGGAAATTATTTGTTTCGAAGCGAGTAGAAGTTGCTCGAGCAACGAAAGTTAGGGGGTTGGTAATTCTTCGCGTAAATATTTTCTGTTTGATTACACGTGCAAACGTTGTTCCGTGACGCCATGGTTTCCTTGCCGCGAAAAGGCGAACAAATAACACCGCGCCGCCCTGCCCTGTGTTTCACACCCGTGCGTCGGTCGTTCAGACTCGGAAAAATGTGCTTGTCGCGCGTTTCTCCGAGGGAATTTCTCCCCTGCCGAAGAGAAAATCGGTTCTCCACAGCCCTCGGTGTTATTACACAGGATATTCGAATCGCCGGCACGGAAAACTTTCCTGTTCAAATTTATATTTACCGCCGGCGGATACGATGTATCTTAACAACTCGGTTCGGCCGAGTTTTTGTTTACGTATTTTCCGGCGTGATGCTTTCGCGCAATTTCGTAATTTCGCCCGCGAGTTTATATTACGGCGAACGCGCCAAGCAGTTTTATGGGCTGGATTCGAGTCACGAGAGCCGAGGCAGCTTTCCATGGAAATGTCGTTAAAAGAACTTACCTCGACGAGCAGATTTTCCGTTGCCTTGTTTCGGTTCGAGCGAGTGGCACGAGTGGTACGAGTCAAGCATTTTCGCCATCGGACGCCGCTGTTTATCCTCCTGCGTCCTACGGCAATCGGCGAATGCAGAATCCATCTGGACACAAAATGTTCATCGATTTAGAGTCGCACGCAATTATGTTCGGACACATTTAACACGTTCAGCGCCCACTCCACAATCATAAAAATTACACAAAATCAAAGCAATATATTTAATAAAACAAAAACTAAGAAGCTTTGTGATGTTAATTACTGTTTCAAACCCTATTCCTCAGATCGTAAGGAAATTTTGTACACTCAATCTACCAATGTAAAAATTAATTTTCAATTCTGTATAAAGTAATTCCGTCACCCAGATATGGGTGACATGGCGCTGAACGTGTTAAAGAAACGGTAACATTTTTAACCCCTTGTCCTACCCGCTAACTCCCGATTGCTCGGGCCATAATAAACAAGATGGTCGGTCACGCGTCGAGCCATTTAGCTGTTTAGCCGTGTGCACGAACTTGCGCAAAATGTATGCGTCTTACGACATGTATGTATACAAACAGAGGAAGATTCAGGTAGTAGCGGGAAAGGTGTTGTCGTAATGTCCCTCTGTTGACGAGCATAGGATGTAGCCGCCACAATGGCATAAAATGTAAATAAATTCAATCGTGCCATTTTTATAAGTGACCACGTACTTGTCACATTTAACGGTCGGTAGGTTTAGTGTTAAAAGTGATGAGACTAACTGTACATCGTTCAGCAAAAATTTATACCAAGAATTGCCTGTCAGGATCGTGGTGAGCAAGCTCGAGACGACTTTCGGACTCGCGGGACAAATTTTCGTCGAATAGCCGAACATTTTCGACGTTTCGAAGAGGCCATCGATATCGGCGCGATATTCCCCGCACGCGAAGTATCGAAGCTTCAAGTTCGAGCGAAAGGATCCGCGGATAGCTTTATTTCTAGCCGTTCGCGCGTTATTTCCAGGGTCGTGTTCGCGGAGCGTCGTCATTGTTTGCGCGGCGATAGAACACGTTCGCTCGCGGTCGTTGCGTCGGAATAGACGGCCTACTTTTTTCAGGAATTCGGGCGTAGCTATCGCGAGAAGTTCGTTTTGCCTTTGCGAGCTGGTCCGCGGGACTCTCGTCCGAATATTATCCTAAAACGCGAACCCGCTTTTATCGCACGTGACTCCATGAAAATGATGTCGGGATTTACGAGTAGCCAGGGACATCCAGCTGCGACCAAAGATACTGGGATAACGACTCGCCAAAAACGCGAACGTGAACCTCGTCGCGACCAAACGGCACATGTACGAATGGCATATTACATTTTTTTTTTACTCTCATCCTCGACAGATAGTAAACGATCCCGTTGTTGAACGTTTGTTAGCGTCAACGCGTTTTAACACGTTGTCTGCTGTAGAAGAATAGATGGAGAGAGGAAGTACGATTAATAACGGAGCGTCCAAGGATTAGGAACAAAGTCACTCTTGCACTTTATTTTGTCAGCGTCAATATTTCAGTTAAAAACTAACTTAAACACTACCCGAAACCACTAACATTAGAATAGACAAAGGCAACTAAGCAGGAAGCCCGCAGTTTACACGGTAACTATCTGTTTAAAAAAAGCAATAGTTATGTTTTAAGCACGTGTCGTTAGCTGAAGCAAGCATGGGCTAAACGCGTATGACGGCTGAAAAGTGTGTGAGAGGAGGAAAAAGGAGAAGGAAGCGTTTCGCCCTAGGCCCGCTAGAGGACTCATTAGTAAGGCTATCTAGCGGACCCGTGCCTTAGACACGGGATGTCGTAAGGACAGTTTAGGATGGTATATACAGGGTGGCCCACATAACTCTGAACAGCTCAATATCTCGAAAACTATGCCATCGATTTTAAAGTTCTTACTCTTAAATTGCATGGGAAATTTAATTTTATTTGAAGCTGTATAAATTTCGAAACCCTTTTCATTTGAAACATTAATTGTACGCGTGTACATTCAAGTACATATAGCTAAGGTAGATAGAGTTGTGTGAGTCACGGGAGTATCTATGTATAAGTAAGTAGCGTTTATATCTATATATACTGTCATTAGTTCCGGCCCGAGACACAGAGAGCGGTGCAATACTGTACAAATTTTTAACACGCCAGCTTACACTCCCTGGTATATATGCAGAGGAAGATTCAGGTAGTAGCGGGAAAGGTGTTGTCGCAATGTCCCTTTGTTGAAGAGCATAGGAAGTAGCCGCCACAAGTTCCATATTCGAGATTCCATTTTACAAAATTTATAACACGTTTGTTGCTCGCGTGGGTAGCAGCTCCGTCCCGATACGTTTCGTTCTTCGAGCACACAAAGCGGCGACGTTCGATCGGTTTAACTTCGTGGAAGCGATGCTCGAGCTCAACTCTCGACAGCAAGTCGGACAGAAAATTCCATTGGCAATCCAGAACCGGCAGGAATTTACTATGCCGGGAGTATTCGCGGTATCGCTTGCCGTCTGATTTCTCTCCTGACTGCGTTCGGCGAACTTGCTCGATCATTGTTCAAAGTGGAAAACCTTCGGCTAAGAAATCCTTTGTCCGCGATTATCCTTCGTATCCTTCACCGAATATGAAATTATTAGAATGCAGGTTTTATGCATTTATGTCACTGAAATGTCGAAATTGTTATGAATTATAGTACAGTAATTTTTAGTGGCGCCTCGGAGGAGACAGTCCAGTGAAAACAGTTAAAATTGCTGACATCTAATTCAACCTATCATCGTTATTTGCAGTCGGAGGCATTTTAATTAGAAAACCAAACATTTTTTCGACCAAGAATATTTCGATTCCATATGATTCTTTTTTATTTTATAGATATGAAACTGATATAATACCTCGTACAGTATTTAAATATTTAGTAGCTAATTTATTTAATACAAATTTAGTAATGTAAACAATACTTTGAATAGTGGTATAACAATTTTGAATGGTGCCTCAGAGTCACCACTCGAGTGCTAAGGGTTAAGTAGTGGAGTAAACTGTTAAATCTGTTTGTTGCTACTGAGATAAATATTCACATAAATATTCGCAGTCTAGAAATTATATTCTAGTATTTTCAACTGTAAAAAGTGATTAAGAAAATAAATATACACGTGTATGTACAGGGTGTATAAACATTATATGTCACAACTACCATAGCAGGGTTCTATACCTCTGGATCGGTGGAGATCTTTTAAAAAATTGGTGCGCAAATTTGTCCTTGACCATTTTTACAAGGTCAACATTTTTTTTGTATTGCATCGTATAGTACTCGTGGCATAGAACAAAAGTCTTAAAGACACCATGGGTCTCAAGCCAACCATTCTCTTGAAAAACGACTTTAAAGTTTCATAAACTATTTTATTCCGCATGTCTACAGGGTGTCCCAAGATGTTATAAATGTGGAGAGGATAATTCTACATGAGAAAATAAGTTTAAAGTATAAAATCATTTTTTTCGTTTAACGCCTCGTTTTCGAAAAAATTACAGTTTGGAAATTCAGCGAACGCGCTTGATATTGAATGTGAAATGTTTGACGCGACTGTTCATTATTTACCTGATCTACTACTTACAAACGCTAGGGACGCGAACTTGACGGATTTTCAAACTCTAATTTCTCGAAAACGAGGAGTCAAATGAAAAAAATATTATTCTATACATTAGACTCATTTTCTCATGTAGAATCACCCCCTCCGCATTAATATCTTCTTGAGAGATCCTGTAGAAATGTGGAATAAAACAATTTACAAAACTTTAAAGTGGTTTTTTAAGAGAATGGTTGACCTGAGACCCATGGTGTCTTTGAGACTTTTGTTTCATGCGACGAGTACTATACGATGCGATAAAAAAATATGTTGACCTTGAGAAAAGGCTGAAGGACAAATTTGCAGACAATTTTTCTAACAGATCTCCACCGATCCAGAATTATAGAACCCTGCTATGGTAGTTGTGACATATAATTTTGATACACCCTGTATGTAGCTTCTGTATCTCGACATCGATACAAATTATTTTGCTTTTTGCGTGAAGATCCGCGGGCTAAAAAATAGTAGAGATGATACAGCGGTGGTGTCCGGGGTTTCGAAGTCGTTTATTTCCTTTTCCTTGGCATGGCAATCGTGTTACGGGGTGGACGACATCCTGGATATCCCGGACGCTATATCTGCGACCTATGGAGAAACCGGATGCGGTGGGCACGCGACACATAGCGTCCAGATCACTAGTCCCCTCCTTCTATGGTCGACCAGGGGAAATTTACGAAGATGCAGACAACACAAAGAGAGAGAGATAGTGAGTGGTGGAATTATGCCAGTCGCGTTCGCCGCGAACAGTAAATCGCTTTTACGCCGCCACCGAGCTCTCGGTTATGCAAATTACCAACGGAAATTGAAAAGCTATGCGACGCAAGCTATGAGACGAGCAAAGACGAGAGTAGAGGAGCGAAGAATTCGCTGGCCTGGGGACGAGAGCTATAATTCTTTCGGGAATTCTGCTAGACACGGTCGAGTAAACCAGATTTTCCTTCTGAAAGCTTTTCCATGGCCGATATTTCAGCGTCGTCTCCGTTTCCGGATTTTCGAGAGGAAATTAAAGCGAGAGACGGCAGTCGCGCTCCGTCGAATCGAAAGATCGTTATCGCGTCGTTGGAGTTCGATAGGGCCCGTGCTCTCTCGTCGAGAACGCCGAAAGCCCGATTACCAGAGTCAATTAAAGACCATTAACCGAATCGGGGGGGGGGGTCGATAAATCGTTTCGGTCGCTGTCGAACGTGCCTCATCCATATTTCGCTTTCTCGTCCGACCCCTCATCGTTCTACAGCGTCGTACTACAGCTACGGATTCGTACACGTACACACAGACACCTGGATGGTTCTCGTTAAGTCGTGCTCCACGTAATACCGTAGATATTTGATTTTCTCCGAGGCAATTTCCACCTTATTCCGTGTCAATGTACAGTGTACGTGCATCGAACGGCGGAATCTCTGAGCGAATTTCCGGGTTATCGCGCAAACTTACCCTCCCCACCCCAACCCTTATATTCACCGATTCCCAGATCCAAACGCGGCACTCGAAAATTAACACGACAGAATCGGTCGAGACCGAAAATCGTCTCGAAATCTGCCGTAACGAAAGTGTTGAAGTATGCATTTGGAATTTAAGTAAGTACGAAAGAAAAGTCTCCTCTACCGTTGTCCCTTATACCTGGCTACTCCCGCGTGTTTATGATCATCGGCAAAGAGAGTCTTTATCTTTTTCCGAGGACAGACTTCGAACACAATTAGTTGAACTGAAGCGATTGAGCGAGAAGCTCCTCTTGTATTCACACCTGAATAAACTCAATATTCGGTTTCTTTTTGCAAGCGTAATGGTCGGGTTATACACATCCGTCCGATATCGGACGCGTTTTTAGGGTGTTTATACATTTCCGTCCGAACTTTGAGGTAACTTGTGATGAGTTCGAGATGTTGTAAAGGAGAGCTACCGATAGTTTACCTAAAGGAGCCGTAACCCGCAGGAGATAATATGGCCTCCCAGATTCGAAGAAAAAGAATCGTTGAGAAGTCGGCCGCCGATTTCCGATTGCGAACACTCTCATTTAACCCTTTGCACTCGGAGCTATTTCAACTAAAAAACCAAACATTTCTTCTAACCTAAAATATTTCCATCGTGAATACGTTTTTTTCATTATATGCGTACAAACTGATATAGTACCTCATACAATATTTAAATGTTTAATAATTTATTACATATGAAAAAATTTAATCATGTAAACAATATTCTGCATAATGGTGTAGCAATTTGAGTGCTAAGGGTTAAACCTGGGTAACAATATTCGGTCTGATCCGAACTTCGGACATGTATAATCCGACCTTTAGCCGGTTTGGGTGATGCTGCGGGCCATATTGTATGCTTATATAAGAAGGCGCCGCGAAAACGCCGCGCCGTTGAGAAGGGCTTTGAAGGAGAGTCAGTCCCGTCGAAGCCACAGAAGAGTAAAGATCATATTTTTAAATCTATATGGCAGGGATGGACAATTTTGCCTCAATCGAGGCAAAACCGTCCACACCGTAGCGCCCTCTGTCTCCTTCCAGCAAGCGCGGTACAATGGGGCAATAAAGACACGAGACATTAGCGTAAGCCAAGCATGTCCAGAAGTAGCTCACTTGGAGGCAAATTCGAGGGAAACGCCTACTTCTCCCGCCCGCGCGTCTCGCTCCCCGTGGCGGCCGTAGTCCTCCGAGCTCCTCAGACCCGTGCCTACCGCTTGCGGCATGTACTGCGTGTGGCGCGTCGCGGCGACTCCCTGACCCACAGTCAGTGATGGGAATGTTGGCGTTTTTCACGAGCATGCGCGGCGATTTTAGCCTCAGACGTGAAAAGCGCCAACATTCCCCCATCACTGCGCACGGTAGGCACGGGTTTGAGAAGCTCGGAGGACTACGGCCGCCACGGGGAGCGAGACATTATGCTGCGGGGATGAGGCGAAAGACGGACGGGGTATCAACTTGTCAGCCATCTTGGATGGCAAACATTGTGGTGCGTTCTATAGGCAATGTTGGGATATGATGCAAGATTTTACGCGCATGCGCGGCGATTTCAGCCTCAGTAAAGTAAGATTCTCGATAAAATGGGGTACCTTGAGCACCCAGCAGAATTTTAAAAAATTGGTATGATTTGATTCTGAAAAATGAGTGTATAACATGTGTATTTGTGTATATTTTGTAACTCGTAGGACACGTCCTGAAGTCTTTTTGTCCGGAATAGATTGTTTTGAGACATTCCCGCTAATATAACTGTCTCAGGGCTCCACTACCTCTGTCATCTTGATATAGATACATTACTGTTTTGGCCGCGCATGCGCGTGAAATCTTGCTCTATATCCCAACGCTATCTATAGGCAACTTTAAATACTAGTTGCGCGAATTTACAATGCAATCATGCGGGAAATAGATACACAGAATTTATTTATAAATTCATATTGGAGCCGAATGTGCAATATTTTATATATATATATATATATATATATATATATATATATATATACAGATATATATACAAATGCACTTGTTATGCATTCATTTTTCAGAATCAAATCATATCAATGTTCCCGCAACGTTATATAGATGGCAACACTAGTTTTGCCATCCAACATGGCCGCAGTCTACCATCCCTCCCCGCTCGCGGCACGACCCCTCTCTCCCATAAACCCACTTTATGCTCAGTCCTTTAAGTCCGTGAGCGAGATGCGCGGGCGGGAGAAGTAGGCGTCTCCCTCGAATTTGCCTCCAAGTGAGCTACTTCTGGACATGCCTGGCATAAGCAACGAATGTGCGCGCTGCATGAAGAGGTTGTTGGGAGAAGCAAGCGTTTGAGGAGCCCCAACCGTGCCCACCACTGCTATACGGCCTACAATTATTTTGAAATCGTGACATATTACATTTTATTTCGCGTACTACGGACTTTTGGCATTAGCTTATTTCATAACCTACCTGATTTCAACAGAAAGGGTTAAGCTCTAGCTGCGTCTCAAAAATAGACACGTTGGGGAAAGAATAAGAGACAAGAGGGTAATTGCGGGCGCCGCTGTCGGAAGCCGTCGACGTCGATCGGTTGATCAGCTTCGAAACTATACTAGATTAGCGAGGACAAGGCGATAATCGGTGTGCAACAACCTATTTGGAGCGTGACGCGTGTCGCCGAGCCGCCGCGCCAGGCCGCCGAGATATCCCAGAGCTATCGTAAATTCTGGCTGGCTTCCCTCCTGGAATCGGTCCCTCGCGCTCTCCCACGAATCTCGAATCGGTTCGGCAGAGCCGTTAAACGTCCGTCTCGTATCCCAGGGAATCGTTTCGCCGGGTACTCAAACTCTCGGGACTCTGGGAGTGATCTCGTTTCGTAGCGAGGGTTGCGGTTTTGCGCCCTGAAAATATTTCCGCTCTATTTTACAGGGCGAACCGGCTCTCGAGAAACTTCCAATTGCGATGGATTATTCTTTCCATAGGCGTCGGCACAGTTCGCTTCGCTGTACTGCGGTGAATCTGTTCACCCATTTGCGTCACTAGCTATACATTTTAACCATAACCTTACCGAACGCTAAAAGTAACTGGTGAACGTTGCCCTTTAAAAATCATAATCAGTTTGTTTTCTAAAAATTGAATTGACACTAAACCTACCACGGTCAAATGACCGGTTTTATATTTTTCAATTATTTTAATTATAAAAATTCGTTTATGAAAAATAATGGAATAAACTTCCTTGTCCAAGCACATACAGGGTGAGTCACCTAACGTTTGCAATATCTGAAATATCTCAAATATCTTTGTTGTTTCTAAAGATACGTAAAATATGGCAGGAACAAAGTTGAATGGTACAATGGCGTTTACACGATGCCAAAAAAAAAATTTTGTTTTTATAACATTTTCTTAGAGATATCAAGGTCACCTTGACTTTTTTTTTAATGGAACCACCCTTTTTTAAACACCTACACTGATAGTATCTTTCATTACGAATTCAGTGACTATAATTACTCAAGGTCATTCAAGGTCGCGGACAGAGAACGGACAGAAGGAATGTTGAACTCTGTCCATGACAATTGCGGTCCCAATTAAGCGAAGAAGACTAGGGCTCTTCGATTAGGTTCTGTTCTTAGGAATTCAGTGACTATAATTACTCAAGGTCATTCAAGGTCGCGGACAGAAGACGGACAGAAGGAATGTTGAACTCTGTCCATGACAATTGCGGTCCGAATTAGGCGAAGAGGACTAGGGCTCTTCGATTAAGTTCTGTTCTTAGTGCTCGGTCACAAATGAACGTCTGCCCCGATTAAACAACGGCTCAAATCAGCGAAATCCACTAAATATCTGCTAAGAAACTCTCGTACATGTCAATGAGCACCGTTTCATGTTTTATACATTTTGTTGCTCAGCGTCATAGTATAGAGCATAATATTCCGTGAAATTAAGACTTTCCTCCGCTAAGTTAATTCAGTATTTCCATGAAGGAGGTACGTTGCTTTTAATAAAACATTTCAACGAGGAAAGAAGCAGCGTAACTAGACAGCGAATTGCTATGCATACTAAAAATTTTCTACCCGAATTGCAACAACCTGAAATAAAAAATTCATTCTCTCTCTTAATACTTCTAGTATTAATATTTAAATTCTTCTAAAATTTTTACTGTTTTAACCAGTTAGCTGTTCCCGACGAGTATACTCGTCATGGAGAAATGACAATCTTTTGTTTCATGACGAGTATACTCGTGATGCGTAAAAAGTAGAGCAAGATAAAATTTGCTGTTTAAATTGCAATATTAGTGAAAACTAAAATATATTTGTATTAAGATGTTTTGAATATTTGTAGGTCAAGACGAAATAAAACGAAAACATAAAATAATATAAATAATTATTATGGAAGAACTGTATATAGTGTGAACAAAGTAGCTCGCGTACTTTTTGCGACACACTTTAGGTACACACTTTTCAAAGAGGTTGCAACAGCTAACTGGTTAAATGACGCCTATTTATTTCCTTTACAAATAAACAAAATCTGTTGTGTCTAAGCGTAACTAATGCTAATAGCGAACATGTTAAATGGCTGACTACTGGAACGTTACTCCACTTTGATTTCATAGGGATTTTTCTGAATCGATATCCGGTATTGAACGCGCCAATAAGGGCGCGGCACATTCACGCAATAGGGCACAAGCTATATTCAACAGATCGAGCGTTCCCCGAGAGGTAATTAAAATGAGCGGAGCGCGCGCGGGTTAACGACGCGTGTTACGGCCGGGGAAGGTGAAAAATTCACTGGCCGCCGATTATCACCGGAACCGGAAGCGTACGGTGCTCAGGAATTCAAACCGCGGGGATAATGGACGCGTCGACGTTTGAAATTGCATCGTGGTCGAGCCTGAGGGTTGTCTCGCGACACTCGTTTCCGTATTCCTTCCGTGGTTGGTTCGCCATTCCATAATTGAGCACGAAACGAACAGGTTGCCGCCACTCAAGGCGATTTATCGTTTTGAAACGGCGAAATGGCGAGTTCACGCGAGCACCGACCAGCTGGGGATGTCCAACGACTATCGTATTCCCGATCACGCGACTGCTCGTTCGCCGGTTAATTGAATATCCTGTTATAAATTCGAACCAGAGAGCGTTAATTTGCCGCAGTTCCGATTCGATTCGACTAGATTCGATCCGGAACGCGGATCGGACCCGTATTCGACGCTCGTCGCACAGTGGACCGTTTGTATAAAATAGATGGAATTGATTGGAAACATTTCGTGCCATGAAATAAGTTGAAACTAAGGCTGACCTCCGTCCAGTGAATGAACAATTTAGCTGCATGTCTGTTGAAATTTGTTAACACTTGATGATGGATCGTAGAAATCCGTGTTACACTTGTTTCTATCACTAAAGTATTTATTATAACATTATAACACTTTACATAATTCCCATTTACATTATATTATCTCGTCTCACACGTTCTACCAGGTCTTACGCTCTCCGCGCATGCGTTGAGTCGACTCGCACGTTCTTCCGCTCACCGCGCATGCGTAGAGTCGACTCTGTCATCTACACTCCGTCCAGTGTCTTTCAGCTCTCCATGTTACATACATACATACTGATACATGAGTTAAATTTATTCATTTCTTAACAAAATTAATTTTCGCAAATTGTGAAACAGCTAACTGGCTCGACGCGTGATCGACCTTCTTGTTTATTATGGCACGAGCAATCTGGAGTTAGCGGTTAGGACAAGAGGTTAAGAGTAACAAGACAGGAATCGGTAAGGTTAGTTTTACAAAGACAGTTTCTCATTCTAGCAAAGATGCGATACCAGAATTAAATTCTACGATCCCAAAAAATCCTGAAACCGTTCTCTCTGTAATTGATAATGTATAATTAAAAGAGGCAGGAGTTTTGCACCAGCTTTTTGCGATACTGGTGCACAGTCGGCACCCGGAAAATGGGGATAATTGAATTATCTGCGACGCACCCGACACGTTATCGGCGGTATCGCGACCCTCTATTCGACCATAGTTGGACGTGTTACATCGCAACCGACACAATAACTATTAACTGCTAACCGCCGTTGATAAACGACGGCTTGCGCCCGTTGAACGATCCGACGCGGTCCATTCTACGGAATACTGGATGTATCCTGACCACGACATACTGGATATCGTGTACGATGATCCAAACTTCCAGGGACTAATCTACTAGCGATAGGTTATGTAAAGTTTGCCAAGACACGCTTCGTTACAGAGCTATAAGCAAATATTGCATGTACGGGATAGATGCCGAGCATTTTCCATTGGAGCACACAAAACGTTCATTGTGTTTACCTGATCTGCATAGATACGTGATGTTTAGCGTGCACCGACATTTTTTCTTGTTACTATATATTATACGAGCTTCACCATTTATTAATAACTTCACAAAATAAACGACAAAGAAAATCGATCGTATGGTATACCGTCATTTTTAAAAGTTCCTTAAATGTTTGTTATTCGATGTTATTTATTAACACGTCCGCAACCACCATTGCAATATGTTACGACTACAATCTCGCAGTCTACTTGAAAATGGTGAAAAATTAATTTTATACGCTTTGACAAATCGTCCCCACCATAGCGCCTACTCTCCCCCACCAGCGTCCGCCGTTACTATACAGGAAGAAGCAGACATTTGAGAGCCTCTACCGTGCCCATCCCTGCTCTACAAAGTTGTATAGTACTACAGAATAATTAATAAGGATTAATATATATATATATATATATATATATATATATATATATATTCAAATTGTTTGACTATGTAACAACAGAGATACGTTACATTTCATAAAATAAAAATGACAGAAGCGAACTTATAATTTTATGCATTTATAACAAAAACAGGCTCGTGCGATTTAAAACAGTGGACAAATCAAAAGAATTTAAGAATGTTTAATAAATTGTTTTCTCTCTATTAAGATTGTCAAACAACAAGAGAAAGATCTATATCAGCGGTGTCCAGGTTAGAGGCCCCTCACGCGCCTGCTTCCCCTTCCTACTGTCAGTTTGCACAGGCGCAGTGTGTTCTCACCCCGCTGACCAAGATACCGAGTAACCGACCCGCGTATCATAAAACAATCGACGATCATCTTTTTAGCTCGAGAAACCAGCATATTGGTAATCGGTTCGCCGCATCACGGCGCTATGGAAAGGGCGAACGGTGGTGGGGAGGACGTTCAGCTCCCGGAGCCGAGTTTGGACATCGCTGATCTATACGATTACTGTTCCTTGTAATTGACGTCAACAATTTTTATTTTGCATATATATCCGCAGTTTTAGCAGGACAATGTAAGAAACCGCGGAAGGTTGGTTTGTGGCCTGTTTTCGTCAGTTTGCATTTAGGATCGTTTATGATATGTATACGAGTAAGAGAGGTAGTTCAATCCTAGTGCCCTGATCTTGTACAATTTATAATAATTATAAAATCTGTAGAAAAATCTGAATACCAGAGTTTATCGTTGTCATTAGAAAGAGACTGGAAATATTTTTCATTTTTTCATGATTTGATTTTTTAATGCTGTACAGGGTGTTTGCTTTTGCACTTTGCGTGCACTTCATGTCATTCTGAAAATGATAACATACCGACAGATACACTTCTATAGTATTTTACACCGGGTTATAATATTGCCCCGAGTCGCCCCGAATCGGCGATTTCGCCATTTTATTGGTAGCCGCTGGAGAGCATCGTCGCGAGATTTAAGCGTGCAAATTTAATGTCTCGACGATCCGTCGGTCGTTTCTCGAAGGAAATCGACTTCGGCGATAACGAGGAGTCTTAGTATTTATCGTCCCCGGATAATAACGGATAATCGGTCGAACTGAACGTCCATTCTGAAATAACTTTGTTATCGGACAGCCCTAATCTTTCCGCCGGCTATTGGTTCCATCTTGCGCGGTCTACGAATCGCCATCCTAAATTCCAAAGACGGAGACGCAACGTTGCACAATATTTCCGGGCGCTGGAGAAAACTATAGTTTTATGTCCTCGGCACCAAATTAAATTGATACGACCGGTCATCGAAATAAAGAGTTATCTTCCGTCTCTAACACGATTCCGTTCGAACTTTCAACTCTCCTTTAAGAAGCTTCTGTGGAAAGAAATTAAATTTTATGGGAGGAAATATTTTCAATGGAACATAGTGAAACGTTCTATAGGTTGTCAGATTTCTGGATACGACGCTCTACAACAGGGATGGGCATTTTTGTCTCGATTGAGACAAATCGTCCCCACCATAGCGCCCACTGTCCCCCACCAGCGTCCGCCGTTACTATACAGGAAGAAGCAGGCATTTGAGGGGCCCCTACCGTGCCCATCCATGCTCTACAACGTTGTATAGTACTACAGAATAATTAATGAGGATTTATATACAAAATAAAAATTGTATGCTTAAATTAAAAAAAACCAGACGTAAATACTAAATTAATTCCTCCCTTCTTACTGCTTTGTGTGTGATCTATTCATTTTTCTTGACAATGCATCAAATCCGCAGTCTTCTAATGAAGTATTAAACCTTTTGTTAAATATACATAGGCGAGATTATAATAGATAACATACGGAGATGATCAGACGGCGATGCAATTAACTGACGAACAAAACTTAAAAACTATGGGACCCGCATTGGTCCCCCAACGCTGCGGTAGATGGCGCTGCGGTAAATGGCGCTGCGGTAGATAGCGCTGCGGTAAATGGCGCTGCGGTAGATGGCGCGGCGGAAGTCGCAAACTAATGCCGCGACGCGAACTTACAAACTATTTTATATGCGGATTGCAATCGCTAACACCTTTGCATTTGGAGCTATTTTAACTCCAAAGCCAAACATTTATTCCGACCTAGAATATTCTCACTCTAAATGATTATTTTCACATTATGAATACGAAACTAATACAATACCTACATGTTTATTAATATGATCAATAGAAACAAATTGAATAGCGTAGACAATATTTAGAATACTGGTACAGCAATTTTTAATGGCGCTTAAGAGTCGCCGCTCGAGTATTAAAGTTTAATGGGTGAAAGGGTATGATACTTAATATTTCATCTACCGGAAGCCCGTTAATAGGATCTTCGGTAATTGCGCTGCACCTAAAGGAAGCTTAGAAACAACCATTTATATAATAATCCCGAACAGAATTATTAAATTGTTTTACTTGAGATAATTACTGCTATTACAGGATCTATTACGCCCCGTGTAATAAATTTCGAAACGTTCGTAACAATCGATGCAATGCACAGATGTTCCTGAAGGGTTAATGTACTTGTTGAAATTATAGTCACGATGTAAATGATGACCATGTCGCGTTGATAAAGTAGCAGTAGTAATTTCATAGAAATCAGTGCTAATTTTTCGGATCGAAGCGAGGATAACATCAGGAAAGAATTTTCGCGAACATGGTAGAGTTAAACGCAACTCGAGATTTACGTTGCGATGCCACTCCAATCGCATTTTCCAAATTTCCGATTGCGTGCACGGACAACATTTGCTACCGGCAGCCATAACCGTATTTTCTTCGTTGAATAGTGGTCCCGATGTCCTCCATGTCGCGCTCGATAAAGTCCGGATGTCCGCTAACATTTCGCGTCGATTCCTAACCGCGACTTCGCGTCCATACCGATACACATCGCTATTGATTATGCGATTCGCGGGAAAACACGGAAAAAGTAGGAACGTAGAGACAAAAGTTACAATACTATCTCAAATAATGGATGATAGTCTATTTCATGTGAAATCACGCACATGCACTTTTGCAAATGAAATATTTTGTTTGCCGGAAGTTTTTGAAATAGTATTTTATTCGAAGGATTCTCGAGATAGTGAGACTATTATTTTAATAGTTGATTCTATAAGAATAGATAGCGGATTTTATGCATTCATTGGGTGTAATTTGAAACAGTAAAAATATTAGAAGAATTAAGAAATACTGTTATAATGTTCTCCTTCTATTAAACGTATTACGAAAAAAAATAATGGTTAAACTTTCTTTTGGAGGACCAATTTTTTAAAACTTTTTTTATGCAGTCCTATAGATTTCGACGAGAAAATACTGAAAATGAAAGTCTTATTGTCAGGAGTTCACTGGTTCAGAAGTTATACGCGTGTAAAGTTGAGTACTGTTGAGTAAAGTTGATAACACGAATTAATATTAAATTAATATTAAATAATTCTAAATTAATATTAAATAATACTAAATTAATATTAAATTAATATTAAAATTTAATAATAACGAATATCCAATATGGCGACGCCCTAATCTGTCAAAAACGCTTAAATTGCTCATATTTACACGCGTATAACTTATAAACCAGTGAATTCCTAACAATAATATTTACATTTTCGTAATGTTTGCGTCGATATCTACAGAATTACATAAAAAAGAGTTCAAAAAGAGTTGAAAAAAGTTAAGAACATCTGGTCCTCCAAAAGAAAGTTCAGCCAAATAAATTTCTCTTTCACTCCAGTTTATTGCATTAGAAAATAAATCGAACATGTGGAAAAAAAATTTTTTTTTGACGCTTCGTTTTCAAGAAGGTCGGCTTCGAAAATGGTTTATATGGTTTCTTGCATTTTAATATTACACAATCTAATTCCATCGTCAAGAAATATTTTAAATACACTATAACGCAAAACTCGATATTGTATTTGATGTTTTAGATTAACAAAAATAAAAATAATATATTGTCTTATGTTTTCGATTATCAAAATAAAGTTATTTAATTTGCAGGAAATTTTACTGTTTATTTAAGATGGTATTTTATTTGAATTATGGAACAACGACTATAGTATTTGAAATATTATTATCTTTGCACAAAATCTTAACCATCTCCGAGCACAATGCACCGCCGAAACAACGTGTTCACACTCGCGTGACTCGATGATATTCGACGCGTATCGATCAACGTTCACCCAACAACTGAACCGTCCTCGGACCGTATTGATATTCGCGACGTCCTTTATCGATGGGGGGACGCTAGCAAATGTAATCCCCTCCCTGAAATTAGAGTCCACAACCATTCCCGGCACGTTTCTTATATTACATTTTCTTTCATTTCTTACAGTAACGTTCGAATCGTGAATCTACCCGAACTGCGCGTGCTGTGGAGCAAAAAGTGCTCGGCTTCATTCGTTTTTGCGGTAGTGCAACATACAGTGTAGATTCTTTGGTGCTTTATTGAACAGGGGAATAAGAAATACTATTGAGGTGGGTGTATTGAGTGTCTTTTTATATGTTACGTTTATAAAACGAATAATATTGTTCGATTATAAATGCATTACCTGCGGGCAAATAATTTATAATTTGTGAAAGTCTGTGGTCCTTCAACAGCAACAACAATTTCACGTTATAATAACGTTATATAATATTTTTATTTGGAATAATAATGTACAAGAACATTTTTAATCTTTATTTCGGTATAATTATTAAAGATCCCATTAATAGGATTCCAGTTAGTAAAGTGTTAATAAGTATTCCTTAACTAAATGTACCTGGAATTTACTCAACGCTTGTTCGATTTGTATTGTAATATATGCTTGAACGATGAAATGCATTTAATCATTTCGAATAGAAGCTTCTTTGTAATTTCAATAATTATGTAATCGATAATTTCAGACCAGAAATTTAATATTAATATTGTATAGTAACAGTCGATTGCTCTACTTTTATTAATTGTCGAATTAACAAGCAGACTGTCTAGGGTCTCTACGCTTCAATTTCGGAATAATCTGAATTTTAGTAACAGGACAAACAATATCGTATAGCAGGGATGGGCATTTTTGTTTGAATTGAAACAGAACCGTCCCCTCCATAGCGCCCACTGTCCCCCACCTGCATCCACCGTTACCATAACGGAAAGAAGTGCTTCGCCCGTCGCGAACAGTGCGCAGGCCTCGCGCATGAAAGAGAGGTTAGTGGGAGAAGCAGGCGTTTGAGGGGCCTCTACCGTGCCCATGGCTGTCGTATAGTAACAGTCTAGTACTTCATTTTCATGGATCATTTAGGAAAAGTTAATAATCGTCCAGTTAACAAGCGCGCTGTCTAGGGTCTCTTGACTTCAATTTCCGAATAATCTGAATTTTGGTAACAGGACAAACAATATCGTATAGTAACAGTCGTCTACTCTAGTCATTCTCACTAGTCATTCTCAATGACTCACGGTCATTCGGTAGAAAGGAATGACCCGATACCAAAAGTTTGTGGTATCTTTAAAATTTCTTCAAATTTTTGACTTGTACCACTTTCATAATTAACACTAAATAAAGGTTCATTTTTGACGATATCGTAAAAATTACATTAAATACATATAGTTTAAGATAATGTGGATATGAAATAAGTGATAAACTCATTTTTTTGAAATTTTGATTAGACCACTTTCATAATTATGGGCACATTTAGTCTAGATACTTGATATGTTGGCACAGAAGTAGCAGTCGTTAAAATTACTTCCATCTTTGTTTCTCCCTTTTGATTGAGAGGATTGGTAGTTCTATTGTGTTTAAAGACGATACGGTGGATTTGTGGTTCAGAACTACAGCAGGTTTTATTGTTTCCGGAAGATAGACTTTCCAATTGGTTTAACGTTTCATCGTTGAACGAAGGATATCGAGCAAGCTAGCCTCGTCGCGGCCGAGGAAAGCTTGCGCACCGGTTCGTCTCATTATTTCCATCCACTCGACGTTGATTCGCGTCGGTAGGTAGCGTGTTCTCGACGGATGCGGTTTCTCTTCTTTCGTTTCAGTAATAAAGCTCTGAAATCTCTCGTTTCGTGGAGAACGGAGAACGTAGAACGTAGAACGGAGAACGGAGGTCGTAGCGCGAGAAGCACCGGGGCCCTCTTCTAATCCTCGACTCAACGAACCTCGTAAGGGCTCGCGCGAAGAAGTGCTGCGGACCACTATAGAAAAGCCTAAGGGCGAGAGCATGCTCTCGGATATTCTCCGATATTACTTTCAAACCCTTCTCTCTCTACCGAATGTCGACTCTCGAAACAGATCTCGAATGGAACACCAATTTATAATTTCCTCTCGATTCTTGATTTATCCCCTCGCACAACGGACCATTCCTACAATTTTATAATTGATGATGTTTCGGTATATTCGTTGCTTCATTTAGCAATATTTTTAAACATATTTTTAGTGGTACTTCTTTTAAACACTACATAACAGATATTAACCCTGTGGCGGCTACTACCTATGCTCGTCAACAGAGGGACATTACGACAACACCTTTCCCGCTACTACCTGAATCTTCCTCTGTTTGTATATATACCGTCCTAAACTCTCCTTACGACATCCCGCGTCTAAGGCACGGGTCCGCTAGATAGCCTTACCGACGAGTCCTCTAGCGGGCCTAGGACGAAACGCTTCCTTCTCCTTTTTCCTCCTCTCACACACTTTTTAGCCGCCATAAGCCCTTGCCATACCATTTTCTTTACGGCTATAATAATTAGAGCGTCTTCGCCCCCAAAAATGTCACAGAAGAGGAAAGAAAATTTATATTTTTGCCCGACCATCTAGCCACTTGAGAGGTTAGTTTTCTTCTCGATTTCAATTTTGATCTGAATATTCTTCTCGATTTTCTACCTCGATCCTTTCATTAATTTTGCTTCGAAAGCGTTTCGAGGCACGTGTCGACCTGAAATTTCCTCTCGATTCCGTATCTCGAATCCCTCGTTTCCCTTGTTCTGTTCGAGCAACGTGTTCGCACATTTCCGAGTGCCATCGAAGATTCTCGCGGAAATAACGAGCTCGTTCGAGTCGTCTCGCTAACGAACACCCGGGACGAACGATTACGCGACCGGATCGAATTGTTGTCGTTCCAGGATCGTTCACGAAGCTCGAACTTCGGCGATAAACGTGGAACGAGTCTTCTATCTCGTCGCCAAGTTTCCCTCCGTGTTGTCGGGTGAATTCACGATTCGTAAAATTTTCAAAGATTCGACACGGTTCCTAGCACGCTCCGCAGCTCCGGAAACTTGGTTAGCGTAATATACGCTCTTTTACATATTCTTTGTTGGGTAAACTCGTCCCCGATTTTACCGCCTCGATACCGTAAAACCGGCGAGAAAGCAAACGCCTCCGCAGTAATTCCGAGGAGGAACGGTAGACTGGAGAGGGACACCGAGATTCTTCTTCTTCTTCATTCTTCGAACGACCTACTCACCCTTTTTATTCCGATTCGTTTAAATAGCTAGCTCCAGTCGAACGAGAGACACCCGGCTCGAAAATAATCGAATCTCGCGCTTTGTCGAGCGTAAAAGGTAAACACGCCCAGCGAGCGTACATAGCGATTCGGAATAATGAAAAACCGATCGCGTAGTCTTCACATATTTTATTAAAACCCCGATAAACTTCCCCCGCTGCGGGCCCGCCGGCTAATTCTGCACGCTGCTCTTCGAAAATACCGCCCTATGTCCGCAGGGAACTATTATTACTACACGCAGATATTAAAATCGAACGACCGATAACGTTTCTGAAATATCTGATACATTCTTTTAAATCTTTTCAATTGTACGGGGATTTGTGAACGACTTCTGCGAAAGTAGGCTCACTTATCTAACCCACAAACAGTTAGTAAAATTCATTTATTTTGCTTCATACTATTTACAATATAAAATTATTTCAACAAATTATCTGTTAAAATCATTGTGGCTATTGGATATGGGTGTTAATAAATCGACATTGGTACTTATAAAATAAACGAAGCTTTATTTCACGGCGTGGTAAGGAAGCTCTTCTCTCAACGATAACTTTATTTCGACCGAGGCCGAGGAGAAAACCGCTGGAACCCGAAGGCCTCCTTAGCAGTGATGGGAACTCCGTGGGCGCTGGGCGAAAATACTACCACCACTCTGACGTACCGTCTTCCCCTACTTTGCTTCTATCGCGCACGCGCTACACACAAGCGTACCTCTATTCTGTCCGTGTAGACTCTACACTGTAGAGTAGAGGTACGCTTGTGTGTGGCGCGTGCGCGATAGAAGCAAAGTAGGGGAAGACGGTACGTCAGAGTGGTGGTAGTATTTTCGTCCAGCGCCCACGGAGTTCCCATCATTGCTCCGCAGTCCGGCTCTTGCAACAAAGTATCAACCGGAATACTTTGAATTCATCGTTTAGAATTTCTCGAAACAGAGGCGTTAAACGAGAAAAATGATTTTATACTTTAAACTTATTTTCTCGTGTAGAATTACCCTCTCCACATTTATACCATCTTCGGACACCCTGTAGACACGTGGAATAAAATAGTTTATGAAACTTTAAAGTCGTTTTTCAAGAGAATGGTTGACTTGAGACCCATGGTGTCTTTAAGACTTTTGTTCCTTACGACGAGTACTATACGATGCAATTCAAAGAAATGTTGACCTTGTAAAAACGGTGAAGGACAAATTTGCCGATCATTTTTTTAACAGATCCAGAGTTATAGAACCCTGCTATGGTAGTCGTGACATATAATTTTTATACACCCTGTACAGTCTGAGCAATGAACGGAGCAATGAATTATTGAATCTCTTTAAGAGCAATCCCTTTTAGGAAAATAACGAACGATGAAGAAGATTGCAGTGTAATGGGTTAAAGAATAAAGCATTAGACACGTTCGCTTTTTAAATTTGAAGAACCGTGCGAACCTGCCAGCCGATCTTTCTTTATCAAGGGATCGATAGCAATGGCGGCCAGGAGCTTTCTAGCGTACGTCCAATTTCGATAACGTGAAAATTGCGAGGGAGAGAGGAAAAAGGGAACCGGCGAAGACTCGGAGCAATTAACTGGCCCGGGTATTAGATCGTTTTTCGATAACGAATCAAGGTCACGCGATAAAAAGGCTGCGTGGCTATGGGTGATTCGAGAGACGCTCGCGATCACGGCAATAAAAAGCGTCGGCAGCATCGGTATCCGGTTTGTTCGCCGAGCTGAAAGAGTCGGCCGCAATGCAGACCACGGTGCACGGTGCATCGCGACAGTGCATCGCCGTCCTATCATCGGTAAATTCAATTTATTTGAAGCTGCCGGAGCACCGGGACCACCGATCGATACGGCCGATCCTTTTGTAGGAGGACTAACAAAAGTTTCCTCGTCCTTGCGTTATCCTCGATCGCATTGTGCCCGGTATCTTCCTCGGATCTGAACTCGAGGATGCCGAGGATAAGCCGATGGCTCGACTCGATTCTTTCATTTCTAAACCGACATCGAGGGACGAGGTCCCCGGGACCGTTATCGAAAGCGTTTGTCCGCGAAACTCGCTACATCCGCGAGATACGCAAACCGGAACCAAAGGTGACAGAAACTCCGCGCGACAGCTTCGACTTCCGCTGCCCCCCACATCTCGTAAAAATGTCAGACACATTAAATGGCCTGCTCGAAAGTCTGCGCAATCTTCACCGCGTATTCTTGACCGTGCGAACTTCTGTAGAACTTGCCATAAGTCATGCGAGATGTTTTCGAAAGATTCAAGGAGCTACGGTCACGTGAAAAATGGGGTCGGATAAAAGAATTTTTATTCCGTGAAAAATCATTTCTATTATAAATTGTGTATATATATCTTAAAGCGCATACTTTAATGTACGTACACTGCAATTTTTAACACTAAACCTACCGAACACTAAAAGCAACTAATGTACATTTATTTCGATTGTGTGCAATCTTTATTAGAACATATACGTGAATAAGATCATGTGTTGAATTATTTTCGAACGGAAGCATCTTTATAATTTCAAGAATAGTCAACTGAAAAATTTGGAAATAGTCATTTGACCGACTTTGGTGATTTTAGTGTTGAAGAAAAATGTCAAGACATGGTGGCCACATGTTTTGCAAGACGTTTAATAACTTCGTCAATTTTACAAAATTCGGAAAAATATTTTGGGAGTGTGCAGTTTTAATGTGCTGCAATCGAATAAAAATATTTTTAAATATTCAATTTGTTGACCCTCCAAGGTGTGTGTCAGGCCTGGGCACGGTTGGGGCTCCTCAAACGCTTGCTTCCCCCACCAACCACTTTTCCATACGGCGCTCGCTGGAAGGGAACAGTTAGCGCTACGGTGGGTACTGTCTTGCCTCAATTGAGGCAAAATTGCCCATCTCTGGTGTATGTAATCCCTTAAACGCAGTGTGAAATGTTTGTTTCGGACGATCGTATTTTTCCGGAAATTATCATTTTTCGTCTGGCTACGTCTTTCCAAGATGAACGACTGACATGAATTTAACTGCGTTGCAGATCATCTTTTCAGCTAGAACTGCATATAATTTGAAAGAGACACGTATCTCGCGATTCATCCAAGTCACCCGTCATCTTTTGCGGAAGCTCGCAACAGGAAAGGAAATATTATTATGCGTTCTCAGAAGATCGTATTTTTCCGGAAATTAGCGTTCCATGTCTCGGCGATATTTTTGCAAGATTAACGACTAACATGAATTTAACTGTGCAGCATCGAAATGCATCTCTTCGGTTGGAAGTGCATATAATTTCAAAGGGACACGAGCGTCTCGCGACTCTTTGGAAAATAGCTCTTCTCGTACCGCTGTTTGATCCCACTGTTCCTGCGTCTATTTTATCCTGTTTACGTTTATAAAACAGATTCCACCGTGAAACTTGCAGGAAAGCGTTTGTTGCTACCTCCTCAGAATATCCGTGCGAAAGATCTATACCAGAAGCAGCAAGAATTTAAGATGCATCGATATATCAGCTCCGCTGGAAAGTTCTGTCAGTTTATCGAACTTAAGTTTCCGTAATTAAAGATAGCTCCATTATCTTTCGCTAGGAAAATTATCGTCCCGCGACGATGTAACAAAATGGTAATCGTAATTTCTGCTGAACACAGTTTCCAAAATTGGCTGGAACTTTCCTTGGATAAGGAGCTGTGCTTACAGCCCCATTTTCAAAGTTCGCTTAAGATTCAAGCGCGGGGTTTGTTATACTATAAATTTGGTTAGGAAGAATCGCTGTTCCGAACAATTGTTATGAACAGACTGCAAATTTTTTTGTATCAATTGCAAGATGTAGGAGCTGCCTAGGCATTTATTTCTTTCCTGAACAATTCGATTTAGTTTGAAACGGCAAGTTTTCGGATTGATAAAAGATGGAAAAAGGAGAAGGAAGCGTTTCGTCCTAGGCCCGCTAGAGGACTCGTCGGTAAGGCTATCTAGCGGATCCGTGCCTTAGACGCGGGATGTCGTAACAGTGATGCCAGATCGAGGGGAATACAGTTTACCACCTCTCTGATGACCAGAGTAATATGTGATACGTTGCGCGGCACGTCACGTGACCAGTCTACGGTCTTAGTGGGGGACGTTGGAGTGTGCTCATGGTAGTGGACTGAGATAGTGGAAGGGGAAAAGGAGGAGAGGAAAATCCACCGAGTATTGGGTGTTTCTGGCATCGCTGTGTCGCAAGGACAGTTTAAAAGGATATATGTACATACAAACCAGGGATTCATACCGGTATATACCGGTATTACCTCCATAACCTTTATAGAAACCGAAATACCGAAATACCGGTATAACGCGATACCGGTAAATGGAAATACCGGTATATTTCAAGACCTCATACCGATATTATACCGGAATATACCGGTATTTTCCGGTTGTACCTTCGTAACCTTCATAGAAACCGAAATACAGGTATCACGGCATATCGCTATATGAAAATACCTGTATATTTTCTGATATTTGCTGGTAATTTTTTAAATTTTCTTATTTTATCTAAACAAAAAAATTTCATAATCTTTTTAAATCGGGGATTGAAAACTTATATCGGTCCCGGTTCTCGAAACAGTTATGAAGAACCCAATAATTTATAGTTTAAACAATTTTTAAATAACTAAATTTTTATAATTTGTTTCTATATTCATTATTTGTATTATAATTTAAATAATTTACTGTGAGAATAATTGTTTAAATAAATAAATTTTTATAATGTACAGAAATTTGATTCTATATTTATTATTTGAATTAGTATTGCAATAATAATTTATTGTGAAAATAATTGTTTAAATAAATAAATTTTTACAATGTATAGAAATTTGTTTCTATATTTATTATTTGAATTATTATGTTGATCATAATTTATTGTTAAAATAATTGTTTATGTAAATAAATTTTTATAATCTATAGAAATGTGTTTTTATATTCATTATTTAAATACGTTTACATTGTTTAAACATTTATTTTAACACTACATTGTTATTGAAATAATACTTCAAATAATGAATGTAGAAACAAATTATACAAATTTGTTTATTTAAAAATTGCTTAAATTATAAATAACAAAAATTGCTTTAGCAGTATCACCAACACAAGTTAGTGTTAAAGATTGTTTTCTTCTTTAAAATATGTATCATCACCATTGTGCTATAACTTATCCGATGATATTATTAACGATATGTTAATACATAGAAATAATAAAAATGTAAGTTTATAAATTGTTAGTTTGTATATATATTGTTATTGTTCGATTCGAAAATAAAATCGCGTCTAAATTTTAAATTATCATGTTTACCTTTACTAGCGTAATACTGACAGCCAAAGTACATCGGTTTAAAATTGTAAGTCTCTAAATGCAATAAAAATTATATTGTACCGCGTACAATAAACTAAAAGTGCCTGCACGCTCTGTCCTGGGCTCTCGGTCGTGCGCTAGATGACTACACGCACACGACACACGAGCACGAGCCGCGCCATGAGCTCACGCACACTGTGACAACTCAGTTATATAGGTGGCGTTCAAACGACATTGTATCGCGTAATATAGAAAGAGACAGAGAAACCGAAAAATACCGGTATTTTATATCGGTTACCGGTATAGCTCTGTTTGCCCAATACCGGTATGAAAATTATACCGGTATTAAGTCCCTGATACAAACAGGGGAAAATTCAGGTAGTAGCGGGAAAGGTGTTATCGCACTGTCCATCTATTGGCGAGCATAGGAGGTAGCCGCCACAAGTTGAAAATAGCGTATTTTAAATGATTTAAATATGTTGGCTGTTTCGTATTCAATCTATGAATACGCGACCTCTACCCTCTCGACGATTGTTTTAGAACAGTTGTATCCTTAACAACAATGTTTTATAACGGAAAAATTCAACCTATTTTTATCGTTAGACTGCGGACTTTTATTCAAAAATTTTCTCTGCATCTATTACGAAAAGTAGGGAGCTAGATAAAAAGTCTTTACATTCTGTAATGATTTTAAACATTTGAAAGTTGTACATCGATGCTCCCAAATTTTTACGCATATTAAAAATATTATGGAAGTAAATAAAATGTGACAAAAGCATCATAAAAAAAGTAAATAAACAGTGGTAATAATCTGTGTGCAATTTACACTACCAAGAATATGAAAACGTGAATAAAGGGAACCAGGTCAATTAATATTGAATTCTTTGGGCAGTTATTCGGATTAAAGGTTCTTCGTTTCTGTTTTAATCAGAGGTATCAAATGGGATTTTTGACCAGTTACATTCGGAACAGTTCGAAGCCCCTGTGAACATACACAGAGTTACAAAACGATCGATCGGAAGCGCAGAAATCTGTTTGACGAGGGCTCGATACACTCGTCACGCGTTGATCGACGAGTCAATCTGCAAAATTACCCGTCGGAAACAAGATTGCTGAATGGAATTGGCCCGCGAGACGAGCTTCGACGGATATTACACCCCATAAACGACGGATCGTTGCGTTTATGTGGCCACCGGAGAAACGAAGTCAACCATACCCTCCACCCCTTCCGCCCTTCCGCCCTTCCGCCATTCTCGCTCTTGAGCGCTATGCTCGCGTATTTACCCGCTGCGCGGCAAACGTTCCGAGCGTTATAGTTCGTGACCGCACACGGTCGCCTAATAATTAGCAGCACGAGCCAGTCGCTCGAGGATGGGACTTCTCTTCGACGAAGAATTTTCGCAGTGGTCGAGGAAAGTTTCCCGGTGACCACACGACTTCGGTTTCCAAGCGAGTTTCTCATGGCGAACCTCCTCTGGCTCGTAATTGGTACCAAGCCAAGTGGGTTTAATTGCCCCCCTCGTCTGCTTCCCCGTTCCTCCTTCTACCATCCACCAAGCTCGAGCTTTAATTGTTTCTTTCGACTATCTTCCCGCGCTTTATCTAGATCAGCTCCCTCTTCCGAAATCGGATTCCTCGCGAGTTCCACGCGTGAGCTTTTCTTTCCACTTAATGTTTCCTGTAACTTTCTTTCTTGAGTTTCAGGTTCTCAAGTTGATAAGTTGCGGTAATTATTTACATTGGGGGCTTCCTCACTGATTTTGATGACGTTGAAATTTTGTTGTCAAGGTCATCATTCTGAACAACTTTTTCCTATACATGTTACCGCCGCTTAGCTTTAGTTTCCGAGATATTCGCAAAAAAGTTTCAACATCTCGAAAAGTTGAATTAAGGAAAATGATATTGGCGCAAGGTTCGATCTTTTTGAGAATTCAACAAATTTGCGGTTTTAAATAAAACCCAACGTTTCGATCCGTGTGTGGATCTTTTTCAAGGGAAACTTGCGTCTGAAAATTATATTAATTTAATGTAAATACATCGTGATGTTAATATTTACCATCTTGAAGAAACAGCTAATGGAAAGCCAACAAAAAGAAATATTTTGAAAGAAGACTTACTTGTTGATCGAAGATCGAACCTTGCGCCAATATCATTTTCCTTAATTTAAGTCAAAGTTCGATCGATAGAAATCATAAGAGTATCTCAAAAAGTGATCGGAGTAGTTCTGGGTTAGGTCTGGGTTATGTATATATTATTTATATATTTATATATTTATATACTGGGTTATTATATATTTTCTTGATTGTTGCAGATATCCAAGAATTCGTATAGTTTCATGCTTAATACTCTGTATTAACCCTTTGCACTCGAGTGATGACACTGAGGCACCACTAAAAATTGCTATACTATTATTCAAAATATTCTTTACACTATTAAATTGATATTCAATAAATTAGTTATCAAACATTTAAGTATTCTATGAGGTATTATGTCAGTTTCATTTCTGCAAAATGAAAAAAATCATATAGAATGGAAAGTTTCTTGATCGACAATAGTACCTCGATGATAATGTGGAAACCTATTGAAACGAGTGTCGCCCCTTATGCGCCACGTTCATCTGTCTGTTATGATCGCGCCCGAGCCCGTCCGACCACGTAGGCGACCACGGGGAGCGAGACGCGCGGCCGGGTCGAGAAGGCGTAGCCCTTGGAAAACGGTCCTCGCGAGCAAATAAAGTCAAACCCTGCTTTAAACTAGTGCATTTTTAGTAGTTATCTCAGAGGGAACAATCAAGTGCCAAGGGTCTGATCAAGGATTGCGTGCTGCAGTCACTTTATCATTCCTCAACGTGTTCAAACGCGTATAGAATGAGATAGTACGAACGGAGCTTAATTAACAGTATCATACCTAAAATCCAGAGGGGAAAATTCTCCCGTGTAAATGCAGAAGAACTTTTGGATCAATCTAAGTTCCATATTTTGGATAAATCGGCGAGACTCGCGAGCAATTTTCGAATACAGAGCGTCTCGATTGAAAACGAAGAAAACAGAGTAACCGGGAGCGTCTGTCAGGAAACTAGACGTCAAACTTTGATCAAAATAGTTTCGAAAGTTGTCGTTCTGGGTTTTTGGTCCATCGCGGTCCGAGTTTTCATATATCCCGGAAAGTTTTCGTTTCGAGAGGCAACTCGCCGGTCTCTCTTCGCCATGTTCCCATCGAATCCCATTCTTCGAGGTTTCTCTTGGCCACGAAATCTCCTTGCTGGAACTACCGCGGCACGTTTCAAGCGGTTACCCTCTTAACCGAGATGAAACGAAGCGAAGCCGAGCGGAACGGGACGAAACAGGCAGGGGAACGGGACGAAACCCGAAACGGAACGAAAATTTCAGTGTATCGCTACCCTGTTTCCCTCTTTCTCTCTCTCTCGCTCTCTCTCTCACTCTCCAGGAATAAGAGGAATTCATCGATCCGCGTGTATTTTCTGGCTGGTCATAAATTATTCGGCAAGATTAGCCAACGTTCGAGTAAAAACTGCAGGAGGAATACTCTCAATAGTACGGCTCCACTTTTGTTCCGCGGAAACTGGTGCGGAAACGCGACCTCTATCCTCCCGACGATTGTTTTAGAACAGTTGTATCCTTAACAACAATGTTTTATAACGGAAAAATTCAAGGAATACGTAGCAAGAGATACAGACAGTAACCACGACTATACTATCTGTAAAAATCATCCAAATATTGAAAACGTAATCGAATCGATCATTTAAACAGTACTATAAACAAATAAATTCTTGTGATTGAAATTTAGTGTTTGTTGCTTCTGATTCGGGCAGGTTTTATCTCCGTTGATCAAACAATTTCAACATCCTGTTAATTTTACAACGTTCATTCGTTGCTTCAATTTTCGTATACAATTTCTCTTTGAAAATCACGACTGACCGAAACACGATTGAATAAATAAAGAATTAAAGCTGACCACTATTTTCCAATAAAATTCAATAATGAACTTGTATCATCAATTTCCGCTGAATTTCACGCATTGAACATTGATAGATCGATCGTCGCGCGATTTCAAAAATTAAAAACCGAATATTTCGATCGACAATTTTCACAATGTGTTGAATTTGCCAGAAAATCTATTCTCGTCCTAGAAGCTATCCTCATCGCCCTCGACATTCCACCCTACCTATCCTGTCACAGTGTCTTTTACTCGAGTCTGAACGATTCCTTTCGTTTCTGTTTCAGTTACCGAGGAGGAGATTCGAGAATGGTGAGTACAAAACAATGAACTTCCATTATTTGTGTACCGAAAGAAAAATGATCCGGGAAACATAATCGGAGATTGTATCGAATTCGTTTCGAAATTTGCCACTTCCAACCAGTGTCGCCAGATCGGTTAAATGGAGGGGAATAGAAGTTTACCACCTCTTTGATGACCAGAGTAACATCAGTCGCGCGCGGCACGTCACGTGACCGGTCTACGGTCTTAGTGGGGGACGTTGGAGTGTGCTCATGGCAGTGGAATGGGATAGTGGAAGGGGAAAAGGAAGAGAGGAAAATCCACCCAGTTTTGGGTTGATCTGGAGACACTGCTCGTACTACAATGTCGAGTCAATTTCGCGATCAAGTCTTCGAACAGAATTTTCTAAATATTTATGTTACTAATTCCCTTTGCATTAAAAATAAATTCGATCTTATTGTAGACAATATTTAGCCATTGGGGAACTTGTTGGTGTACAACAGATATAAATTTTCTATTTTTCTTAGTGAATTACAAATAATAGTAATTTTAACATAAATCGTAGTGCAAGGGGTTAATCAGAACGTAGTAGCTTCTGAGAACATCTACCTATGAATCAATTTTTCAATTCCATTTAAAAGACATTGCTCGAGTTCTGAATGAAAAAGCTAACGTCCCGATTGGATGTTTTAATTCTTCGGATATCGGTAGTAAATTTTTTAATGAACTGTTTTGTAACGAAACGAAATTCGATGACAAGTTGAATGATTATCTGTTCAGGCACAAAGGATTCCTGAAAGACTGTCCCAATGGCCGACTAACGGAACAGGTATTTAAAAAGGTATGTAACCAGCGCGATACGCTAATTGAACGAAAATCGATGCGCATGATTACAGGTTTTCATAAAGATCTACAAGCAGTTCTATCCCCAAGGTGACCCCTCGAAGTTCGCCATGCTCGCATTTAGGGTTTACGACGAGAACAGCGTAAGTTCTTTTTCCAAACGAAGACACTGTCCAACGCACCTAATTTGACGATTCGCCTACGATCCCTAATTCCCGAAATACAATCATTCGAAAAATACACGCTTCAAAATGGAGTAACTTTTTCAAACTGAGCAAAACGACCTGAGTTTCTATAACGATAGATTTACGGAACAGTAAAAGTAACAATTTCACATTATTTTATAAAAAAAATAATAAAAATGTGTCTATTCAAATTATTAAAGAAAGAAATTTGTTGAATAATTCCCAATGAACGCACCTTCACGATTTTAGTAATCGTAAATGCAAAATATTAGATTCGCCATTTTGGCGAATCCCGTAAACCTAGTGTTAAAAACTTAGAATTTTATAAAAAAGATAATAAAAACGTGTCTATCCAAATTATTAAAGAAAGAAATTTGTTGAATAATTCCCAATGAACGAACCTTCACGATTTTATTAATCGTAAATGCAAAATATTAGAACCCGCCATTTTGGCGAATCCCGTAAACCTAGTGTTAAAAACTTAGAAACATTACGATATAATTTATAAAAAAAAAAAAAAAATTTTATAAGCCTACAGTGCAAGGATTGAGCCTGTAGAATTGATGAAAAATGATTCACTTATGTTCGCATGCACATCAACCAACTAATTAAATAAACTAGCCCTTCTAACATCTCAAATAAACTCAAATAATTTGAACACTATTAATATAATTTAAAACTGTTATTCTGTTATGGAACGTGTGTAAAGCACTTTGTCTGACTGTAAATGGGATTCTCTTTACACAATTGAAACATTACAAATCTTCATAATATTCTAAACAAATATAGCAATGCATTCGGGAGAGTTGGCAGAATCGTATCACAAGAGAAACATTTGCACAGCACTCGCGGTCGACGCGCAAAATATCCTTTGTTGCAAAAAAAAGTTGCGGAAACACCTGTTGGTCGTCGAAATTCGCAAAGAATAGTTGAAATTTGCTGGATAGTTTAATTATCGACGTGGATAACCGCTTTATCGATTCGAGACGATGGACACCGAGCTCGAAAACGTTCGGGAAAGTCAGCTTTATTCGAAACTTTGGTAACACTGGACACAGCGATCGATCACTGTCCCCGATATAACTTTGTTCGGCGCATTTTCGCGTTACCATCGTTCATCGCAAATTCGCGACATGCGATCCTCTTTCGAATTTTCGCAGAGAGAAATGTATCCGCTCGCCGTGTTCCATTCTTCGCCGCGCGAAAGCTTCTCCTCGACAACTTCGAGCCGGGAAAGCATTTAAATATCCCAATTCGCGAGGAACTGCGATGGGAGCGCTGGGAATTTAGAGAAACAGTCCCTCGGAGCTCTAGAATGTGCAAAAGCTCGAGCAAGAATCTGTGTCGGTAAAAATTTCGCACTGGAAATTTAAACACTGCTGTTAGAGTCTTCGGAAGTTTGCATAGAAATAGCTAAGAGTATTTAAAAATGTCTCGACTGTTCATTCTTTTGGAGGACCAGATTTTTTTAACTTTTTTTATGTACTCCTGTAGATATCGATGAGAACATTACGAAAATGCAAGTATCATTGTTAGGAATTCACTGGTTTATAAGTTATACGTGTGTAAACATGAGCAATTTTAAGCGTTTTTGACAGGTTAGGGCGTCGCTATATTGGATATTCGTTATTATTAAATTTTAATATTAATTTAATATTATTTAATATTACTTAATATTATTTAATATTATTTAATATTATTTAATATTAATTTAATATTAATTTAATATTATTTAATATTAATTTAATATTAATTTAATATGAATTCGTGTTATTATTACGTACGTGCTTGTGCTGCCATTTAACTACTTAGCCAATCTTATGTGTACCATCTAGCAAATATACGAATATTGCGGCGCTCTAACCTGTTAAAAAGGGTTAAAAGTGCTCAACTTTATACGCGTATGTCTTCTGAACCAGTGAACTGTTGGCGATAAGACTTTAATTTTCGGTGTTTTCTCGTCGAAATCTATAGGACTGCATAAAAAATTTTTTTAAAAATTGGTCCTCCAAAAAAAGGTTTAACCAATCTCTCACTGGAAATTGAAAGAAACACTGCCGCTAGATTATTCGGAATTCTGCGAGTTTGCGAGAGCTCACAGATAAAAAATGTCGTCAATTGAAAATTTTCTCGTTAGAAATAAAAACCACCGTTACCAGAGTCTTTGCATAAAACTCGCGAAGGAAGATCGTCGGGTGTCCGGAAAATATCTACGAAGTAGCCATTCGTATTCGTTTGCCAATTTTCCGCATTCGCGATAAACCGAGTGAGTATATAGTCGAAATATAAAACGATAAAATCGCCGAGAAGAATTTAACGGTAAGACGTCGAAATGACGCGCTTGGAACGGCATAATTTACGACTAGGGTCCCCAGTGCTCCTAATGTTACGATGTAATTTGCTCTAGCATGAAACAATTGCGAGACTAGAGACTTCGCAAACCTCGAAGGGGATCTAGGTTTACGATCGCGCCATTCTTTTTGACGTTATCGTAACATTTGAAACATCGTCGGTTTTCGAAGCCAATGTTGCTCTTGCGTGTATTTCTTGGATCTGACTTGTACAATTTTTATCTTGCATAAAGATCCATCGATAGAGGCGAGAGTTCAACGTTTTAGGCGGCTGGTTCGCGTTTTATTGCGGGGAAAAGTGGAATTTGAAGCCATTGAGATGGGAATAAAGTCGCGGAGGCATTCGGTAATAGAATTTCGAACCCTTTGGACGATTCACGACGCTCGTATTTCGAAAGCGGAAGCGCGTTGCAGGTCGCCTGTAGAGGAGAGCATAGGAATGCGGAATAATAATTTTATTTTTTAATCTAGAAATTCTGTAAATAAACATACAATCGCTGCTATTAATATTCGGACATTCTTAGCAAGACGATAACTTTTTTAATGTTAATACGACTAGTTTTTTTTGGAAGTTAGAATTATTAGTTTACTACCTTGATGAGAAAACATTTTTGAAAAGATTGCAGTTGGTCCGAATTGCAGACGAAATACTAGAAGCTGTTCTTTACAACTCTTTCATGCGAGCCTATGTTGAAAATTTAAAAATCACGTTTTGTAGAATCTGCGTCAATTACAAATATTCTGAAAATTTCATGAAAATCTGTCAACGTTGTTGATTTATAGCTCGTTGCAAACTTAATCGATAGCGTTGACATTTTGTGTACGCATATAATTTATTTCGATCTCCAAAAAGCATGTTTTAAATTTTTATTACAAGCACAGATAAAAAAAGTTGACAATCATGACCTTCACTTGTTTCTTCAGAACTCCAATCAATAGCAATTAAAAAAATTGTTTTACACATCATCTAGTACAGGGAGTTCCAACGTATTTCCCTCCGAGAACTGCAAGGTACCCACCATCGAAGTTCGATGATCGAACCTCTTCCCACTACTACGTACAGCCGTAGAGTTGATGAGCGCTGCGCGCTCCGCTTGGCTCTCGCGGTGGGAAGTTCCCACTACTATACACTATAACGATGAAGTCTAAGAGTGGGGGAAGAACCTAAGCGGGAAAGGTGCCTCGAGTAGCTCCGGAGCTACTGGTTGGAACTGCCTGATCTAGTAAATTAGTCTTTCTAACATCTCAAAAAGACTCGAGTCATTCAGACCAATTTTAACCCTTCGCACTCGAATAGCGCCCCTGGGGCGCCATTACAAATTGCTACACCATTATTCAGAATATTGTTTGCATGATTAAATTTGTTTATATGTAATAAATTACTAAACATTTAAATATTGTATGAGGTACTATATCAGTTTCTTACGCATATAATGAAAATAAATTATATACAATGGAAATATTCTAGGTTAGAAGAAATGTTTGGTGTTTTACTTAAAATAGCTCCGAGTGCAAAGGGTTAAAAATGGTGTTCGTTTTTTAAAGGGTAGTCTCGAACTTTTGTTCGCTACTGTACAAGATTCGATACATAGCTACTGACTCGATGTTATAGTGCACGAGGTTCAAAGTATCAATATTGTGTATTGGTCATAACCTTGGTGTCTCGTATTTTTACCCTCTCCTTTGCGTTCTCCGAGTATTTTTTTCCGTTGTCGTTGATCCACTCGTGACACTATTCACCCGGGACTGGAAACAGACTGGAGCGGCGTCATCGTCGTCGCCTGCGCGTTTAATGGGCCAGCTCGAAACGTTACGTTGCTTGTCATGGTGTCCTCGCGAGTCCGCCGGACGATATTTCACGATTGTTCGCCTCCGCGATTTTTCTCCCGGCGGTAAACAGTTTTCGGCGAATGCGAGAACGTTTTACAAATGGCTGCTTTCGAAACACGTCCGGCAATCAATTTTCGCGATGGCTCTCCTTGTCCCCTCGATGGTGAGACGACAATGTGCCACTGGATCCGGACCATTCTCTTGCAGGACGGCACGATAGAATTCGAGGAATTCATAAGAGCGCTCTCGGTGACGTCGCGGGGCGACTTGGATGAGAAACTGCACTGTGAGTATGACAATCTTCGTTCAACAATGGATCCTCTACCGACAGTCTATTTGTTAACCCTTAACCCCTTGTCCTACCCGCTAACTCCCGATTGCTCGGGCCATAATAAACAAGATGGACGGTCACGCGTCGAGAAATTTAGCTGTTTAGTCGTGTGCTCGAACTTGCGCAAAATGTATTCGTCTTATGACATGTACGGTGGCTCACGAACGTATTCGAACGCGCTTTAAACTAGAGATCATTTCATGTAACTTTTTTCTTTGCGAAAATGTTCTCCGCGGCTTTGTTAAGGAGTTATTAAAGAAAAACACGGACCAGTCAGAACACCGTTACGACGCACGGGTTCCAGCTCGGCGACAAGTCCGGCTGAGCGTGACGTTACCATTGGCCGAGCCAGAATCCGTCCGCTGCAACGGTGTTCTGATTGGTCCGTGTTTTTCTTTAATAACTCCTTAACAAAGCCGCGGAGAACATTTTCGCAAAGAAAAAAGTTACTTGAAATGATCTCAGGAATCGCCCCTTTTAACACTTTGACAATATATTTAATAAAATAATGATTACAGAATTAAAATGTGTGACACTGAGTAACGTTTTAACCATCTTGCATTTTCCAGATATTAACCAAATTTGATACAATGATTACATTAGCGTAATAATTAGTTTTTAAATATGGACAAATAATTCCGTCACCCATATATGGGTGACACGGCAGTCAACGTGTTAAGGAAGTACTACATTTTTGGGACACCCTGTACATTTCATATCATATTCGTATTCATTTCATATCATCACCGGTAGACTGCAGATTTTACGAATTTATAACAAAAATGGTTGGATGAAATTTCAAAGAGCAGGAAGATTTAAAGAATGCAAGAACACTTGTATACATTATTTTCAACTCAGTAAAATTATTGAATAAAGAAAGAAATACCGTACCTGTGTCTTGCAATTGCTGAAGGAAGTTTTTATTTTGTCATAAAGATCCGCAGTCCAATCATAATGTTCGAAACGTTCACGGCTATGTATTGCTCTTTCAGTCGACTTGCATTTTACATATTGCAACTAGGCTGCATAATACGTTGCGCTCGATACTGCACTGCAAAAAGAAGTATTTTTCTACAGTCGTTTAACAGCGAACACGCTACATGCATTTATTGACCTGTTGCATTTTTAAACTCCATCATGCGAGGTCCACTGAGCAGTTGAGCTTGATTTTTATGAAATTGCATGTGCATGGCAGACTAAACAAATTTGCAATCATTAGATTGCAGACCTTTACGCAAATTCTAACATCTATTGATTACTTTTAACACTAAACCTACCGACCATTAAAAGTGAACTTGTATGTAACCCTTTATAAAAATGGCAAGATTAAATTTATTTAGATTTTGTGCCATTTCCATTATAACGCATACTTGAATAAATAAAATATGCAGAAGCATATTTCATACTTCAATAATTGCAAAATAAAAAATCTAAAAGCGGTCATTTGACCGGCGGTGTTAGGTTTAGTTGTAATAAAAATCAAGACAAGAAACAAAGTCAATTTACCGATTAAAAAATTTTGTTACAGTAAACCTAGATTAGAAATGTTATTAATGATTCCTTGTATTTAACACTAGATTTACGGGGCCCTTCAAAATGACGGATTCAAAAATTTTTAATTTACGATTATTAAGAGTGTAAGGAAGCATTCGTGAGGAATTATTAAATAGATTTATTTTTTGTGTACATATTACAATAAAAATCGCTGAAGATCTAAATAAATACAATTTTATTATTTTTATAAAGCAATGTATAACAATCAATTTTAGTGCTCCGTAAACCTAGTGTTAAAAAATCTGTGCATGCTGTGAATGCATCAAAATCCGCTGTCTAGTGATCATTATTCAGCGCGGAGAGATTCGATGAAATCGAGATCGAACGATTACAGGGAATCGATATTTTGATTTCAGGGGCGTTTCGACTGTACGACGTGGACAACGACGGTTTCATCACGAGAGACGAGATGTATAAGATCGTGGAGGCGATATACGAGATGATAGTGAGTACACGTTTCTTCTTTGACGCCCGTATCGCCTCGATTCTCTCGTTATCGTCGCGTCGTTCGGTTCGAGCTCGGTTCTCGCCCGGAAAACCAGTGGCTCGTTCTTGAATCTGCGAGAATCCTCTGTTTCGCTCGATCGACTGTAAAAACGCGTCGACGGGACGCGATTAACCTTAAACGAGCACTATCTAACCAGTTACCGTCGACAACGGCTTACCAGATTGCGCTCGACGATTGTCTCGTTAACGTCGTGAATCGGCAACCGTAAAACTTCCGCAAAAACCACGGTTAATCCGTTCGATCCTGCAAAACCTAACTATCAAGACTCGGTCGTTGTCGGCTCTCGACAACATACGGTTCGCTCGCTGTGAACATTAACTATATTCTGTGTGGACAAAAAGATAACGTCGTGCAAAGAACAATCCGTTCGTTCGTGCAGAAACTGAACAATCAAGATCTGCTTCCTCTCCGTTCTTGATAACATTCGGCTCGCTGGGTTGCTGTAAACATTGTTTCGGCATAGACAAAAAACCATTGAATCTACGACGTTCGTTCCCAAATGCAACGATATTAAAAGGATTGGTGCGCTACATACTACAGTATTTCATCGATAATTGTCGCCACCACCGGTCCGGTCGGCGACAATTAACGTTCAGATGATACTATTCTTTGACTTGTGCCGAACGTAGAAAAGGACAGAGAAGCTCGAGAAGTGTAACATAATACGGGTCGAGTATATCGGTGAGACCACTACTAATCCAATGACAAAACTTCTATATTTTTTATTATTTTTTAATGCAACTTTCACCAACATATTCAATATGAGTATAGTAAATATGGTCCGAATTATATCTTGTTTGGTATCATTTTCATTAGAAAAATGCCACGAATATGTTGGTGAAAATTCCATAAAAAAATAATAAAAAATATAGAAGTTTCGTCATTGGATTAGTAGTGGTCTCACCGATATACTCGACCCGTATTATGTTACACATCTCGCCCCCTCACTGGGTATACCTCGCGGAAGGAGGGATTATTTTGCGACAATTATCGTTCAGAAGTTCACGACAATTATCGTTCAGAAGTTCACGACAATTATCGTTCAAAAGCTCACGATAATTATCGTTCAGAAGTTCACGACAATTATCGTTCAAAAGTTCACGACAATTATCGTTCAGAAGTTCACGACAATTATCGTTTAAAAGCTCACGACAATTATCGTTCAAAAGTTCACGACAATTATTGTTCAGAAGTTCAATACAATTATCGTTCAGAAGTTCACGACAATTAACGATGAAATACTGTATCCTATGAACGTCATAATTGTTGTGCTGTTCCGTGCGACGTTTAGACTCGCCAAATTTTCTATCCAATAATTTCTTCATGTATCTGACGCTCCGTTACGTCATTAAAATGTACAGCTTTCTCTTTTGGCTAGATGTTGACTACATTAGAATCGAATTTTATTCCCATTTAAAGGGAATTTAATAGTATTCAATAGATTGCGTTAGAAGTGTTCATCACGAGTCCATCTCGACTTTATGGTACAAGGGGTTAATAAAATGTGTTCAAGAAAAAAGCTTCTGCTCCGTCTGCATTTGTACAGCTTTCTCTTTTGGCTAGATATTGATTACATTAAAATCGAATTTTATTCCCACTTAACACGTCGACTGCCGTGTCACCCATATATGGGTGACGGAATTATTTGTTCATATTTAAAAATTAAATATTACGTTAATGTAATCATTGTATCAAATTTAGTTAATATGTGGAAAATGCAAGAAGGTTAAAACGTTACTCAGTGTCACACATTTTAATTCTGTAATCATTATTTTATTAAATATATTGTTTCGACTTTATGAAATTTTTGAGGTCGCTGCTTTAGCAGTCAAAGTGTTAAAGGGAATTTAATAGTATTCAATAGATTTCGTTAGAAAGGGGTTAATAAAATGTGTTCAATAAAAAAGCTCTCTGCTCCGTCTGCATTTGTACAGCTTTCAAATCGCATTTGCTATGATGGTTATACTATTCCTCGTGCCCTTAAGACATTCAGAATTAAGTGAAACACCCAAAGGGCGAATAGATGGCAATAAAAATCGATTTTGCAGTCGAGACGCAATTTGTTACGGTTTCGTCCGGGATATTCGCACATTTCTCAACTTTCAAATCACATTTGCCGTGGGTGATGGTGGGCTGTTCCTTGGGAGTCGTAGAACATCGATCTGTCGATATTTCGGCGCAGACTCGCGTTAAATAAATACCGTGCGAGTTTCGAGACGGTCGACAGTGACCGGGCATCGGCTCGCGTGCGCGAATGCACGCGGGAATAATCATTATTTATGTGAACGGAGTTTCCCGGTGGGAAACTGGTGCATTCTGCAGCAAACTGTAGCAAACTGTTACGGTCGTTATCGTCGCCGGTGCACAGGATGGTACGAGAGCGTTGTAGGGGTGCTACAAGCCACTCGGAGAATCATGAACATTTTCCCGTGTCCACTTATTTCGCAGGAGACAACGTTGCTCTTGCGGTCCATTCATATTCGTTAACGCGGTTGGTCGAACGCCAACTTGTTCGTTTCCCTCCACCATCACCACCACCCCTCCACTCCCAGCAAAACCGCAGTCATTTCAAACCTATAAAATATCATGCGTGTGCGCACAGATTTGACGTCTATATCGCGAAATTTACGGACACGCGAGAACCGTCGTTTTTCTTAACGGAGGATTACGCGTATCACCTTTTGGCTAGTGCAGATAACACTCGCGGCCGTTTCCGGTAATTGCCGAGCCGTTTGTCCTCGATTCCACTGCCTGTGTGCCCGGAAAACTGGGTACAGATGCGCCTCTGCTCCAGGAAGAGTTATACCTTAATTTATGACCGAAAAATTGCGCCTCGTCAGTTACGGACGATCGTTTTTGCAACGGATGCGTCGACCGTTGAAATTTACACGCCGGCGGACCATTCTTGCTACTATAATGATTGATGATATTTAAGATTTATTACTGCTTTATTTATCAATTTCTTTTAACATACACTGCGGTGCATAACTATAACACCGCCTAAATTTTTAGTTTTTTCAGACTTTAGGTTAAAATTACAAAAAAAAATAATTGTAGAAATTGAGAAAGTATGAAAAAAAAATGAACTGTAGACGAAATCACATTTAAATTACCCTCTTCTACAAAACGATATATAACGCTATTTCCGAGCGCTTCGAGTACCTACAACTCGAAACTTCAAACTGTTATATCTCATCATGGAAGTATCTGACAAAAAAATGTTTCAGACAAAATTGACTTGTTTTTTCCGGTAGACTCTAAATATGTGACATTTTATAGGGGGTTCCATTTAAAATTACAAAGGTACCTCCCCTCCCCCGTTAAAGGGGAAGGGAGGCCACTTCACGTTTATGTAGTCAGAAAGGCCCTTCAGTTCCATGCAATTTAAGACTAAGAACTTTAAAATCGATGGCATAGTTTTCGAGATATTGAGCTGTTCAGAGTTATGTGGGCCACCCTGTAGATCGAAACGTCGAGAATAATTTAATTGCAAATTTGCTGCTTTTCAATAGGATCGAACTTTGCGCCGAAATCATATAGTTTATTAATGAACAATATTTCTATTTTATAATGGTTAATTTAAAGAATTATTATATTAACTTTTCGTGAATCTCGACACTAAAGATCGATACGGCTCAACGAATAAATAAATGCAGAGTGTCAGGACGTAATCGAATTATTATTAATGTAGGATTTCTTTATTTCAGTTCGATATTCGCGATCGAGTTGAATAATCGATCTACGCGGGCAGGGGTAAATCAAGGGGTAGACTCGTAACAGATAATAATAGTTTAATAAAAATTAAAGGATGATGGAACAAAACATGGAGGCGACCGTATAACGCGGCGACCGACGCGAGACTCTCCTTGTCGCCTCTCGCTAGCATTTCTTTTCTGGACGTTACTCGCTTGTCTTTTGCTATTCGTCTTTTTTACGGAGCGAGCGTTACACCTACATTGGCGGGACGCGCGTCTCGCCTGTTTTGGCGGGAATTTAGGCATCCCACATTAATTATTATTTCTGTTCTGTGAAGCTTGATCCAACGAAACATTATCGTTTTGGTTAACCCCAAAAGATAGGAAACCGCGATAAAATTTGAAAATCTACGACTAACTTCGCCAGGGATTAAGGTTGCCTCGACGAACACAACAGTTTCTTTGCCGTTGATTTGCTATTCGTTTTCGTGCTCTCATGTTGGAATATCAGGGGCCGACATCGTGGCGATAATTGCTCGTGATTCCAGCCTTAGCAGCGTTAAACCGCCGATAAATGTTAAACGTTGCAGGAGAGAGAGAGAGAGAGAGAGAGAGAAGCCTGGTGCTCGAACCGATCCGCGTGCAAGATTTGTTTCGGCCTTATCATCTCGACACGAAAAACTCCGATTAGCTGCCCTCGCGGCCCGATTAACTTTTAAAAAACGGACAGGACCTTCCGGCGGACTTAATAAGTATACCTGTAACCGTCGTTTATTTAACTCTCCGACGGCGGGTCTACTTCGCAAGTATACGGTTAGCGATGCTTAGGACCGTTAACCCTCATACAAACGAACCTCATTAAGATTCCTCTAAAAAAATAACTGCACGAATAATTCTGGGATAATATTTCGCTCGATTTCGTTTTAAACTTTAACCCTTTGCGATCGGTGCCGCCACAGTGGCGACATTTTCAAGAAGTCGGCGTCGCCATCCTGGCGGCATGATCGTCTGAATTTGTAAAAAATTGCAATTGCATTTGAAAAATTACAAAAATGTCTGCTTTGTATGTATTATATGTACTATTAAACACAATAGATAAGCTTCAACATGTTTTTTAATATCTATGTATTTGCTTTAGCTCGCTTATCATTAAGGAAAAATAACTCCGGAAAGATAAATTTGCTCCGACTATCTGGTACTCCCATCAGAGAAATTTGCCGATCGCAAAGGGCTCGGAGCTCGGACACTGTTATAATTGGACAGCGGATTTCTATGCATCTATGAGAAAAATGAGAGAGTTTTTCTCCAGCCTATTAACCAGTAAAGTGTGTTTGACGACTATATCCGTCATGGCGATGTGGCAGAATTTTGTGTCATGACGACTATATCCGTCATGCGTAAAATTTTGTTACAATTTGATATTTAAATTGTAATTTTGGCGAAAACTAAATTATAATCGACTGTGTAAATATTACTAATAAAATTGTTCATTTTCTAAAATAAAGTCGTCTTTTTGACCCAATATTTCAACAGCGCCACTGTGTTTGACGACTATACCCGTAATCGCTTGATTATCGCGACACACACTGGTGCGCGCTTTGCAAAAAGATCGCCACAGTTAACTGGTTAAACATAGTCAAAATTGGTGTGTGCTTAGACCACATGGCCGAAGTGAAACTTCTTTCTTTAATTTTTTTTCGAATTTTTATTAACAACGACGCAACGATCTCGACTTTCGAGCAACTGCAATATCCCGCGAAGATTTCAGGAAACGACGCGGCCATTGTGACGGTGAAAGAAAAATGGCGCGTCGCCTAGCGGCGGGCCAATTTCCCTTACGCGTGGATCGCATTAAACGATCTCGCGGTATCCACGAGGCATCGGTATCGGGGATCTCGCGTTTCGTGGTCGCGAAAATGAAAAAATCTGCCATGGGCGTACGCGTGCGACCGCGATACAACGATAAAACTCGGCTCAGCACCGGCGGCGTGTTCTATCTCGTTTAAAACTGAAATTATGCCACGGTGCCTGCACGCTTTGCCGCGAGAAATCATTGAATAAAAGTCCGCCTTTGTGGCAAGTGTCCCGGTTTCAATGCGCGTTTCCAAACGTATCGAGACGCCGTGGGATTAACGCGTCCTGCACGTACTCTTCAACGGAAAAATAAAGTACGACCGAGTCCGAGAAACGCGTAACTTCCCTTAAAGTCGGATAGCTTGCATGGCGACCGGTTACTGTCACATCTACCCAGCGGCCGCTCTAGCGGTTACGTCGCCCCGGACAAAATGACAAATTGCCGCCCCTTAAGAATATACAGGGTGTCTCAAAAATGTCTGAGTTCCTTTAAAGGGGAGGTTCCTGAGGCAATTTGAAGCGACATTTTCCTTTGCAAAAATGGCCGTTTCGGCTTTGTTAAGGAGTTATTAACGAAAAACACGGACCAATCAGAGCGCGACCTAGAGGCGTATTGGCAGAGACGGCCGCGCGCGACAGAAGTCGAGCGATGGTGATACACCGCGGTCGAAAGCAAGGAAGAAACAAGAGAAGAAAATTTTTCGAGTCCTATGTCGGATAGTTCAAATTTGAATATGTTGTAGTCTTTAGTAGCCTATGAACGAATCTCGAAGGATTTTTCGAAATCTTAAAAAATGTTGGTTTTACAGACGTGTAAAGAACTTTTTTTCATTAAATTATAACACTAGAACTAACGAACCGAGGAAAATGAGTTTTTAGGAGCTTGTGGTGAACACAGAAGAGTGTCTATTGAAAATATTTCGATTTGGAAAAAATGGATTTTTCACCATTTATTTTGCAAATGTTTTAAACTGCTAAAACTAAAAATTCGAAAAAAACGAGGTGATAGTCCCAAGTGTCCTCTTCACGGACCTATTTTTAAAAAGGCAGACACTTTAAAATGATAAATTTTTTTCAAATTGATAAATTGATGCTTTTTATACAATTTTTTTAAAATTATCAATTTTAAAGTGTCTGCCTTTTTCAAAAATAAGTCCGTAAAGAGGAGACTTGGAGGTATCACCTCATTTTTATCGAATTTTTAAAAAAGTCGCGGCTATAAGAAAATTGCATTTGTTTGAAACATTTGTAAAATAAATGGTGAAAAACCCATTTTTTCCAAATCTAAATATTTTCAATAGATACTCTTATGTGTTCGCTATAAGCTCCTAAAAACTCATTTTCCTTGGTATGTTAATTCTAGTGTTATAATTTAATGAAAAAAACTTCTTTACACGTCTGTAAAACCAACATTTTTTAAGATTTCGAAAAATTCTTCGAGATTCGTTCATACGTTACTAAAGACTACAAAATATTCAAATTTGAACTATCCGAAATAGTACTTGAAAAAATTTTCTTGTCTTGTTCGTTTCTTCGTCCGCGGTTCACCATCGCTCGCATGCTGTCGCGCGCGGCCGTCTCTGCCAATACGCCTCTAGGTCGCGCTCTGATTGGTCCGTGTTTTTCGTTAATAACTCCTTAACGAAGCCGAAACGGGGATTTTTGCAAAGGAAAATGTCGCTTCAAATGCCCTCAGGAACCTCCCCTTTCAAGGAAGAACGACATTTTTGGAACACCCTGTATATCAATGGTCCGAATGTCTCTGAACGTTTCGATGTCGGGAGAGTCTGCTAGTAAGTAGAATTGGATAAGGAGACGTAAAGAGAAACAAATGTAACCCGAGTGTTGCTGGGAATGTTTCAGGGTCAGGAACCGCAGGCGGGACACACGGACACGCCGCAGGAAAGGGTGGACAAGATCTTCGATTTCATGGACAAGAACCACGACAACAGGCTGACGTTGGAGGAGTTCCGGGAGGCCAGCAAGGCCGACCCGAGGATCGTGCAGGCTCTGTCGTTGGACTACGCGTAATGGGAGAGAATTTTGTTCTGTCCGCTCCCTCGTCGAGAGGGCAAAGGAGGATCGAGGACAAGGATAACCTCGACTGATAAGGATAAGGATGAGCTAGGAAACGCGCGATCGATCACGCGCGACCAGGTACCTACGTACACCGCCTCTCGATACGCTAAACGACGCCGAACGACGTCAAAAAAAAAAAAACGACGCGACACGGCAAACCACGTTTTTTCAAACATTTCTCTTTATCCTTCTCTTCTCGCGCGGACAAACGGTTTTATTCCTATTTGCACGGTCGTTATCGTTCCGACGATCGTTGCGACGATATTCTTAGGACACGTAGATGTTTCAAAGAGTAGCGGAAGTCGAGTAGCCGCCGATCTCTCTCTCTCTCTCTCTCCTAGTTCTTGGTGCTCGACTCTCGAATTTTTTCGTATGTACAAACGACGCCAGCGAATACCTCGAATCGTCAACTTTGCGAACGGTGAATTCTGTGAAAAGCAGTCCGCGACAATCGCGGTCACACGATTCGATCGATCGCGGACACCCGGTTATTTCAATTCGACGGTGCTCGAAACGGTGCTCGCGAAAATGCGGGAAAAAACGAACACTTTTGTCGGAAAATATTCCATTGAAATCGTGAATGGGATCGTCGCGAGAGATTATTTAGAATGTCTGCTAAAAGCAGATAATAGTTTTGTGTACACTGTCCTGGACGAAAATTTGCGCTTTTTCGGATCGTTTGTTGTAATCGGAACCGTTGTTCGTTTCTATAGTGAAATGGTTAATACTTTCTGTATACGCGTTGTGTTCGAATGTGTCGTTAATGGAGACATTCTTCGGGATGGATGCACGGATGGTTGTAATTAGACTGCGGATCTTTATGCAAAATAAAAGTTGTTCAAATTGTGAGAAACCAAAGATTAAATGAAAATGCATTTTCTTTTTAAAGCATCTTGAAAAGTCAAGGATTGTAAGACAATGTCTTTTTCTGTTTTGTATTTGGCTTCTTCATTTTTATTAGACTAATAAAAGTATTTATGATATCTATCGATCGAATTTTGAGTTAAATTAAGGAAAGTGATTTTGGCGCAAGGTTCGATCTTTTTGAAAATTCAACAAATTTGCAATTTGAATAAAACCCAACGTTTCGATCCGGGTGCGGATCTTTTTCAAGGGAAACTTGCGTCTGAAAATTATATTAATTTAGTGTAAATACATCGTGATTTTAATATTTACCATCTTGAAGAAACGTTACCGCCGCTTAACTTTACTTTCCGAGATATTCGCAAAAAAGTTTCAACATCTCAAAAAGTTAAATTAAGGAAAATGATATTGGCGCAAGGTTCGATCTTTTTGAAAATTCAACAAATTTGCAATTTAAATAAAACCCAACGTTTCGATCCGTGTGCGGATCTTTTTCGAAGGAAACTTGCGTCTGAAAATTATATTAATTTAGTGTAAATACATCGTGATGTTAATATTTACCATCTTGAAGAAACCACTAATGGAAAGCCAAACAAAAAGAAATATTTTGAAAGGACACTTACTTGTTGTGTAGAAAATTTTTAGTAAAGCTGGAAACAAGATATATTTTTCCAAATAACTAATTTAGAATTACGCTGGCAATGTGTTTGTGCCATCATAGCCAAACGTAACTGAGCCATGTGCCAGTGCAAACCTGTGAATTATTTAAATTGCAAATTTGTTGAATTTTCAAAAAGATCGAACCTTGCTCCAAAATCATTTTCCTTAATTTAACTAATAAAAGTGACTGATCAAAATTGTCAGTGTCGATTGCGAAACACAGTAGCCATACAGAAGATTATATCAGAAATCATTTGCACTCAATTGTCCCTATGAGGCAGCTCGAAAAATGACTATAATCCAAAAAAAATTCTAATATCTCTAAATGCTTTTGTGTTTAATAAATTGATAAACTTTCTAGTGTTGTACGAGTAAGCATACTCGATTTTATATGGACAAAATGAAAAAGATCACATGCAACGACTGAATTCTACAATCAAAAAAGCTTCAAGTACAAAGGTTTAAAAATCTTAATAAATAGATAAACTAAAATTATATGCAGACTGCGGATTTAATGCACTTTTATGACAGAAATGAGTAAGTTGTAAAAATGCAGTGAAATTACAACAATTTAAAAATATTGATGAATTATTCCTAACTTATCGAAGTAATTGAGGATGGAATGAAATTTCTGCTATGTCCCTGTTTCTTCCACACAATTACGGTAGAAAATTTTTCTTCACAGTCTAATTATAATAAGTATCGACGTATTTTAATTCTTTTAATGTTTTCACAGTTTCGAATCGCATTAGCCTATTTCTTCCATAAATGCACGAAATCCGCAGTCCACTTATATCGATGTTGACGTTGACTAAATTCGTGTTTTGCACAAAGATGCGCGGCCCGGTTGCAACGACAAACGTCCGGATTCGTCGAACGAGATATTTCTCGCGAGAGATAGTAGCGATCCGATGGAATCATGAAGAGAAACGATAACGACACCGTTTCGAGAGAACTGTGCTGTCGCGCGGTTCCCACGACGTTCGCTCGAGGAAATGAGATCCCGGGGATTAAAGTTGAAGCAACGATGGCCAAAGGGAGGAAGTACTCGTCGAGAATAGACGAGTGCGATTGCATTGGCCGCTTATCGATCGAACCACCCAAACGCTTATGCGTTCAGCTTCTCCGGAAGATTTATCTAGGATTGGCGCATCGAGTGATCCGAGTGATCCGAGTGTACCGAGTGCAGCGAAAAATTTCACGTACGCCGGACGGAGCAATTTTCGTCGAATTCGGCGAACGATTGTCGATCAATTATATTAGGTCCTCCCACGAGTCGTCTCGTTTTTTGTATTTTACACTTTTAATATAAAATTTATAATATATACTTTCACTTTTAATTATTAGATTGTTAATCTGTACGCCAGCGATGTCCAAACTCGGCTCCGGGAGCCGTCCCCACCCAGTCATGCCAGAAGTGTCTGCTTTTCGCGCATGCGTATTCGCGCGTGGCATCAGTGCTGTACTAATTTCAAATTTTTGAGAGTTTTTTAAGACCCTGTGTTAGAGTATGGATATATTTAAATGCACACGAATATATATATATATATATATATATATATATATATATATATATATGTATATGTATATATATATATGTATATATATATATATATAAGATAAGTGATAAACTTGGTTATAATAGTAAGGAAGTACAAAACAGAAAAAAATTACACTAAAAGAATTCGAGGACGTCGGTATATTATTTTTCTATCAAAACGATTAGCGAAAGAGAGAAGCAAGGAAATATCAAATAGCGAACGTGACGAAGAAAATATTGAACGTTCGTGCAAACGACGCGGCTCCTGGGTCGACCTAATATTTTTCGATACTTCACGACTCGATACGGTCGAAGGGTTGAAAGAAAAGAGAACGGAAGAACGGGGATGAAAGAGGCTGGGAAGTGATTAAGGTAAGAGGGAAGTGGAAAGGCCGAGTGTTTCCCGAAGCGGTTTTCCAGCGGGATCCAGCGGATTCGTGGGCAGAATTTAAGACGCGAACTTTCGCCAGGGGCGGAGATATACGCGAGGAAACGGTCTGTCGCGGATCGGCCGGCTAAATTTCTCCGACCTTTCAACCGGCACGCTCTAATGCCCGTTCTTTCCACGTTTTTGTCGTTTCACGGTGCACGGTTCCTTTTCCCGAGAAAGACTATTCCATTCGCCTCTTTCTCTTCTCGCGCCCACGGCCACTCGTATTTCCGGAGCCTGCAAATTTCGTTTCCATTTGCGTGATCAAGGCTCCTCGCCGGAGGATACCGGTACAACCAATTGCGAGCCGAGTTTTTCCATGGAATCGCGCGGTGTAACAGGGAAAATGTGGCCGCACGTTGCAGTTGGTGCATTCGAAACGGAAGCTTCCACAGAGCTTGCTGTTTCCTTGCCGATCGATCGGGGAAACACGTGCCGTTTATTACACGTGAACACTGGGTGAACCACCCTCGCACAACAACGTAAATTATTTCGATGATGGTGGAATGAACAAACATTCTTCTGGTCGAGCAACTTGTACGTCGTAACGGCAATGTCTTCGAAATGATTAGCCGCTCGAGACTTTATGGAAATGTGCCTGTAAGTGAGCCATTTTCTTATGTCCATGCTCTGTCTTCTTTACTGTTTTCTTTTATTGACCATCGGAACTTTGTTCGAACATATTATCCATCGATTCGGACATTCGACATTTCCGTAAAGAAATGTTGTGACATAAATGACAACAATCTATTAACCCCTTGCACTCGTAAGTGTTTTAATTCTAAAACCAAACATTTCTTCCGACATAGAATATTTCCATTCTACAGGGTGTTCATGTTATCGCTAGCCAGCGTTTTTCTTGCAAGTAATAAATATAAAAAAAAAATAGAAGACAAAGTAATACTGTTTTTGGTACGTAACATAATAGGAGGATGTAATTTTCTTCTGTTTGCACTGTTTTCTTAGAAATGAAGGTGACCTTGAATTTTTCAAATGAAATGCCATATATTTTTTTATATCATATGAAAGCGTGTGTCAAGACAAATTTATTCGTACACAACACGATGACCTTCAAGGTCATACAAGGTCAGAAATGGCAGGAAAATTTTGAATATTTCGTACGTAATATTTCGTAAAGATATCATTCACGATACACAACTCCAAGAAATGTAAACGACTTGCAAATGAAAGTAACGCAATCATGTGCATTAATAATTCGGACAACGTTAGAAGAAGCTAACAAGAATATAATTAATAGAGCCGAAATATGTAAACATGCACAAGGAAGTTCTATTGAACATTTACTATAGCCTCGTCAATAAAATATACTTGTAAACGCATTAGTACGAAATGGTCAAAATGTTTCTTCCATTTCTGACCTTGCATGATCTTGAAGGTCATTGTGTCGTATACGAATGAATTTGTCTTGATATGGTATGAAAAATATACAGCATTCCATTTACAAAAATTAGAGGTCACCGACATTTTCATGAAAATAGTGCAAACACAAAAAAATTACATTCGCCATTACGTTGCTTGCAAAAAATAGTATTACTCTTTCCTCCTTCATTTTTTTTTCTAATATTTATTATTTGCAAGAAAAACGCTGGCTAGTAATAGCGTGAACACCCTGTATATGATTTCGGATCTTATGCAGTTATGGCTAAATTGAAAGACCCTTCTACTTCGCTACTGTCTCTTGCGATTGATGTAGAAAATTTTGATTTTTCATTAAGATCCTCAATCTAATGATTAAATTTCTCGTTATGTATGTGAAACTGATATAATACCTCATACGACAATTAAATGTCTATTGATTAAAGACAAACAATATTTTTAATAATGGCACAACAATTTGCAATGGCGCCTTACATACGTCACTCGAGGGTTAAGGGTTGAAATTGTTCAGGAAAGAAAGAACAACATCCTAAGAGGTTTCTATTTCTTGTTACGAACAAAGAACATCTTAGTTTCGCATCGTATCGTATTAATTTTATTCAATGTTAGGTTATGTTTACTTTTAAATTCAACTTGCGCCATGTCTTAAGTCGTACCCATACTCGTCAGACGAAATAACGTCACCGCAGTATAAATAAAACAGAAAAAATGCGGCAAATAAAAGAAACGCGGTAATTAATAAAAAGGAATTGGCATTAGAAATTAAAAAGAAGAAAAGCGATTGGTTTTGTTTTATTTTTGGAAACGATCGGGAGGAAAACATGATTCAATGCTTGAAAGGACAAAAAAAGTTTGTATGCGATGTTTGTACTAACTGAATACCTATGTGTCATGTAAACAGATGAATAAAAAATCCGTTTTAATTATTATTGTTGCTTAATTGAATTCTTAGGTACGACTTAGGCTACAGGTGGTACGACTCAGGAAACCGGTTGCGTTAAGGTCCGGTTATACATATCCGAAGTTCGGATCAGACCGGATATTTTTTTTTTGGTATTTGAAGTCGCTTCAACTACCAAGGTTATTAGCGACTATCTCAATTGTCAGTGGAGGAACTGGATTACAGTGTCTTAGATATGTTGATGTCCTTACAGAAATTGAGTATGCTTCGTTGAATTGGGGCTGAAGTAAGAATATTATTCAAGTTTCCATATAGACCGTGTTCTTTCCTCTCTACGTTGTAGTGTGGACATTCTGTGATTACGTGGATTATTGATAGTCTTGTGTTACAAAAAACACATATGGGAGGAGAATTGTTTTCCAGTAGGTGTACACGAGTTAACTTCATGTGTCCTGATCTAATTCTGGTTATTATAGTTTGCTCGGTGCGCGTGAAGTCTGGGTTGATATTTAAATCGTAAAAATTTCGTATTGTCTTAAGAAGTGCACTGTTATTGAAGGTTTTCCATACTGTGCTCCAGTTTTCCTTGAGTAGTTGTTGGATGTGTTTGTTTATGTCAGATGGTGTGTTACATACGGGTTGATTTTCCGGTCTGTCTGTAGTTGCAATTTTTGCAGCAAGGTCGGCTATTTTATTCCCGTAGATATCATTGCGAGACGAGACCGGATATTGTTACCCAGGTTTAAATGAGAGTGTTCGCAATCGGAAATCGTCGTCTGACTTCTCAACGATTCTTTTTCTTCGAGTCTGGGAGGCCGTATGGGCTCCACAACTCCTTTAGCTAAACTATCGGTAGCTCTCCTTTACAACATCTCGAACGTATCGCAAGTTACGTCAAAGTTCGGACGGGTATGTATAAACACCCTAAAAACGCGTCCGATATCGGACGGATGTGTATAATCCGACCTTCAGTCGTACCGATGTAAGTTTTTAAAGATTTAGTTTATTTTGCGTGAAAGCATATAGATTTTCTAATTTCGTTCTAATAAATCACAATAATATTCACACAAATTTTGAATAACACATTTAATTTCTATTTATTTGATAAATCCTATAGTTTTATACGGTCTTTTTCTTAAGGGGTACGACTTGAGGAACCTATTTGTTTTTTTTTATTATTAAAATAGTCGCATTCGATGGACAAAGAATTCACTTTTTAACAAAAGAAAACATCGAACGCTGAATTTATTTACATCGCAACCCGATAGGCTCGAATTACCGTGAGACAAAAGCATTTTCCACATATGGACTCGCTCGTTTCGTTTTCGTTTTTCCGTCGCATTATGTATTTACCGCGACCCGCGGCAGGCTGTCTCTTTAAAGAATCATTCGACAGCATTACGCTTTAACCGAGCTTCCAGCAGACGAAGGCTCGTTAAAAATTCAAGGCTCGACAGCCAGCAGTTTTCGGGGACAACAAAAACGAGAAGCAAAGATAGATACATAGAGACAGAGAAGCGACTTGTTTCGATTCGCCGGTATATTCGGCACGCCGATCGTAAAACTGTACGGAAAATATTCCCCGATTCCTCATGCTCGGGCGCCATTGTTCCGCTCTTTTGAATCTCTTTGAAATTCACTCGGCAAAATTAAAATTTTAAATCCACCAAAACTGAACGGTTGCGATAGAGGGGAGGGGGCGTACTGTTTTGCCGGGCTGTTCAAAAGGCGATTCAATGGAAATAACGAGCGACGAATCGGAGAGCCCGATTTACCCAGGGATCGTTGATTAAAAATTAAAACAAACGTTCGGCAGCAAATTAAATTTCATGATGTTTTTCGAAGCGAGTCCAGATTTACGCGGTTCGTTAACTAGCGCCGTGCTCTCGTTGACACGCTCGTTACATCTCGCGAGCTCACATCCCCGCAAACTGCTCTTTACAGTCGGACCATCGTGCTTTTCTCTATTTTTCTACCAACTTGTCCCTTGGCCCCCTTCTTTGACCCTTCAAACCAGACCTCGGACTATTTATTCCTGAAGTTCCTTCAACAATTTTTTAAACATTCTTGCGAAAATGTCTCAGAATTACGCGAGACTCTTTCTCTTTGCGTCTTTAAATATTCTCTTTCGCTAATACGTTTTCATTTCCTGCACAAAGTTTCATTCAGCTTCTTTCTTCGACTATACTCAAAAACTAGAAATATTGAATGAAGAATATTTCACTATCGTTATTTGGTTGTTGTACTATGAAGATGGATTTTCTCTGTTTTTCTACCAACTTGTCCCTTGGCCCCCTTCTTTGAACCTTCAAACCAGACCTCGGACTATTTATTCCTGAAGTTCCTTCAACAATTTTTTAAACATTCTTGCGAAAATGTCTGAGAATTACGCGAGACTCCTCTTTGCGTCATTAAATATTCTCTTTTGCTAATACGTTTCCATTTCCTGCGCAAAGTTTAAGTCAGCTTCTTTCTTCGACTATACTCAAAAACTGGAAATATTGAATGAAGAATATTTCACTATTGTTATTTGGTTGTTGTACTATGGAGATGGATTTTCTCTGTTTTTCTACCAACTTGTCCCTTGGCCCCCTTCTTTGAACCTTCAAACCAGACCTCGGACTATTTATTCCGGAAGTTCCTTCAACAATTTTTTAAACATTCTTGCAGAAATGTCTCAGAATTACGCGAGACTCCTCTTTGCGTCTTTAAATATTCTCTTTTGCTAATACGTTTTCATTTCGTGCGCAAAGTTTAATTCAGCTTCTTTCTTCGACTATACTCAAAAACTAGAAATATTGAATGAAGAATATTTCACTATCGTTATTTGGTTGTTGTACTATGAAGATGGATTTTCTCTGTTTTTCTACCAACTTGTCCCTTGGCCCCCTTCTTTGACCCTTCAAACCAGACCTCGGACTATTTATTCCTGAAGTTCCTTCAACAATTTTTTAAACATTCTTGCGAAAATGTCTGAGAATTACGCGAGACTCCTCTTTGCGTCATTAAATATTCTCTTTTGCTAATACGTTTCCATTTCCTGCGCAAAGTTTCATTCAGCTTCTTTCTTCGACTATACTCAAAAACTGGAAATATTGAATGAAGAATATTTCACTATCGTTATTTGGTTGTTGTACTATGAAGATGGATAAGGAAATTGATTTTGCGTAACCCATTCTTAACCTGACAACTGCAACATTGGATTTCCAAGATGTGTGGCTAATTATTCGCAAGCCAGAGCGAGTATACTCGACGTTAAACAAAAAATTACCATCTTTTCATGACGAGTACACTCGACGTGAACATCGACAGGGTTAAGAAGCGTAGGTGGGTTAACTGCAGGCCCTTGACACGAAACAGAAGCAATTATACAGAAAAGAACGAAGCTCACGATTTTTTAAATAGAAAGAAACATGAAAGACTAGTATATAATCGTGCACTGGTGAATAATTGTATTCAATTTTCGACGCTGGAGCTAAACCCACAGTGTCAAATTCGCCATTGCATTGCTCAATTGCTGCTACATTAGCAACATTTTTGAAAAATTGACGCGTGAAGCTGCGATGTTGGCAAATTTTAAAAAATTGACAAATGGTGCTGTGAAGTTCGCCAAATTTTTAAAAATTGACAAAAGGTAATGTGAAGTTGGAAAAATTTTTTAAAATTGACGAACGAAGCTGCGAAGTTGGTAGAATTTTTTAAAAAATGGCGAATGAAGCTACGGAGACGGCAAATTTTTAAAAATTGACGGAAGGTAATATGAAGTTGGCAAAATTTTTAAAAATTGACGAACGAAGCTGTTAAGTTGGATACATTTTTAAAAAATTGACAAATGATGCTGTGAAATTGGTAAAATTTTAAAAAATTTACGAAGTTGGTAGAATTTTTTAAAAAATGGCGAAGAAGCTACGAAGACGGCAAATTTTTAAAAATTGCGGAAAGACGCTGCAGAGTTGGCAAAATTTAAAAAAATTGACGAAAGGTAATATCAAGCTGGAAGAATTTTTAAAAATTGACGAACGAAGCTGCGAAGTTGGTAGAATTTAAAAAAAAATGGCGAATGAAGCTACAAAGTTGGCAAATTTTTAAAAATGGCGGAACGACGTTGCAGAGTTGGCAAAATTTTTAAAAATTGACGAACGAAGCTGCGAAGATAGCTGAATTTTTAAAAAATCGACGAACGAAGCTGCGAAGATAGCTGAATTTTTAAAAAATTGACGAACGAAGCTGCAAAAGTATCGCGAGTCTATATCGTGACTAGGGCCGATCCTAAAAATTTGGCGATCGATTGTCGATTAAGCGTGACTAATTGTTAGTTAACGAAATCATGACGGGAACGCGTCGAGTTCCGACAAGTGAAATTCTTTCGCGTGTTCGCCGAGTCGACAACGAAATGCACTCACCGTGGTAGGGTTAATTAAACGGCATCATGGGCGCGCGTTGTGCTGCGAGCGTCTTCGGGAGCAGCAATTAATCTCGAGCTCGTCCGTCCTGGAAATAATTCTCGGAGGAATTTCCGCCGCGTCACCGGCCAAAGGACACCTTTCGCCGTTACCGTGCTATTTTTTCCTCTGCCCATAGCTCACCGTCTCCGGCGAATACCAGCCGAGCGTGCCGTTAACACACCGTTTTCTTTGTCAAACTTAACCCTGACGTTCTATCTTCGCGAACGGAGCAGCCTTGACTCGAATTCGCAACGACCCTATTCTTCAACCTCGAAAATTACGTCTCCGGGACTTCGTAAGGAGTCAAACTTGATTATGACGTCTGCATTAAAACGTTTCCAGCCTGTTAACGCACAAAACGGCAAACAGAAGCAATTTATTCAGGTCTGCAATGATCTATGTACGTCCCGGAAATGCATTTTTGTGCGACGTTCATCGTCAATCAATTTGCTCATTCTGTACGTTATATTAATATTTTCTCAACATACGATGAATTTTATTATTGCCTTTATCGTTAATGGAAATATTTATTACATCGAAAACATGATAAACACTTGATTCGTTTGATCGAATAATTTTTGCCAACAGTAGTCAAATAAAAACTGCGTTGAGATGTACAACAGGGATGGGCACGGTAGAGGCTCCTCGAACGCCTGCTACTCCCACCAACCTCTCTTTCATGCGCGAGGCCTGCGCACTGTTCGCAACGGGACAGGTGGACGCTGGTGGGGGTCAGTGGGCGCTGTGGTGGGGACCGTTTTGTCTCAATCGAGACAAAAATGCCCATGTCCGATGTACAATATTAATTACTAGACTGCGCTTTTTACGCACTTATGGTAAAAATGAATTTTATATTACTGATACGATATTTTCAACCAATTAAAATTATTAAGAAATCAATTTTTATGTGTCCCCTTTTCTCAGTAATATATGCAGACAATTTTTACATTGCATAAAGATCCGCAGTTTATTAATTACATTTTCAATACTCTTATATTGCGTACATGATCAACAAATTTTTGACAGTCTATCTATACCTATCGCAAACACGAATTTTCAAGGGTTGAAGCGATACAGATTATTTTATTTACCACCGTGACTTGTATGGAGCGCCGAGCGAGATTAAACAGGAAAAGATCGAAATTAAATAGGGCGAGGGATTAATTCCGAGAGCGGCCATTTTCCCCCGAGAGCCCCAGCTGCACCCCCATAAATCCCCGATCCCGTTTTCTCTGTTCTTTTCCGCCTTAATCCCAGAAATTGTTGCGCAACAGCATCCTGTTATGGAATCCGGCGTTCGAACGCTAAAACCACCCCCTTCGTGTTCCGCTCGTTCCACTTCTCTCTGTAATCGCGCTGCCTAACGATCTTACGCAACGATAACGCGTTCACGCACGCACGGGAATCCCTGAGAGAACGCAGGACTATCTTGAACGCAATATACGTAGATTGCAGACTTCCCTTTTCCAGTTCGCGTTTCGCGATTCTCTCTGCCGCGAGTCACGATCGGGCTAATCCAAATACAGACCGCTTACACATGCAGCGGCGTGATTAGCGCTGAGAAGTTCCTCGGTTAATCGTTTCATGTATTATTTATCAGGCTCGCTCGACGTAAAGTCGAATTTCAAGTATCGCTTCAAAGAAAACTTGTTTCAACCCTCGGATGGCGGGCCATTCTTGCAACTAGACTGCGGACTTTTATGCAAAATAAAAATTGTTTGCATCAATTGCAAGACTCGGGGATTGCATACACGTCCATCTGTATTCTTAACAATTTTCATGGATTGGAAATAATATGTACAATGGCACCTTTAACACTAGGTTTACGGAGCACTAAAATTGATTATTTTACATTGCTTTATAAAAATAATAAAATTGTATTTACTTAGATCTTCAGCAATTTTTATTGTAATATCTACACAAAAAATAAATCCATTTAATAATTCTTCACGAATTGCTCCTTACACTCTTAATAATCGTAAATTAAACATTTTTTGAATCCGCCATTTTGACGGGCCCCGTAAATCTAATGTTAAATACAAGGAATCATTAATAACATTTCTAATCTAGGTTTACTGTAACAACATTTTTTAGTCGGTAAATTAATTCCGGATTGTATACACATCCATCTGTATTCTAAACAATTTTAATGGATTAGAAATATGTACAATAGCACCTTTAACACTAGGTTTACGGAGCACTAAAATTGATTATTTTACATTGCTTTATAAAAATAATAAAATTGTATTTACTTGGATCTTCAGCGATTTTTATTGTAATATCTACACAAAAAAATAAATCCATTTAATAATTCTTCACGAATTGCTCCTTACACTCTTAATAATCGTAAATTAAACATTTTTTGAATCCGCCATTTTGACGGGTCCCGTAAATCTAGTGTTAAATACAAGGAATCATTAATAATATTTCTAATCTAGGTTTACTGTAACAACATTTTTTAGTCGGTAAATTGACTCCGGATTGTATATACATCCATCTGTATTCTAAACAATTTTAATGGATTAGAAATAATATGTACAATGGCACCTTTAACACTAGGTTTACGGAGCACTAAAATTGATTATTTTACATTGCTTTATAAAAATAGTAAAATTGTATTTACTTGGATCTTCAGCGATTTTTATTGTAATATCTACACAAAAAAATAAATCCATTTAATAATTCTTCACGAATTGCTCCTTACACTCTTAATAATCGTAAATTAAACATTTTTTGAATCCGCCATTTTGACGGGTCCCGTAAATCTAGTGTTAAAGGCTTTAAATATTTTCTGTTTTGTGTTTGACCTACCCATTTTTATCATAAATGCATAAATCTACACTCTACTTATAAACATATAACTGATAAATGTTTAGGATCATTCACAGCTGTATTCATCAATTTTTTAACCAAATTATTGAAAGCACTTCTAGTAAACACGGTGATCTTTGTATTATTTCTAATGTAGCTGCTGTTCATTTTATCATTTCACCGGAAACTAACCGAGGGTAAACGATACGTCGAGGCTGGCAACTTTATTAAAATTGAGGAAGAAATATTGGACGTCCAATTTACGCGCAACCCTTCTGTGCAAATTCTCTCATCTCTGGCACGTTTTTTAAGGTTTCACAGCTTTAGTGAATTAGCTCAAAGCGAGTTACTGGACAGCGAATTTCATGCGTTTACGTGTAATTTAAAATACTAAAACCATTAGAAAGATTCAAAAATAGTGTAATATCACTTTCAACCTATTAAACATATTAAGAAAGAAAATTTCAATTTCCAGTTTGTTGCAATCGGGTAGAACATTTTTATTTTACAAACAGAACCGCTTTCTTTTGACGAGTAATCGTTAGACCGCAGATTTTATGCATTTATAACAAAAATGGGTCGCTGTAATTTGAAACGGCAGGAAGATTTAAAAAATCGAAGGGTGCCATATATTGTTTACAAAATTTACTCAAATAATGAAGGGAAGGAAGACATTCCTAAGAGACTTTTTAGTTTTGCATAAAGATCCGTTGTCTGTGAATTACTCTGTCGAAAATATTTGTACATGGAAAAATTGGTCGCAAAACCCTTTCGAAATTGCGCAACGCGTGGCAACGAATAATGCAATCTGGAAACGTGGTTTCCATGCGCAAAACATCCCGGGCAACCGAAACAGCCGAAAAACTCGCAACTCTGCTTCACCCTGGCGCAGCAGCCTTGTCGAAAAGTTTCCCTGAACTTTTCCTGATTTATGATGGCAACGCGGCGCGCATGTTTCAGGAAATTCATTGGCTGGCTGTTGGCTGTTGGCTCGTATCGTAACGTCGAAGAAATCGGCCGCCGTTATTTTTTCCAGGGCCGAACGCCCACGCGCGTCGCCCACTTTTTTACACACACACGCACACTCCTGCAAGTCTAGAAAGAAAATTATCCGCGATTAATCGAGCTTGGTGCGTGCACCCTAGATTAAAACCGTTCCGAAACTTCGGGAGAAGACTGGGTGAACGAAGCACATTTTCCCTCGTTCCTTGTAATTTGCCAGACTACTCCTGTTCTGGCTCCGAACATCCGGAAGATTGCTATTCTTGCGACAGCAACTCCTGGTAGGGCTCAGGATAAATTTCACAGAACATCGAGTCCTAACTTCCACGTTTTTAATTTTCCCGAGATGGGATTCTCTTGGAAAAATTCTGTAACGTAGTTGAAGCATCGTGTATTGGGCATAGAAATGAATTCGTCGCATTTTCTTCTTGAATTTGTTGATATCTTGCAAATAATTGAAGAGTATTCTAATATCACATTTTGTACGTTTACTCAACCCTATAAATAATGTGGTTATCAATCATTTCTATTATAAATTAAATACAACTAGCTGCCCTACTACAAAAACAGAGAAAGTTTAATTTTCTTTCTTTCTATCAAACGCCTGCTTCTCCCACCAACCTATCTTTCATGCGCGAGGCCTGCGCACTGTTCGCGACGAAAAATTCTGTAACGTAGTTGAAGCATCCTGTATTGGGCATAGAAATGAATTCGTCGCATTTTCTTCTTGAATTTGTTGATATCTTGCAAATAATTGAAGAGTATTCTAATATCACATTTTGTACGTTTACTCAACCCTATAAATAATGTGGTTATCAATCATTTCTATTATAAATTAAATACAACTAGCTGCCCTACTACAAAAACAGAGAAAGTTTAATTTTCTTTCTTTCTATCAAACGCCTGCTTCTCCCACCAACCTATCTTTCATGCGCGAGGCCTGCGCACTGTTCGCGACGAAAAATTCTGTAACGCAGTTGAAGCATCGTGTATTGGGCATAGAAATGAATTCGTCGCATTTTCTTCTTGAATTTGTTGATATCTTGCAATTAATTGAAGAATATTCTAATATCACATTTTGTATTTTTACTCAACACTATAGATAATGTGGTTATCAATAATTTCTATTATAAATTAAAAACATAATTAGCTGCCCTAGTACAAAAATAGAGAAAGTTTAATTTTCTTTTTTTCTCTCAAACGCCTAGTTCTCCCACCAACATCTCTTTCATGCGCGAGGCCTGCGCGCTGTTCGCGACGAAAAATTCTGTAACGTAGTTGAAGCATCCTGTATTGGGCATAGAAATGAATTTGTCGCATTTTCTTCTTCAATTTGTTGATATCTTGCAAATAATTGAAGAGTATTCTAATATCACATTTTGTACGTTTACTCAACCCTATAAATAATGTGGTTATCAATCATTTCTATTATAAATTAAATACAACTAGCTGCCCTACTACAAAAACAGAGAAAGTTTAATTTTCTTTCTTTCTATCAAACGCCTGCTTCTCCCACCAACCTATCTTTCATGCGCGAGGCCTGCGCACTGATCGCGACGAAAAATTCTGTATTGGGCATAGAAATTAATTCGTCGGTGTTTAAAAAAGGTTGGTTCCCTTTAAAAAAATCAAGGTGACCTTGATATCTAAAAAAAAAAATGACATAAATACAACATTTTTTTTTTTGGCATCGTGTCAGTTCCATTGTACCATTCAACTTTGTCCTTACCATATTTTACGTATCTTTAGAAACAGCAAAGATATTTGAGGTGGAAACGTTAGGTGACTCACCCTGTATATTTTGGTTTGAAACCATATATGGTTTGAACGTACGATGAAAAATATTTGTCATATCTCAAAAGATCGTCGGGGTTAAATTCGAAAGAGACGTAGAGGTTTATGCTTCTCCAGTATAATACCAAGGGCCGTTTCAACGAGAACGGAACGAGCCGCGCGTGTGGTCCGATGCAATTTTTTGCTCGGGAAAATCTGTATGTCGGTCGTTGCGCATTCAAAGTTGGCCGTCGGTCGGATCCGGCAAATATTTGGCGATCAAACTGTTGTTCGCGCGAACCGACACGCGCGATACCATTCCTGGAACCCGTTCTCGCTACTCTCATCGAAAAATCCCACGTATTGGCAGCGTTCCCATGCTCTCCGGCACCCCGCTGTCCCCTAGCTTCTTCTTCTTTCGCTTCTTCCCTCGTCCAGACAGATTTTCTTTTCGGTCCAACTTATTTTATTCGATTAACTCGACCATCGAATCGGCAGCCATCAAAATACCACGAGATCCAAGTAATTTATTTAATGCAACCGAAACTGAGAATTCTAAATTTATCACAACGATCACTCTCATCATCTCGACGATCATAACAATATTTGGCACGCGCGCGATATATTCACGAAACAGAGTTCATTCATTATTTTAAAAAAGCAATTACACGCGAGTCAACGCGTTAATTTAAACCAACGATAAAATTGACAAGGGAATGCAACAATATTGCTCTGTAACGTGGTAGCATTTTTAACCTTTAGGTAGGCGGGTGAAATTTTTATCGTTAGTGGTCGGGTGGAGTTCTCTGAACACACCAGACAAATTAACATGACAACTAAGTAACACATACACATTTAAATATACATGTAAAAAAAGACACATTTATAGATGTCTTCAAAAAGATTTTTAAATTTGAAAGTAATATTATTATAATTCACATATGTGAAAACATGATATTTTTCAATTTTCATCGTTGTCTTCATTTTTTAAGCATTTTGGGAAAACGGTGCTCATTTGACTTACACACATTAATCGTGAACATTTGCAATAGGATGTTTTGACCTTGATGTCTTTATTTTAAAGGGCATACAACGCATCTTTGAGAAAAAATCCTTGTAAGCAAATTTGTAGTTGGTGAATGTATTTGAAACCCTGAGAGGACACAAATATCATTACCTACCCCACCATTCTTATTATAAACGTGTAAAATCTATAGTCTAGTCATAACGAGATCGGTAAAATTGGAGCGTAATTTAAAACTAAGCAAATTTTTAGTTGATGAATGGATTTGAAACCCCGAGAGGACATAAATATCATTACCTACCCACCATTCATATTATAAACGTGTAAAATCTATAGTCTAGTCAAAACAAGATCGGTAAAATTGGAGCGTAATTTAAAACGAAGCAAATTTGTAGTTGGTGAATAGATTTGAAACCCTGAGGGGACACAAATATCATTACCTACCCCACCATTCTTATTATAAACGTGTAAAATTTATAGTCTAGTCATAACGAGACCGGTAAAATTGCAGCGTAATTTAAAATTAAGCAAATTTGCAGTTGGTGAATGAATTTGAAACCCTGAGGGGACACAAATATCATTACCTCCCCACCATTCTTATTATAAACATGTAAAATCTATAGTCTAGTCAAAACAAGATCGGTAAAATTGCAGCGTAATTTAAAACTAAGCAAATTTGCAGTTGGTGAATGAATTTGAAACCCCGAGAGGACATAAATATCATTACCTACCCACCATTCATATTATAAACGTGTAAAATTTATAGTCTAGTCATAACGAGACCGGTAAAATTGCAGCGTAATTTAAAATTAAGCAAATTTGCAGTTGGTGAATGAATTTGAAACCCTGAGGGGACACAAATATCATTACCTACCCACCATTCTTATTATAAACGTGTAAAATCTATAGTCTAGTCATAACGAGATCGGTAAAATTGGAGCGTAATTTAAAACTAAGCAAATTTGTTACAACTGAATGAATAAACGGAAGTTAAAATGAAGGAGATAAAAGGAAAAGAAAACGCGAAGGAATAAGGGACGTGCCATCTCTCTGTGTCGGAGCGACTTTTCTGTTCACTTTCCTGGAAGCTGATCCTAATGCGACAGTTATCGAGACATTACCGTATTTGCCGTAGCGGTGAGTTCGACGTTTTCATCCGGAGATTAACGTCTCCGTTGGTTCGTATCGTTCGCTGGCCCGATCGTGGAAAGAAAATGGCGGAGGAACGCTCGCGTAATACCTTTTCCGTGTCGATGGTCTTATGTAAATTTCAACGAAGCGATATAAAGCGACAGTGGGAAAAGAGAAAGAGGAAGAGAGACGGTGGCAAGTAAGCAGAGGGCAAACATCTGCGGCGGGGAAATGTGTGCAGGAGCTTCGAAATTGTCGATTCGCAGGGATCTTCTCTCGAATCGCGAATATTTCGCTTCGTTTCGTAAAGTTTGCAGAACCCTCGTTGCCAGGCGAAACACGTCCGGACAGATTCGTTGGATTCTTTGCCTCGCTCGATAGCCTTTCTTCTCGGTACCGCGGCTGTCCAAAGTCCTCCACCCGATTCTGCTTAGCCGGATCATCAAAAATTACCGTGCCACCAATTCATCGAATTGCCGACCGGAAGCTGTTCAAACATCTACACACACGTGTACCTGTTATACATACAGTGGCTCACGAAAGTATTCGAACGCCCTTTAAATCGGAATAATTTGTTTCAAATTGCACAACTCAACTTGAAATTTTATTTCGCAATTAGAAGCATTGATTTATTAAATGACGTGCAAAAAAGATTTTGAAAAAATTGCAATAGGCAGGCATTGCGTAAAAAAATTAATATTAATTCGGATATTTCTATGAAAGAATACAGAATGCCCTTTAAATCGGAATAATTTGTTTCAAATTGCACAACTCAACTTTACATTTTATTTCGCAATTAGAAGCATTGATTTATTAAATGACGTGTCAAAAAGATTTTGAAAAAATTGCAATAGGCAGGCATTGCGTAAAAAAATTAATATTAATTCGCATATTTCTATGAAAGAATACAGAAATATAAAGTATCGTTTCACTGATGCGCAAGAGATCTTGCGAAATAAATGTTTGCTAGCACCGATCGCACTAAACAGGAGACGCCGGAAGTCATGGAAAGTTTCGAATGCACCATGCATATCAATATATGCACAAGTACGCATGCATCAGAGCGAAGCTTTGCAGCAAAGCTTACGTGCCGCCGCTGCGACCAAACGGATAACGTTGACCATCGGTTTCATTTAATCCGGTCAACATACAGGGAATTGCTGCCGGCTTTTTCGGAAAATCGGCAGTGCGCCGATTTTGGCTGTTTATGTTGACAACACGCGCGATTCGCTGTTTCCTTTGGTTCCCGTTGCGTGGGCTATGAATCTCTCATTCTTTCAACCCTAACGAATAAAACACTTTGAAAATAAAACACCTCGGACATAAAACACCTCGCGAATAGAAGACCTTGGGAATAAAAGGTCTCGGGAGTAAAACATCTCGGGGATAAAACACCTCGGGGATAAAACACCTCGGGAATAAAAGACCTCGGGGATAAAACACCTCGGGAACAAAACACCTCGGGAATAAAACACCTCGGGGTAAAACACCTCGGGGATGAAACACCTCGGGAATAAAACACCTCGGGGATAAAAGACGTTGCAAATAAAAAGCGTGTGGTTGCTAGATTGTCGAGTCACTTGTAGCTTTTCGATGAGAAGCGGAGACACTGTTCGCTCTCTTGCGCACAAGATCGCACAACCGTGAAATGTATAGAATAATCGAGGAGGAATCGCTGCTCGTCGTTCGTGCACCTAAATAACGAATGTTAGCGTATTCTTCTTTGTCTATCTTACGAGATCTCTAGTGAGAAACAGAAGCGTAAACACGTTGTATCGTACGATTAGATAAATGCGAAGCGTAGAGATCGCGTCGGAGGCTCGAACTTTTGAAGCCGTCGCGAAGACGTTCCGAAGCGTGCTCGAGAAGCTGATTGTCCTCGACAAAGCGTATCGACGAGGCAACGAGGCATGCGACGTAAGTACCTGTGATACGCGCGAGATACTACTTTTTTCGAGCACATTTTTCTAACTCGAACGCGAACGTTCTCCGCCGATCGTCGAGGCGGCCCGGCAATTCAAAGTGGAACGCGTCGACGCTCGTTCCGACATCGTCTCGACGAAGCGTCGCGCGTCCATTCCGCGTCGGCTCGACGAACGGACAGATTCGGAGAATTAAACGAGAGCAAGGTGTACACCGGTACGGCCGGACACCGATCAACAGTAGCAATAATCGAAGAACTTTGTTAGCAATGTTTAAGAAGATATTTCAAGAGGTCGATCGTGAGAACGTCGAGGAGGACTCGGAGGATTCGAGTGGTCCCGGGCCATTCCACGACGAGCATCGTATGTCTTGTAATGAATTAGATGGGGTTTAAGTCATCATTAGACCGCGGATTTTATGCATTTATGATAAAAATGAATGGGTGTGGTTTAACCCTTTGCGGACACGTGTCTGCTGACAGTCGCACAAGCTATTGACCGACTGCGAATAATTTTTTAAGAAATTACCACTCTCAAAAAGTATCAAACAAATTTGTACCGAACACAACAGGTTTTCTTTCATTTAATCCATATACTTAACTCTTCAGTACACAATTTTTTTTCACACGGAAAATATATTCAACTTATCAAAAAGTATGCCAAAAATAATTCCCGTCCGCTAAGGGTTAAGTCATCATTAGACAGTGGATTTTATGCATTTATGACAAAAATGAATGGGTGTGGTTTAACCCTTTGCGGACGCGTGTCTGCTGACAGTCGCCCAAGCTTTTTGACCGACTGCGAATAATTTTTAAAGAAATTACTACTCTGAAAAAGTATCAAACAAATTTGTATCGAACACAACAGGTTTTCTTTCATTTAATCCATATACTTAACTCTTCAGTACACAATTTTTTTTTCACACGGAAAATATATTCAACTCATCAAAAAGTATGCCAAAAATAATTCCCGTCCGCTAAGAGTTAAGTCACCATTAGACAGCGGATTTTATGCATTTATGACAAAAATGTGTGGGTGTAATTTAAAACAGTAATAACATTAGAATAATATAAAAATACTGTTATATTATTTTCAACCTATTGAACATATTAAGGAAGACAATAAATGTCTAGTTCACTCCAGTTTGTTGCAATTCAGGTAGAACATTTTTATTTTGCATAAAGATCCGCAGTCTAGTCATCGTTCTGCTGTTTTATTGTTTGTTACTAAAATACGGACATTTGAGCTCGACGACTGTCGGTATTAATTTTTATCTCGGAAACTATACATCGGATCGAGATGAATCTTTTTCCATTTTGATCTAGAAGGTTTAAGCTACTGTAAGAATTTTTGTTTCGCTAATAACCTGTACACAATTGTTTTAAAAAATTTCTCTTGAACGTGATGAATCAGTGCATCCTGGTATGAAACGTTATGTAAGTTTATTTACGATGTCCATCGTTATAAACTGAATAATTCGATGAAACAAAAATTCGGTACAACGGGCCAAACCTTTCTGACCAAAATGAAAGAAATTTGAAATCGGTCGGACGAGTGATTTGCGAGATAAAAATTCATAAACAGATACGATCCGTTTTCACGGAAATAAAAATCCGGCAAAAGTTGAATAATTCAGAGGTATGTATTTCACGAACAAATCCGATTCTACTAAAACGATGACATAAACCTGACCTAATTTCTCGAGCACCACGCCATGCTGTGCCTGCTGTCGTCGCCGAAACTTCGCGACATCGGCGAGGAAGAATCGATTTGTCGCAAAACGACCATGGCTCGGACCCGGTACCCTTGGTGACAGAAAATGTCGATGGACGTGTCCACGCAGAACGCGAAACCACGACGATCTTTCGAAACTCGTCCTCTCAGCGACCAGCCGACGTTAGGATCGACGAATCCAATCACCGATTCGCTGGAGCAGAGTTTTAACGATATTTCCCGTTGTTTAGCAAACTCGGGTAACTCGCCGAGAGAAACTTTCGCGATGGAATTAGTTTTTCTTCCGGCTGAAAAACCGAAAACGGAATTACGCATCGCGAGGAGCGAACGCTGACTGGCCCGGCTGGCTGACGTGTACTGGTTTGTCATTAGCAGTCGAAACAGTTAAACATCCCGCTGAAAGAATTTTTAGTTTGCTCGACTGTCGCGTGAAAATCACGCACCCAAAGAAAGAAGCCGCCTATTTTTCTATTTGTTCCGATCGTTGCCGGAGGATCGTCGTACGTTCGAAGCTTCGGTCAACGCCGGAACGCCATTTTGCCGCACTTGCGCTGCTAATTCCTCGCCTGGCCGCCATTTTGATCGGCGTCGAGCGGGCTCGGTTCGAATTCTTGCGGAAATTCTGAAGCTTCGATCCCCAACGCTTTATTCGACGAAACAATACAATAACAATTAAAAAACAAGAACAATTATAATAACAGAAACAATTAAAATAACGAATTTATTAATTGTTTTGTTGTCTGTTCTTTTGTATCATGGGCAGTAATCAGAATATTTTATAAAAACCGTACTTTTTCTTTGAATACACAAAGATTGCCTTAATAACATCGTCATTTTACAAATAAAACGGAAAACATAAATTTTAACTATTATCTTTAAAAACAATTTTCCTCTGAATTTCATAATTTTATCAGTAGATTGTCGATTTTGTGCTTCTTTAAGAAAAACGGGTAGATCAAATTTAAAGCACTAGAAACATTTTAAAAATTTATAGGTACATATAATTAAACCACTTGAATCAGTAGATTGTTGATACATTTTTTAAAAAAGGTGGGTAGATCAAATGTAAAGCAGTAGGAACATTTGAAACATTTATAAATAGTTGAACTACTTTCTATAAAATTATTTGAAAAAGGAAAGAATGTCTATGTAACTCCAATATCTTGCCATTAATATAGACAATTTTTTACTTTGTAGAAAAATACACAGTCTATTAATCAATACATGTTGAAACTGATAAAACATTGACTAAGAAAACAACACATTATCCCATCACTGCGAGCCATTGCTTTGATGATAAACTGAAACAATTTCACTAGATTTTACGTCTCAGTATGACTTGATAAAAGCAACGTTAGTTAACTGACAATCGCAGATTTTGATGGTGCAACTTTGCACATTATAATTACCTCATAAAAATCCAAGTAGAATGATCATTTGTATAATTTTTTTCTATGTCTGTAAGGTTTCGACTTATCGAGCTGAAAAGATTCTTTTTATTTAATTAAATTTATTAAATCTTCATTTTAGGAGATGATTTGATTCACTGAAACTTTTTACAAATGTGCAAATTTTTAATCAAAATCGGTGATTACTGGACCGTGGATGCTTCTAAACAATAAAACTTGATGCATCAATTGCAAGCGATGAAGGTAAATAAAAATGTATTTTCCTCGTTAATAATTTTAATCGGAATTGTATTGTACAAATTGTACCTACTCATTTTGGTTATAATTCCATAAAATCCGCAGTCTAGTGATTAACAACAGTTAGCAATTGTTAGAAGACTACGAAGCAAACATCGACGGATAAAGCGTTAGGATTGCAAAGCGTTTGAAAGGATTTCCGGAAATGGAAAATGGAAAAGGAAACCGGATGTAAATTGAAATCGGCTATCGTTAGCGAAAGATGATCTGCAGGCATTTGCGAGCAGGTCGTTATTTTTCAGAATCGTATTCGAAGTCGTGAATGTTTCTGCGACGAGGCTCGGGACCGACGATGCTCGTGATGGTTTTCGCCGACGATCCGCGATCGATCGTCCCCCCCGCGTACGCACTATCTGCGTGCCGCAACAAACCCGACTCTCGAGACAATTCATCGAGGCGAATCGATTTACATTTACTTATACTCGTATTGTAAGCGGGTCACGCGAACTAACAATTGCTTTAAGTAATTTTTACATTTTCAAGGGGAATTAATAATGGTAAGAGGTCGATTCCGCTTAGCATGATTTCTAGGTGCTTTCCGTGTACAATTCTCGTAATTAAGCTTCGTCGAGCTAGAGTGTCCTCTCTCTCTCTCACTTTTCTCTGTCTTTCTTCCTGTCCCACTCTGTTCGACTTGACACCTGGTTACCGCTAAAATGTCCGATTTTAAATCGTTAATCTTATTTTTAATGAAATGCTGTTCAAAATTCTGTACGGTGAAAATAAAGCAGTCATTTTTATTAATCCCTTGCACTACGATATTAAAATTATTACAACTTCTTCGACGTTCAAAAATTACTACGAGGAAAGGAAATTTATATTTATTGTACATTCACGCAGACTCCAATGGCTGACATGTACCCTACAATACAATAGAACAGGGAGTTCCAACGTGTTCCTCTCCGAGAACTGCAAGGTCCCCACCATCGAACCTCTCCCCCCACTACTACGTACAGCCGTAGAGTCGGTGAGTGCTGCGCGCGCCGCGCGGCTCTGGTGGTGGGGGCTGCCCACTACTATACGTTATAACTACACTGCGGATTTTATGCATTTATGGCAAAAACGAGTTGGTGCAGTTTTAAAAAAGAAAGAAATCAAAACAATCTAAGAACGTGGACATATTACTTTCCATTTTTTAAGATCAATGAAGAAAAGAGTTAATTGTATTCTGTTTTCTGCTTCTTGCATCGACTCAACCAATTTTTATTTTGTATAAAGATCTGCAGTCTAGTTATAAAGATGAAGTCTAAGAGTGGGAGAAAAATCTAAGGGGGGAAGGTGCCTCGAGTAGTTCCTCTCTGAGAACTGCAAGGTCCCCACCATCGAACCTCTCCCCACTACTACGTACAGCCGTAGAGTCGGTGAGTGCTGCGCGCGCCGCGCGGCTCTGGTGGTGGGGGCTGCCCACTACTATACGTTATAACTACACTGCGGATTTTATGCATTTATGGCAAAAACGAGTTAGTGCAGTTTTGAAAAAGAAAGAAATCAAAACAATCTAAGAAAGTGGACATATTACTTTCCATTTTTTAAGATCAATGAAGAAAAGAATTAATTGTATTCTGTTTTCTGCTTCTTGCAATCGACTCAACCAATTTTTATTTTGTATAAAAATCTGCAGTCTAGTTATAAAGATGAAGTCTAAGAGTGGGGGAAAATCTAAGGGGGGAAGGTGCCTCGAGTAGCTCCTGAGCTAATGGTTGGAACTGCCTGCAATAGAATGTCGTTTCCATTTAATTGGAATTAATAACATACGTATTTAGCAGATTCTGTTCGAAGTCTGCATCGCTAGTATGACTCAATATTATATGTAGTACAAGGGATTAAAGAGACTGTTTTCACAGACAATTATATAAAAAACGAAATAACGCTGTACTCTTCTCGCAATTCTTTTCTTTTTCTAAAACCTGTTGTTTCATGCTCTACAACGAGTTCTTGGAACAATTGGTTTCGCTTTGAATTTCTGAATTTTCTGTTCGGAAAGATATTCCCATAATTATTTAAAGTAGTTAATATTTTGGATATTGCAGCTCCGAAGTATACAAAAATTTGTTCAAAATATGATACTTCAAAAATTCAATTCTGCCCACGAGAATTTCCTGTCTACTGTGTTCTGTTCGTGTCATATACCTTTCATTTAAGGTTAGACAATCCAGCCGCAGCCGGTATAAAGAAGGAAAATTACATTTGTTCTGAAAATCACGTAACAGGCTAATAAGCCCGCAAGAGAAAGTGCTAGAGGAGACCTCGGTCTGACATCTCGCGGGGATCGCTAATAACCCGAGAAGTTAGATCGCGAGAGAAGAAGAATTCTCGAAGGTGCATTCATTTTTTATGGTCGTTCGCGAGGAACGATTAAAGAGCGCTCGCTCGAAAAAGAGTTTGCGTAATCGGGAGACTATTGTTCGGGGGTTGATGCACCGGAGAAGTGGGGGAAACAATGCGAATTTTCGTTGAAAGATCGGTCGTCGTACCGATCCGATTACTCTCGAAAATGTCTTTCCGCTGTGAAAGGCTCGTGTCGTCGATCTCCTCGGACGTTCCCGAACGCGGAAGATGTCGGACTGATGCACAGTGCGGCATTTAAATGATAATTCTTTCTAACCCCTCCCTCCCTCTCTCTCTCTCTCTCTCTCTCTCTCTCTCTCTCTCTCTCTCTCTCAAGCTTAAGGGGCTCCTAGACCAGGGTTTGACTTTATTTGCTCGCGGGAACCGTTTTCCGAGGGCTACGCCTTCTCGACCCGGCCGCGCGTCACGCTCCCCGTAGTCGCCTGCGTGATCGGACGGGCTCAGGCGCGATCATAACAGACAGATGAACGTGGCGCATAAGGGGCGACACTCGTTTCAATAGGTTTCCACATTACCATCGAGGTACTATTGTCAATGCGTTTTTATTATTAGTGGTTATCCCCTGTAGGCCTATTCCACTATGTCACACGATAATATCGGACAATAGCTGTAGAAAATTAAAAAATATCTTTTTTTTGGGCCATGCACAGCAGGGAACTGTCAACGCGCTCCCGAAAGGCCATCTGGAAATGCTCAGACGTCGAGATAACGGCCCGGACGGGGCATTCTGAAAAATTGGTCGACGTGAAAGCGAAAACTCGGTCGGAGTTTTCTCTAGACCCAAACCTATGTAAAAAAAGAATCCCGCACGGCTGTATAAATCGACCTTAAAGCGTATATGACGGGAGCTTCAATATTATTGGTCAACCTACACTGACAATATTATTGATCGTCTAGGGGCCCCTTTAGGAATCCCGAGGAACACACCTTTACTCCCTCCTCCCCCCCACCCCCACTCACTCGTTCAACGCACCGACGACGATTTTTTCCAAGGAGAGTTTTCTCCTTGCGCGAGCATATAGTTCGAAGGAGATGTTTTACTATAGCGTAACTCTAAATATCTTGAAAATGCTGCAGATTTAAAGGGGCTACTCTAATGCGTACCGTTAATACTTGTATCGCTACTCGCATCGCTGTTATTACCGCCTAGTTCTAAATACTTAAAGCTAATCAACTGTTACTGTACTTATGAGCAGCATCGTGACAAGTTATTTCCATTTAATTACGCTGTGACCCGATCGCGCGTCCTTGAACGATCAAATCGTTGTCGATGCAACGGTGTATCTACAGTCGATTTCTATCGAATTGATCGGAAAACAATTCCCCGCCTTTCCACCTCTTCTGCGAAACGTTCGTGCAGTTAATATAATCGGAAAGACAATACATACTACTCGAACACTGTTATCAATACGATTGTTGAATTGTTATTAGCGCGTTAACTAGTGGAAGCCTGTGAACGAAGCTTAACCAGTTTCTCTTAGACAATAATCTCAAGAGAAGTTGTTGTAGTACGTTACTCGAGATACACCGTATATTTACTAATCAATAGACTGCGGATCTTTATGCAAAATAACAATCGTATGCATCCATTGCAAAACATAGGAACCGAATAAGAATTTATTTCTCTGTTTATCGATACTCTTGAAATCTTTATATATTATATCTTATATCGTCGGGTTACTGCCGAAACAAGCTAACTCCACTTTTACTCAATTCGGAGTTAAGTACTCCATTAGATTAAAAAAATGTTCGAAAAACATACTGACAAAACTAGAATTTTTCTTTTGTTTTGTTACTTACTTTGATCTTTTTCAATCAATAAATCATTTTGAAGCTGTGACGATTTTTCATTTCAATTTAAATTTTCAAACGACGATTTCTCAAAAGTTCAAATTATGGAGTTACTTTGTTTTGGCAGTAACCCGACGATATATTATCTATGTAGGATTTCCCTATTTTGATTCGATATTCGCGATCGAGTTGAATAATCGATCTACGCGGGGAAATCCTACATTTTGGGACCTCTCCGGGATGGGGGGAACCCGATGCCCGCATGGTGACAGACGACGAACGCAGTGAGCAAGCGTTGCGAAGACGGTCGCACGTGAGCGAAAGTACGACGAAGCGAAGTAAGGGACACATCCAGGGAAAACTGTTAGAGAGGGCAGTAGGGTGGTGTTCCCGAAAAGCGACGAAGGCGGTGACGAGTTGCGTTGATGGCGCTGAGGCCAAAAAGACGATGGCGCTGCGACGGACATTCGAGGGCGAATGCCGGAGCAGGATGGCCGAGTGTGGGATCAGGACCCCCCAGACCAAATACTGTATGGAGATTAGGAAAAGTAGGAGGGTTCGATTCCCGGCGCGGAATTCCATATTATAATCATCTTTTCATCGTTTGAAATTACACCCACCCATTTTTTCCCATAAATTGCATAAAATCCGCAGTCTACCAATGAAATTGCTGTTGCTGTGAAGAAATTGATCGAACGATCCTCGACTATTAACAAATGACTCTTATATCCCCTTTTTATCATATATATGAAATAACGCATTGTCTATCCTTCTGTAAAAATTATAAAAAAAAAAATGTAGCGTGAGAAGTCATCATGAGGTGATTGAAACAAACTGGTTTCACTCGCAACAAATGTAATCGACAAGAACTGCTCTGAAAATAGTTGTAGAACGTGCTCGAGCTCCATCGATAATGATTTGGTCGACACGAGGACGCATGATTAGGGCGCAGCTAAGAAAAACGCGTTTCATGTACTCTTATCGCTGGACTAAACGCGAAAACTTTCGGATCGGAGAATAGCAATGGAAAAAAGACGCTTCTCGAAACAAGACACGCGCACACGAGAATATACACAAGAGATACATACATACATACACACACTTATGATCTGCGCACGCGCACGCACACGCACACGCATACGAACGGGACAATGATAGACACACGAAGAACACACGAAAATGGTACACGTGTACAATTAAGAAAAAAAAAAAGGAAAAACAACGTCAAGGTCATTGTTTTACGAACTTTCTGTGATAATTATTAACAATCACTAAATACGAGGAGAATCACTTATTGCGAAGACGACGCGACGGAGAAACGGCTTGGACGGATATACGTAATTGTATTATGGTAACAGGGCGAAAAGCGAATAATAAAATCGCGAGCGAGAGATTTCAGACAAAATTGCGATGGCGTGGACCAGTGTCACCAGATCCACCCAAAACTGGGTAGATTCTCCTCTCCTCCTTTTCCCCTTCCACTATCCCATGAGCACACTCCAACGTCCCCCACTAAGACCGTAGACTGGTCACGTGACGTGCCGCGAAACGTGTTATGGTCATCAGAGAGGTGGTAAACTGTATTCCCCTCGATTTAAACGATCTGGCGACACTGGTGCGGACGAGGAAACGCGACAGGCTATAAAAATAAAATGTTATGAAAAAAAAAAATAAAACAATTGAAGATAAGAGGAAGAAGAAGAATATGAGAGTCTTGTTATGTGATAATCGTTACTGTTCCGTAGGTCGTTGACGATTCACGGGTCCGTCGATGATGCGGCGATCACGATCTCGATATCGATCAACGACAAAAACGAGCGCGCGAACAAGAAAATCGACTCGCGACTTTCAAATGTTGCTCGGTTACCACGAAAATCTAAGCGCATTGTTATTTTGTATGGTTCCGTGCGTTTTTTCTAAATGTCGACAACGTCGTAACACACGATAACCGGTGGTGATTAATAAAAATAACTTGAAGCACACGCTGCACACACAATTTTCTTTCTTTCCTATCCAAACCTGAAAAAAGCGATTTTTAAACGTTTACAAAAAGCCATTTTCGAAGTTGTTCGATCCGAACTGAAATTATTCTTTCCGATTCTTTTTCTGGATCAAAAATGGCGGTTTTCTGAACGTTTATAAAGAGCCATATTGTAAGATATTTGAATTGAATTGAAATTATTCTCTCCGATTCTTTTTCCAGACTCAAAAAAGCGATTTTTTAGAGCGTTCATGAAATAGTTTGACTCTGATTGACATTATTTTCAGATCCGGGAAAATAATTTCCAAAGCGTTTATATGAGGAGCGATTTACAAAGTTGCACGATTTCGAACAATTCTCTCGTTGAAGTTCCGCGTATTTGTAACAAATTGCTCTTTAACGAGGCCGTAATTAGACTGCGGCTGTTTATCAAAGTTATTTTGTATGGTTCCATGCCTCTTTTCTAAATGTCGACGAAGTCGTAACACACCATAACCGGTGGTGATTAATAAAAATAACTTGAAGCACACGCTGCCCACACAACTTTCTTTCTTTCCCATCCAAACCTGAACAATCGATTTTTAAACGTTTACAAACAGTCATTTTCGAAGTTATTTGGTCCGAACTGAAATTGTTCTTTCCGATTCATCTTTCTAGATCCAAGACGGCGGTTTTCTAAACGTTTATAAAGAGCCATATTGTAAGATATTTGAACTGAATTGAAATTATTCTCTCCGATTCTTTTTCCAGATTTAAAAAAGCGATTTTTTGAAGCGTTTATGAAATGTTATTTTTATGAAATAATTTGACTCTGATTGACATTATTCTTTCCAGATTCGGGAAAACGATTTTCCAAAGCGTTTATATGAGGAGCGATTTACGAAATTGCACGATTTCGAACAATTCTCTCGTAGAAGTTCCGCGTATTTGTAACAAATTGCTCTTTAATGGTACCGTAATCAGACTGCGGATGCTTATGCAAGTTATTTTGTATGGTTCCATGCGTTTTTTCTAAATGTCGACAACGTCGTAACACACGATAACCGGTGGTGATTAATAAAAATAACTTGAAGCACATGCTGCCCACACAATTTTCTTTTTTTCCCATCCAAACCTGAACAATCGATTTTTAAACGTTTACAAACAGTCATTTTCGAAGTTGTTCGGCCCGAACTGAAATTGTTCTTTTCGATTCTTTTTCTAGATCAAAAATGTTATTTTTATGAAATAATTTGACTCTGATTGACATTATTTCCAGATCCGGGAAAACGATTTTCCAAAGTGTTTATATGAGGAGCGATTTACGAAATTGCACGATTTCGAACAATTCTCTCGTTGAACTTCCGCGTATTTGTAACAAATTGCTCTTTAATGGTGCCGTAATTAGACTGCGGATGCTTATGCAATTTAAAACTTTTGTGGGCCAATTTCGAACAATTTGGTTCGAACATAAATATGTATATTCGATTATGGTTCCCATTATAGCCTAAACGAAATAGGAAGCTTATCAAACTTTGTCCAAATTGGAATTGCGTTTGTCTATAAAGGCAACCTAAATGAATTACTTTCAATTGCAATTATTAAATTCAACATTCTTCTCTGTTGAGAAAGGTAGCTGCTTTATTAGTTTATCCCTTATAATACAGACTACAAGCAGCTTCTAGAATTACGCCTATAGTAATAATAAATGTCAGACAATTATAGTAACTAATGAGTGCATACAATCCGCAGTATGATACAAACTATTAAAAATCTGAGGTTCCAGCGATTGTTCATTAGGTGAAAATCAACCGGTGCCCCGTCGATTCTTTCGAACAATTGTTTATATTTTTTATTCTTTTAAGAGATTGCCATGAGATTTTAGAAATTCACATTCCCGGCTGCTGCACGCGCCAAATTTAATTGTAACAGTTCCTCCGTGAGTCGCATGTCTTCGCGCACGGCTTTTATCCTGAGCTGAACCTCCTGAACCCCCAACTCGGCGATCTTCACCTTCAGACGTTTTTCTTCCATCTGCAACGGGAAATCCTGATCTCAAGCGCAATCCCCTCTAGTCTATCAGAGGATCATCCCGATGCGACGCCATTTTTCCCTTCTTTCGCGGAGAAAACTGATTGTTTCGCGTTAAGACCTAAGACCCGAAGACTTTGTCTTCCATATGGAGCAGCTCTTCCACCATTGAATGTAGATAAAAAAATGTTCCAATATTCGTTCGTGGATGCAATAACGAACAGGGAGAAAATTGAAATCGACGCTTAGTTAATAGACATACTAAAAAAACAAAGTGTGCCTGAATGAACGTCGCAGCAGAATGATCAAGAGTTACACCGCTTCGAACATCTAAAAAGATCCACTACAGCAACAGATGTTCTTGTTTCTACGTATTGTAAATATTCGCAATCTGGATGAATAAAAAAGTGAATAATAAAAGAAGATTGCAGAATCACTCTGCGGTATAAATGAAGAAAAAGCTGGCTCAAGGTAAACTATACATATTCTCATGTTATACAGAAAATATCTAAAATAATGTATTCACAATTTTCTTAATAATATACGAAAGTGTTATATACACAGCGAGGCGGTGCATTTCGTTAATAACTCCTTAACAAAACCACGTAGAACATTTTTACATAGGAAAAAGTTATATCAAATGATCGAAGGCAGGGATGGGCATTTTTGTCTCATTTGAGACAAACCGTCCCCACCATAGCGCCCACTGTCCCCCACCAGCATCCGCCGTTACCATACAGCAGGCAGTTCCAACCAGTGATGGTATATGGTCGCGGTTTTTTCGCGCATGCGCGACTAAATGTGGAAACGTAGGTACGTCTTATGTTTGTGAGGAAAGTAGAGGAGAACTGTTATTGGCGGGAAACTGGACAGAAGAGTGCAAGATATATTTATATATTATATGTACATACACATAAAATTTCAATATAACATACTGTAGGATCTCAGGAAAAAGGAAGGCACCGCGCCGGGAATCGAACCCAGGCCCTCGCGGTGGTAGCCGATCGACTAACGCGCTCACCCACGGAACCCTCCCCCCTTCTTCCTAATTTCCTACGGTATTTGTGGTCTGGGGGGTCCTAATCCCACACTCGGCCGTCCTGCAAAGACATTCGCCCTCGAATGTTCATTACAGCGTCATCGTCTGTTTGTGTATGTTTGGCCTCAGCGCCATCAACACAACTTCTCGCACTCGTCTCATAACTCGTATTTTCGCAATTCGCACTTTTTTTTTTCTCGCTTCGCTTACGTGCGACCTCTTCGCTACGCTCGCTTTGTTTTCGTCTTCGTCCGTTATCGTCGCCGTTGTGCGGTGATCGGTGCTCCCCCCATCCCGGACGAGCCCCCAAGTGTAGGATCTCAGGAAAAAGGAAGGCACCGCGCCGGGAATCGAACCCAGGCCCTCGCGGTGGTAGCCGATCGACTAACGTGCTCACCCACGGAACCCTCCCCCCTTCTTCCTAATTTCCTACGGTATTTGTGGTCTGGGGGGGTCCTAATCCCACAATACGCATTTTAAACATTCATATTTGAAAATCGAAAAAAATTTGCGAAACCATGCGGGGTGACCAAGGTACCCCATTTTAGCCCAACTTTGTACTTTACTGACGCTAAAATCGTCGCGCATGCGCGAGAAAACCGGACCGTATACCATCACTGACGCGAGGCACCTTCCCCGCTTAGGTTCTTCCCCCACTCTTGGACTTCATCGTTATAATGTATAGTAGTGGGAAGCTCCCACCACGAGAGCCGCGCGGCGCGCGCAACACTCTCACTAACTCTACGGCCGCACGTAGTAGTGGGAAGATGTTCGATGGTGGGGACCTTGCAGTTCTCCGAGGGAAATAAGTTGGAACTTCCTGCCATAGAGGAAGGAAGAGCTTCGCCCGTCGCGAACAATGCGCAGGCCTCGCGCATGAAAGAGAGGTTGGTGGGAGATGCAAGCGGTCTAGGGGCCCCTACCGTGCCCATCCCTGACTTAAGGAATGGTCTCTTTCAAGGAAGTGCAACCTTTTTGGGACAGCCTGTGCAATAAACTGCATACAGAATATAAAATAAATAATTTCAATCTCATATTTACTTATAACTGACGTAACTGAAAGTTAGCTGTGGCCACACTTTTGTGCCTGATTGTGCATTAAATAAAATAAATAATTTCAATCTTATTTACTAATAACTGACGTAAACTAAGTGCTAGCTGTTGCCACACTTTTGTGCCTGATTGTGCATTAAATAAAATAAATAATTTCAATCTTATTTACTAATAACAAACGTAAACTAAGAGCTAGCTGTTGCCACACTTTTGTGCCTGATTGTGCATTAAATAAAATAAATAATTTCAATCTTATTTACTAATAACAGACGTAAACTAAGAGCTAGCTGTTGCCACACTTTTGTGCCTGATTGTGCATTAAATAAAATAAATAATTTCAATCTTATTTACTAATAATTGACATAAACTAAGAGTTAGCTGTTGCCACACTTTTGTGCCTGATTGTGCATTAAATAAAATAAATAATTGCAATCTTATTTACTAATAACTGACGTAAATTAAGAGCTAGCTGTGGCCACACTTTTGTGCCTGATTGTGCATTAAATAAGATAAATAATTGCAATCTTATTTACTAATAACTGACGTAAACTAAGAGCTAGCTGTGGCCACACTTTTATGCATGATTGTGCATTAACGAGTGTTCTGGTTGGACCTTTCAGGTGAAAAGTGGCGTAACTCGATAAGTATGCTGTCGTTCCACATACTTCGAGCTGCTGAAGAAGCAGCTTGTGCTTCAGCTGGCTTCGATAGTCGGTCAAGAAAACGCAGGCCCTCTTCGAGCCGAGAGAACCATTCCTCTCGACGTCCCGTTTCGTTGGAACAACGACTGCAGCAGTGCTCTCCCCACCATCGACGGAAGCAGACGTCGTAGTCGTCGTAGGAGGAGGAGGAGGATTTCTTCTCTCGAACTCGTCGAGACGTATCTTGTGTTCCGACGATTCGCGATCTTCGTTACCTGCTTCAAAAGAATTGTCGTTGCACGAGACACCAGAGAACTTTTCTTTCGAGCTGGCTACGTTTTCGACCTTCATAGTTTCCCATCCTATCCCTTCCCACCCCTCCACCAAGTTTCTTTTGTTCCACGACTCCTCAAACTGTCTCTATTATCAAACTTACCAAATGTCGTAGTGCACTTTCTGAACTTTAAAAGATTCAATTAATAATCGAAAAAAAAAATAGAAATTGTTATTATACACCTGCAATGGTACCTTAAAGTCTCGTATCGATAGACTGTGAAGCTTTATATGCAAAATGGAAATGTTGGTGGTCAATTTGCAACAAACCACACATTTATTTCCTATAATTTTTGTGTCACAAATTACACAAAGACCACTGCTTGTTAATAAAATCAGTAAAATTTTTCTGTACATCTATTTTTATTCAAACATTGGCACACTGAACGTGCCAAGCAAAAAAATTGACAAGACCAACAAGCATTATGTGTTGCTTTATAAAAATGACAACAACTGAATTTATTTATACCGGTGAAATTTCTCTCGATCGAAAATGAAGTATATTAATAAAATTTTATGATTTCGGCGCAAAGTTCGATCATATCTTACACAAAATTGTCTCTAGCTAAGATAAGTAACAGAAAACTCTTTCTTTTAAAATGTAGAACTAACAATATTATTCCTAATTTCACTTGCAAAAAAGTCATTAAGAAAAGCAATTTTATCACTACGTCTTCATTCAGGAGACTGGATGGCAGGGGTGAATGGGAGAAGTGTTAGAAGATGGAGGGGGAGGGGATGAGTGGATGAGGAAGGTGGAGGAGTGGAGGGAAAATGCGAAAGGTAAAATGTCAGGGGAGCTGGAAAATGGGGGAAAGAATGTAGTTGGAAGGGGCTGGGATGTCTGAGGAGCGACCGAAAGGGGGGGTCCACAATTAGGGTAAGGAATGAGAAGGAGTAGTTTTTTAAGTAGTTTTTAAGTAGTTGTAAGTTCTTCTGTACATAGATCTCTCTCTCTCTCTCTCTCTCTCTCTCTCTCTCTCTCTCTCGCTCTCTCTCTCTCTCGCTCTCTCCCTCGCTGTCTCTCTCCCTCTCTCTCTCTATCGTTTTTGCGTTAGTGTTTAAGTTTTAGATATAGTTATTTGTAAGTTTTTAGATAAGGTAGAGTAAGTTAGTTTAAGTTATAAATTAAGGATAGGATAAGGATAGGATAAGGAAGAAGAATGTAGAGGTAAATGAGGAGTTATGTATGAGAATTGCAGCCCCATGGGGAGACAATAAAAATACTACTACACTACGTCTTCATTCACTCATGACAAATTGTTGAATTTATAAACATGATCGAACATTGCGCCGAAATCATAAAATTTTATTCATGAATTTATTTATATTTCGCACGATTTTTATCGCGACACGTGATTGAATAAAAAGACAATGTTGAAGAAAGAAAAAAAATTCCTATGTGACTCCTGTATTTCGCAATTAATGCTTTTTCTTTTGCATTAAGATTCGCACTCTATTAAGAATGAAACCGAGTCGTTTGGGAAATGGTGATACCGTTCACAGATGATGCAGTATTTTAGCGGGGTTTTGCGGAATATCAGGGAAAACCGTGGCGCAACAATTCATAATCTGCGGGTGCAGGAACCATTGCAGAGTTAATGTCCCTTAAGTGTCGTTAACGCACACATTTGGGAAACTACGAACTAACGGCCCTCCCGTGCGAAACTAACAATCTGTTTGCAGCCCCTTACTTGCGTTTTGCGAGTCGGAAGAGTCTTCGTAGGCGCGCCTCCGTTCCCGAGGCTGCCATAAAACGTCCGCTAAAATCCGAAGAGAGAATGCGCCGTTTAAATTCCCGAGTTTCCAGCCATTCATTTTCTACGATTATAACAATGCCTCTTACTTGAGCTCGGCTGGAATTCGCTTTTCGGGGATCGTCCATTCTCGTCGGGATAGAGGACCGACACTGTTACGCTGTTGCCCGAAATTTTTGCACTGGACACGACGATACGGTTTCTCGTTTTGCAATCGGTTGATGGGGGACGATCTAATCCGCAAATCTCTTTCCTCTCGTCTATTTCATCGTCTCTTTCAGGACTGACGTGATCGCTGAACGTTGCATCTTCGTCCTCTTTCTCCGTTTTTACGCAAGAGAGATCTTAAAGTCGAAGGTAAGTGTTGAATGTCTAGTGAAATTGTAACACTATAGTTGCTAAACTAATCGTAGTAAAAATTCGAAAAAATTCACATGTATACTATGAACATTGTACTACAACTCATTTCTTTAGTTTATACTCCAGTCATCACTGTTGTTCATAATCGGTTCATTTGTTCAAGACATACTCTCCATTGATTTTGCAGCGAATTCTACAAGCATTCATCCGATTGTTACTATTTTTAAACTAATCACAATAAAAATTTGAAAAAATTCACATATGTACTATGAACATTGTACTACAACCTATTTCTTTAGTTTACACTCCAGTCGTCTGTGTTGTTCAGAATCGGTTCATTTGTTCAAGACATACTTTTCATTGATTTTGCAGCGAACTTTACAGGCCTCCATCTAATTGTTACTATTTTTAAACTAATCACAATAAAAATTTGAAAAAATTCACATATGCACTATGAACATTGTACTACAACCTATTTCTTTAGTTTACACTCCAGTCGTCTGTGTTGTTCAGAATCGGTTCATTTGTTCAAGACATACTCTTCATTGATTTTGCAGCGAACTTTACAGGCCTCCATCTAATTGTTACTATTTCTAAACTAATCGCAATAAAAATTTGAAAAAATTCACATGTATACTATGAACATTGTACTACAACCTATTTCTTTAGTTTATACTCCAGTCATCTATGTTGTTCATAATCGGTTCATTTGTTCAAGACATACTCTCCATTGACTTTGCAGCGAACTCTACAGGCCTTCATCCGATTTTTACTATTTCTAAACCAATCGCAATAAAAATTTGAAAAAATTCACAGATGTACCATGAACCTTGTACTACAATCCTGTTAAACCGTCATTTCCATACAGTTTCAATGATCAGTCTAAACTGCTCACGTGACGATCCACAGAAACAGCTCCGTCGCCTTGAGTCGTTGTTCCCTCAAAGACGACAGCTCAGCTGCTGTTATTAACATAATGGAGTCTTAGTACATGTATAGTACATATATATTACTACACACATGAATTGTTTCAAATTGTTATAGAACTGAATTTCGAAATTGCCAGATTAAATGGCGATCGCGACGCACAAAAATAGAACCGCTCGTAACAAGGAGGTGAACGCGTTACATTCGCATTAGATCGAACATGGTCGTACGGTTTACTATACTTTTACGATACTATAACTTCTTACGAGTCCCATTCCCCCAAAATACCCTACGTTCTTCCATATAAATTATTTCGAAACGACAGCTGTTCTGGAAATAATAATAAAGATACCGATCACATCTTCCGATGAACGGGGATCTTCGTGCGTTTCTGTGGACTCGATCGGCGAAATTTGCGAATGATCCGTAGTCGGCTGAGAAGCGTCCTGGATTTCCGAAAATTTGGACGGAGGCCGATTTTCGACCAGAACTCGGTATCGATTCCATTCGGGGGACTCGCTTTCCGACGAGTTTGCGCATTTTTTACTCTCCTGCAATAAGTCGCTTTTAACGAGGCACAGGTTCAATCTTCAACCATAAATTTTTATGAAACATTATCGAAATGTAAATACCACAGAAATATTTCACACGTGTCTTACATTTAGCTAATATTTATCTTGGAAGAGTGAAAATAGGTCTGAAGTATTGCGGAAATGGTACATCTCCGTTCTAACTACGTCATTTCAATTTGACGATAGTGCGACGTAACACGATAAATATTGTAAATAATTAAATAAATATTGGAAGTAGAACATAAGAAACATTTCTCTTTAACTAAATATCTTCAAGCCTTTACTTTCACTTCACAGTTTAAATCAGCTCAATGTTATTTTAACCAGCGTATGTTACTCGCAATTATTCAATATTTCAATCAAGCATTGGATGCACAAATTAATTTGTGGCCATCGGCATCGAACAGTAGTAACTTCATTTTACAAACAAAATTTTTTATCCACTGAATCGAAGATTCAGCAATTATAAGATGGTGTAAATATAATAGAGATTATTTTTGACAGTAGAATAGATTTCGATTAAACGTAATTGATCAATAAAATTCAAGAAAGAAGACCAACGAATTAATTTCTACATTTCATCTACATACATACTGCGCTGTAGATACATCGAAAAGTAAGAAATATGAATGATTAAGTTCTATTGTAAATAATTAAATCGAAGATGAAAGACCTACGAATTAAATTGTACAATTTAACACTTTGACTGCCGAAGCAATGGCCTCAAACATTTCATAAAATCGAAGTCATTTATTTAATGAAAAAACTATTGGAAAATTAAAATTTAGGACACCGAGTAATTCTTTAACCTTCTTGCATTTCCCAGATTGTGACCAAATTTTGTACAATAATTATATTAGCGTAATAATTCATTTTTAAATTTGGACAAATAATTCTGTCACCCATATATGGTTGACACGGCAGTCTACGTGTTAATCAAGATATGATCGAGGAAAAATCTACCCAATCTACAGCATCGAAAAGCAAGAAAAATAATTGATATAATTCGATTGTCTGTACATAATCAACAAATTAAAGAAGAAAAGGCTACGGATTAATTTATATAGTCAGTACACCTAATCAAGATGCGATCAAGGAAAAGTCCAGCTACACACTCTGCAGCATCAGAAAGCAAGAAATAAAAATAAAATAATTCGATTGTCCGCAAATAATCAATACAGTAAAGAAGAAACGGCTACGGATTAATTTATACAGCGAATACACCAAATCAAAATGTGATCAAGGGAAAATCCAGCTACAGCATCAGAAAGCAAGAAATAAAAATCAAATAATTCGATTCTCCGTAAATAATCATAAAATTGACGAAGAAAGTACTACGAATTAATTTATACAGCCAGTACACCAAATCAAAATGCGATCAAAGAAAAATCCAGTTACATACTCTGCAGCATCAGAAAGCAAGAAATAAAAATCAAATAATTCGATTGTTCGTAAATAATCAAAAAAATTGACGAAGGAAGTGCTACGAATTAATTTGTACAGCCAATATAGTAGATCAAGAAACGGTCAAGGAAAAATCCTGCCCATCTACAGCATCGAAAAGCAAGAAATTATAAAAGATATAGTTCGATTCTAAATAATCGAAAAATTGAAGAAGAAAGTCCTATGAATTAATTTATACATTTAATACACCAACTCAAGAAACGGTCAAGGAAAAATCTTGCCCATCTACAGCATCGAAAAGCAATAAATTATAAAAGATATAGTTCGATTCTAAATAATCGAGAAATTGATGAAGAAAGTCCTACGAAATAATTTATACATTTAATACACCAACTCAAGGAATGGTCAAGGAAAAATCCTGCCCATCTACAGCATCGAAAAGCAAGAAATATAAAAGATATACTTCAATTCTAAATAATCGAAAAAGTTGAAGAAGAAAGTCCTATGAATTAATTCATACATTTAATACATCAACTCAAGATCAAGGGAAAATCTAATTTATCGACATCACCGAGAAGCAAGAAATGAAAAGAAAGCTCTTTGGTCTGAATGAAATGCGAAACAAAACAAGTAGCACACTGAATATTTCTCAAAAGACGCTCCATTCGAGTCAGTGCTGTTTTCAGGTTGTCGGATGAATTTGTCGCGAGGAATCTGTCAGATCAATCCTGATTTTCTGTAGCTTCAAATAGAAAGAGAGAAAAGGGGGAGAGGGAGTGAGGTTTCTAGAGCAGGCGAATGATTCGTTAGAAAACGAGTACCTTTCCAAGCGCCCTTGCCTTCTTGCAATGATACTTGTAATTCTGCCAGTACTTCTTCAGCTGTGCGGAAGTTTTCCGCGTGAAACCCATCTTCTTGAACTCGTTCTCGATGGTGGTCCATATTTTTCTTCGGGCGAGGGTCGAGGTACTCTTGTCCAACAGTGGTGCATACTGCTTCATTAAAGACAATAAATGAACCCGTTCTTCCTTATCGAATTGATTCTTCTTTCTGTCAGTCTCCGACAAATTACGCGGCATTCTGGAGGAAGAACTCTATCGGAAACCGATACTGGAAGTCGAACGATACGTATACTATAGATATATATATGTATGTATATCTCTCTCTCTCTCTCTCGATGTTGATTCTCTCGCGATTCTTGGGCTCGCACGCCTTCGGGAAAAGCAGCGCAATCCGAGGCTTAAGACTGTAAGATCGTTTCTAGTCGACGGAAGAAGCCCGAACGCTTTTGTTTCCTGCGACAAAACAGATCGGCGAGAGCGATTCGCGACTCTTTCCCTCGCGATCCCGCCTAGGTAGCTTTGCCCGTCTTGTCTTCGTTCGCCTCTCGGAAGACAATCGACGATCCACTCGCCAGAATTCTATCGTTCCGCTGCCTGTTCCGCTACACGCGAACTTCAGACCACTGTGAAACTCGCCGGAATATTTTTCGGGAACGAAACGTCAAACTGACGAGCCGATCTTCGTTTCAAAAACTTCTCTTCGCTTATAGACCAGGGAGTGTAAGTTGGCGTGTTAAAAATGTGTACAGTATTGCAGCGCTCTCTGTGTCTCGGGCCGGAACTAATGACAGTATATATAGATATAAACGCTACTTACTTATACATAGATGCTCCCGTGACTCGCACAACACTATCTACCTTAGCTATATGTACTTTAATGTACACGCGTACAATTAATGTTTCAAATGAAAAGGATAGAAATTTATACAGCTTCAAATAAAATTAAATGTTTATTATAAACCTATTTTCGTTTACATATTTTATGTACATACTTAAAATATAATGAAAAATCTTGTGAAAAATATTGTATTTCAATTTTGCAGCTGGGACAAAGAAAAACAAAGAAAGTATTAAGTCTTACACTCTACGATACAATATGTATTAATGCAAATTCTATATGTGCAGCTATTAGCTTGATATTATCCACTACATGCAAGATACTATAATTTTTATGTTATAATATCTTGCAAATTCTGGATAATATCGATTGCCCAGATCTCACCACGAGGAAGTTGCTGCGTACCGCGTACCGGCATGAGCTTGGTTTGGCTTGGCTTCACTTCGTTCTTTGTGTGCGCATCAGTGCGCATGCGCCCCCATCGCGTGATAGGGAACAACAACGCCACCTCTGTCTCGGGCCAGAATGATAGTGCTTGAAATATTCCCATTCCAGCTTACACCCCCTGTTATAGACGCAGCTCTAAGAATTTATTCCGGCAACGTTTATTAACCCTCTGTCTACCGTAAAAAAAACTTTCATTATGCGATAGAAAATTTATACCACAGAACGTGGTAAATTTTAAAAAAAACTTTTAGCTTTAAATAATAAAAAATAAGAAAAATAACAAAGTCATGCCACGACAAGATCCCAAGAATTTTAAAAGTTTAAATAACCGCAGTATCTACATAAAGTCGGGTCCAATGGACCCGCTTGGTCGACAGAGGATTAATACTAGATTTACGGGGTTTGTCAAAATGACGGATTCAAAATTTTTTAATTTACGATTATTAAGAGTGTAAGGAGACATTCGTGAGGAATTATTAAATAGATTTATTTTTTTTGTGTACATATTACAATAAGAATCGCCGAAGATATAAGTAAATACAATTTTATTATTTTTATAAAGCAATGTAAAATAATGAATTTTAGTGCTCCGTAAACCTAGTGTTAAACGAAATAAAATCATAATTTTTGTACCCAATATGTAAGCATTAAAGCAAATGTAGCCATATGAAAAATACCTTTGTTTTTTCATCATCTGTGAAGTTTTTGGGGATAAAAATGTTCTAATCACTGTAACCGTAAAGAGAATGATACAGCAAGGTATTAAAGAACAATTTAAAGAATTTTTAAATGTCCCCAATAATGTGATCCCCAATGTGTCCCCAATTATTTTTTTGTGTACATATTACAATAAAAATCGCCGAAGATCTAAGTAAATACAATTTTATTATTTTTATAAAGCAATGTAAAATAATGAATTTTAGTGCTCCGTAAACCTAATGTTAATCAACTTTGTGTCGAACGTTTTTTAAAATTAATTTTCTGCATCGAATTCCCTCGATATTTAATATCGACACGATCTCATCATGGAAATTTCAATGAGAATCTATTATTCATGAAAAGAAATAAATAATTCTGCTTCAAATCGAAATCAAATTCTACTTCTTTATTGTCGAGATTCAGCCACTCGAATGAATAAAGTCACGCGATAAATACAAATTTTCTGTTTCTCGTAGGAAGTCTTTCAAGACAGGTTCCTTTATTGTCGATATTGAGGCACTTGAATGAACCAAGGCACAAGATAAATATTAATTTTCTGTTGCTCATAGAAAATCGATAAGAAGTTCGTCACTCGCCGTAGCTGTGAAACAATTTGCAGAACAAAATGGAATAACGAATTAGCAATAATGCAGTAGACAGAATCTCGATTCTTTGTCCTAAATATTGGAAATTTGTCAAACGTGTAGTTTCTCTTCAAATAGAACAGATCAAATAAGGCAAAATGTAGTACACATACAGGGCCCGCTCTAGGGGCGGGCAATTCGGACATTTGTCCGGGGCGACAAAATTTAAGGGCGCCTTATATATAAAATATATATATATTTTTTTTAAATAAAGCCAAAATGGCGCCCTTAAATTTTGTCGCCCCGGACAAATGTCCGAATTGCCCGTCCCTAGAGCGGGCCCTGTTGCGGCGCCATTTTGGCTTTATTTAAAATATATATATATTTACGACAAAATTTAAGGGCGCCGTTTTGGTTTTATTTTAAAAAAATATATATATTTACGACAAAATTTAAGGGCGCCATTTTGGTTTTATTTAAAAAATATATATATATATACGACAAAATTTAAGGGCGCCATTTTGGCTTTATTTAAAAAATATATATATATATATATTTACGACAAAATTTAAGGGCGCCATTTTGGCTTTATTTAAAAAAAATATATATATATTTACGACAAAATATAAGGGCGCCATTTTGGCTTTATTTAAAAAATATATATATTTTATATATAAGGCGCCCTTCAATTTTGTTGCCCCGGACAAATGTCCGAATTGCCCGCCCCTAGAGCGGGCCCTGTACGTATACTACATTTTGCCTTATTTGATCTGTTCTATTTGAAGAGAAACTACATGTTTGACAAATTTGCAATATGTATATATATATGTATGTATATATTCTTAAGGGGCGGCAATTTGTCTTTTTGTCCGGGGCGACGTAACCGCTAGAGCGTAAATGTTGTAACAGAGTGCAATGGGATTAACACTAATAATCCTACCACGGTCAAACGACCGGTTTTACATTTCGCAATAATTGAAATTGTAAAAATTCGTTTATGTAAAATAATGAAATAAATTTCCTTGTCATTTTTATAAGGTAACATTCGCCGATAGTTTTAATGCTTCGTAGGTTTAGTGTTAAAAACCGAGTCCTTTTCAGGGCCTAGGATGAAGATAAATTAAACTGACTGTAGTGTCTCTTCTATTGCTTTCCACGAAGCGATTGCATCCTCGTTCGATTTGTAAATGATCCCTCAAGCAATTCGAGAGGATTGATCCATCGAGGATCGAAATTCAGATCGCAACACGATCGAGACGTTTCCTCGAACTTTCAAAGGCAGCGCATACATCGTACGAAATCTCCGTGTTTCCCGGAACGGGAAAGATGTTTGCACTTCGGTTTCAACTCGAACCGCATAATTTCTAAGAGCCCACCGCGATCGAAACGCATGGTCGAGCGTAGCAACGTTGTTCTCCGTATTTGTGCACGGTCCCGGTTGCGGCTGGCAATTACTCGTAATTATATAGACTGAAACCTCTCGACTTTCTACCGTTCAAATTTCGCCGCATCTCGTTTGCGATCGTTGCCTCGATGTGTCGTTCGTTGCGCAATGTTTACTCGCTGCACTGGCGCTAGGCGACGACCGAGTTGCATCCGTGGATCGTGGCGCATTCCACAAGACCCTTGAAAATGCAGCACACATTGCGCGGCAGAACTGCGTTTTATAATATTGAACGCTTCGACGATTCCATGTGGTACTTCGGTGGAACGTTTTGGAAATTAATTACGGAGAAACGAACGAGTCCATCCAGCAGAAATTTTGCGTGTATATTTATAGATATATGCAGGGGTTGAAAACAGTTATGATATCGATTCCGGTTGTTGAAACAGTTACGAGAACCGAGAAAATGTTATAACAGTTATGAGAATATCGGTTCTCGCTTATATCGGTTACGGTTACGGTTCTTGAGAACCGATATTATAACGGTTCTATAACTGTTATTTTTTAGGTTCTGGATTTCGGTTTCGGTTCTTCAGACTTCAGAACCTATAATATGTCCCGTGTCGGTCTCATATCGGTTTTGCAGTTCTGCAACTGATATTTTTTGGTTCTGTATCGACTATAGAGGTTGTCTCAAAATTCCTTCAACATCCGGAAATGGGAGGTTCCTGAGATCATTTGAAGCGACATTTTCGTGTCGCGAAATAGCTGTCGGCTTCTAGTTGTCCGAAGGAAACAATCAATATATAATTTTGATCGATGTACGATGAATAATGTACAAGAAGGACATTGTCAAAATGGCAAAGACTTAAAAGAGAAACTGTGTTAACGCGCGATATAGACGCCGCTCGTTATTCATTTATAAGTCAAACAATAATAATCTTATGAATCTTGTATAAAATACTATTAGAACACATTTTCGAGAGTCGGAGTTATTAGAAAATACAAAGAAAAATCGAGTGATTGTCTCCAGATTTCTATAAGACCCTGTTTTTACCAATCGCCAAGATCAAAACTGTTGTACGGACGTCGATGGAGCGTCTCTAAAGATTGACGCGCTTGCCAACGTTCATGGCACTCGGTAGAGGATGCGTCTTGCAAACAAGGATCTTGATTAGGTAATCGAGTGGGAGCGTCAACGGGAAATCGGTTGGAAGATCATTTTCCGGAAGCGTTATCGGTTGTCCGGTGAGCCTTAACAAAGCGATCGCGTCGCGAACAAATCCGACTGAGCCGGACGCGACCAGCACGGAGCCAATTAAAATTAATTAGCGGCTGGGATCCGCTTACGCGCATATAGACTCGTTAATTTCCCGCGGGACATCGTTATCGTTTACCTTTATTCGCGCGCACGCCGCGTTGCGAAAAGGCAGGCGGGGCGACGCGCGCGTGCCCGTTTATCGCCGATAGATCACGTTTCCGATTCTCATCGGGGGAGCCACACCTGAAACCGGCCCGCGAATTCGCAAGAATGTCTGTATGCGTCTGTGTATGTTGCTAGAGAACGTATCTGTGCTATTGACTGCATATTTTATGCATTTGTGATGAAGATGACATAAAAATATAAAAAATTGTAAAGCCAGAATGAACTTAAGAATGTCAATACAGTATTTCATCGTTAATTGTCGCCACCACGGGTCCGGCCGGCGTCAATTATACTACACTTCTCGGCGGCCGAGGCCTCTTGAGCTTCACGGGATATACCCCGCGGAAGGAGGCGTTGTTTTGCGACAATTATCGTACAGAAGTTCACGACAATTATCATACAGAAGTTCACGACAATTATCGTACAGAATTTCACGACAATTATCGTACAGAAGTTCACGACAATTATCGTACAAAAGTTCATGACAATTATCGTACAGAAGTTTACGACACTTAGCGATGAAATACTGTATGTCATTTCCAATAAAGTTTTTACAGAAAGAAACAATTGTCCATTGATCTCTCGATTCTCGTAATTCGTCTAAACATTTATTATTTTATTATCGAACTTTGTTAGTCAGATTGCGGATTTTGTGTATTTATGGCAAAAGCGAATACAAAAATTGAGAAAATATAACCCTCTCGTTCGTTCCTCATTTTCCAATCAAATTTGTTCCTCGATTTCAAATAGAATGATAAGTATTAAAAGGACATATGAAAAATTGCAAGTGTTCTTGTTCACTTTCGTCCAGATTCGAATAATGTTCGTGTGCGCATGTGTGTGTGTGTCTCGGCACCACCCACGCGCAGAATCCTCTTTAATTGATAATCCCGAGTTTCTAGGCGGAGGCGTAAGTATGCAATCTCGCCGCCGGCAGCCTGCAGCCGGTTAGCCCATTAAGGAACTGCGACCAGGAGCATCGAATGATTAATGGATCATCGTCGAGATCGTCCCGTGGTCCCTCGCGGATCCTCGAAACTCGAGCAACTGTCGCGCGAGGCGTTTTAGCCGAACGGCGCGACGTTCGGTCAAAAATCAATCTTTTATATTCAGATCGCGGATTTTATGCGTCTATGGTAAAAATTTAGAGCAGGAGATAGATTCAAACAATTTAAGTGCTTCAATGTATCGGTACCAGTTTATCAAAATTATTCAAGCAAGACAGAAATTTCTGTTTGGCTCTCGTTCATTGTAATCGGTGCGAACAATTTTTATTTTGCATAAAAATCCGCAATCTATCTGTATCCCTAGAAAATTGTACTAAATTCAATTAAAATTGATCCACCGTCTATCGTCACAGAAAGGTTAAACCTCCGCTTGCACCCTTATCGACGCTGTCTGCATACTGGGTCGATTACGTTCCCTACTAATTTTTTTACTGTTCTAGACTTTCGCAAAATCTAAAAAACTTCTGAAATGCGTATTGAAGTCCTTATTTTATATATAATTGTTAGAGCATCAAATATTTAATCAAGACACCGGTTCGAACCAGTGATGCCGGAAACACCCAAAACTGGGTGGATTTTCCTCTCCTCCTTTTCCCCTTCTACTGCCTCAGCACACTCCAATGTCCCCCACTGACACCGTATACTGGTCACGTGACGTGCCGCGCAACGTGTCATATATTACTCTGACCATCAGACAGGTGGTAAACTGTATTCCCCTCGATTTAACCGATATGGCATCACTGGTTCGAACATGGTTTTGCATATATTTGACGCATGTTCTATAGAGACAATTGTTCGGTCGTTAAAAATGCATATGGCGACACGACGTTTTCGGCGAGCGAATGACCGCGCAAATCCCCCCTCGATAACGCAGAATTCGATTTCGAACCATTTTGTAACGGTACCCGCGCCGGGAGACGTCGCAATCACGCATCGATCGCAATAAATATAGCGCGCAGATGTCGAAATAAACGTTCCGATTTGAAACTTTAATCACGTCGCTCTCTTAAAGCACAGCTTTCCAACATTTCGCACCTATCAGCATCTTTTGCCAAGTTTTTCCTCGCTTACCGTTCCTCCTCTCTGCGAGCAACTTTCTCTATTAATGAAATCTCCTAGGGATCTTGAAAAATTCTCGGTTGTAAATAAAGGAAACGAAATAACGAGAAACTGAAATTTTATCGCCACCCACTCCCCCCAGATCTACTGACACCCACGCTGGGATACTGCGTTTTAAAAAGTTGCACCGTTTTAGATCGGAAAAATTGTTTTTAGTCATCTTTTTCTGGGAAAACCAGAATGTTGTCTCGAGGTGTACACAGAAATAGTTTTTTATTTCGTATCACCGACAAAATGGCTGCGATGGAGCCATTGCATCGGGGCTGCTTTCGAACAACCGTGACGCGGGCCGAACAAGAACAAAAAGCGAACAGTTTTTAGTTGGCTTCGTTTCAAAATTTCGATAAAAGTGTCGTAACAAAGTCTAACAAACCCCATACCTAATTTGCCCACTCAAACCATCCGCGTTTCTTTTTTAGATCAAACAACTAGTAAAAATATACGGGGTGTCCCATTTAAGTTGAAATTGTAAATAATCTCAGAGACATGTGATTTCAAAAAAACAAACTGTCACACGTCCTTTAGTGTTTTGAGTGGAGAGGCAAATGGCAATACCAGTTTTCTAATGCGTGGGCGATTTCAAGGTTATTTCAAGGTCATTTTGTTTTTTTTATCATGAACCCATATTTTTTATTTCGGAATCATATTCTACGTAACAAAATGCACAGCTTTTGTTTGATACATTTTTTTTACGTGGAACATGATTAAGAAATAAAAAATATGGGTTTATGATATAAAAAGACAAAATGACCTTGCAATAACCTTGAAAACGTCCACGCATTAGAAAACTAGTATTACCACATGACTCTTCACTCGAAACACTAAAGCACATTTGCCAGTTTGTCTTTTTTAAATCACATGTCTCCGAGATTATTTACAATCTCAACTTAAATGGGACACCCCGTATATTTTTACTCAATTTCGGTTTCTCACAATTGACTTGTACAAATTTTTTTCGCACAAAAATCCGCGGTATATTAATTATGATTAGACTGCGGATTATATGCATCTATAAAAGAAATTAGTAAATCAAATACGCAAAACAGTGAAAACATTTATTTAAATATAATGTTGCATTATTTTGAACTAATTAAAATTTTCAAACGGAAACTAGATCTCTACGCAGCTTCTGTGTCCGACAATGAATTGTGATTTTGCATAAAAATCCGCAGCCTAATTACGATAATCCGCACAGCAGCTCTGACTGACCAGAAACGTAGAAAGTTTCCCTAATCGCCGTCCAAAGCAGTTATTAGAAGAAACGTTTGAAAAATTGCGAAGGAAACGAATCCTCCGGAAAGGAGAGGAGCAAACTGCAACCCGCGGATGTTATTACGGTAAAAGTTAGCGCGCGCGCGTGTTCGTACTAGTTAAGTAATAATTAGGCGTCCTTAACCCGAGTGTGATCCTAATTCCGAAGTGGATCGCTTCGTCGTTCAATCTCGTCGAAAGCATCCTAATAATTTAACGAGCATTCATCAACGTCGCTTCGGATTGTCCAGTTTCGAAACCTGAACCGACGAACGTTTCGTCGCGCGTGCAGGACCCGTAAATCGTAGGAACAAAATCGGATATCGAATCGTGTCAATGCGATTCAGCGATTGTAGAACGGGACTGGAAAAGCCGGCCGAATCGATCGCGTACCTTTTAATTAGGATAGTTGGTTCGTGGCTGTGTGTGCAGGTGGCACCAGTATTCCGGAGCAATTGCGCCTTTCCATCAAGCTAGATGTCTCCCTTACCAACCGATTTCTAGCGTATATTATCGCATCGATCGTATTCGAAGTTTGCGCGCTCTTTTCTAAAATATTCTTTTGTATCCGCTCTTGTCTAGTTTCTCTTAAGGGACTGACCATAAAGTGAGTTTATGGGTGAGAGGGGTCGTGCCGCGAGCGGGGAGGGATGGTAGACTGCCATGATGGATGGCAAAACTAGTGTTGCCATCTATATAACGTTGCGGGAACATTGATATGATTTGATTCTGAAAAATGAATACATAACAAGTGTATTTGTGTATATATCTGTATATATACAGAGTGAGTCACCTAACGTTTGTACGTCAAATATCTTTGTTGTTTCTGAAGATACGTAAAATATGGTAAGGACAAAGTTGAATGGTACAATGGGGCTAACACGATGCAAAAAAAAAATTTTGTTTGTATGTCATTTTTTTAGAGATATCAAGGTCACCTTGACTTTTTTTAAATGGAACCACCCTTTATTAAACACCGAAAATGATAGTCCCTTTCATTAGGAATTCAGTGACTATAATTAGTCCAAGGTCATTCAAGGTCAAGGACAGAGAAAACGTATAAGATTTAACATCGATACATGCTTGTAAACGGGCTTTGAAGGAATGTTGCACTCTGTCGGCGACCTTGAATGACCTTGAGTAATTATACTCACTGAATTCGTAATGAAAGGGGCTCTCATTGTAGGGTGAGGCGGTAACTATTGCCACCTCAAATATCTTTGTTGTCTTTAAAGATACGTCAAATTTCTGAAGGACAAAGTTGAATGGTTCAGTGGGGCTCACACGATACCAAAAAATATTTGTTTTTATGTCATTTTTTTAGAGATTTTCAAGGTCACCTTGACTTTTTTAAATGGAACCACCCTTTTTTATACACTCATTTTTCAGAATCAAATCATACCAATTTTTTAAAATTCTACTGGGTGCTCAAGGTACCCATTTCATCGAAAATCTTACTTTACCGAGGCTGAAATCGCCGCGCATGCGCGTGAAATCTTGCACCATATCCCAACACTGCCTATAGAGCGCACCACAGTGTTTGCCATCCAAGATGGCCGACACGTTGATACCCCTTCCGTCTTTCGCCTCACACCGTAGCATAATGCACAGTCCTTAAGTCCGTGTGGATGGTAGACTGCGGCCATGTTGGATGGCAAAACTAGTATTGCCATTTATATAACGTTGCGGGAACATTGATATGATTTAATTCTGAAAAATGAATGCATAACAAGTGTATGTGTATATATATATATATATCTGTATACATATAAAAATATTGCACATTCGGCTCCAATACAAATTTATAAATAAATTATGTGTATCTATTTCCCGCATGATTGTGCACCTGGGTGTTCAAGGTACCCCATTTTATCGAGAATCTCACTTTACCGAAGCTGAAATCGCCGCGCATGCGCGTGAAATCTTGCACCATATCCCAACACTGCCTATAGAGCGCACCACAGTGTTTGCCATCCAAGATGGCCGACACGTTGATACCCCTTCCGTCTTTCGCTTCACACCCGCAGCATAATGCACAGTCCTTAAGTCCGTGGGTTGTTGGTAGAGACGATTATCGAAAGTATCGGCTATAGGCTGTTCGCACGAGCCGATGTCTCTAGTTCGCCGTCGAAAAAACAAAGAAATTGAGGATCCTATTGGTCTCGCGTACCCCGGGGGCCTGGATCTTCGGTTTTACGCAATAGTATTGAAATGTGTAATATTAAACTTAACCGGAGGCACGGTACAGTCGCAGAAGTTATTTCGCCGTGCGACTTTCTCTCAACGTCTTCTCCTCGCCGTTTACGTCTCCAAAGGTCATTTCGTTCCGGGGATCTTCTATTAGGCATTTGTCGTCTGCCGAAAATCGACGAATTCGCAAGAACACCTTACCTCCCACACAACCAACTCTGCGCTCTTCTTTTCCTTTCGCGAATCGACCGACGATGATTTCTACGGGAAACAACGTTTCTCTTTGCCGGATGATACCAACCTGCTCTCGCGGACACCTAAAATCACTTCTGGAAAGATGCAACTGCTGTACATTATTTCACTGAGACTTTATTCGTTGCTTAGTAACTCGCGTTTCCTCGTTCAACACCGATACTCGCCGAGCATCCGATTTAATTACCTGTTATTTTCTCATTAGCCCATCTAATACGACTGCCGCGTAATTACCGTGTTTCGAACTGACATGACAACGTGCTTTCATAAGCGCGGATTTTTATCGTCGCAACGTCTGACTCTGTATCTTATGATGACTTTTAGCAATCGGTCATTTCGATGATGAATGGACTTTTCGGAAGTTCCTTCGGTTTCAATCAAATGAAGAACCGTTTTAACTCCTTTTCTGTTCGGTGCTGCTCGAGGCTAACACTCGTCTTACCACAGAGCTATAAAAACGTCAAGCGGATTTGAGGATACTGTCGCGGTACTTTCAACTTATTGCCATTGCTAACAGGAGAAGCAAGTTTCTTTGCTATTCTCGCTTTCTTAGGTTAATGCAAACACTTTTCATTTTGTGCATTGATCTGCAGTCCATCTAATCCATTCAGAAAAAATTAAGGCACTGCATCCTGCAGTCCAGCCATTTTATTCAGAATGAGAGACAATTCTGAATCAAGATTGTTTGTTTCTGTAGTTCAGTCATTGCATTCAGAATGTGAAACAATTCTGAATCGAGATTGTCTTTTTCTGCTCAATTTCAGTTAATGGATTTAGAAAGAATGTACGACAATTTTGAAACAAGATTTTTTTTTCTTTTTAAGTTGCATCAACCACACAAGGATTATTCTCTCTCTTGTTAACTCAATACAAAAATCAATATCTATTTAATTTAAACACTAATAATAAAAACAATTTTACCGATATCATATTACTAATTTAAATTATACACAAAATTTTATACTAATCTATTTTTATCCAATCAACCCCCTAAATTTTTTAAATAAAAATTTCAATTCTATACAATTTTACCGATATCACATTACTAATTTAAATTATACACTAAATTTTATGCTAATAATTTTTTATCCAATCAACCCCTAAATTTTTTAAATAAAAATTTCAATTCTATACAATTTCACCGATATCACATTAATAATTTAAATTATTCACAAAATTTTATACTAATCGATTTTTATCCAATCAACCCCCCCCCCCCAATTTTTTAAATAAAAATTTCAATTCCATACAATTTTACCGATATCACATTACTAATTTAAATTATACACAAAATTTTATACTAATCTATATTTATCCAATCAACCCCCTAAATATTTTAAATAAAAATTTCAATTCTATACAATTTTACCGATATCACATTACTAATTTAAATTATAAACAAAATTTTATACTAATCTATTTTTATCCAATCAACCCCCTAAATTTTTTAAATAAAAATTTCAATTCTATACAATTTCACCGATATCACATTACTAATTTAAATTATACACAAAATTTTATACTAATCTATTTTTATCCAATCAACCCCCTAAATTTTTTAAATAAAAATTTCAATTCTATACAATTTTACCGATATCACATTACTAATTTAAATTATACACTAAATTTTATGCTAATAATTTTTTATCCAATCAACCCCTAAATTTTTTAAATAAAAATTTCAATTCTATACAATTTCACCGACATCACATTAATAATTTAAATTATTCACAAAATTTTATACTAATCGATTTTTATCCAATCAACCCCCCCCCCCAATTTTTTAAATAAAAATTTCAATTCCATACAATTTTACCGATATCGCATTACTAATTTAAATTATACACAAAATTTTATACTAATCTATATTTATCCAATCAACCCCCTAAATATTTTAAATAAAAATTTCAATTCTATACAATTTTACCGATATCACATTACTAATTTAAATTATAAACAAAATTTTATACTAATCTATTTTTATCCAATCAACCCCCTAAATTTTTTAAATAAAAATTTCAATTCTATACAATTTCACCGATATCACATTACTAATTTAAATTATACACAAAATTTTATACTAATCTATTTTTATCCAATCAACCCCCTAAATTTTTTAAATAAAAATTTCAATTCTATACAATTTCACCGATATCACATTACTAATTTAAATTATACACAAAATTTTATACTAATCTATTTTTATCCAATCAACCCTCCTAAATTTTTTAAATATTAGCAACTACAAGCTTACAATTGAGTGATTTGTTTCTGCAGATCAGTGATTGCATTCAGAAAGTGCAGTTCTGGATCAAAATCGTGTTTGCAGTCCAGTCATTGCATTCAGGAATAGTATAAGACGGTTCGGGATCAAAAACAGTCTTCGAATTTTACGATCGAGAAGTTCGAGCGAATTTTCGTGGACACGCCTCGACTATCCTTACTCTTTCCAACTACTGGTACTCGATTATCATCGATCTGAAAATTGTATGAACTTAAAGGGGACTGGGAGTCAAAACTTCCTCCGCAGTTCTACGGAATTCGTTCGTTCTATGGGACTGTAGCGCATCGATGCACTTGCAACGGTGCAACTTTTCTTTCCTACTGAACCTCCCTCGCGAAGCGACATCGCTACCCTTCGAATCCGAGAAATTGTAACTTTATTCCTTAAATTGAGAGCCGGAATCTCTGAGAAAAGTTTTAGAACGAACAAAAATTCTGCTGTATTCGAATTTGTAATTTGGAACATATCAAAATGCTATATTTAGTTAGTTATTCATAACTATCTGATTTTATGCATTCATGACTAATAATGGTGCAATTTAAAACAGTGACTATATCAAAGAAATGTCGATATATTATTTTCAACGTATTAAGATATTATTAATGAGAGAAATAAATGTTCATTTTGCTCTTGTATCTTGTAATTGATGCATAACATTTTTATTTTGCTTAAAGATCCGCAGTCAAATTTAATGCAATGTAGTTGCCAGTGGTCCTATTGGGTTGACGCAATTTATTTGTAAAATATTTTTCACCCACCGTAGGCACACGTAGTTTATGTCCAGGACTATTTTTTTCAAAAATCTGAAAAAATTCTAAGACACAAGTCTCTACTTTAATATCGTCATCACTGAAAAATAAAAATTTAAGAGAATAAATTCAGAAAAATGAAGGCCTTCCCTCCTTTCTCTTTAAAAAGATTGAAAAGTGAAATTTTCGACTAAATATAAACGACAGAATGTCCCCACGGAGGGTCAAGGACTATTTTTTTCTGTTTTCGGCTTCTCAAAAATCTGAAAAAATTCTAAGACACAAGTCTCTACTTCAATATCGTTATTACTAAAAAATAAAAATTTAAGAGATTAAATTCAGAAAAATGAAGGCCTTCTCTCCTTTCTCTTTAAAAAGATTGAAAATTTTCGACTAAACATAAACGACAGAATGTCCCCACGGAGGGTCAAGGACTATTTTTTTCTGTTTTCGGCTTCCCAAAAATCTGAAAAAGTTCTAAGACACAAGTCTCTACTTTAATATCGTTACCACTGAAAAATAAAAGTTTAAGAGACTAAATTCAGAAAAATGAAGGCCTTCCCTCCTTTCTCTTTAAAAAGATCCAAAATTTTCGACTAAACATAAACGACCCAATGTCCCCACGGAGGGTTAAATGTAGTAAAAATAAATTTTCTAAAACGATCACACTTTTCGTGAAAAAAAATCGCGAATTCCTGAGAATCCTTTTTCGTTCGCAACGAAAAGTATGGTGCAGTCCCTACCAGGAAAAGTATGGTCGCTCCTTGTAGGGGTGGCAATGACGAAACTCGCGCCTCGCACGCGGTCGAACATCTTCATTATCGTCGAACGTGATTCCAAAGGATTCTGCCGTTTCTTCCACGGGAAAATACGAGGCAACCATAAATTACGATATTCACCAGCGTGCCTTCACCCTTGGCTTTGTCGTCCAGTTTAGGCGACCAGGAAACCGAGCATTTGTTCGCTGAGACTGCGTTTTTAAGATGCAGGCGTGCTCATTCGAGGAACCGCATGAAATCACAATAACTCTTCCCCCACCCCCTTTTCCATCAGTAATCAGACTGCGGATCTTTATGCATTTATAGTACATACACATTTTTCAAATACAAGAAAACGTGTATAGTATCATACATTAATGACAGTCTCGTCACATTATTACTCATTTTTCAAATACAAGAAAATGTGTATAGTATCATACATTAATGACAGTCTCGTCACATTATTGGGGACATTTAAAAATTCTTTAAATTGTTCTTTAATCGTTCTATTTTCTTGTTTTCAATTTGGCGTTTGAAAACACATTAGTTACGAATTTTACTAGTTATACAAACTAAACCACTATCGGTTACAATTATATTTGCATAATCTTCGCCGCAACATATACAAACGAAACCAATATTTGTTCCGCAACACTAGTTACTAGTTACTAACACAGTAGTTAATAATTTTTAGGTGATTCGCAGCATCCACGAAAGTTTTTCTCAATTTTTCAATAGCGATAGCTATTTTCTGCTCTTCGATCATTGCAAATCCCGTTCGCAACATTTCGCAAGGTAAAGTATTGCGAATCTACTGTTTAATCCTTCATGTGGCGCAGAATAACGAAAAAACATTGAAAAGATAATGAGGAAAGATGAGGAAACCATGGTTTGACACTAATCCTGCGACTGTGGGTCAAATTGGCCGATCTCGAGACTTCTTGTTTAACAATTACGGAAATTCTAAAGGTCCTCTCGAGCAAAATAAAGTAGGCAAATTTCTTTGTAAAAGCAGACACTAGAATAAAAATAGCGTCACAGGTAATTAAGATGAATATTAAAATTTTTAGAAAGTAGCGTGTACCGGTCGCTTAAATTGCTCGGTATATTTATTTTTAACGACTTCAGGTACTCCATAACGACTCCTAACACTCACTTTTCGACGAATGATGCTCTCTGCGACGCGATCATGCAAATATATCCCGTGACATTATTTTGAGAAATTAACGATAAATGAAGGAACGACTTCAGGTACTCCATAACGACTCCTAACACTTACTTTTCGACGAATGATGCTCTCTGCGACGCGATCATGCAAATATATCCCGTGACAATTTTCAAAGATTAACGATAAATGAAGGAAACACGTCTAGATCGTGAAAACCGATCGAGATCCAGGAAATCGAGTTCTCTCGAAGAGCGACGCTGTTTCGAGATTTTGTTTTTTCCTCCGCCGTTGGTTGGACCCAGCGTTGATGATACAATTACGGCGGACGACGGTGATGGCACGCTCTTTCTACAGACTGGCTAAGGAAAGGGGGTACAATACCTATATAAGCTTGAATGAAGATGCTCCCAGCTATTCACTCTCACCTTTCTCACAAGCGTGCGCACGACGCGAATCTTCCGGTCGAATCGCGAGGGAAGATCGACCTCGTCTTCGTCTCTCGTCGAAAGGATTTTATTCGCAGCGAGGTGAGTCTTTTCGCAATTTGACCCCGTGTCGTTTGACCTCTTGAAAATCGGAACAGCCTCTCGATTACTTGCTACACGAAACAACCGAGACTTCCCGTTGTATAGGAAATGAAAAATTGCACGGAGAAAGCGTCATCGATGAATGTTCCACTGGCGACGCAGGATCATCGCCGTCCTACACGCGGTGTCCTTCGAAATTCTCTTCGATCTTCCTCCTGTCTGTTCGAAATTGTTCTCCATCGCTGAAAACAATTTTGTTTGCTGGATAATCGCGGTCCTGATAGCGAAATCCTTCGAAATACGCTTCGATCTTTTTCTTGGCGATTTTAAATCGTTCTCCATCGCTGAAAACGATTTAGTTTACGGGATAATCGCGGTTTTGATCGCGAAATCCTTCAAAATACGCTTCGATCTTTCTCTTGGCGATTTTAAATCGTTCTCCATCGCTGGAAACGATTTAGTTTATGGGATAATCGCGGTCCTGCTCGCGAAATCCTTTGAAATACACTTCGATCTTTCTCTTGAGGATTTCAAATCGTTCTCCATCGCTCAAAGCAATTTTGTTTGCTGGATAATCGCTTCGAAATTGTTCTCCATTGCTGAAAACAATATAATTTACGGAATAACCGCAGTCCTGCTCGCAAAATCCTTTGAAATACGCTTCGATCTTTCTCTTGGCGATTTTAAATCGTTCTCCATCGCTCAAAACAATTTTTTGGCTGGATAATCGCGATCTTGCTCACAGAAACGTACAAATAATCTCATTTTGAACTTTTCCCTGTCGCCATTAGTTCTTCTTCGTGATTAATAGGCGAACAAAAATTTTGTTTGCAAGATAATCGCGGTCTTGCTCGCAGAAATTTTCGGATAAACTTATTTTGATTTTATGCACAGAGATTGCGCGAAATGAACAATTTATAAATGAACAAATTTTCATGCAGAGGAATCTTTCGAATTTTGATTTCTTTTCTGTCGATTTCGATGCATTCTCCATTCCGATTTATGGGTGACAATAATCACAATCGCAGGACAATCGCAGTCCTGCTCGCAAAATTTTTCGGATAAACTTATTTTGATTTTATGCACAGAGATTGCGCGAAATGAACAATTTATAAGTGAACAAATTTTCTTGCAGAGGAATTATTGAAATTTTGATTTCTTTTCTGTCGATTTCGATGCATTCTCCATTGCGATTTATGGGTGACAATAATCACAATCGCAGTCCTGCTCGCAGAATTTTTCGGATAAACTTATTTTGATTTTATCCACAGAGATTGCGCGAAATGAACAATTTATAAGTGAACAAATTTTCTTGCAGAGGAATTATTGAAATTTTGATTTCTTTTCTGTCGATTTCGATGCATTCTCCATTCCGATTTATGGGTGACAATAATCACAATCGCAGGACAATCGCAGTCCTGCTCGTAGAATTTTTCGGATAAACTTATTTTGATTTTATCCACAGAGATTGCGCGAAATGAACAATTTATAAGTGAACAAATTTTCATGCAGAGGAATCTTTCGAATTTTGATTTCTTTTCTGTCGATTTCGATGCATTCTCCATTCCGATTTATGGGTGACAATAATCACATTCGCAGGACAATCGCAGTCCTGCTCGCAGAATCCTTTGGATAAGTTCGTTTTAAACTTCGTCACGTTGAATTTGATCTCCATCAAGATCTACGGATGAAAAGAAGATTTCTTTCGGAAGGATAATCGCGAGATCGTGCTCAATGAATCATTCGAACAAACTGTCTTCGTTTCCTTCCTGTCTATTCGACTTGTTTTCCATCGCGATTTACGAGCGAAAATGAAACTGAACGCGACTGGTTGATCATGAAGTGAAGTTTCTATTCGAAAGATAAATTCCGAGACGTTTTAAGCAGGGAGCGAAGGAGTTATCAAACTCTTTAATAGGTTCTATCTAGAACACGGACCATGAAACTTTAAAAAATAGTTTCCCTGAGAACACATAAAAGAAAGTACTCGAAAATTTTAGTTTGAAATAGTTTGAACAGATCGCATAAAATATAAAAATAAAAATTTATTTCCGGCAGGAACGCATATTTCATTCATCAATATTAAAAATGCTCTCCATCGTTATGTCAAACACAAAACAGTACTAAAATTAATATTGTCGGGATAATTTACAGCTCAAACTTTATTTATGTCACTCTTTCGTAGCAAACGTCCAAAAGCAATTATTTTTCCTACGTAACGTCTCTTACACAGATTCTGAAACACCTGCTCCACGAGAATGCTTTTCAATGAAGTTTCCTCGTGAAATTTTTCTTTCTAAGAAAATTTTATCAAGAAATTTCTTCAAAGATCATCAATATACCCTTGACCCTCGTACGCTCCTTAGAAATGGTTGTGTAACAGAGTCTAAGGTAATATTTCATCCATTTTTTATTTTACACGTTAAATAGAAAAATCCTGCTTCATTTATAACGTCACATTTCAAAGAAGTACATTTCACAAAATAAGAGAAAAATTCTTGAAGCACACAAAGTTATTCAACCGTATCTAAATTACAAATGACCTAATTGCAAGCTTGTAGTTGCTAATAACCCTTATCAGGTTGATAAAAATTAAAAAAAAAATCGATCGTGTTAAAATACCCAAACAGGTGAACTTTCTTCCTTATATATTTCCATTGCCTATAGTTTTCTTTGTGCGTCAACCAATTTCGATGTAACTTTGTGCACGTACAATGGCGGCCAGTTATTTAAGTACACTTTTTTAAAAACGAATAACTTTTTTACAATTAGTCCGAATGACTTGAATTTCTTTGAGATGTTAGAAGGGTTAATTTACTAGATAATGCGTGAAAAGAACTTTTATAAAATTGCTATTGATCGGAGTTTGTGAAGAAAAAAGTGAAGTTCATGATTTTTAACACTAAACCTACCACCGCCGGTCAAATGAACCTCTTTCATATTTTTTATTGTACAATTATTGAAGTTATAAAGATGCTCCCACTGGAAATGATTATGCATACTTTTCTAGTCAAGTGTACGTTATAATAAAAATGGTGCAAAATCTAAATAAATTCAATTCTGTCATTTTTATAAGGGAGCACATACTAGTCACTTTTAATGGTCGGTGTGTTTAGTGTTAACTTTTTCTATCTGTGCCTATATCGAAAATTTAAAACAAGTTTTTTGACAATCTTAGTGAGTTATATACATGTCAAAAGTTTCATCGAAATCGGTTGGCGCATAAAAAAGCCGTAGGCATTGAAAAATGTAAAAAAAATTTAATTTCGGGCATAAATCGCATTTTCCTACAATTTATGCTATTTTTAATCATTCATGGGTTGTAGCCAGTGATGCCAGAATCGTGGAACCGAGGAACTTGCCCCTCCGGTGGATCCTCCGGCTGGACCCCCCACTCTGACGTACCGTCGTCGCCTTACGTTGTTTCTTACTGCGCACGCGCTACACACAAGCGTACCTCTAGTCTGTCCGTGTGAGCTGCCTATTCGACTCGACGGCGTCGAGGTACGCTTGTGTGTAGCGCGTGCGCAGTAAGAAACAACGTAAGGCGACGATGATACGTCAGAGTGGGGGGTCCAGCCGGAGGATCCACCGGAGGGGCAAGTTCCTCGGTTCCACGATTGGCATCACTGGTTGTAGCAACCGTAATCGATTACATTGAAACTTCGTGCATGTATAAAATAAACTTAGATTTTCAAAAAGCCTGTTTTTCAAAAGTCACTTTTTTCTTCACAAACTCCGATCAATAACAATTTTATAAAATTTCTTTTTACACATTATCTAGTACATTAATTCTAACATCTCAAAGAAATTTCAGTCCTTTGGACCAATTTTAAAAAAGTTATTCGTTTTAAAAGAGTGTACTTAAGTACCTGGCCGCCATTGTATATGTCTTACTTGGATCTACAAAATGCATATTTTAAATTTACATTGTAGGCTCAGATAAAAAAGTTAAAAATTTTGATCTTCACTTCTTTCTTCGCAATTTTTCTTCACATTAGCTAATAAACTTTTTCTAATATTCTTCTTCTAATAAAATTCTTCTAATATTCGATATTTGGTCCCCTCAGTGTTCCAAATCCATTTTACCACTCTCGCCTTCTTCCACTCTCACTATCGCCTAATTATTCAGCCAACTTCAGCCTACTTCCCAGCAGGCCTTACTGTTTCTTAACACGTTGATCGCCCACTGGACAATCATAAGAATTACACAAAATCAAAGCAATACATTTAACAAAACAATAACTGTTTAGTTTTGTGATATTAATTACTGTTTCAAACCTCTTCAAACCTCCTCAGATCGTAATAAAATTTTGTAAACTCAATCAACCAACGTGAAAATTAATTTTCAATTATCTATAAATAATTCCGTCACCCAGATATACAGTCACTCCCATTAATATTCGTACACTCTAAAAGGCGATTACGTTTGTAATATTGGATCATGTGACTTGGATTTCTTTTTTTTAGAAGTTAGAACAATTAGTTTACTACACGTTGAAAAACAGAAATTTTGAAAAAAATTGTAATTGTTCGGAATTACAAAGAAAATACTAAATGTTGTTATTTATAACTGTTTTATGCGTGTCCATATTGAAAATTCAACAAATACGTTTTGTAGATCTGTGTCAACTGTGTACACTCTGAATATTTCACCAAAATCGGCAAACGTTCCAATGAGCTACAACTGTTTGAAGATGATCAAAATTGCAGCTTTTCACAATTTTCGGTCTTAACACTAGAAAGACTGAAACTTAGTATATACCTATATTGCCCAAAAGCAGTCAAAATGACTGCATTCTGAAAGAATAACTAATGTGTAAAGAAATTTGTTTAAAATTAATTTTTAATATTTTTTATATTATTTACAGTTATATAACAAGTTATATATATATATATATATATATATATATATACACTTGAAATGAAGAAAGGGGGAGGGGGGGTAACTACAATTATTAATAAACGCATTTATATGTTGTACAAAAAGTCACAAAATTCTAAGAAATTGTGTCATTATATACATAATTGTTCTTCTAATTGAAATTAAAAAGCAGTCAAAATGACTTCCTTGGGCAATCTAGTGTTAATCTGTACTAGATCGAAGGATTCTTACGTAATTCGATGCCTGTCGCTGTTTTCCACGTAATCCAAATTGGATGAAAATTTGAAAATGTATACGATTGATACAGATTTACAAAATGGATGTTTTAAATTTTCAATATAAGCCACACAAAAAAATTGTAAAACACAACTTTTAGTATTTTCTCTGCAATACCGACCAGTTGCAATTTTGTTTTAAATTTTCTTTTTCACGTCATGCGGTAAACTAATTATTCTAACTTCTCAAAAAAAGTCCAAGTCGTATGATCCAATATTAAACAAGTTATCGTCTTTTTAATAGTGTACAAATATTAATGGGAGTGACTGTATGTGAAATGGCGATCAAAGTGTTAACACTAAACCTACCACGGTCAAATGACCGGTTTCTTATTTTACAATTAATAAAATTATCAAAACGGTTTCATGAAAAATGATTGAAGAGCCTTCATTGTTAAAGTATACATTCTAATCAAAATTGCGCCGAACCGGAATAAATTCAATCTTGTTAATTTTAGAAAGCAATATATACAACACACTTTTCATGTTTGGTAGGTTTAGCGTTAACCTACCGTAATTCTTCCAATATTTAAAAACAATTCAAGTCGTTCGTTAAAATTACAGAAAAATTATTCCTTGTTTTTAAAGTTTGTGCCACTACTGTTCCCATACGCTGCATAAACAATTTCCAAGTTCCTGGTAAACCCAACCGCGTATTTCATAACGCCGTGTAATTTTTAATAAGCTAATTGCCCGTGAGCTCGCTTCAAAGCGGAGAAAGCGATCGATCATTGCGTTAATTCTCGAATCCGAAAGAAAAAGAGTCATCGCGATGATCGCGCGTGGCAAGGTCTCACCGGCGTTGCGCTCGCCCACGGCACGGCAAAAGCAAAGCCAATAGAATTACTCTGAGAATTTGCGGTAGAAGTAAGAGCGAGAGATGATGACATCCCGTTTCAGCGCATCCGAAACTGCATTCTCGTCGCATCGCGTTTCGAACGCGTCTCTCTCTCTCTCTCTCTCTCTCTCTCTCTCTTTCTCTCTTTCTCTCTGTGTTCCCGAGGCTTCGAATCGCATCCGATAGCTCTTCGGTCCCCGTGGAGGACTCGTACGAGAGCTCGCGAAAGCGTCCAAGAGTCTTTGCGATGGCAAATAGCTGTAAATTCACGTGGACGATGGAAAACAGTCGTGAGAATCCGTCGCAGGAGAGCGAGAGACGACGGCTCCTTTTGGAGACCGAAGAAAGCGAGCAAACACTGCCGGAACGCTTCCGAGCGCGAGGAAAAGGCCGAATCCGCTTTGGACCGCCGCGAAAATGTACATTGGGCTGCTGCGTGTGACGTTTAAGTAATTGTTAACTTGTCGCTGAACTGCGCGTCATTCTATACGCGTGCGACGAGTCCACAAGTTTGCAAAATACGCAAACAAATCTATTAACAAAAATCTTATGATCATGTGGTTTATTAATTTTACGCGACATAGGAGTCTATTTAAACGCAAGGACATTTGCACAAAAAACCCAGCTTAGACATTATAATTATAAGTCATGAATAGACCAAGGATTTTATGCATCCATGATAACAATGGCTGAATCAAATGCAAAATAGTGAAGATATTAAAGAAATTTAAAAATATGTTCTTTCCAGGTTATTAACCCCTTGCCGTATTTTAACGAGCCAGACTCGTGATGAAGATATTGTCTAACAATGATTTTTGTCTAATTTTTGTCTAATTTTTGTCTAATTTTATTGTCTAAGATGAAGTCTAGCAAAGATGAGAGTTATACCTTTATTTTCAGACGAAATAAAATTTCACTTTTGTGTAATCAATATTTAAGCATTGAACTCTTCTGTGGCATTTTTGGGGGCGAAGACGTTCTAATTATTGTGGCCGCAAAGAAAATGGTATGGCAAGGGGTTAAAACTATAAAAAAAAAGAGATAAATATCTATGTGGGTCTAATAGCTGGTAATTAATACGGGCAATTTTTATTTTGCATAAAAATCCACAGTCTAGTCACTATACGTGAACGATTCAAAAAGACTGATGCAAATTACCTAAACGAACGTTCAAGGTCGACGGTGGATTGAACGATCAGACCGAATTCGCGCAACATCGGGAATGATCGAGTATGGGTGGAAGCGATCGGTTAGGCGCGCAGAAGCGCGGCACGCGGGAAATATTTGCTGCTGATAAAAATTCATGGCGTAACCTCTCGAATAGGAAAAATTCGAATCCCCCGGTGTCGTAATCGGTCGCCTCGGGGGTTTACTCGTTTTCGAGCATCGCACAGCATCTCTCTGCGACGCGTCTCACCTTCAACAGAGATTCGCTTCTCGCTAGAAACGAAAGAGGATTTTTTTGATTTATGAACGCTAGTTGAGTCCGACAAGAATCGCTTGACACGAGGAGAAACGCTTCTGTGGTTCGGTTTTATTACCTCGTTTTGCAACCGAAAGTGTTTCGGCAATGAGAACAGTTTAATATATGACCGTGTTACGATATACTGATCTAACACGACAGCCTCTTAAGGACTAATGTCGTCTATACACTCGACTTTCTAGCCAGACAGGTCGCGAACAAAGAAATTTCTGTCAACGTTTATTATTTTAATTGAGCAACCTGTTATTTAATTCGATGTCTCCTGCAGCGTGTGGATATATAAATGTCAAACTTTCATGCTTCTATGGCACCAGCCGGAGAAATAGAAAGTTATTTGTTTTCGCAATAATTCTAATTAGTTTAAAACGAGGACTTTGTAATGAATTTGTATGGTAAGCACACTGCGATCGAGAAGCGACAGCAGTTTCAATTTCATTTACATTTTCGGAGAATTTATTGCCGATCCTATACGACAGGCATCGGCACGGGTGGAGCTCCTCAAACGCCTGCTTCTCCCACCAACACCTCTTTCATGCGCGAGGCCTGCGCACTGAGGATGCTGGTGGGGGACAGTGAGCGCTATGGTGGGGACGGTTGAGTCTCAATTGATACAAAAATTTCTATCCCTGCTATACGACTTCGAGTCTCTGTCTACTCGTTCGGTAATTTGGATCGTTGATTCATCGATAGACTCCGGATTTTATGTATTTATAATAAAAACGAGTAGGTGGTATTTAAAGCAGTAGTCAGATTAAAAGAAAGTAAAACCTTCGATGTATTAATTATTAAACAGCATTAATGCATTTCAAAATACTGTGTTTTATTATCTTCGACTCAATCAAATTATTGAGAAAAGAACTAATAATCTATGTAACTCTTGTGTCTTGCGATTAATGCAAACAATTTTTATTTTTCATAAATATTTGCAATTTACTTATCGGACAACGTTTACGGCTAGGATAATCTAACAATTTATATGAAAATATTGCTGATTCTATACGATTTCGAGTTTCTGTGCTTCCGTTCGATGATTTGGAGTTTTGAATCATTTAGACAATATGGACGGCTAGGGTGAGCTGATCATTTTCATGAGAACAATGCTGATTCAAACAAACTGGTGGTATCTTTCCGTTTATTTAGATCAGGGATGGACACGGTAGGGGCCCTTCAAACACCTGCTTCTCCCACTAACCTCTTTTTCATGCGCGAGTTTGTAATGAATTTGTATGGTACGCACACTGCGATCGAGAAGCGACAGCAGTTTCAATTTCATTTACATTTTCGGAGAATTTATTGCCGATCCTATACGACAGGCATCGGCACGGGTGGAGCTCCTCAAACGCCTGCTTCTCCCACCAACACCTCTTTCATGCGCGAGGCCTGCGCACTGCGGATGCTGGTGGGGGACAGTGAGCGCTATGGTGGGGACGGTTGAGTCTCAATTGATACAAAAATGCCCCTTCCTGCTATACGACTTCGAGTCTCTGTCTACTCGTTCGGTAATTTGGATCGTTGATTCATCGATAGACTCCGGATTTTATGCATTTATAATAAAAACGAGTAGGTGGTATTTAAAGCAGTAGTCAGATTAAAAGAAAGTAAAAGCTTCGATGTATTACTATATACTGTTTGGTTCCGTTTCAACATTATTAGACTACATTAATGCATTTGAAAATACTATATTTTATTATCTTCGACATATTCAAATTATTGAGAAAAGAACTAACAATCTATGTAACTCTTGTGTCTTGCTATTAATGCAAACAATTTTTATTTTTCATCAATATTTGCAATTTACTTATCGGACAACGTTGACGGCTAGGATAATCTAGCAATTTGTATAAAAATATTGCTGATTCTATACGATTTCGAGTTTCTGTGCTTCCGTTCGATGATTTGGAGTTTTGCATGATTTAGACAATATGCACGGCTAGGGTGAGCTGATCATTTTCATGAGATGGGAGCTCTGAATTTAGATCAGGGATGGACACGGTAGGGGCCCCTCAAACACCTGCTTCTCCCACTAATTTCCTCTATAGTAACGGCGAATGCTGGTGGGGGATAGTGGGCGCTATGGTGGGGATGGTTTTGTCTCAATTGAGACAAGAATACCCATTTAGTCCTTCGAACCCTAAGATAGCAACGACGATTAGGATAATCGAACGACGAGGTCGCCTCGGACAAACAATTTGCGTCCCGAGAGGCTCTCGGCCGTTCGGCAGCTTGACCCTTGCGGCGTTCGCGACCGTGGGCGTGGGACAGCGTAGTCTCGGCAAATTGCGAAACACAATTTAAACGTTGTCGCAATTCATCGGTGAAATGATCGATCCCCGAGTTCTCGGAGGAAAGCGTTTGCCTCGGATAGAGTCTTCGGGGCACAGGATTACAGACGGAGCGACAATCTTTGCCAGTATAAGCGAACTCTGCTTTCGTCGCACTGACAAATTGCCGTGGCTGGGGTATCCGCGCCGCTCTCTATAGAAATGCTCGTTACAACGCATGCTTTCGCCAATCGTGCACGAAGAAGACGATCCGTTTTCCGCAGTCGCGAAACGAGACGGACGAGCACACGTGATTCTGTCGACGCTATCGAGACTCTAATCCAACCGTGGAAACTATATTAATAAATGTTATGATTTCGGCGCAAGGTTCGATATATAGCTAAGATAAGGAATAGAATACTCTTTCTTTTAAAATGTAGATCCAACAACATTATTTCTAATTTAAAAAAAAAAAAACGGATCGAACCTTGCGCCGAAATCATAAGATTTATTAATATACAGGGTGGCCCACATAACTCTGAACAGCTCAATATCTCGAAAACTATGCCATCGATTTTAAAGTTCTTAGTCTTAAATTGCATGGAACTGGAGGGCCTCCCTTCCCCTTTAACGGGGGAGGGGAGGTACCTTTGTAATTTTAAATGGAACCCCCTATAAAATGTTACATATTTAGATTCTACAGGGAAAAAACGAGTCAATTTTGTCTGAAACATTTTGTTGTCAGGTACTTCTATGATGAGATATAACAGTTTGAAGTTTCGCGTTGTAGGTACTTGAAGCGCTCGGAAATAGCGTTATGGAATTATACGCGCTTGACCGTTAAAGGAGAAGGGAGGCCACTTCACGTTTATGTAGTCAGAAAGGCCCTTCAGTTCCATGCAATTTAAGACTAAGAACTTTAAAATCGATGGCATAGTTTTCGAGATATTGAGCTGTTTCAGAGTTATGTGGGCCACCCTGTATGTAAAGTGCCAGTTAACATAAATCATTTAATAATAGAATGCAAAAAATATGAGAATGAAAGAAAAAATGCTAACTTATCTGGATTCCTTACCCATTATATAGGAATATATCGCCGGTCTTGCCCAATATATCAAGGATACAAATATGTATAAAATATTGTATCAGAATGTACCGTGTTGCTAATGACCTTTGATGTTGAAGCAATATTAAATAAATAAAAAAGAACAATCGGGCTTCGAGGAAAGCAATGATATCAGGGCTCTTTGTTGACTTTGTTCTCCTCCATTGGAACATAGAATCGATGAAGGTAGACGCGGTTACGATTGCGGCAAGATTCGAGACTCCATTCATTGAAAGGATGAACTCGATGGGATCCAGGCGGCTCGATGCGACCTCCGCGTTCTGCCAAACCACTTTTTCTCTACCTCTTTCATCCATCCTCCCCCCCCCCCCCCCTCACTCTGTCTCTCTTTCTCACTAGATCGAAGCGTTTCAGCTGACATTGCGAAGTAGAAACCGCGAGCGAGACTTTTCTCGTGCTCGACGCGTAAGGCGATCGATGTCCTCGTAACCCAGACCTATCGAACGTAACAGTTTTCACTGGCAGATCTTCTCTCGCAACCATATTTAGAGGCTCGTTCCCGATTAGCACGCTTATCGGCACCGGGCTAACGCGACCCATTAACGCTTCTAATCAAACCGTTTTGCAATGAAGAATTTCTTTTCTTCCATCGTGTTCGCTCGTCTCATTTATTTTGTTGACTTTGAGTTTGAGCCTTTTCTTCGCGAATAGAAAATCGAGTGTGCCCGTGAGAAAGCAGTGGTACTCGAGGAAAGCGAATGATTCTAATGAGCGTGCAATGACTCCTGCAGCTGGACGGATACAGCTTTTTTACGTCTTCTTTTTACTTTAAATTAGATTTTTATGAATTGTCTGTTCTCTACTAGCTGATGTATTAGGATTTGTGGAATCGTTCGTTTGTCTTTGACGTAGATTGAACGGAGACGAATGAGAAGTATTTTTGATTCTCTTTCAACACCAAAATTTTACACAGTCTTTTCACACATCTTATTTATTTTTACACGATTCTATTAGCGAGTTATCGACCGGCGATTGTTTCGCAATTTTTGAAAGTTTACGGTCCATGGCTGAAGATGTTTTTTAATTGATCTTTCGACATGAATAGAAATTTCCATCGTGAGTCAACAGGACACTCCCAGTTATCTAATCATTTCATCGAAGAGTAAACAGTGAAAGGAGATTTTTTAAATAGAAAAGGAACAGCAACAATTCTTATTTTGCATAAAAGTCCATTTAGAAGCCCGGTCAAATAATTTTGTCTTTCATTTTTGGAAGACGTGGTTCTCAAAATGTGTTACCACAGCTTTTATCTATTGTTCAATTACAGAAAAAAAAGAACCGGAGTATAAATTATATAAATTGATAGGTCCTTACTTAACACTAGGTTTACGGAGCACTAAAATTGATTATTTTACATTGCTTTATAAAAATAATAAAATTGTATTTACTTAGATCTTCGGCGATTCTTATTGTAATATGTACACAAAAAAATAATTGGGGACACATTGGGGATCACATTATTGGGAATATTTAAAAATTCTTTAAATTGTTCTTTAACACCTTGCGGTATCATTTTCATTACGGTTACAGTGATTAGAACATTTTTATCCCCAAAAACTTCGCAGATGATGAAAAAATAAAGGTATTTTTCATATGGCTACACTTGCTTTAATGCTTAAATATTGGATACAAAAAATTTGATTTTACTTCGTTTAACACTAGGTTTACGGAGCACTAAAATTGATTATTTTACATTGCTTTATAAAAATAATAAAATTGTATTTACTTAGATCTTCGGCGATTTTTATTGTAGTATGTTCACAAAAAAATAAATCTATTTAATAATTTCTCACGAGTGCCTCCTTACACTCTTGATAATCGTAAATTAAAAATTTTTGAATCCGTCATTTTGACGGGCCCCGTGAATCTAGTATTAAATACAAGGAATCATTAATAACATTTCTAATCTAGGTTTACTGTAATAAAATTTTTTAGTCGGTAAATTGACTCCGGATTGTATACATATCCATCTGTATTCTTAACAATTTTAATGGATTGGAAATAATATGTACAATGGCACCTTTAACACAAGGTTTACGGAGCACTAAAATTGATTATTTTCCTTTTCTTTATAAAAATAATAAAATTGTATTTACTTAGATCTTCGGCGATTCTTATTGTAATATGTACACAAAAAAATAACTCAATTTAATAATTTCTCACGAATGCCTCCTTACACTCTTAATAATCGTAAATTAAAAATTTTTGAATCCGTCATTTTGACGGGCCCCGTAAATCTAGTGTTAAAAAGAAATGCATAAAATGCATATTTGTGTCTCGAGACTTCTTGTTTAACAATCACGGAAATTCTAAAGGTCCTCTCGAACAAAATAAAGTAGGCAAATTTCTTTGTAAAAGCAGACACTAGAATAAAAATGGCGTAACCGGTAATTAAAATGAATATTAAAATTTTCAGGCACTCCATAACGACTCCTAACACTTACTTTTCGACGAATGATCATGCAAATATTTCCCGTCTCTTAATAATTGTAAATTAAAAATTTTTGAATCCGTCATTTTGACGGGCCCCGTGAATCTAGTATTAAATACAAGGAATCATTAATAACATTTCTAATCTAGGTTTACTGTAACAACATCTTTTAGTCGGTAAATTGACTCCGGATTGTATACATATCCATCTGTATTCTTAACAATTTTAATGGATTGGAAATAATATGTACAATGGCACCTTTAACACTAGGTTTACGGAGCATTAAAATTGATTATTTTACATTGCTATATAGAAATAATAAAATTGTATTTACTTAAATCTTCGGCGATTCTTATTGTAATATGTACACAAAAAAATAACTCTATTTAATAATTTCTCACGAATGCCTCCTTACACTCTTAATAATCGTAAATTAAAAATTTTTGAATTCGTCATTTTGACGGGCCCCGTCTAATGTTAAAAATCATTTTAGTAGACTCGAAAGTTGCTCGAATCTTGCACCACACAAGAGAACAATGTTTCTCGTCCCGTTCAGCCCAGTTTTTGCAACTGCAACACTGTTCAGCCACCGAAACAATGGATCGGTGTCGGAGCGCCACCCCGAATCGTTAACGCGTTAGAAGGCGAGGCTGTCTCTTCCCCCGGTCATTATGCAATCGGGATAATAAACGACTAAGCACCGTCTCGTTATTAAGACCCTGCGCTCGCGCGGTCGAAATCGTCGTCATCGCGCGTCTCGGTCGCGGCACACCGCGTTTCGACGTTTCGACGCGCCGCATCGAACGAAAACCGCAGCATCTCAAGTGCACGCTACGAATTGCCTAACCGTGCCCACCGCAAACAACCACCTTACGCGCGCAACTCTTTGCAAACTTTACGAATCCACCGCGATAATTGCGCGGCGGCGATGCTGGCGGCTACGGCTATTTTCGACAGCAACGGGAAGGATTTCCACGGAGTCGGAGAGAAGCCTGATTGGCTGTTAGGCACGCGTATTTTTTCCCATTAGCCGACGCGATAATGTCAACGAATCAAATTGCGCAACCGACTGCTGGTTTATTTCTGTACGGTATATAAAATGATTCACAATATGTGCGGTCAATTACGCCGAGCAGACGGGGAATTCAAAAGTAATGTTAGATTATTTCACTTTGGTAAAAAGTTATAGCTACACTGCGGATTATTGCGCGTTTATGGTGTGCATAAGATTGTAAAACGCAAGAAAAGACAATTTTTGCATTATTTATTGTATTTTAACATTAAACCTACCACGGTCGAATGACCGGTTTTCCATCTTGCAATTATTGAAATTTTAAAAACACTTTCATAGGAAATTAATTGGCTTCTTTATGTAAGCACACATTGTGATTAAAGCCATATAAAGTTTGAATAAATTCAATCTTCACATTTTTATAACGCGTTTCACTTTTATATGTTTTGTGCTTGGTAGCTTTAGTGTTAACTACAGGGACACTTCCGGTTGGCGCGCAAGAAATTTTTCTCTTCTGCGAATGTTCACAAGTCGGTTGATAAAAATACGAACTTGGATAAAGAACATAAATTAGATTTAAATGTAATTTCGTTCGATCGAAATGAATTATATTGATGAAACTGATTTCGGCGCGAAGGTTCGTTCTTATTGACAGTCAGCAAATTTGGAATTTTATTATTATCCCAACGTTACGTATCTGCCACGATGGTTTCAACCACGTTCCATCGTAACTCTTATTCATACAAATTTTTGTCTTTCTTTATTGTAACTAGTGCACAGCAAACGCATAAAATCTCTTGAGAATGATCCGCGCATCGATCGAAACGTTGGGATAATAATAAAATTGCGAATTTGCTGACTTTCAATAAGATCGAACCTTCGCGCCGAAATCAGTTTCATCAATATAAATTAGACTACCGTGAATGACACAGAAACGAATTTTATAGCAACAAGCTTGTAGAGAACCGGAGTGCTGTGAAATATTTATTCATAGAATTGTCGAAGTTAAACATTTTTCTCTCGTTCAGACTTTTCTGGAATATATGCTGACACTCTGCGACATTATTAAGGAACAGCGTATACGATGAGATTATGCGTTTTCTGGGATCTCCACGCTGCAGAAAATATCGTGGCCTGATCCATCGATCCCCTTTGCGGTTCAATGGCGCCGTCAATTTTAATCGAGATCCACGACGGCCACGGCCGAGCGAAACCGAGTTTGCCATTTGAAAGAGAAAGGTCGATCAAATTCGCCATTATGCCGGTAATGGAGATGACACCGAGGAAACGTCATACCACCCACGGCTTTTTGTAAAAACGCAGTCTCGTTATCGCGAACGCCATCTCTCTCCAGCAACGGGAAAATTGGCTTCCGAAAGTTCCATTCGCATCGTGAACAAAATCGACCATATCAAGCTATAGTCTGCGGATCTTTGTCGCAAAATAAAAATTGTCAGCGTCAACTGCGTGACAAAGTAACCATTGCACTGCGGATTCGATGCATTTATGGCAAAAACGAGTTAGTGCAATCGAAAAAACAGTACTAGGACGTCGATATATTATTTTCAATTAAGATCATTAGGGAAAAAAAGAAATTTTAATCTCTTGTCTGCTTTTTGCAATTGATGCAAAATAATTTTTATTTTGCATAAAGATCCGCAGGAATCATTTAGAAGCTTCTTTCTTTCTTTGATAATCCTAGGAAATTAAAAATACTGCATCGACATTCTTAAATACTATCTTTTTTTACTGTTTTAAATTGCACTAACTCTTTTTCGTCGAAAATGCATCAAATCTGCAGTGAATTAATTGAGCACAGTTAAAGCGCACCGATGAACAGAAATCGAATTTATACCAGGGGTTGAAAACAGTTACGATATCGATTCCGGTTCTTGAAACAGTTACGAGAACCGTAAAAATGTTATAACTGTTATGAGAATATCGGTTTTCGCTTATATCGGTTACGGTTCATGAGAACCGATATTATAACGGTTCTATAACTGTTATTTTTAGGTCCTGCATTTCGGTTTCGGTTCTTCAGACTTCAGAACCTATAATATGTCCCGTATCGGTCTCATATCGGTTTTGCGGTTCTGAAACCGATATTTTTTGGTTCTGTATCAGCTATACAGGTTGTCTCAAAATTCCTTCAACATCCGGAAGTGGAAGGTTCCTGAGATCATTTGAAGCGACATTTTCCTTTGCAAAAATAGCGCCGGCTGCTTTGTTTAAGAGTTATTAACGAAAAACACGGGCCAATCAGAGCGCAGCTACAGCAGATTGATTCTGCCTCGGCCAACGGCGACGCCACGCTAAGCGGGACCTGTCGCCGAGTCGGACTCTGATAGGCTCTCCGACTCCGTAGCCGCGCTCTGATTGGTCCGTGTTTTTCGTTAATAACTCCTTAACAAAGCCGCGGACGCCATTTCTGCAAAGGAAAATGTCGTATCAAATGATCTCAGGAACCTCTTATTTCCGGATGTTGAAGGAATTTTGAGACACCCTGTATAGCCGATACGGAACCAAAAAATATCAGTTGCAGAACTGCAAAACCGATATGAAACCGATACGGGACATATAGGTTCTGAAGTCTGAAGAACCGAAACTGTTGTGTCGTGTCAGTGCTCAAACAATAATTAGTGAGCCGCTGAGAAACTACGCCTCAAAGAGAGGTAAATAAGTAATAGATAATTGGATTTCGGATAACTTTAATATAACTGAATATAATGGACTGTATAATAGAGATGTTGTATCTATGGAATCTACTTCGCAACTGTCACTCTACGACTCTTATTCTCCGACTGATAGTTTCGACTCTTATTCTGCGACTGATAGTTTCGACTCTTATTCTGCGACTGACTTACAACTAACGCACGAGAAGTAAAGAAGGCTCATGGGAGTGAAAAACTCCCTCCACAAAATATAACATAGTGGAGGCCCCAGCCAATGATAATATTATTGGGAGGCTACAAGTGATCTCCCAAAAGAAGATCAACGCCCATAGACGAAAATACGTTGCGACAAGTGTCGCCAAACAGACAACACGCGCTTTCCCGTAATTTCACCGGAAATCATATGTTAGGTTATGGGCCATAGGCCCCCCTTGGCGCTAAGCGTGGGCCTACGCTACGTCAAGTGCCATTGAGAGCGGTACGGCTGGGCTGACTTTCCCATGGTCAGCTGATACTTTCCAGCGGCACCAGAATCATAAAACAATAAATTCGTCAGAAGACGCTAGAGGACCACTTCGACAATGGCACTGTTCAAAATCGACCGTAGCGTAGACCCAAACCGAAATACGAGCCGACCATACAATAATCACGTCTCAACAGAAACCGAAACCGAAATCCAGAACCTAAAAATAACAGTTATAGAACCGCTATAATATCGATTCTCAAGAACCATAACCGTAACCGATATAAGCGAGAACCGATGTTCTCATAACTGTTACATCATTTCGGCTCTTCATAACTGTTACAACATCATTTCGGTTCTTCATAACTGTTACAACATCATTTCGGTTCTTCATAACTGTTACAACATCACTTCGGTTCTTCATAACTGTTACGACATCATTTCGGTTCCTCATAACTGTTACAACATCATTTCGGTTCTTCATAACTGTTACAACATCATTTCGGCTCTTCATAACTGTTACAACATCATTTCGGTTCTTCATAACTGTTACAACATCATTTCGGTTCCTCATAACTGTTACAACATCATTTCGGTTCTTCATAACTGTTACAACATCACTTCGGTTCTTCATAACTGTTACAACATCACATCGGCTCTTCATAACTGTTTCAAACAGTTATTTTCAGAGCCGTTTCAACCCCTGATTTATACACAGTCTTGATGGAAAAAAGAAAATGAAAAAGACCACGTGGAACTTGTCGAATCGCACTTTGACCGGCGGTTCGATCTTTTCGCAAATCTTGCGTTCATAGACAAGCGAGGTTTGCGCAACGCAAACTTTCACATATTTTCATCCGTGCGATTCGAATTCGCGCGTATACGGGACCGTCGCAATCTCTTTATCCAGGCAGATCGTTTAATAAACTCGCACGATTCTAATTAATTCGGTGCCCTATTTGTTCGAGTCGATCCCCCCCGCGAGCAACGCGTTTCTCAAGCACGTTGTATTTTAATGAATGCGACGTGCGACCGCGGAACCGTGCAACGCGTATAGCACTGCCTCTAATATTAAACAGCACTTCGCGAGTTACAAAGTGAAGTATCACACGAGCTAATCGGAGCACTCTGTGCACTTAAAAATTTAGTGCAAACTAGGCTCAACATTCATACAAGAGGTTTCTATTTACCGAGGATTCTAGCTTGATTGTTAATTCTACGAATTGCGTTGGATAGAGATTTAGGTCATACTGAGATTAAACGATTATCACGAACTTTGAAAACACTAAACTTGCCAAACATTAAAAGTGACTGGCTATGTTCCGTATAAAAGTCAGAAGATTGAATTTATTTAAATATTCTTCGGATTTTATTACAGCTTATGGTTGTATAAAATACCTGTAATTTAACAGTGGTAGGTTTAGTATTAATTCACGGGTGTAAATTTATTTTAGGAAATTCCTCGGTAGCGACAGAAAAATATAAAAAAACTAGGCAAAATTATAATTATCTGCACAGCGTTCGTAAAATACACACCGTCAGGTGGAAAACGCGATAAAAGGACATTGCACACAATGTGAAACAAAGATACAGCCGGAAGACAGTATCTAATAAATTATACAGCAAAACTATTGTGTGTATATCACTTAGAATTAATATAGAAATGTTTTCTTAACATCACAGTTATTTATTCAGCGCTAATTCGTTATTCAGTCAACATTAAAATACATGTTAGGCAAAAAGGAATGAATACATCCTGTAGGTGATGAAAAGTTGATTTTAAAGCTTTCGTTTAACTCTTTGGGGCACGCTGGGATTAAAAGTGTCACACCTTTTTGATGCACCGTAATGCATGGTGGGACATTTTTAATCCCACCTCGAAATATTGCAATAGCTGCATGCGCACAGGTTTATATTTCGTTTTGTTTACGTAAAGCAGTTGGTAATATCTTCAACAAATGTTACAAATGTATTCACTTGTGTTGGCAACATTCAACATGCCAATACAGGTTCATCAATTGTTGCAAGCGGACGATTTGTTGCGACGATCTTTTTTTCCTGGTTTTATGTGAAAAATTGTAGAAGTTAATTTTTATAAAAATTAGTTCCATATAAGCAACTGAAGAGCTTTATAATAAAAACTAAAGCTTAAATTTGCGGTGGTGGACTATTTGAGTCCCAACCTATAACAACAAATTTAATTAAACTATTAGTATTTTCTTTATTAATAAAAATATACCAATTTTGTTTCATTTAAAATGCAATAAAATTTCTATGCAACATGGGTCTATTTTATTATCTGAAATCCTGTGCCGCAAAGAGTTAATGTACAACGATCAATCAGAACTGTTTTATGACTTTACCGTGCTATGCTGAAAAGGAACTTAATCATTTTTCATTTAGTAAAAGATCGTAAAAGAAAATTTGATTAGACCGTCTTTCTATCGGAGAATTGATTGCGAAACGAAATGGTTGACTATTAACACGTTGACTGTCACGTTAGTGTTCATAAAAGCCGCGCAAAATCGGAACAATTTATTTAATAGTACAATAGAAGAAGACAAATTTATTCAGCCAATACTATTTGCTACATTTTTATTCTAATAATAAATTTCTGGTAGCTTGACTGTCGTCATACGTGAGTGACACGATCTTTTCATCAAACTTCTAAAACAATTTTTGTGTCAACTGTTTCACTTGCCAACGGGGTTCTTGTACAAACAATACTGATCAAGAAAGACCATTTTATTAGTTCGCCTTTGCATTAACACCTAGCAACCTCAAAATAACATGAAATCAAAGTAATGTATTGAATGAAATAAAAATTGATCTCTTCAGATTTATGCTGCAGTGATGCCAGAAACAACAAGAACTAGCTGTTTTTTCCTCTCCTCCTTTTCCCCTTCCAATATCCCATTCCACTACCTGAGCACACTCCAACGTCCCCCACTAAGACCGTAGACTGGTCACGTGACGTGCCGCGCAACGTGTCACGTGTTACTCTGGTCATCGGAGAGGTGGTAAACTGTATTCCCTTCGGTTTAACCGATCTGGCATCACTGCTGCTGAGAGTATTAGTTTAAAAAATTAATTTCTAAATCTACACAAATATATAATAAATTTTATGATTTCGGCGCAAGGTTCGATAATATTTAGAAACAGCAAATTTGCAAATTAATTAACCATTATTCCCGACGTTTCGATTCTGATGTGGATCATTTTCAAAGAGACGTTTTTGCGTTTGAAAAAATAATATATGTATAATACAGGTAAAACAAAAAATAATATTCCGTCACAGGCGTGTAAAGAGAAACGGAAAACGGAAAAGAAAAAACACACATACCTGCTGTGTGAATTTCACCTCTACACAAATAATTCCGTATCTCACTTTTTGGAAACGTGGCACTCAACGCGTTAAAGAATTGAGTACGAAAATAGATAATTCAGTGTTAATCATCTACTATTTCGATTTCCAAAAGGGAAAGTGTGGATTCAGAGAAAAGCTTCGAAGATCACAATCAGATAAGAGATCGCGAGAAATTTCCCATATTTAAATTTTGAAGAATGCAGATTTTTGATAGGGAATTTTATTGGTTCGCCATTCCATTAAGGAATTAATTTCGAAAATAGACAATCGAGTATTAATCATACATTATTCCAATTTCCAAAAGAAAAAGTCGATTCAGAGAAAAGCTTCGAAGATCACAATTAGATAAGAATTCGCGAGGAATTTTCCATGTTTGACTCTCGAAGAATGCGAGACTTTTGATAGGCAATTTTATTAGTTCGCCATTCCATTAAGTAATTAATTTCGAAAACAGACAATTGAGTACTAATCATAAATTATTCCAATTACCCGAAAGAAAATGTCGATTCAGAGAAAAGCTTCGAAGATCGCTATCAGATAAGAGTTCGCGAGGAATTTCCCATGCTTGACTCTCGAAGAATGCGACACTTTTGATAGGCAATTTTATTGGTTCGCCATTCCATTAAAGAATTAATTTCGAATATAGACAATTGCGTATTAATCATACATTATTCCAATTACCCGAAAGAAAATGTCGATTCAGAGAAAAGCTTCGAAGATCACAATTAGATAAGAATTCGCGAGGAATTTTCCATGTTTGACTCTCGAAGAATGCGAGACTTTTGATAGGCAATTTTATTAGTTCGCCATTCCATTAAGTAATTAATTTCGAAAACAGACAATTGAGTACTAATCATAAATTATTCCAATTACCCGAAAGAAAATGTCGATTCAGAGAAAAGCTTCGAAGATCACATTCAGATAAGAGTTCGCGAGGAATTTCCCATGCTTGACTCTCGAAGAATGCGACACTTTTGATAGGCAATTTTATTGGTTCGCCATTCCATTAAAGAATTAATTTCGAATATAGACAATTGCGTATTAATCATACATTATTCCAATTTCCAAAAGAAAAAGTCGATTCAGAGAAAAGCTTCGAAGATCACAATTAGATAAGAATTCGCGAGGAATTTTCCATGTTTGACTCTCGAAGAATGCGAGACTTTTGATAGGCAATTTTATTAGTTCGCCATTCCATTAAGTAATTAATTTCGAAAACAGACAATTGAGTACTAATCATAAATTATTCCAATTACCCGAAAGAAAATGTCGATTCAGAGAAAAGCTTCGAAGATCACATTCAGATAAGAGTTCGCGAGGAATTTCCCATACTTGACTCTCGAAGAATGCGACACTTTTGATAGGCAATTTTATTGGTTCGCCATTCCATTAAAGAATTAATTTCGAATATAGACAATTGCGTATTAATCATACATTATTCCAATTACCCGAAAGAAAATGTCGATTCAGAGAAAAGCTTCGAAGATCACAATTAGATAAGAATTCGTGAGGAATTCGCATGTGGGAACCTTGAGGAATGCGGGACCTTCGAGACCTTTTTCTCCGTTTCTTTGACTAACTTTTGCAAGTGCACACCACATGTTTGGTTGCTCGCGAAGCATCGAGGCAGTCGCGACTTTCACCTTTCACCTCGGACGAGCACGATTCCTCGGTTGACTTCTCGAACTTTTGCCCGGCGAATGAACAAACGGCGTTCGCTGCGATCCGCGATCCACAGCGGCTACGAGCAACCAATGGATCCCTCCTCGAGGATCGAAACAGTGTCACGATTCGGTTTCACTGGCGAAGCATAAGTACACTAGTGGCCGGCGGTGGTCGATAAAATCGAATCTCGCCGTGTCGTGCGGATGGAAAGCCGCGGAGAGGATGGATCTAGCGGGACACGTAACTCTCGTAGACTCGTAGGTTCACCTTGGTCGAAAGCGACAGTGCTTCGGGTTCCCCCGGCGAAGACAAAGTAGACGGGAGAGCCAGAAGACGTAGAAGAAGAAGATGAAGAAGCATCAAAGCCGTCTCCGCTGCACCGGAACTTTCTACCGCTAACGGCTCAGGTTCACGGAGAAACCGCCGCGCCGTGTCGCGAGTCGCGAGTCGATGCACCGAAATGAATCGCGGATCTCTTCTTTACGAGATCGATCACAAGATCCCTTGCAACTGTCCAGGCAAGGAAACGGAAGCTATTAGCAGCCATTGTTCATTATCTGTGGCTCTTTATCTGCGCGCCTCGCGTCGCTGAAATTACCGCTTCGACGAACCATAATCGCGCAACCGTCGCACAGTGTTCTGACTCATATTGATGTCAGACAATCCGAACGGTTTTGTAAGACCTTACACAGTATTTCGTCGGTAATTGTCCCAAATGTCTTCGACATAATTGTCACTGAGATATCCCCACTAGTGCAGGGTGTACCCCCTTGAGGAGCCGTGAAACTCGAGAGGCCTCGGTCGCCGAGGAGTATGACACCATGCGGCTCGGGTATATCGGTGAGACCACACTAATCCGAATTTCCAACTTCTTTATTATTCATTATTTTTTTATGGGACTTCGATGACCATATTTGTGGCATTTTTCTAATAAAAATCATACCAAATATGATATAATTCCGATGATATTTACTTGTGTAATAGACAATTAAAGTTTCGGGCGCGAGGAAGGATAGCGTATGGAAAAGAAAGAGACGCGGAGAGTCGCAGTCGGCGGCACAATTCAAAGGAAATGATTTTGGCGCAAAGTTCGATCTTTTTGATCAAAATCATAAATATACAATTCAAAGTCTCGCGCGTCCTCACAATGTATTACCAAGGAATAACTTTTTTATTATCATATTTGGTATGATTTTTATTAGAAAAATGTCACAAATATGGTCATCGAAGTCCCCATAAAAAAATAATGATTAATAAAAAAGTTGGAAATTCGGATTAGTTATGTTTACATTTCTCGGTGACCGAAGCCTCTCGAGCTCGGCTGTCCTTCTCTACGTTCGGCAAACCTCAAACAATGATATCCCTCGCGCATAATTGTCCCTACGCAGACCTGTGTTGTGGACAATTATCGATGAAATACTGTAACACTAAACTTGTAAAAATCAAATGAATCGAATAAACGTTCGGCATTTAATAATAATATTAACAAGAATTCACGACAAAAATTTGTTAAGATCTCATACTTCGAAAATCGGACTTTTCAACATTGTTTCGAGCACAGTGCGTCGTCATCGTCGAGAGACACGGCGCGTTAATTGGCTGCGAATCGAGTTCTATTCCAGAGTTTCGACGGCCCCCGAATCGCGGCAGGAATTAGAGACACTGATTGCGGAGGAGCTCACCGTAATCTGATCTGACGAAACGCTCTCGTGCCGATGTACGTGAGAAGAACGAAACAATCGTGGAAACGGCCTTTCCCGGGACCAGAAAACTGTTTAGCGATTGCACCTTGCCTCGCCGACTCGTTAACCTCCCCGTCGAAATTATGACGAAACAGAAGGGGGAATCGTTCTGCCGTCGATCGAAGGATAATGAATTTTCCGTTCGTGATCCCTGCAAAACTTGTGATCGATCACAAAACCCGGCTGCGATTAATTAACCTCTCGTGCCGAAGGTGACCCAGCTAATTACTCCGAAACGCTTTCTATTGTTTTTGCGTACCGCGAGAGTTCGCAACCTTGGAACGAGCGCGCCGAGCGTTCAAGGTTCCCCTCTTCCTTCTCCGACACGCAATGGCGCTCACAAAATTCGAAAACTGACAGTGCGCACACAGGCTGGAACGACCTCTAAACTTGACCTCTCAGGTTTCGTACTATTCTTATGGCAATATGCACTCGAATGACGAAGTACATATGTTGTTCTGTATTTATTGTTGTTGCGGACGCACAGGTGGCATCTCGCTCGTTTACTACTGTTATTCCCGGATGTTTTTCAATGATTATATAAATAGTTTCGATTAAGGGCGCGCAGTGGCTCAGTGGATAGAGCGCGCGACTACAAACAATGTGGTCGTGAGTTCAAATCCCACCGCTGCCACCAACTCTGGAAATATTCTTCTATGTGATATTATACTGCGTTACCCAAGGTGGTTCGGAGCTCACTTTTATAAGCTATGGGTCCTCGTCGCTAATAACGGGGGTGTCCCACTTGGACGCGTTCCTTTTGGACGCCGTGCCGATTGGACTCCCACCGCTGCCACCAACTCTGGAAATATTCTTCTATGTGATATAATGGTAAAGAAAAAATCTTTCCTGTCGTGTTTTTTAATGAAATTTCAAGGTCACCGATGTTTTTTTAAATGGAATAGTATATTTTTATTACGATAGCATGATAGACAATAAAAAACTGAATTTAGTGGATACCACCTTTTTGACCTTGAAATGACCTTGAGCAAGAATAATCATGTTGGAGCGGATAAAATGTGGAAGTTTAAAATTTACGTGTTTAAGCCAAGATTACGCGTTGTTTGCGTCGGGTTGACGGGTTTTTTTCTTTGCCATTATATTTGCTCCCTGCAATAGGGGGTAAGATATTATGTGGAATACCCTGTATATCGTGATATTCGAACTAGTCTCGTTCATGATCGATCTTGGATCATTCGGAGTGGTATGGTAGCATGACAAGCAGGAAATTGCAGGTCGAGAGGATGAAGGGGACCGCTCTGATCCTGGGGCTGACAATCCTGGGCGCAGCCAGAAGCCAGGAACACGGAGGAGGGCATGCCCTGTTTGTCAGAACATCGCCGTCAGATGGTAAGAGAAACTTAGCGTAGTCTAGATCGCAATCGATCGAGCAAGAAAGTGGAGAGCGTTTGTCAGACGTCGAACACCTATTAAGTGTGATAAAGAAAACCGTTTAACATCCACTAGCACACTCGAGAGTCCAGCGAGCTGCTCCAGCGTCGCCCGCGGACGTGATGGCGCAAAATATCCTAGAGTGGATTCAAGGGATCTACCGGCAGGGCGCACGTAAAAGTACGTTCTCCAAAGGGACACCTTCTCTCCCTTACAACGTTCAAGCCCACACGCCTCGTTAAGCGAAAAGCTCCACGTTCTTTTTTTCTTCATCTTCTTCTTCCCCTCCATTCTGACGCACAAAATTCCCTTGTTATTGTACTAGTTGTTAGAGACACCGAAGAATTTAACGAGACTCTGATACGACGATCGGAGACACCCTGATTTAAAGACAAGTCAGTGGCACAAACGTAACAAAGTCGCTTCGAGGAAAGTGCAATAACTGACGTCCGATTAACCATCTTCTTACATGGTTCCTGGATCGCACGCTTGCCGAATGCAACCTTGTATTAATCTACTGTCCACAGGGGATTACTAATACACTATTACAGAGCTCTCATTCGACCCTCAATCTATTCCTCGTTCTTCCAACTAGATCTTTGACATTTTGAACGCCCGGCCAGCAGCTTCAACAAATTCTAAATAATCAAAGTAATTTAGCGAAATTGCAAAGTTGAGATGTACAACACTGAAAGCACTCTTTCCACCTTCCTGCATTGTATAGATCCTACCCACTTGTTACAAATAAGGTTAATATTAATATTGAAACAAATATTTCCGTCGTCCATTCCTGGGAGACGGAACGCAAAACGTACTTCCATCTTTTTAGTAAAATGGTACTAGTTGAAGTTGAGCGTATTTTTAACATATAGCTGATCATTTGAAGTAAAAATCAAACAATTTTCAAAATCAGAACATGCCCAATTCCGGCACCATGGCGTTCAATTTGTCCTCTGTTGAGCACTTTACTGAAGGTTAAAAAGAGGTGAGAGAACGCTTCAAAATAAACAATACATTGTCCACGGCGGCTACTAAAACGATTGACAGAGTATGCAGTTTATTTGAAGAACGAGCGAAAAGTCTGTAACGAGGGGCGGATGAGGGTTAACCTAAGGACTCAAACGTACCACTGGTCGCCTAACCATGGAATTCCAGATCCGCGCGATTGATTACGGTGAAGAACGCGGAGGATTTTCAGGGTCGCTCTTCTTGCAGTTCGCCAGCAGTCGGACCCAGCTGGTTACCTGCCTCCGTACAGCACACAAAGGCCACCTGAGCGACCGAGACCGTTCCAACCAGCGACAACGGGTCAGCAGCCGAGCTACTCCTCGCCCTCTCAAAACGAGGTAACGAACTACCCTTACCAGAGACCGTCCACGGGATTCTCTCCGACGAACGTTGGCTACCCGTCGGGGCAACCGTCCACGGTTCAAGGTCCACCGTTCTCCAGCCAGAGACCCTCCACGTACCTTCCGCCGAGCAACCAGTCGCCCTACGGGCCTTCGACCTCGTACAATCCGCGGCCAACGCCGCCATCTTACTCGAACTCTGGATCCTCGGCTTTTCCGCCGTTCAGCACCACCAGAAGCTCCACCACCTATCTGCCACCTTCGACAGGATACTCCACGACGAGTCCCAGGTCGCCATCCCCTGCCCAGACACCTGGAGTCTCCACGAGCTACGGGTACTCGACGCCGAGTGGATTTTCTGCCACTTATGGCTACTCGACCCAAAGAGCTAGCCCCTCTTACGGACCCTCTGCCGATGGCAGCGCTTCCGGTGGCAGCGGGGCCGTCGCTGGATACCCTGGAGCCAGTGGATTCACCACTTATGGTTATCCGACCGAAAGCCCACGTCCACCCTTCCCCACGCCCGATGCAGGGTCGAATTCGTACGATCAGGGTAACGGGTACCCATCCTCGCCAAACTTTCCATCGTCCACTCCTGGAGGAGCGTTTCCTCCTGTGGACAACACTGGCGGGACCAGTGGCGGTGGTAACGTTAAGCCTCCCAGCGGAGAAGGTGAGCAGATGTACACTGCATTTTGGTTTCAATCCGCGCCGCTTTATCAATTTCGTGGGCGCCCAATGGCTCAGTGGATAGAGCGCGCGACTACAAACACTGTGGTCGTGAGTTCGAATCCCACCGCTGCCACCAACTCTGGAAATATTCTTCTATGTGATATTATACTGCGTTGCACACGATGGTTCGGAGCCCACTTTTATAAGCTGTAGGTCCTCACCGCTAATAACGGGGGTGTCCCACTTGGACGCCATCCGATTGGAGGCGTTCCTATTGGACGCCGTGCCGATTGGACTCGCCGTCTGGACGCCATGCCGTTTGGATTTGTGACGTTTGGATTTGTGACATTTGAACGCCCTGCCGTTTGAATTCGTGACATTTGGGTGCCGTAAATTTTATAATCATTTTTTTTCGAATTCTACATGTGGTGATATTTTATTGTGAAATATATGGTTAGTTCTGGGTTAGGTCTGGGTTAGGTCTGGGTTAGGTCCAACCTTTACGGAGTTCAAACGACACGAGTCCAATCGGCACGGAGTCCAAAAGGAACGCGTCCAATCGGATGGCGTCCAAACAGGGGTGTCCCCTAATAACCTTGGCAGTTGATGCGACGTTAAAAACAATAAAATCAATCAATCAATCATAATTTCGTACCCGTCATCGTAGACGCTAGCGGCACTGCGGTAACGACTGCAACAGGCACTGCACCCGATGACGACGACCTGAAACACCCACCGCACATCCACGCTCTAGATGTCATGTGCAGCAAGACCATGATGACCATCAACATCGAATTCAATCGAGCCTTCGATGGAGTCATTTATTCTAAGGTAATCTTTTGGTCTCGACAAGCGAGACTCCTAAACCGATCAAACTGATCGAGACGAGTATGTTCGCAGGGCTACTTCATGAATCCGGAATGTAGATACGTCGAGCAAAATTCTGGGCAGACCAAGTACTCTTTCACTGTGAGTCTGGATTCCTGCGGTACTCAATTCATCAACGACTTTGCTGGCGAAGCTGGCCAGGCGTACCTCGAGAACGTGCTCGTTTTGCAGGTAAATTATTTTTGCAAATTAGAGCTTGGAAATTGTTGTAGTATCGATCTTGATTTTTAAAACGATCTAATCATAAGACTGCAAGTTTTATACATTCAGGGCAGAATCGAGAACGTGACGTTTAAAGCAGTAAGGAGATTAAAATCGATCAATTACTTTCAATCTATTAAAAAAAAAAAAAAAGAAATCACTTCCCATTTGGTTTCTATGTCTTGATTTTGCACACACTCACAGATAATCGACTTAGATGACTCAAACTTAACTCACTTTCTAGCCAAGTAATACAGTTGCTTTTTGCTAAAGGTGTTGCCCAACTTACCACCGAATTTTTCTAAAAATCTTCCTATTCGTGTATGCTTCGTTTGCTTCGCGTGTTAACCGCTGATTACTCAATCGCGAGCCACAGATAAAAATGCACTTTCTAAGCGGAGATCTCTGTTTAGAACGAGCCAGGCATCCAGGAAGTCTGGGACACGGTTAGACGGGTCAGATGCCTCTGGGAAGGGAACATCAATAAGGCGTTGACGGTAAACTTTTCCGTGGACATGCTGAACCAAGAGATAGTAACGTTCAGCGGTGACACGGCAATCGCCAAGTTGGATATACAAGTTGGCAGAGGTCCATTCGCCGCTGCGGCCGACGGTCTCGTCAAGATCGGCGAGACCATGACTCTGGTCGTTTCTGTCGAAGGAGACCCGGCCTTCGATCTACAGGTAGAGAAAGAAATCTTGCGAGTGTTCCAAAACGTTCAACACAGACCTATGAATCTAACGATCTAATAATCTGATGATCGTTTAAGGTGCGCGATTGCATCGCCCGCGACGAGTCCTCCACCAACACGATCCAGCTGACGGACGAGAGAGGCTGCATCTTGAAGCCGAAGCTGTTCGGAGCGTTCCAGAAAACAAACGACACCGGAAACACTGGGGCTTCGATCATCGCCTACGCGTACTTCCAAGCTTTCAAGTTCCCGGACGTAATGGATCTGTTCATCGAGTGCAACGTGGAGCTGTGCAAAACCGACTGCGAGCCTTGTCCAGATATGAATCAGGTAAAACATTATTTTCATCAAAGACCTCGAGAGAATGGCTCACCTCTTCCTCAAGCAAGATCTTCAATCACTCTTTCGAGGTTTTAGGCCAGGCATGTCCAGAAGTAGCTCACTTGAAGGCAAATTCGAGAGAGACGCCTACTTTTCCCGCCCACGTGTCTTGCTCCCCGTGGCGGCCATAGTCCTCCGAGCTCCTCAGACCCGTGCCTACCGCTTGCGGTATGTTCTGCGTGTGGCGCTTTTCACGCGCATGCGCGGCGATTTTAGCCTCAGTCAAGTACGAAAATCGGGTACCTCGGTCGCCCTGCTAATTTCGCAAAATTGATTATGATTTGATTTTGTTCAGTTCACCGAATTGACACCTCTCTGTAGCTCCTTTTCCAATATTAGCAGTCTTTATTAGTTAAATATTAACTTACCTGAAATTCTCGCAGCCCGCTCTTCTTTCGCGCTTCGTGTTGTAACGGTCGTAACAGACTCCGCTAGACGTTCCCGCTAATAATGGTCCCCCACTACTTTCGCCCCAATAGTACTCCACAAACTTTGGACGTAGCTTCGGTGCTGCCGAAACTCGCGCATGCGCGTGAAAAGCGCCAGTATTCCCATCACTGCCCACGGTAGGCACGGGTGTGAGTAGCTCGGAGAACTACGACCGCCACGGGGAGCGAGACGCGCGGGCCGGAGAAGTAGGCGTCTCCCTCGAATTTGCCTCTAAGTGAGCTACTTCTGGACATGCCTGTTTTAGACTGACAAGTGCGATCCAACATACTTTTTCCATCATCAATGAGCAGATCCTCAAAGAATAGAGTCTTTACTCTCAAGGCAACTACTTTGAACTCTCCACAAAAAGCCAGCACTTCCCCACTTTCTTAACCCGGCAGTGTCCACGTGGGGGTCCAGCGGATCCCCACCGTTGAGATATGCTATCTATTTCTCATATTTCTTTCGCTACAGTTTTGCCATACAATGTAGCTTCTTAAAACTCGATACCGGCTGTATTGATGTGTCGCCGACTTTGTGTTGTGCGCTCAAAATGTATTTCTACAGTTTCGGCTCTCTTTATGTATACTAGCGAGTGTTTCAACCGCGTGTTCTTGATATTCAGTATTTCCGTTTCGATTGAGCTTTCTTCACAGGAGCATCTCGTTCACTTACACAGTGCAGTCAGTTTATTCTTATTTTTGTATCACTACAATTCTTACTATACTTTCTTTATATTTTGGTAAGTATTTCTTTCTTGTGCGTGCACCTTCCTGCAGAAGGCATAGGTGACTACTCTGATAACTAGTTTGTATATGGTGTATATATATTTTATACTGATATTTTAACAAAAGTATAAATAAATGTTACAATAAACATAAAACATTAAGTATAAATATTGCTTTTCACTGGGGGTCTATGAACACCCCACGTGGACACTTTCGTTTCAGAAGTTCACGTGGGACCTGCCGGGTTAAAAGCATCCCCTGACCTTATGCCCTTCCTTGCATTGCACCATTTATGATTTTGCTTACTCCCAAGCAACCTCGTTCGAGATTGTCGGCTCGATCCCTTCGAAGGCTCGAAGATGCACATTCGTCTGAAAACCCTCCGTGAATTTTTAAACTTTCACATTTTGAATGAATTTGTCTATAGTTAATCTTGAATCTTGAAATAGCGCTAACAAAAGCGGGATTCCAGCCAGCTGTGCGATGACTCGCTATTGCTTGGACTTTATCGGAATGTATGCTAATGCTAACAGACATGTTTCTGTGTTCTTTTCAAGCAAATCGAGCCGGGCAGACGACGTCGACGATCGATCAGCCTGCCAGCGTCCAGCAGGCCTTCGAACACCTCGGCAGTGCTTCTCGCAGAGCCGATACGCGTGGCTAGAGGGTTCAGAGTGATCATGGTGGACGACCTGAGCGAGGCCAGCAGCCAGGTGCTGGAGAACCTCGAACACACGAACATCGAGCAGGTCGCGACTACCACGTCGACGAACGTTTGCATGACTTACAGTGGCTTCTTCGTTGCCAGCTCGTTCATGATGAGCACCGTTGTCGTGACAACGATCAGCGCGCTGATCTTCTACGTGAAACTGCAAAGAGTCTACAGGTCGAAGTGTATCAGCTCGTAAACGATCAGATCGTTTGCGAAAGTTGGGGGTGGTAATCAACGAGTGAAAGGTTTAAGTAATTTCGAGGCATCAAACGGAAACCCGAGGAGACTCGGGGTTCCTGCGGCCATAGAACAATCGATACGGCGGCAACAGGTAAGAGGACGCCTAGCCGCCGTATCGTTTTCTAATAGCAATGCTCACTTCGTAGTTGTGTTACGAAGCTCGTCGATCATGTTCTAGACCAGGCATGTCCAGAAGTAGCTCACTTGGACGCAAATTCGAGGGAGACGCCTACTTCTCCCGCCCGCGCGTCTCGCTCCCCGTTGCGGCCGTGGTCCTCCGAGCTCCTCAGACCCGTGCCTACTGTGGGTCCGAAAGTCGCCGCAACGCGCCACACGCAGTACGTGCCGCAAGCGGTAGGCACGGGTCTGAGGCAGTGATGGGAACTCCATGGGCGCTGGGCGAAAATACTACCACCACTCTGACGTACCGTCTTCCCCTAGTTTGCTTCTATCGCGCACGCGCTACACACAAGCGGAGCTCCACTCTACACGGACAGAATAGAGGTACGCTTGTGTGTAGCGCATGCGCGGTGGAAGGAAAGTGGGGGAAGATGGTACGTCAGAGTGGTGGTAGTATTTTCGTCCAGCGCCCTCTGAGGAGCTCGGAGCAGTGATGCCAGAAATGTCCGTGGCTCCCTCTAGTCGATGTTGAGACGTTCCCCCACTTTGCTTCCACTAGCCGCTACGCACACAAGGAACCTCTACCACCGTCGTGTCCGTGCGCGGTGGCTGGTCGGCCGGTTGGCCGTAGATTTCGAACGTACGGATCGTTCCTCGGCAATCCAGCTATTTCAGCTTACCGGTGTTACGAACGGGCGCATTCGATACTCCACGCGGCAGGGCACTCGTTTTGTTATAACTTTTGACCTAAAAAAGCTATCAAATTTTCCGATGTCCACAAATGAAGAACATGCATTTTCTATTAAAAAAAGAAAACAATTAAATAGAAAACTTTTTATTTTGCACAGATTTCATCAATTTTAGGTATATTCTTAAAATTGAGGTAGATATCAGTTGAAAAAAAAGATTATGTCGACAGCGTGAATCGAACCAGCAACCTAGTCATTACTAGTAAATCGCGCTCAGCGCACGGACACTCATCTTGTTGTTCAGTATTTAACGCGATCTTCATATAAATGAGTTAAACGATTTTCAAATGCACTTTTCTCGGAAAATCTGGAGAAGTGCACGCTACTGCTTTGCCAAATTAAATTTGGAAACGACTTCTTCCAAACCCGCAAGTTTCAGGAAAATCCGTTTCCGTCGACCGCGCTGTCTCCATGTAAGTTTCTACATTATTTTTCCGAATATAAAAACGTTTATTATTAGATGAGACAGCTACAAAAAAGTGAAGAGGCATCGAAAAAATTTATTTTTATTTTTGGTCACAATAATGGACATCAAAAATTCTGAAAAAAATTAAGAACAATTCTTTCAACGATATTTCATTACTGAATTTTTATAAAACTGTTATCTCCATAACTTCAATAGGAAATACGTATTTTTTCGAATTTTTAGAGATTTTCAAATTATTTGAATGTGTTCACATAATCGAAAAAAATCTAAAAAAATGCACACAAATAATCATGACGAGACACAGTTTACATAATAATATAAACGTGGTGAATTGAAAACTTCGATATAAAATCGGCGATTTTATGCTTTCTGATTTATTTAAATATCGATTTTGCAACCAAAAATTCTGAAAAAAATCTCGGTCATGTATGCTACTCGGTAAAATATTCACGAATTTTTTCGTAATTTTTTGTTAAGCATGGTGTGACTAAAGATCAATTTGGTTTGGGGAAACCTTTGGCCACCTTATCCAGCTATACTTTAAAAGAACAAGAAAAAATGATTTTAAAAATTCAAAACATATTTTAGTATTAAACCGACTTTTTAAAAAAAAATTTAATCCAAATTTCGTTTTGATAGCTGCTTTGGGTCAAAAGTTACAGCAAAACGTGTGCCGTGCCGCACCGAGAATCGAATGCGCCGGTAAGCTGAAATAGTTGAATTGCCGAGGAACGATCCGTACGTTCGAAATCTACGACCGAGCGGCCGACGAGCCACCGCACACGGGCACGGTATTGGTAGAGCTTCCTCGTGTGCCTAGCGCTAGTCGAAGCAAAGTGGGGGTACGTCTGAACACCGATGTAGGGGAGACCGTGAGCGCGCGCCCACGTTCTGGCATCACTGGCACGGAGGACTACGGCCGCCACGGAGAGCGAGACGCGCGGGCGGGAGAAGTACGCGTCTCTTTCGAATTTGCGTCCAAGTGAGCTACTTCTGGAAATTCCTGTTCTAGACGGTGTAGACAGTTTCGTCGATTGCTACCCTCGAAAAAACACACGCTTCGTACCTATGCAGAATTTTATTATAAACACGTTTAACACTTGCTCGACTGTACAGCCATATTTCATTTATCTACAAATACAACCGGACCGCGGATCTTTATGCAGCGTAAAATTTTCTCTCGGTGTAATCGACGAAGACTGAAGTCGAACAGTTTTTATTCGTTCCATTGAGAATTTTAATTCGATCGGGTTAAGATAGAAATATTGTTAAAGATTCTGTTACTTGCGCATAAATATCCGCAGTCTGTATAGAACTTGACGCATTTGACAGCGGTCGGAAAAGTTGTTCTCGCGTAACCGTGTATCTAACTTTTCGAACTGAACACGAAGCGAGAACCGTAGACGTTAGACAGATTTTTGTTAGGTGAATCCAAATAAATTATGTTTCTTAAAATCTGACGCCTCGTTGTTATCTGCACCCTCTCTAACGACCATACGCCGCAAGTTAACACAAAGGAGATATAAAGAACTATTCTCTGTATCATCTGTGTTGATTGGCCAATCAGCGACCGCACAGTTGACTCCGATACACTATGACTTTGGGTTTACTTAAAATTACGGGTTTCAACGGAAACAATAATTCCTTTAGTTAATGTAAACGTATGCGATCGCCACTTTTTAGATCGCAGACTATGTTGTACCCCTCGCCAACAATCGAAGTCAGACTCATACTCATACCAGTGATGAGAATACTGGCGCTTTTCACGCGCATGCGCGAGTTTCGGCAGCACCGAAGCTACGTTCGAATTTTGTGAGGTACGGGCTGCGAGAATTTCAGCTAAGTTAATATTTAATTAAATAATGACTGCTAATATTGGAAAAGGAGCTACAGAGAGGTGTCAATTCGGTGAACTGAACAAAATCAAATCATAATAAATTTTGCGAAATTACCGGGGCGACCAAGGTACCCGATTTTCCTACTTGACTGAGGCTAATATCGCCGCGCATGCGCGTGAAAAGCGCCAGTATTCCCATCACTGACTCATACTTGAACTCAAGTACATACTGTCCGTCCGTCAGGAGATGGCAATGATTTTCGACAGTGGGGTGCAGGGGGACTGCGAGACCCCACTCTAGACCAGTGATGTCAGAGTCCAGTAACGTATACGCGCAAAAAAAGAGAAACGTCTAGGTGGCGTGCCGGGACCTTGAATTCGACTACCAAGATACTAACTCAATTTTGGTACGAGTATCCAGACACTCACGTAATTCAAATTCGAGTTCTCGGGTACTCGCTCGATGTAGATAAGAGTACTCACTCATACAATTTTAATCCAAGTATTCGAGTGCTTCGATACCCATTGAATTAAAATCCAATTGTCCAAATATACGAATACCCGTTCAATTTAGATCCCAGTATTCGTGTACTCAGAAACTCATTGAATTAAGTATTTGGATATTCCATTAATTTAATTTAGTTTGGATAGGATAATTAAATTCGAATGCGCGAGTACTTAGATTCAGGTTTGGAAACTCGAGTACCTAGAAACACGTACCGATACTCTAGTACTTAAATTTAAATTCGTTCATTCGAGTATATACATTAAAGTACTCGAGTACCGACGTCCGGTGCTCAGGCCTCGTACGACTACGCGATTTTCTGAAAACGTAAAATATACAAATGCTCACCCCTGATCTTCCTCTCCGCTACAATCGCACCGTGCATGTTCATATTCTTAAAAATACGCAAAATATCCTCTGGATCGTTTTCCTTAATAATCAACAAGTAGAACGTCCCGGTATCCGAGAGGATCCCGGGAATTTTCGGGAAAACTCTGTCCATAACTTTTCTACCGTTCACACCGCCGGCCCAACTCTTGTACAGAAGCCTTTCGTCGAGGACTTCTTGGTCGCTGGTTACAACGTAAGGCGGATTGAACACCACAACGTCGAAAACGCAGCCGCTACGTACGCAGCTCAGCAAATCCATTTGCAAGATGTCTATATCCGTTGAGTTCAGTCTGCTAGTGTTTCTTGTGACTCTGCAGGCATTACTGTTCAAGTCGATGGCAAGGTGGTAAGTATGACAGTGCTTGTTCAGCGCCATTGCCAGGGCAGTGATCACAATGCCTGATCCACTGCCAATTTCTAGACACATAGCAGGCTTTTTAGCTTTCAAGTCCTCTAAATCAGCTTCCAAAGCATCTATCAAGAGGAAAGAGTCCTCCGAAGGATCGTACACTGTTTCTAGATCAGTGTCCGATAAATTTGTTATCGGAGTATCCATGATGTTTTTGTTAAAGATGTATAGAAATGTCTGTACGCATTACGCAGCATTAATTAACATTAATCTTGTTCCGTAGTTGTTGCCGATTCGTTTTCCGGTTCAAGCTGATCTTGTTTGTCTAATGTACTCATAGGATTACTATAAGAAGAGCTATGATCCAATAATGCTTTTCTTTTTGTCGTGTTCTTTTCTACAGCTTGGTGAATCTTGTTTAATCTCTCCTGGGTATTTTGCAGTATATTACTCACGATAGTTATCTTGTGCTTGGCATTGATAAGCTTTTTTACGTAGGCATCTGTTTCTAGTGGGCACTGTAATGCGCTGTTAATCCTTTGTAATTCTTCTCCCAGAGATTCAATTTGTTGTTTCAATTCTATCTGACATATTCTGTGCGATTAAAGAAAATTGGATTATAAATTAGAGAATTGCATACGACATAAACAGAACGAACGTTGGTTATGTATATGTGTCTTCGTGTGGTAGGAAAATTTGCATACCTTGTAGCACGGATTCTTTCGTCCAATTGATCCACCGTGGGTTTTAGAAGACTCATTAAACCTTCTGTCAAAGCATCTCTGGTTGGATTCTCACAAAAATCATCTATTTTGTCATCTATCGACGTATTATCACTAGCAGTATCCACATCCATCTTTTCACTTGCTTCTACTTTCCGGTTTCTCCACCTTTAGCAGGCGGCAGCACTTACGGCTTATTGCGTATATTTATCACACACACGTGTCCATTAAAAAAATTGTATCGAGTCAACATTGTTCGAACTAACGATAGAATTCTATTGATTTTTTCATATGCTCTGGTATTTCTTTTTAAACCAAAGTGCCCCTACTACAAAGTTCCATCCTCTACCTTTAATTTCAGTCCTCAAACATTCGACAATTGATACGCGAATACATTCTAAAAACGACACAGAAATTCCTTCTAGATAAGTTTAAACGTGCACAGTGTTCGCACAGACATTGCATCTTATGGGCTTTTCTGTCTAGGCCTCGGGGGGCCACAGTGGCCCCCGTACCATTTCGGTGTCGCGCTCAATATTACCGATAGTTCACGAATTTAGCCGTATTAGCAAGAACTGAATATTCCGTATACTTTATTTTTACTACGGGTGTTTTGGAGGCTACGAATGCATACGGCGCGTGTATTTGAACGGTGAAAATAATATTTATGAAGAATGTATTACAAAAATACGAATTGTAGTAAAATTAATTTGGTTTCTATACGTAATATTATTTTTATTACTTGTGTCACTAATGAATGTATATTATAATAGTTTTATAAAGTTTAAACCAATAGTTTACTTTCTTTACGTAATGCGGCAACATGGAGCAGATCCTGCCTCATCTTTTTACCCCCTCTAACACATGAATCAGAACTAACTTTTAGTCTGGATAAGAACTAGTTTCAACCAATTATTTAATTTGAATATAAAATAATGTTTCAATATCGAAATAATATGCGATATGTAACATACATCTCAGTACGTACATCATATTTAGACTACATCAAAACCTACAATCTACTGCAGGAGTGCAAATCTATTTAACACTCGCTCACGAGAGCAAGAGTTACATGTATTCTGAAACGAAAACTTTGTATTTGGATTATTAATTGAAAATAATTGTTGAAGCTGGGACATCGGAAAAGGAAGAAAGTATTAAAAGTCTTACATTCTACTATGAAATACATATTTACGCAAATTGTAAATGTGCAGCTATTAGCTCAATATTATCCACTACATGCAAGATACTACAATTTATAAGTTATAATATCTTGCGAATTGTGGATAATATCGATTGCCCAGGTCTCACCACGAGGAGGTTGCTGCACAAGAGACCCGAAAAAGAGGCAGAACGAATTCTCCCTTCGTTCTGTCTCCCTTTCTTACAACGAAGATTCTTAGAAACTAAGTTTCGCAGGTCGCTAAATGGAAAAGTAGTCTTTTTCATGGAAAAGACTTCTTTTCCATTTAGCGTATGTCGAGTAATAATTGCGGGGCAAAGAGTGCATCGGAGAAGAAGTCTCCGATCCACGAGGGACCAAGGGTGAATTAGGCGGAAGGCTCTGATTCTTTCAAAGAGAGAAACAAGATCGAACCAGAGCAGAAGGCTCTGGTTCAAGGGTGACGCGACGCGTTCAGTGCTTACAAGTCCTGAGCCGACCAGCCCGATACCCGCCACTCCATCACCAAGAAAGATGGCAAAGAGATGCGCTCAAACGGTTTCTGGCGCTACTGGGTGACATGTGAACATGGCGTGCCCAGGATTACGTTAACACAGAGGATCGTCAGAAGACGAGTGAACGAGTCTCTTAGACATCCCTCTCAATGACTTCACGCCGGATACCGAAACTGGACCGGCTCAGAACCTGCAAGCAAGGCCGACACAGCAGAAGGCTGTGTCAGAGTCGAAAAACGGAGCGAGCAAAGTTAAGTTACGGCAATAAATACTCGACATAATTACAACGACGATATACAATCTTAATAACTAACGCACGCACTAAAACTAATTTATAAATAATCTGGAATCTTCGTTCGACGAATCCTCTTCTTTCGATGAATTTTCTTCGTTCGATGAATTTTCTTCGTACGATGAATTTTCTTCGTACGATGAATTTTCTTCGTACGATGAATTTTCTTCGCACGAAGGATTTTCTTCGCAAGATGAATTTTCTTCGCAAGATGAATTTTCTTCGCAAGATGAATTTTCTTCGCAAGATGAATTTTCTTCGCAAGATGAATTTTCGTCGCATGATGAATTTTCTTGAACAGAATCCATAACCAGCTGAAACAAAATTGACTCCAAATGGAAAAGCTGTTGAAAAAAAATCGAAACAGAATCGAAAACCAGTTGATACGAAATCGACACCAAATGAAAAACCAGTCGAAACAGAATCGAAACCATGTCGAGCCCAAATCTAATGATTTGTGGACGCAACGATCTATAGGCGATTCGGGTGGCCCCGGGGACGCGAGTCCCCGTACCCACTCACGGGCCCCATTCCGTGAGTGAGCCCCTGAGGGAACTCCGATCGGAGGAATATCAATTTCAAGACAAAAATATCAATTTGAGAAAGTTGAACTTTGATTGTTCAGGAGCACATTCCAATTACGAATCCAAAAATTAATAATGGAGGTGTTTGTTGAAGGTACATGTATTCTGAAATTGAAATTTCGTATTTCTATTATTAATTAAAAAAAATGCTGAAGCTGGAATACTTGAACAAAGGAAAACGAAGAAATTATTAAGTCTTAAATTCTAATATAAAATACATATTTACGCAAACTCTAAATGTGCAGCTATTAGCTCGATATTATCCACTACATGCAAGATACTACAATTTATAAGTTATAATATCTTGCGAATTGTGGATAATATCGATTGCCCAGGTCTCACCACGAGGAGGTTGCTGCACAAGAGACCCGAAAAGGAGTCAGAACGAATTCTCCCTTCGTTCTGTCTCCCTTTCTTACAACGAAGATTCTTAGAAACTAAGTTTCGCAGGTCGCTAAATGGAAAAGTAGTCTTTTTCACGGAAAAGACTTCTTTTCCATTTAGCGTATGTCGAGTAATTATTGCGGGGCAATGAGTGAATCGGAGAAGAAGTCTCCGATCCACGAGGGACCAAGGGCGAATCAGGCGGAAGGCTCTGATTCTTTCAAAGAGAGAAACAAGATCGAACCAGAGCAGAAGGCTCTGGTTCAAGGGTGACGCGACGCGTTCAGTGCTTACAAGTCCTGAGCCGACCAGCCCGATACCCGCCACTCCATCACCAAGAAAGATGGCAAAGAGATGCGCTCAAACGGTTTCTGGCGCTACTGGGTGACATGAGAACATGGCGTGCCCAGGATTACGTTAACACAGAGGATCGTCAGAAGACGAGTGAACGAGTCTCTTAGACATCCCTCTCAATGACTTCACGCCGGATACCGAAACTGGACCGGCTCAGAACCTGCAAGCAAGGCCGACACAGCAGAAGGCTGTGTCGGAGTCGGAAAACGGAGCGGGCAAAGTTAAGTTACGGCAATAATTACTCGACATAATTACAACGACGATATACAATCATAATAACTAACGCACGCACTAAAACTAATTTATAAATAATCTGGAATCTTCGTTCGACGATTCCTCTTCGATCGATGAATTTTCTTCTTTCGATGAATTTTCTTCCTTTGATGAATTTTCTTCGTTCGATGTGACTAACAAGAGCAAGATGAACGACCCAAATCGAAACAGAATCGAAAACCAGTTGAAGCAATATGGAAACAGAATCGAAAACCAGTTGAAACAGAATCGAAAACCAGTTAAAATAGAATCGAAAACCAGTCGAAACAAAGTCGAAACAAAATCGAAACCACGTCGAGCGCAAATCTAATGATTTGTGGACGCAACGACCTATAGGCGATTCGGGAGCCCCCGGGGACGCGAGTCCCCGTACCCACTCACGGGCCCCATCCCGTGAGTGAGTCCCTGAGGGAACTCCGATCCGAGCAATATTGATTTCAAGATAAAAATATCAATTTCCAGATAAAAATATCAATTTCCAGAAATAAATATCCATTTCCAAAAATAAAGATCCATTTCCAGAAATAAATTTGAATTTCCAGAAATAAATTTCAATTTCCTGAAATAAGTATCAATTTCCTGAAATAAATATCAATTTCCTGGAATAAATATCAATTTCCTGAAATAAATATCAATTTCCTGAAATAAATATCAATTTCCTGAAATAAATATCAATTTCCTGAAATAAATTTCAATTTCCTGAAATAAATTTCAATTTCCTGAAATAAATATCAATTTCCTTAAATAAATATCAATTTCCTTAAATAAATATCAATTTTCTGAAATAAATATCAAGTTCCTGAAATAAATAAGAATTTCCTGAAATAAATAACAATTTCCTGAAATAAATAACAATTTCCTGAAATAAATAACAATTACCTGAAATAAATATCAATTTCCTGGAATAAATATCAATTTCCTGAAATAAATATCAATTTCCTGAAATAAATATCAATTTCCTGAAATAAATTTCAATTTCATGATATAAATATCAATTTCCTGAAATAAATATCAATTTCCTGAAATAAATAACAATTTCCTGAAATAAATATCAATTTCCTGAAATAAATATCAATTTCCTGAAATAAATATCAATTTCCTGAAATAAATTTCAATTTCCTGAAATAAGTATCAATTTCCTGAAATAAGTATCAATTTCCTGAAATAAATATCAATTTCCTGAAATAAATAACAATTTCCTGAAATAAATATCAATTTCCTGAAATAAATATCAATTTCCTGAAATAAATATCAATTTCCTGAAATAAATTTCAATTTCCTGAAATAAGTATCAATTTCCTGAAATAAATAACAATTTCCTGAAATAAATATCAATTTCCTGGAATAAATAACAATTTCCTGAAATAAATAACAATTTCCTGAAATAAATAACAATTTCCTGAAATAACTAACAATTTTCTGAAATAATTAACAAATTCCTGAAATAAATAACAATTTCCTGAAATAAATAACAATTTCCTGAAATAAATAACAATTTCCTGAAATAAATAACAATTTTCTGAAATAAAAAACAATTTCCTGAAATAAATAACAATTTCCTGTAATAAATATCAATTACCTGAAATAAATGACAATTTCCTGAAATAAATATCAATTTCCTGAAATAAATAACAATTTCCTGAAATAAATAACAATTTCCTGAAATAAATAACAATTTCCTCAAATAAATCACAATTTCCTGAAATAAATAACAATTTCCTCAAATAAATATTAATTTCAAGACAAAGATATCAATTTCTTGGGAAATATCAATTTCCTGAGAAATATCAATTTCTGGACAAAAATATTGTATCAATTTGGTAAAGTTGAACTTTGAAAGTCTTACAAAATTAAGTATTACCATTCTTACAAATTCCATAAGAAATTTAAAACTCTAAGGTCTAAAATTCTAGATCGGTACTTCTAAAACTACTTTAAATCGCGGCTATTTATTCGCAACATTGTCTAGACATTAAGTCAACTTTGAAAATTTATACTATTACAACGCGTGTTACAATTTGTTTCGCAACGCTACTTAAAATCGCGAATGTTCTTATATCACAATTGATCGTTGCAACTGGAGCATGGGCGCCTGAAATATCGAATCATTCTAATACAAACGCGATCCTTTTTATGCGCAACGCTAATTCAACAAATCGAAATTCAAAATACTATTTAAATAAAAAAAGGACTCTGACGTCTAAAATTCTATATCGGTGTCTCTAGAATTACTTTAAATCGCGACTATTTATTCGCAACATTAACTAGACATTTCATCAACTTTAAAAATTGATACTAGTACAACGCGTGTGACAATTTGTTTCGCAACGCTACTCGAAATCGCGGATGAGCCCATCTCACAGTTGATCGTTGCAGCTCGAGCATGGGCGCCTGAAATGTCGAAAGACTCGAAAGCAAACGCGAACTTTTGGTGCGCAACGCTAATTCAACGATCAGAGATCAAAAAAAGATTACTCTAATTCAACAAATCGAAATTCAAATTGCTATTTAAATAAGAAATTTTAAATTCCAACGTTTAAAATTGTACATCTGTATGTCTAAATTTACTTTAAATCGCAACTATTTATTCGCAACATTTACTACACATTTAATCAAGTTTTAAAATTGATAGTAGTACAACGCGTGTGACAATTTGTTTCGCAACACTACTCGAAATCGCGGATGTGCCCATCTCACAGCTGATCGTTGCAGCTCGAGCATGGGAGCCTGAAAAGTCGAAAGACTCGAAAGCAAACGCGATCTTTTGGTACGCAACGCTAATTCAATGAACAGAGATCCAAAAAAGATTACTCTACAGTTTCTGCAAAACGAATCGCGACTATTTGTTTTGCAACGCTATAGTTTAAACAAGCTATATCGCTGATAGAGATTACTATTATATTTAGAAGAAAGGCTAACTTTGATCTCTGTTCAAAATCGACTAACGCAACGCGTACTTTTTTCGCAACGCTAGTGCAAATCGCGGACGTTCCCATCTCGGCTGATCGTTGGGGCGGCGAGGCCTGCCCATGCATGCAACTAACTACTTTTACATTCTACTACAACTCTATTTCTACAGACGAGTATAACGACAAGGTAGTGATAAAATGACTCACTCGAAGATGCGAAGACGTTGCAATGATTGTAGTTTTGAATGACAGTTTGTCCGGCATCTTTGGCATAAAACCTCGTCTGCTCCTTCGGTCCCATCCCGACAATTTGTTTCGCACTGCTACTCGATATGGCGGAAGTACCCATGTTACAGTTGATCGTTGCAACTGGAGCATGGGCGCCTGAAATATCGAAAGATTCTATTGCAAACGCGATTCTTTTGATGCGCAACGCTAATTCAACAAATCGAATTTAAAATGCTATTTAAATAAGAAATTTAAAACTCTAACGTCTAAAATTCTAAACAGGTATCTTTAGAACTACTTTAAGTTACGACTATTTAATTGCAACATTAACTAGACATTTCATCAACTTTAAAAATTGATACTAGTACAACGCGTGTAACAATTTGTTTCGCAACACTACTTGAAATCGCGGATGTACCCATCTCACAGTTGATCGTTGCAGCTCGAGCATGGGAGCCTGAAAAGTCGAAAGACTCGAAAGCAAACGCGAACTTTTGGTGCGCAACGCTAATTCAACGAACAGAGATCCAAAAAACGATTACTTTAGATTATATGTAAAACAACAACAATATGAACTTTAAAAGCGCAGTTATCAAATTGAAATGTAATTTTGAACCGCGAATATTTGTGATTCGCAACGCTACGCTAAAAACAATCTATACCGTAATGTTAGCTTTAATCTCTGTTCAAAATCGACTAAATTCAACGCGTGATTTTCTCGCAACACTAGTGCAAATCGCGGACGTTCCCATCTCGGCTGATCGTTGGGGCGGCGAGGCCTGCCCATGCATGCAACTAACTACTTTTACACTTTACTACTACTCTATACTACTACTTCTACAGACGAATATAGTGATAAGGTAGTGACGAAATGACTCACTCAAAGATGCGAAGTCGTTGCAATGAATGTCCTCTCTGAACCGATCAGCACGGTACTGACATCATGCTGGATACTGAAACTGGACCGGCTCAGAACCCAAGGTAAACGAAGACAGCATTGAAGAGACCATGGCCCCCCCCGAGCTAGCTTAAAGTAGGCCAAGGAAGTTTTAAATAACCCTTGGACTACCCTAAGCTAGCTAAAGGTAGGCCATGATAAACAATGGCAGGACATTGGTGGAGGACCCTTGGTTAACTCTAAGCCAACTGAAGGTAGGCAAATTAGACTAGAGTACTCCTGGAGGACCACTGGTCAGCCTCGGGGTAAGGAAGGGAAGGCCCGAGTAGCTCTGGATGACCACTGGTCAACCTCTGGGTAGGCAAGGGTAAACCAAGGTAGGGCACTGGTGAAGGATCCATGGTCAACACTAAGCCAGCTGAAGGTAAGCACGAGTAGACTAGGGAAGCTCTAGATGACCACTGGACAATGTCAGGGTAGACCAAGGTAGGCCACTGGTGAGGGACCCTTGGTCGACCCTAAGCCAACTGAAGGTAAGCAGGGGTAGCTCTGGATGACCGCTGGTCAAGCCCAGGTTAGGCCACTGGAGGAGGACCCTTGGTCAACCCTACGCCAGCTGAAGGTAAGCAGGGATAGGCTAGGGTAGCTCTGGATGACCTCTGGATGATCACTGGTCAACCTCGGTGTAGGCAAGGGTAGACCACTGCTGGAGGACCCATGGTCAACCCTAAGCCCGCTGAGGATAAGCAGAGCTTGGCCAGAGTAACTGTGGATGACCACTGGTCAACTCCAGAGTGGTCCACTGATGGAGGACCCTTGGTCATCCCTAAGCCGCTAAAGGTAGGTAAGGGCAGGCCTGGGTGGCTCTGGAAGACCACTGGTCATCCCCAAGGTAGGCAGGAGAGGCCAGAGTACCTCTGGAGGACCCCTGGTCAGCGCGAAGGTAGCCGAAGACTCTCCTGGTCCCGGAGCTCGTCCGCTCCTGCCGGAGCCCCCGGCCCGACTGACTGACTGAGCGCGCTCCGCGGGCTTAGGTAAGCAGTGATGCGCACCGCACAGCGAAGCACAACGCTCCCCACCCCAACTAATTTTGGTAGATCTCGATCGCCGTGATAATAATTATTGATAAATGTATTATTTCTGGCTGTATAATGTTTATAATAATTCCTCTTGCCATCGATGTCGACAAGCATCCTCTTGACCATCTACCATATTATTTTTAAGTAAAAATTGCTAATAGCACTCGAGATACAGAGTAATTTTTAACACATGAATATTACCAAACAATATTATATCAAGCAAATGTAATTAATAAAGTTACTATCTCTGGCTGTTTAATGTTTATAACAATTCCTTTTGTTAATTATGTCGATAAGCACTCCCTCGACTATCTGACCATCTAATTTTTCAGTAAAAATATGTAATGGAACTCGAGATATTGAATATCTTCTGACACATGAATATTCGCGTGCATTAATTTATTGAACATAATTCACTGATAAATTTATTATCTCTAGCTGGTTAATATTTGAAACAATTTCTTTTGTCGATGATGTCGACGAGCACTCCGTTGACTATCTTGCCATCTAATTTTTTAGTAAAAATAGCTAATAGTACTCGAGATACAGATTAACTTTTATGCATGAAAATTTGGAGTATACAAGATATTCAATTCTCACTAGTATGCACAGTTTCATTAGAACAAGAGTAACAAAAATTATTTATAACTAATTAACCTCTTCTAGAATCGAATTGAAAACTATACATGAATGTTGCCGAAGGTCCATTCTATATTCTTCGAGAGCTAATATTTATAAAAATTACCTGAAGTAATTTATCAACAATTTTTGTGGAGGTAACTCCTATCTTCTATGCTCGCAATGAGTAAGACAAGGAGAGTCCGAGTATTTGTCAAAGGTAAACATATAAATCGTTGTGTCACCTCTCTGGAAATCGTAAATAACTAATTAACTAGGTGTCGAATCTACATAAAACTGCAACAGAAATGTAGCTGAGACATCATTCTAGATCCTCCGATCACAAGGAAGATTATTTTTTACCAGAGATCTGTTAAATTATTTGAGTTTATTTTAGAACGAGACTTAGAATAATTGTTTATAACTATTTAGTCAGAAATAAAATGTGACGATAAACTATATGTGAAAGTAGCTGAAGGTCTATTCTATATTTCCTAACTGCTAATATTTGTAAACAATTCCTCACAAGTGTGTTACTAATAAATTTCCTGTCGAGTGTGCACAGTATTCAGCAGCTCTGTATCTGTCTTTCTTTCTCTTCTTAAATGTGCATAAGTTCGTCCTTGTCGGATACAAACTTCTTTATCATGTTCGCCAAATATTTACCAAGGGGTTCGAAGTCCTGTAAAAAAATAGGCGGCACAAGTGAATAATACGTGGAGTATTTTTGTACGAATACAATTGCGTTTTAAATATCGATGATAATATCGATAAAATAGAAATCTAACGTTGTCGATAAAATAGAAATTTACATTAACAACATCCACAACAGCCCTAGTACGATAGCGGACTCTATCGAAATGTAACGGTCAGGTGGTGAACTACATGAGATTGCAACACAAAGTATGTGTCTCAGGCGTGGTGGTCTCACGTCATACGTACAGTGGCGCTACGTATGAAACACTGACTCAGACGCTCAATTCGAATCTCCGTTGTATTGGCTATTCAATGTGCACACCACCAGCTGTTTCGAAATGATTTGAATCTGTTTCTCACAATAATTTCATTTCCTCTACTCAGTACAGAATTCAGAAGTACATTGTTCAGAATTTCTATAACAATCATTTGCATCTGAACCGTAAAACCTTAGAATTCTTATAAATGTTTGTAATAATCCCTCCTAGTGTTTCGTTTCACGTGTCTCTATTTATATTAATGTGATTACTGTTTCGATGTAGAAAAAGCTAGAAATCAAAGTAGGTTATGGCAAATACAAGTATCGTTACACACATGCAATATATAAATAAAAGTGCGAGGGATGTTCTTTTCAAAGATTAATCAACTGTTTTGTTAAAAGTATCTTTATTTACATTAGCACTAACCATACCGAGCACAAAATGTGACTGATATATGGTTATTTTACAAAATCTACAAGACTGAATTTATTTAGATTTCTTGCAATTTTTATACCAATATGTGCTTGAGTGAAGAAATTTATTTAATGATTTTTAATAGAAGCATCTTTGCAACTTCAATAATCATAATATAAATAATGTGAAATTGGTCATGATATAGTTAGTGTTGGATTGAATTATTTGAACTGGACTTCGACTGCAGTGGTCATTGGCCATGTATGTAGTTATTAATGTGATTTCTTTTTTTTATATGGACAAATATACAAGTCAAAGTATACAAATAAAAGTGTGAGTTCTCTTCAAATGGTACGTTTCACGTGTCACTATAATTTGTATTAGTGTGATTTCTGACCTTCACAGAAAGATGCAGACAAATGTTCAGGTCGAAGGAAGTAGGTTATGCAAATATAGGTACGGTTACGCAAAATATATAGATTTATAGACAAAAGTGTAAATATTATTCAAATTAGATTGATCAACTTATAATTATTTGACAGTGTTGAGTGTCCCCAAACGATTCCCATGGAAGGTTCAAGGGACATGCGCCAATCAACGATCCGCAAGCGCCGCGCCGTGGTGTACGCTTGCGTTGCACAGAAAAAGAGCGCGCGAGAGAGAAAGGAAGACGGCACGCCGTAACAACTATACGGTCAGTCTTCAGCAAACTTTTGGTAGTGACAGGTCGCCTGTCATAGGAGTTTCAGGTCGTTTGGTATAACACTTCCTCACGTCCTCTACGTCCACTGACAGCCCAGCCAACAACAACGTAAGATGATTTCCGACTGTTATCTATACAATTCTTTCATCGTCTAATTAGTTTCGAATTATATTGCCACTGGTAATCGCCAGAAATTTTTTGGCAACGTTTCACAATGCTCGCAGAACCATTCGTCCAGAATGAAAATACATTTTCGAATGAGTACGAACTTGTTTGTATCGAAGTGGATCAGGCCATTGACAGCTTTGTGTTTTTACATTTTATAATGTGCGTGTGTCAGTACTATAAGTACTTAATGTTACTTACATATATTCGATGAAATTAAAAGTTTAACTGTGGCAATTTTGTGAGTGTTGTAACGTGTACAGTGTACGGACACGGAATATTGTGGTTGAATGATTTTATATTTGACAGTGTGTGTGTACACAGATACAGGTTTCTAGTTGTTAGAAGCGTCAGTTACAAAGTTAGGGAAGGATTCAGTGGTGTGGGTGCAACTTATAGTTGCGTTACGACGACGACCGCTTTTATTTATAGTATCAGTCGATGAACACTCGCAATTGATCAAATAAATAAATTCAGGTTAACGATCACGATTCGATTGCGGATATAAAATCAATCATGGAAAACAGCAAAGTATTTTTTGAACCGTGTTATTATCACAGCTACATACGAGGGTCTCGAAATGGCTACCCCCCCCCCCCCTCCCCTGTACTTCGATGCAATCCCTCAGATACCCGATTATTCTGCGAAATATATAAACACGATTATGCGTTACGGTCATCCGTGACACATTGCGAATTATCGATACGTGATTCAACCAGATTAGATACAAATATTTGTTTTCTTTACGAAATGGACAATCTCGTCTCGGACACGTGATTATGTTTACACCCTGTTTGATTTGTTTTTAATGCTCCCATTGAAACGTCACACGGTCTTTCCTTTATGACGTAAATATGACGTTAATGTCACGCGTAGTTTTGTTAACCTCTGAGGCCGGGTGAAAATCGACCACACGTGCGCGTGTTTCGATTTGTCATAAGTGACGTGCTTTTAAATAATACGCGGGCTGCATTACCTAATAATAAAACCTAAAATATCTAAAATAATATAAAACATTTATTTCTTGCTTTAAAAATTTCATCATGACGATAAAAATTACATAAACTAGTTAATATTACAACAAGAGAGAGAGAGAGAGAGAGAGAGAGACTTTTTTCGAAGTTATATTTTCCGAGGTTTGAAGAATACGAAACTGGAGCGGTTTTAAATAATACATAGTGTGCGATGCTCAAGAATGAAACCTAAAATACATACGTTATTTTTAACCACACAAAGAAATGTTTCAACCAAGAGATATTTGTGAAGTTATGGACGGCTTTTTCAAGGTCATATTTTCCGGGATTTCAAGGTCATTCATGTTATTTTCAATGAATGCGTATAATTTTTTACACATTGTGTATTGCAAAGTTTGCATGTTTTTATAACGTTTTCATTTTTCCTTAACTCTGTTTCCAGAATTAGTTTGATTTCAAATCAGATTAAACAAATTTGTTCGAAATAATATTTTGAAATAGAAGTGGATTTAATAATTTAGGGACGATTGCAGAATAATTCTATTCGAATGCCATACAGTTATGCCACATGGCTTGATAAGATATGAGGAGAGAGAGAGAGAAAGAGATAGAGTGACAGAGAGAGACAGAGAGAGAGAGAGAGAAGGGAGAGAGAGCGCTAGTAAAAAGTACGTTACGACCGTATCTCGGCGATTTCTACGACCGAGTTTCGCCAATTGTGTAGTTAAGAATCAAAGTCACGGTTATCACGTCTGAATCTATTGGAATTGATTTCATCGGGCTTCTCAGGTTGTTGAACTCGCCGTTCGGGTGTCCCGAACCCGAACGAACGTATCAAGCGTGATCAGGTGGTTTCACAAATTTTTTCCTTAGAAATCGACTGTAATTAATGTAAAACTAACAAGCAACGCTAATTTAAATGCATTGAAATTTTTTTTTTTTTTTGGTGCAATATTGTAATGGTTCGATAAAGAGAAATATTTTTCATTGCATTTCACTTTATCTTTAATCCATCATTAACATCGTAGACTGGTCACGTGACGTATTACCTACTACTGTGGTCATCAGAGAGGTGGTAAACTGTATTCCCCTCGATTTAACCGATCTAGCAACATTGCTTAGAACTTGGGATGTTACGGGTCACGTGACTGGATATATTTTCGTTTAACACAATGACTGCCAGGCGGATTTTCCATGGTTTTCCCAAGGCGCCAACGCTAATTTTTCATTATGCGATGCATATTATGTTGAAATATTATTTGCAGCAAATAAAGTGAGTTATAAAATCATGCTTGAAGCATTAATTTCTTCAAACCATTATAGTAACAATGGTATTATTGAACAATTTATCAGTATCCATATTTACTCTAATTATGTACTTTTATTATTTGCTGCGTCGCCGGTCACCGATGACCCCCACGGCGCTGTAGTCAAGTCGAGTGCCGGTCACCGGTGACCCCCATGGCTGTCAACGTGTTAAATTATCTTATTATTCTAGTTTACATGATTTACGGAAGTTTCAAAATTTCAAAAATTCTGTAAAGATTGACTGTACATCTTCGCAAAATAATATGAAAGTATCCTAACCAACGTAGAAGTAAATTATTCATTATTAATTCATTATTTAGTTGAAACTAAAAATAGAAGACACAACAGAAGAGTTTCATATTGCTGGTACATTATTTCCAATTTACTGAAATTATTAAAAGAAGAAATCAATTTTTATGTAATTTCTTTTTTCTTTTGTAATTGCGGCACGAAATTTTTATTTTGCACGGAAAATAATTAAATAATTTATTTAAATTGCACGCCAGGGAGATATATTTTTGCAATAAAGCGGCGCAGTACAAAAAGAACGAGATAAATCGAAGTACAATTACGAACTCGTTCTTTCCCTCGTGCGGTTATAAAATTGTTCGCGTTTGAAAGGAGAAATATTTTATTTTACGGGAACACGTGGAATTTGTTTGAACGCGTAAAATACAGTCTCGTTTACGGGCCCTCTATCAAATTATCGATTATCGTTGGCCTGATCGTCCAACATTTACTGTTATCGCCGGCTATGGCGTCACAAGAATTCGCATTCTGTCAAGTTCGATTCTATACACCGTACGAGATTGAATATTGATCTTGAACGCGCCTTGAATTAGTCATCGTGTTTTAACCGTCGATACGTGAAGGTTAGCTAGCGGCCACAAGCCTCATTCTTCTCCCATTTATATGTATATTGTATAAATAACTCTGTATATTCACTCTTTCTAAATTTAATTCCACGGCCCCGATCGTGACTTTACGATCCAAAAACGAGTCACGAACTACATAGTTCTCTCACCTGTGCATCGGTGCGTTTCACACTTTATCTTTATGCAGTGGCTAAAAGAAGTATTAAAAAGGAGTAATTCTTTAAAAAAAATACCACCAAAAAAAACGGCTGGAATTCTTTATTAAACATTAAAAGTATTAGTTTAAAAAAAATGTTGTTAAACAGCTATTGATCAGAATTGCGAAGATAAAAGTGAAGATGACGATTTTTAACTTCTTTATCTGAGCCTACAATTGAAATTTAACCCATTGCGCTCGGAAGTATTTTAACTCCATAACCAAACTTTTTTTTTCGATCAAGAATATTTCCATTCTATATGATTTTTTTTTCATTTTGAAGAAATGAAACTGATATAATACCGCATAGAATACTTAAATGTTTGGTAACTAATTTATTGAATATCAATTTAATAATGTAAACAATGTTTTGAATAATGAATAGCAATATTTAGTGGTGCCTCAGAGTCACCACTCGAGTGCAAAGGGTTAAAACCTGCGTTTTGTAGATCCAACTCAGTTACGTAAGTGCACAAAGTTACGTCGAAATCGGGTCGACGCATGAAAAAGTTATACCCCATGAAATATGTACAGACTCTCTGAATTTTGAGTTTACGATTGAGCTAAAATTTCGATCAATCGTAGACTCAAAATTCAAGCTTCTATTTAGATGATTCAAAATTTAGATTCTAAATCGCAGTTTTTCACGATTTTTTTGCCATTTCTGATCATTCGTAGCTCCTTAACAACGTTAATCGATTTCGACGAAGCTTTGCGCACGTACGTAACTGAATTGGATCTACAAAATGGAGGTTTTCAATTTAAATTGTAGGCTCAGATAAAAAAGTTAAAAATCGTGATCTTCACTTTCTCTTTTTAATTCTCATGAGTATCAATTTAACAATATTTTTTTGTTCACATTAGCTAGTAAACTAATTCTTCTAATATTTAAGAAAAAAAAATTTTAATTTTCACTATGGTTCACTATTTCTATTTTATTTTTTTTTTCTTCACAATTTCGTCCAATTACCGGTTTTAAACAATTTCTTTGCGCATTCTCTACTAAACTAATTCTTTCGGCATCTAAAAAAAGACTCAAGCTGTAGGTGCGCTCTGGTTGGCCGTGTTTTTCGTTAATAACTCGAACTTCTTAGAATAACCCCAGGGATCACCTCTTTCAAAGAACTCGAATATTTTTGGGACACGTTGTATATGAATGTTTTGATTGCTTTTTCTTTTTTGATGCACCGTACACCGTTCAGAACAGCATGAACAGATTTTGGGTGAATGGATGGTGAAACGGATCGAACTCGGTTGGAGCTCACTAAATGGCGTGTGCAATAACCGTCAAAAATTCTAAAAAAAATTATGAACATTGCTCTTTTTACAAATTCTTCATGTACACCTGTGACAAAGATTTCAAATTCTAGTAAATTTGTGTCAGCTGCTTGCCACAGTAAATATTCGGACCATTGTCGCCAGAAACGCCGAAATTGGGTGGGAATCCCCACTCCTCCTTTTCCCCTTCCACTATCCCATTCCACTGCGTGTAGCGTGTAGCGCCCCCGTCGCGCATGCGTAACATGTGCACGTGTTAATCTGGTTATCAGAGAGGTGGTAAACTGTATTCCCCTCGATTTCAGCGATCTGGCAACACTGATTCGGATATTACATTCGATAAAGGTTCGTGATCATAGTGCAAAAGGAATTAGTCCCACATTTGCACAGATCGATACGTAAAAAGTTAACTAAATATATATTTTAAGAAATTTTTAAATTCATAATATTATATAACCCTCGGAGTACATGTTAATTATGGCGAGATGATATAATTTATTATTGCAATACTAAATATGTAGATCACGTAACTGTCCAATAAGTATATATATATATATATATATATATATATATATATTATTACTTATTATTACTAGTAAATAATATTATTTTTATATTCTTCTGCACCGTCAACGTTTTTCGGGACGGCAACATACTGAACGAACCAGAACGTTCTGAACCTCCATCGGAGTTGTTTAGTACAGTTTGTCAGATGATATTCTTTCTTTTTCGTTACCGTAGTAATAAATTTGTTATTTCTTTTTTCTTATAACGTTTAAATTCCTTAACAATTAACGTATTCCCCACCCATAAATTTGATATATTCTACATTCTTGCCGCCAGTGATCGGATTATTCTCGAGAATTATATTTTCCGGCTAGCTGTCCGACTTTGGCATTGGCATCCGTTGAGGTACTTATAAAGGGGAGTAAAAGATTCTCGGAACCCCTGGGGTTAGGGTATCAAATTATACGATCTTCGGCACTTGGCGTTCGTTCGAGCATCCCGAATCCTACCTCAAGCTGTTTCAGAATTCGGACGGAAACTTATGAACATCGTAAAAACGCGTCCGACGTCGGACAACCGTGTATAACTCAGACCTTAATTAGAGTATACGGAACTCCTTTGAATAACATCATGTCACTGTGGTTTTATCAACTTATAAGAATTGTATTGATAGGCTACAATTGTTGTAATCTATATGTTTACTTTGGGCCAAAATCATTTTCCTTAATTTAACTCAAAATTCGATCGATAGAAATCATAAATATATGTATATGTTTACTGTTTGAAACCACATTAGTGGTTTTTTTGGTATAAATGCATAAATTCCGGAGGTTAGAAATTCTTATGATTAGTTATACTCCTTCGCATAGAATTAATTGTAATTAATTGTGTTTCGGACTTCGGCGCACAGGTTCGATCATCGCCTTCCATGGTATAAATTAAATGTGTTTATCGATCGAAATTTTTGATTAATTGTGTTTCGGATTTCGGCGCACAGGTTCGATCAACCTGACGATCGAACCTGTGCGCCGAAATCCGAAACGCAATTAATCAAAAATTTCGATCGATAAACACATTTAATTTATTAATTGTAATTGTTTGTTTTTCTGAAGATCGAAAAGAATCTCGAGATGTGACTTCGGTCACGTATTCCATGATGTTCTGTGACTGTTTTGGTTGGCCGGTAGACCGAAACGGAAGCGTGTTTCCTACGAAGACTTTGATCTCTCCTCGAATGCTGCACTTTAATTGTTAATCGACTATCAGTCTATGGCAGCGGAAGCGTCGTGATTCATTTTCCTGGAACGCCGCGTGCCGACGAGTTACGTGCTACATATCAGCCACTGGCGATCGTTGCGCGAAAAAATCGGCACGAACAGACCTCGTGCCATCGTAAACATCGAAAAAGTGGCCATTAACCATCATTCGTCCCTCGTGTCAATTTCATACATTTTTCACGCGAAGAATCATGTTATTCTGCCATTTGTAGAACAATTGATCTAAAACTATGTGACTTTTACTTTTTTTTAACATGAAATACACATTTAGTATATTACATATATAGTATTGTTAATTGCTATAGTTTATACATATAATATTGCTATAGTATATACATATAATTGTCATAGTATATACATATTTAGTATTGTTAATAGGAAAACATGCGACAACAAAAGTGTGGCAACATTTTTGTTACGAATAGGGCTCTGTGTGTCAATCTCAGACATAATTTTCACGTTTTGTCAAGTTCTTTGAACGCTAGTTCATTATTTTGGTAAGAGTTATAGTAACTGTTAGGCAATTAGGCATTCATTATAGTGTAACGCTTTCAGTCAGTGCTTTGAGACAATTTAATTTCTCCTGCAATTGACCTTGAGTGACCTTGAGTGACCTTGAGTGACCTTGAATGACCTTAATAATAGGTCATCGTGTTCGTCTTAAAATACTCTATCAGAATGTAAGTGAAAAAATATACTGTTCCATTTAAAAAATGAGAGTTGACCTTCATATCTCCTTGACGCCTGCATCTATCAAAAAACTAGTAACATTGGATGATCAGCCCCTCGATACCAAATAAGTTTGATCTGAGGCATTTTCTTCTATCTCCAAAAACAAGCGAGTTATACAGGTGTCCTGTTTTAAATGCCTCACCCTGTATAATATATGCTTGACTAAACAAATATGTATAATTATTTTCAATGGAAGTATCTTTATAATTCTAATAATTGTAAAATAATGAACCTGAAGTAAAAAGTTAAAAAGTCGATAACTTTTTTAATGTTGGACCCTACGACTTGGATTTCTTTGAGATGGTAGAACAATTAGTTTACTACATGACGCGAAGAAAAAAAGTTGAAATAATTGCAATCGGTAGGATTTACAGAGAAAATACTGATAGTTGTATTTCAAAATCTTTTTATGCGGGCCTGTATTGAAAATTGAAAAAATACGTGTTGTAGGTCTGTGTGAATTATACAAATTTTGCAAATTTTAGCAAAATCGATTGGTGCGGAAGAAAAACGACAGGCATAGAGAGATTCATAACATCCATAAATTTATTAATAATTGGAGGCCGAAAATCGCGAAAAACTATACTTTTTAGTCATTTTTTTATCGATTATAAGTGTATATTTGTTTGATTTTTAATAACAGTCTTAAATATGAAATTCATTTGAAATAAATTACATTATATTTTTTCAATCAACACAACTGAAGAAGATATTTATGTGGCCACATTTCGGTAGACCATCCTGTATATTAAAATAGGAACTTCGATATACGTATTCCAGAATTTTTCTAAATGTTTTTTTTTTATTTATTTTATGTCGCTCTCAACTCTTTCCTAATGTTATTTCGCGACGGGGCAGTTTATTAAGGTTCGCTCCGAACCACCTTGTGCACCACAGTATTAGATGGCACAGGGAATATTTCCAGAGTTTTTAAAACATAAAACAAAATTATATTCAGCTCTGGTCTCATGTTATTTTGACAAGTTTGATTACATATCCGTAGTATTTTAACTATGACACTTACTAATCGCTACTTAAACGCAAATAAACCTGAAAACAGCATCGATGATTCGCGACAAAACCTTCAAAAAAATTTTAAATAAACGCGCAATGTCTTGCATATGTCGCAATCAATTCTATTCAAGCGAAGACTTATTAATCAATGCCACGAGTAAACATCAATCATCTTTTTCGATCGCGTTGAAAGGTTGTCGATGTTACTGCGATACTTCTCGATACTTCACGATTATCTCTGTTATCGTTCGAGCGATGCCTATTAATGTACAATTATTTGTATTGAATTGTGTTGTTATCTACACAATTTGTACATACGCGATACAGTGTATAGAAATCTGATCAATGAAAATGTAGATTGATCCGTTCAATATCAAAGTGAAAGAAGTGTACTTCAGTATTTTATCGATAACTGTCTACAACACGGGTTCGGTCAGGGACATTTATCGGTCAGGGTCAGTTATCGGCCAGGGACCGTTATCGGTCAGGGTCAGTTATCGGTCAGGGACAGTTATCGGTCAGGGACAGTTATCGGTCAGGAACATTTATCGGTCAGGGTTAGTGATCGGTCAGGGACAGTTATCTGCCAGGGACCGTTATCGGTCAGGGACATTTATGGGTCAGGGTCAGTGATCGGTCAGGGTCAGTGATCGGTCAGGGACAGTTATCGGTCAGGGAGAGTTATCGGTCAGGGTCAGTGATCGGTCAGGGACAGTTATCGGTCAGTGACAGTTATCGGCGAGGGACAGTTATCGGTGAGGGACAGTTATCGGTCAGGGACAGTTATCGGTCAGGGACAGTTATCGGTCAGGGACAGTTATCGGTCAGGGACAGTTATCGGTCAGGGTGAGTGATCGGTCAGGGACAGTTATCGGTCAGGGACAGTTATCGGTCAGGTATACTATTTTTGACTTCCGCCGAACGCAGAAAAGGACAGCGGAGCTCGAGAAGCCTCCCTACATTGTCCTTCCTTGCGCCCGAAACTGTCGTGGTCCATTAGACAAGTAAATATCATCGTAATTATATCTTATTTGGTATCATTTTCATTAGAAAAATGCCACGAATGTGTTGGCGAAAGTTCCGTAAAAAAATAATAAAAAATAAAGAAATTTCGTTATTGGATTAGTAGTGGTCTCACACCGATGTACTGGACCCGTATTTCTTTACACTCCTCGGCGACCGAGGCCTCTCGAGATTCACGCCCCCTCACGAGGTATACCCCGCGGAAGTGGGGATTTTTTGTGACAGATATCGTCCAGATATTTGGGACAGTTATCGATAAAACAATGTATGATTAAGGTGTTTACATAGAGATCGATAAAGACTTTCGCCTGTTGGAATCTCGATCGTCGCTGAAGAGATAGAATGATTTTCGCACTGTATATGTAGAAACTCGCAATTACATAAGCATTAACAGCGCACGTTCGTGTAACCCATGTCAATGGAGCTGTTGCATATTATAATTATCTAATAAGTGACTGAGAGTAGCCTTGCAGCTTTCAGATGTTCTTACCTGACGGACTACTACAAAATTCAAATTAGTCGTTTCATGTTCATACGGTGGCGTGCAAATGTTTTTCTTCAAATAGACTTTTTATCTCAAAAGACACTTGGCAGAGTACACTGCAAATAATTCACTCTGTACCTGAAACAAGGAAACATATTTGTTGAAACTATATGCCACGACTTCCACATGTCTTTTAAATGTCAAGGATAATTTCTGTTTAGAGAGGTATAATAAGTTATAAGAAAAAAGTGATTTTTTATTTAATAATTGATTAGACTGCGGATTTTATACATTTATGGCGTGGAAATGAGTCTGCGCAATTTGAGGACCAACTAAAATGTTAGTAACTGTGTTTATTTATTTCTTATCTACAACGACTATTACCGTTGAGAAGAAAGCATTTTACCGGATTCCGCTTCTCTCAAATTTGTCTACAAAAATTGAAAATTGCATGAACATTCGCAATCTAGTAATGGTTAACGTCAAGTTAGAGCAAATGTGCAAAAGTGGGACTCGAAATTGTTATTTGCCGGGGGACTGCATAAATATTTATTCGACTGCGGGATCTTTATAAATTTCTGGCTTGTTACAATTTTCAAAAAATATTAAAATATAATGTTTGATAGAATTTAGTACAGTGTTTATTTATATTTTATCTACAACGACTATTACCGTTGAGAAGAAAGCATTTTATTTGATTCCGCTTCAAGTCTACAAAAATTGAAAATTGCATGAACATTCGCAATCTAGTAATGGTTAACGTCAAGTTAGAGCAAATGTGCAAAAGTGGGACTCGAAATTGTTATTTGCCGGGAGACTGCAAGATTCCTCAACTGTGGGTCTTTATGCATTTCTAGTTTACAAAAATTTTCCGAAAATATTAAAATATAAAATTTGATAGAATTTAGTACGGTGTTTATTTATTTCTGATCTACAAAGACCTATTACTTGTTTGATGAATTATTTGACTCCGCTTTTTTCATAGTCGACAAAAATTGAAAATTGCATAACTATCCGTAGTTTAATGATTACATACCCGGTTTTTATCAGTCTCGTCGTTTTCGTTTATTTGGGATAAGAATTTCCGGTTTCGATATTAATTAAAATTCCATGGGCGTCAACGTTGGAAGGAGTGAAAAATCTGATGGTAAACTTCCGTGCACCATTCTACGTTTTACATTCGTTATTGTATATTCCACAGTTCTACATATGTATATCATAATTCTCCATCCTTAGCAAAGATTGCAAAATTAGCAGAATTAAAATATAAACTCAATAAATTGTTCCCTTCGTCGGGAAGCTATAATGAGAGCTATTTATGCAATCAAAAAACCATATTCGCCTGATATTATGTTTATGCTAATGCTGCAGTTCTTAAATATCTAAATATGTATGTCGATCCGCAAAAAAATGTGAATTTTTTATAGTATTATACAACCTAATAGCATGTCAGGCCTCGAATAATATAAAAAAATTGCCGATTTTTTTTTTTTTTTTGGTTAGGCGAATTCTAGGCGATTTTTGCTTTTCGATCGTTGTGAAACTGATGCACCGAAAACCACGAAAGCGCTGAAAGTGTTCAACGGACTGGAACAACCAAGTTCGCGAAATCGCGCGTTCTTACACGGCGCCGAGGAGTAAAAATGTTGCGTAATTAAGCACGTCGCCGTGCGAAAATAATTAATGCGGTTTGCACGGCACAAGTGCGCGCATTCGTGACCTCTGCCGGTGACGTTCGCGATAAATGCAATGCAGGTTTTCTCATTGATTCACCGCGAAACTGCGCGAATTTGAAACCATTGACGCAAATTCGAACCTGGATCACCATCGAAGATTTTACCGATCTCTCTAAAAAAACAATATTGAGATAACAACGTTTAGAAACAAATGCGTCTGTTGGTTCGGTAGCAAACGCGAAAATGAACCCAGACATGTCTTCTTTCTCCGAAATGATTAAACTTTTGCTCTTGATTTAATAAGAAAAAAAGAACATATTTTTTTATTTGTGGTTTTTACACATTCAGGAGAAAAATGAATAGCTGTGACTTGAAACGTTGGTAAGACTAAAAGAATCAATGAGTATCAATATATTATTTTCCATCTACCAAGAAATCCTTAAAAAATATAAAGAATAGTCTAATAACAAATGCACAAAATTTTTATTTCACATAAAAATTGTTCAAGTCAATTGTAAGAAAAAGAAGTCAAATGGTAATGCATTTCTTCTTCTAATATTTTGAGTAAGTCGAAATTAATATAAGAACATCGTTCAATTTTTTTAATGTCTTTCAGTTTTATGTTTGGTCAATCCATTTTTTCCATAAATGCGTAAAATCCACAGTTTACCAATGACAATATTTATAACGCAACTTTTTATTTTACTACATAATTATAGTGAAATCACTCGACGCAGTGCATAATAAGCGAAAAGGTCAGTTTATTTGAAATTTTGATTGCATTTACTGAAATTGATGCATTTATGATCGAAATTAGTGCATGGAAACGTAAAACAATAGAAGCATAACAAAAATTTGATAGTATCGTTGTGATCTCTTGAATTAATTAAATTTAACACAAAACAATTTTATTAAAAAATTACATTAGATATGATTATCGTGTATCTGTGTCATGTATGAGAATCGTTGAAAACGTTTCGGCCTTCGCAGGAACAATCGCGACCATAGCGAGAACTTTCTAAAAATGTGCTGCGAGATAGAATTTGCTTTCCTCTCCGGAAGCAGAGTGAAAGCGATATCCTGCATTTCTTCTCATTTCGATTCGGTTGAACCGAGATTACAATTCAAATTTAGCTCTTGTGTCAAACTGCTTTTCTATCTTAATTCCTGAGTTGCCTTGGCTCCAGAACCTTGAAAGACAAAATTATTGATGAATTCGTAAATAGTAAACATTGTAAGTATTCTTTAACGCAATAAATGGTAAGGGGATAGCAAGATCGTATGGGTACAGTTCGTAAAAAGAACCTCAAACATTGCCGTTGCGCAAGAAAAACCTTTCCATTAACTACTCGGCAAGACCTTGCACGTAGTGAATCATGCTCACGAAACTAAATGTTGGTTTCCATATTTCCATGATTTTTTCTCGAAACCTCTGGCGATCAATTCTCTACTTCTTATCGGCTGTTCTCCATTAGGGCCGCCGCACAGTGGTCCCGATCGAGAAATACGAGGACATTTTGGTATAACTTTTAAACTATTAAAGATATCGAAGTGAAATTTGGAGTGAAGAATATTAACAAGAATTCATTTTTAATACTGTAAAATGTAATATACTTTATGTTTATTTAATAGTCTTTCTTGCAATTTTTAAATATGTGTACAAGTATAACAAATTTTAGCACTTTTTTTTTAAATAAACAGGTACAAATTAATTAATTAGTTAATAATACTCTTCCACTTGTTTAACGAATCGCTAGTTGAGTAAACTTGTTTCTGTATTTTCCAGAATCTCCAGGTAAGTTTTTAAAATTTACAAAGTCTATGGTACCTGTATAAAGCACAAATTAAAATATAAGCAATAATAAATACAATAAGTTTAATTCGTGATCAGTTGAGAATTATGTGACACAGAATTAAATTAATTATTCTTACCTTCTCTGTTAAAAGTTTTTATTTAATTATTAGTTCCTCAGCCTCTGAGTCCAGGGTTTTAGGTTTATTATTGTTGGACTTTATACGCAAGGAAGATATATATGGATCAGAAGTTAGTAATAATCTATGAAATACATCTTCATTTGTATCATTAAAATCTTTATGTCTCCTCTCTAAGGCCTCTTCAGACAATTGACTTATTTTGTAAATCATAACCGCGTCCTGGTAATTTTGCGCAAGGAGATACTCAGCCACGGATGAGGGACTTTCCATAATCGAAAAGTTCGGAATGCGTTCGTTCTAGGCCGGTCAATGTTCGCGGGGACAATTAGCCGAATCTAGTCATTAAATTGATCGATCGCTGGAATGTCCTCGATTCGAGGCTCGATCACAGAAAGATTTCTTCGCCGACTCCATGGTTCACCGGCCCTCACGAAAGCGCTTGATTTTCTCTCTCTCTCTCTCTCTCTCTCTCTCTCTCTCTCTCTCTCTCTCTCTCTCTCTCTCTTTCTCTCTCTCTCTCTAGCACAGTGTTGGTGAACCCTTTTTAAGTGTGGGTCAATTATTTTTATTTCTTTTTTAAATATTAGCCCGTGGGTCATAAGTCAGTGTTTTTACCCCCACCCCTTAATTAGAAAGGGGTGGGGGTATAAAGAGTGCAAATTATTTGGAATCATGAGACATTTTGTTAAAAAATAAAGTTAAAAGTTGAATCTTTTTGGTTCTCACTTTTTGAAATAATCAAGAAAAGGTTTTAGTTTCCTTTATGATTTATAACTTGAATTTTTGCAGGTGAAATGGTAAAATAACAGTAAATATCGAAACTTGATTTGATGTCTTCAATTACCTTAATTAGAAAGGGGTGGGGGTAAAAAGAGTGCAAATTATTTGGAATCATGAGACATTTTGTTAAAAAATAAAGTTGACAGTTGAATCTTTTTGGTTCTCACTTTTTGAAATAATCAAGAAAAGGTTTTAGTTTCCTTTATGATTTATAACTTGAATTTTTGCAGGTGAAAAGGTAAAATAACAGTAAATATCGAAAATTGATTTGATGTCTTCAATTACCTTAATTAGAAAGGGATGGGGGTATAAAGAGTGCAAATTATTTGGAATCATGAGACATTTTGTTAAAACATAAAATTGACAGTTGAATCTTTTTGTTTCTCACTTTTGAAATAATCAAAAAAAGGTTTCAGTTTCTTTTATGATTTATAACTTGAACTTTTGCAGGTGAAGAGATAAAATAACAGTAAATATCGAAACTTGATTTGATGTCTTGAATTACCGCACAGATGACATCATGACCAGTATAGTATCGCGTCTGCACAAAGTACTTGATTGAGCAAGTAATAAAAGAAAACGCTTTAATTTTGAAATATTCTTCATTAATAACTAACATAGTTACAGATACAGTATGTGTAATAAAAATTCACAAAACATTACACATTTATATTTTATAATTGATCAATATTTTCGATTATTTTCTCTCTCTGTTATAATTAAACAAAGTGAGCCAACATTATAATATTATAGGGGAATACAGTTTACCACTTCTCTGATGACCAGAGTAATATGTGATACGTTGCGCGGCACGTCACGTGACCAGTCTACGGTCTTAGTGGGGGACATTGGAGTGTGCTCAGGTAGTGGAAGGGGAAAAGGAGGAGAGGAAAATCCACCCAGTTTTAGTTGTTTCTTGCATCACTGTTTCCAACGGTTCCCGAATCCTCGCGTCCATGCTTGCGAATAATTAGGAGATTGATTTTCTAGATACGGAACAAAACTGGTATGTACCACGGTTGGAAAAGGCTCTCGCGTGCTCGCTTCTGCTCGTCGAGTGTGAAATAAATTTGCAATGCATTAGGAATCCACCGAATGTTGTAAACAAGCCCCGTTTGATTTCTAATTCGAGAAGCGAAAGCGTTGAATATTGTGAAATCGCATTATCTCGGACGGCAAATGCAGATTGCAATAAAAAACAACGAAATATACAAAAAACACAATTATAAAAACGAACACCCCCCCCCCCCCAAAAGCAACATTCGTACACTTCCCGCATAATGTTCGTTGTGTTGTAGACACAAACATGTATCAAGTGTATCAACACGAAAATAAATACAAAGACGAGACCTGAAGTATAACAAAATCATTAATGAACTTTGACAATCGTAAAAATCATCGTAAAAATCTTCGCAAATAAGTTCATATTCAAAGATCAATAATCACGAGAAAATAGTAAACAAATAAAAACTTCTTGAAAGTATTATACATACCTACCTGAAAGGGTCTCGTGTCAGAAAAATTATCATACCATCTCGAAAACATAAAAAAAAAAACTCATATGCAAACGAGATGTTCCGAAGTGTATGTAACTGCGATACATCTGGTATAAAAACTCTTGGCGTTCGACAAAGCCCAGGTATAAGTGCACAAATGATAAAAAGAATATCTGTACGTCGTACAGTGATCAACGCCAACAACAATTTCAAATGTCAATCAACAAGTTATTTCCAGTAACGTCATCTATGAATTTCATTACAGATTTTAATGCGATGCAAAATTTGGTACAGTACAACTACTGAAAATCGTATCATTCGGACCCAGATCGGTAAAGTGTTTACTATCCTGGGCAACAAGAATTTTATAACTAAACAATTTATCTTCCGGGAGTCTATTAACGCTAGAACTACCGAGCCCGTCAAAATGGCGGATTTCTGATTTTTTCTTTTACAATTTGTGAAGTTGTAGAAATGTTTTCTTACGAAATTTAGTATACTTCTTTACTCAAGTACATTTTACCATAAAAATTTTGTGGAATACAAATAAATTCAATCTTATTATTATTGTAAAGTAGTCTCGTTTAGAGCTCGGAAGTTCTATACCTGACACTAAACGAGGAGGTACCTGGTACATAATGAGTTGAGCCCTTTTATCTGCGCACATGACACAAAAGAAGTCGTTCATTGGGTAATCCCCTAGTCCGTCAAAATGGCGGACTTCAGATTTTTTCTTTTACAATTTGGGAAGTTGTAGAAATGTTTTCTTACGAAATTTAGTATACTTCTTTATTCAAGTACATCTTACCATAAAAATTCTGTGGAATACAAATAAATTCAATCTTATTATTATTGTAAAATAGTTTCGTTTAGAGCTCGGAAGTTCTATAGCTGACACTAAACGAGAGGAGGTACCTGGTAAATAACGAGTTGAGCGCTTTTATCTGCGCACATGACACAAAAGAAGTCGTTCATTGGCTAATCCCCTAATCCGTCAAAATGGCGGATTTCAGATTTTTTCTTTTACAATTTGTGAAGTTGTAGAAATATTTTCTTGCGAAATTTAATATACTTCTTTACTCAAGTACATCTTACCATAAAAATTCTGTGAAATACAAATAAATTCAATCTTATTATTATTGTAAAGTAGTCTCCTTTAGAGCTCGGTAATTCTATAGCTGACACTAAACGAGGAGGTACCTGATAAATAACGAGTTGAGGACTTCATCTGCGCACATGACACAACAGAACTCATTTATTGGCTAATCCCCTAATCTGTCAAAGTGACAGATGTCAGATTTTTCGAATCTTTAAATTCCCCTACTCGCGCTTAAGACGATACAAATCACAAATCACTTGTTTCCCGTTATATGAAAATTCATGGCCTTCTGCATGATTGTTGTGTGGGGAAACAGATGCGCGAAACAGGCACCGTCTTATTTGGTGTGAACTATAGTGTTAATCGGTTTTCAATAGTTGCACTGTATTGAAAAGAACCTTAAAAATTTTCTTTTAGTAAATTCAAATGTAATCCAAATATTATTCTACAATTTTATCACATTTTTTGGTGCTCAAGGTCACCTGAAGGTCATAACATAAACATGTACTTTTTCAGCTGCCACAAGATGGAATAAAAAAATAATAAGGATGATCTTGAAAAAACTATGCAAAAATAACCGAGACAAACAAAATACTTCTATGATATTCCTCCTTCGATACCGTTTAAATGTTTAAATTATTCCAGAAATATTTCTTGTGACATTAAAAATAAAGGAGATACTTAGATGGCCTACTTTAGTTGAGACACCCTGTATATTAAATATTGTGTTGTAAATTTGATACCGCCAATCCCCAAGCGACTGGTATAGCGTTTCACTTGTTAGGGAAAGAGAGAAATTATTATCTGTCTTCTACTTGTTGCAATTAACGAAGACAATATTTATTATGCATAAAGATCCGCAGTGTAATGATGATTTGCAGGCTGGTTAATGGCAGCGTCGCGACGGCCAGTGATTGGAACGACTGAACAATCGTCGGACGTGTGAAAAAATGTGAAAAATAATATCGGGACTTAACCCTGACCGGTTCGCAGAAATCTCAATAAACATTGCGAATCCGATTGTTCGCGATGCGCATTCCGCGATCCACTTATCGTTGAGGCGTTTGATTTATGTAGCGTTACTTTCGATTGGGCCAGACGAGCAACAAACGATGTTCATGGCCGGCTAACTTAGTTCAAATCGAGAGGTTAAACTACCGCGCGCGACTTTGACAGAGAACGTTTGTAAGGAGGCCATTGTATGTAATCGAAATATATCTGTGGTTGCAAAGAAAAACGCCGCATATCACAATTTCAAAAAATTTCAATTCACGCATTAATTGGGCTTCATAGTGATTTACATATTCACCAGAAAAAAAGTCATGAAAACAAATTCGAAGGGCTCAAAAAATAATGCAATTTAATATAAGTTTTATAGTTGGAAATAAAAATAGAAATAATTCTATTTCAATATAAGTTTTATAGTATTCTCAGTGGCGTATTACCCTATGGGCAATTTGTGCAAATGCCTGGGGCCCCAAGCAAAAAGGGGCCCCGAACACAAACCAAATATTTTGAATTTTTATGTAAAAGGTCATTTCATGGATGAAGGAGAATTTATTTCACTTTTTATGGAATAATAAATATGTAGATGTTTTTACAATTGTTTTATTTTTTCCAACGTGAAAGTTGTTTAGGTGGGGGTAGGTGAATCGAAATATATCTGTGGTTGCAAGGAAAAACGCCGCATGTCACAATTTCAAAAAATTTGAGTTCATGCATTAATTGGGCTTCATAGTGATTTACATATTCACCAGAAAAAAGTCATGAAAACAAATTCGAAAGACTCAAAAAATAATGCAATTTAAGCGATGTCCTCTTACCAGAAATTTAAAAGAAGCTTGAACTATTTCAATATAAGTTTTATAGTATTCTCAGTGGCGTATTACCCTATGGGCAATTTGTGCAAATGCCTGGGGCCCCAAGCAAAAAGGGGGCCCGAACACAAACCAAATATTTTGAATTTTTATGTAAAAGGTCATTTCATGGATGAAGGAGAATTTATTTCACTTCTTATGCAATAATAAATAAATAGATGTTTTTACAATTGTTTCATTTTTTCCAATGTGAAAGTTATTCAGTTGAGGTTAGGGGCCCCGAAATTCTACTTTGCCCAGGGGCCCCAAGTGGTCATAACGCGACACTGAGTGTTCTTTAAGTTGATTTCTCTCAAATGCTGCATATTTGAGTTGTGTCACTTTTCTTGCGGGGTTGCGTTATTTTACTTTCGTTTCAGTGTCGACATATTTCGTAATGTTTCGTATTGTAGTTTCCTTGTACTTGCTTGTAAACAAATATGAAAACATTGTTATTTTTTCGGGGGGGGGGGGGCCGTCTGGTTTGAACTAATAAGCGTAAAAAATTATTATTGATTGTAAGATGTCAACAACTGGATAACGTCTGCGAAGTGCACATCCGAACAAACTGCAAATGTTATCGAACAACGCGAAAGATCAGGGACGGGAAAGATAGTACTTGCGATGCAATGATCTTGAACTGGCAACAACTGCACGGACGATCACGTACTCTGACCGGTTATTGGCTATCTGCGATTCTTAATTATTCTGTATTCACGAATACTCGCTGACGCGGTCTTTTACGAAAGATTATCTTTCCCAATATTAAGTTAAGAGTGGCGACTCTCCGGCGACATTAAAAATTGCTATGTTATTATTCAAAATATTTGTTACATTATTAAATTTATTTAAACTTAGTAAAGTACTAAACCTTTAAGTACTGTATGCGTAAATTGCATCAGTTTCATATCGATAAGATGAAAAAATCATATAGAATGGAAATAGTCTACGTTGAAAGAAAAGTTTAGTTTTCGAGTTAAAATAGTCCCGAGTGCAAAGGGTTAAAACGAGTGATTTTTTCTAAAGTATTGCTGACGCTACTCACGACGCATTCTACGAATCGTGTCGGCCCTTTTACCAGACAGAAAAAAATGCGATACTGCTTTTCAAGCAACACTGGTTTATACGCGTATACAGTGACTCTGGTAAACATTCGAACACTTTTAAAAAGACGATCATTTTTTTAATATCGGCCAATACGATTTGGATTTTTCGGAAAAGTTAGAACCATTAATTTAATACATGACGTGACAAAAAAAATTTTACAACGAAGATTGAAAAATAGGGGTCGAAGACTGTGAGATTTAAAAACTGGGAGTTTGAGAGTCTGAGAATTAAAAAGTGGGTGTCTAAGGGTCTGAAAGTTGGAAAACTGGGAGTCTGAGACTATGAGAAATAAAAAGTGGGGTTCAAGGGTCTGAAAATTTGAAAACTGGGGGTCTGAGACTATGAGAATTGAAAAGTGGGGGTCGAAGACTGCGAAAATTGGAAACTGGGAGTTTGAGAGTCTGAGAATTAAAATGTGGGGGTCTAAGGGTCTGAAAGTTGGAAAACTGGGAATCTGAGACTATCAGAATTAAAAAGTGGCGGTGGAAGACTGCGAAAATTGGAAACTGGGAGTTTGAGAGTCGGAGAATTAAAAAGTGGGGGTTCAAGGTTCTGAAAATTTGAAAACTGGGGGTCTGAGACTATGAGAATTAAAAAGTGGTGGTCGAAGACTGCGAAAATTGGAAACTGGGAGTTTGAGACTGTGAGAATTAAAAAATGGGGGCCCAAGGGTCTGAAAATTCAAAACTGGGGGTCAGAGAGTATGAGAATTAAAATGTAGGCGTCGAAGACTGTGAGAATGAAAAAATGGTTGTCCAAGGGTCTGAAAATTTGAAAACTGGGGGTGAGAGAGACTGAGAATTAAAAAGTGGGGTCTAAGGGTCTGAAAGTTGGAAAACTGGGAGTCTGAGACTATGAGAAATAAAAAGTGGGGGTTCAAGGGTCTGAAAATTTGAAAACTGGGGGTCTGAGACTATGAGAATTAAAAAGTGGTGGTCGAAGACTGCGAAAATTGGAAACTGGGAGTTTGAGACTGTGAGAATTAAAAAATGGGGGCCTAAGGGTCTGAAAATTCAAAACTGGGGGTCAGAGAGTATGAGAATTAAAATGTAGGCGTCGAAGACTGTGAGAATGAAAAAATGGTTGTCCAAGGGTCTGAAGATTTGAAAACTGGGCGTGAGAGAGTCTGAGAATTAAAAATTGGGGTCTAAGGGTCTGAAAGTTGGAAAACTGGGGGTCTGAGAGTCTGAGCATTTAAAATCATGGGGATCTGAGAGTCGAAGAATTTGGAAACAAATTCAAGAATAATAGTTGAAAGTTTTTTAAAATTTGAAGATTCACTCACTTAATATATTCGGAAAATTTAAGACCTTACATTACAATGGATCGTTGTATGCATTGCTATAAAAATGGCCGTATCAACCGCAATTTTGCGTTATTCAAGTAATTACAACAGTCGAGGGAGATTACCAACCGGATCCTACAATAAATTGTGATATGGATATCTCGCATTCATAATTTGGAAATATGTATGTAATAATCGATTAATTTAACGCTGAATTGTATGTTTCTTCGACTTGTGTCGGTGATTATAATTTATCGTATTTTTCTTTTACTACCACTTATCCGTTTTCCTTGTTGAATCGTTGAAATGTCGCCGATGGTTTACGCGTTCCGACGTCCACCGTTTGATCTAATCGGGTCTAATGTTGTGATCACGATTTTTTGATGACGCAGGTGGCCTTCCATTAGATTATACGTAGGTTTACCTGACCTATTATAATACGGACGTCATTGGACATTCAAATTAATGATCAGCAGTCAATAATAATGATTGTGCTTTCAGATTAAAGCATTAAGAAGACATGTATATTGATCGTCGCGAAATTGGGAATATTTTTAATTTGCATACGATTCATTATTATTCTGTACATTATACATTTCTTTATTATTATTCTGTACATTATCTTCCTTCGTTACATTAATACCACACTACTTAATATGTTTGTTTAACTCGCCTTTCAATTACTAGTACAATATCGCCTTTGTTGTTAGTTAATCACTTTCAGACTTGTAGCAGTGAAAATCTTCCACATTTCTTTTTTAGTTACATAATTTGATTAGTTACAGTATCAATGTATCAATATAGTCTTATTTCATTACTCGTAGCACTCTTTTTTTTTATATTGGTGTATTTAAGGTCGCATCAACATCTGAGGTTATTAGCGATTGTTCGTATTACGGATCTAGTATTTGTATTTCCCCTACTAGTAACATTTTTTTACTTTCGTTACTGGTATACGATTAATAGTTGTAACATTAGGTTCGCTATCGTAATCCCGCGATGTAAGCGCGACGGAGCATTGGGATCTATGTCGGTTCGCCTATCCCTTCCACTGCGGGGTATCCTCGGAGGGGACACGAAGCTCGAGCTGCCCCGGTCGCGAATCATTACTAATCCAATTACAAAACTTCTTTATTTTTCATTATTTTTTTATGGGACTTTTATCAACGTATTTGTGGCATTTTTCTGATTAAAATGACACTAAACACGATATAATTTGAACTGTATTTAATGGTTTAATTGGCGGTATGTACCGTGATTTTTGGACATACATAGACGAGGATAGGTGATCCGTGTTTACACGCGCTGTCCTTTTCTACGTTCGGCGCGGTCGGCGCGGTCACAAAAGAATAATATCCCTTCATGAATTAATTCAGAGCAGAGAACCGAGAATTGACTTAAATCGCGGGACTACTGTGCATATATGTATACAGGGTGGGGCAATAACTATGTCCACCTTAAATATCTTCGTTATTTGTAATAATATGGAAAAATATGTAATAACATAAAAATAACATAAAAAACAATTATAACGCCAATAACATAAAAAAGAATATATAAAAAAATTTATTAAAAAAAATTTAATATGGAAAAATGTTATGAACAAAATTTGCACGGTACAGAGGGGAACATGTTGTGACACAAACATTTTCTGCGTGGGTGGGGGCATAGAGGACATTTCAAGGTCATCTCTATTTTTTTTAATGGAATGCTATGATTTTCATCGCGATGCGATAGCCGGTGTTGAGACGTATTCAGCGAGCTATCATTGAAGGTCATGCAAGGTGAAATGTGGTAGTAAAACAAACTTTTTTATATTACTGGAGATGCTCGAAGTGGTGACCGATTGCGTCAATGCAAAGTTGCAATATTCGCTTTATCACGTGCATGTCTTATCGTTTCGTTTACATATATACATATATGTATAAACATGTATATCGCCCCTATAATGAAAACAATTACTTATCCATAGATTCGCAATGATCATTCATATTTCTAGAGCAATTGGTCGAATCAATACATCTTATTACATCGTTGTGTTTTGTGATCGAATAGTGGAAGGCAGAACACTGTTGCCAGTGCTGCGAACTGACAGGATAGAGGCAGCAGGTATCTAATTACGCGCAGTTACTAGTTAAGGGTGAAAACGAAGTAGCACGTTATAATTTCATCTCCGAACACACGAATGCTAATCGTATCCGCTCTAGAAACGAGGAATTGCTCTGACCGCTGTTATTAAAATTACGGAACAGATTTCTTTTTTTTTTTTTTCGGTCGCAATGAATTTCATCGACAATTCACGGTTCACGGACACGCAGTGCACCTTGCACGCTCTTTCCCAACCTTCGTCGAACGTTGAAGCCGGTTTGCTTACTATTACAACACCGAATACCGGCATCGTGGCAGTTTCGTTGGCACGTTAAACGGACGCCACTTTTCATCTAACACCCAGACCGTACTCCCATTCTTCTGCATAGTTACGATCGGTCGATGAACATCCAAGGAACAGACGCAAATGACATACTCTTTTCGAAAGAATCGTCGTTGATTCAGTTACTGTACATTCTGCCGAATAGTAAAAGTGGACAGCCACGATTCTACAGTCAAATTGTAGCAATTTTATGGGTAAGAGTTCCTTTTAACACCCACCTCCGATTGCCTTTAAACTTACTCTGTGAACGTCCCACGAGGTGTCCGACAAAATTAAGATGGCGCCGCACAGTGGTCCGGATCGAGGAATCGTGTCACTTTTTGTTACAAGTTTTGAACCAGTAGAGATATTGCAATGAAATTTTCACTAAAAATATTTAAAAAATAATCATTTGTAACTATGTGTAATTCAATATTTTTTGCATTTGTTAAACAATAATTTTTGATTAATTTTCATGGATATTTTTGATTAAAATAATTTTTTTTTTAATATAATGTTACAAACTATTTTTTACTTTCTAAATTTGTATTTTTTATATTTACGTTTAACACATGTAACGTTTTATGGAATAGATAAAATATAAATTCGAGAAATCTTGTTACAATTAATATATATATAATTATAATTTTTTTATTGGAAATCGTAAAAGATATTGGTATGAATCTTGAAATGGATAATGTGGAATGTCAGGTCATGGATAGGTTAAAGAAAAATTGCATCACAATTGTTGTTGTTATTGTTACTATTATTATTATTACACTTTTTATGTCAATTACTTATTAATTCTACAGCTTCTGCTTCTAATTGCTTAACTTTTTTACGGTATGATTTTATTCTAATATTGGATATGTATGGATCGGATGTCAAAAATAGGAATTAATTCTTTTATGATTATTTATAAGAAGGTGTACTAAAAATATTCCAATTTGTTAGAAAGGTGAACACGAGGGAACTTCACAGATATCCCTTACCGATTATAAATTTTTTAAATTTTCTCCATTTAGTTCAGCATGGATTATTAATATATTATGCAGACTAATTAATAATAAGAGATACGATTTCTTATCGCAAAAATCTGCTCTTCAATTTAAAAAGGAAAGCGAGAGAAAATATTAAATAGAAACGTCAGGGCATCGCATCAAAGAGAAGCAATTTTTCTCGTGAAAAATACTCCTCTTAAAATGTACAACTTTCAATGTTTATTACAACTATAATATTCATTAAATTGTACTATTTTCCTCATTTCCGAGGTCTATGGACATTTGGGAAGCAATGTTCATTGATTAAATATCGATACGAGAAAGTTCGTTTTTGGGCAAAAAGAGACACGATTTCTCGATCCGGACCACTGTGCGCCGTGGCGCGGAAATCAAATAAATTTCTTGCTGGCGAAACACAATTTTAATACCGAATTGTGGTATAAAAGTACAAATCAGGATTATTAACCCTCAGCACTCCAGTGGTGACTCTGAGGCACCACTAAAAATTACTATACCATTATTCAAAATATTGTTTACATTATTAAATTGATATTCAATAAATTCGTTACCAAGTATTCTATGAAGTATTATATCATTTCCATTTCTTCAAAATGATAAAAATCATATAGAATGGAAATATTCTTGATCGAAAAAAAAAATTTTGGTTATGGAATTAAAATACTTCGGAGCGCAACCCACTAAACCTAATCTAACGGACTCGCCGTACAATGATTACCCTTCTCGATCGAACTTGTAAGCCTCTGAAGGTGTACAGTTTACGCGGTGGTGGGGATAAATCGTTCGCAGATATCGCGTGCATCCGTTTCCCATATATCGAGGCATTACCGTTGCATCGTTTCGATGTTTCTGTTGCAGAGCGTCGCGCGGTGCAATTATGCAAGAACTGTGATCGACCGAGGAAGGAAACAGTGAACCCACGTGGCCGTGAAGGAGGAAGAGAAGGAGTAGCCGGCGCTAGACATGCGTCTTCGAACGTGAATCACGGTCAGAAGGAAAACACCGTTTCCCCGTGAACGTGAACACGGACCGAGTCGCGCATCGCGTCCAAACGAGAAACGCTTGTGTGATTCGCCTAACCGAAACGATGACCACCTCACCGAACCACTGTTCACCGTCCCGGTCATCCCTCAGCTGTTGCCAGATCGATCATACCAGCCACGACGATGTACACGGTGTCACGATCGTCTCCAAAGAGAACTACTACCTCAAGGAGAAACACTCGTTCCCGAAGAGGCCGGAAGTCGACCTAGCCTTCCACGACGTAAGGTACACGGTCACAGAATGGAACATCCGGAACATCAGACCGAGTAAGATCACCTTGACTCCCATAGTTCACCTGGCTGCTAGCTTAACGAACCTTCCGTGAGAAATGAGTCGCTCTTCTGACAAACTGATTAACTTGAGCGAACCTTCTGCTATTAGCGAATAGCATTCAAGATTTTTGTAGTGCTCGTTTTTAACAGTTTTGTGAATGTGCGTCATTTGTTATTTTCATTGTGCTCATCCCTCAAGATTGTCATAGCATTCAAGATTTCTACAATGTTCGTTTTTAATGAATTTGTTACTGCCCACCCCTCTTGCACTTGTCATCGTGCTCAACTATCGAGATTCTTTTATCGATCTAGATTTTTCCACTGCTCGTTTTTAACAGTTTTGTGAATGTGCGTCATTTGTTATTTTTATTGTGCTCATCCCTCAAGATCGTCATAGCATTCAAGATTTCTACAATGTTCGTTTTTAATGAATTTGTTACTGCCCACCCCTCTTGCACTTGTCATCGTGCTCATCTATCGAGATTCTTTTATCGATCTAGATTTCTCCAGTGCTCGTTTTTAACATTTCTGTGAATGAGCGCCATTTGTTATTTTCATGGTGCTGGTCCCTCAAGATCCTCATAACGTTGAAGATTTCTATAGTGCTCGTATATTACAAATTTGTTAGTGCTCATCCGGATTGTAATTATAGTTCTCATCTATCCAGATTCTTCTACGGATCAAGATTTGTATAATGCTCGTTTCTGACGACGCTCTTAGTGCTCATCAGCTGTAGTTATCATAATCCTTCCTTGCCCTCAAAATTCTCATACTATTCAAGATTTCTATAGTTTTCGTTTTTAACTGTTAATCATCGTGTTCTGTTATTTTCATAGTACCCGTCCTTCAAGAATCTCATAGAGTTTGAGATATTTACAATGCTCGTTTTGAACGAATTTGTTTTACTGCTTATCATTCTTGCAATTGTCATAGTGTTCATCTCACGAGATTCTTATAGGGTTCAAGATTTTCAAGTGCCTGTTTCTAACGAATCTGTTAATGTTTTCACCTCTTGTAATAGTGCTCGCCCCTCCTCATATCGCTCACCCCTACCCATAGTGCTCGCCCCTCCCCATAACGCTCGCCCCTCCCCATAGCGCTCGCCCCTCCCCATAGTTCACGCCCCTGCCCATAGTTCTCGCTCCTCCCCATAACGCTCGCCCTTTGCCATAGCGCTCGCCCCTCCCCATAGCGCTCGCCCTTTCCCATAGCGCTCGCCCTTCCCCGTAGCGCTCGCCCCTCCCCATAGTTCACGCCCTGCCCATAGTGCTCGCTCCTCCCCATAACGCTCGTCCCTCCCCATAGCACTCGCCCCTCTTCATAACGCTCGTCCCTCCCCATAGCGCTCGCCCCTGCACATAGTGCTCGCTCCTCCCCATAACGCTCGTCCCTCCCCATAGCGCTCGCCCCTCCCCATAGTTCACGCCCCTGCACATAGTGCTCGCTCCTCCCCATAACGCTCGCCCCTCCCCATACCGCTCGCTCCTCCCCATAACGCTCGCCCCTCCCCATAGTGCTCGCCCAATTTAATCTTAATAATGCTCGTACCTTAGGATTTTCACATTACACCCAATGAATTCTCAACGTTCAGTTCAGTGACATAATATCCAAAGAGAAATCAAACATCAACGAGAGTTTACTAATTAATTTTAATGCCTGAAGAACATCCATTTGCATATACGAAAATAGCAGATGCGCAGAAGATGGAAACTCGATTAGTCGCTTCGAATGTACCAGATCGTTTGATTCCGTGCGATCTCATTGAGATAAGATGATAGGACGTTTTTTCCCTCGTGAAAGCGTAAAAAAAGGAAAGAGTCATCCGGTCCAGTCATAGGTCAGTTCTCGGTAGGAGATGGCGATTCCGAATCTGTGTGTTGTAGCGTATTAAATGTCACCGGTGACGGCGAGAGAAAGCGGATGAAGTGGTCCTGCAAGTGCCGAAGAAAGTTATAAACGGAGAAAGCGGTCGAGCGTTTTCAGAAGAGACCTCTCTTCGTTAGAAACCAATGAAACGGATAGTTGCGCCCGCAAAATCGGCCCGTTTCGACCTCGAACGCGCGAAATGCCGTTCAAAAGATTCACAGAGTCACCGAAACCATCACCAACACCGTCCGAAACCTCCAATTCCTTTGTTCTCGTCATTATTGGTTTTCCCTTGTTTTATTTCAATTCATTTTTCCAGGAAATTGTTTCACAAACTGTTCAATATATTAGAGTTATGCAAATACTAGTTTAATTACAAAATTCAATTCTTAAAATAAAAATGTCTATACGTCAACTTACTTTCCGGCCTGGTTCAACCGACAACTATCACGAACTTATTGCTCTAACAAATTGACACCGCGCTTACACTTCACCATTTTGGGGGTAAACTGAACACAACTACTCACGAGCAATGTAAACAAACATCACAGCGTCGGAGGAACACTGCGCGAGGGACCGAGAGTCTGAGAAATTGAAAATTGTAAATCCCAGTATCTGAAAATTGGAGAATCGAGGCTCTGAGGATGCGAGAGTCAGAGAATTTGAAAATGCAGGGTCCAAGAATATGAAAAGTTGAGTGTCAGAGAGCAGATAATAAAAATCGTTTCTCAAGCAGATTTCAAGACCCAATCGTATCAGAGTTAGATTTTATTCGGTTTGGTAGCTTTCTTTGCCGCACGTTGGACTTGACCATCAAGCTTTTCATCGCTGATTCATCGAGCAGCCGGAGTAATTTCCCGCTCATATTTTATTCAAACGTCACCGTTGCGTTCCGCTTATTCACGACGCAGATATTCCCCCGCGATATTCCAAACGCGCAGTGATAAACCACGCGTTTTATCACCGTTGAATACCGCGTCGATGTGCTTTTATGGTTGTCATCGCGCGTAGCACCACCAACTCTTGTACGCAAAGTTCAGACGATCGCATCCGTTCGCCCAGATTTCTTGTATTATTCATGCATTAACAAAGGAAAAGGTACGTCACCGGCAACGATGCGACGTGCGCGATGCGGAAAAAGCAATAATCGGAGTTACATGAAACCGAGCGGCTGAATACGCGATATCTTTTCGCTACAATCCTTCTTAAAAAATACGAGTGACAATGGCGGCCACTTCTGTTGCGATCAAACCTAGCATTCAGTTACACTCTATTACGTTTCTAATATTTACTTTACGTTTATAATGTTTAGTTTACGTTTATAATGCATATTACATTTTCCCTTGTTAGACCTATCCTACTTCTACTATATAACTAAAGTATTGTTCAAAACTCTTACGATTCTGCGAATTTGAATTACCTCTAGGTCATTTCAAGGACATATGCTAAAGTTTTTCTTTTTCTTAGTACTTTCATAATATCGAAACAAAAACATAGCATTCAGTTGCACTCTATTACGTTTCTAATGTTTATTTTACGTTTATAATGTTTAGTTTACGTTTATCATGTTTACTTTACGTTTATAATGCATATTACATTTTTCCTTATTAGATCTATCCTACCTCTACTATATAACTAAAGTATTGTTCAAAACTCTTACGATTCTGCGAATTTGAATTACCTCTAGGTCATTTCAAGGACATATGCTGAACTTTTTCTTTTTCTTAGTACTTTCATAATATCGAAACAAAAACATAGCATTCAGTTGCACTCTATTACGTTTCTAATGTTTACTTTACGTTTATAATGTTTAGTTTACGTTTATCATGTTTACTTTACGTTTATAATGCATATTACATTTTTCCTTATTAGATCTATCCTACCTCTACTATATAACTAAAGTATTGTTCAAAACTCTTACGATTCTGCGAATTTGAATTACCTCTAGGTCATTTCAAGGACATATGCTGAACTTTTTCTTTTTCTTAGTACTTTCATAATACCGAAACAAAAACATAGCATTCAGTTTAAAGAAAGAAACAAGATGACCTTGGTATGACCTTGAAAAATTGCAGGTAGAAAAATTTGCCTATCACATTAGCGTTCTACATAAAAAATTATGATAAAAGAGTTGTAACATTTTTGTTCTATCACTTATTGGAATGTTTGCATAAAATGCGCGCGTTGTCGTCACGCATGAACATCGTGTCGTCACGTATTTATTGACCTCCAAACGGAAGCGGAATAACATTATTTTAAACGCAGGCGGACCGATCGCACATGCTGAGCAATCTTCTTTTACGTTTCCACGGTAACAAAGCGACGGAATCGGAGATTTACGCACTCTATAATGCGCTTCTCGGTTCTCTGTTAACGTTAACACCTTATCCAACAATATCGAGTCATAGGCGGCTGGAGATTTTGAGCACAATCTTCGAAACGGCAACCTGGCCGGTATGAACGCACAATTAGTATTTCGATAAATTTCTTTTTGAACCGATTTTCAAAGAATCAATATTTTCAGGTTCAATTAATAAATAGTATTTCGATAAATTTCTTTTTGAACCGATCTTCAAAGAATCAATCTTTTCAGGTTCAATTAATAAATAGAATTTCGATAAATTTCTTTTTGAACCGATCTTCAAAGAATCAATATTTTCAGGTTCAATTAATAAATAGTATTTCGATAAATTTCTTTTTGAACCGATCTTCAAAGAATCAGTATTTTCAGGTTCAATTAATAAATAGTATTTCGATAAATTTCTTTTTGAACCGATCTTCAAAGAATCAATATTTTCAGGTTCAATTTTTGCCGCTACCATTGAGAATCGATTTTTTTTGCACGACTCGCATATCCATAGTATACAGACAATGCATAATCATGTTATCAATTTTCAATTCAAACGACACTCGATGGATAGCATTTCTATGGCTGAAAACTTTCAAACTTTTTTTGCAAACTTTTTTGCATCTGTTTGCCAACGAGTCGCGAAGTGAGAGTGTGACACAAAAATGTCCGATTCTCGTAGAACTGGTTTACGTTTCCACCGGTGGGTGAAAAAGTTTGAACGCCGTAATTGGTATTCGATTCCACACCGTCTCGGCATCCTTGACTTAGGAATACTGGTCAGATAATTGGTGCCACCCACGGCCTGACCTGTATACAGGTCACGCGGAAAGAATTATGCGAGCTACCGTCGCGTCGGCACGTTCCATCGATTAAACTGATCGTTTATCATGCACTGTCACCGTCGGCCTGCTGCTTGTCAACACATCGTCGTCGCATCGTTTCACGGAATTATTAAAGAGCAAGTGAAAGTAGAGTCGATTTGAGAATCACGCGAATTTGTAACTACACCGCGAATCTCCGTGCGAGATCCAACAATTTTTCTGATGCGATTCCTGAAGAAATAGAATTTATATAGAGTGACAAGATACGTTTGTAGATACATTACAAGAAATAAAGTACCGGTGGTTGTAAAAAGTATTCGTACACTTTTCAAAAACAAATAACTTATTTAAAATCGGACCGAGAGACTTCCGTTTTCCTGAGATGTTAGAAGAATTAGTTTACTAGGTAACGAGTGAATAATTTCACTTTGTTTCTTGAAAAGAGTCTGCACACAGTGATGCCAGATCGGTTAAATCGAGGGAATACAGTTTACCCCCTCTCTGATGACCAGAGCAGTGATGCCAGATCGGTTAAATAGAGGGGAATACAGTATACCACCTCCCTGATGACCAGAGCAGTGATGCCAGATAGGTTAAATCGAGGGGAATACAGTATACCACCTCTCTGATGACCAGAGTGATATCAGTGGCGCGCGGCGCGTCACGTGATCAGTCTACGGTCTTAGTGGGGGACGTTAGAGTGTGCTCATGGGTAGTGGAGTGGGATAGTGGAAAGGGAAAAGGAGGAGAGGAAAATCTATCAAGTTTTGGGTGTTTCTGGAAATACATCCGTAAGACTGAAAAATAATGAATGAGTTTTTCTCGACACTGAATTCAACCGTATTTTACTCTTAACAGTATCAAGTAATATTTTTCATAAAATTGATGAAAATTTATACCGAATTGATCTATACAAGTTTGAATTTTAACACCACAAATATAACCACCTCTTTGATTATTTTGAGCGGCTTCCTCGGACCAATTTGATCTTCTTCTTCGAGTAGACAATAATAATTATTGTGAACGTTGAATTTCAAAGAATTTGACTTTTAATAGTTCGTAAGTGATATTTTCTATGGAAAAAATAAAGATATAAAGCAAGTTAAAATAATTCCGGTTGGTATGCAATTCTGTTAATCGATTTCCATTTTGTTTCTTCATGACGTCCGCTTGGTAACGCAATCGCTCGACCGTGGGAAAAAAAGGAGCTGCATCGCAAAAATATCCGGCTTCCGATCGCGGATGCACTATAGCAGTTGCATCGCGTTACACAGGAACTGTCATCCTCTTCGTTTCGGTTCCCATGTTATTATAGTGTCTACCGTGCGACTAAAACTCTCTTAACTCACAGAACTGAAAGAACGCCTTGACATTGATCAATCGATGTAATTACACGAAACAACCGATTGTAGAAATCAATCTTGCGCATATTCTAGTGTTCATGAAACAATCTATCAAAGTAAGAATAGAAATTGTAAATCTTCCTACAAAAAACATCTTCCGTTGGCGAGAATGTTTTTTAAGGACAGAGAAAAATAAAGATAATCTCGATTTCTATCAAAATACATGTTCTTTTAAATCTGAAAATTAATACATAATTGCATTAAGAGCAACAATTTTGTAATAAACTTGAACAGTACTAATATTGTTCAAGCCAAAATGTATTGATATTTAATTTTACCTCTTGTAAACTTTGCATTTTTTTTAAATCCAAAAATTTACAGACGCTATAAATGCATCAAGATCAACAATCTTCTAATAAACCTGAATATTACTAATTTCTTTTAACTCAAAATGAGCTACTATTTAATTTCTTATTTGTCGGTTAACTTGTAGAGTAAATACAGATAGAAACCGAAGCAATTCCATTTTTCTAGGGAAACATTATCGGTAAACCAGCAGCAGCCACGAAAAAAAGTTGTGGACGATAGATTGATACGTCAACTATGCGATAAAACTTGACTATATCGTTAAAGAGTTAGGGAGTGATGCAACGCTCTTGGCAAGCTCTAATTGATTAGAAGATAAAGGAATAAAGATCAAAGCGAGGAAAGATCCACGGATTGAAAACACTTGTTACAGTGAATTCTCGATAATTGTCCCAAATATCTGGCCTGTAATTGTCCCAAATATCTGACCCGTAGTTGTCCCAAATATCTGGCCCGTAATTGTCCCGAATATCTGGCCCGTAGTTGTTCCAAATATCTGGCCCGTAATTGTCCCAAATATATGGCCCGTAATTGTCCCAAATATCTGGCCCGTAATTGTCCCAAATATCTGGCCCGTAATTGTCCCAAATATCTGGCCCGTAGTTGTCCCAAATATCTGTCCCGTAATTGTCCCAAATATCTGGCCCGTAATTGTCCCAAATATCTGGCCCGTAATTGTCCAAAATATCTGGCCCGTAATTGTCCCTGAACTATCCCCACTACCGCGGGGTGCACCCCGTGAGGGGCTAAGAGACCTCAGTCGCCGAGGAGTGTAACATAATACGAATCGCGTATGTCGGGTCCAGACCAGAAGACCACTACTAATCCAATAACAAAACTTATTTATTTGTCATTATTTTTTATGGAACTTATATTTCATGGGACTCACCAATATATTCGTGGTATTTTTCTAATGAAAATGATACCAATTATAATATATAATTCTGATAATATTTACTTGTGTAATGGACGATTAAAGTTTCGGGCGCAAAGAAAGACAACGTACCGAAAAGAAAGAGAGACGGATAGTCGCGGCCGTCGGCACAGTTCAAAGTCCTTAGACTCTTTGCGTTCGAAACTTTTATCGTTCATTGCACAAGTAGATATTATCAGAATTATACCATATTTGGTATCATCTTCGTTAGAAAAATGTCACGAATATATTAGTGAAGGTTTCACAAAAAAATAATGAAAAATAAAAAGTTTTGTTATTGGATTAGTAGTGGTGTCTCACACCGATATACTCGACCCGTATTGAGCTTTACATTTGTCTCGAGCTTCGTCGACCGTCTCTACCTTCAGTAGAACAATAGTATCCCGCACGATAATTGTTACTGGCCAGGCCCGTGTTGCGGACAATTATCGAGAATTCACTGTATATGGTTTTGGTTCTCGAAACAGTTATGGAGTTCTATTATCGGTTCTTTTACTTGTCGGTTCTCCGAAAAATAACTGATATATCAGAACTGAAAAGTAACAGTTATAGAACCGACATGAGTCGCAACCGATATACTTTATAACAGTTATGAGACTTTTTGGGTTCTCCATAACTGTTCCAGTCAGAACCGATACGTAACAGGGTGAAACAGTTATTTTCGGAACCTTTTCAATCCCTGGGGAAAAAACCTAGCAATACTCTCCCGCGACATTAATCGAAAACATGTTAATAATTATAACCGATCGATGACTAATGCATATGTTTCTACGGATTGACCAGCATTGCATGGTATCATCGCGAGTGTTCTCGTTTTTTTCCGTTGCAAGCGTGCACGGGTGCACGGTATGAGATCATTGCAGATTCATCGATTTTCAAGCTGACTCGTGACCGGACAGCGTAATCGTTACCATTACGACACAGCGAGTTTCTTTCTCGTGAAAAGTGATTAACGCGTATTTATCATGGTACCAACGATTAGCCGCTTGGTAAACGTTAATCGTAATCTGCGATGTTTTTCCCCAAGGATACTCGGTTTCCTTGAAGAGCTGAAACTTCAAACGTTGTCCAACACTTTAATAGACTATACAATTTTCTTTTTCTTACTTTTTGATTTTTGGTAAGGTTTGAGCTAACGACCCTACAAAATTTTGTTAAAATTGGAATTTTTAAGAGATCTACATCAGTAATTGTAATTTCCTTCCATATTGCTTTCATCTTCCGTCTGCAGCATAGGTCGTTTATTTATTTATTTTTTCCCATGGTAATTATATAGAAGTTGGCCCTCCTCACCAATTTTGATGACCTTGAAACTTTTGTCAAGGTCATTATTCTGAACAACTTTTCCCTATACATGTTACCGCCACTCGATTGTAGTTATCGAGATATTCGCAAAAAGCTATTGCTAATAACAAATTACCAGCGTGATTATTGACCGATTGGTTTTTCTGTTGCAGAATACAAAGAAATTCTCCATGGCGTCAGTGGGGAATTCAAAGCTGGCAAGTTGATCGCCATTATGGGACCCTCTGGCGCTGGAAAGTCCACCTTGTTGAACGTATTGGCTGGCTACACGTAAGTCGGCTCTATCCAATTATAAACTTAAGCTTCTGCTTCTTGCAAAAAACGCAACGAACTGTGTTCAAATAATTGTTGATCAATGAGAATGTACTTAACGCTAAAACTACCGTCAAAATGAGTGGTTTCTAATTGTTGGTAATTATTTAGAAGTTTGCCCTCCTCAACGATTTCGATGACCTTGAAATATGTTGTCAATAGGGGTGTGCGGGATCCCGGTCGGGGCGGGAATTTTTCTCGGGATCGGGACAGAATCTCGAAAATTTCAGAATTCCGAAAATTCTCGGGAATCCCGAATATTTTAGGGATCCCGATTATTTTAGGGATCCCGAATATTTTAGGGATCCCGAAACCATTCGGGAATCCCGAATATTATAGGGATCCCGAATATTTTAGGGATCCCGATTATTTTAGGTATCCCGAATATTTTAGGGATCCCGATTATTTTAGGGAAACCGGAATATTTTAGGGATCCCGATTATTATAGAAATCCCGAATATTTTACGGATCCCGAATATTTGAGGGATCCCGAAACCATTCGGGAATCCGGAATAATTTAGGGATCCCGAAACCATTCGGGAATCCGGAATATTTTAGGGATCCCGATTATTTTAAGGATCCCGAATATTTTGGGGATTCCGAATATTTTAGGGATCCCGAATATTTTAGGGATCCCGATTATTTTGGGGATCCCGAATATTTTAGGGATCCCGAATATTTTGGGGATCCCGAATAGTTTAGGGATCCCGAAACCATTCAGGAATCCCGAAACCATTCGTGAATCCCGAATATTTTAGGGATCCCAAAACAATTCGGGAATCCCGGATATCTCGGGAATCCGGGATATTTTACGGGAATCCCGAACATTTTCGAGAATCCCGCACACCCCTAGTTTTCAAACATCCCCTCTGGGAAGGGAAAGCAGGCGCTAGAGGGGCCCCTATGCTGGACACCGTTGTCCTTCACGTAGGATATTTAACACTAAACCTACTAGCACCGGTCAAATGACCGCTTTCAGATCTTTTATTTTACAATTATTGAAATTGCAAAGATGCTTCCACTGGAAATGATCATGCACATTTTTTTAATACAAATATATATTATGATAAAAATGGCACAAAATCTAAATATATTCAGTCGTGACATTTTCATAAGAGAGCACGTACTGGACACTTTTAATGGTCGGTAGATTTAGTGTTAAGTATATTTTAAATGTCTGATCATGTTTCTGAAATTTGGATCAGTATCATATTTATTGTATTATGAGTTAATTATGATATATAGTATTTTCATAACCAATCTTTAATGGTTAAATTACCAGAATGTTAACCCCATGATTGTAGATTTAAGCCAATGAATTAATTGAATAATTCTACAACGATGTCCTCGTACTTAACCTTCGACTCAAGCTTGGTAACTTCATCGAGCCACTATACGATGTCCTTGTAACTCATCGTAACGTTTCAGCTACTGTCCTAGCATCTCTAACTTAATCCGAACAAATCAATTCGAAATTCCACAACAATCTCCTACGCAGTTAATTTAAAAATCGTGGTTATCTGTTAACGGTCTCAAAAGAATACGATTTCTAGGAATTTTTTCTAAAACGATTAATCAACTTTTAGGCAATTTTTAAGCAGCGCCTTCCGACAGCGAGGATAACATTCAGGCATTTTTTGATATATTGTAGCAAAAAAAATGTCTACGATTTGTATAATATATGCACTTGTAAATGAGGTGTTCGCTTAAAAAAGAAAGTCCACTAATCTTCTCGGTAAAAACTCTTGATGAACTTTTTTTGACGTCGTCCAGGAAATGAGGCTCTCGCTCAGGCATTTTTTAATATTAATGGCTACAATACATATCTACAATTTGTACAACAATATTGTACTCTTAAGCAAGATTTTCGTTTAAAAAAACTGTTCGGTAATCTTCTCAGAAAAAAATCCCTAAAAATTGTTCTTATCTAATGAAACACAATTAAATATTTTAGTGTACTATCCATGCGTGCAAATTGAATTTCGAGAAATTATAGCTTCTGCCATCGTGGAATTGCTAAATGAGACATTAGTCAAGATTAACTAATATTTTAAAAAATTGTTCTTTTCCCCATAAAATACAATTAAATATTTTAATACACTGCACACGGTTGCAAAGCAAATTTCGAGAAATTATAGCTTTTGTCATCGTGGAAATGCTAAATGCGACATTACTCGAGATTAACTAATATTTTAAAAAATTGTTCTTATCCTCCTAAAATACAATTAAATATTTTAATACACTGCACACGGTTACGAAGCAAATTTCGAGAAATTATAGCGTCTGTTTTCGTGGAATTGCTAAATGAGACATTAATCAAGATTCTACTTCTAAAAATTCCAAATTATTCTTTCACAAAACTGTCATATATAAAATATTCGATAACTGCCTATCGATTACTATTCTTCGATTCGACTTACGCACGAGAATTTGATTGCACGGAAATCTGCATATCGTGATAAGTATGCGCTGGATCATCGATGACCGCGATCCGACATATTATTTCGTCATCGATCAAATCGTAGAACGCCCACCATTAAAACCTCGCCGCTAGCTTTATTATTCATACGGGTACACGTCGTTCCGTCTACAACACGCTCGGAGCGATGCACGACGCGTTTAAACGCACTGTAATCGCCCCTCCATTGTATTCGCCAGGGAACCGTCGACCTTTCAAGCTAACGAAAGTGGGTCAGTGCCCTTGGTCATTGTGAACCTGTCATTCTCGTGTTATTCTGCTTCCGTTGTCTTCCTTATACATTTTACAAATTCCATTTTACCAGAAACGAGCTGTCATCGTGCAAGAGACGATGACCTTGAATATCTTTGTTATCTTTAAACACATGCAAAAATATTTTACACGAAAATTTTACGCTACAAAACGAGTCATAATATGGCTGTAATAATATTTGTTTATAGGTGAAGGATTTTCGAAAATTTTTTAGGTCACTCTCACTTTCTCCAAAAAATGCAATCATACATTTTTTATGCAAATACTTGTAGATCCATATTCTGTTTAGCAAAGTATAGTGACCTATATATGTGTCGAAAAAAGATTGCTGTGGCAGCTATATTAATTTTATTCAGATTGTATTAAAAAAAACTTGAAAAAAAAGAGTTCTCCAAAACGCAGTTAAACCTAGACTACGAGTTTTATGCTGTTACGACAAAAATGAATAAATCAAATATAAGACCGCGAAGACATTAGGAGGAATTAAAAATATTGTTACAATATTCTGGACTTATTGAAATTATTGAAAGAAAACGTGGTAATTATTTAGAAAGTACCACTCATCTTCGATTTTGATAAAATTTAAATATGTTATGCAGATACACATTTTGAACAACTTTTTCCTTTTCCAATATAGGGGGGTCGGTTTTAGTTTTCGAGATATTCGCAAAAAACTATTGCTAATACTGTATTGAATTTTCTCTCTTGGATTGTCCAGACGGCCGGTCCTCCCCGCCCCCTCCACGACCTAACCGCAGCGTTGCCACGGAGCGTGCAACAATACGGGAAATTCAATACAGTATTAGCAATAGTTTTTTGCGAATATCTCGAAAACCAAAAGCGATCCCCCTATATTGGAAAAGGAAAAAGTTGTTCAAAATGTCGAAATGTATAACATATTTAAATTTCATCAAAATCGGAGATGATTTGTACTTTCTAAATAATTACCGAAAACGAAAATTTCTACTTTGTACAATACATTTAGAATAATTTTATTTTGCACAAAGATTTGCGATCTAATTATGTGAATACCAAGATAAGCATGAACACGACGATCCGTCAAATTGTTTCAACTCAAAAATTCAATATCGAACATAACTGTTTCGTTCTATGCATTCTGTTTCTTTATGTACTATTTTTATAAAAATATATATTTTTCTTGTTAGTGAGCTATCCAGGACGATAGTTTACGATCTCCTACGTTTTTAAAACGAAATGAAGCTTCAAGCTTATTTATAGTCTCTTAGTATTTCGTCTGAAATGGAACAGTAGCATCGTTGCAACGAATTGAGCTGACAGCGGACATTAAACGGGCTGACTGTGCATTTGATTGGATCATAAACGACAACTACAACCGCGTAATCGTGCCATAAAAGGACACACACCGTCTCGATCTTGCCACCGAATTCGGTTCAGAATGTTTTTCTAGAAAAATTTACAGCAATAAATATCGCTTAACCACTTGGCTGCTGCGACCTCTTTGATAAGTGTGTAAATAACAAAAATCTGTCGCAAAAAGTAAGCGAACTACTTTGTGCACACTGTATACAGTTTTTTCATAATAATTATTTATATTTTCGTATTTGTGCGTTTTATTTCATCTTGGCCTCCAAATATTCAAAACATCTTCAAATTGAAAAAATATATTTTTCACTAAAATTGCAATGTAAACAGAAAAATTGCAACTACTACTTACGCATGACGAGTATATTCGTCATAACAAAAAACTGTGCCATTTCTTCATGACGAGTATATTCGTCATAACAAAAAACTGTGCCATTTCTTCATGACGAGTATACTCGTCATAACAAAAAACTGTGCCATTTCTTCATGACGAGTATATTCGTCATAACAAGAAACTGTGCCATTTCTTCATGACGAGTATACTCGTCATAACAAAAAACTGTGCCATTTCTTCATGACGAGTATACTCGTCATAACAAAAAACTGTGCCATTTCTTCATGACGAGTATACTCGTCAAAAACAGCTAACTGGTTAACTGTCGGGTAACTGTCGAAAATTTATTCGCGCAATAGTAATTATTTACCAGCGTGAATATACGCGGGTTTCACGTAACACTTCGCGCCGGTAATAATTATATGCGACCATCCGTAGAATATTTCGGAGAATTTCTAATGTGCTACGTTGATTCACGTGGAAACCGGACATTTACGTGCTCTCCATGGGAATCAGGTGCACGTGATTTCTACTGCAAAGACAATGGCGAACGATGATTTACAGCACCAACGTGATCATTAAAAACCACCGCTGGTAGCACCAGTAGTTTTCCGCCAGAAAATTTCAGCATTCGTACTAAAAATAAAATGAGAAGTTCAATCTCATCGGTCATTTAATCCGAATGTAAAAGATAGGATAAAATATAAGGACAAATCTAAGTAAATTATAATTAAAATAGATCGATAGACAAGGCTAGTATCGATATACCGTAAACACGAGATACCAAGCTCGAAGTCTATTAGGCTTTGAAATAAAACTGCTCTAGACGTAACAATATGAGATAAATAATATTGAAACTGAGTATTCAAACACGAAGTATCACGGACTCAAAAATGCTACCTCTAAATCCTACAAATCCGAGCTTTGAAAACCTAAATTCAATCGTCTACAAAACTGAAAAATTCAATTTGAAAGTCCAATCAGCCCGAAAATCCAGGCTCAAAGTCTCACAAAGCCGAAAGCTCAGGCTTGAAGTCCCAGAAACCTCCAAAAAGCCTCAGACCTAAAGTCCCAGAAATCCCCGAAACCTAAGCCCGAGGTGCGACAAAATAGAAAAATTTCAAATCAAAGTCTCACAAATGCAAAAAGTCAAGCTTCAATTTCAATAAACCCGAAAAGCCAAACTCAAAGGTCCACAAACCCCAAAAACACAATTTTTTGACCACGTTGCGCGGGTGTTTGATTAAAGACGTTTCTGAAAAACTTTTCAGTTTTTTTTTATTTCAGTTGTGGAATAAAAATTCTGAATTCATTTGTTCGACGAAGAATGGCGCGCGTAGTGTTAAAGAATGCTAAATTAAGAGTGGTCAGAATATGAATGGCGCGGGCAAGATGACGAATCCGAGAAAAACAGTGGAAGCATACTTGATGAACCGAGCAATTGTTTCCGCGAAAAATTAGCAGCCGAGTTTCGCACAGAATAATGCGAGGCATTTCGCGCTAAATACGAACACTACCAAGCAGACAGCGTCAATCAATTCTTAGACGGTAGAACATCTTCCCGAGGCAAAAAATTCACGGAAACGGCATCGGATTATGCTAGTAGCTTGCCTTTATTTATCTCAACGTTGACGATGCGACCATTAACACGTTGACTGCTATGGAGGTCACCGGTGACCGGCACTCGACTTGGCTACAACGCCGTGGGGGCCACCGGTGACCGGCGACGCAGCAAATAATAAAAGTACATAATTAGAGTAAATATGGATACTGAAAAAATTTTTCAATAATACCATTGTTACTATAATGGTATGAAGAAATTAATGCACAAAAAATGCTTCAAGCATGATTTTATAACTCACTTTATTTGCTGCAAATAATATTTCAACATAATATGCATCGCGTAATGAAAAATTCACGTTGGCGCCTTGGGCAAACCATGGAAAATCCACCTGGGAGTCAACGTGTTAAACGAAAATATTTCCAGTCACGTGACCCGTAACATCCCAACTTCTAAGCAATGTTGCCAGATCGGTTAAATCGAGGGGAATACAGTGTAACACCTCTCTGATGACCAGAGTAATAGGTGATACGTCACGTGACCAGTCTACGGTGTTAATGGTGGGCGTTGGAGTGTGCTCAGGTGATGGGATCCCCCGGCTGGGGGAGTCCTGCGTGGGTGACCTGCGCAGTGCCCTTGTAGATTAGGTAGTACTTGAGGGGAGGTCCAACTCCTCCTCCGCGTACAGGGCGGTGGCTTGCCGCCACCGAAGGGGGGTGGTCCAATAGTAGTTCGTTCACGAGTACCTGGCCACGCCCATAGTTTAGGGTAGGTCACCGCGGATTTTAGAGGGTAGTCCCTTGGGCTGGATAAGTCCAAAGGGAGTCCCACATACCCCTGTCCCTCCCCCAGGTAAAAAAAGAAGAAGAAAAAGGTAGTGGAATGGGATAGTGGAAGGGGAAAAGTAGGAGAGGAAAAACAACCAGTTCTGGTTGTTTCTGGCATCACTGACCCTAAGAAGTGACCTACATATTTGTCTTTCAATCAGTTTCGTCCATTCGGACGCTTCAATCCTCTGCACATTCATAAACGATTAACGTCCAATTCACTCGCGTTGAATTTATATTTAATAAACCACCACGCGAGTTCATTCTTTTTTTAACTAATAAACCGGTAACGCAAATTAAATGGAGAATAATGAATTCCGTGATTTACATTTTACATTTCATGAAATGTGAAAAGGATCGCGTGTCGCGAGAAGGTGAGACGTTGAAATAATTCCCGATACATGCATAGTCAACAGAAAAAAACGTGGTACATTAAAAAATTTCTTTTTATCTAACTAATTTGCATTGTCATTCAGATCTCAGCTATGTTTAAAGTTTGAAGTCTCTAGCTCGCCGGGAAGTTAGTTTAAAATGAATTGCAAAATTTGTACCGAACAGACAGACAGACAGACAAGAAAGCGGGTTAATAAAAACGTGGTAATAAAAATGAATCTCATCTGAGATTGAAAATGCCTAATAATAGAAATAATAATAGGATAGTCAACAATCTGAGAGGCAATTAGGCATTTAAAGGGCAAGATCGTGTGACGCAAGAGCATGCTTGTTGGATGAACAAGAAGAAGTGCAACAAAACATTTTTTTTTACCGATTCGATAAGGTTAAAAAGGATATTAAATCATTGGAATCATTCGAGATAAACATCGACCATCGATCATGATTACTGTTTAAGCTATCGAGATGTTCCTTTTTGCTGCATTAACAATCGATCGCACGATTGAAATTCTACAACTGGATTCTCGACAGCATGTTTTTGTTATTTTCTTATTAATAAATGCACAACGTTCATGCAATGAACGTAACTGTTCCATCGCGTGTCGTTCATCTAATATGTCAACTTAGTGCAACGGTAACTGTTTTTCTATCTCCTTTTCTTATTGCCTTTTTCTTGTTTCATGGAATATCGTTGAAATTTGTAACTTATACTATTCGCAGTTCTCGCTTTGCAACGCTGATGTACAGAGTATAAAATATCGAATACATATACAGTATTTCATCGTTAATTGTCGTGAAATTCTGAACGATAATTGTCGTGAAATTCTGAACGATAATTGTCGTGAAGTTCTGAACGCTTTCATAGGAAATGAGTAAATTGTCTTCTTTATTTCAACACATATTGTAATGAAACTCTCACAAAGTTTAAGTAAATCCAATCTTCTCACTTCTATAAGTCGTTTCACTTTCATATGTTTTATGCTTGGTAGGTTTAGTGTTAAGGAATTATTAACGAATATCACGAATCTTTATTATTATTAAAAGAAATTCTATATTAAATTCGATTGTTTTCTTCTATTCTATGAAATTGTATTATAAAACAAAATGTGCTGAAATAATGAGAGGTTATTTTGTGAAAACTTTTGTCGGTATGAAAAGAAGATTAGCTGGCGTTGGCACAACTGGTTAGACTGCGGACTTTATGCAATTATGACAAAAATAAGTAGAGCAAACAGAAAACAGCAAAAATATCGCGTGAATTTAATATTACTGGCACATTATTTACACCCTACTACAACTGTTAAGAAAACATTTTTATGAAACTCCTGTCTCTTGCAATAAACGCAGACAAATATTGTTTTACGCGAAAGTTCCGCAGTCTATTTGCCACCGTGTTGCTTGCATTGGTAGCCGCGATTTCTCAAGATCTACATGCGATTATATTGAATGTCGATGTGTCCTCAATGCATCTGAGGTTATAGCCACGGAGATTGAGTCGAATCAATTTTTTGTTGTAATCGTATACTGGTTCGAAGCTCATTTCCGATGTTGTCACGGGACACGATCGGGTGTCGAAATAGCTCGATACATGTATCTTATTTGGTATCATTAGAAAAATGCCACGAATATGTTGGTGAAAGTTCTATAAAAAAATAATAAAACGTAAAGAAGTTCTGTTGTTGCTCTAGTATTGTCTCACCGATACGATAATTTTTGTTGCGTCTTCGGTTGCGCGGTCCGTGTTTACATGCTGTCCTTTTCTACAAAATGTAGAACAATACCGATAGTTCTATCACGCGCCGAGATGACTGAGTGCGCTACAGTCGAACATGGACGAGAGTGGGAGCGGCTGGTGGGTCAGTCCGCTGCGGCCTTACCTCGAGGCAACATCTCCGCGCTCGAGAACACAATCGGATATTCCCTTGTTCTTCAATAAACGATACTCTACCGAAATTGATCTCTTTTCGCCTCAACCGCCTACATCTCCTGCTTGAACCTTCCATCCTACAAAAAGAATAGTATCCCTGCACGATCTAAGTCACGGCAGAGAGCCGAGAATTTGCATATATCGCGGGACTACTATACTTAGAAAAACGATCACGTTGCAGAGTGAAGGGTGTCCAAGGGAAGATTCTGGTGAATGGAAAGGTTCGGATGCCGTACAGCGCTGGGTGGAAGAGAACTTCGTGCTACATAATGCAGGACGCGTTGATGAGGACCAAGATCACAGTCGGTGAAGCCATGACATTAGCCGCTCACTTGAAACTCGGCTACACGATCAGCTCCGCCTACAAGCACACTCAAGTTAGTCTTTGAATTGATTCTAATTACACCGGTCACTGACATCGGTCCTACTTCAACTGAAACACTAAAAATAATAGTAGACTTCCGGTAGCAAAGTGTTAACGAAGAATATACAGGGCGATGCATTTGAAACAGGACACCCGAATAACTCGTTTGTTTTTGGAGATAGAGGAAAATGTCTCAGACCAATAACTTATTTGGCTGATAATCCGATGTTACTATTTTTTTTATAGGTGGAGGCGTCATGGAGGTATGAAGGTCAACTCTGTTCTTTTAAACGGAACAGTATGATTTTACACTCTGGCAGAGCATTTCAAGACGAATATAATGACCTATTATTATGGTCATTCGAGGTCACTCAAGGTCAACTGCAAGAGAAATTAAATTGTCTCAAAGCACTCTACGAACACTACAAAAACAGAATTGACCTTCATATCTCCTTGACACCTCCACCTATCGAGAAACTAGTAACATCGGATGATAAACCCCCCCCCCCCCCCCCCGCCGAACCAAATAAGTTTAGTCTGAGACATTTTCTTCTATCTCCAAAAACAAACGAGTTATTCAGGTGTACTGTTTTAAACGCCTCACCCTATATTTTACCAAACACCATTCGAATAATTAGGAATACTTTTGTTTTTCTATAAAGCAAATTACGTTGCTCGTTCTCAGGTTCTGGAACTGCTCGAAATACTAGGTCTGACCCACTGCTATGACACTTTGTGCGGAAAATTGTCCGGTGGCCAAAAGAAACGTCTCGACGTCGCCCTGGAGCTTTTGAGCAATCCTTCAGTATTATTCCTCGACGAGCCAACAACAGGTATTACAAAATCTCATGAAATTCTTGACAAATCCAAATAAATCTGATCGCAACGACCCAACATGGTATGACGCGACGCGTCGTCGAGATACGTATATAAGCAGAATAATTAAAAGGAAACAAGACAACTTTTCGTTTAACCTATCGACGGGGTAATCAAATTGTCTATAATCGTCTTTTCAATGTCTCGGACACGAAACGGGTTTCAGCGGCAACTTCGTATCCGTGATTATTACTCAATCTTACGTCGCGTCTCGGCTTGAAAAGGGAACAGTAACAACGAACCGGCTATTGTATATTATGTAAATTGATTATCTGAATAGGTGTCATTATTTCCGTGTAATTGATGTTATCCACTGAGTGGTGTTCTACGATGCAAATCGATTGAAAATCGTTTCGAAGGTCAAAGACAATCGCAAAAGCAGTTAACCTCGGGAAGCTGCGCGTATCTGAACACGGAAACCGTTCTGAATCATTTCACCAAACGATTCTAAATGCTGGGATCTTAAAGGTGTTTTAATATTGAGCCAGTATTGCAATTGTTGCGACAGAATGCGTCACACCGAAATATCTCCATTATTCTTTAACAATCGTACGCTCCTCAAAAAGAATTGCACAAAAGATACTAAGGTCACCGTTCTTGAACCCAGTGTTGGTATACTGTGTGCTTTTTCTCGCGCATGCGCGTCCAAAACATTAACGTATCTATATTGTGGCAAAAGTAGGGGAAAAGTGCCAGAATAGTCGAAAACATTACGACGATACGAGTGAGCTGCGAATTTGAGATGTCATTATTAATACACATTTTACACATTCATTTTTCAAAATCAATACATACAAAATTTTACTAAACTATGCGGAGTGACTAAGGTACCACATTTTAGCCTAATTCTCTACCTTACTGACGCTAAAATCTCGCACATGCGCAAGAAAAAGCACACAATATCCCACCACTGCTTGAACCATTGAAACCAGTCACGACACGTTCTTTCACTAATAGTGGCTTCACCATAAGTGTTTTAGAACATTCGATGAGCCTCAGCCGCAGATTTCTTCATATTGAAGCAGAAAATTAAAACCTCCCGCAAATGACGAGAATTTGGCTCGTAACCTGACATCTTCAATCGAGAATAACTTCATGATGCAGACACAGATCGACTAATGTTTCTATGGGGTTATGTTGACAGATGCCCAAATTTATGGAATGACATCTATGATTTATTTATTTCGACCACTACTTACCGCTAAAGCCATCTATAGGAAAACGGCGGAAGCAAAGTTGTACACTTAATATGTACTCCGCAAGAATTATGCTTTACACTTTAAATTAACAAATCGTGATTCACTTATAATTCGGTGATTCATATTTTACCACGCAGAAAACGAATGAATTTTCATGAGGAACGTGAGTATAAGGCGGTTAACGATATAAATCAGACAGATTAATTAATTGATGACATAAGAAAATAAATACTTCCTACAATTTTCAACCATATGAAGAAAAAAGTATTTCGACGTCCAGTTTTAAGTAGTACACTCTCTATTATTCGATGGAGAAATTTATCGAGGCGATTTAAGGTTAGGATAAGAAGAAGACACACTTGCGGGAATAATTTCAACGAACAGATAATTACCGTCAAGAGAATTTTCGTTATTGTAGTTAATAATAACGGTAAATAGATGCGTCGAAAACGTTGTATTATGGAAAAACGAAGCGGGAGAGACTTACAAGTGTCATGAACGAAGAGAGCTGTTCCTAGCCTTGTAGTCGTCCATCGAGTTACTAGCCAGCCATAACAATCCTGACAGGCTAATGATAAGACTGGACTACGTGACAAGGTAGAAACGTAGGGACAAAGGAAATAGCTGGCGTATACGTACATACACGCGCAACAAATGGAATAAACGGATGACAAACATCTGCGTGTGATTACAAGACCGATAAAAGAATACTTTGGAGTTTCGCTATACGTGAGAACGCACAAGGTCCCTTGACTGGTGAGGCACACAAGGGTTTCGTAACATCTTCTCGTTGATCGTGATGCATAGTTTCCATTATTTAATGCTGGTTTCGTACGCGGTTGCGCATCGGCCGCGTTTATCATTCGGCTACACAGAAACACAAAGGACAACGATTTATTCCAATCTTTTTTTTCTTTCGTCCCAACGTTCGGAGACATCGTTGCACCTCCCGGAACAATCTTGTTTCCATCGAGTCAGTCGATTACGGTTTATCGAGCTGATTGAGTCGTTTGAATTAATTAATCGACGCAGGTTAAGCTGGCTAATTCACCTGAGGTGGATGATGCAATTCAGTCACATGATTTAATTCGTCTACGATATTTAAATTGATCGAGTTGCCTGAATTAAGTTGTCTATGATGATTAAATTTATGGTTAAGTAAAATAATGGTTAAGACAGTTTGATCGACTCATTCGTACTTATCAAGTTAGTCGATCAACGTGAAGTAACTCGACTGAAATCGTTGAGTTAGTTGAGTCGATGGTTAAGTTAACGCAGTTATTTGAGCCAGCTCCTCTGAAATTATTAACTTAAGTCAGTTAAGTTACCTCGTTCATATTTATTAAGTTAGCTGAGTCAGCCGAGGTGTGTCGCCCACGATGGTTAAATTAATCGAGTCATTTGAATCTGCTCGTCTACAATTGTTGAATCAATTGAGTCACTTGAGTTACCTCTTCCACATTTGTTGTTAGTTAAGTCAGCCGAAGTATGTCTTCCGCGATGGTTAAATTAATCGTGTCATTTGAGCCATCTCCTCTAAAATTGTTGACTAACTTAAGTCACTTGAGTTACCTCTTCCACATTTGTTAAGTTAGTTAAGTCAGCCAAAGTATGTCTTCCGCGATGGTTAAATTAATCAAGCCATTTGAGCCAGCTCCTCTAAAATTGTTGACTAACTTAAGTCACTTGAGTTATCTCTTCCACATTTCTTAAGTTAATTAAGTCAGCCGAAGTATGTCGTCCACGATGGTTAAATTGATCGAGTCATTTGAGCCAGCTCCTCTAAAATTGTTGACTAACTTAAGTCACTTTAGTTACCTCTTCCACATTTGTTAAGTTAGTTGAGTCAGCCGAAGTATGTCGTCCACGATGGTTAAATTGATCGAGTCATTTGATCTGAACGAGACAATTAGCTCGTCGAACATTTTCCCGAACATTGCAGCTAGAAAACAATCAACAAATGATTCAATTACGGACTGACGATCCTTGTTTCAGGTTTGGATTCAGCGTCCTGCAGCCAGTGCATCGCGCTTTTAAAGCGGCTCGCTCAAATGGAGAGGCGTACAGTGATTTGTACGATACACCAGCCGAGTGCATTGCTCCTGGAGATGTTTGACGCGATTTACTGCGTCGCCAGTGGCTATTGTATTTATTCAGGGCCAGTGAAGTCGTTACTGCCACACATGTCCTCGGTCGGAGCCGAGTGTCCACCTTATCACAATCCCGCCGACTTTCGTAAGTTACCTTGAAGTCTATCGAAATTATTTCGTTCGAAATGTACGCATAATTCACGGAGACAACGGTGTTGTTACAGTGTTGGAGGTTGCGTTAGGCGATTACGGTATCAGCGTCGAAAAATTGGCAGCTGCCGCCGAGACTATGTACATGGACGATAAAACAGTAAAAACGTACCCGGTGAAGCCAACCGAAGGTAGACTATTTTCTTTCTTACGCAATTATTCTTCTCTCTTTACATTCCACTTCTTATATCGACCAACGATTGATTCGAAGATTATTTAAAAAAAAATCATTTGCAATTCAATTATTTTTTTGTTTTCAATGAGTAGCCTGAGGGTTTTATGCATTCTAAAAGGATAGCAAATACAGCGAAATGCTGCTTTGAACAGTGGTTTAACAAACTTTGCATATTACTAAAATAAAATTCTGAATAATGAGCAGACTAAGATTTTATGCATTTATAATAAAAATAAGTAGATGCAATTGAACCCACCTGCATCATACAGAAAAGTGGAAAATTGATCATCACCAAAATATTTGTTTTATTGTTTTAAAAAAAAAATAAATTTCATATGTATGCGCTTTGGTGACAATAATCATTTCCCACGAGATCTTTTTTATAATTTGGATAATTACATAGTATTAAATCTGGAACCGGTCATTTTGACCAGCGATGGTAGAGGATTAGTGTTAATTTTGCGTTTCTCAATTCAGACAGCTGTACGGACTCGCCCTCACCTGCAGGATTCCTCGCGCAGTGTTATCTACTCTACAAAAGACATCTGCTATGCCTGAAGAGGGACTATACATTACTGGTGGTTCGACTTCTCTGTCATCTGCTAATCGGAGTAATTTTTGGCTATCTGTACATGGGAAGCGGTTACAGAGCGAACGGTGTCCTAGCCAATTACGTCTACCTTTACGGATCCTTGTTGCTGATCGTCTACACAGGAAAAATGGCCGTGACCCTTGCCTGTAGGTACCTCGAGTTGACGAACCAGTTACGAAATTCATCAAGATAACAGCACCATCCAAAATAGTAAACCATTACCGTATTTCATCGATAATCGTCGCCACCACCGGTCCGGCCGACGACAATTAACGTTTAGATAATACTATTCTTTGACTTGTGCCGAACGTAGAAAATATTATATCTTATTTGGTATCATTTTCATTAGAAAAATGCCACGAATATGTTGCTGAGAGTTCCATAAAAAAGATAATAAAAAATAAAGAAGTTTTGTCATTGGATTAGTATTGTCCGCGCAACGAGAGTTGGCACAAAATCTCGTCAGTGGGGTGCAGGGGGAACGGCGAGTCCCCACTCTTGACGCAAGGCTGCGGATCCCACCACTGATCAGTGGATCCCACTCTTACGCTCACGTTTTGGCGGGAACGGTCGACATAGGCGCTCAGCGTCACCATATCTCTCTGTTACAGTCACACTCAATACGCTCGTTTGCTGTCTTCGTCAAGCGATTCGGCCAATCGCGGAAGACGTGGAGCGCGTAGTGGGAGCATCACGTGGTACCCACAAGTTTCTCTGTGCCAACTCTCGTTGTGCGGGCAATAGTGGTCTCACACCGATATATGTACTCGCCTCGTATTATGTTACACTTATCAGCGACCGAGGACTCTCGAGCTTCACGACCCCTCACGGGGTATACCCCGCGGAAGGAGGGGCGACGATTATTGTTCAGAATTTCGAGACAATTAACGATGAAATACTGTAGTCTCTCCGATTGAAACAAGCAATCCGTAACGCTTACTGTTATTAATTCAGCGACCGGAATTCATATATTACAGTTTCTTCTTCTTGCGGCTGAGTCACCGGAAACCGGATTTCAGAATTGCTCAATTTTTCACACACTCGCGCGTCCGATTTCATACGGCGGGAGAGAACAATGCTCAATCGGATGAACACGCGTTAATGTGTGCAATGATTCGCCGTTTCGATAATATAATCAACATATGATCGCGAATTGCAACGCGCGTACTCGGTCAATGTGAAAGACCCCGTAACGGTTCCGTCGGGATTCAAGCTTGCCGCTTGTCGTTTTAAATGGGACCAGGTGCTTGAAATCTGGGTCAAGAAACGCGGAACGTGTTTATATCTCTATTCGCGATCCTAGGAAGAGCTAGCGTCCGTCCGTTCACTCTTGACGTATGCATCTTTTTTTTTTTGTTAATTAAAAATCGCTGGTATTCGATGCTTTCACGATCGGACGTTTCAAAATAAATTATTGATTTCGAACGGAGAACCAGTGACTGTAACTGGAGGTTGCTTCGGTTGACTCAACTGGTTGTCCTACTTTTTCCGTATGTTTGTTCGCTTGAACGATGATTTTTCTTGGTCGGGTTGAGTCACTTTACTTGTACTGAAGTCAGTTGAATCGGTCATGCAACCTGTGTTTGTATTAAGTCGATTCATTCAAGGAGGTTGAGTTATTGATTTACTATGTTTGAGTTAGTTCAATGACCTCTGCTAATTGAACTGGTTAATTTGGCTGAAGTAACTTTGAAGTAATTATTTTTGTATCGGTTGATTGAATTGAATGAGCTTGTCCGATATTAAGTTGAGTTAAGTAGGTGTCCTGTGTTAATTGAATCGGTTAATTCAGCTAAGTAACGTCAGATAGTTATTTCTATAATTTGATTTAATCGAGTGACTTTACCCAGTTGAGTTAATCAAGTTCGGCCAGTTGAGTTAGTTGTGTAACAAGAGTTAGTCGAACCGGTAATTCGGCAAGATATAACTCATGCTTATTATTTGTATCGGTTAAGTTAGTTGAGTTAATTGAGTTAGCTAAAATGGTTAACTGTTACACTGGTCAATACGTTGCTTGACTCTGTCAAATGTAATTTGAAACTGTAGTTAAGTTCGTCACAGTTAGTTGAGTCAATGAAATTGATGAAAATAATTTTTGCCAAAAGTAACAAAACATATGTACACATAAAAGCACAAATTTACGGAACACTGTGTATACATATAATCGCCGCGTGTCTCTTTTAATTGGCGCCATAAGCGGATCGCATCGTGTCAGCCACTTTCTTATTTTATTCCTATTGCTCTTTTATGGAAAGTGTTTCAAGGTGAATGTAGTCTAAACTTCACGGTTCATAAAGTTCGAAGGAAAGTGAAAACAACTAACCATTGCCGGGCTGTTTTGTGTGTAACGGTCACAGAAACCAGTTATTCCAGATCGATCTACTATTTTTACCATAAAACATACCTATTCCGTACAGGTTATGTACGCGGATATGTACTAAAGTACCCATTTCTTCTTGACAATGTTTCAGTTCCGCAGGAAATGCGGATTCTCTCGAGGGAACACTTCAACCGATGGTATCGATTAGCGCCGTATTACATCAGCATGCTGCTAGTGGAGATACCGTTCCAAGCGGCGTGTGCAGCGACCTATTTGGCTGTTAGCTACTGGCTGACGGGCAACCCGGTCGAAACACCTCGGATTATTTCCTTCATGGTAGTTAGTATAGCCGCTAGCTTGACGGCTCAAGCTTGGGGCTTCTTCATCGGTGCCACCACGCCGGTAAAGGTACGCGGTTTATTGACTTTTTGTCCCACCTTGTACGTTAAAAGACGGGGACTTCACACTCGCACGAACTTCGCACTGGTGCTATATCGACAAAAGTAGACCGCTGCAAAACCAGTGTTACGAGTCCATTCGGGATACCTGCATAACAGCTACATGACCTCCGATATCGATAATTTTTGGATATGTTATAAATAGACTTCGGTTTTGATGTATTTACGACAAATGGTATAATTAGACCCGGCAACCAATGCTAACGCATACTTTTATACGGACACGCAATCATAAGCAGTGTCGCCAGATCCATCCAAAACTGGGTGGAATTTCCACTCCTCAATCTTCCCTTCCACTACCATGAACCACATATCAGTGTCATGAGCACACTCCAACGTCCCCCACTAAGACCGTAGACTAGTCACGTGACGAGCCGCGTAACGTGTTACATATTACACTGGTCATCGGAGAGGTGGTAAACTGTATTCCCCTCGATTTAACCGATCTGGCGACACTGCCTCAAACGTCTGCTTCTCCCCAGTGATGGGAAACTGACGCTTTTCACGCGCATGCGCGAGTTTCGGCAGCACCGAAGCTACGTCCGAAGTTTGTGGGGTACTATTGGGGCGAAAGTAGTGGGGGTGAACTATTTGGTGAACTGAACAAAATCAAATCATAATAAATTTTGCGAAATTAACGGGGCGACCAAGGTACCCGATTTTCGTACTTGACTGAGGCTAAAATCGCTGCGCATGCGCGTGAAAAGTGCCAGTATTCCCATCACTGCTTCTCCCCAGTGTTGGAATATGGTGCAAGATTTCACGCGCATGCGCGGCGATTTCACCCTCAGTAAAGTAAGATTCTCGATAAAATGGGGTATGTTGAGCACCTAGTAGAATTTTAAAAAATTGGTGTGATTTGATTCTGAAAAATGAATGTATCACATATGTATTTGTGTATATTTTGTAACTCGTAGGACAGGTCCTGAAGTCTTATATAAGCCAATATTATTGTCTCAGGGCTCCACTACCTATGTCATCATGATACAGATACATTACTCTTTTGGCCGCGCATGCGCGTGAAATCTTGCACCATATCCCAACACTGCTTCTCCCAGCAACCTCTGTTTCATGCGCGAGGCCTGCGCACTGTTCGCGACGAGCGGAGCACTCCCTTCTTCTACGGTAACGGCGGATGCTGGTGGGGGGCAGTGGGCGCTATGGTGGGGACGGTTTTGTCTCAATAGAGACAAAAATGCCCATCCTTGACGCAGAAATATCATTTCTTAACAATTCTAACGAGTTGAAAATGCTACAAATGTATGTTTAAAAATTCTTTAAATGTTTCCTACCTACTCGTGTTTGTTAAAAATGCATATAATCCGAAGTCTAGTAAAAAACGCTTCTACAACATTAGCATTGTAAAATCGGACATTTCATATGCAATGAGTTTGTCACCGTAAGTGCGTCACAGTAGGAGCACGTGACCGGTCAATCAGAATTTTTAAATGGCTCGGGCCGTGTAGCAACGAAATTATAAAGTCTCACATTTTTATTTGTAATTTCAGATCGCTGTGTTCGCCGGTCCCATATTGGCGGTGCTGTTCTCGGTTTTCGGATTTTGCATCCGTTATATGGACACGCCGTTGATGTTCCGTTGGATGTTCCACATATCGTACTTCCGCGCCAGCTTTCACAGTCTCTTACACACTGTCTACGGTTTCGACCGGATGGACCTGAAGTGCGACGACTTCTACTGTCATTATAAAAAGCCCACGCAATTCCTGAAGGAGATGGACATCGCCGACACAAACGTGATCGACAATCTGATATTGATCGTGGGTATCGGTGTGCTGATGCATTTGCTTACGGCCAGCGCGCTGTGGTGCAAGCTGAACAGAAGATAAAGACTACCGGTCTACCGATCTCGGTGTTCCAGTATTGCTATCGATAAATCTATGTACCATGGACACACGACGTGTGACAGGACGCTGAAGCAACAGTTCCTTTCGGGAACCGTAACGAACAAATTGACAAACGCGTAGGGCAAAAAACTATTTATTTCGATGAGGAGGAAAGGAGGATGATTATCGCTCGAAACTATACCGTACTTATTAACTCCTTGTACTATATCATAGAGTCAGACTCGTCGAACAGAATCTCCTAAATGTCTATTTTATCAACCCTTTGCGGATGGGAAATATTTTCAATATAGATTTTGTTGGCTCAAATATGTATCTATTATGTTTTCCCGGTGAAACGAGATCGTGTACTGAAGAGCCAAGTGTAAGAATTAAATGAGGAGAAATTTGTAAGCACTAGGCAAACATTTCTTTGATATTTTTGAAGAGTAATCGTTTCATTAAAAATGATTCGAAATCGCAAAATGGTGAAATGGTTTGAACAACTATTAGCAGACATGCGTCCGCAAAGGGTTAATTTCCTTTAAATTATAATAGAATTCTATTTTGTTGTTGCCGATATACAGGCATATGATAAATATAAACTTCAATTTCCTTCTAGGGAATTATGAACGACGAAGAAACTGTACCAGTGTCGCCAGATCGGTTAAATCGGGAAATACAGTTCACCATCTCTCTGATGACCAGAGTAATATGTAACACGTTACGCGGCACGTCACGTGACCAGTCTACGGTCTTAGTGGGGGACGTTGGAGTGTGCTCATGTAGTGGAAGGGGAAAAGGAGGAGAGGAAAATCCACCCAGTTTTTGGTGGATCTGGCGACACTGGTCGTCACTGTAACCGTGAAATAAAATCGTAGCACAAGGGGTTAATCGCGAGAAGACTCTCCCGCAATTGATACCGACATGCAATGCAAAGTAAAAATAGGACTAGAAATGCCGTGTACGCGTTCTAACGGCAGAACGTTAGCTTAATCGTACTATGTACTGGCACGTGAATACATCCGGTTTTAGATTTATCACCGTGTTACGGGCCTCTGTTAACTTATTACACCGTTTTCTGTCGGAACGTGTGTCCATATTCCGTGGATTCAAGACTTTCGTAAATGATCGTTCGCGAAAGCTTTAAACCGCAACGCGTTCGCTAGCGTCGTACACGCTTGACGAACGTGATTTTATGTTCCGTGTTAAGATGAAATTTATTTTGTACAGATCGTTATTTAAAATTATGTTTCCTAGGAGGATAGGTTGCATTTAGAAAGGCAGTCGTCGAATGAGACGTTGTTAGCGAATGTACAGGGTGTATAAAAAATACATGTCACGGCTACTATAGCGGGATTCTATGTAGACGTTTGTTCCGCGCAAAAAAATACAATACGATGAAATGAGAAAAAAATAATGACCTTGACAAAGGGGTCAAGGAAAATTTTGCGGTCCATTTTTTTTTAATAGATCTCCACCGATCTAGAGACATAGAATCCCGCTGTGGTAGTAGTGACAAGTAATTTTTATACACCCTGCACGGTCATATATGTTACGCGTATGATAAGCGTGCGTTGTAATAAATGCGAGAGAAACATATTTTTTTATTATTTTCCGCAACCGTAACCCGTGATTTACCGTGCAACGGTCCAAGTAATGATCACGATTATAATTAATCGTTCCATGTTCGTTGTAATTATCTTGTTGAGGTTATGACCGTTTTGAAAATCGCAGTCACGAGAAACGCGTGATGGAAGAGTAAAATTTAGGAGGGGGTCACACTTGTGCCTAAGTGCCTAGAGTACAATCAGAACGTACGTATGAACGATCCGTGATATTATATTGTTTATAATATTAAAACCGGGGCATTGTATATTATTTTTTGATAGAACGTTACTTTTACCTTCTATAAGAAACATGTTCAATTACTAACAGCTAACGGCAGACTGTCTGATAAGATCCTTGAATGAATGAATGAATAAGAATCTTTCTCAAAAGGAAAAGGTTGAAGAAATCACTTTTTATGTATTTGTAATAGAATAGATCTAACAGTTGTATGTGATATATTTGTTACAGATCTTCTCAGAGTTAATCAAATAATGATATTTAAGTATAAAGAGTAGTTGAAGAAATCGATTAAAAGATTTTTAGAACGTTACTTAAGGTTACTATACACCGATATACACAAGAATAATCATTTCTACATTATAATATATAGGATGTCCTGCAAGGCTAAATTTCAAGTCAATATTGTATAAATGTAATACAACTATTTTATATTTTCGATTTGTATATTTCGATGGAGAATCGTACGCGTTATACTGTCAATGCAAAATTACCCTGCGAAGCAGGGATGAAGGGCACACGCTAAGGTGTCAGACTTCTGAATCTCACTTCTTATATTTAATGCCGTGTTCAATTTATCAACAATTTTTCTACCGAAAGCAATTCGCTTTCTCGTTACTATGATTGTAAAAGTTTCATTGACGTAAAAACCAAAAATAAGGAATTTCATTTTTGAATTCATAAGGCTGATCTCGCACGAGTCCTTTAATGTTTGCCGAACGCATCGAATCGCAGTCCTTTTTTTTTCAATCGCTATCCTTCTCAACGTTCGGAACATTACAAAGAATGTAGTACCTCTTCTATAACTGTGACTCTGCAGACCCGAAGTTTTCACAGTTACAGATAGAATAGTGTAGCACGAAACGAAGATGCATTCGTCTAAGAATAAAGAACTGGTTTTATATTTGTAGTTTTTATTGTACGCTGTATCCAATATGTTTCTACAATTCGGATACATTATTAACTTTTCCATTTTTTTTTTTGGCCTTTTAATTATTATCATATACAGATAGAACGCTAATACAACTTCCACGACCTAGTTCAATCAACAGGTATATAAAGTGGTCGAGGGAAGTGATAATTTTTCTTTCGGATAAATTACACATTTTTTTTAAAGTTAAAACTATCGTTTGTTTCGCATTTTCTATTCATGATAAATAAAACATCTAGGAAACGAATTTTCGGAGATCATATGAACACTATTAAATCGAACGACGAATCCCCTCTAGAAATGTACATACATACATGTTAGCGTTTCGTCGAACGTTCGCTGATTACGTGTCTAGATGATTTGGGAACGCAGAAGAACGGAAGAAGTAAGTGACAGAACAAACATTCAAGGTTATATCGTACCAGAGAAACAATTCAAACGGATGCAGAGAGTATTCATATGATTTCAAATGCTGATGCATACTGAACAGAAGGTGTCCATAAAGACGACGCACGGCTCGTCGCCTAGGTTTAGCGTTAAAGAAAACTTTGTTTTTGTTTTTCCCCTCGCAGACTAATCGGTGATGAACACGTGCGCGATCGTGTACTGAAACGTATCAGTGGTGCTCAGCTTAATGATGACTTTAAGCGGTACGTTGCATCAGAAGAATCCAGAAGCCTGAGCAAACTGTTAAATATTCATTAGGATGTTACATTACTTTATATAAAAATCTAATTCGTTTAAAATAATGTACGTTCTTAATATAGAGGATGAGAGAAAAGTTATTCGCCGCTTCGATAACTTTGAAACTGTAAGCATAAATGAAAAATTCAACTGAACTTGCGTAGGACACAAATCATGTCTTCTGGATAAAATGTTGCAAAATTGCTTTTTTAGTTGTAAATAGTGGAAATAGAAATATTCATTTTCTGGCCTTAACTATTCGACGATCATTTCACTAATAACTATTGAATTCTTCCTGAACGTAACGTATCCTGATGAATAATTTCTAGAAACAAAGTGATCCCAAGAGATGGTCTCCCTTTAAAAAAAAAAAAGAAATGCAAAATGGTATAAAAAATGTGCTACGTTGTCAGGACATTTTTTACTCCATTCTATACTATCGTACTTCCTCTAAAGAAGCTAATCTTGTTCAGAAGCACCCCGCGCTTATCTCTACTAACATTTCCAGTAAGACGTTACAATTACTATTTGTGATGCTTAATCAGACATACGCAAACGCAAACATCCAGATATTTCAAATTTTCGATTCTTATCCGTAAAACAAAGTAAAAAATGCCGTTTAAACTATGCACGTGGGCTGTTTGTTTAACTTCTTCAGGGACAGATTTTCTGAAGTAGAATTCGCAATAATTTCTTTTGTTCGATGAAAATATTATTAGTGCTTTCATACGGCCAATTTCTTTTATCGTTGAAAGTGTTTGTAGTGATTCAGTCGTTCTCGAACAAACTTTTATTTTCTTTTACTTAAAATAATTTTAACATAAAAAGGCAATTAGCGTACAAATATGTGCTAGTATCCCTGAAGAAATTAAATACACACACCTTATACGGTACCTTGATTATTATATATGTACAGAAATAGGTCTTGAGGGCTTCTAAACGTTTCTTTGATCAGTGCCTCGAGGCAGCCCGTTACAAACTATGTAGATAGCTGTTTGTAAATTACAAGGGGGTCAGAATGATCCTACGTGTTGTTTTATGCTGCAAATGACATCTCTGCACACTATCTCCTGATTACGTGATAAACAGTTAAAAACTTGAACGTGCTTATTTATAGCCACAAAAGGGACGCTTGTTACATTGACGCGTGATCCATCTCGCGGTTCCTTTAATACTTTTATTTATTTATTTTTTTAAATATTAATAAAACGTCACGATATTTATTATTCAATCAGATGAAAGATGTATCCGTGGTGCTCGTCATTCGAATTCTCCAACATATATTCACATATATGCATAAAATAAAACGTACCACCACATTTTTCTTTTGAATCGATCACAAATCAAACAGAACACAAGACAATCAATTTTTCTTTGGATTCCATAGTTCATAATTAGTATCATGTGTACGTCATCGAGTAAGATTAAGAACATCTTTAATCCGAATGAATAATAAAGCAAAATTCGTAATCGAATAGGAATTTACTTTTTCAATACTCCTATCAGTGGGCACAAGCAACAGAAAGTATACTAAAAAAGATAGGAAAGAGTAACGCCGGTGAACGCATCGGTGTGTAAACCGATAAAGAAACAAAGAGAAAGAAAGAACGAAAGAAAGAGAGAACATAAAATAGAATATAAAAGAAAGGAAGAGAGAACTAAGTGAAAAATAGATTTGTCCGCTTGGTCTGCTCCAGGGAACATTTTCGAGAGACCGAATCAATAGGTACATTATTCGTTATGTAATATTTACAGCAATTGAATAATTATTACTTGTCTCTATTAATTATTTACATCGAGCCATATAGAATTTTGCATTTAATCACAATATTTCGACTGTTTCACCTTTCTTTGCGCCTCGGATTCATCCTCCATGCCGTACAGATGATGCCGGTGCTTCATTTCGGTCGCATAAGACTTTAAATGAAACCAATTGAAACAGAAAAATCAAACGTAAACTTTCGAGTCGATCGTGGTGAACGAGAAATAAAGAAACAAATGAGAAGATACGATAAAAAGCAAAGAAGAAGCAAGGTGAACCGTTCTCTAGGGTAACATTCAAATATTTTCTCGTAGCATAAAAATTAATTTAATACTAAACATACCAGACGTGAACGCACTCTTTTTGGCATGTCTTCCTGTAAACTGTAGATCTCGTTTCGTTTCAGCACGAGCTGCGAACCATCTTCGAAGGTTACCTAAATCATGAAGCAAAAAAAAACGGTAATTACAAATAAATTACTTTTCACGATTAAGTAAATAAAATAAACATTTCTATTACTCACAGTGTACATGATCCTGTGATTCGTACCCTCAAAGATACCGGGATACAATTTCCCATCTGTCCATTTCACATCAACTGCAGCGCCCCGTTGCGGTTGATTTCCGGGATCATAATTCTGCAAAGAATGTTATTTAATTTTTACATACAGCTAAAACACTAAACGTTACATTCTTTAAAACTGACAGAATAATAAATTTCTGGCACTTCGGACATAAAAAATTTCTCAGAAGCATCTACGTACCGTTATGTCTGATGGATACAGGTCCTCGCTAAAACTGTCGTCACTAAACGTGACCATATAAAACAAAGTGTCGTGTATCGAATCCACTTTCGCTTTGTAATATCGGGAATTTCGATGTTTCGCCCAAACAACCTCACCCTGTCGGATAGTTGGAATTTTTTCCTTTCCGTCATCGTGCCCGTCACAAGTTACCTAAAAATAAGTGTCGTTGTAATGTAAAACTTAAAAAAAAAAACTCCCACTTCGTGCAAATACTTAATTACTTGCCTGCGGATTTCATGCACTTAAGATAAACATTTAGATCAAACAAAAAAATCAAAGAAAATATTTAAAGCGGATAAATATACTGTAACATTATTTTACATTATATAAAAATCCGCAGTCTATTAATTGCTGATGATTGCTGCTCGAATAGGATTAAAAAAGATCATTGCATACTTGTTACGAAACAAAAATATCCAAGAGTCCAAGTTTTTAACTTTCAACCATAAACATCAACATGTTTGCAAGTACCTGAAGCTCCAATGAATTGTACACCGGTATCGAGAACATTGCACCGGAAATTAGTCCACAAGACGGATGAAACAGGTTACTGCACTGGCTGCAATTTAGACACGCCCCGTCTGTCTGGCCGCAGTAACAACATTGTTGCTTAACAATGTCCGGCTTGATAGTCAAAACATTGATTGGGTCCTTATTGATAGCGTCCTTAAACGTGACTCCTGGTAATAGGAGAGCACATAATATATGTGCCCAATTACTGTCGCTGGTACGTTTAACAGCACCGCCACGCATGGGGCATAAACAACACATCTATAAAACAAATATACCAATAAAAAATTTATCGCCCCGGATTAAACAGAATTGTTCTCTGTTCTCTAAACTATTATCACGGCTACGTACCACCTGTTGTTTACCGGCTTTACATTTATCGCACGCCCAATTCCGTATATCCGTGGGCACTATTGTAATACCATAACACGATGCATGTACGGTCACATGACACTCTCTGCAACGTAGCAGCTTATCATTGTCTGGTTCGACCATTTGTTCCTTCGAGTTTGCGACGAATATATTTGCGGACACCTAGATAAGAAAAAGCAACTTAAATAATCATACCAAAGTACAATATAAGATCAGCCCAGAGCTAGGTAAAATAGTATTTTAAATACAAAAGAATTCCGTTTATTTCGAAGTACGTGCACAACTTTGAAAATAAAATATTTCATATGATGATTTTATATGAAATTATTTTTTTACTCTGAAAAACATTGTTTAATAGATTAATATTTTTAGACCCATTATTGTTACCGTACCTCTTGAAATACTATTTTGATTAAACCAAACAAAATCTAAACTATGCAACAGTATTTGAAATATTTATTTTTATTTTATATTTTTCTATGCCTCTGGATGAGCCATAGAAATCGAGATACGGCACTTACCCATATCGGTGAACTTTCTGGTAAAACGGTGGGTTTACAATATTTCCAGTCTGCAGGCATCAGCCTGCCTTGTCCATTGTAACTTGAGGTGAACGGTGCGCAAATCGCGCAATGTGAGATTTGGGCGCTCCAATAATCATTGAACGCTTTTAGTAAATCGTTGTTTGGAACAAAGGGGAACAACATGTCGGATATATGTCCTGGTATCATCGAAATGCGATGGGAGACGCAGGGTGGCTTATCCATGGGACTAGGTGTTACACTGGTGTCTTCCTGACTGAACATTGGGCCGATCATCTCCGGTATATCTTTTTTCCTTGTGGTCGCCTTCTTCAATTTCTCTTTCGACTTTCGTCTGGACGTTGGCCATTTGATGGGTTTCAATTGTGGCATGCTCGCGTATATGTCTTCCAAATTCTTCTCTATTCTTTGAGGCTGCTGGTTATTCTCAATCATAACTTCATCTTCCCCTTCTTCCCGTTTAATGGGCAAAATGGTGGTCACGTTTTGCGAAGCATGCAATTCTGAAGTCGACGGACTCATGCCGTGTTGTGTACTGCCATTTAAACTTACAATGCACAGATTCTGACTGGATTGATTAATTTCCAACGGGTTGTCTACTTGAGTGGACACAGTCTTTACGTTACTGACAATTGTGCTTGTGCTTTTACCGAACAACCTTCGATTACAGGATTCGATCTTCTGGCTTAACGCTCTCTTGAGCAGCAACGACTCCTTCGGTTTCGACACGACCTTCAGATACGAGGAGTCCACTAAACTGGCAGTCGAGATAGGCTTTTGCAAGCACTTCTTGCTAAATTCGTACATCAACGAAGACTGAGGAGTTATTGACACGTTCGTACACTTTGAGGCTGGAGGCAAGAACATGTTCTTTGACAGACTAAACGAAGACGAGTTAGATATCTGAGAAGAATCTAAACTTGCGACAGAAGACTGAGCCGGTTTCTCATCCGCGTTGATGTCCTTCGAATAAAACAGACTGTTACTACCGCTTGGAAGCTGCCAGAACTTTGTTGCCATCATTTTCGACGTGTCAGTCGTTGACCTCTTTCCCAGGGCCTTCACGTCTGTGCTGGGACCGCTAATACTGTGGCAAGTAATCGGCTGCGTGATCGTTTGACCCAAGACCGCGCTCTTCGTGAAAAATCCTTCCAGTCGTGGTATTTGAATTCCCGAGGAAACGAGAGGCTTCGACAACTGTAGACTCTTCGAATCGCTCGCCTGTTCCTGCGCAGATATTTCTTTCTGTAAAATCGGTGGGTTAGAAAAACTCTGGTTCAAATACATGATATTCGCAAGTTTAGGCTCCTGGGGTTTGGCGATAGGCCAAGGCTTTGGTAAAACTACAACGTTATTCGTCGCTGCTCGCGGATGGTTCTCTTCTGCCGATAGTTTGTCAAGATTTATTTTGGAGGAGCTCTCGCTAGCTGGTATAGTGAAAGCTGCGCTCGGTACATTCAATCGCGGCGCTTTAATAATATCTTTCTTTGAATAATTAGACCTCTCGGTTGAAATTGTGCCTACGCTTTTGAAACTGGTCTGATTAAACGGTTTTACCTCCTGCACGGTTATTTTAGCTTCATCACCGATATATTCAGACTCCACAGCTTTGTCGATTTTAACAGGCTTCACTTGTTCCGGAGCATATGTATGTTTCACCATGGCTGGCGTAGATAATGTTGACTTCACGATAGTCAAGTTCAATTTCTTAGCGTTCTTCACGTATAGACTCATTCGTTCGTCCAAAGCTGAATTTATAACTTTTTCATTTCCCTTTGAATCACCGTACACAGAGCTTATGAGCGGTTTACTTGTAACAGTTACAACAGGATCGTTGCCAGGGAAAAGTATGCTTCCGGTCGCTTGACATCCTTTCCCTGGTATAATAGGAACGTCCTTCACCGCTGAAGATTTTTGCTGGATTAAGCTAGGCATGGCCATCAGCTGCCGTTGCACGTTAGCATCGGACACGTCCAAAGGTTCGCCGGTGTCGAAGATGTTCATATTTAAATGTTTATTCTTCTTCTTACTAGAGCCCTTTGATTTCGCTTTCTTTGGTTCCCCAGACTTCGAGTGTTTCTTCTTCTTTTTCACTGGTTTCCCAGCAGTTTCGGAGAATTCCGAACCGTCCTCCATTTTTATACTTTCAATGATGGTATCGTGAGGCGATATAACATTAGAGCAACCTTGCTCCTCGTCTTCCAAATGGCCGCTTTGATCCGGAAACGACGGCGACAAAAAGGTCAAGTCATCGTCTGGTTCTTCTTTAACTTCAGTCTTCATTGTTACAGTCCCTGGAATACTCCTGCTAGTGTCCTTCTTCAACTTCTTCTCTTTCTCCGCGTTCTTCTTCTTTCGCTTACGGCTTTTCTTACGATTGTAGCCGTCGTCATACACAGTAGCTTCATTTACATCTAGAGCAAAGACAATTGATTATTAATTTATTCGGTGGTCAGTTATTTAAATTACATTAAAAAACACAAACTTGGTAACAAAGTACACAGCAAACATATGTTTACCCATTTCTCCTGCCTTCAGCCAAATATCTTCCAGAACTTCTAGCTGCTGCTCGTCAGGTTGGTCGTCGGCTTCTTCCAATTCAAGGTCCTGTAAAACTTTCTTGACATCCGGTGGGATGTCCGGTCGATTTACTAGCTCTTCCATATCGACATCCGGATTCGTCGCCATGATGTTTTTCTTTTTGTGTATCGTGTGGCGTTTATTCTTAGGGGCTGCGCTTAAATAACTCTGCGGTAATTGACCATTACTGCTGTTGCTGCAGAGCAAGTCCATCTGAGACGGCATGGGCGCAGCTGTTTGCCTAGGATCTTCAGGATGTGGACCAATATCCTCTCCGCTTAACCATAATTCATATCTACGATGAATTGTTTTCAATTAGGAAACTGTTCCCATCATTAGAAAATACCGTTGGAAACAAAATTAAGTGAACACCCTTTAAAATTTGATAAAATTCCACCACTAATCTCAAAAAAAATTCAAGTCGTTCGATGCAATTTTAAAAAAGGTAGATTTTAATACGTTCGCTACCACCGTCACGGATACGTGACGCCAAGAATCTCTCAGTTTATTACTTGAAGATAATCAAATTAATTTCATATACTTTGTTGCTTAAAGTCTTAGTACACGGTATAATATTCATAGAATCTTTGTCTTTCTTCTGCTAAATTGCTTTAATATCTCATAAGGGAGTTATGTTGTATTTAGTAAAACATTTTAACAGAGAAGGTAAGCAGCAAAACGAATGGTGGTAGCGAACGTGTTAAAGGATGTCTGCTTTTGTCCCCGATTTTATATGTTCTTGTGGCAATCACGTCACCTTTCTGGTTGGAAACGTTTCACGAAGGTGTCCATGGATATTTTGACCATGTCCTTACTACAGGTACATTGTATAGCCCTTTTGCCGTACTCTACCCATCGTGGTGTAGCAAAGTTGGTGGATTCAGCACAGTTGAATCCATGATTGAAACCAGCATGATAGCCGTAAGGAAAGGTAATCATTATTTCTCCAGCCTCTTGTGTTATCTGAAAAACATCAACACATTGTTTATAACTATCATATATGCAAATTGGATCAATAAGAGATTGACGATGAAGTGAAAGCTTACTTTATTGCATGGAATAGAATACTGTCTTAATATTTGAGGAGAAATAAGAGACATCTTGTGACGTAAGAATGCTTGACAACTTTGATGACTCGATGGGAAGAAACCACTGGCGAGTCTCTCCAGTCTTCGTCCATGTTCCGGGGGTATAGCATACCAAGTCTTCGGAGCTCCAAAGTGTAAATAATTTATGGAGTACAGATCCATGTCTTCTGTATGCCATGCGAATGTGGTCTTCCACATTCCAAAATACAGATAAGCTGTATTAACACCATCGATAGATATACCGTAATCTTTATTCACGTAGTCGAGTATCGTCCCTAAGTGATTAATGTTCCACTCTTTCACATCCGGGTCTGTCAAGGAACCGGAAACATCTGCCCCATATATAGGAGCCACATAAGTTATATTCTTCCAATATTTCCTTTCCAGATCTTCATAGTCGAAGTGACGTGGAGTACTATAGCGCTCTGAATTTGCCAACTTGCTGTATTCTTTCACAGTCATAGACTTCTTCTGTATATTAATTTGCTGGTACAGGCCCTGTTTGCCGGTAACAACCTGGCAAATGGGTGCTGGAATGGTCAAATCCAAATTGTCCAAATTGTAGCCTCCTTTCCGAGGAATCCATTCGGGAGGTGGAATCACTTTCGCTAAACCTGCTTTGTGTGCACCTTTGCTTTCCATATACTCTACATACTTGGTAAAATCTTTAAACTCCTCATAGGTAGGTCTGAAGACCTGAATGCGGGGGGTACCCCGTGAAATGTTGCTAACCATTTTTCCTTAATTTATATACCTGAAAAGAAACAGACGCAAATTAGATATTACAGTTTGAATAAAAAATTCGATTCTTATCCTTAAGGTGTACACGAATACGCATACAACTTCTCAGGTATTAATATATAACAAAAAAACAATAATGTACCAGGGAAAGTTATTATGACACAAACGTTAAAATGTTGTTAGCTTTAATGACCGAGAACACAAACATTCCGTAATAGCAATTAAAATTGGAATCACGATTCGTGACACATAACGATAAACACGAAATCAAAACATCCTGTGCATTCATGACACACTTGCATGCACGTACGTACACACGCACACGGACGCCCGTACAGACGCCTCCATTATTTTACCATGAATTACTCCCGTACAAAAAAAGAGGTAGCAACGGAATCGTAACCATGGCTAAAACGGGCAAAATCAATTGTCCGTAAATTTAATGTTTTCATGAATAAAATTCGAAAAAACGAGTTGATGTATTAGACCGAGCTACGATGTTTTTGGAACAGAGCGTGCCGGAGGTGCGTAAACAAAATGGATGATAGCTATTGTCAAGAACTGCCCCTTAAAATAAACTCTAATGACCAACGTTTCGCCGATATCTTGGCAAAGAAACAACAGGACACGGAGAAAACATAAGAATCGCTGCTATCAACAATATCCGGGGCACGTTCCGTTCGTTCCTGTTGCCTTTTCGCCGCAGACACGACGGCTAGTCACGAAATCTCGTGCTGGCAGTAATATTGACCGACAGAAAATTGTCGCTGGCGAAACCGCACAAAAACTTTCACAATTTCATCGTCGCCGGGCCTCGCGCATTACTTACGTCGTGGTCAAACGCGAATTCAATCACCTTTCCTGTATAAACACCATGTTCAACCAAATATCGTCGTGGATTCTGCGATTTGACACATTCACCGCTGTACCCCGCGCGTCTCATGTAAGACCAATAAAGATGGCGTTCGACGCTCTATCAATTCTCGGATGCCAGAGCGACCACGCATGCGCACAAAGCGGCAAATTCAAATTTTTGCATTTTGTCACGTACATGCTTTTGCGTTAACATTTACGCGGATACCATCAGTTTGAAGGGTTTCCACATAGTTGGTGACAATTAGTGTGAACGGTGTTATCTGTAGAAGTGCATTTGGATAACTGTACGTGTAAAACATAAAGAATGCACAGTATGTACTGTTATTTAAACCAGGAAAATTCTTGTTTGGCAAATTTGTTAGCATTGTGGCGATGTTTGTACTATAGTAGAAAAAAATAATTTGTAGAAATGTGGTAATGAATGGTGTATACAACGTTGTAAGTGTATATAAAATACTTTTCATTGGCTGGAATGATCTCTTGTGGATCCAGCTGTTTTATTACGAATTTTATTTGTGTTATTCTTGATTTATAAATACTAAAGAAATTAGAAAAATTAAGAAAGTACCGTTACAGTTACGGTACAGTTCGGTTGCAGTGCATTTTATTGTGCAGGAAGCGCCACGCAACGACTCGGAGACGCACTGGTTACTTGATGCACAAACTGCAAAATCAAGCCTCCTCGGGCACACACTTTCATTGTGGAACTTTCATTTAGTTTATTTATTGACCGTTCCATTTCTGTAGAGTGCGCCATCGTACTAGAGCATTTTCTACAGAGTCGGCAATTCAGAACCGTTCACAGAAAAATGCAAAAAAAATTTATAGCTGGTTTATTTAATTTCTTATTACTTTCTATAATCAAAGATATTAATCATATAAACCTCGTAATAAGCAAAGTCTGGAACGTTCAAATAAATTTCTTATATCTGCACGAACATTCGAGATGCATTAATGAATGACACACGGGTAAAATAATACCAGAAAACTTTTTGCGGGTAACCTTGTAGAGTTGGCGAGGATTACAACCAGCTAGCAATAACATATATAAATATGATGCACAATACACGAGTTCAATTATATACATACATGTGCATAGATAAAACCGCTTTTATTTTAAGAAATATATAATGTGCGGTAGATTCGAATATAAATAAAAAATATTAATCAGCAACGGCAAATAGTAAAAATCGTAAATAGACCAGTTTAATATTACAGGCGAAATGTACGAGATTTAGTTCGTAGCATCTGTGCGACAAATTCAAACAGGCACATTAGAGATAAGGTCTGCGACCGACATCACGAAAATAATCAAGCTGCAGACGACGCTTTCTATGTGCGAGTGCCATGCGTAGTGATTGGATTCGTTTACGCTCGGACTCGTTCAAATCTGTACTGTTGGAACAGTGGGACAGGTTCGAATAAGCTTGCGAATAGTCTTTTGGACCACCCTGTATAAGACAATGTAAACGCAATTGTGCTTGTTGTACAAAACTTCCAATCGGTAGCATCCACGCAAGAAGATATTTTATTTGTCTTTAGCGATTAAATATGCTGAATACTGTTTCAACTATAAATTTTACCTAGGTCTGACCTACGCCTGACCTGGCTTGCATGAACAAAGAAACTATGAATGACTCAGACTCCGTAAAAGTACAAAAACGAGAAGGCCTACGAACAGTATACATGTATTCTTTCTATGTATGTACTAATGAAAATAGCAAGTGGATCGAAAAAATTGTGCTTTTAAAGAAGTTAAATACCGAGCCATCTGTTTCCGCATTAGGCTCGGTATTTGCTGATAAGTTTTGGTGGCAAATTCATAGCAAATAGAGACCAATTTCTGCTCCAAGCATGATTTGCCACCAAAATAACCGAATTTTACTCGCAACGTATAATACAAACATTGCGCAAAATTTGCTCGAAACACGTCTGGCCGATTGGGAACTATTGGTAGAGCTTTTCTATCAATCTATAATATAAGTTTCTTGAATGTGTGATTATAAAGTGGCTGACAGTCGGCATGCGCGGTCGTGAGTTAACTTTCAACATGTGCCGAGACAAGGACGCGGGGATAGATAGGAGGCGCTAATAGTTCAGTCGTCATCGAGTGCGTCGAGGGTGATGGTATCGCGTCGTCGCGACTCAATGCGTGTGTGGCTTTTCCTTTGAGGACAGTCTTTTTTCTCCAGTGAACGGTATACATACATATATGTATGTATATATATATATATACACGTGTATATAACCGGCTTCTTGTTGATAATAAAGTGCGCGAACGGTTACAATCTTCACAGCTGAAGAAAGTCCAACGTTTTAACTTCACTTTTACGACGTATGAACGTTTACAAAGATAAACATGTATTCATAAAGAACAAAACGCGCGCACATCAGTAATACGTACACAGCAAGAGATTTTTTGATAAAGTAGCAAAACATTGTTGAAGAGCGTTGTCTGCCGCTATTATTTCCGCCGTTCGTACTGCACACCTGTTACTTTATCGCAGATCGATTTCTTAAACTGATGGATGCTTTATAAGACGATAGCATTTGATAAATAACGCACGGTTTAAGATATAATAAATGCTTTGGTTGCTACGTGTGGATTATCTGGACTATGATTTGGCGCGCACCAGTGCGTTCCACCCTCCTCTTTCCCTTCTCGAACGAGTCGCATAAGTGTGTTGTGTTGGCACGTGTAGCACGAAAGTAACAGTTCGCGCGCTTCTCAAGTCAATAGAACCGTTTTCCGTTGATCGATTGTGTAGCTGCATGTTTCACATCTTTTTCTATGAGCTGTACAAAGTTGGTTTGTAAAAGTCAATCGGTGTGGTCTCTTTATTTCAGTCGTGGGACAACGAAGCTCCCATTGACGTGACACAGCCTGATAAATCAGTGATCCGCGGATATTGTGATTAAGGATGGACGTTGCGTAGGAGTTTTGTGTTAACGTTCTCAGCAGATTTTATCTCGTCTGTGCGTAAGTACCTCTTACAATTAATTTGAATTCTTTTTTTTAAATCTTTACGACACGGCGGTTGAGAGAGAGGATGCAATTGAATGATAAAAACTGTTTGCAGTCCAGTCTTTTTTTTTCTTCGATCATCCGATTCGAAAATTATTAAAATTTGCGGTGTAAAATGTTTGTTAAATACACCGCAAAAATGCTAAAACTGTAACGCAATATTTTATATGAGAAGTTGTTCTTCTTAATTCTAATTTAATTATGTTCTTATCGATAAATATTCGCGTGAATGACAGTTGAGACTCGAACTGTATAATCGTTTCTGACACGCATTCAAAAACATTCAAATCGTATCTCGAGGAATACATTATTTATAGTGGCGAATAAGATACGAACATGCCAGGAATTTTTCGCACAATTTTCTTCGCAATTTCTTAATTGCCAGTTCAAACAGTCATAGCGATAAATACATCGTTTGCTTAGATGTTTTTATTAATTCCGAATAAATCGAATATGTAGTGAAGATTTTAGAATAAGTGAGATGTTTTTCTTTATTTAATAACAGTTCTTATTATTTTCGGTTATCGTGAATTGTATATAGAATATCCTTTATTGACGCTATATTTGTCCAGATACGTAACTGCGAAGATTTTTCGTTCATTCAACCCACAGACTTCACTATTTTATCTGAGAATACTTTGACAACTTCTCTTATCATGTTCGGGACGGTTTCCTATCGTCGGTACGACATTAATTAACACTATCCGCACCACGACTGGTCAAATCGCCGGTTTTAGATTTCTTATTTTATAATTATTGGAAATACGATATTTACCGCAATTTTTATAAAACAATGTATACAGCCTCTTTTGTGCCCGGTACGGTTAGTATTAATAATCTGTGGATCATTATGCAAAATAAAAATTGGTTGTTTTAACTGCAAGTCATAGGAACCAAATAGGAATTTCTCCCTTTAGTGGTTTTATTAGGTTGCAAGAAACATGTTGATATTCTTACATTCTTTTGATCTTTATATTGTTTGAAATTACATCCACGTATTTTTATCATAAATGCATAAAATCCGCAGTATTATTTAAATTGAAATTGTTCATTTACATTAACTAATGTATAATTCATGAACGATGGTAATTATTTGCAAACACGTTTACACGTGTAGTCCATGTATCGCAAACTACTCAGAAAATTAATCTTATTTTTCTATCTCTATTTTCCCCGTGATTTATGCTCATGTCACAAGACAAAGTTGAATATTTACAAAGATATGAAGGAAAAAGCATCCTGAAAGATAACTATAGTATATCGATATCAGATATCCCTATAGAGTTCCAGGTACAGGCGAAGATGGTGAAACAGATAATACCCATTTCGCTGATTATTTCCGTGAGTCATGAAAATATAATATGTACCTCCAAAATTCCGTTGCTTTCAACGTTTCCCTCTGTACTTGTTGACAAATCCAATCATATCTTCGTAACGCTCCCTACGTCCGCACCACCAAACGGTCATCTGACACCGTACAGCAGCGTCTATACATATGTAGGTATAAGGGTGTCCCACATAAATGGGAACACCTAAATATATTTGAACCATCGAGAAGTATGGTAAATATAATTTCCTAAGGCCAGGGCCCGCTCTAGGGGCGGGCAACACGGACATTTGTCCGGTCCGCCAAGATTTAGGGGCGCCATTTTGGCTTTATTTAAAAAAAAAAATATATATATACAGGGTGTCCCACATACATGGTAACACCTAAATATCTGTCGTATTTACAGTCTTATCAGAAAGCTTCAGAGGACAAAGTGACACTATTGCAGGGGGCAAATATAATGGTGAAGAAGAAAATTTGTTATGTCGTGTTTTTGAATTAAATTTCAAGGTCACCGATGTTTTTTTAAATGGAATAGTATATTTTTATTACGATAGCATGATAGACAATAAAAAACTGAATTTAGTGGATACCACCTTTTTGACCTTGAAATGACCTTGAGCAAGAATAATCACGTTGGAGCGGATAAAATGTGGAAGTTTAAAACTTACGTGGTTCAGCAAGGATTACGCGTTGTTTACGGCGGGTTGACCTTTACATATCATAATAAATGTTCGAAATGTTGACCATCCTCATTTATGCAATATTGCAATCTTGCATTAAATGATCTGTAGGCATTGTCGATTTCCTGAGACGTAAGTTTATTGTCTATCATGCTATTACAAAATAACACTATTATAAAATACACTATTCCATTTAAAAAAACATCGGTGACCTTGAAATGTCATTAAAAAAACACGTCATAAAAATTTTTTTCTTTACCATTATATTTGCCCCCTGCAATAGTGTCACTTTGTCCTCTGAAGTTTTCTGATTGGACTGTAAATACGACAGGTATTTAGGTGTATCCATTTATGTGGGACACCCTGTATATGTGTTCGTTCTGTGAACGCGTTGGCCAACAGTTTTTGTTAATTGTTGGCTGTACGAATTGATCGAAGATGTTCGTCGCGTGCTGGTTTTATTTAGCATATAATTGGAAAATATTTTAGTTTGAAAATTACAGTGAAAGAGTAACGGTACATTGTCCGTAACTGGCTCGGACGATGCTCTTCAGACAGACCACACAATCTTATCCGCACAAGCACACCCACAAGGTACACTCGAAACTCGCACCCTCTCTGTTCTCTGAAGTTGAGTCGCCCCGTCGATCAACCTAAAACTGTCGCACGAAATTCTTCCGTTTCGTCACAGTATAAAACTTCCATCTTACGGGCCTTGTTTTTTTTTACCTATACAACCAAAAAATATTTACGTATCCGTTTCGTTTCACTATCGTACCATTTTAACCCTCTACGGTCGATGACCTTTGAAAATATTAATAATATTTTCCTTGGAGAATCTGAATTTTAAATACTGGCAAAATTGAAAAATATGCATTGATCTTTCGTTATTTAGGTAGTTGGATTATTTTAAATAAGGTACACGTCACTCTTCCAGAAAATGACCCACAAATTTGGCGCTCTTATCTTTCAACACACCCTAAAACATCTTAACGCACATTCCATCAAGGGAAATCTCTTAAAAGCCAGTCTAAACGTTAAGTAAGACAAAATACCTTCCTACTAAAAATAAAGTTTGTTTCGTTTTTTCTCGAATTCGGTAGACCTTAATTTAATTTGTATGACGAAATATTCAATGGAATATTTTATACTTTGATATGGGATTCTTACAGATATGGAGGAAAAATGATATGCTTTTGATGTAGCAATTTACCGCACGATAATTGAACGAGATGAGACCATTCTGTCAACTATGCTCCACACTACGGTTACATTCCAACGTGCTTGATTATTTACCGGTTTTTAACCACGAGGTAGGGATGAGATATGAAGCTTTGTCTCGCGTGGGATGCGACAGTATGACAGTATACATTGCAACGCGTCTCTATACGCAAGCCTAACCAATACCATACGTTCCAAACGACCTCTGCGCCTTCGCGTTTAGAGTGTTATTCTTTGTGTAAATACAGAGGTGTGCGAAACGATTCAAACAAGGTCAGCTTCTTGATCGCCTGTACTCCACTGTGTACAATAACTTTCAACGAAAGTCTCGGCGGTGCAAGGTTCTTTAACGCTGTGTACAAACGAGTGTTTACTAGACACGGTAGCAATAGACTCTCGACAACAATCAATTGCAAAAATTCGTTTTCCGAGCTGAACTGATATGTACCAGACTGTAGTCTGCGAATTGATAGAGAATTATGACTACCTCGATGCACATGCTGACATTGCCTGCGTCCGACGGTGGTATGTGGGAGTAAAGCCTCAAAGGGAGTACCGTAGTCCCGAGGCGATGACCTTGAATGAATTTCCACTTGAAAATTTATAAAAGCATTATTACGGGCACCTTGTTAGGCGGGGGAAATTATACAGTTTAACGCAAAACGTATTATTAATGAGGGAATTATACAATTTAACGCAAAACGTATTATTAATTTATGAACACTTTGAGTGCCGCGTATCCCAGAAATGAGAGATCCAATTATTTGTCCAGTACATGAGTTTTTATGTTAATATATTGAGTGCAGAAAATTTAGTTAGGATCTGCAAAATGCATAAACATATACAACATATACAGACAATTTTATTTTGCATAAAGATCTGCAATGTACTTGTGCAAATTGCACAGCAAACCGGAAATAGCGTACAAATTCGGACAAAAAGAGCAAGAAAAAGTAATTTGCGTGCTAATAAGGTAAAACGAAAGTCACGCTTCTTCCTAAACACTGTCCGCCGCAAACGACCTCTGTTTTCACGTGTATGGCTGCCGCTCCTTGGCCAAGCGTTTCTCATGCAGTTCACGACGCGCGCCGGTTCGTTGAGGACGTGTGCAAGACGATCCGATCGAAACCGGCTTTATAACCGTGTCTACAATGTTCTATAACGAAGCATTGTAATGAATCATATTTGACTCGTGTAAAGTTAATCTTGCGTACCGAATCTCTCGAGGAACGATAATAGCAACAGCTGAAATTTCAAAAGCTCTTCGAACTGAAAACATTGGCACGTGGAGAACATTTTGCCTCTCTACAGATCTTCACAAACAAATTACTAGACTGTGGAGTTCATGCAGAATAAAAATGTTCTAAGTCTATTGTCAGATATATAAATAACATAAAAGTGAATTTTTTGTAATAAAAATTGTAACGATATTCTTGAGTCCTTCCAATGCTCTCACAGTTTTGTATTGTATAGTTTGCTTGAGAAGTAGAAATAATATAAAAACGAATGTTATCTTTTAGTAATTTCGACAAGTCTAAAATAGTGGTATTCTTAAATTCATCCAATGTTTTCACAGTTTTGTATTTTACCTATTCACTTTTCTTATAAAGAAATAAAATCCGCAGTCTAGAAATTGCTAATCTGAATGTCTTGGATTTACCAACATCCTCTGACGTCCTCGTTGTGAATTTTATGTCGTTCGTTATTGTTTGTATATTTTTCTAAAGAGGACAGTAATTTTACGTCAAGTGTTCTGGTACCGTCTGAAACGTTTATTTGCAATGCAGATTAAACGGGCTACATCCGTCAGGTAGTTATACCGATGTTCTGTGTATTGAAGTGGTTCAAAGTTGATATTCAATAAAGGGGGAGAGACTTTTATATAAACCGGTGGTATTGGACTAATTAGTATTATCCCTGGCAGAAAGTAATCGATTAAAATCCTGAGTGCAACTATAAAATTATTGATGAATGATGCCCAACTTTATTTACCAATTTTTTAAAAGACATTTTTAAAAATATTTCTTATAGACCCATTAGTCTTGCCATTGTTCTTACGGCTCAGAAAAGACCTAAGCTGCGTTGTCGAAAGATTAATCAATTATATAGGGTGATTCACATAACTTGAACACCTCAAGTAACTTTTAAATTGTCTTATAAAAACTTAGAAGTAGACTGCGAATTTTATGCATTTATAACAAAAATTAGTAGATGCAATTTAAACCAGTAGACAAATTAACAGAATACAAGAACATTATTTTATTGGTTGTGACTTATTAAAATTATTAATAAAAACAAATTTTCTATGTGGTTGCTATTCCGGTCATTGCTGTTGCTATTCAATCTACTTATAAGTGATGCGCCACCATTAAACATTTGTACTAAACAGTTTTTCATTAGAAGCATAATTTAAAAATTATTTGAATTGTGCAAGTCACGTGAACCACCTTGTATATTCATCGACATTTTCTGCGATTGTTTCCGAACGATTTTCGTCCGAAGGGTTTTCTTCAAAGAAAGTGTTGAGGTCACTGACAATCGGACAGGGACTCTCGCAATGATCCAAGAAAATATTTTCCACGTCGATTGTATGAATAACAGCAGATGTTCGGCTTGTTCGATGTAATACTTTTTGCCAGAAGTGTGCGTCTCTGTAATGATCGGTACGCGATCGAAGGAAAATGTTAATTTTCGTGTCGCGTCGATATAAATAGTGCACGAGAGTTAAATAAAGCCGGTGTGGTGGCATCTGCAGCCATAGATCAGGCATGTCCAGAAGTAGCTCACTTGGAGGCAAATTCGAGGGAGACGCCTACTTCTCCCGCCCGCGCGTCTCGCTCCCCGTGGCGGCCGTAGTCCTCCGAGCTCCTCAGACCAGTGATGGGAATGTTGGCGCTTTTCACGCGCATGCGCGGCGATTTTAGCCGCAGTCAAGCACGAAAATCGGGTACCTTGGTCGCCCAGCTAATTTCGCAAAATTTATTATGATTTGATTTTGAAAAATGAATGTACAACATGTGTACGTATTAAAATGTAATATATAAATACGTACATAGAATATATAATATTTATGTATCTATGTACAATATAATATAACTTACTCTTCTTCATCATCTTGGGAATAAGGAAGGGAAGGGTACTAGATAACTTTAAACGAAATATATAATAACAAACCCACTACTTTCGCCCCAATAGTACCCCTCAAACTTCGGACGTAGCTTCGGTGCTGCCGAAAATCGCGCATGCGCGTGAAAAGCGCCAACATTCCCATCATTGCCTCAGACCCGTACCTACAGTTTACAATATGTACCGAGTGTGGCGCGTTGGGGCGACTCTCGAACCCACGGTAGTTACGGGTCTGAGGAGCTCAGAGTAGGCGTCTCCCTCGAATTTGCCTCCAAGTGAGCTACTTCTGGACATGCCTGCCATAGATAGTGAAAACATTTCATTCGCCGCGTGTGCGGTGGTAACGGCAGTACAAATTATTGATACCGTGCAGTAATTACTGTAATTAGTGTGTCGCTTGTCGTGAGCGAAACGTCGCGTCGGATGATCGGTAGATTGTGTCCAAACGCTGCTCTCGGTGTGTGCAGGCCCGAAACCCATAAGCGCACCGCCCACGGTCGGTTGCGAAATGCAATAACCAGTTCTCGTGTATCGCCTCTTCTTTTTTAATTTTTCTTACGTGTATGTGTACACGTGTGTACGCCACAGTGCATGTATGTATAACTTTCTGAATTGTTTCGTTGTGTTTAGCGAGCCCGATAACAATCACCGAGCATTCGGAAAAGAAAGAGAAAGCGCGCCGGCGAATATTCGAATGCCTGCGCCAGGAAAGAGATAGAGATGGGCACGAAAGTACTCATCGAGATGCAACAGCAGTTGAAGCAGACCGTGCATAGTTCGGAAAACGCGCCGAACAGCACCAAAAAATTGGACGACGCGATGGATGTCAACGATTCAATATTTCTAGTCTTCGAGGATGTCTCCTACATAGCGCGACCCTGGATTCTGTCCAAAAGTAAGTGTCGTTCGTTTTCTTCGTTAATCGAAACACTATACCGAGTCCCACAGCACTTCACGCCGTATCTTATTTAAGAAACGTCGGTAATACAGATCCCTGAATTTTTTCTTCGAGTCACAGGCATTCTGTAATGTTTTGAGGTCTCAAAACTTTTTACAATTGCATTTTGTTGCATCGATTCCAGTCAAGATTATTCATGAAGACCTTGTATTTACAGTCAGACAAAAAAGTCCTCGCACACCTTTCAAAATGGAATAACTTTTTAAGAACTTAGATGAACTAAGAATTTCACTACATAATGTGTAACTGTATATTTGAATTTTTTTCACCGCACTTCTTATATAATCAAAAACGGGTATTTACTACCGTGGTCAAGATTTTTAAGTTGTAAATAAACAATTTAAAAAATAGTTATAGAAAATTCAATGAGTTTAATATTTTGCTTATCAATTATTACTTGACTTTTTAATAATTGAAGATTGACCATTGGAATGTTCTTAATTTTTTAACAACGATAACAGTCTTGTGTGTACACTAATAAATCACCTTGCGTAAAGTATAATATAATAATCTCTTTTGGTTGGAAATTATCATGCTTCTATTAGATACAGTACGAAAACTATACCGTTTCATCGACTTGCTGTCGAAGAAGATTTCGATTCCATTATCGAAAATTAATAAGTATTATATGCACGTAACCGACATACACGCGTGACACTTATGAAGGTCTACACGCGCGACACTTATGAAGGTCTACACGCGATACCATTTACATTGACGGTACTATAATGAATGTACGACTACACGTGCCGACGCGATGAAAACATGATTTTTCCGGAAATCGTTTATAAATAGATCTCATATCGAATCTTGAATGCACACATAGCTCTTCTCTATTATACAAGTAAAATTTATTCATATTAAACATTCCCAGCGTACATTTGAATGAAACGGAAAATCAAAAAATTGCTTGTTATTAAATTTGTCTCGTTAATCTACTTACTCGATCGAACTCATTGAAGTAGTAGATATTTAGAAACAGTTTCTTCGCGATATGATCTAACATCGATACAAGTGGAACATCATCTTTGATCGAGTTACGTGGCCAGTCTTCCGTTCATAACAATTATAATGTACAGCTTGTTACAATTGACTCGAATAACAAGTGGGTCGCCCATGGGTGAAGTGCACACCAGAAGATTGTCGCAATGGGAAACGTTGAACTCGTCAATAATAATGTCGTTCTCGAAGATACACTTAACATATTATCTGTCATTGTTCTCATTCGTGCGTGATGCATTTTGTCATAATTAATCGAGTCTCGCAGCTGAACGGTTTCAAATCAAAACGATTACAATGACGGACTTAATTCTTTGCGAACGAGTGCTGACATAACATTCATATTCCTAGCCTCTACAATTGCAAATGGATGATTTAACTACTCGAAAGACTGCAGCGAATCGGGTACGAAAGATTGCATTCTACGAGGGGGACACGATTTCTCGGGGTAATAGAACTTTATGATAATTGACACTTCAAGTAAAACTCTGCAAATGTGATATCCACAATCTCGCAGTTTACTTAAAAATAGTGAAATTAATTTTATATACTTTGTTCTTCAACCATTAGCGGACGGGAAATATTTTTAACATACTTCTCGATGGATCGAATATATTTTCTCTGTGAAACAAAATGATGTATTGAAGAGTTAAATATACGAATTAAACGAAGGTAAAAGTGTCGTATGTAGTAAAAATTTGTTTGTTTTTTTTTTTGAGAAACAGCATTTTTTTAAAAACTGTAAAATTGCTTGGCCGACTGTCAGCAGACATGCGTCCGCAAAGGATTAAGACTTTCTTTTGCTAAAATGTTTCAATATTTCCTAAAAGAGTTGCATTTAATAAACCATTAGGTGAGCAAACAAACAAACCCTGACAGCGAACGCGTTAACTTAAAAATATATCGCCAATGATAACAGGTTTCTTTTAAAATCATATAGAATCGATAAATGTTATATACCGTTGAAAATATTAGACATTAACCGATAAGGACAAAGGTGCATAAATTATTGAATAGAGTTTGATTTTGCTGTTGTATTGCAGTTATTTTTTCCCTCGGTGTTCGCTCGGTACTTGGCTTTGAATACCGTCGGAGAATTCGTCCCAAAGCGGTATAAATAGACAGTGTATACAATAGTGATCGCTGACGTGCGCGTGTGTTGTGGGGCTGTTATGAGTTTATTAACCCTGAACCACTGGAGGAACGACACGAGAATAAATAAGGTTAAGAACTCTTTAAAAAAGAATGTTATAGACGCCGACGTATCGTCTGTAACAAATTCAATGGGACCCTTGTTAGACCGTGGTCAACTGTCCCGGGAACAGTTCGCATATTCTCGAACGTTGCTCTACTATACATATATTATTCACGATGCGTATAACACAGTTCGTTGTTAATCTTATATTATAGGTTAACTTTATTGCCCTCGCTTTCCTCTCCCTCCTACACCACTATTTACCAAACTAATTTCATTTTCAGTGTTCGACAAACGTTAACATCTAACATAACAGTTCTATGTTAATCTCATATTATAGGTTAACTTTATTGACCTCGCTTTCCTCTTCCTCCTACACTACTATTTACCAAACCAATTTCATATTCAGTGTTCGACAAACGTTAACTTCTAACTTAACATTAACTTCTTAGGTCCACGGTACATAGATCCTTAATTATTAACTTTTTTAAAAAGTTTTTTAAAAGTTCTGTTGCAGTCTTTCACAATTTATTGTTTTTGAGTAACTGTTAGTATAATGTTATTCTCGAATATTGTAGTCCAAGAAACGGTAAGCTAATTGCAAATTGATTTTTTAAAACTATTTTTACCGCGAAATCAAGTTTAAGTATTTATACGTAGAACTGAAAATAATCTTCGAATTAAATCAAATGCGAATATATTTGAAGAGAAACAATTTAGGATAATTGAATATTAGTCTTATCAAGGACCATAAACGCAGCCATTTTTGACTTATCGGTTCGAGATATTTGCTCTAAACCTTTCTCAAACTCATGTTACTGGCACGCGGATATATCATGCTGGTGCGCGAGTTCTTATCGAAGTTATCAAATCATTTAATTACCAAAAAAAAAACCAAAGTTTCGAAAGTTCTTTAGTGTTGGTCGCGGCGAAGGATTAACGCGATAAGAATTCAGTTGTTGATAAGAATAATGTTCGAATAGTTCGAAATGTCCGGTACAATTCAAAGTTCGAACACTTTGATCAGTTTTGTGAACGTTCGAAGTTTCGCGTCAGCATAATCGAGCAACGTTGAAACGCGACATTGGATTTAGTACGCAAACAGGACATGGTGAATTAGTTGTAAGGACGTGGTATTATCACGAATCCTCATTAAGAGTTAATTATTGGATGGGCAATGTGTAATAGCTGTATAGCTGTTTGCGTGACACAATTCAAATTCTCCTGTCACTGATAGCCGTGGATCTACGTTGATCTGACTATTTTCAGTCTTTTTTTGGGGTTTAGGCACAGTGTTGGGATATGGTCCAACCTTTCTCGCGCATGCTCGGCGATTTCGGCCTCAGTAAAGTAAGATTCTCGATAAAATGGGGTACCTTGAGCACCCAGCAGAATTTTAAAAAATTGGTATGATTTGATTCTGAAAAATGAATGTATAACATGTGTATTTGTGTATATTTTGTAACTCGTAGGACACGTCCTGAAGTCTTTTTGTCCGGAATAGATTGTTTCGATACTTTCCCGCCAATATCTTAGGGCTCCACTACCTCGTCATCATGATATAGATACGTTATTGTTTTGGCCGCGCATGCGCGAGAAAAGTTGGACCATATTCCAACACTGTTTACTAAACAGTGTTTAGGCATCTTCTTGCGAATAGGTTCGTAGTTTCTCTCGGGGAATGAGAGAAATGCACGGGTTCTGCAAAGGTGAAAGCAAAGCCTGATATCGCGAATGTTCAACGCCTGTTGGTTTTAGCAGATACATCGTTATTTCTCTTCTAAAATTAATAGACACTTTCACTGTCTTCGTTCTTTCATCATAACCTGGGATCCTTGTATCTCTTGTCAAGCTAGTCAGGCATATTTATGTACCAAGCCTCATTCGAGTATAACGATTGCACATACCGTGTACATACACGTATTACCTACATTGGTTACCTACAATTATTATTTTAAAGGATTATTATTTTATCGATATTTAAATTATAAACATAATAGTCTACTATGTCTATACAAGTACTGCGAACTTGAAATTACTGGATTAGGTCGAATATCTATATAATAATCACAAAAATGTCTACATTAACCACTTATCTCGTAATTTAGTCGAGGAGTTCCTTCGACCAAGTGCTTTAAAAACATCCTCCAATTATTCACTTTGTGGCGATAAAATTAAATTGTTAGCTAGTCGATCACACACGATAAAAAGATCAGCATACGCAGACCGAGTGACTTCGAAAGTGTGATTAAAAGAATTGATATACGGTATTTAGAAACGTCGAAAGTCTTTTATAAATCAAACATAAATAATTCAGGATCTTCTTCAGCAGTTTCATTTAAAAATCAATAAGCTAATTCGAGTACCATTATCTAACTTTTCTGAGATTGTTATTTAAAAGACAATTTCAGAAGCTTGTTAATAATTTCCTACCAGAAAAATATATATCTACAATGTAAATATTTAACATTACTAAGCACAATGTAATATTTCCATTAACATTGGACGGGATCAGGACGCGAAAGTTGGTTTAATTGGGCAAGTTAAAAATGGGTGTGGCTTAAACATGGCTAGCTAAGTGCGCGGAATGAGAATGTTAATATGCCCCAGTTCGCACTCAAGATGCTGCACACTATTTTCTACACCGTTCGCAGTGTGTTTTGCAGCTTAAATAATTTTTAGTACATTTTGTTGTTACGCTGTCTAGACTGTATTCGCATTGATGTGTTTTTTTCCAGCGAACATGGAGTTGCTGAAGAATGTGAGCGGTGAATTCAGAGCTGGTGAACTCACAGCGATCATGGGACTGTCCGGCGCGGGAAAGTCAACGCTGTTGAATGTGCTGGCAGGCTTCGTGTTAGTACAGTTCGCCTTACCATGTTTGTAAAATATTGCTATATGGTTAATTGGCCTGGTCTCCTTTCAGTCAAGCTTTCCAAAATCCATTAACATCGATTTTATTGTCCTGCGAAAAATGGAGCTGATTCTCTGAATTATTTAACCCTAACTATGTTTTTATCCAAATTTACTATTACCTACTAAAAAATTTAGATCAAAATAAAAAACTAATTTCCATCAGTCAATTTGGTAGCTTTTCCATTATCATTCAGTGGAGAGGAATTTGAAATTATTTATGCATTGATTTGCTCTGAATTTTGCTAAAATGATTTTCTTTATTCTAATGTAAATAAAAACAGTACTGCTACCATTATTGTGGAGGAGCAGATTATGAATCACGCCAACGGAGTACAAGGGATTAAACAAATTGATTGAGTTACTGCATTTTTGAAGTCTACCTTGAAGGCAGTATCGCCAGATCGGTTAAATCGAGGGGGAATACAGTTTACCACCTCTCTGATGGCCAGAGTAATATGTAACACGTTGCGCGGCACGTCACGTGACCAGTCTACGGTCTTAGTGGGGGACGTTGGAGCCAGTGATGCCAGAAACAACCAGAACTGGGTGGATTTTGCTCTCCACCTTTTCCCCTTCCACTATCCCATTCCACTACCTGCGCACACTCCAACGTTCCCCCACTGAGACCGTAGACTGGTCACGTGACGTGCCGCGCTACTACTACTCTGGTCATCAGAGAGGTGGTAAACTGTGTATTCCCTTCGATTTAACAGATCTGGCGACACTGGTTGGAGCGTGGTCATGGGTAGTGGAATGGGATAGTGGAAGGGGAAAAGGAGGAGAGGAAAATTCACACAGTTTTGGGTGTTTCTGGCGACACTGCTTGAAAGCTCAGTTAAGGGTTCACAATTATGGTCAAGGAACCAGTCACTGGTCTCACCATTCATCTTTGCCCCTTAACCACTGCATTAACCCTCGTTATTTTATCGGTTGACGTCAGCAGACAAACTGTAAATTGTGTTCTTTATTTCTTCTTATTATAAAGCATGGCGCTCTGAAGATAAGAGAATCCCCCACGATACTGGAATGTTTTTATTATCAGCAAACTGCACGGACTATCAATATTGTCACTTAATCGCGGAACGCATGCAATCCGGATGCTGTGAATTTTCAGTCATTTATTACACGGCGGATTTTATGCACTTATTGCAAAAATGGATGAGTGTAATTTCATGTGATAAAAATATTACAAGAATATAATAGTATCAATACATATTTCTTGCAACTTCATAAAACTGTAAAAATAGGGGAATATATACTTATTTGGTTTCTGTGTGTTGCAATTAATGTAAACTACTTCTATTTTGCAAAAAAGAATTTCCTTTATATAAACCAAAATGTTTTTACGAAGAAGAATGTTTTTTCTATTGGAAATTTATTGGTCCGTTTAAATTCTTGTACACACATTACTGTATCTTGTATATTATTGTAATTCATGTATTGAATGTATTCATATTTATCGAATTGAGATTGCACGGCCGTTTAGGTATTTGCAAAAGTTAATAGATGAAAACCGGTCGAAGAGGAAGTATCGATGACGATCTGGGTCAATAGAACTGGCACAGTTATGCGCTGAGAACGTTTTGAATAAAAAGTCTGATCGTTTCAGCAACACTCGAGCACTGACCCACAAGGTCAGGGATACTTCCTGTTTGGTTATATTTCGTTTTCTCTGTAAATGTATACACAGTACGTCTCGCGAACCATTCATAGTCATGTAGATATTTTACAATTCACTCAATTAGCAAATACTACAAAATTACCTATAAAACATATACACAGCGCCGTTTAAAAAATGGAAAACCATTTAAATCTGTCAAAGTCATGTTATACAAAAAAAATTGCCTCTGCGGAAAACATTGCTCTCTTGTACTATACAATCAACAATCGTACCTACAAAAATTGTTATCACTACAGGGTTGCTCAAAAATCACTACACCATTTAAAATTCAAATTTTTTTATGAAATATTAAATGTGAATTTTTAACTCTCCGGGGGCAACCAGGATCGTTAATGTTCGGAGCGATTTTTCAATTTCTTTCTTTTCGATATTTATTTTTTACCATTAATGCTTTAAACATTTTCCGTTCCAACGATTATATATATAAAAAAATGCTGAAATCCAGACTTTTTTTTCAAGATTTTCTGAACGAGATAAGTAGTCATCAACATAAACGACCCAGTATGCATACAGAGGGTTAAAAAAACAAAGAGGCTACTTATTCCATTTTGAAATGGTCTAGTGACTTTTGGATCAGCCTGTATAAAAATAATAATTTTTTTATTATACCAATGACGTGAAACAAAAATTATATATACATTAATTACAAAATGTACACTTAATATTGTGTAAAGGATTAATCCTGATGTGTACAATCAAATATTTTAAAATGTTCTAGTGACTTTTGGATCAGCCTGTACAAAAATAATAATTTTCTTATTATACGAATGACGTGAAACAAAACTTATATATACATTAATTACAAAATGTACACTCAATATTGTATAAAGGATTAATCCTGATGTGTACAGTCAAATATTTTAAAATGGTCTACTGACTTTTGGATCAGCCTGTATAAAAATAATAATTTTCTTATTATACGAATGACGTGAAACAAAACTTATATATACATTAATTACAAAATGTATACTCAATATTGTATAAAGGATTAATCCTGATGTGTACAGTCAAATATTTTAAAATGGTCTACTGACTTTTGGATCAGCCTGTATAAAATTAATAATTTTCTTATTATACGAATGACGTGAAACAAAACTTATATATACATTAATTACAAAATGTACACTCAATATTGTGTAAAGGATTAATCCTGATGTGTACAATTAAATTTTTCAATTGTCAAGTACCACAGAAATTGTGCTTCAGTATGCTCGTCCTGCAAATATGTCTTGATTTCTATGAATGATTGTTGAAGTTGCGAATTATTAGCGCACTCTGTACGATCTATAATATATGAACTCTGTGATTGAGTTTATTAATCGACAGCGTCTGAACAAAATTCCGGTAGCGATTAGATAGAGAAGTCCCAATGCGTAAATCTGTCTGAACGTTGAATCGAACGCATACAACCGTTCGCATTTCCGCTGACTCTATATGGAACTGTAATCCCGTCAGCGAGTCGTTCTCTCGTGGGTAATACGGTTATCACCGATGAACCTTGGGTGACCAAAGAAATCTTTTTTATTCCATGGAAGAACGATAAACTTATGTTTCCATCGTGCTTTGACGCACGCGTTGCGATAAACAAGAAATAAATTGTGTTCTTATTCACACAATGTCTCGCGATTCAATCCAGGAATTAACTTAACACTTCTCAAAATAGAAAATACGAACAATTTCGAAGATAGTTCTTCAATAAATTAAGGACGATTATGGACAATTTAGATTTAGGACTTGTTCAATGACGATATCAATTTCAATTTTAAAATAACAAGTTATCTTGAGTAACGTAATCTCCGAGCTCTTCACATTATTGTTTAAATGAAAATTGCCGATCCTCTATCAAGTACAGAGTAATCATTGAAAAGCCTATGAATAAGGTTTTCAGTAGCTGAAATGAACTACAATTATCATTGTAAATGAATAGAAATTTTCAACTATGTAGTTTTATTTATAATTTCTGTAAGTTTGTATTGATAAATTCTGAGAGGCATTATTTCCATTCAAAAGTGTCTTGTGACATATAACGAGAAAATTGAATTATTAAACAATGAACTGTACAGAGCGTTTAATTCCACTTCAATCGGTCCGAATTACCTTTTACACAGGACGATAAGATGATTTAAACGGTTGAATGCGTACCTACTTTAAGCGACTTATTAAGTAGGTTGAACACGCTTTAAATCATGCCTTTTATGCCTTATCGGACCAGCAATGAATGATCGAGGCCATTGACTGAAATTCAATGTATGCACCATTGAATCAATTAGTTGTTATTACACGGATATTTTGGAACGCCGAAAAGGAATAAGAGAAATGTGATCTCGTTGAATGAAAACAGGAATCTCTTTAATTTCCAGAACGATTGGCGTGAGCGGGAACATAATGGTGAACTCAAGGACCAGAAATCTCACTGAATTTAAAAGATTGTCTGCGTATATAATGCAAGACGACAATTTGCAGCCATTGTTGACCGTGCAAGAAGCCATGGACGTTGCTGCGGATCTTAAACTTCCTACAAGTCAACAAGAGAAGAAGCGGAAGGTAATTAATTGAGCAGTAGAATATGTTTAAACACTGGGTTTACGGAGCACTAAAAATGTTTCACATTATTTTGTCAAAATAACAAGACTGTGTTTATCGAAATTTTTAGTTATCCTTTTTACAATATATACCAAAATAAATAAATTTGTTGAATAATTCTTCATAGATGCATCTTTACAAACTCAATAATCATAAATTAATAATATTTGTATCCGTTATTTTGACCGGTAAACCTAGCGTTAAACAATTCAAAATTATGTCTAACAGTTCGGCCTTCGTTCTTCCTTATTAATAATCGCATACGGTTTTCAGATCGACCAAATTTTAGTCACAATGAACCTGGACTCGTCTCGTTACACGCGCACAGGATGGCTCAGCGGCGGGGAAAGGAAAAGATTGGCCATTGCGTTGGAATTGCTCAATAGTCCACCAATTTTGTTCCTCGACGAGCCTACTAGGTATCTAGATGAAGAACATATCCTCCACTTTGTTTAGTAAAGATTTTTCAAAGGTTTTCTGAATGTGTTTTTAGCAGTACAAAAATTTTGAGAAATTTTGTTGCGTTTATAAAGTTGAATATGTTACAAAATGGGTAGATGAAACACAAAACAGAGAAAATATTTAATCGTTTATTGACACTGTTGTATCATTTTGAATCTATCAAAATTGTTAAGAAAAGATTTAAATGTCTACATAGCCCTTGTATCTTATAATTAATTCAGACAACTTTTTTTTTGTTTAAAAATCCGCTGTCTAGTTATTAATCCTCAGAGAATAAAAACATTAAACGATTACTCGTTAGACAGCCGTCTGGTAATAATAATCATCGGAAGAAACATGCAATTATTAACAGTTTATGCTGACTATCCTAATTGTCTGTAGACAGTAGTAAATAAAATCTACAGAACTAGAACCTTGAATGCTATTAATTGGGGGATTAATGGTATGTAACAACGTATTTTATCTGAAATTTTCGATTTTGTTTTAGCGGATTAGACAGCGTGACCTCAAAGTATTGTATAACGTTGCTGAAGCAATTGGCGAAGTCGGGACAGACCGTAATTTGCTCGATTCATCAACCGAGCGCTTCGCTTCTGAACATGATAGACCACCTTTATGTGATAGCTGACGGAAGTTGCGTCTACAGCGGTAGCACGCAGAATTTAGTGCCTTATTTGAGCTCCCTCGGACTGCAATGCCCGACGCATTACAATCCAGCTGACTATTGTAAGTAAATGGCAATCGCTCTATCTCGACACGCTCATGCCTCTCTCAGACTCTACACTTCATTCGTTTACCATCGCGAGAATACTAATAATTGTCTCCCTTTTTTACAGTGATGGAAATCTGTAACGGAGATTACGGCAAGTACGTACCAGAATTGGTGGAAGCCATTGAGAATGGAAAAAATAATTCTTGGAGGTCAACGAGCAATATAAACGTCAATTGTCAGGAGGAAGTTATCGCTTTAAATGTAACAGCGTCGTTCCAAGCGCTTCGACAGCGACATCCGATGGGAATGGATCCTGTCCGTAGCAAAGACAGACGCTCTTCTGATTATGCTACCAATTCTTTGTATCAGGTGTTCATTCTTCTCAAACGAAATGCCATTAAACTGTCTAGAGATAAGGTAGATCGTTTGAAAAATATTCTCGTAGGAGTAGCATAACATTAATGCTACTGGAAATAGAGGTTATTTATGGTGCGCGAGAACCCGAAAATGTTGGGTACCCGATGGTTGGGATGGGTTGGGAAGGTTTTGGGTCCAGAGGAGCCAGGAGTTTGAAGATTTTGGGATTGTTGAATATATTGGGACTCCCGAGAATTTTTGCGATGACCGAGAATATTTTAGAATCGTATATGCTCGGGATTCCCGAAATTTTCGAGAACTCCGAAATTTTCTAGAATCCCGAAATTTTCTAGAACTCCGAAATTTTCTAGAATCCCGGAATTTTCTAGAACTGCGAAATTTCCTAGAACTCCGCAATTTTCAAGAACTCCGAAGTTCCTTAGAACTCCGAAGTTCCCTAGGACTCCGAAATTTTCGAGAACTCCGAAATTTCCTAGAACTCCGAAATTTTCGAGAACTCCGAAATTTTCGAGAACTCCGAAATTTTCTAGAACTCCGAAATTTTCTAGAATCCTGGAATTTTCTAGAACTCCGAAATTTTCTAGAATCCTGGAATTTTCTAGAACTCCGAAATTTTCTAGAATCCCGAAGTTCCCTAGAACTCCGAAATTTTCTAGAACTCCGAAGTTCCCTAGAACTCCGAAATTTTCTAGAACTCCGAAATTTTCAAGAACTCCGAAATTTTCGAGAACTCCGAAATTTTCTAGAATCCCGAAATTTTCTAGAATCCCGAAATTTTCTAGAACTCCGAAATTTTCGAGAACTCCGAAATTTCTAGAACTCCGAAATTTTCAAGAACTCCGAAATTTTCGAGAACTCCGAAATTTTTTAGAATCCCAGAATTTTTGGAGAACCCGTCCTGATCCCGAACACAATTCTCGACACGGCCCGACCATCGGGTTCTCGCACACCTTTAATAGTTATGCAAAATAATTAGTCGTTGATGTATCGTTTCGTTTTTAGGTATTAACTTTCACACGGCTTGCAATGCATTTTATAATCGCTTTGCTCGTTGGGACAATATATTTCAAGATTGGGCAGGATGCAGTGTACGTCCTAGACAACTTCAATCTTCTGTTCTTCAATATAATGTTTCTCATGTTCAGTGCATTTAGCGCGACCGTCACCACATGTAAGACTATCATTGTAACGCTCCGCTGCGGCTGATAACTGCAATTTAGGTATTCTGTCCACTTTGACAATTTCACCGTCAGTTATTAGTGTTTATCTTTTACAGTTCCCTCGGAATTACCAATTATCACGCGCGAACACTTTAATCGTTGGTACAGGTTGCCTTCTATTTATCTTGCCAATAAGTTGGCCGATTTTCCGATTCAATTCGTGGCGATTTCCATGTACATTCTCATAGTGTATTACATGAGCGATCAGCTATTGGAACTTCGACGTTTCTGTCTCTACGTTTTAATGTGTTTCGCCATTAGTATGGTTGCTCAAACGATCGGCCTGTTAATTGGAACCGGAATGAAATTACAGGTTTGTATAAACAAAGGAGATGATTGAGTTACATCGTTGTTTACAACTCGGGTTTCGTTTCATAATTCCGTAATTCTGTTCGCATCATTGATGTTCCGTTAATACGTAGATCACTTTGTTTTCTTTCAGCATGGTATGATCTTCGGACCTCTTTTCATTCTTCCTTTCTTAATATTTAGCGGATTCTTTGTTCAGTTCAGAGATGCTCATCCATATCTACGATGGCTGTTTCATTTGTCATTTCTTAAGTACGGTTTTGAGGGTGTAATGGTTGCTATCTATGGGTAAGGATGCTTCAGTATTCAACTTACCTTATTAGTTAGTTCAATTGCTGGTGGTGAGCGAGAACCCGAAAATGTCGGGTATCCAATGGTTGCGATAGGTTAGGATGCTATCTAGTTAAGACGAGTCGGGTTTTCAAAAATTTCGGGAATATATCGGGTTTCGCAAGAATGTACGAGAATATACGATATATTCGAAAACCCTAATATGTGTTCAGAAATCGAGAATATTTTCGGAAATAACCCCGAAAATTTTCGGGTATCCCAAATTTTTCGAGAACCCGTCCCGACTCGACATTTTTGGTTTCCGGCACACGTCTATCAAACAGTGATGCCAGAACGGTTGAATCGAGGGGAATACAGTTTACCACCTCTCTGATGCAGTGATGCCAGAAATGTCAGCTTTTCACGCATGCGTACTGCGGCGCGCGCGGAATCCAGTAACGTATACGCGCCAAAAAAGAGAAACATCTAGGTGGCGTGCCGGGACCTAGCACTGCCATAGACGAACTTGTAGATAACGGACGTTATTTTTTATTTACTTGTTTATTTATATAATTAGAAAATATATTTTTGTTATTTTGGATACTGGAAAGGTTTTTGGCAGTTTTCTTTTGTCTTGCAACAAATGTTGGTATTCTTTATAGATTCTGCCAAATAAAATAAAATTTTGTATTATGTTATGCTGTATAATCCGAACATTTTTAGGTAAAGAAAGTATGTGAATGTTGAATGAAAAACATTATTTTTAAAAGAGGCCCTTAAAGAACTCTCAAAAATTTGAAATGCTGCATGCTGATCGCATGCGCGAAAAGCTGACATTTCTGGCATTACTGCTCTGATGACCAGAGTAATATGTGATACGTTGCGCGGCATGTCACGTGACCAGTCTACGGTCTTAGTGGGGGACGTTGGAGTGTGCTCGGGATAGTGGAAGGGGAAAAGGAGGAGAGAAAAACAATTCAGTTTTGGGTGGATCTGGCATCACTGCTATCAACTACATTCGAGTTCCCCAACTTATGCTTCCAATATTATTAGATGTTTGTAAATTATCTACCTTCCGACTTCAATTTTGATACTTGTACCCCTTCCTCTAATATTTATACTTTACTCTGCCTCTGATAGTTTCTTATCTTTCTTTCTATAACTTCTCTTATAATGTCTCCCATTGATGATCGCATTATGACTTAGCTGAAGTACTGTTATCTTATCGTTGATACAAATATAGCATAGTGGGTGTATTCATGTCAAGGAACAAATTATGATACTTAATCAATGCAAAATTATCTTTTGTGATTTTAGTTATAACAGGCCAAAGCTGTCCTGTTCGGACGTCTATTGCCATTTTGCAGTGCCAGAGAAATTATTGAGCGCCGTGGATATGAAACAAGCCGATTACTGGTTCTGCATGATCGTTCTGACATGCTTATACTTCGTGTTGGACCTTGGAGCGTTCGCGTTGTTGAAATTGAAACTGGAGAAACGATTGTAAATTGAAATTAATTAACGTGAGATTCTGTGAAATCAGATTTTCTATAATTGAGATACGCGTTGTGTTCAGCTTAGTGCAAATAGAACAGTATAAACGAATTCTTCTGAAAGACTGACCCTCTATTTGAGATATATTTCGTGCAATGTAAAATGATATATAACTTCGTATCAAGACTGTTCACCAAATGGAAGCAATTATCGTTGCATTTATTGCACTTTGTTAAAGATGCGCTGGATATATACATACATGTATATATATGTACACATATATATTTCGCGAAATGTTATATTGTACGTGCATGATAAACACACGTGCCGCGATAAATAGAAAAACTCTTCTTATCTCGAGACAACATGGTACATATCGTGAATCAATGACATTTTCCTGACGATGTGTCTCATTTTAAACGACAAAGTTGATTTTTTCTTTTTTTGTACAAATCACGTTGATACTGATGACCAAGAAAGAAAGAAAGGGAGTGAGGGAGAGAAAGTTTAGCATATTTAGAATATAATTAACTGTATCTTTTGTATTTGCATCATCGTATTTAAAGGGACATTAAATGAATACACCCACAGTCTCATTCCTTTTTGTCTAGCGTATTACCAAAATTTCAATAAAAAAAAACGTCGTTATTTGCCATCAATTTCCTTACGATTTATTAATTCCAATAACACACAGTCATTACATGTGATTTATTAAAATAGATACTCTCTGTTTTATTAGTACCAATGAATTGAGGTCAAACTTTATATATTTTATGCAGCACGATGGTAGTACAGCGCAATCATCCTGCATTGTGCATAATGATAACATGATAAAATGACCAAAAAAAATTGTCCTCAACGGGATACGATCCCATCGCCGCCCTGCACCAACGATGTTTATGTAATAGCCGTTTTTATTCAAAATACATTAGGAGGTACATAACTTTAATATCTGTAAAACCTTCAAGTAACTATGGCTAATATTTCATATTCAGCATTAGAGACTCGTATACTACCATCGTACAAAAGTTTGTTAAAATCCAAGTCAAGTTACGGTCCTTCCCCTGTTAGCTGCAAACACCTATCCATCGATGCCCGAACTTGCACTTCTGCTGGGGTCATTGCCTTTATGAGTGGGATGGGCCATTTTCTTCGCTTATGAATACCTACTTAGTAAAAAAATGATTTTCATTGAGCGAATTAAGCAACGTCTTAGCACTGTGTTCATTTTCTTTTTTTATTAAATTGCAAATTGGTAGATTCATTGTCTAACTCCGTGTCTTCCGGAATCTTGTCAGCTTGCACCTTGTATCAAACGAGACTGCAATATAAAAACTAAAAGATGTTTTTGCCAATTTAAACCAAAATAAATTATCCCCTATGTAGCTTACGATTTTCCAATAATTTAAAAATATTTACCGAAACTCGACGAATTAAGATGTCAAAAAAATTGTGTGCTATATCGTACACCAGGGATGGGCAATTTTGCCTCAATTGGGGCAAAACCGTCCACACTGTAGCGCCCTCTGTCCCCTTCCAGCAAGCGCGGTACAATGGGGCAACGAAGACACGAGACATCAGCGTACGCAACGAACGTGCGCGCTGCATGAAAGAGAGGTTGGTGGGAGAAGCAGGCGTTTGAGGGGCTCCACCCGTGCCCACCACTGTCGTACACAATTGTATAAAGAATAAATTTGACGCACCGAGCGCAAAATCGGGAAGCATAATTTCGAGAAAAGGATGACTAAAGTTTCGTTTATTTTGTATTAAAAGAAATCTTTCTACCACGGTATTCTACGCATCGAAGACTATACGAAGGAACAAAAATTTTTCTACTTTCTTTTGAAGGTACAGTTGCATATCCCAGGGGTAAAAATGATCGGCCACTCAGCGTGTAAACATAAACAAAGCTGAAAGGGGGCACCAATCGCTAGAACTCGCAGATTTTTTTTCCAGGTCTCTCGGTAAGAACAAATTAAAGTTATGTTCGTGCAACCTACAATTCCCGATTAGTATTAAAAGAGCGAAGCGCTGGCATCTAATCACAAATCAAGGTCGAATTGCGAACGTAGTATAGTCGTGATATGCAGGGCAAGAGAATTACGCCGAGAAACCGGCGTGGCGGCAATCGGCAGTCGCTGCGACGAGTTCATTCGCGTTGCATCAACCGGTTCGATCGAGATCGTGCTCCGCTAAAGAACACGCGGTCCGGAGTGCTTGTTTTATCCGCAATCTATTTGCACTTTGATTGGCGAGTTTCGAACAATTATGATCGAACAAGCCATTGTGTTCTTGTGACGTAATTCGCGGACTTTTTGGTGGTTAGTGAAATCCTGGAGGGAGAACGCCTATGACAGAGCAATGAACTGTTGTTGTGTGTGAAACGGTAAGTCCGAGTCACTGATACATTTTGACGTGAAAGTTGCAATTAATTATACCATATGGTGTTTGTTTCAAATAAATTCAAAAACACATGTTTACGTATCAAATGCTTCACTTTCAATGATAGTAATATCATTTCGTTCGAAGTCACTTAGCTTCCAATATTATAGTGTTAAAACAGCAATGTTCAATAGACGAGTTCATTTTTTAACACCAGGTTTACGGTACGCGCTTAAATACAGTAGATCAAAACAAGATTCGGACACTTTTAAAAAGACGATAGCTTTTTTAAGATTGGACCAAACAACAAACTCTTGAGATGTTAGAAGGATTAAGTTTTTACATGACAAGAAAAAAATTTTTTGAAAAATATATGCAATTGGTCGGAATTGCAGAGAATATACTAAAAGTTGTTTTTTACAGTACAATCGAAGTAGGTAGATGCCAGGATAGAAGTTTATTTTATTTTTAGAATGTTTAAGATATGTATTTTTCGTAAGCACATACGCAGAGATATGTTGTGAGCATAACAAGATCTTCGAGAAATGACAACAAACGTCTGCTACGTCTTTGAATGAACAATCACGTGACTAGAATACAGATTTAGTACGCTTCAAGATTAATTTAAATTGTGGTCGTCACGTTTGAACGAAATAGCATTTCTTATATATTATATTCTGACATAGTATACATTTTATTTGCATGTTTTAACATATTTTAAGTGAACAAATGTTGGCGTTGTTGCAACTAGTCATACAGCGGCAGTGGTGCTTCTTCTTTCCCTCCATGAACTTCGAACAGTGATTGTCTGGTTTTTATTTTGATTTCACAAGTATAAAAATCGTTTGATTTCGCAAGTGGCTGGCGCGAGACACAACAGCGTGTGCGCGCGCGCGGGTGCGCGTAAGTTTGTGTGTTTTAAATTGAATATCAAAGAATATCTAATAGGTCGATGAAAATACAAAAAAGTTGGTACCCGGCAATCCTTTGCTCCGGAAAATATGTTGTTTGTTTTTCTATACAACTGCTGTGAGTGGATTTCGAGGCCAATTGACTTCTTTACGCAGACTGTAACATGATTTATGGTGACCACACTAATGCATAAATGCATACCAGCATTACCGCGACAGAAACATTCATACATAAAAGTGTCAATTCGTGGGATTAAAACTTTTCGTAACGCATGACTTAATTCATAAAGCGTTTGAAACAAATATTAATAATATGTGACCAATTCGGTTAAAAAATTGACTTGATCTTGAATACTGGTCATGTAAAAAAATGTATTGATAGTAAACGATGTACTCGAAGCAACAACTTTTTTAAATTCTCAACTACCAACACGGAATTTTGAATAGTCGATGGGAAACGATAGTCTTGAGTACCGCGCAGCCGAATCGGCCCGCCCGACTGTCTACGACCCGACCCGAATATCCGACGGGCCCCCCATCCCTAGAAATGATATAACGAAAACAAAGCGTGTTTACGTTACTGTTGTCCGGTATTTATCTCACACCGGATGCAAGGACAAAAGTAGAAAGTTATGATCAGACAGTGCATGGTATTGTTTACACACATGTAGCTATATTGCAATAGCTAAGAGTCAGTTTTGCTGATTTTCTGTAGTTCACTTGACACGATTTCAATTCTCAAACGATCGGGACAGCCCAGTGCGATTATTGTTCGATAATTATTGCCGTTAGCTTTGACAGGAATATTAGCATATTCCTGAATCGATTTGGGTTAATAGACTGTCATGCTAAGGTAATATTTCTTCGGTCGAATTTCACGGATAATTTGAAATTCTGTTCGCAGAGATTTCTATTCGCGTAACGTACACCGAGAGTACTATGCAACAAACTTTTTCAGCCGTTTATCTTGAACGGCTGATGGATCAACTGACAACCGAAACGACGCGACGGAGCTGATTAGCTAACCACCGAGAAACCAAAACACAAAGAAACGAGATGGAGTCGTGTAATCACAATCACAATCACAATCACAATCACAACGATACGACCGGTGACGTGACAGTTCATATGATGGAGGAGGAATGCAGAGTTGAATTGAAACACGATCAGAGCTTTCTCAATCCTGGAACACGAACGTTCACCAAGATGCACGTCGAGTTCGATGATCTCACGTACGAGGTCTGTCGCAAGAAAGGCAAGTCGTTTACACACGTAGGGAAAGTGCAGTTTACGGTGTTTATCTTCTTGTCCGGTTTACAGCTACATACCTTCTTTGTTGTGATGGAATGCTGGGCAATAAGTAGGTCATTTAAGGGATCAGTCTCACTGAATTTTTTTCCAATGCTTTTTAATACGTTGAGAGTATAGAAGTTGTGAATGATTTATCAATACTGGTAGGCGTCTTTAACACGTTCAGCGCCCACTCCACTATCATAAAAATTACACCAAATCAAAGTAATATATTTAATAAAACAAAACCTAAGAATTTTAGTTTTGTGATATTAATTACTGTTTCAAACCTCTCCTATTCCTCAGATCGTAAGGAAATTGTGTACACTCAATCTACCAACGTAAAAATTAATTTTCAATTCTGTACAAATAATTCCGTCACCCAGATATGGGTGACATGGCGCTGAACTTGTTAAACCCACCACGGTCAAAATGACCGGTTTTCTATTTCACAATTATTGAAATTAGAAAAACGATTTCATAGGAAATTACTGAATTGACTCCTTTATTTAAGTACATATTGCAACGGAAACGGTACAAAGTTTAAATAAATTCAATCTTTTCACTTCTTTAAGGCGTTTTACATTTATATGTTTTGTGCTTGGTAGGTTTAGTGTTAATTACATATCCTCCGAAAACGAAGCCTAGATCATGAATTTTTTACTCTGGCCTTTTTGTTTTATATTGTTATAAAGAATCATTTTCTAAATGTTCTGTTGTTAAATATCGTATAGTATATAATGAATAATTTTTACCGGTCATTTTAAATTCGACCTATCCAATTTTGTCACAAATGCATAAAATCCGCATTCATCTACTTGTGCAATAATTTTTTCACGAAAATATAGGTAACAAGAAAAAAGATATACGAATTCAGTGCACAAAAAATCTATAAAATTGGTTATTGAATAATATGCGAAAAAGTGAAAAAATTAGTAACAAATTTAATGAATGTGTTATGGGGGTGTTCGTGAACTAATGAAAAAGGATGTTAGTATTTCTTTCTTTATTTTTATTTGGCGCATGCATGCAATTGTGGATTTTATTATGACAATACTAAATAAGACTTATCAGAAAGGTATTGATTAATGTAAAAAATCATTTATTTGTAGGTAAAAAAGAAATTTTGGAAAATGTCAACGGATGTTTTCGACCGGGACGTCTTACCGCAGTCATCGGGCCATCCGGGGCCGGGAAAACGACATTGCTTCGTATAATTTCTACCCCGAAGTTGGCTAACGTGAAGGGCTCTATTACCGTTAATAATCGCGAACGAAACGCTGATGTTTTTCGCAAGCAAACCTGTTTCTTGCCACAAGAATTCGCATTATTACCGTTGCTTACCGCACGGGAAACTCTCTACATTGCTACGCGATTGAAAGTTCAAGGGATCCGTGACCGACGAGCTTTTAATTTAATCGTAAGTTCAAGGCGGATTTGGGTGAATTTGGGCAGCACAAAAAATTGCGTAATTTATACACAGCTGCATATATACTACATATACCTAAAGGTTCATTTTGAATTTCCATGTTCGAGATTATGGTTTGTCAATCCTTACAACTACAATGTTTAATCAAATGCAGTGTTTTTATTGAATACCTATGACTATAAATACCTCATTCTGTGTTGCGGTTTCAAGTAAATAACAGTGCATACGTATGCAATGCCGGTGAGAGCAATAAATACGACGTAAATATATGTATGCATGAACAGGTTGAGGAAATAGCAGACAATTTGAATTTGTCGTGCTGCTTGGACACAATGGTGGAGAACTTGAGCGGCGGAGAGAAGAAACGGCTGTCGATAGGGATAGAAATGGTAACAAGACCATCGCTGTTGCTGCTTGACGAACCAACCAGCGGCCTTGACAGCTCCTCCTCGTGGCAGGTCCTTTACAGTAATTAATTTTGCACAGCGTAACTGCAAATGTTTATACCAAATCCACAATTCCAGAATTTAATCAGATAGCCAATAGAATTTTGTTTCTTGATCTGAGGATTTTTTTTATGCTTGCAAAATGACTGTGATTAGTAATCTGAGGATCTTTATGCAAAGTAAACATTGTCTAAATCAATAATAGAAGTTAAACTAATCTGGCATTTTCTCTTTTAATCATTTTTATAAGTCGAGAGTAATATATTAACATCATAAAATCCACAGTTTAGTGCTATCGATCTACAGTAGTTCCTCGATCTAAGTCCTTTTTCGGTTCCCTGCCGGGACTTAGATCCAGTGATGGTATATGGTCTCGGTTTTCTCACGCATGCGCAATGATTTTAGCGTCAGTAAAGTACAAAGTTGGGCTAAAATGGGGTACCTTGGTCACCCCGCATAGTTTCGCATATTTTTTTTCGATTTTCAAATATGAATTGACAAGTAGCTCCTTCTCCAATACTAGTTGCTATTATGAAATCGAATATATTAACATTAACTTACCAAAATTTCGAATTACGGTCGTCTCGTCATGTCGTCTTGCACTCTTCTGTCAGGTTTCCCGCCAATGACAGTTCTCCCCTACTTTCCCCACAAACATAAGACGTACGGCACGTTCCTGCATTTAGTCGCGCATGCGCGAAAAAACCGAGACCATATACCATCACTGCTTTGATCGCGAAGGGACACTATTCGTTGGTGACCGCGTCGAACGCGCCGAACGTAGAAAAGGATAGCATGCAAACACGGACCGCGCGGCCGAAGGCGCAACAAAAAATAGCGTATCGGTGAGACAATACTAGTGCAATAATAAAACTTCTTTATTTTTTATTATTTTTTTATGGAACTTTCACGAACATATTCATGGCATTTTTCTAATGAAAATGATACCAAATATGATATAATTCTAATGATATTTACTTGTGTAATAAACGATGAAAGTTTTGGACGTAAAGAAGGACAGCGTATAAGAAAGAAAGAGACGATAAGAGTCGCGGCCACCGGCACGGTTCTAAGGCCCGCGTGTCCGTACAATGTAATGCCAATAAAAAACTTCCAACGTTCATTACATAAGTAAATATCATCGGAATTATATCATATTTGGTATTATTTTCATTAGAAAAATGCCACGCATATGTTGGTGAAAGTTCCATGAAAAATAATAAAAAATAAATAAGTTTTGTAATTGGATTAGTAGTGATTCACACCGATATACCCGACCCAGGATCGGGTTACGCGCCATGTTTACACTGCTCGGCGACCGAGGCAGCTTGAGCTCTGCAGTGGAAGGAGTAACCAAGGGACATAGATCGAGACGTTCCGTTGGACTTACATCGCAGAATTACTGTATATGCATTTCTACCACTTTGCAAAATGCAAAGCAATACCTTAATGACCAGAAGAAATCTGACAGTAAATAGTAGAAATATTGTATTTATCCTGCTTTTCATGAAGCAGCTCACGAAAATAAAAATTTGCACGAAGATTCGCAGTCTGATGACTAGTGTAGAGAATTTTGTGGAACATAGGTTTTAAGAAAATCATTTTGTCCAGGTGATCAGTCTGCTGCATAGAATGGCAAGGTTCGGTTGCACGGTTGCTTGCACTGTCCACCAACCCAGCAGTCGTATGATATCAAAGTTCGACGACCTGTTGGTGCTTCACGCGGGAAGGTCATTCTACTGCGGTGACTGGGATAATGTTCTGAGCACCTTCAACGAGGCGGGATATGTATGCCCGCAATTTTATAACATAGCGGAATTTGGTAATTCCACTTGAGCCACAAAATATTTCACTCTAACGGTTCTGGCACTGATCGTTCACTGTGTAAACAGTTTTAGAGGTCGTGACCGCTGAAAGGGGCGGAGACTTGGACAACTTGTACGATATAAGTCGCAACAACTATTACAAATGCAGAACATCGTCCCGGCGTCCTGCTATGAGTACTTGAAAGCAATTTGAATTATTAAAAGAGGTCTCATGTTCCTAGGTGGGTCAGACTAATCGATTTTATCAAGTATTTTTAATTCGATGCTACAAAGTTAAATCTGACGCTACTTTTCCGTGTCCTAGGTGCATGAGACCTCTTGAACATTGTTACTTAATATTGCGATTAACCTGTTAACTGTTTATGTCGAGAACACTCGTCATGAAAAGATGGAATTGTTTTTATCTAATGACATGAGTGTGCTCGTCATATAGAAATTTGCATTTGCTATTACGTATGTATAATTTAAGAGACTGCGCGGTGTAGTATGAAGAAAGCACACAAATGCATGTTCATAAAGGAAGCAAAACAGTTAACAGGTTAACATTTCAGATTCAGATGCAGCCGCTGCACCGAGAATCGAAAATAGTGCGACCAAATCAAAGTCGCCCATGTGGCAAGAGTTGAAGGTGCTGTTAATGAGAGGAATGATCTGTAACAAACGGGACAATGTTAGTATGGTTATATCCAATGCGCTAATTAATTGTATACTTAAGCAAACACGTTTGCTGTATTATCTCTGTAATACTATGTCCACACTTTTATCGGGTAAAACAAGAGCGCAAGAAAAGGCGACAAAAAGTTGCTTGATGTTTCTTTAGTGTGGGCATAGCTTTATATTTTATTTTTTTTTAATTTTGCTAAATGTTGCCTTTTTACTTTTAGACACTGACTAAGCTCAGATTCACCGCTCATGTGGTAGTAGCTTTTTTACTAGGCGCCGTGTTTTACGATACCGGTAACGATGCTGCTAGAGTTAATAGCAATATTGCTTGTGTATTTTTCGTTTTGCTGTTTTTGTATTTTTCGAGTTCCATGCCGGCTGTGCTAATGTGTAAGTTAGAAATTATCCCATTCATTACAAGATGTCTCATTCTTCCAAGTATAGTTAATGTACATTTTGTGTTGCAGTTCCTATAGAAGCTATGGTGTTCTTGCGAGAATATTTGAACAATTGGTACCGCTTGAGATCATACTATACGGCGAAGATTGTGTCCGATTTGCCGTTGCAAGTAAGTCATTATCAACATACAGAACAGTCTTTCATCGTTAATTGTCGTGAAATTCTGAACAATAATTGTCATGAAATTCTGAACAATAATTGTCGTGAAATTTTGAACAATAATTGGCGTGAAATTCTGAACAATAATTGTCGTGAAATTCTGAACAATAATTGTCGTGAAATTCTGAACAATAATTGTCGTGAAATTCTGAACAATAATTGTCGTGAAATTTTGAACAATAATTGTCGTGAAATTCTGAACAATAATTGTCGTGAAATTCTAAACAATAATTGTCGTGAAATTCTGAACAATAATTGTCGTGAAATTCTGAACAATAATTGTCGTGAAATTCTGAACGATAATTGTCGCAAAACAACCCCTCCTTCCGCGTGGTATACTCCGTGGGGGACCGAGAAGCTCGAGAGGCCTCGGTCCAGTGTCGCCAGATCTGTTAAATTGAGGAGAATACAGTTTACCACCTCTCTGATGACCAGAGTAATATGTAACACGTTGCACGGCACGTCACGTGACCAGTCTACGGTCTTAGTGGGGGACGTTGGAGTGTGCGCGGGAGTGGAATGGGATAGTGGAAGGGGAAAAGGAGGAGAGGAAAATCAACCCAGTTTTGGGTTGATCTGGCGACACTGCTTCGGTCGCTGAGAATGTTATTTGAACGTTAATTGTCGCCGGCGACGATTATCGATGAAATACTGTAATTACACCTATCCTCCGATTTTCGTGTGGAAGATTGGTTTCTGAGAATACCCTGTAAATCGAAATCATGCCTTTTTGCATGAAAAACCGTGTGAATTGAAAAAAAATTAAAATTCACCTAATTTAGTCAGTTATTTAATTGAATTCATTTATTTCAACGTAAAATAAAAATGAAATACAAATGTAACAAACATAAAACAAATAATTTAAATTATAAATAACCACCTAATTGTAAGCTTGCAGTTGCTAATAACCCTTGCAAGGTTGATGCAACTTAAAAATATATATATAAAACTATACGTAATTCATTTTATAGACACTAGAAATATAAACTTTATGAAAAGGTAGTCTAAACGTTCAATTACTATCATTATTATGATAGATTATTAATCTGTTAATCAAAAGACGACTGTGAAAATTGTGTAAAAGCGTAATCGTGTGAAAAAAGACCATGTACATCGGAGGATAAATGTGTATACTCATTTTTCAGTTAACTAAAACCGAATCGAACTAACCAGATAATTTATTTGTGTACAGGTACTCTGTCCCTCCGTGTTCATCTTCATAACATACTACATGACTGGCCAGCTGATGGAATACAACAGGCTCTTCCGTATATGGTTGATCTGCATTCTAACAACGATCCTGGGACAATCGTCGGGCATGCTCGTCGGCGTTGCATTCCAACAACAAGTAATGAATTATTCGAATTTTACTGGAACTTTGACTTTGGCACTTCATTGCATAACAATTGCGTTGTGTTTTAATATGCTGATAACAGTACAGAATAATTTTCCAGAGTCGCATAACAAACAATTGGTCAAGGCTATTCGTATCGTTGCGACATACGTTATTTTAACTATACAAATTATAGAATCTTCTTTGCTAATACAGTACACTAATGTTTTTTAATATTTTCAGTTGGGAGTATTTTTGATTCCTGCCATCAACATGCCCATAATCCTCTTCGCCGGTTTTTTCCTGAAATTCAGCGAGGTGGCGGGCTATATTCAACCATTCTGCACCATCAGCTTTTTCAGGTATGACAGTGCAATCTATATACTAATTTTTATATGTTTTTGAATTATTTCTGACATATTTTTCGTTTATTTTTTACTAATTTTCTATTTTTTGTAGGAGTATTGTTTTTACTATTAACACTGTAATTTTTTTTTGTTTTCTTATATTTTTTTCCAAATTTTTGACCCTGGATAACTAAGCTTTCGGAAAAAATGACGATCGGAGCATTTGAATCTTTTCACATTAGATGATTTGTGGTTTTTGTGACATAATTGATTAGTAACTTCAATTAGACTTCACTTATTGCGTTTCTTTTGAAGGTAAAGTATCTATTATGCTAAATAAAAAGCATTCAATTATATTTATATTTCTGATTAGCATAGTCATTTCTACGCATCATAGTTTAGTCATATCTAGGTTTAACCAATGCTACAACCAGAAATATTTGGGCAGTCTAAATCTCAAGTATTGGATACAGTCTGTGATTCGAATGTTCGTATTTCGAAAAGAATTTTTTGGAATGCTTTCCGGTTTAGTTAAAGTGCATAAGAATTGTGCGTTGCATTTCCAGGTATGCGTTCGAAGGTATTCTGCAAGCACTTTACGATGGGGATAGGCAAAGGCTACCATGCTCGAAAGTCTATTGTCCACTGCGTACTCCGAGTGCAATTCTGAACGCGATGGACATGCCGACAGTGTCTTTTCACACGACTATATTTGCACTGTGCAGTTGGGTAGTATGTTTGCAGGTTGCTACTTATCTAGTACTTAAGTGGAAAGCTCACGTAGCTCAGAGATAAGACGCAGATAAATATTAAAAAATAATGATTACTTTATCGAAAGATTCTCTAACATCAATTATTAATTTACCAAAAGATTCTCTGACATTAGTGAATAATTATTACGTCGAAAGAATTGACAAATGTTTGCTGATATTATTACTTAAATTATTCACGATTCAACATAATAATCTAAGCCGATACCAAAAGTTGGTGTGCATTTAAAAAAAAATCGAACTATTTCTAAGCTTCGTTCGATGGGTGCTTGAAAAAATATGTCTCCATATATTTTATAATATATTTTATGCGATTGAACACGACATGAAATGTATATATTAATCATAGTCAACTACATATATATATATACATTATTCATGCAGCACTCGGTGATCTCAGTATCGTACTATAAGAATTATGAAAAATTGATTGCGTCATCGCATACTGATTTTGATGCGCATTTGGTATGATACAGTGCTTTAGGAAATACTTGATAACGTGTGCTTTCTTTTAATCGTTCCTGTGCTATTGTTTCTTAAAATTGAAGTTAACATAAGATTAACTTCATAAGATAACGCAGATCAATTATCGAAGTACTTGCTTATTATTGAATGCTTTCTGTAATGTTGAAAACACGCGTGGTATTAAGGATGAATAATCACACTGCCGATAAGCGTTTGTTCTCATCAGTGCAGTCCTCTATGCGTTACGAAAGTTCAATAAGATTAGGAGTTCAGCATTTCTGTAAATGTACTAATGAACGTCTCACTATCAAGATATTATTTACTATGAATTAATTTTTTAAAATATGATGCATACGGCGTACAATTCCACATTTTATAAACTATATTGAATACTGTAAAAAAATAATAATAATAATAGCACTAGAAGTTACAAGTATGTTGAACGTTTTACGAATATGTATAATATTCCCGATTTTCTTAGATGCGCAGTGTATATTCACGTCAATAATTTTTAGTGGAACAAATTGCGAAGAAAATAAAGTTATTCGATCTAATTTTCTTCCAACTCAATATTACGAATAGGGTGTTGTGATAAGGAATGATAAAGCCGCATAGTAATAAACCGATGAATTATATTATTGGTCCCATCAGTATAAAAATCTTAACAAAATAATTGTACAAAAGTTTTTTTTACATATGTGGCTAAGAGTTGGACGCATGAGTTGACATAATGGAAAAGCTCGGTCAATAATTAAATCCACATTGAACCCTGTATAGTTATATACAATAGTTTTACCTAACGTGCAATCGGATGTAAATGTTACCCATCATTTTCAAGTATAAATCGCTACGATAAAAAGCTCGCACGCGTTGCTAATTGACTTTTCGTTGAGCAATCCTTAAATATCACGTTCGGTCTCCGAATATATCGTTTCAGAGTAGTATCACCTTAGATTATACTTCAATATTAACTTCGTCGAATAACCGCTCAATCATCTGCGATCAGGCTTCATTTAATTTGTTATTTACTCAGAAGCATGATCGCTTAATCTTTCGCGATAACGTGTGAAAATATATCTCGTTTATTTAACACGCTGATTCCAAAAGATTAGTGAACTTCGTTAGAGTATCCAAGACTTAGGAATATTTCTGGATCTTCATGTTGTCTTCTTTAAAAAATTAAGCCTAAGTTATGCTATACAGTACGGGCGGAGTGTAAATCTAATCACAACTAAACGCCTTAAATAATTACAATAGACACTGACTGTCGTTTTGCGCACAGTCATTGGTCCAATTAGTCGTTCATTAAAATCGACTGGTAGACTCTAATAAGTAGACTGCGGATTTTATGCATTTATAGTAAAAATAAGTGGGTGCAATTTTAAACATTGAAGAGGTTAAAAGAATTTAACAATATTATCAGCGCATCTGTTACGGCTTAATAAAACCATTTAAGAGCGAAATAAATTCCTACTTAGTTTCTACGTCTTGTAATTAATGCAAACAATTTTTATTTTGCATAAAGTTCCGCAGTCTATTAATAAGAAATCATACCTAAGTGACTTTACAGTATAAAAATACAGAATTTTGTTATTTAGAAAAGTGTGTACGCATTGTCACTTTTGTAAAATCAATCGAAATCGCATTACTTTAGTATTTTCCCTTGCGAGACTATTTAAAAGTTGTTAACCTGAAATTAAATTATTGTACTAGCTAACGATAAATAGGTTTGTTTTGCGTATTCTCTGCTGTAACGCTGGGAACAGTTATTCAGTAATATCACGATGAAACAGTGAGTAGTCAAAATATGAATCGCGAGGAACCTACGATGAGTTCAATTAGTATACACTTCCGATGGTCCCTATCGCATGGACATGATCTTCCACCTGAGGAGCAGATAAGCACTGACTCGCGTTATGATAAGAATCGCCATCAGTGCCGCTATGTCATTCCAAAATTGATCTGCGTCCATAGTAATGTCTGACAGGAATTTCGCCGTATACCTGTAATGGCAGTAGAAGTGGTTGTTCGCTTTGCAGTCCAATAACGGTCGATCGTAGCCATAGATGGCACTGACGAACCTGCAAATTAATAAACATTCAATTTATTCTTTAGTCTTAATTTCTGATCTTGTCTACAAACGATACTCCTGGCAGAAACTATTCGATCAAATTCCGTCGAACTGTTCAAAGAAAGTGTACGTTAAAACTAAAAAATAATATTGTACTTATATCAAAATATTTATGATAGAAGAGTCAACGATATTTCAAAGAAAAAGCCTTTGCTGTTTTAAGTTCTTCTAATGCCTTTGCTGTTTAAAATTATTTTAATGTCTTTGCTGTTTAAATTTATTTTAATGCCTTTGCTGTCTTGAGTTCTTCTAATGTCTTTGCTGTTTGAAATTATTTTAATGTCTTTGCTGTTTAAATTTATTTTAATGTCCTTGCTGTTTTAAGTTCTTCTAATGTCTTTGCTGTTTCAAATCTTCTAATGTTTTTGCTGTCTTAAATTCTTCTAATGTCTTTGCTGTCCAAAATTCATCTAGTATCTTTGCTGTTTAAATCTCTTCTAATATCTTTGCTGTTTTAAACAACACTTACTTATTTTTGTAATAAATACATAAAATTCGCAGTCTAGTGATGAATATCGCCAAAGTTTGATTTGTTTGATCGAATGAATGTTGCCAAGGCTAGTACAATAGATAATAAATCATCTAGTTTCCAAGTCACGATCAGTTTATCGGATAAATAAAATACAAATAGGAAATGTTTACCCTTCCAGGCCGTATCGCAGGAAGCTGACGTGTGTGCCCCATTTCAGATAACTTGGTATATCGCCTAATGACACACCGAATCCGGCGAACATCATCAATGGCACAGATAATGTCGGTCCCAAAAACGTTCCATTCTGAAATGCAATATTTCCGCGTTTTTCAGTACGGCGACATTTCCACGATATTATCATCAATCAAGCACACTTACAACTACATTGAATACTGCTCCGATCATGAGACCAGTTCCTTGACCTATAAAAGATATCAGCAAGCTGATCGAGAAAAACATCAAGAACCGTGTCATCTCGAGTGGCTGGGACGTTAGGAAATAGACTATCAGCGTGAAAATTAGGCAGCAGAATATCGACAGTGGAAAGTCGATCAATGTTATGGACGTGTAGAATGCTTTTAGGCTGTACCATCTGTTGAAGTGCTCTTTCAGCAGGATGCTCATTTGCATGGGAACTGTGGGAGAAATGTGATAAATTAAATTTCATTCGGAATGTCAAGCATCGAATTTATCTGTTGAATGAATTGATTCTTCTTAGTTGCATATTTTTGATATGTCATAACTAGACAGCGGATTTTATGCATTTATGGCAAATATGAAAAGGTGTAATTTGAAACAGTAAAAATATTAGAAGAATTAAAAAATACTGTTATATTGTTTTCCACATATTAAATATATGAAAGAAAATAAATGTCTATTTCACTCCAGTTTGCTATAATGCAGGTAAAAAATTTTTATTTTGCATAAAGATCCGCTGTCTAGTCATAACACGTTGATTGATGTCCCAAAATGTCACAAAACCAAGACTGTCTCAAGATCTGTTTTAATAACTCTTTCTTTCTGCATTAAATTTTTTTGTCATGTTTTAATTTATATTTTTATTTTACCTCGCGTTTTCTGTATTCAATTTTTTACCAGAAGATGTTAATGCACTAATATTTTACTAGTTTCATATGTGCACACTAATAATTTGCAACGGTGTGCTCAATCAATATGATGAAGAAGATTCATTTTATTTAATAATATTTCAGTTGATATTTTTGTATATTTTACTTTGTACTGGAAAATATTAAGATACTCATGCTATAATACTTTTATATGAACATACTAATAATTGATCTTGGTATGCTCAATCAACGTGATGAAGAAAATTCGTTTTATTTTATAATAAGGTTTAATATACAACAGGCTATAATGTCTACTTACAAGTGACTATAGTAAGCATCATCGTGGTCATCATGTGATGTATGAGAATGGAAAATAGAAGATTATAGTTATCTAGGACTCGGGCACCATCCATGCCAGTTTCAAGAAACACGGAGCCGAGCATGAAGCCGACGGCTATGTTGACTATGATTCGCAAGTGCGTTAGAGTCTGCAATGGTACAATAATTATAGTTCATGGTGAGCAGCCTTAACAAAAAACCACAAGCAATGATTTATAAAAAAGAGCATTGATTATCATTGCGATAAAAATGTAATTTTCAAAAGCTGTTTCCGAGGATCGGACGGTCAATTATATAATATAAAGGTCATCATCGATGTTTCAAAAATTTGTTAACGATTTTCAAAAATTATTAATACTCTTATAAATTTTAAATATAATTTTGACCAAATTCTCGTCCTCAAAATATTTATGAAATAGATATTTTTAATATCAGACATTTTCTTACGACGTTTAACACTAATATTACCACTACCACATCAGTCAAATTACCGATTACATATGTTTTATTTCACAGTTAGTAATATATATATATATATATATATATATATATATATATATATATATATATATGTAACATTTTATAAAAACAACAAGCTTGAATTTATTTAGACATTGTGTGATTTTTATCATAATATATGCCTGAGTAAAGAAATGTATTGAATAAATTCCCATGTCGTCGTCTTTATAACTTTAATAATTTTAAAATAAAAAATCTGAAACCGGATGTGGTAGGTTTAGTGTTAAATTTCTCGATTCAAGCACATATTGTACTAAATAGACTACGAATTCTATGCATTTATGGCAAAAATGAGTAGATGAAAAAATAAAATGGTAAAATCATTAGAAAAATGCAGAAACGTGACTATTTTCAAATATTCCAAATTATTAACCGAAGAAATAGATTTCTATAGAACATCCTTATCTTGCAAATGATACACAACAATTTTATTTTACATGAAGATCCGCAGTCTATGTAATAATAAAACTCGCACAAGGTCTAAATAAATACAGCCTTATTATTTCTATAAAATAAAACGTTTCAGTGACTTTAGTAGGTTCAGTGGTAAAATAACAGAGACATTTCGAGCTTTGGTGTGAGAGAAAGTGAAGGCGTGTAAGTAAGTAAATACAAGAATGTTTGGTTTGGACCAGTGATGGCAGGACTTTTACGACCAACCATTAAAATATCATTGCAGCGGTCTGCCAAGTCTGGCGAAAACGATGCAAGCTTACCGTATCTCTTTTGCACATAAGAAAACCCCTCCACATTAAGATTCTGATTTGATACGCCAAAGAAGTCGCATGCAGACTGGCATTATCCTCCTCGTTCAGGTTCTTCTTGGAAGGATGCAACGCTGCAAAAAGAAAACCGAAGTAACATCCTACTATTTCTGCAAGAAAAGATTGCTTACATACCTTTCAGTTTCGTTGTGTCCGTGTCTATAGTGTTGAACCATCCCGTGTTCCTACCGTTTTGAGAGCTGGATATTAACAATGATACTTTGTCCTCTCCGTATTCGCCGCAGGCTAATTCGATCACTATGAAAATACAAGAAATCGTGTAGAATATACAGTAACCCCGCGATCTAAGTCCTCTTTCGGTTCTCTGCCGGGACTTAGATCGTGAAGGAACACTATTCTTTTGTGACCGCGTCGACCGAGCCGAACGTAAAATAGGACAGCATGCAAACACGGACCGCGCGGCCAAAGGCGCAACAAAAAATAGCGTATCGGTGAGACAATACTAGTGCAATAATAAAACTTCTTTATTGTTTATTATTTTTTTATGGAACTTTCACGAACATATTCGTGGCATTTTTCTAATGAAAATGATACCAAATATGATATAATTCCGATGATATTTACTTGTGTAATAAACGATGAAAGTTTTGGACGTAAAGAAGGACAGCGTATAGGAAAGAAAGAGATGACAAGAGTCACGGCCACCGGCACAGTTCAAAGGCCCGCGTGTCCGTGCAATGTAATGCCGATAAAAAACTTCCATCGTTCATTACACAAGTACTTATCATCGGAATTATATCATATTTGGTATCATTTTCATTAGAAAAATGCCACACATATATTGGTGAAAGTTCCATGAAAAAGTAATAAAAAATAAAGAAGTTTTGTAATTGGATTAGTAGTGATTCACACCGATATACCCGACCCAGGATCGGATTACGCGGCATGTTTACACTGCTCGGCGACCGTGGCAGCTCGAACTTCACGGCCCTTCCGGGGATACCCCGCAGTGGTAGGAGTAGGCCAAGGGACATAGATCGCAATGTTCCGTTGGACTTAGATCGCGGGGTTACTGTATTCTTAAACTAATCACTTAAAAAACATACTGACGCGTGAATGATTAAGAAGATCCTGTTATAAATTCAGAAAAAAATGAGATTTCATAACGGTGTACAATTTTATGTTTTGCTAATTTTTTGTGTACAACTTTCTCACGTTTTTCTGCGTAGGGAATGAAAATTTAAAAAATTGCAATTTCAAGAAAAGAAACATTTCAACTGAAAACTATTGTCATTCAAAGTTTATCTTGCCTCGAACCATCTACATAAAATATTAATAAAATACTTTGCTTCCTTGAAAAAAAACAGAGAATTTTCATTCGTGGATGATTAAAGTCGTAGAAAAAAACAATGAAATACAAAGTTCAATAGAATTTTGTAATACTATCATAGTTTACGTAATTCTCTGTTTTTTTTTTCAAGGAAACAAAGTATTTTATTAATATTTTATGTAGATATGGTTCGAGGCAAGATAAACTTTGAATGACAATAGTTCTCAGTTAAAATGTTTCTTTTCTTGAAATTGCAATTTTTTAAAATTTTCATTTCCTACTCAGAAAAACGCGTGAAAGTTGTACACAAAAAATTAGTATAACATAAAATTGTACACCGTTAAAAAATTTCATTTTTTCTGAATTTTTTAACGCGACCTTCTCAATCATTCACGCGCCAGTATTTTTTATCGACGAAAAGTTAGAATCCTCGCATGCTTTGCAATGTCTTTCGCGGAATACATAATTTCGTCCTTCGATTGACCTTGGACGTAAGTGAAAAAATATAGAAGTCCGCAATTTGAACGCGATTTAATTTCGTAAGAAATTCATACTGTAATCCGCTGGATTATGGTACATTGGACACGGCAGTTTGATGTTTTCCAAATAAGGTACCAGCTTATCGGTTGCACCATGGTAGAGACACTCCCCTTTCGCCAACACGTAAACCTGTCAAGGAAACGAAAGATTTGATAAGATACTTCGCTCATTAGCCAGTAAAAATGAAACGTGGAACCGCCTCAACATGTAGAAAGGTTCTTCAGAATTTAGGTGAGAATATATTCGTGACACTAAATAGCGAAATGTGGTCAGTAGAGTGGACTGTGGATTTTTATGCAAAATAAAACAAATTGTCCATGTTATTTATGAGAAAAAGGGGCCAAATAAAATTGTCATTCTTTTCTTAACCACTCTAAACAAGATGAAACTGATCTGTATTTTTAAATTTTTTCGTTCCTATGGCTATTTTAAATTTTATTTGCTCGTATTTGTCATAAATCCATGAAATCCGCAGTCAGAGATGGGCAGAATAATTATTCGGAGGCTTTGAATAATTTTTGAATAACTTTTACCGAGCACCGAGTGCCGAACTTTAAAGACCAGCGACCGATCAACGGCACACGATGTAAGCAAATGGGGAATTGCGCCAGAATGAAAATTTAAACTTTTATATTTTTCAACATACTTACGCAAAAGTATTACGAATGAATTGAGGAGCTTCTCCCGATGAAAATGAGTCCAAACTCGAGTGTGATTGAACAATTTTTTATTGATACGTAATGCAATGGTAAAAATTATAATATTATTGAAAATAGTTCGAATGGTGTCGTGTTTGGACTCATTTTCATCGGGAGAAGCTCCTCAATTCAATCGTAATGCTTTCATGTAAGTATATTGAAAAATGTAAAAGTTTAAATTTTCATTCTTGCGCAATTCCCCATTTGCTTACATCGTGTGCCGTTGATCGGTCGCTGGTCTTTGAAGTTCGGTGCTCAGGTCTCGGTGGTCCGGTGCTCAGATTCGAAGGTGTAATAACGCGTTATTTGAAGGTTATTCGAAGCCTACGGATAATTGTCCGTAATCTAATAATTAGTAATTAGTAATACTGTAATTAGTAATACTGTAATTAGTAATACTGTAATTAGTAATACTGTAATTAGTAATACTGTAATTAGTAATACTGTAATTAGTAATACTGTAATTAGTAATACTGTAATTAGTAATACTGTAATTAGTAATACTAGTAATACTATAATGTCTCGATGTGCGTGAAAACTTCGGGTCTGAAATGTCTCTTATATCATGTGCAGACTTTTTATTTATTCTTAATTTTTTGTTTTATAAAACTTTTACTAACGTATTCGTGACATTTTTCCGAATGAATCAAGACCGAACACGACACAACTTGGATCATACTTACTCGTCTAATCCACGATATAGTAAAATCTCGAATATCAGAACTAATTAATGGAACATCTGATATTTCAAATAATAGATTAAATTTTTACTGATTTGTGCTATAAATCATATTGTATAAAGATCGCTTTAAATTGAACTGTTTGAATTCCGTTGACATTGGTTCGGATAATCGAGGTTCTAAGAAAATCAGAAATTATACAAGCGAGAGAAGACCGTCACAAATATGTTGATAAAAGTTTCACAAGAAAATTATGAAAAACAGAAAAAGTTTTGTTGCTAAGATTAGTATTGTCTTGCAGAGATGATCAGGAGAAATCCCGACAAAATCTGGCCACCCTAAGCTGCGCAAGTGAATGAGAAAATAATGGCTCGAACGAGGACATGGCGTCACAATTGATCTTTTGTCATTACCAGATCGAATAGCTGAAACAGGGACGCGCTAGGCTGATGTATCGTGCAGACAATGGTTCTTCCTTGACGGGCCAGCAGCTTCAGCAAATTCACCACTTGCATGCAAGACGAGCTGTCCAGCCCTCTGCGAAAAAAAGAGAGAAGATCGTGCACGATTTGGTTGACTCACTAGATCACTTGTTGCTTCAGAACAAGTGATCGCCGTTTCTTGCTCGCGAGAAGCATAAATCAATGTCCAGAGGTCAGAGACCCTCTAATTCATGCTATCCTTCCATTTGAAAACACGGAATCCTTCGAGAGTTATTATATGCCCAAGGATACTTCAAACTGGCTACCCAAGATTACTTAAAAATTAGGTAGAATTTATTGTTGGTAGAAATATTGTAGAAGCTGCTACAAATGTTTCTTAACATTAATATTTTTAATGTACAAATACTGAGATTATAAAGATGAATCTGTAAGACAGGGATGGACATTTTTGACTCGATTGAGACAAAACCGTCCCCACCATAGCGCCCACTGTCCCCCACCATAGCGCCCACTGTCCCCCCCCCCCCACCAGCATTCGCTGTTAGCGCGGGACAAGCGGTAGCTACCTGCGCGTCGACCACCCCCCACTCGCCAACCGCAGGCCCTGGGACCCTTGACTTCGACGAGCAAGGGACGACTGCGTGGCGGGGGCATTCAGTTTGAATACTCACGCACACGTCGCAACCATTCGACTTTAAGACCATAGTCTTGTTTAAACGCTCGGGCTCGTATTGTTTTATAACTTATGTACGCGTCTTAGTGAAAACATCGTCTTACAAATCCATGAGCAATTATTTAACAAATTTATTTCTTAGGGTATATATTATTTAAGAAATGGCTAAAACGGAAAGCCATATTCTTGTTATTTTTATAAAGTTATGTAAAATAGTCACTTTTATAGTGTTGAGGTGAATGAACCTCAATGAGTGAACCTAGTGTTAAGGTAGAATACTATATATAATAATAAGTCTGAATAGAACTAATTATTACTTACTGGTGATTAGGATAAAAATATAGCACCATAACTAGACCGTAAATTTTTGTACAACAGTACAATTTTCAGAAACAAATATAAGAAGCGGAAGTTGTAAATTACTTTCCTCTTCTATTTTAGTAAATTAAGGAGAATGTACTAATATTTATATAAATTGTTTTAAGGTCTTTGCTGTTTTATATTTCACGCGGCAATTTTTCTCGTGGAAGCATAAGTACGCCATCTAGTCGTAGCGGTATAGATACTACAGTTATAACGAGAGATTCTGAAGATAATTCTATAATATACTACACGTACGTGGTTGGTTCATCGAGGAACATAACGGTGGGATTGTTAACCAGCTCCAGAGCAATGGACAATCTCTTTTTCTGTCCTCCACTCAGTCTCTCCGTTCGCGTGTTTATGTGATCGTACAGGCCCAGAGTCTTTAGAATCTCCACGATCTGAAATAAAGTTCACTTTTCGAGTTCTAGAATTCTACAATTTACTAGGTTTATTACTAAAAAGCGATAAACGACATTTTCGGTATTCCTAACCTCGCGGAACCCACGTGACAATGAGTATTTCTCGACAAGTATGCGAGCGAACTGATAAACCTCGCATCTTTTATGGAATTTTGTTCAAATTTGAACATGTAACAGTCTTTAATGATATTTCAACGTATTTCGAAAGATTTTTCGAAATTTTAAAAATATGTTGGTTTTACAGACGTGTAAAATAAAGTCTCAATCTTTTTTTCATTAAATTATAATGGCTGAACTAACAAACTGATGAAAATGATGAGTAGTGTAAAAAGTGTTTGGACATGCTTTAAAATCGAATAATTTTTTTCAAATTGGATCAAACGACTTCAGTTTTTTTAGCTGTATTAGAAGGATTCGTTTACTAGGTAAAGTATTAATAATTGTTTTTAAAAAATTGCTATTGGTAGAAATTGCGAAGAAAAAAGTAAAGGTCACGATTTTTAACTCTTTTATCTGTGTCTATAATGAAAATTTAAACTATGCTTTTTGTAGACCTAAGTAAATTATATACATATACAAAGTTTCAACAAAATCGACTAACGTTGCTGCGAGCCATACATCATTAAAAATATGTGATAATTTTTTAAATTAATTTTAATGTGATTTTAATGTGATTTCATTGTGATTTTATTGTGATCATTTTAATGTGATTTTAATGTGATTTCATTGTGATTTTATTGTGATCATTTTAATGTGATTTTAATGTGATTTCATTGTGATCATTTTAATGTGATTTTATTGTGATCATTTTAATGTGATTTTAATGTGATTTCATTGTGATCATTTTAATGTGATTTTATTGTGATTTTATTGTGATCATTTTAATGTCATTTTAATGTGATTTTATTGTGATCATTTTAATGTCATTTTAATGTGATAAAGTGGGATTTTAATGTGATTTTTAATGTGATCATTTTACCGTCATTTTAATGTGATAAAGTGCGATTTTAATGTGATTTTTAATGTGATCATTTTAATGTCATTTTAATGTGATAAAGTGCGATTTTAATGTGATCATTTTAATGTCATTTCATTGTGATAAAATGCGATTTTAATGTGATTTTATTGTGATTTTTAACGTGATCATTTTAATGTCATTATAATGTGATAAAATGGGATTTTAATGTGATTTTATTGTGATTTTCGATGTGATCATTTTAATGTCATTTTACTGTGATAAAATGCGATTTTAATGTGATTTTATTGTGATCATTTTAATGTCATTTTAATGTGATAAAATACGATAAAATGCGATTTTAATGTGATGTTATTGTGATTATTAGTGTGATCATTTTAATGTCATTTTAATGTGACAAAAAGCGATTTAAGCCCGAAATTCAAAGATTTGTACATCTTTAAATGCCTGTGGCTTTTTTATGCCTCACCCGATTTCAATGAAACTTGCACATTTATACAATAACTGAACATCGAACAATAGCAATATTCAGCAAACATGTAGCCGTGTCCCGATGCTTCGGAAAGTTTATTATCTTATCAATTCACGGCGATGTGTGTACGTGCATCATTGTTGCAGTTCAAAATAATGATGATAATTAATCAGGGCTCGGAGCATTACTCACTATCGTTTCTTTCTCGTATCGCGGGATCTTGGTGGACAGTTTGAGGTCAGCGGCTACCCTCATGTTCTCGATGACCGTTAACAACGGCTCCAGTCGATCGTCCTGTGTGATGTACGCGCTGCATCTGCAACGTTCAATTGCACCCAATCAGAAAACATTTTCCACGTTGGACGGGAGAGCCGGCAGTGCTGGATTAGTCGATAAGCAAACTAAGCACATTCTTAGGGCATCCAGAGAAGGGAAAAGCCATAAAAATTTTCACCTTCCCCTGATCTGGCAGCACTGACCGTGCCCATCCCTGCCTAAAGCACTTAATCCGGCACTGCGGGGCCGGAGTGATTTTATTTCGGTAGATTACGAGAGAAGAAATAATCGGCTCACTTCAAAAATGAGTGCATCTGTCGCATCTGTCCGTTCACAAGGACGTTACCGTTCACGCCGGTCGTCCTGTATCCCGATAGAATGTCCAGCAACGTTGACTTCCCTGCTCCCGATGGACCCATCAACGCCGTCAACCGCCTTGCCGGAAGTCTTCCGTTGATTCCGTGCAAGATCTCTTTTTGACCTACGAACACGTACACGTCCTACACTGTGGATTTATCAGGGTTTATTGCTAAACAACATGTTCACATTATTCCTTTTTTTTTTTTGGTAACATTTCTTCTTTTGTGATAGGAATCTTTTTTGGTCATAGAAATAAAGAATGTTTTTTACATTGACGAAACTGATTTCGGCGCAAAGTTTCGATCTTATTGAAAGTCAGCAAATTACAATCAGAATTTATCACTGTGGATTTATCAGGGTTTATTGCTAAACAACATGTTCACATTATTCCTTTTTTCTTGGCAACATTTTTATGTTAGGAATCTTTTTTGGTCATAGAAATAATGAATGTTTTTTACATTGACGAAACTGATTTCGGCGCAAAGTTTCGATCTTATTGAAAGTCAGCAAATTCCAATCAGAATTTTATAATAATCTAATTTCTATTTAAACAACCCCCTAAATTTCTAAATAAAAATTTTCATTCTATACACTTTTACTGTCAATAAATTATTAATTTAAATTTTTTATTATTATCCCAACGTTTCGATCCGTGTGCGGATCATTCTCAAGAGATTTTATGCGTTTGCTGTGCAACTAGTTACGATAAAAGAGAAACAAAATATTTTTATGAATACGAGTTACGATGGAACGTGGTTGAAACCATCGTTGCAGATACGTAAATGTTGTTGTTTTTTTACTGTCGGACAACTATGTATGTTGGCTTATGTTTTATAAAAATGCAGATATGTTTTAGTTGACGGAAAAAAATTGAAATTGGGATGATCGTGAGCGAGCAAGTTACGGAGAAAGTGAACTTTACTGGGCGGTATTGTGGGCCACCTTGACCCAACATGATCGAAAACACCATATAGATCTAGTGATGGGATCTGAATCACTTCGAATCGCTTCGGTTCTATATTTACAACAAATTCTTAAAAGTCTTCGTAGTCTTGAAAATCTTGAAAGCTTTAACACTTTGGAAGATTTGTAAAAATTCAAACTCTTGAAATGTTAGCGAACTATGTAGACAAAATTCAAATTAACGCTAAAAGTATCGGATCGATAAATAAATTGGAATGTTACATTGCGGAAAGTTATATTAATAGACATTACGATATTTTACAGTATTGGATAGATAATAGCATTAACACTAGGTTTACGGAGCACTAAAATTGATTATTTTACATTGCTTTATAAAAATAATAAAATTGTATTTATTTAGATCTTCAGCGATTTTTATTGTAATGTGTACACAAAAAAATAAATCTATTTAATAATTCCTCACGAATGCCTCCTTACACTCTTAATAATCGTAAATTAAAAATTTTTGTATCCGCCATTTTGACGGGTCCCGTAAATCTAGTGTTAAATATCCTAATCTATCAAAATTAACTCGTAAAATTCTCCGTTGTCCTGCAACTTCAGTTCCGTGCGAAAGAGTTTTTTTCTAAAACCGGAACGATTCTTAATAACAAAAGAAACAGATTAAAAGATACCACCTTAAACATGATTTAATGATGCGCAATAGAGAATCAATGTCCTATACTGTGGAAAAGGTGTGTCAAAGATCTGAAAGTTCATGCATTACCATGATGTAATATTACTCGATAGATTGTATAATGCTCAACTAGAAGAGAAATTGATAACGGTAATCCCAAGACACGGTTCTATGCAATAAATTACCAACGATCGCTAAACATTAGACACGGATCGATGGGCTTACGCGGAGATTGAAAGAAAAGTTTCTCTCGTCCACGTAACCATGATTTATCAAGCTAATGCAACCATTTGGAAAGTGTGACAGATTCCGCATGTGCGGTTCAATTTGTCTTTATTTGCAATACTTTAAACAATTTCTATTTCAATGTTTTTAAAAAGTCAATTAAATTTAAAAAAAAAAAAAAGGAAAGTGCTTCAGTATCGAACAAAACCCCCACCGCCCCACCATGAAACCTGCAACGCCCACTAGTGGGTGGTGGGGATAGGGACCATATTGACTACCACTGAACTAATCTCATTCACGGACTTAAGGACTGTGCATTATGCTGCGGAGGTGAGGCGAAAGACGGAATGGGTATCAACTTGTCGGCCATCTTGGATGGCAAACCCTGTGGTGCGCTCTATGGGCAGTGTTGGGATATGATGCAAGATTTCACGCGCATGCGCGGCGATTTCAGCCTCGGTAAAGTAAGATTCTCGATAAAATGGGGTACCTTGAGCAACCAGCAGAATTTTCAAAAATTGGTATGATTTGATTCTGAAAAATGAGTGCATAACATGTGTCTTTGTGTATATTTTGTAACTCGTAGGACACGTCCTGAAGTCTTTTTGTCCGGAATAGATTGTTTCGAGACATTCCCGCCAATATAACTGTCTCAGGGCTCCACTACCTCTGTCATCATGATATAGATACATTACTGTTTTGGCCGCGCATGCGCGTGAAATCTTGCACTATATCCCAACGCTATCTATAGGCAACTTTAAATACTAGTCACGCGAATTTGCAATGCAATCATGCGGGGAAATAGATACACATAATTTATTTATAAATTTACATTGAAGCCGAACGTGCAATATTTTATATATATACAGATATATATATACAAATACACTTGTTATACATTCATTTTTCAGAATCGAATCATATCAATGTTCCCGTAACGTTATATAGATGGCAACACTAGTTTTGCCATCCAACATGACCGCTGTCTATCATCCCTCCCCGCTCGCGGCACGACCCCTCTCACCCATAAACCCACGTTATGCTCAGTCCTTTAATTCCGTGGTACCACTACTTTAGATCTAGAGTTTAGACCCTTTTGGGCGACATCTTCAGGAGTTGCAGCATGTTGTGCTGCGTCCTCATATCGAACTGACCTTTTCTGCATCCAAGGGACACCGTGTAGGTGATCGTCTCGAACGAGATAGCGACGGTGTCGGCCTCGGCCGTTTCCATGAAACGTGTTCCGTTCCCATTAAGCCGAGCATCGTCCAGCTTCTCTTTGACCAGCTGTTTCCCAGTGGAATAACTGAATGAACTGTCTGCATTCATTCCCTGCCCGTTGCTGGCCTCATGCATCAATACCTCCATGATATTGCGCGGTTCGCCTGAGCTCGTCGAGTACCCGAAGAAGTATTAGAGGCTGAACGCTCGGCGATTAATTCAACATAAGGGAACACCAGCACCGCGCAACTGTAACAAGAGGAAATAGCCCCGTTATTGTTAACCCCTCAATTTGCAGATTGTTTCTCACAGGCAGCGAAGAAACGAATAACGAACGCAGAAGCGTCACGAGATTCTGCGATGATTCGATAATTATGCAGAATGGTCTACCAAGACGCAGTCAGCGTAAACATTTTCCTCAATTGCGATAATATGGGAAATATTTTGTATGCAGTATGAATAAGACATAGTATAGCTACTTATTATAATCATGGTATACAGGGTGAGTCACCGAAGATTTTCTTCTAAAATACCTCGTTCTATTTTACCGATACGACGAGGAAATATATGAGGAAGAAAATGTTTGATTCAAAGTGACAATTATTCTAGAGATTTTCTCATGGTCACTTTTTCCGAAATTTCAAGGTTATTGTAGATTTTTTGATTCCAGCATTTTGATTAGGTATAGGTACTGTTATAGCTAATGAAAAAAATCAATTCAACTATGTGTTTGAAATGGTGACCTCCAAATGACCTTCGGAAGTGTTATTCTTCAAATATTTCGAAGTATTTTATGTTTTTTGTAAAATAACTCTTCTGAAGGACGTTTGAAGGTCAACATATTACATACATGGTTGAATTCGTTTCCTTATTAACCGTAACGTTATACCAATCAAAATACCAATAATCCTATTTAAAACAAACATTTAAAATAGCTCTTCTGAAGGGCATTTGAAGGTCGGCATATTATATACATGGTTGAATTCGTTTTCTTGTTAACCGTAACGTTATACCAATCAAAATACATCATCCTATTTAACACAAACATTTAAAATGTCTTTCGGAAGTGTTATTCTTCAAATATTTCGGATTATTGCATGTTTTTTGAAAAATAACTCTTCTGAAGGACATTTGAAGGTCAACATATTACATTCATAGTTGAATTCGTTTTCTTATTAACCGTAACGTTATACCAATCAAAATACCAATAAACCAATTTAAAACAAACATTTAAAATAACTCTTCTGAAGGGCATTTGAAGGTCGACATATTACATGCATAGTTGAATTCGTTTCCTTATTAACCGTAACGTTATACCAATCAAAATACCAATAATCCTATTTAAAAGTAACATTTAAAATAACTCTTCTGAAGGTCATTCGAAGGTCAACATATCATATACATGGTTGAATTCGTTTTCTTATTAGTCGTAACGTTATACCAATCAAAATACCAATAATCTAATTTAAAACAAACATTTAAAATTACTCTTCTGAAGGTCATTTGAAGGTCAACACATTATACATGATTGAATTCGTTTTCTTATTATCCGTAACGTTATACCAATCAAAATAGATACATCATCCTATTTAAAACAAACAACGGAGACCTTGAAATATTGAAAAATACAATCTTGAGAAAAAAATTTTATCCATTACAATAATATTTTCTTCCTCAGACATTAGCTCGTACAACTAAAAGCAACGTGAGATATTTCAAGTGAAAATGTTTGGTGACTCACCCTGTATGCTCAGCCACGCCATCTTACAATCGTTACGAGTCACCGATTCCAAATACAGTTGTCCTAAGAATTTCCTACGCACTGATTTGACCTGATAATCCTCGATTAGGCAGTCAACTGCTATAAGTACCATCGAGATTAAAGAACTCGTTAGGTCACGGTCGCAAACGATTTCAACGACAGAAATCGAAAGTGTTTACGTTTCACGGAAAAATAGGGAAAACGTTTTGCATGGAGTAAACCAGAAGACTAAATTTAACCGTGCCGGACGACGTCGTCAACAACAAATAAGTTGCTAGTGAAGCAAACTAATTAGCCAAGCATTCTATAAAATCTCCGCTAATTGGCTGTTGACTTTACTGTCGAATATAATGTCATGTTCACGCTTTGGAAAACAAGTTTTGTGATTATCGGAGATAGAACAGTGTCAACACAGATATACTTAGAATTTCATACGCTTTCATTTTCAGCACACCAGTTCATCAATCCCACTGACACAGTATTATGCGATCCAATAGTAATACTTAGACCTGCAGATTTTATGCATTTATGAAGAATAAATTCGGTGCAATTTAAAGCAGAGTAGGTAGGTCAAAAGAATTTCAAAATATCAATGTGCAATGTTTCACTTTCTTAAAATCAATAAAATACTATAGAAATTTCTATTTGACTCCAGTTTCTTATAATTAAAGCGAACAATTTTTATTCTGCATGAAAATTCGCTGTTCCGTTCTAATAAATATAATTCTCTCCAACACAATTCCAACCATTAGTCTTCTATGTATAATTGCATAGACCGTAGAAACAGAAGAGAAATTAAAAAATCCACAATAAAATTTGTATTGCTACTGATATACTCCTTACTTAATATTAACAAAAATTCGTATTGCCACTGATATACTCCTTACTTAAACCTTTGCACCCGGTACTATTTCAGCTCCAAAATCAAACATTTTTTCGAATCTAGAATATTTCCATTTTATTTCATTCTTTTCATTTGATGCATATGAAACTGATGCAATCGACTCGGACAATACTTAAATATTTAATCATTTATTAAATGCAAACAAATTTAACAATGTGAAAAATATTTTGAATGTTGTATAACAATTTTTAATAGTGACTGAGAGTCACCATCCGAGTGCAAAATGTTAATATTAAAACGAACAAATCAACGAAAAGGTTCATTCACCTTCGACAGTGACTGCATGCCCTTGTCACGGTTCAAGATGGCCGCGCGAAAAATGGCGAATCGATTGATCTATGGTGCGATCAACATTCAACAACCTTGTTCCGGTGTGCCACGCCAAAAAGGACAAACGGTCGAAAGGGCAGCTTACAGATTAGCCTAAACGCGAAAACTAACTGTTTTTAAATCACTGTACACGAGCGACACAGGACCTGGCAACTAGCAGAACGGACTTCGCGAGCGCGTCTCCGACGAAAATCTAGCGAAAGCTTGTTCGCGATCCGCGATTAGATTAGATTAATCGATCGACGATCGAGGGACACACAGGTTAGTGGACTTGGAACTTTCTGTTTATCGTTCGTTAAACCACGTGAGGCCGAGATGACCAACGCTAGGAGGATCACCGATATTTCAGTTGATTAGCATAACCGGATATTTCATTGTGGTGCCAACAGTGATTTTGTGCGGCTTCCTGTACACAAACCTATCCATTAGGCATTGTAGTTCCTTCGCCATGACTGGACGCGAACCTCTTACCGTTATCTTTTGTGAAATCCGGCAGATGTAATCGTTTATGTTGATTTTTATTCATTTGTATTTACGTAACGCGATTTACTGTTACTTTGTAGTCTGTAAACGATTTGTTTAGAAAATCTTATTCAGCATGCACTGTTTATTAACATACCAACTATCTGATTAAATAGTAATCCGTATATACAGGGTGTCCCACATAAATGGGAACACTTAAATATCTGTCGTATTTACAGTCCTATCAGAAAACTTCAGAGGACAAAGTGACATTATTGCAGAGGGCAAATATAATGGTAAAGAAAACAATTTTTTATGTCGTGTTTTTAATGAAATTTCAAGGTCCATTCTTGCTCAAGGTCATTTCAAGGTCAAAGAAGTTGGTATCCACTGAATGCAGTTTTTTATTGTCTATCATGCTATCGTAAATAAAATATACTATTTCATTTAAAAAAACATCGGTGACCTTGAAATTTCATTAAAAAACACGTCATAAAAAATTTGTTTCTTTACCATTATATTTGCCCCCTGCAATAGTGTCACATTGTCCTCTGAAGTTTTCTGATAGGACTGTAAATACGACAGATATTTAAGTGTTCCCATTTATGTGGGACACCCTGTATATATATATATATATATATATATATATATATATATATATATATATATATATATATATGTGTATATATATATATATATATGTGTATATATATATATATATATTTAAATAAAGCCAAAATGGCGCCCCTAAATTTTGGCGGACCGGACAAATTGTCCGTGTTGCCCGCCCCTAGTGCGGGCCCTGGCCTTAGGAAATGATATTTACCATACTTCTCGATGGTTCAAATATATATGTTCCTTGTGAAACAAAATTGTGTACTGAAGCGTTAATTACATGAATTAAATGAATGGAAAAGTGTTCAGTAAACATCGATTTGATATTATTTACGCGATTACTTTAAAAATTATTTATAAGACTGAATACAGATTAACGATTCTGGACCAGGAGTGGTAGATTAAATGTTCGAATAATTCGTCGTTTTTTTAATTAAATTTCTCTAGACTGTCGTATGGACATACGCGTGAGCAATTATAGGTATCGGACGTAATCACGCTGCAAGAAGGCACGACACATGCGCTAAATGGCTGCAATCAAACTTTACGATAAGACTCCCCCCACTGTCCTTCCCACCGGACTCGTGGGAAGGGAAGAATATTGAACGTTTCCGATACGTTAATGATACATACCGATTTCCATAATACTTGCGTAACCTCCGGGTGTATGAAAAATTCGACGATATCGTTGCACCAACAAAATTCTATAATAATAATTGTTCTGTAACTGCGTCTATCGCGACGTCTCAGCAAATGTTGAGAAGAAGAGGAAATTACTGTTATAACTGTACTGCGGATTTGATGCAGTTATGCAAACGTGAACAAATGAAACTATCAGGCGATTCTATGAATATGATTATAATATTTTTGTAACTTATTAAGAAAAAAAAGTAATTGTCTGTGCAGCTTCTGGTTCTTGTAATCGATACATAAAATTATTATTTTGAAGATCCGCAGTCTAGTTATAAGTGATTTATTTTAAATCTATAAAGGCTACTACCACCGAAAATAAGATTCCGATTGACGCCACTTTTTTAACATTCGTCTACCAAATTTGCACATTGCGTAAACATCCGCAGTACCGAGGACTAAATTCAAATATACTGTAAACATCAGTGCAATTGGATTATTATAAAATTTTGATTATAGTTTAAATTAGTAATTTAGTATCAGTAAATTTATATAGGGTTAGTGTTTTCATTAAAATAATGAGTAAAATTAAACAACAAATATCTGTGTTAACACAATTAATTAGGATCTACGAAAATAGGAGAGGGTTGACAGAGCAAAAATTAAATTTTCTGACCCCCGCTGACTGGGTTGACAGTCAAAGCATTGAACAGGAAGATACAGGTCAATGACGCTCCGCGATTCGCGTGGATTTCCCGCACCGTGGAATTCCGTTATCAGCCGGCGTTTTTGTTCGTTGCTACAACAATCATCGGATCATAAATAACTCGAAACTGTGTAATATCGTTCTGGATACAGAGAGAGAGAGAGAGAGAGAGAGAGAGAGAGAGAGAGAGAGAGAGAGAGAGAGAGCTGGAGGAGCAACGCGTGTGCGGCGATGTTCAGAGGGCATCAACGACATTGAAACGCTTGATCGTTGAGCAAACTTCCTCAAAGAGAACAAAGTGCTCTATCTCCGCTGCCCGATAACCGTAATCTTGTTTATAGAATTAACCGGCGATCATTGTTTCAGAAACCACTCGAACTCTAGTTGCGTCCATCCGCATGAATTTTCTATGCACTCGTTTCACCGACAAACATCAGACTCGCGGAACGCTTTGGACTTTAGACTTTTCAATCACAAAGAAAGGGTACACTGTCGGACACCGGTGACCGTCAGTAATCTGGGGAATATTAGGAATATTATACATTCATCAATAACATCAGACTCGAAAAACAATCTCGACACTTTTCGAGCACACAAAAAGAATCCTGTCGGACACCGGTGACCGCCAGTAAACTTGGGTTTGGTATACTAGTACATCCATCGGTATTAACTTCACCAAAAACACCAAAAGCTACACTACCAATAAAATTACTATATATTCGTGCCGGTCACCGGTGACCGGCACGATGCTTCTGTTTGTGTCGTGTTGATCAACGATATGCGAATGTAGACTCGAAAAACAATCTCGACACTTTTCGAGCGCACAAAAAGAATCCTGTCGGACACCGGTGACCGTCAGTAAACCTGGGCTAGCTCTGAAGTAGGTATATTATACATTCGCCAATAACATCAGACTCGCGAAACAATCTGGACATTTTTCGAGTCCGACGAAAGAACACTGTCGGACACCGGTGACCGTCAGTAAACCTGGGCTGGTCTATATTAGAAACATTATACATTCACCAATAACATCAGACTCGCGAAACAATCTGAACATTTTTCGAACGCACAGAAAGAACCCTGTCGGACACCGGTGACCGCCAGCAAACTTGGGTTTGGTATACTAGTACATCCATCCGTATTAACTTCACCAAAAACACCAAAAGCTACACTACCAATAAAATTAATATATATGCGTGCCGGTCACCGGTGACCGGCACGATGCTTCTGTTTGTGTCGTGTTGACCAACGATATTCGAATGTAAATTAAATGTCTATGTTTATAGATGCGCCGGCCGCCGGTGACCGTCGAGTAACAGCTACAAGAAACTGCAATTGATAATTAATATAATTACCAAAGTAAGTGACTGTTATGCTTCCTGCTGTCCACCTTTGTTAACGCAATATCAACGTTCAGAATTACATTCTAATTTGTACCATTGCTTTACTACATTATCTTGCTTCGTGACAAATTAAGATATTGTGCACCGAGCGGTAAACAATGTTTTTATTAATTCCTCCGTTGCGTTCGGGTGTTGATAGTTATGATTCATAATAAACGCTGGTCGAAGTACAGCCGCGGAATCTTATCTGTAGTAATGAATCAACAATGAAAGTCCAACGGAGATCATCGCAGATCCGATTCGCGCGCTTCAGTGGAACACGGTGAATTCAAGTTCAACGTTCGCTGTTTCCGCCATGAGAGCTAACTGTTCCATCGAACTCGTGAATCTCGGGAAGAATCGGTGGAACGTACAAAATATGTTTTCCTTGCGATAGATAAGAATCTTCGTCTATAATTCTGTGGTTGCGAGGACAATAAGCTTTTTAAAACTATTAAATGTTCTTATCATTTTGTATACTGGGTATCCAATCAAGTTCATCCACTCGAAACGTCGCGAAATTTGCGGAGGTTGTGTGGTCGTCACAAAGACGTAAAATGCAGAAATTAACTGTAAAATAATATCTAGGCTGCGGACCGTCATGCAAAATAAAGATTGCATCGACTGCAAAAAAGCCATATGTAACATTCTCTCCTTGTCTCGTAATTTTACAAATAATATATCGGCATTCGGACACTTTTTTAATGTCTTTTTCTTGCCGTGAAACTAATTTTGTAATGCAGATGCTAGTGCAGTAAAAAATGTTCATTATACATATCAACGATAACAAAAATACTAATTTCAAAAACAATAATTTCAACACTCGAATACATTTGTGGAGTAAAGAAAACAAGGACAGACTGATTTCTTTCGTGTCGGACTTCGGAAGTGCAAATGGTAAAACAGTTAGACAGAAAAACTATTGTCACCGAAAAGTTCTCCGAATATCTTGCTATTCGTTTTAAATTTTAAATAACTACGCGCGCGATATTGAGTTTCTTTACGTGATATACATACTCGTGGTCGTCACACATGAGTGACGCTGGCAGTGAACGTGTTAAGTAACAAATTAACACTTTCCACTCGTAACTATTTCAGCTCCAAAACCAAAACATATCCTCCGACGTAGAACATTTCCATTCTATCCGATTCTTTTTATTTTATGCATACGAAACTGATGCAATTTACTCGTACAATAATTATATATTTACTAATTGATTAAATATAAATTTAAGAATGTGAAAAATATTTTGGATAGCGTATAGCAATTTTGAATGGTGACTCAGAGTCATCCACTCGAGCGCAAACGGTTAATGTAGTTCAACATGTTGTATTTTGAATAAGAGAAAGTCTGCATAAATGGGACGCAGCTTTGCATCAGCTTCGCGCTACACAGAAAAACGCAAGAAATATCGCGTTAATCTTGCTTCTGAATCATGAATCATAAAGATTTATTATTTCCGTGGCTCGACGTCACCTTCGGAACCCCTATTGTCCTGTTCCCTCCAACGAGCTCAAGAGAGAAACAGTATAGAATACATAATGGTAATTATTTCTTAGGAAATGGCGCATCTTCGAAGAACTTATTATTATTATTAGATTGCGGACTTTGTGCATTTATGGAAAAATTGGATAGAAGAAACACGAAACAGTATAAACATTAGAAGAATTTAGTCCTTGAAGAACTGTCCTTGTATTATCATTGACCCATTAACAAGAGAAATCAATTTTTATTTTCCTTCAGTTTGTTGCAATTCAGGCAAAAAATTGTGTGTTTGCATAATGATCCGCAGTCTATTTATCATCTTTGCATAATTTCTTACAGTAACGCATTCCAGCATCAATTATTATTGTAGACAGCTATTTTACCTTTTAGAAATGAAAACGTACCATTAAAGAAGTTATTGTTAAAAAGAGTGACTATTGGAAAATGTATACTAAACGGATTCTAATCGATGTTGATTGCACATAAATTCTAATTCATAACAAATCTGACAATAATCGCAGTACTTGCACACCCGTGATGGGCACGGTAGGGATCCCCCTATGGTAACGGTGGATGCTGGTGGGGGACAGTGGGCGCCATGGTGGGGACGGTTTTGTCTCAATTGAGTCAAAAATGCAAGACTTGGAGAATAGGCTGTCATCGGGTCTTAGATTTTGTCGAAACTTTGCACATTGGTAGATTTCGTTCTCCTGTTTACGAAAATACAGGGTGTCACAAAAATGTCTCGCTTCCTTCAAAGGGGAGGTTCCTGAGGCCATTTGAAGCGACATTTTCCTTTGCAAAAATGGCCGTTTCGGCTTTGTTAAGGAGTTATTAACGTAAAACACGGACCAATCAGAGCGCGACCTAGAGGCGTATTGGCAGAGACGGCCGCGCGCGACAGCAGTCGAGCGATGGTGTTACACCGCGGTCGAAAGCGATCATCCCCTCCATGTTCATACCATCTTGTGACACCCTGTAGACATATGGAATAAAATAGTTTCGTAAAGTCGTTCTTCAAGAGAACGGTTCGCTTGAGACGCATGATGTCTTTGAGACTTTTATTCCTCGCAATGAGTACTGAACGATGCAATAAAAAAAAACAATTTGACCTTGAAAAAAGGGCTCAAGGTCAATTTTACGGGCAATCTTTTTCACAGATCTCCACCGATCCACGTGTATAGAATACCGCTATGGTAGTCGTGACGTATAATTTTTGTACACCCTGTACAACCGCGAAGAAGATTCGTTTGCTTGATTTTGAATCAAGCAAATAACAAATTAAATAATTATATCATTGGCCTCGTTAGCAGATGCAGGGCTGCCATATTCGATATTATCGACTAATATTTATTGTTTCTCGATGTTCAATGTTTCAAAGTCCTTTTGTTCATCCATGTTGTACACTGTTTATAAAGAAAATACGTTTCTCCTTGAAATCGACCGTGTAGGGTTATTTTTATTATATTTTAATGAGGTTGGCATTATGAGGGTAACGAGATTGAGGTTGGTATGAGAGGGGAGAGGTGTGTGTCTGTGTGTGTGTGTGAGTCTAAGCGTGAGTGCATAAAGAGAAGTACATGGAGAAAATTGTATTACATATTTTATTAAATATATAGTTGTTTATTTACAACAGCGAGTGAGTTATTGAACATAGTTAAACCACCCATTCCTACAACAGACCGTTCATATTTTATTTTCGACGACTGAAAATCACAAAAACATCTACAGTCTAATAATAATAATGAAGGATAGTAGAATTTATTAGCATTTTTCAAGAAATAATCACGGAAAAATAGGTAAAACCACAGTCATATACATATTTCATTACGGAGAACAGACATGTGAACATAAAATGTAGAATTCCTAGTTAACAAGATGTCCCTACTGCAAAGAAACGAAATAACAAAAACAAGCAAATAAATGTCACATAATTTTCCTACCTGGAATTATTACCTGGACAGTATACGTATGATATAGTTGAACTCATTATGAATTCTAAGAAGGAAGTAACCTTGGCCGGAGCAGTTAGAGTCACAGCATTATTTTTATGGTATACATAAATTTTGAATCTGATCGCAGAAGACACATCATAAGCATATTAATGGTCTAGTTTTATTTTCTCGAGAGCATGAAACTTAAATAGGAAACGGAGAAACCACGAAAGGCAACGTTCCAATACTTACTCCGTAAAACAGCTTTATTATAAAGATTCTCTATGCAAAAACAACAATTACCTGAAGCTAATATTTTACGAGATAACAGAAGCGCAAAAGTTATTATTTTGTGCTCGGTACGATTAGTTTTGAGCAAATAACCAGCCATTCAAAATGGCGCCTTGACAGCGGAAGACTCGAGAGCTCGAGTAACAGTGGTGTAAGGTTAAATATTGAACTAAACTTGAATTCAATTATTAAAGCATTTCAGAGCTTCCAAACTCGGTGAATCGCGATTGAAACACACCAAGATTAATTGTTATGCAATTACTAGACCGTGGGTTTCATGTATTATAACAATAAAGCCGCTGAAATGTAAAACGGTAATGACATCAAAAAAATTTAAGAGTTCCGTTGTATTGCTAATTTCTCGAGAGCATCAAACCTAAATAGGAAACGGAGAAACCATGAAAGGCAACGTTCCAATACTTACTCCGTAAAACAGCTTTATTATAAAGATTCTCTATACAAAAGCAACAATTACCTGAAGCTAATATTTTACGGGATAACAGAAGCGCAAAAGTTATTATTTTGTGCTCGGTACGATTAGTTTTGAGCAAATAACCAGCAATTCAAAATGGCGCCTTGACAGCGGAAGACTCGAGACCTCGAGTAACAGTGGTGTAAGGTTAAATATTGAACTAAACTTGAATTCAATTATTAACACGTTGACTGCCAGGCGGATTTTCCATGGTTTGCCCAAGTCGCCAAAATGACTTTTTCATTATGCGATGCATATTATGTTGAAATATTATTTGCAACAAATAAAGTGAGTTATAAAATCATGCTTGTAGCATTTTTCGTGCATTAATTTCTTCAAACCATTATAGTAACAATGGTATTATTGAACAATTTATCAGTATCCATATTTACTCTAATTATGTACTTTTATTATTTGCTGCGTCGCCGCCGGTCACCGGTGGCCCCCACGGCGCTGTAGCCAAGTCGAGTGCCGGTCACCGGTGACCCCCATGGCAGTCAACGTGTTAATAGTTGCCTTTGTTAACGCATTAACAACAATTTTTGCTGTATCCTGGGCGTAACAATTCAACTTCATTTTTTAATTTAACACGTTGACTGCCAGGCGATTTTCCATGGTTTGCCCAAGTCGCCAAAATGACTTTTTCATTATGCGATGCATATTATGTTGAAATATTATTTGCAACAAATAAAGTGAGTTATAAAATCATGCTTGTAGCATTTTTCGTGCATTAATTTCTTCAAACCATTATAGTAACAATGGTATTATTGAGCAATTTATCAGTATCCATATTTACTCTAATTATGTACTTTTATTATTTGCTGCGTCGCCGCCGGTCACCGGTGGCCCCCACGGCGCTGTAGCCAAGTCGAGTGCCGGTCACCGGTGACCCCCATGGCAGTCAACGTGTTAAAGCATTTCGGAGATTTCAAACTCGGTGAATGGAGATTGAAACACACCAACAGTAATTGTTATACAATTACTAGACCGTGGATTTGATTTTTCTAACGATCGTGTTTTTTTTTAGATTTTTTGGCAATGCTATTTCTTTAGTAGTCAGCGTGAGCTCGTGGTTGGAATTTTTATATTGTATGTTAATCACACTATTTATGGTTATGTAATAATGAGATATTCATCTAACTTGTAACTGTTCGTACACCTCGTTAATTTTGCAATTGACGCACGTACAAGTAGTTCAACGAGCGACCTGTAGTTCGTAACGCGTCTGTAAACGCGACGTTAAGTAACAAAATAAAAAAAAAACCAATAGATTACGCATTACACTTGTTATTTCTGCAGAACGTTAAGTGCACTTCCGCTATTATCAATATCCCAGACAAATGAATGGGCAGGTTAGTAAGTTTGTTACTTAGTGGCTATTACATGATACAATGTTTTCTTATACATACATATACACATAGTATATGTATACATATAGTACAGATAGGTATGCAAGAATTAGCAAATCAAATAAATAGACGCGCAACCGGTCGAACACAGATTTACTACGTACAAAATACCGTAATACTGGTTTTTCAAGTTTATGTTAATAATAATAATTAGATTAAGAACTATATACCTCAATATAGTATTAAAAACTTTCTGAAACTTGTTACGGTAATTTATTTGGGTAAAGTTTGTCAAGATTTGCATCCGTCATAAATTAATCCGTAAAAGTGCAGCAAAATTTGGCTACAGCGCCGTGGGTGCCACCGGTGACCGGCGGCGACGCAGCAAATAATAAAAGTACATAATTAGAGTAAATAGGGATACTGATAAATTGTTCAATAATACCATTGTTACTATAATGGTTTGAAGAAATTAACGCACGAAAAATGCTTCAAGCATGATTTTATAACTCACTTTATTTGCTGCAAATAATATTTCAACATAATAGCATCACATACTGAAAAATTCACGTTGGCGCCTTGGGCAAACCATGGAAAATACGCCTGTCAGTCAACGTGTTAAAAATATTCTTTTGCATTATAATCCCAAAGGAAACTATTAGATGACGTTACTGGGTATGATTTGCTGGTTGACAATTGAAATTATTACAACTGTTGAGGATCCATTCAAAAGCCTTTAACTATAGACCAAAGACTTTTAAAAATTATCAAATTTGTACCGGTAGGTAATGTGTTAATATATTGAGCATATTGGATGCAAACGTCATGATAGTACAGTGTGTGCCAAAAATGCAAACTATACTATCGCAACACTAATCGCGCTCACTTATCGGGCGGCAGCACGCTTACCGATAATTGCAATATCATGTGACTCAACACAAGATTTCTTTTCCAGCCGCATCGACTTTGGTCCATTGCGTTGGCTCGCTCTTCCTCTGATAATTTGTTACACGTATCTGACATGTTTATGTAAACATGTACCTAATTAATTGAAACCGTAGTTTCATTGCTCTGAACAATGGCGCGCCCCGGCCGAAGAGCATGTGCGCACTCGATTCGCATACGTGATTAACCGGAATCGAACAAATTGTTCGATATTACACGGAAACCGAAAGAATTATTTGCAAATGCAGTCGAATTAGTTAAATGTCGAACAATGCAAATGAGTGCGAGGCAGAAGATAATGGCGAAATGGTGTGAGATTTTTCCAGGAACAATTAGAATTGACATTGAAGTTGTTGTCGCGGTTTAATAAGGCAAAAACCTAATCGTTAATGCAGAACAGTCAGAGAAAAATTAATAACAGCTGTCACAATGCGCAATAATTTTTAATACTAGCCGTATATCACAACGAAATGACCAGTTTCAGATTTTTTAATATTTAATTATTGAAACTACGAAGATGCTTCCATCGGAAATCGCCAAATTTTCTTCAAGCACATATTGTTATTAAAATTGCGAGAAATCTGAATAAATTCTGTCACAATGCGCAATCATTTTTAATACTAGCCGTATATCACAACGAAATGACCAGTTCCACATTTTTTAATATACAATTATTGAAACTACGAAGATACTTCCATCGGAAATCGCCAAATTTTCTTCATTTAAGCACAAATTGTTATTAAAATTGCGAGAAATCTGAATAAATTCTGTCACAATGCGCAATAATTTTTAATACTAGCCGTATATCACAACGAAATGACCAGTTCCACATTTTTTAATATACAATTATTGAAACTACAAAGATGCTTCCATCGGAAATCGCCAAATTTTCTTCATTTAAGCACATATTGTTATTAAAATTGCGAGAAATCTGAATAAATTCTGTCACAATGCGCAATAATTTTTAATACTAGCCGTATATCACAACGAAATGACCAGTTCCACATTTTTTAATATACAATTATTGAAACTACGAAGATGCTTCCATCGGAAATCGCCAAATTTTCTTCATTTAAGCACAAATTGTTATTACAATTGCGAGAAATCTGAACAAATTCTGTCAGAATGCGCAACCACTTTTAAAACTAGCCGTACCTCGAACAAATGACCATTTTCACATATTTTAATATATAATTATTGAAACTATGAAGATGCTTTCATCGGCAATAATCAAATGTTCTTTGTTCAAGCACAACTTGTTATTAAAATTGCGAGAAATCTAAATAAATTCTGTTTTGAAATTTTGATGGAATAATATATGTATATCAATCGTATTTTGTGCTCGGTACGATTAGTGTTGAGCAAATGACCAGCCATTCAAAATGGCGCCTTGACAGCGGAAGACTCGAAACTTCGTGTAACAGCTAGTGGTGTAAAGTTAAATATATTGAACTAAACTTGAATTCAATTATTAAAGCATTTCAGAGTTTTCAAACTCGGTGAATCGCAATTGAAACACAGCAAGATTAATTGTTATGCAATTACTAGACTGTGGATTTCATGTATTATAACAATAAAGCCGCTGAAATGTAAAATGGTAAAGACATCAAAAGAATTTAATAGTTCTTTTGTATTGCTATCAAGTCATTACAATTAATTAACTCATCTGCGATTGATCTATTTGTGTCTTGAGACGTATTTCTATAAAATTCGAATAAATTAATAAACTGCGGATCTTTATGCATTTATTGGTTGTGAAAATTAAAAAAAAAATGCTAGAATATAATATTCGACAGAATTTAATACGATTTTAATTAATACTAGATCTACAAAGGCTACTACTACTGAAAACAAGATTTTATTTGGTTTTATTGTCTTAAAATTCGTCTACAAAAATTGCAAATTACATAAACATCCGCAATCTATAAATTACACATAAAAATTGGTGAGTTTTCATGCTAGGATCTTTCACACAACTATTTATTTAAATCATATGAAGGTTAATGAAAAACGAAGCAATTTCCAATTCGTTCTACGTCTCGTGTAATCGATGTGAACAATTCTGATTTTACCATGATTTAGAAGGATAATATTAACCATGATATAATTACATTTGACGTCTAATTCGACTGAAAAAACCAATTTGCAACTCTGAGCCAGGAGCATGTTGTAAAGTTATTCCAGTGCTAATCATTCTCTATTGGAACGATTTGTGAACTTTGTACGGAAACCTATATGTATATATGTATACGCATCGGAATGACGAATCATTCTCGTTGGAATGATACTTTGGTCATGATAATGAGAGGGGTGAATCAATTGGGATTAACAGAGTTTTAAACATTTATAATTAGATTGCAATGCGAACAATCGCTGTTACGATTGAACTTTACGACTTTACTGCATGTTAATGTACCGCCTATAGAACGACTTATATTTTTATTGTTTGTTCTTATACATGATGTCCCAATTAAGTTGAGATTGTAAAAAATCTCGAAGACATGTGATTTAAAACAAACTGATGTATGTCCTTTAGTGTTTCGATTGGGGAGTCAAATGGCACTACTAGTTTTCTAATGCGTGTGCGTTTTCAAGGTTATTTCAAGGTCATTTTGTCTTTTTTATCATAAACCCATATTTTTTATTTCGGAATCATATTCTATGTAAAAAAATGCACAGCTTTTGTTTGAAACACCTTTTTGTAAGTTCAATATTTCTTAAGATATTTAGCTGATTTTTCATGTTTATTTCAAGGATAATTTTGTTTTTCTATAAAAATGACAACGTTACTTTCTTCTGGAAGATTTTCTATTTCATTTAAGAACATAATAAATGCTCGAAATTTTTACCCTCGACTTCTAGACACTTAAGTGTCCTAATTACTAATTAGTAATTCGTTTAATAAAAGACTCATGAACACATAATAAAGTTCTTACAAACTTACAAAAAAATGTTTCAAACAAAAGTTGCGCATTCCTTTACGTAGAATATGATTCCGAAATAAGAAATATGAGTTCATGATAAAAAAGAAAAAATGACCTTGAAATAACCTTGAAAACGTCCACGAATTAGAAAACTAGTAGTGCCATTTGACTATCCACTTGAAACACTAAAAGACATGTTTCATTTTGTGTTTTTTAAATCATATCTCTTCGAGATTATTTACAGTCTCAACTTAAATGGGACACCCTGTACATGAGCGTTTTATCACTGTTCTCTGCTGAAGTAATTTTACTTTCAGAAGACAATTAGTATTCCAAAAATAATTTATTCTAAATGTTAATATTCCATGTTACACTTAATCTTACCATTACGATATCTGTTCCGATAATTTTTTACAATAGCCAATAAATACCAATTTGCACATGAATGAAATATAAAAATTCATGAGAGTCAATGGCTACAACAATCTAGTCTCTAGTAATCTCTTTATTGGTTTCTAAACAGTGATTTATTGTGAGTATCAAGTCGAATTGTAATTCATTTCCGTGTTTTAAGTTTCAATGTATCAATTTTATTTACCTCGTTTCCAACAAGGATAGTATCAAAAAATAAAAAAGGAAATATACATTGATCAGCTTTTTCATACTCGCATCCAGTTTCTTTCTAAAATAGATTATATGTAGATACCAAATATGTGTAGAAATATACCAAATATTTGTAAAATATAAGAAAATAGGCAATAATTTTGAGAAAAAGAATATAATCCAATATGATATACAGGATGTCCCAAAAATAGTGAAAAACCTAGAAATGGGCAGTTCCTAAGGTAATTTAAAGTAACTTTTTCCTTTGCAAAAATGGCCGCCTCGGCTTTGTTAAGGAGTTATTAACAGAAAACACGAACCAATCAGAGCGCAGCTACAGCAGAGAGACTCTCGCTCGGCCAATGGCAACGCCGATCCCAAATCCGTTCGCTCCAGCCGCGTTTTGATTGGTCCGTGTTTTTCGTTAATAACTCCTTAACAAATCCGAGGTGGGAAGCATATCGTGGTTACGGTAAATAAAGTGATTTTAATTTTCGAGAAGCCATTGATTAAAGTTTTTATTGAAAGTGAAGAAGCACTTATACCGTTTCAGAGACTTTAAAATCGACGACTATCGTGTTCTGCACAAAATGATGTCAACAACGAAAACAGAGAGTCTCACTGCGACAATGGTAGCGACCGGACGTGTTTACAAACGTATCGCGTGAACGCGAGTTTCGGGAGTTTAGTGCCGACATGTACCGTTACGAGCTAGTCGTTCAGTCTATGTGAATTATTGTATAGTGCATAATAAGTGCAAATTAGTATCATCCACCAGATAATCCTTTACCCGTTACAAATACTGTATCTAAGCAAGCATCTCGGTGCAATCTTTTCACCGAAATGGCTTCAAACAATAATTTCTCCAATGTTCAGCAACGTCGAAGTTATACAAATGTTGTCCAAAGTGACAGCTTCCCCATGAAACAAGCAATAGTTATAGAATCTAAAGAGGGCATACAGATTAAAGATTATGCTTATGCCTTAGGAAAACTGACTAATCCAACAAACATTAGGTTCTTATCGAGAATTTCAAACAGCAGTATATGTGTTTTTCTCGCCGGTAAAGAAATTGCCGACAACATAACGGATAAACACAAACACATTAAAATTAATAGCATTGAACTTTATATGACACCATTGATGAATAAACTACAACGTATTATACTGTCGAATGTTTACCCGACAATTCCTCACGTAATCATAGAAGAAACTCTAGACAAATTAGGAATTAAAAGAGAGTCAACCGTACAATACCTGAGAGCTGGTATATCAGAGGAAGGCTATACACACACATATTCTTAGTTTTCGCCGTCAACTGTACATACAACCAGAAAACGTACACAAAGTTCCCGAAACCATTAAAATAGATCACGACCAAACAACATATTGGATTTAAATAAATTTAAAACTTAAAACAAATACAGTGTGGTCACTAATAACCTGAGAAGGGGCATGTGACCTAAAACATTCAATCAAAAAAAAAAATCCGAGGTGGAATTTTTCGTTAAGGAAAAAGTTACTTTAAATAACCTCAGGAACCGCCCATTTCAAGGATTTTCATTATTTTTGGGACATCCTGTAGAGTAAGATAAGGTTTTTATTGTAATACAGTAATCTAATAGGCAAGCCAAAAATCCGTCTAAACCCGGAAAGGAATTACTATGTATAGATAATTATACAAATAGAATATTTTTAAATAAACAGAGTCCGAATGTGTTCACGTTTTCATTTGCATTTCCATGCATGTTAGCTCTGTTATAGCGCTTCCTGGATAGCGTAGGGTTTCCAACAAGAACACTTTCACCAAGAGAACAAATTACCGAGTGCACCGAGTGCATCGGTGCCTACGGGTTCAAAGTGAAACGAACGCAGCTGGATTGTTCCTCTGGTCGGTCTTACGCAGTTGCATTATTCTTATGAACAATAGGCTGGTAGCATATTCACCGGCGCGGTGAGCAAACGACACTTGTCAAGAGAACGAAGCGGACCAACGATTGGGACAGCTTCTACACCGTTAGTTACATTAACGTTTGCATTCCACTCACTTTGCCAACGGGATAACGTTTATGGCAATTTTATAACGTACTAACTGCTGGTGAACTGAAAAAAAATTTACTCCCCTCTATGGTCGACGCATGAATGAAGTCTAAGTGCCACTTAGAACCTGGGAAAGTGCCTATGTAATTTAGAAAAAAAAACAAAATGTCGGCCGTATATTGCCTAACTGAAAAATGAACATGCAACAACCAAGTGAAAATAAGAATTACATATATCTAGCAAAAATTTCATTTAACACTAAACCTACCGAGCACAAAAATATATTTTTATTGTAGTATTTTTATTATAGTATACAGGGTGTACTCGTTAAGTGAGGTCACCATTCTTTAGACATTTCCGGTAGTGCAATTAAAAAATGTTTTAAACAAAAATTCATCAGTATTGGTGGAGCTACATGCTCGCAAATTTTTAAATCTGGAAGAATGCTTTTTACGTAAAAAAGTAAAGGTCACCTTGACTTTTTTAAATGGCACCACATGTTTTGGATGTCATAGGATTGTTACTAACGTCGAGACGAATTCAACAGTGTATTATACGATAACCTTGAAATGACCTCAAACTCGAAAATTTTGTGCAAACGTAATTTTAATGAAAAATTATTTCTTACAAAATTAATCAGGTTACATCAGAACTGCGATCCATCTTCTATGATACAGAACTCCGCTCCACACATATGGAGATAACGAGAAATCTAATACAAAGAGCGAAGTTCTGTATCATTCTTTAGTAGACGAAAGAAAATTGTTATTTATCTTGTTTTCTACAACGCAGTCCACAAAAATATCAATTACATTAAATTAAATTTTTTTGGAAGTGACGACTTTCAGAAATAGATTACAATCGTTAGTACTCCCAAACAGTGTCGTATTATCTTATGTGCAACTTGGGGCCCCGAAAACAAACCAAATATTTTGTATTTTTATATAAAAGGTTTTCATGGATGAAGGAGAATTTATTTCACTTTTCATGCAATAATAAATATGTAGATGTTTTTACAATTGTTTTATTTTTTCCAACGTGAAAGTTATTTAGTTAGGGTACGAAATTCTACTTTTCCCAGGGGCCCCAAGTAATCATAACGCGACACTGCTCCCAAATACTAGTTAATTAGGAAATTAGTATGAGACGGAGCCAGGGATTGAAACTGTTATGATATCGGTTCCGGTTCTCGAAACAGTTATGAAGAACCGAAATGATGTCATAACTGTTACGAGAATATCGGTTCCAGCTTATATCGGTTACGGTTACGGATCTCGAGAACCGATATTATTTGGGTTCTAAAACAGTTATTTTTCGGTTCTGGGTTTCGGTTCCAGTTTCGGCTCTGTCTATATTAATTATTATATTATATTATGTCTATTTATTATTTTATTTTATTATATTATTATGTCAATATTTATTATTATATTATATTAATTATTCGGTTCTATATTTATTATTTAAGTAGTTATTTATTATTATTTATAATTTAAACAATTTTTAAATAAATAAATTTTTATAATAGACCCGAAACTGGAACCAAAACCAAGAACCGATATCCAGAACCGAAAAATAACTGTTTCAGAACCGAAATAATATCGGTTCTCGAGAACCGTAACCGTAACCGATATAAGCCAGAACCGATATTCTCGTAACAGTTATAACATCACTTCGGTTCTTCATAACTGTTTCGGTCAGAACCGATAACAGTTTGAAACAGTTATTTCCAGAACCGTTTCAGTCCCTGGATGGAGCATACAGTTCGCAAGAAAATACTAACGCGAAGTATCAACAAGTTTCTCTGAACTCGCATAAATCGAGAATGTAACACAGTCGCTAATTGTGAACGTCAATAGTGACCAAAAATAGAATACGGTTTTTTCATAGTATACGTTGAATATTTCATGGGCGAATCGTTATCGAAAAGTGACATTGCATTATTAAATTAAAGAAAATGATTTTGGCGCAAGGTTCGATCTTTTTGAAAATTCAACAAATTTGCAATTTAAATAAAACCCAACGTTTCGATCCGTGTGTGGATCTTTTTCAAGGGAAACTTGCGTCTGAAAATTATATTAATTTAGTGCAAATACATCGTGATGTTAATATTTACCATCTTGGCGAAACCAATAATGGAAAGCCAAAGAAAAGAAATATTTTGAAGGAAGACTTACTTGTTGTGCAAAAGTCTTAGCAGACTAGCAGACGTGATTATTAAAACGAAAACAGTGTATAGTGTGTCTTATCAAACATTGCCACCTTGATCTACATCATTATTATTATTAACGAAAATTTTCAAAAAGATCGAACCTTGCGCCAAAATCAATTTTTTTTAATTTAACTCAAAATTCGATCGATAGAAATCATAATTATTGCATTAATAACCGGCGAATCTGATAATGAGTTATGAGCACAGCCAAGTGGTACAAGTCAATGTTGTTAGCTCCCCGATGATGGTTCTTGAAATAATCGAGTTTGACCGCAACAAAATAAATTTGATAAGTTGTTCTTATTTTACCAAGCACCAGAAAACGCGGCTGATTAACATTACGCACAGATAAAGCTTAATCTCGGGTTAAGTCTCAAACGACTTCCGCCATTTTTTGTCATCTGGGATTACTGTTATACTGCGGAACTTTGCGTAAGTTGCTATTTATATGGCTAATGTTCTAAAATATGAGACAACGTAAAATACACTTGACAAATATAAATATGAATGGCAAAAATGAAATGAAAAGTATATTGTTCAACACGTGTTTTGCAACTTTGCAAATATGTACCACGAATGCATAAACTGTGCAGTAGTAAAACAGTAAGTTTAATAGGCTAAATAAATTCTGATTTAATTGTTGCAATTTAGTTAAACAAATTCTGTGAAAATTCCTGGTGAATTTGTTAATTCGAATCAATTTCTTTTTATCTTTAACAATATTTATAAGTTCCATTTACTGTTGCAGTTTTTGTTGCAATTAGCCTGTACCGTTATCGTGTAGATACAGAAAAGAATAATTTAACAATGTTTTACTTGATAATTAATATTCATGAGCGAACAAATAGCTCACGACGGTGTTTCTTTAATCGTGACCCACTTTAACGCGAGAAGTTCCGAGATCGATTAAAAAGTTATCTTCCGCGAGGGGGAAAAAAAACCAGTGAGGATAGTAAACGATTTGATTACGTTTAATTCGTAAACGCAGAACCTGAACTAATTATCACGTGTACAAACTAACTGTGGCTTTCATGATTAGTTGACTTAGAAAAATATTAACATCTGTATAAAAAAATTATTTCTATATTGTAGTACAATCATTCACTGTATTTTAATTACCAATAACTGAGCAATAAATTCACGATAAAAAGATCAGCAACGAATTATATAGTTAATCAAATCAATTGAACGAAAACAAGTATTACGTCGTTCCGGTGTGTATTAATTACTCGACTACGACAAAATGCGAGAACAAACGTCAAAACGACAAAAAGAAACGCCTCTTTCCTCCGGCTGTCTTTAGATGATCAATAAATTATATTATCGTACGACGAAAAACTGTGGCATTCATTTGTACATCTAAGAAATAAGAGAAGAAACTTCTTTACAAAAAGAAGTAAATAGTCTTTAAACGAACAACAAGTTTACTAGATAATAACCCCGAATGAATTTGAACACTTAATAAATAAAAGGATTAAAAAGAAAAATTTAAGTGAAAAATTCGACCTGTCGATCACATCATTTCGATTGTTTTTAAATTAACAATAAAACTAGAAAAGGGCCCAGAATCAATTTGAACACCTAAAAAATAAAAAGAGTAAAATGTACAACAAGAATTTGAACGAAACAGTCATAGTGCCGATTCGAATCATTTCGATTGTCTTCAAACTAGTAACGCACTACTTTGAGAGACAGATACGCGATAGAAATTATAATTCAAATAATCGTTCACGATGATCGATCGACTAATCTCGTTGGGCTACTTCGGTGCCCTAGAGAAACGGTAGTATCGCTCGGGGAACATCTAATTCCACGCTCCATTATCTCGTGCACTCTTAAGAAGAACAGGAACACCGATATCGTGTTCGCGGTTACGAAAAACAGATTGTCACGCGTCCCAGTAGATTTTCCAACAACCATTTAGATTGCATCCCCTTTGAACACAACCCCGATAACGGAGCGATTAAATAAACGCATACAGAGTGTACGCGTAAAGTTCATTCGGTCGTTTCGCGTGAATACGATGTCGATCCACACGTTCCCGAACGTTCGATCTGTTTCACTTCGATCGCTGCGATTTCGTGAAACGACACCGATTCGATTTATGTTGACGATTCGATTTATTGCACCGATTCGATTTATGTTATTGATTCGATTTATGTCACCGATTCGATTAATGTCACCGAATCGATTTGTCATAGTTTCGATTTATGTCATAGTTTCGATTTATGTCATAGTTTCGATTTATGTCATAGTTTCGATTTATGTCACCGATATGTTACAAATAAACGCACGTGGGTCCATGTGATTTTGGGTAATTTTACACATGCGATTTAATTAGTTACACGAGCAACCAAATGAACAATCCGAATTACTCCGAAATTTGAAAATACAGTATAAATGTCGTTAATGTTTCATACCATATATTTTTTCTTGTATTTTAAGAACGCGTATACATACTTTAAATGCATCAAGTTCCGCAGTCTGATAATGTCCGCGTGCATAAAGCAATCGCTAAAAAATGCAGCACGTTTATTGCAGATTGACATTTGTTCTCGGAAGATGTAAAACGCGTCAAGGTGTGTACAAGTATTGGAGCATGCAGTTGTATACACAATCACGCGAGCACTTAACAGATAATTATTTATTCCGTCGAGACGATGTAATCGATGTTACAGACTTAAATTTTTGCGAATAAAACGACCAGTCAGCACTTTTCTTCAGGTGTGAATTTCTCTGTTGCGTATCGATATTCGAAGATTTGCTAAAACATCTTGAACAGGTGTGCCGATAACGTCCGCTGATTAATAAGCACTGAAAATAAACGAATTGATCGTAATCGAGGCTACACTAATTCTTCCAACGCTCGGACTCGTGAAAAGACCTCTTTGAAAACCTTAGCGTTATCACTTCACGTTACTCAGGATATTACGACAGCGAATTATCGCAACTTTCAAGTTTAAAGCGTATCGTTACGGACGATGGTGTCAAGACTATTCTTCATAGCGTTGGAGTATCACGACGACAATTTATTTCATGGTAAAGCATTCAATAACACTGGTCAACAACAACTTTGTCACATTCATATACGTCCTCATAGACGTCCGCGTGCAGAACACAAATCCGGAATTAGTTTGTCGCCATCAGTCCGTTTTTCAGAAATTTTGAAAAAGAAAAGTCAAAAATTCAAATTTCAGAATTTTTTCTGGTTCAGCCGGAAAAGCTAGACGAATGATTCTTACGTAGAAAAATTCTGTAGACTCTCCTAAATATGACGGTATTTTTGGTTAGAACATTATAAACGTTTAAACATGTGTAAGAAATGTTTAATGTCGAAGAGACACACATTTCGCACGAATTTTTGGGTACCTGTCGATATCACATGAAAAATAAGAGTCTAGTCTGAAATTGAATCGCGTCATGCGATAGGTCAGATGGACAGATGGACAGTGCGACAACACCTTTCCCACTACTACCTGAATCTTCCTGTGTTTGTATATAAGTTGTCCTTACGACACCCCGCGCCTAAAAACATGGGTCCGCCAGCTTACCGACGAGTCCTCTAGCGGGCGTAGGACGAAACACTTCCTTCTCCTTTTCCATTTTTTCATATTCCGAAAACTGTTAGAATCTTTCAGAATCGGTCTTTAGAGTTTGAAAAACATTTTTCATTTTCGAGATATAAAGAAAAATAAGTCCGTATGTAAAGCACGGCTCATCTATAGAAGTTTTGCAATCACCGGAAGACGTCCTCCGCGAAACAGTAAGTTCTATTATTTGAAATGTTTTCTACAACGAGCTATGGTTTGGGAAATAATTGCGTGTGGAAGCTCAAATGTGACACTTTGTATAACATAATAGGAAAAATGATGTGCTGTCCAGATTTTGCTTGGTAAACATGTTCTGCGATAAAGCGCATTGCGGATGTTTTTTTCGAGCAGTTGATACAGAAATCTGTAAGGAAGGCGTTTAAAAGGCATTTATGTCATCGAACTGAATCTTGCTTCCATGCGGACGGTGCAAAATTGTTCCGGTTCTAAAACTGTTAATCGGAAAAGTTTAAAGATGAAACCCTATGGACACAGTGAACCATATTTCATGATGATACAGTATAACTCAGTGGATGTTTTCCGTTGGAAACTAATTAATGACCAGTTACAAGAAGATCGTGAAACATAAAATGTATAGATTTGTCCAATTGGCTGTTTATGTTATACACTTATCCGGTTAGCCAGCGAAAAGCTTCCTCCATCGCAGCGTGCGCAATTATGATTAAACTAGTTTATACGTTGGGAGCATTCGTTACGAGAATGTCGAACAAATATTGTGGTCGTTTTGTAGCACAAAATAATATTTTCTTTACGATCCAATACGAAAATTTATCGAGCATGCACTTCCAATTAACAGAACCAGCCAGAACGAATTCGTTTATTTCCTGAATATAATCTTAGAAACTGAACGAACTCAAAGTTCATTTCTGCGACAACGAGATCCCATATGAGGAAGCCTTATTTTATATTTTCGCGTCACTTGTGCGCGTCACGACTAATCTGCCATCGAATAAGTACGTGTTCCTCGCTTTCCTGTGTTTATTTACTGCTCCGGTCATAGTCGGCGATTATTGTGTGCGGAAATGACATTGCAGACACGCGACAATCACGGAGGAACTATAATGTTTTAATTGTATTTTTTTCGCGCAAAACCAGAATTAATTGCTAATTTCACTTTTATCTAGTGACACATTCAATCTTCCCAAATCACAGTGCGTTGGCCAATAGGGCAAAAATAAAAAAATAATTTTTGTTTACACGAATATATTAAAAAAAAGCCATTTGTTCATGAACACTCACCAAAGCAAATAAATATCTACGCATCAATGTAAAAAGAATTTTATATATCTTCATAACCTGAAGAGGTCAGATTTCTAAACAAATCCCCCCCCCCCCCCTTGAAGTGCCTCCCTAATGATTTTCTAGTCGACCAAATAAAAGGAATTTTACAGTGCTCTGTTTGTTATTAATTTTACAGTGTTCTGATATGTTTCATTTCGTTTGTTAATTTTTTATTAAGTCTCGCGTATTTCAATGCCACTATATAGTCGACACGTGAATTTAAACGGTTAAATCTCGACAACCAAAAATAATGTCTTTGTAGTGGTTTGAAAATGTCTTGACGTCACCTGCGAGAATATGTAAGTAAAAATATAGATATGTTTATGAAAATTTAAAAAATGACTTTCACAGAGCTTCTCAAAGTCACTACTACACCGAACAAAATACAATCATCGGTATATTCTACTCTGTAACCTTCAACGTTCGTCCGAAACATTCTTCTACACCACTTATATTTGTGAAGATATGCACTGTGCAAATGTTCGAAAACGATGAGAATGATGAAACAACTGGAAGAGATTGTTGGACCCGCAACAAAGTTTCCTACTCACATTTCACAATATAATCCATACTATTAATCACTTGATGATCGCGCCATTAGTCATCGCCCTACTGGACCTGAATAAATACTAAATTAGGAGAATGTACAGAGACTCTCACAATGTGTGTTCGCTATCGATTATTTGACATTTAATTACCGATGAATATTAATTACTGCATCACAATCTCCCACGGAATAAACGCATTACGGTTATAACTTTCGGTATTTATAGCATTGCAAATTTTGTAAAATACAACGAATCATATAGGCACATATTATGCTAAATTGATAGTACTTTTATTTTACATTGACCTGTAGAAATCTTCTAGTATTACTTTACTACATTACGGTTATAACTTCCGGTAAATATTTCCAGTGAAACGCTTAATTATTTAACACTTGAACTTTTTTTGAACTCGGTTGCACCATAATGTAAAGTCTACATTCTACGTTGTCAAAGAACAGTTCCCATGATTTCCTTAATAAAAGAAATGCAAAAAAAAGTTTCGTACATGAATTGTAAAAGATAGGCAGTACTGCACAAATAGAAAATTGCTTTCACTTTAATAATTCTAATACGGTGAAAATAAAGCATCACTATAGACATCTATCAATTCTTTTACCTTCTTTTACCATAATAAACTCTACTTCGTTTTGATATACATAAACAAGTCCGCAATCCGTTCATCGCAAAATCTAAACAACGCGACTAGTGCATTGAACAACACAAAGCAACATCTTAACACGTGACCGGCGCTATGAAATTACTAAAAATTATTGTCATCAAATTAATACCACCGAATATCAATTTATTGATGCCGAGATCGACTAAGTTATACTGCAAGGTGAGAACTTCATTATGATTGATAACTAGACTGTGGATCTTTGTGCAAAATAAAAAATGTGGTGGATCTGTTGCAAGAAACAGGAGCCAACTCAAAAGTTCTTTCTTTCTTAACTAAGTTCGGTAAGTTTGTAAATTACATGTTTCGAAATTCTCTTAACCTGTTTTAAATGGCAACTACCTATTTGTCATTTTTATGCTTAAATGCAGTGGCGTATTACCCTATGGGCAACTTGGGCAAATGCCCGGGCCCCAAGCAAGAGGGGGCCCCGAACACAAACCAAATATTTTGTATTTTTATGTAAATAGCAATTGTTTTATTATTCCCAACGCGAAAGTTATTTAGTTGGGGTTAGGGGCCCCGATATTCTACTTTCAAATGCATAAATAAGATTGCATCTGTAAATAAAATTGAAATTGACACTTCAGTGAAATTCCTAAAATTTTCATGACAATCAAGCAATCCGAGACGAGTGGCCTGTCTCTTTATCAACGCGTAATAGCCTTCTAGACATAATGGTTAATTAAACCGGACTTTCGGTCGTAAAAATTACATCAAAACGATCGTGAAAGTGTCGTGATTGCGGAGGAAGGACAGTTTCGTACGAAATAGCGTCCGAGGTCAAGGAATCGCTTACCTCAGGGTCGTCGAATAATTGGTGAATTAATCTCCGGTTTCTGGAACAGCTCCGGACGTGAATGCACCGAATTCTCGTTTTATTTCGTTGTTTCAGCTCGCGCTTGAAACACTTCGAGCGAATCGGTCCGCGTCCATTCAAACCGGTCCGGGATAATTCGAACGCGTGCTCACTGGCGGAATTGTCGCGGGCATGACCACCTGCACCGGCACTCTCTGTCAGACGAAATTTACGACAACGACAACGGGAACGCGGACGTGGATAGAACGGTAGTGAGCGGCCGCATAAAACGAGCCGCTGTCTGCCGGCGATCGAACACGCTGTGCACTCGAGAACACGCGTGTTCTCCCTTTTCTGCGTTCCTCTATCGCTCGCGCTGCTTTATCCCCCTCACTGCTCACTCGCCGATCAGGAAACATCTCTCTCTCTCCCTCCCTCTCTCCCTCTCCTTCTCTCTCTTTTCTCTCTCCCTCTCTTTCTCTAGCTTTCTCTCGCTCTCCTTAGGGCCCTCTCTCTCTTTTCCTATTCCACAACATCAACAACTCCTGATCTATCTATCAAACCACTGTTTCGAAAGCTCGCGCTTTTTCACAGCGACAAAGAATCCGTGCTCTTCGGAGAAAACCGGCGGCTCTCTTTGTCCGATCCTGCTGATAACATTCCCGCACGGCTAATTCGCGATTAAGGAGGTATTCTAATTAATCGTTGTCAAAACATCGATTTTTGTGCATTGTCGAAATAAATTCGATCTTGTGATTTTTAAATGCAGCATACCGCCTTCATGAAATAGTAAAACAATCTAGTAGAAAAAAGTCACGAATTCTCTGAATATTATACTGTATACTGTGAATTTAAACAACAAAGTGTCTTAGATTAATCTGATCGTCTTTTAGTAAACTGCGAGATTGTAGACGTCACATAGCTGTGTGTTACGTAGGTTATCTGTGTGTGCGAACGTGTAAAGTAAGGGAGACCGGGGACGAAAGTAATAATGTAAATAATTAAAAATCTGTTGCAGTTATTATCGCAAATTGTGAGTATATCATGTAAAACAACTGTATATTTATTTATTTCGACTTGACAGCCCAGAAATGGGCTTGGTTAACAATTTTACAATTTAGTTTAAAATCGCTCATTCTCATACCGCTCGCATATTCACACTTAAACCTATTCCTTGAGATTTATTTCATTTATCCCGTATATGTCTTTGGCCTATTGTTCGTTCCTAATGATTTTACGCTTATTTTCGTGAAGACTGAAATATGTATGATTTACTTCGGTTTGCGTTGACCCTTGAGTAGGCAACCAAAGTGCACGAGCGAGTTTGAAACTAGAACTACGGGGCCCTGTCAACATGGCGGGATTAACATTTGTTAATCTCTTTTTAATCTATTGAAATTCATTATTATTATTTGAGAAAATTATTCGTAACACAATATTATCAATATTATCAGAATAAAATATAAAAAAAAATGTATTTTATCAAAATACAATTTTATTATTTTTATAAAGTAATATAAAATAATCACTTTTAATGCCCCGTAGTCCCACTGTTAATATTGCAAATTTGCGTCACAAATTTAATTTCTGCAAAATTACAAGCAATCTTGCGATATTTTGAGAAGAATGTAACAGATCGATAAAGAAAACAAAGAATGCATGCCTGTGCAACCGGTTGCCTATGCTAAGGCTAACGCCTTGTATATGGTTACCATATTTCAGATCATTCAGTCCAGTGCATTTTACTTTATACTACGTATAAATTATATGAAGTATGCTACTACAGGTCGCGTGCAAATAATAGTCTAATCAGCAACTTCCAACTGAAATTATACGCACGTGAAATCAATAATTAAATCATAATTAACTCCTTCTCGCAAGAAAATTGGTGTAATTTTCTTTGAATCAATACTAGCTACAGTCTCAGTGCATCTACATTTCCCAACGTTTCAGGAAGCTATACATCAAAGCAATGAATAATGAATTACAATTGTTCTGTACTTCCGTTTTCTCCCCATCGTTTTTCACTCATTATCATCTGATTAATGCGGTACTCAAGAAACAACGAAGATATTATACTGACAATTAGCTCTTGCAATTGCGAAACTAGAATTTAAACAATTGTAACAAGGTGCAAAAATATCTTTGCTCTAACGCAGGTGGGTTTTCTTTGGTTGAGTTCAGTGTACTTACGAACGCGTGTATTATTAACTACAATATGAATCAAAACAAACATCAGACTGAAAGCAAATGAACCTTTAGATTCAACAATCTGCTATCGTAATGAATGCATATTCCAGCGTGACCGTTGACCCAGCCTCCTACTGTTTATCGGGTTTACCCACGTGCGTTTAACTATACTCGGTAAACGCAATCGCGAAAGTAATACATAGGTCAATTACAAAGTACAAATGAATAACCATAATGTTCAAATTGTGTATAACATTTATTCTTCTTGTACAACTGTTGTTTTCTCAGATACATACAGACCATCTAAGAACTTTCTGATATCCTTGTTCTTTACAGTTGTTGATTGCTGTATTAGGGCAGCTGAAACACAGATAGCAAACGGTTAAATTATCTGTAGTACTCGGAGGAAAGTTTCAAGCACAAGTTAGTCCCATGAAATATTTACCAGAACGGGAGACATCTTCTAACGAATTTCCTTCAATAATAAGTTCGTCCTTTTGTTTAGCTGAATTTGTAACAGTCACACCTGGTGCCATCTTTACACGACGAATATACTTCTCTCCCAAGAAATTACGGATTTCAATGACCGAGTTGTTTTCCGTCGTAACACAATTGATGGGGAAATGAGCGTATACGGCTCTCATTTTGTACTGATAACCCTTAGTCACACCTTTAAGCATGTTTTCTATGTGCGAGCAGACTGTACGTACAGCTGCTAATTCTTTCTTCGTGCCAAACCATTTTTCTACTTTCAGTAGCCTCTGACTAATCATCTAAACAGAAATAATGGTAACATTTGTGAAACGCTGATAAACTATTGTACAGTATAAACTTAACTTGGAATTCATCAGGAAAGGATTTATCATTTATAAGAAATGAAGGGGAATCCACATAATCATCATATAGCAATCTAACTATAAATATAATTATGAAAAATTTGTGAGAGTACAATAATTACTTACACGAATGTCGAGAGCAAGATGCTTGAAAGAGCGTTTAAGAACACCCCTTGGTCCTTTGACAGTTACCAAACGGGACTTGACCGTCACGGTCAAGTCCTTAGGTATTTTCACGGTCTGACTTGTCACAATTTGCTTCATCCTGAAATAAAATAATAAAGCATTGATATATAATAAAATCCAAAAACATGTAATATAAAATAATTAATTTATCTTCATATATGAAACGAAATCCAACACTAATTTTACAACTTAGACTACATCGCACATAGAACACAAGTGTACAAGGCATAAATGATTATCACATGTATATTTCCTTATTTTCAATTTTCAACTCAATATGTTTTTATAGGTTATGTCTAACCCACAACACCAAGACGAAGAGTTATAAAAATTTCAAAAATAACACAGAGAAAAGCAAATGTAACTTATACGGCTTTCTATTTTAATAATATATTCATGAACACTTATTTATGTGTAGCTACAAGTAAGAGAGACATGAATTTTTTTCAAAAATGGAATGTTGACAGAAACGGAAAAAGCAAGGTTATATTTTAGTATCTGCAAAATGAACACTTTTGTCGAAAATAATACTCAGCCTTGCACAAATATGTCATATTACGCAAAATAATACAATTAATATGTCATCGCGTTTATTGCATTGCTGGATTGTTTCGGATTTCACAAAGTATCCCTTCCCTTTATTAAATCCTTTACCTCGCACACGCTACGGGATAACCGGAAAAGACCGACGCGCTGAGAAGTCATGTCTGCACACTTTCCGAGTAAGTGAAACTTATAGATCAGCAAATCATGATCCATCATAAGATCCGCTATTTTCAACTCACAGATGGCGCATTTTGAAATTTAATGTACCGTCTGCGCGCCAGATGATGGCTAGCAAAGTGTATTCGTTCTAACTCTTAGAGGATTCTTCGACCAATAGCAACAATGCATACGATGATAGTGGAGTGTTATTGGTCGAAGATTCATCTTAGAGTTAGAACGAATACACTTTGCTAGCCATCATCTGGTGCGCGGACGGTACTTTATTAATTAAATTAAAAACTCCGATGCATAGCTCGGCTTTAATAAAAATCAATTGTACATTATAAAAGTAATAACTAAGAAGAGATGTTAATTATAAATTTTTTCTCAATACTGTAAACATCTTTATAATCAATATATAAATAATTAAACTACATAATTTTGTGTTACTCGAAACATGCTAATATAATGTACGTAAACACTGATTCTCAAGTTTTGTTTAAAAAATACTGGAATATTATGGGACAATGAACCAGATCAACTATAGTTTAGTTTTTTCATGGTTAAATATTAGAACCAAATCTCCAACTGCAAAATGGCCGATTACATTAAAGAAGTAGCTAGACACAACTAGTGTCTTTTGTGGGTTGAATTTTCGGTTTTAAATTGCGCAATTTTCTTTGAAATATATTTACCCACAGCTGAAAATGTTTATAACATTTGGCAGCGTAATATTTTAGGATTGGTCAAACGTTTCAGGAAATTTATAAATTCATTATCTGTAAACCGAAGCCTAATCGTTTGGTTACTTTTCCTGCACAGTAAACATTTCAAGAAAATCCCGAAATATCAAGACAAATTCCATTACTCGTAAGTAAATTGTTACGCGCGCTTTAATATTGTTTATCTTTTTGAACGTATGCGTTGTATTTAGTATGTAATATTTTGAAATTATTAATAATTCAAAATCATTTGATAATTAACGGCTCTTGTTGCCTATCTTTGCATATTTTCCTTTCTAAGACAGTCTTATCAATACACCGACGCTGGACAGTCATCAAGGACAAAAACAAATGATCGAAGGATTTTTTGGGGAAGAACTTGGTCAATGGAAGTATGAATGAAAAATACTTTATACAACATTCCTCTCTGATACAACACAGGATCAAAACAAACACGGAAATTTACTACATCCTGTATTCACCATTAAGCAATAGTTTGAATCAATTTTCATGATTTGAATATTTCAATTCAACTTGAATTTTCCATTAAAATATGAAATCTATAATTTTGTATAAAAATATAAAAAAGGAGCAGGTGGAAGCATTTAACTTTAGAGACTACAAGAATTTAAAATAAAACACTAGATTTTCTTTATTAGAAATTTGATTTTATTATCAATGTTGTAGTTCTACTTATAAATATTAAGTTAAATTGTATTACATTAATTTAAATAAGAGTATTTCAAACTTAATGTGTTAATAGTACATAATACATTAATTAAATATGGATAATAAAGTTACAAAAGATATAAATGTAATTCAGAAGGATAATGCAAAGGAATCATCACCTGCATTAATGTCTAAGGAAATAGCAAAAAAATCAGCATTCTCTGCTGAAACATTTGATGAGAAGGATATGTTAATAGCACAGTTACAAGAACAAATTTCAAAGCAAAGAGAATGCATATTATACTATGAGAGTATAGTGCAACTCATGAATTATAGACTCATGAAGTTAAAAAAGGTTCTTAAAGCTCATGAATTATTGGAAGAACTCGATTAATAATTTTGGTTAATAGGAACCATACAAAAAGAAAATCTTAATACGTCCAGAGTGAAGTCAAATCTTTTGTAAGAAACATATGTATCTTTTTTTATATTTTTACTAAAAAAATATGTCTCTACACATATGCTTTTATGCATCTTTCTATTACAAACAACTATAGTTACATAAACAAATATTGTCATAATTCTAGACAATATGTAAATAATGTATGAATGTAAAGAGTAATGTACATATTATTATAGAACATTGTGTTTATTGAAAACTTTCTCCTTTTCTGTAACATATAAAAAGTTAAAGTGTGTTGGATTATTTTCAAATTGTGAATTTCGTTTAACTTCTATATACAATTATAAGATAATATTAGTGGCAATATAATTATACAATGTATTTATAGAAATTACTTTAAAGTAAAATTTTGTTCCTTGGTCAACTATAATAAATGTCATTAAACAAGTATCGTGTAGCCATGAAAAACTAATTTTTTGCAAATCTACTTTTTTGAACAACATTATACATTATAGAATCGAAGATTCTAATGTTCTAGACCTTTTTCTGAGCCATTTTCTTTGTTTTTAGATTTCATCAATATTGAATCTGTATATACAGTGTGTTTCAGTATGATAGTTAAATGCATGTTTAAAATAAAACAAAGTATTTTCAGTCAAAGTTCTATTCTTGAAGAACTCGAAAATGTATTTTTTTTATGGTTAATGTGTCTGATCATTACTTATTATTTCTACTCGTAACAAATGCTGACAGTAGGGCCATTATCTACTTTATTATTTAGAAACAAATAATATCATGTCACAGTTAATATTTACAAATAGTTATATAAGTGGAAATTATTAGTAATGGAAAGGCACACAAGTCAATCGGTACACGCGTATAGTACCTGACAAACGTTCGAATTCGATTTTTCTTGAAAGTACATTCTTGTTTATTTGTATATATTGTCCACTAATCTCTTGCTTGGATCCACTATCTTTCTTGAAACACCTTGTATTAATTCAGTTCTCTAATAATATACTTTGTGCAGTTTACGAAGCGTTAATATAATGACTACTTAATTAAACATAGTCTTTAAAAACAGAATAAATTAAGTCTCTCCTTGATTGTGTAATAATGTACATACGTTCTATCATTTGAGAGAAAGTAGCATCGTATGAGAAGTTCATATATTCATTTCTACATGAACTTTTTTTCGTTGATTTCTTTGCAAAAAATACGTTTTAAATGCTCCGTCGTGACATTTCAATGTGTGTGTGTATATATATATATATGGATGTTAAAAAGTTACTGAGAAGTACACAAAATGCAAAAGTTTATTTTATTTAGTACTTTAAGTAGCAATATACGCTGTAATAAGTTAATGTGCGTAAATGAAAGTACTAAAAAACATCGATACTACAAAATATAAAATAAGATGTATTTTACAATACTTGTGTACTGAAATACAATAAATAAAATTATGAGTAAAATAAGGCAATACTATAAATGTTTAAGATCATGATTTTGCGTTGTCCGTTTAGAAAACAATATCCTCATTAATTGATGACCTAAATGTTAATTCTAGTTTGGCGGTTGGAATGGATGTGAAAGATGAAGGAAAGGGAGATCAAGGTATGAAAAAGAAAAGGAGCGATTCCTGCTAGTGGACCCTTAGTCGTAGACAAAGTGTCTTTAATTTACTGCTATAAGAAAATGGTTGAATGATAATTTTCTTCAACCTCGGGAAAATAAATAGAAAATGTAGAATAACATTTCTGTACTTCTTTGCATTCGAAACATTTAAATTCGAATTTCAGCGCGCTATTTAACGGGACTTGGTCAAAGAGTGTATTAATTGTTTGATATTTCTACTCATTCTAAATGAAATTTCGTACGAAAAAAATGTCGTTCTAAATTTTCAATGATTTGATTGTACCATTATTTCAGAGACACCCTATATATGGAAATTGTTAAAGGACTAAAAAACCGTGGAAAGGATGTTGTCTTAGGAGTCCTCTAGTGGCGAAGACGTAAGGTGCCACCATACTAGTCATTAAATTTAAATACACACTATGTTACAGATTACAATATAACACGCACGTGTGATATACTAAATTTTAATAATAATTTTTCGACGTTTGTTGTACTTTTTACACTTTACAATCCAATCTTTTTTCTTAGCACATTTTATGAAACTCAACGAGACGAACGTATTCACGTAAAGTAAACAGACCGTCATTTATCGTATGTTAATAAAGCACGAGGAAACGTGTCCATAATTTATAATTTATCCGAAGGTCATAACTAAATAACATAAAAATCAGTATTAAATGGTAAATTGAACACATCTTCTGAACGCACAAGAGGAGTATATATTACATTATTGAATTTCAGATATGCATGTTTTCTTGTCTTGTATATTGCTACTTGGAAACTTCATAAAATGCAGCTTGAAACAATATTTTTACACTCACTTTACAATAGATTCATAAATAATGTAATTCTTGAGTCTTGTTTTCGACTTGTCTTCCTTTCAAAAACAAAAAGAAAAAAAAATTATAGAACGTAATAATAATGTACGCGTTACAAAATACAAATGAACATGGTTATAAAAAGTCTCTGTCTCTTCGAATTCTCAGAACATTATCACACAATTACAAGTTCCACGGATTCTGTGTTTCTGCGCGATAAGTATGAAGTTCTATTCTCTTCCAGAGCAAAAAATAGAAGTATCTCGCGAATTCTGGTCCGCAAACAATGATTTAGCGGCGAAAGATTCAAATGTTTGCTTGTTAACGTGTATGCACAAGCAAAGAGGTATTCTGTAAGTTTACATCCAAAAGTGGCAACCCTAGTAATCTGCCTGCATAGATAATCGTTGATTGTTACTTGGCTTCAAAGGTATCGTACAATGACGCGCGTCTGGAAATCTCTCATAGTATCTTTCCAATCTCAGGTACTTTACAGTTACTAAGTTACCTAAAACAATGCAATCCTTCATTTAAAAATTTTATATTAATTATAGTTTTATAAGGATATCATTTTAGTTCATTTAAATAATAGCCCACCACAAAGACACTGTGTAATTCATAAAAATGAAATTGAGTATTAATATATAGGATAGTAAAACAAAATATTAAATACAGAGTACTAACTCTTTAGCACTCGAATGACGACTCTGAGCCTCCACTAAAAAATCTTATACAATTATTCAAAATATTGTTTACATTATTAACCGTTTGAGTGCGGAGGAGCGCGATCACACATCTAGGTACATACGTAAAGTATGCATCCACGCTCAAACGTTTAAATTTGTTTGTATGTAATAAGTGACTAAACATTTAAATATTGTATGAGATATTATATCAGTTTCATATGCATGAAATGAAAAAAAATATCATGTAGATTGTAAATATTCTAGGTTGGAAGAAATGTTTGGTTTTTGAGTTAAAAAAGCTTCGAGTGCAAAGTGTTAAACCTATCTCTGTAATGCTCTTCGGTATAAACGGTTTACTATTCGATGCTTACCATCAAACCAACATCCGTGTAAAGCCCTGTAAGCTTTCCCTGCGTCTTCTTGCGACATACACTTCATGTAAACACAGCCTTCTCGACTGCCACGATCTACACGGATATGAAGTATTTTTACACCTTCTCCGCATTTCTCTAGAATAGCGTCCTGTACTTTTGTTTCCCAGTCATCCTCGAATTCTCTAAACGAATGTGAACCATACGTATGCGAATACATGCCAAACGGTATCACAAAAATGGTTGAGAAACGACTAAAAACGCTTACACATCTGCATCGAACATATGTCTTATCTTCAAACAGGGTGTTGGCGAGCATGTCAAGCTGTTAACAGAGCCTTCCATTGTCTCGAACGCTTGGCCTTGCCATACTTTGGACTTTTTGTTCAGAACAAAATTCTGTGTGTTCGACTTGTTAAGACTGTTAACTGGCAACCAACGCCACACGTGAAACTCTTCCCCCGCGACCTGCTGAACTTCCCTTCGAATTCTGAAAGCCGTTTTTCATTTTTAAATAACAGATTCGAGAACAGAAAAAAAAAGAAAAAAGAAACAAACCAATCAATTTGAGTGTTTACCTGGATTCATTCTCATCCAAAAATTTCACTGCTTTTTCCCATAGGCTGGCCATCTTTTTACGGTCTTTGGGTGGTATTAGATTATCACGTACATGACTGATAGCAAGAAAACTTTCTTGCGTGCTACCGGGCGATGCTACAGCAGCATTTTGATGATGCATTTCAACCATGTTAATAATCTCACTAACAAGTTTAAACACTTCTCTCTCAGTACTTTTCTTGTACTTCATATACCAAACGAATAATTTCTGCAATCCTATAGCTGCTAGGAGGCCTGAGAATATATTGCGACATTATTTGTATAAGATACTGTACTGCACGATATTAACAATTAAACTGCAGATGTTCGTAAAATTATATTCACACGTTTCAATCTTTGAAATATTACGAAATAAAAATTTTAACTATATTCAATGAACTTCTATCGTATTTTTAATCCAGTAAAACGGCTAATAAACAAAAGAAAGTCTTCTGTACAAAAATCTGCAGTCTAATTAACACACAATGTATTCTCAGTCTAACATTATCATGCAATATACACTGCATGTCAAAGAAAATCGCATAACATACAGTATTATAATCAGAAAGAGATAATTTACTAATGCGACACAGTTACAGAATGTAAGTATGTAGTTTTGTAACAAAACGAAATTGCTTCGATGTAAGAATATTATCGCGTTGTAGAACCTCGTCAACACGTTCTCTCAACAAAATTCATCCCATAATAAGTCGGTAAAAAATTTACCAAGTGACACAATCAGAAGAGAGGAGAATATGGTGAAGAGCTTATTTTTAACGAGACATTGCATCGGTAATTCTGGGTTCGTGATCACCATTCCAACTTTCCCATTTAAGCGGGTAGAAAATAATTTATCCTGTAAGAAAAGAACGCCTTTCCCTTTAATTTATATACGTCATCAAAAATAAATTGCATTAATCATAACGATTGCTAAGCTTTTACAATACCAAGGAATCCAAAACTTCACCGGGTACTCCATTATCATCGTTTATGTCTATCAAAGAAATACCCCATTTAGGATTTTTTATGACGAGCAACTGTGCATTTTGCAAATCCTCTTTCACCTCCAAACTTTTCTGTAAAACAATTTGATGATTGCACATATAGCGAACGTTCGTACAATAAATTTCGTTTCATTACAATGAATTCAACCTACCACTTTACTGTTCGTAAACATTTGCATGATTTCGGAATCGGTCAGATAAGGAGTTTCGCTGGAATTGTCGCATATCATGGACACAGCCTTTTTTGTTAAAATTGGTTGAAGTCGCTTTAATAGCTGTAGTACAGAATCTATGTTTTCTTTCATTACACAATTAACTCCAGGCGATTCATAGTCAGCTCCATCAAAGCATAATGGTATGTTGCTATCTATAAATTGAAATATATGTATATAATAGGAATTGATAACCAAATTTGAGTTTTTAATCCAATATGTAATGCATTTCAAACTTTTCTAATCCACATTAAATATATGTATATATTCAAATATGTACACGAAGAATTGTACATGAAAAGAAAAAAGAAAATTATTTGACAGTCTGAACCAAACAAAAGAAAATAGGATAAGATCGTTATAAAATGGGAAAGGAAATAAAATATCAAAATTAATACATCGTTAATACTTATTATTTTATTAAACACGTTAAAAAAACAATACATATTTCAAATAGAATCTTGCAAACTGATTACACATCTCAATTTTAAGAAGTTCATATAAAAGAGTATGTATAAAATACTGTATGATAAAATCTTGAAGCTATTAAAACAATTTTTGATGTTTTTTCTTTCTTTAATATCTAATATGTTTAATACAATAGCATGCAATGGGGCTAACATACACCATGCAATAAGTTAATGAAATCTAAAGTAAGATATTTCATCCTCCAAGATATCTTAATTAGTTTATATTTATAAATCTTCTCTTTAAAAAATCTAATTATCATAGAATACGATTGTATATGTATTACCTTCTAGTGCTAATAATTATTTTATTCTTTTATTCTCTATTATCAATATAATAAAAAATTCAAACTCATAATGCATAATGTATATATTGCAACACACTTATTATTAATATTTACCAACTTAATTAAGAAACTTTCCCACAAACTGATAGAGTATGTAACGTTTTTTTTTCCATTATAATTCCACAAGTACGTTTCTATGAATCTGATTTAAACAATACTACGATTCTGAATACCTACCCGTTGCAAGCGAGGGAAAGGTTTCTGATTTCCCACCGAGTCCCATGTATATAACTGCAAGTATTCCAAAAAATAAGGCCAATACCACAACCAGGATTACAGATACCATGTTCTGGTTGTTGCGCATGTCTTCTCTGCCTGTGGCTGATGGCTTAAATGTTCTACCCATTGTTTCTCGAGGTCTATCAATAGATGTTGTCACGTGCCTTGAACCAAACAATTTTCATATTTAGAATATTATATAATAATCTGATATTAAAACTGATATTAAAGCATTTTATTATAATACCTCGGACTTGTTGTCGAGTACAGTGATCTTGTAGAAGAGAAGTGACCGTTAGAATCTTTTTCTTTCGGGTCTAATAAATTAGATGTATGACGTAAAGTTGGGCCTAAACAGTGATACAAAACAATGAATGATTGTACAGAATGTTAAGAATTTTTATTTTCACTGTATTCAACTTACTCTTTAAACTGGACAAAGAGGTAGATGGCAGATTTCCTATAGATGCACGTGAACTGAGTCTTCTGGTAAATTCGGATAAAAATGGTGTTTCATAATTTGCCAAAAGATCTCTTTGATTTGAGCTGTCTTTTGTACAAATATCTTCCTTTTGAGGATATATTGGAGAGACATTTGAATCGAAAAGTGGTTCACTGTATTTACTGTTTTGTATGGTACGTATAGATCTCGATTGCGAATCATATAATTTTGTAACTGGCTCGTGTTCGGATGTGTTGTGTTCATATGTTCTGGAGTCATGGGGTTTACCAACACTGGATAAATATTTAGATGGAGAATAACTTCTATTTACTTCCTCGACAACATCCGAGTCTGAGCCTGTTTCTAAACCATCTGTAATACTCGATGTCTTGTTAGTCTTCACATATTTTTTCTGTGTAGTTTTTGTTACTGTACGAGTCGTAAAGGACGACGAACTATCGTAATCAGGTGCTATGGGATCCTTAAACTCAGAGCGTGCTATCTTCTCTTTAACTGAACTTTTTGATATGCTTATATCCGAAGACGGTAGAACTGATGGTGGCGGAGGCATCGGATTTGCCAGAGTTTGTCGTCGAGCATTAGCAGTCGCCTTTTTCTTTTTTGTGGCCGTCGAACTTGAGTCATCATCCGTATCCTCACTGCTATATCTAACGAACGAGAAAATTCGATTATAAAAAACAATTGCAACACAAATTCCCATCATTATGTAAGAGCATGTAACATAAACACAACAAATAAATTTACAAATACAAACGGTATCATAAATAAACATCACTGCGAATAAGAGCGAAGGTCGTAAAACGGAATTGGTTGTTTGGTTAATGAAAGTTAGACTCACTGTGCCTACAGACTGTTTAAAAATTGAAAAGATATGTGCTAAAATTACCTGGCAGCTAATGAATGCCGCGAACCTGTGCCCCGCGCTTCGATCAGACTTTTCAATTTTTTCGCAAGGATTTTTCTGGTGGTTTGTGTCACTGGGCCCACTGGGTACCCGTATTCCATCAGTTTGCTGCGTAGCTCCGCATCGCTCAGTGTGTCCACCGACATTTTGTTTACAAAAGAAAAAAAAAACGTTCCTCTTCTGAAAAGGACCCGGTAAAAAAGTTCCCTCGTGGACGAACCTCCCCTCTACGCACTCACGGGAAGCGTGATCAAAATTTTCGTCAAGCGTTCACGCAGAACGTGATATTCACAACACCATCGGTGTCCACGCGTGCCACCTTTCACGACGTCATAAATGGTCCGCGTAACACTTCAACACTTTGGAAAATAATCTTGGTTAGAACTAAACAAATGGCGCAATTTTCTAACGGTCGCGGTCGCGCGCATACTCATCCATACCATTTCACGCCGCTCAACCCTGTCATCCATAGTCATGGAACAGGGTTAACCGAGATAATCCAACCGGTCCATGTACGGACCAGGAACGCCAGAGGCGAAACTCCTACCGGGACTTTTGATGTTCGTAGCCGTAAATTAGGTGATCTTGAAAATCCACAAACAAACGGTGTTGCCGTTTTTCCAAGTTGATATTTCTATCTGTTTCTATCCCCTTTCCTGAGCCAGTGGATAAAAGAAGAAGGGGGGACTGTATGCGCAAAAATGGAAACGTTGGAACACGCGGCAATATTTGAAATGTTATACAGTACGATACATGAGAGTTCTTACTCCCTGTATTTTTGTGCCTTTAGTATAGTGCTGCACCCCAGCGGATCAGAACATCACTGATCCTTCCGTAGCATGGTTTTAGTCCGTGCTACAGACAGAGAGGAATGAGAGTGCTCACTCCCGAGGTCTGGCCGTGCCAACATTTTTATCTCTGTTTTTATATTCAAATTGAAGAATTGGAGCACAGACTTAAGATACCTACAGACATTGCATGCAATGCATTTTTCTGTCTACGGTTCTGAATTACCGACTCTGTAGAAAATGTCCTAGTACGATAGCGGACTCTATCGAAATGGAACGGTCAGGTGGTGAACTACATGAGGTTGCAACACATAAAGTTTGTGTCCGAGGAGGCTCGATTTTACAGCGTTGTCAGCTTTAAAACGCAATTGTATTCGTACAAAAATACTCTACGTATTATTCACTTGTGCCGCCTATTTTTTTACAGGACTTCGTACCCCCTGGTAAAAATTTGGCGAACATGATAATGAAGTTTGTATCCGACAAAGACGAACTTATGCACATTTAAGAAGAGAAAGAAAGACAGACACAGAGCTGCTGAACACTGTGCACACTCGACAGAAAATGTATTAGTAACACACTTGTGAGGAATTGTTTACAAATATTTGCAGTTAGGAAAATTTTCGACGCCTAGTTAATTTGTTATTTACGATTTCCAGAGAGGTGACACAACGATTTGTGTGTTTACCTTTGACAAATACTCGGACCCTCTTTGTCTTACTCATTGCGGGCATAGAAGATAGAAGTTACCTCCACAAAAATTGTTGATAAATTACTTCAGGTAATTTTTATAAATATTAGCTCTCGAGGAATATAGAATGGACCTTCGGCAACATTCATGTATAGTTTTCAATTCGATTCTGGAAGAGATTAATTAGTTATAAATAATTTTTGTTACTCCTGTTCTAATGAAACTGTGCATACTAGTGAGAATTGAATATCTTGTATACTACAAATGTTCATGCATAAAAGTTAATCTGTATCTCGAGTACTATTAGCTATTTTTACTAAAAAATTGGGTGGTGAGGTAACCAAACATATAATCGTTGTAATCGGTAAACAAACAGAGATAATAAATTCATTAATTACTTTTTTTCACTATAATTATGCTTAGTAATATTCGTGTATCATAAATTATTCTGGATCTCGAGTTTTATTACTTACTTCTACTAAAAGATTAGATGGCAAGATGGTCAAGGGAGTGCTTGTCGACATCATCGACAAAAGGAATTGTTACAAATATTAACCAGCTAGAGATGATAAATTTATCAGTGAATTGTGTTCGATAAATTAATGCTCGCGAATATTCATGTGTCAGAAGATATTCAATATCTCGAGTTACATTAGATATTTTTACTGAAAAATTAGATGGTCAGATAGTCTAGGGAGTACTTATCCACATAATTAGCAAAAGGAATTGTTATAAACATTAAACAGCCAGAGATAGTAACTTTATTAATTACATTTGCTTGATATAATATTGTTTGGTAATATTCATGTGTTAAAAATTACTCTGTATCTCGAGTACTATTAGCAATTTTTACTTAAAAATAAGATGGTAGATGGTCAAGAGGATGCTTGTCGACATCGTTGGCAAGAAGAATTGTTATAAACATTAGACAGCCAGAAATAATACATTTATCAATAATTATTATCACGGCGATCGAGATCTATCAAAATTAGTTGGGGTGGGGAGCGTTGCGCGCTGCGCATCACTGCTTACCTAAGCCCGCGGAGCGCGCTTAGTCAGTCAGTCGGGCCGGGGGCTCCGGCAGGAGCGGACGAGCTCCGGGACCAGGAGAGTCTTTGGCTATCTTGGGGTTGACCAGGGGTCCTCCAGAGGTACCCTGGCCTCTCCAGCTTACCTTGGGGATCACCATGGACCCTCCAGCATTGGTCTGCCCTTGCCTACCCCGAAGTTGACCAGTGGACATCCAGTGGACATCCAGAGCTACCCTAGCCTACCCCTGCTTACCTTCAGCTGCCGTAGGGTTGATCAGGGGCCCTCCAGCATTGGTCTGCCCTTGCCTACCCCGAGGTTGACCAGTGGACATATAGTGGACATATAGTGGACATATAGTGGACATATAGTGGACATATAGTGGACATATAGTGGACATATAGTGGACATATAGTGGACATATAGTGGACATATAGTGGACATACAGTGGACATACAGTGGTCACCCAGAGCTACCCTAGCCTATCCCTGCTTACCTTCAGCTGGCGTAGGGTTGACCATCGGTCCTCCACCAATGGCCTGCCATTGTTTATCATGGCCTACCTTTAGCTAGCTTAGGGTAGTCCAAGGGTTATTTAAAACTTCCTTGGCCTACCTTAAGCTAGCTCGGGGGGGGCCATGGTCTCTTCAATGCTGTCTTCGTTTACCTTGTGTTCTGAGCCGGTCCAGTCTCAGTATCCGGCATGATGGTAGTACCATGCTGATCGGTTCAGAGAGGGCAATCATTGCAATGGCTTCGCATCTTTGAGTGAGTCATTTCGTCACTACCTTAACACTATATTCGTCTGTAGAAGTAGTAGTATAGAGTAGTAGTAAAGTGTAAAAGTAGTTAGTTGCATGCATGGGCAGGCCTCGCCGCCCCAACGATCAGCCGAGATGGGAACGTCCGCGATTTGCACTAGCGTTGCGTGAAAACCACGCGTTGAATTTAGTCGATTTTGAACAGAGATTAAAGCTAACATTACGGTATAGATTGTTTAGAGCGTAGCGTTGCGAATCAGAAATAGTCGCGGTTCAAAATTACATTTCAATTTGATAACTGCACTTTTAAAGTTCATATTGTTGTTGTTTTACATATAATCTAAAGTAATCGTTTTTTTGGATCTCTGTTCGTTGAATTAGCGTTGCGCACCAAAAGTTCGCGTTTGCTTTCGAGTCTTTCGACTTTTCAGGCTCCCATGCTCGAGCTGCAACGATCAACTGTGAGATGGGCACATCCGCGATTTCAAGTAGTGTTGCGAAACATATTGTTACACGCGTTGTACTAGTATCAATTTTTAAAGTTGATGAAATGTCTAGTTAATGTTGCAAATAAATAGTCGTAATTTAAAGTAGTTCTGAATATACCTGTTTAGAATTTTAGACGTTAGAGTTTTAAATTTCTTATTTATATAGCATTTTAAATTCGATTTGTTGAATTAGCGTTGCGCATCAAAAGAATCGCGTTTGCAATAGAATCTTTCGATATTTCAGGCGCCCATGCTCCAGTTGCAACGATCAACTGTGAGATGGGTACTTCCGCGACATCGAGTAGCGGTGCGAAACAAATTGTCGGGATGAGGCCGAAGGAGCAGACGAGGTTTTATGCCAAAGATGCCGGACAAACTGTCATTCAAAAGGACAATCATTGCAACGTCTTCGCATCTTCGAGTGAGTAATTTTATCACTACCTTGTCGTTATACTCGTCTGTAGAAATAGAGTTGTAGTAGAATGTAAAAGTAGTTAGTTGCATGCATGGGCAGGCCTCGCCGCCCCAACGATCAGCCGAGATGGGAACGTCCGCGATTTGCACTAGCGTTGCGAAAGAAGTACGCGTTGCGTTAGTCGATTTTGAACAGAGATCAAAGTTAGCCTTTCTTCTAAATATATTAGTAGTCTCTATCAGCGATATAGCTCGTTTAAACTATAGCGTTGCGAAACAAATAGTCGCGATTCGTTTTGCAGAAACTGTAGAGTAATCTTGTTTGGATCTCTGTTCATTGAATTAGCGTTGCGTACCAAAAGTTCGCGTTTGCTTTCGAGTCTTTCGACTTTTCAGGCTCCCATGCTCGAGCTGCAACGATCAACTGTGAGATGGGCTCATCCGCGATTTCGAGTAGCGTTGCGAAACAAATTGTCATACGCGTTGTACTAGTATCAATTTTTAAAGTTGATCAAATGTCTAGTTAATGTTGCGAATAAATAGTCGCGATTTAAAGTAATTCTAGAGACACCGATATAGAATTTTAGACGTCAGAGTTCTTTTCTTATTAAAATAGTATTTTGAATTTCGATTTGTTGAATTAGCGTTGCGCATCAAAAGGATCGCGTTTGTATTAGAATGATTCGATATTTCAGGCGCCCATGCTCCAGTTGCAACGATCAACTGTGATATAAGAACATTCGCGATTTTAAGTAGCGTTGCGAAACAAATTGTAACACGCGTTGTAATAGTATAAATTTTCAAAGTTGACTTAATGTCTAGTTAATGTTGCGAATAAATAGCCGCGATATAAAGTAGTTTTAGAAGTACCGATCTAGAATTTCAGACCTTAGCGTTTTAAATTTCTTATGTAATTTGTAAGAATGGTAATACTTAAATTTGTAAGACTTTCAAAGTTCAACTTTACCAAATTGGTACAATATTTTTGTCTAGAAATTGATATTTTTCAGGAAATTGATATTCCTCAGGAAATTGATATTTCTCAGGAAATTGATATTTTTTTCAGGGAATTGATATATTTTTCTTGAAATTGATATATTTGTCTTGAAATTAATATTTATTTCAGGAAATTGTTATTTATTTCAGTAAATTGTTATTCATTTCAGGGAATTAATTTTTATTTCAGGAACTTGATATTTATTTCAGGAAATTGATGTTTATTTCAGGAAATCGATATTTATTTCAGGAAATTGATATTTATTTCCGAAAATTGATATTTATTTCAGAAAATTGATATTTATTTCAGAAAATTGATATTTATTTCAGAAAATTGATATTTATTTCAGAAAATTGATATTTATTTCAGAAAATTGAATTTTATATCAGGAAATTGTTATTTATTTCAGAAAGTTGATATTTATTTCAGGAAATTGATATTTATTTCAGGAAATTGATATTTATTTCAGGAAATTGATATTTATTTCAAGAAATTGATATTTATTTTATTTCAGGAAATTGATTTTATTTCAGGAAATTGATATTTGTTTCAGGAAATTGATATTTGTTTCAGGAAATTGATATTTGTTTCAGGAAATTGATATTTATATCAGGAAATTGATATTTATATCAGGAAATTGATATTTTTATCTTGAAATCAATATTGCTCGGATCGGAGTTCCCTCAGGGACTCACTCACGGGATGGGGCCCGTGAGTGGGTACGGGGACTCGCGTCCCCGGGGGCACCCGAATCGCCTATAGGTCGTTGCGTCCACAAATCATTAGATTTGGGCTCGATGTGGTTTCGATTTTGTTTCGAGTTTGTTTCGACTTTGTTTCGAGTTTGTTTCGACTTTGTTTCGACTTTGTTTCCACTGGTTTTCGATTTGGTGTCGATTTTGTTTCAACTGGTTTTCGATTCTGTTTCGATTTGGTTCGTTCATCTTGCTCTTGTTAGTCAGAACGAACGAAGAAAATTCATCAAAGGAAGAAAATTCATCGAAAGAAGAAAATTCATCGATCGAAGAGGAATCATCGAACGAAGAGGAATCATCGAACGAAGAGGAATCATCGAACGAAGACTCCGACTTATTTATAAGTTAGTTTTATTGCGTGCGTTAGTTATTAATATTGTCAGTCGTCGTTATAATTATGTCGAATAATTATTGCCGTAACTTCACTTTGCTCGCTCCGTTTTCCGACTCCGACACAGCCTTCTGCTACGTCGGCCTTGCTTGCAGGTTCTGAGCCGGTCCAGTTCCGGTATCCGGCGTGAAGTCATTGAGAGGGATGTCTAAGAGACTCGTTCACTTGTCTTCTGACGATCCCCTGTGTTAACGTAATCCTGGGCTAGTCATGTTAACGCTTGCGTTCTCATGGCCCCCAGTTGCGCCAGAAACCGTTTGAGCGCATCTCATAGCCATCTTTCTTGGTGATGGAGTGGCGGGTATCGGGCTGGTCGGCTCAGAACTTGTAAGCATTGAACGCGTCGCGTCACCCTTGAATCAGAGCCTTCTGCTCTGGTTCGATCTTGTTTCTCTCTTTGAAAGAATCAGAGCCTTCTGCCTAATTCGCCTTTGGTCCCTCGTGGATTGGAGACTTCTTCTCCGATTCATTCTTTGCCCCGCAATAATTACTCGACATACGCTAAATGGAAAAGAAGTCTTTTCCATGAAAAAGACTACTTTTCCATTTAGCGACCTGCGAAACTTAGTTTCTAAGAATCCTCGTTGTAAGAAAGGGAGACAGAACGAAGGGAGAATTCGTTCTGACTCCCTTTCGGGTCTCTTGTGCAGCAACCTCCTCGTGGTGAGACCTGGGCAATCGATATTATCCACAATTCGCAAAATGCTATAACTTATAAATTATAGTATCTTGCATGTAGTGGATAATATCGAGCTAATAGCTGCACATTTAGAATTTGCGTAAATATGTATTTCATAGTAGAATGTAAGACTTTTAATACTTTCTTCCTTTTCCTATGTACCAGCTTCAACAATTGTTTTCAATTAATAATCCAAATACAAAGTTTTCGTTTCAGAATACATGTAACTCTTGCTCTCGTGAGCGAGTGTTAAATAGATTTGCACTCCTGCAGTAGATTGTAGGTTCTGACGTAGTCTAAATATGATGTACGTACTGAGATGTACGTTACATATCACATATTATTTCGACATTGAAACATTATTTTATATTCAAATTTGAAACTAGTTCTTATCTAGACTAAAAGTTAGTTCTGATTCATATGTTAGAGGGGGTAAAAAGATGAGGCAGGATCTGTTCCATGTTGCCGCATTACGTTCGTACAAGAAGCTATCGATGCTCCCATCGAAATCGTTCGAACGGTTTCTATCACAAGCGATGAGATAAATGTTTTGTCCTGCTTTTCGAAGCTGTGGAAATTCAGAGGCACGTTGCTTTTTAATCTAAACCACAATTTTATTGAACGATCATTTGAATATTCGATGACTTCTTCAAAAATCATTATCATTTTTGAAAATTTTTTATGCGAATATAAAATTGTTAAAAATTTTGCAATTTTCAATTCGTGGTTTTTTTTATTACATATATGTACACCCGATTATATGGATAAAACCCATGTTCACCAAAGCAATTTGCAGAACACACGTGTAGTTTTAATATTATTTTCATCATTTTTATATTATTAACAAATGTTAACTTATCAACATAACTAATTTGAATTTTAACACGGAAGGTATTGTAGCCTCCAAAACACCCGTAGTAAAAATAAAGTATACGGAATATTCAGTTCTTGCTAATACGGCTAAATTTGTGAATTATCGGTAATATTGAGCGCGACACCGAAATGGTACCGTGGCCACTGTGGCCCCCCGAGACCTAGACAGAAAAGCCCATAATATGCAATGTCTGTAGTAGTCTTAAGTCTGTGCAGAGAGGAATGAGAGTGCTCACGCCCGAGGTCTGGCCGTGCCAACATTTTTATATTCAAATTGAATAATTGGAGTAAGTTAGTTCTCATTCGGGTGTTGGAGAGGGTCAAATGTTGAGACAGGTTCTGTTTCAGGCTAGATTTAGACTAGGGGGCAGCAGTGTACCGAGCACGGCCAAAACCCGGGCGTGAGCACTCTCAGTACTCTCTGTTCATGGTCTAAAATTACATGTTCATGATGAACCCACTTACGAACGCATGCGTTTTGGTAATTAGTTCACGAATAACATCTGAGTTTCGTCTCGGGTGCACTCTGTAGTCCATGGAGCATGGATTATTCCCTGCTTTCAACTTGTTTCTTCAACTTTTCGTTCAAAAGATGTATTTCTCTGAACGAGTACCTCCTAACTTAATGATACATTTTTCCCTTGAATAAACGTTGTAATGATGTTTACATTACTCGAAATAGGAATATTGGGGCAGCTAAATTCCTCAAAATTCCCGAGTTTCGTATCATTGATTTGGGATTTTTGGAACAGCATTTTGGAATGTACTTGGGCAATGTCAATGCTCATACTCTAATTATAGAACGCATATGCAATCGAATTATGCGTAGCCTTCATTCTTGAAAAAGAGATGAACTAATACCAGAAATGAAAAAAATTCTTGCGATTCTTTCATCATAAATGATCAATACTTGCATGATAGGATACTATTTTATTAAAAGAAACTCAAACTACGTTATGAATACATTTGAATATTTCTTTTATAATGTTAATACGTAATAATACTGTACGGCATTTTAAATGCACTTGTTTTCCATTCAAACGTATCTTGAATTTAAGCATTTTAATTTTGTATTCACATTTTTGTTTAAATTTGATTACCTAATCCCAAATCTTATTTTTGTAGATATTTGCATTTTTCGTTCATTAACAGTTTTCGATCGTCTATAAAATCATTTAGTTTAAATTATTTACTAAAATACTAGTAAGACCACTATTTGGATTTCTTAGAATTAAATCTTCAATATCTTAATAAATACATTGAATTTTTTACAAGACAATAATCTGGAAAATTTTCAATTCGACCAAAAGCTACAATAGCAGGACTTTGATTATAAATATACTTGACGGAAACTTCCCTTATTTTATCTGCTGTTATTTTCTGCAATAACAATAAAATTCATTTATTTTTGTTATTTAACAGTGAATAAAGTATTCTTCAGATTAATTTTTACCTCGTATTCTGCCATTCTTTCATGAATTGGTATGTAACATCCATATCTCAAAAAATTTCTAGAAATATCAATAAAATGGTCAACTGGATCATTCAATAACAATAATTCTTTTGTTTTACATTGATTCACAGCACGTAACACTTCTTTTCGGGTTATTGTTGTACATAATCTCATCCATTCGTTTTGCAAGAACCGAGTCATTACCTGTATAAAAATTTGAACAGTAAAAATCTTTATTTGAAGGATAGGTCCTGTATGTTTATGGTATACCTCGAGACTTAATTTGTCACAAACAAAGTAACATCCCCATATGCTGGTAGATTGTGCCCAAGTCTGAAAGAATGATTTGTACCTGTGACACAGAGCTGTGTTAAATGCACAGTGTGCAAGGTATGGTGCATTATGTTGTGCTCCACCTGAATGCAAATATACAAATATTAAACAATTCTCATTAAAAAATACACGATATCCCCTACCATATGACCTGTCCCAGCAACCAACAATTTCTTTAGCTACATTAAGTGCATAATAATCTGTGCATTGTTTAGAACCTGGTCCTTCCACGCCTATTGCTATATACCCTACTTCATACTCGTCATCTCTATATCGTAACTCAGCACCTATTTACAATATTTTATATAAATACTATTTATACAACTAAAATCATTTTCACTTTTATTCACCTGAGAATCGATATTCAGTTTCTGTACAAGATGACTGCACCGAGTTGTGAGAATCATTTTCACACATAAAACACTGACAAACCATTCTTTCTAATTCTTGTAAATTAATGGGTCCAATACACACAATCGTCATAGAAGATGGTTTGAATAAACGTTCTTGAAATTCGATTAATCTTTCCTTACAAAATTTTCTAAAGATTTACAATTATCAAATAAACATGAACAATGTAATTTCTTAAAATTGTGTTAGTTTTTAATATTAGTACTTACTTTACTACATCAGTTTCAGGGTACACACTATTTGCAAGTTCAGTATCCTGATATGCAATGGTTGAGAAGTAATCCATTACAACTTGTTCTTTGTCAGATTCAATTTTAGAAAGTTCATGCAAGATTACACATTTTTCTCTTGCAACGTCGTGATCACCTAAGGTGTTAACAACATTTAGAGTGAGGCTCTTAACTTGTTCATCCAAAATGAATTATAGTTAAAGATGTGCGAGAATCCCGAAATTTTCAAGAACTCATCCCGACTCGATTATTTTCGATTTCTCGCACACGTCTAGTTGTAGTGTAGTGTACACAAATGAATCTCATAGAGAGATTTGATTATAAAATATAATTACTCCACCTACATATAACATTATTCATAATCACATCTGCAAATATGTCAATGAGTTTAGCTGTTTCCTTCGAAGGTACTGTTCCATAACAGAGAAACATGTCTTTCATAGCAACAGTGGTAATCTTTGCACCAATTTCTTCTACCTCGGTTGCCAATTCGTCTTCGTCCCTATTCGTTGTTTTCTATGTTAAAGAACTTAGTGTTTATAAATGCAGATACTTAAAAAATTATGGCGTATACTAGTGTGAAGTGTTTATTGATGTTGAACGAAATTAGCAATTAATTTAATAGCATTGCGAGTGAGATTTTTAACATATATTCGCTCTCTTACCCTGAAAAGTAAATGCTCTAAGAATAGTGCACTGCCACGCTCATCGAGCAATTCATGCATTGCACCCGCTGGGAAACAACAACCCAGAGTTGTGGTATAACAGCATTTAGTTGCGCATACAAGACGTATACCATTACTCAAAGTACAAGATTCTACTGCATTTTCGGTACTATCTAAACCTGTAGACTTTTCTCTACGTGTATTTCCATAGCCTTGAAGCGTTTTACAATAATTATTTGAAATAGTAATGTATCCCTTAAACAAAGAAATGCAATTCAAGTCTGCAGTTTAATAATTCTTCGAAATCAATTTAGAAAACTTAATGCAGCTCTTACTCTTCGAATGTGCTTCAACACTTTGTTGATTTGTACACGACACAAATATTTTAAAAACATTATCATCTTCTGATATATAATTGCACATCTAAAAAATAACCCAGGCCATTCATATCAGATACAATATAAAAACTCTATATTTTTATTATGAATAACAACTGAAAGTGTACATGTCATTTTTTCAGCTTATTAGTGACTACGAACATTGTAAACGAAATCATTTTTTTAAATGAAAATACACACTAATGTTCAATGAAGTAGAAGTTTTATTATAATGCATTAGTTTAGTTAATAATATGGAAATATATCGGAATGATTTTTTGGTTCAAAATTAATAAAATAACATTTTTGATAAGTGGTCATTTTCATGTTGGTGCAAGCTGAATTTTTTACATACATAAGTAAGTGAGAAACGATATGCTTCCTACGACTAATGTTCGTGAATATTTCTTTTTTATAGAATTCATATTAACTTATACTAATATCTGAAAACTAATGAATTAACAATTGTCTCAAATATCGTGATCATGTACATGTTCTTTTATCTTCATATCCTTACTTTATCAACTACATTTTTAAATACATTGAAAATAAGGCTTCTCAGTTGAAATCGAAAAATAAAAACGTTTTTTATAATATCCATAGTTTGTTTTTCTTTCGATTATTATCAATATTATTTATCACTAACCCCTGCTCCTTCAAATAATGTATTTGATATATGTATACCATGCATTTCTACATTTTCGTTCTGATAATGAGATTCCATTATCGCTAGCATAAAGAGATCCTAGTATCATGTTATGCTAATAAGTATCGACGTAAAATTTAATATGTTATTAAATTGCACACAAATACGTATTTGCATTACCAATGTAACTGGAGTACTTGCAAAATAAATACACTGAACACAGTTCACACGAAGATTGTAAAATTAAGTATTAATTTCAAATACTCTTCTATGATCCGTGTTTTTCCTTTACATCTACTATTTTGTGAAAGTAAAAAACTATTTGCTTCTAATTCTTCTGTTTGTTCATTTTCCGCGAAAAATAAATTTATTCAACTTCAGCAGTATCGTATTATCAAAGCCTTCGGAGTGGCTTTGTGTTTTCTTAAATGTTGCTCGTCAATATTCACACACGCAATAGACATACACTTAAATCATGCTAAATTCACGATTCATGCAGTCCATTATAACTATGTTTCGTCGAACGAGGACAATAATTTAACGTTTGCTTTCTCAGACTTGAAAGCTTCGACACCTTGCCTCGTAACAGAAGTACCAGTTACATCCAAATACTCGAGGCTGGATGTATTAAACGCCAAATGCACGAGACTTGAGTTTGTAACATCTCGATAATTTCTAAAACATTCGAAAATTATCATTATGTATTCTACATCGATAAATCAACTGTTCTTTTTAATATCGGTCATACCTAACAACCAATGTTTTCAAATGTGGATTGTTAAATACTCGTTCGCCGTCTTCTACAACTATTACTCCTTCTGCTAAGTCATTAATTATCTTACGATCAAACATATCGCTTCCGAGGACACAAATTGCTCTATCCGTTATCACACAATGTCCAAATGAATTATTTTCCCATCGGAAACCATCTTCGACCCAGAACTGAAATAAAAAGACAAATAAATATGAAACGATAGAACAATACGGCTCATACATAATTTTGTGCATTGCAATATATCAACCTGTGCAACATGTGCGTCTTCGTATGCGGGTGGTGAATTCAGTAAAGCCTCTCTGTCCAAAGGTCTTGATTCCTGATCTGTTGGTTCTGCATTTCTTAAACTTGAAGGGCATTCTAGGTACAGATGAGTCAAGGTACTAGTGGAACTAAAGCAACAAACTTCGCTGTCGCCAAGTGCTGTATCTCGTAAATCCAAAATCTAAGATATGAAAATATAGTTATTCAATCATTACGATACATTACGAACATATAGTATTGAAAAAGAAGTAAAGCGCACACCTCCAATTTCTTAAATCCAAATCGTGTTGCTAAACTAGTATAAGCAACACATTCGCCCAAGCGATGGCAAGAATTTAATCGCAATTCTTTTAAGTTTGGCATTTTACTAATAACCAACAGTGAATGTGGAGTAAACCATTGACAGTTGCTTAAAATCAAACACTGAAAAATATACAAATTAAAAACAGTACAGTACTGTTTAAAATATATATATACAGGATGGAAATTATAAAAAATATTGATTATACGCAAAAATGTTTCAGATCAAAGTTGTTCAGTACCGAGTAGGACATCATGCGGTGGGACTTTTATTTTTCCCAATGGACACTCCAAGGTGAGGTGAAGGTCAACATCCTTTTTTTAAATGGAATGATATGTTTTTTTATCCACCATCAAATAGTGCGTTTTAAAATAAGTTCAATTACCTATGACTCAAGGTCATTCAAGGTCATTCAAGGTCATTCAAGGTCAAACTTGCAGGGAAATGCAGAAAAGCTGTGATCATTTTATTTGTACTGGACAGTACCACTCTGTACTGAACAACTTTCATCTGAAACATTTTTGCGTATAATCAATATTTTTGGAGATATTCGTCTGTAATGCTTTATAATTTCCACCCTGTATATAATAGATACATGTGTATATAATTATTAGCGAAAGATATAGAAAATATAAAATCATAAAAATAAAATTGATAATAGAATAAGTAAGCTTATGTATAGTCTACTGTTTCTTTATACATTTTTGTGACATTATTATTTATTATGGGTTTGAGAAATGTTATTTAAAAATAAACCTACCAAACGAATTTTAAGTGCAAGTACGTCTTGATTTTCAATTAGTATAAGTAGTTGTTCTGTAATTTATGGTCATTCACATGTAACGAAATATAAAAAATGAACACAGCATAAAGCAAGAGTAATGAAACATAAATAATGTAGAGCAACTTGAAAATTCATGCAATTTGTAAAGTAAAGTTTCTTACTGTTAGATTAGGCATATGGAAGTTCATGTGAAAGAAATATGATTTATTCCTACGCAAATAACCCATATCACAGCCTTTCAATGAAAGCTTTTCAAGAGTAGGTGGAAAATCTGTGATGCCAATCTGCGAACACACAAAGAATAACTTATTATTTTTCATTTGTAGAAGACCAATTTCATTTATAATGCGATCAAACTCACCGTATCTCCGTGAATAATGTAGTCCTCGATAATCAATTCTTTAAGTTGAGTACATACAGTTTTAATAGAACTGAAGAAACGAAGACTAAGACGACCTACTTCTCCATTATCCAAACTTCGACGAATCGCAAGAGTTGTTGTTACAGGCTGAAGGAATTTTATGTAGTCGCTCATAAAATCCTTCAATTTTATAGGCAACGCACGGAAATCTACTCTTCTCCACAATGTTTTGTCTTGTGCTACTTGTCCAAATCGTTGACAACATCTAGTCAAATATTAATTATAGTAAATGCACAGATTTTATTAATTAACCATGAAAAAGTTATTTGTTTACAGTAGGTACTCGCTCATTGCACAGGAACAGGAATTGCAGACAACATCCCTGGTTTTTGCAATGAATGAGGTGCCCAATCAATTGCATAAGATTTCCCACCTACTACTCCCCTGCTATTGCATAGAATGCACGATCAATGTGTACGTATAATAATATATCATTTTACGAACAAAATGCAATGGACAAGATTCGCATAAAGAACAGGCATTTGATCGGGAGTGCAATGAGCGAGAATTTACTATATACTCTTCTTCAAACTCACAAACTTATAGCCATAAGATCTTGAGGGGTCAAATATTGAAATATGTTTAGTAAAACATCATCTGAGAAATCCAACATATGCGGATATAATATTGCTTTGTCTGTTTCAGTGTCCTCTTCGAGTCTAATACGTTTCATATCGTCCTCGCTGCTCGATGGTTTGGGGGATAAAGATCTGCTGCGTTTCATTTTCATTTTTTTCTTGCACCTGTAAGTAGTAATGAAATTCTTGTTAGATATAATAAAATATTTGATTACCACTTAACTATTAAATTCCTTTGCGCTAATGAATCGCACAACACATTTTGTTAGCTATATTAAGATATAATCCACTCATTTATGAACACAAAAACTTTCACATTTCTGCACAGTCATTTTTAGGCACCTAATTTCAATGGATTTTACTAAAAATAATTTACAAACACATATATAAACATATAACAAATTAAACAATTAAATATCGAAGGCACTTGCTCTTTCATTAGCTTCAGTTCTTCCTGCATCTTTCTCTGATCACTTTTAATTAATCCACTGAAAGTATTCCCTACTTTCAAATTGAAACTGACAGGAAAGCACAAAGAAAGTTTATTATTCACAATTCTGATTGCTGAATAAGCTCTGTTTCTTTCGCTGAAACCCAGAAATAGTGACAAAATTTCTGCCAACCATATGACAAGTCCAACAATGACCCTACACAAGTTTCTGGAGTTTTATAATTTTGTAAACAAAAACTAAGTTTTAACGTAGTGGAGACCGGGGCTAAATGTTCCCGGGGTATGTTGCCCCGATTGTTACATCTAAAAAAACAGAAGCAATTCTTTCAATTGATTCTGTCGCGAAAAAAGGCGTTTATTTTAGTAGCGTCTGTAGCAGTGTATCGGTGTGTTTCTAACCATGATTTACTTACACTACCGCTCATGGAAGTATGGATACTTGAAAGAAGTGCAGACATTGCTCAACGCAAAATAATTTTAGTTTTTCATCTTATACGTGTAAAATTAACGAAATATGCATAAGTAATTAAATAATGTTGAAATATAAATAAATTGCAGAGTATATACTAAAGTTGTATTTTACAACTTTTTATGCCTAAAATTTAAAAATACCTTTTGTAGATCTGTATCAATTATACATATTCTGAAAATTTCATCAAAATCGGTTGATACGGGAAGAAACGACAAAAATTCAAAGATGTAAGAATCTTTAGATTTATTAGTTAAAGGCCAAAAATCGCGAAAAACTGTATTTTTTACCATCTTTACAATACAAAGAATTCAATGAAAGATATGCCCAAGATAATTTTGATACCAAAAATAATGTTTGTTGTATAGGTATATCGTTTTGATTTTCTATTACAGATAATATATATTTATCAACCCAAGCATAAATAAATATATATTACATACATATTGGTGGTTTGTTTAATTAAAAAATAAGACATTTTAATAAAATTTTAATTATTAACGAATCTTATTGTATCGTAGTAACTTATTACTCCATAACGGAGTTAAAAGTTTCGTTTCAACAAATAAATGGAAAAATGTAAAAAAACCCATTACAATTACAATTTTAAAGTATATTAAATTTAACAATATATTACTCAATAAAGAAGAGTATATCCATACTATTTTCCAGTCCTTTCATAAGCATTTTCAAAATCGGAATTTTTACCTCCGAACTCAAACGAAAATAATTCTATTAAAATTTGGCTTTCATTAAAAAGTTTGTATTCTTATTTATAAATACATAAAACTGTCAAACTGTACATTCAAATTTCTATTGAATAATAGTCCATTTTTACATTAAAAGTAATATAAATAAATTAAAATACGATATCAAAGTAATGGATGTGTTCAAATTCAGAAAGTAATCTAACGATACAATTGCAAAACATGAAGTATGTTACAAGGTTTTAATTTAGGACATGCATTTTAATAAATAAAAAATAATTTCGGCTACTAAATGGTAAAATTTGTTACATGATTGACAAAAATCAACAAGTACTAACATAACCTCGAGATAAAATACTGTCACTATATACATATATATGAATATATACTTATATGTATATATATATATGGCATGTACCTGCGTGTTCTATCTATTTTTCAATATTATAATTGCGTATTACATTTGGCGATATATTGCTTTAGAGTTTACGTTTTTAAACATATATAAACTGAAGTCTCGAATATTTTTCCGATTACTATAAACTAATCCTGTAAATAGTGTATATGTAAAATATAAATTTCATACGTATACCGCTATCTCAATACATACGTATATATATTCCTTATATTCATTTATTCGAATACAAGACATATATAAGTGATATTATCGATAGATTTTTAAAGGGTTACTGAATTTTAGTGAATGTATCTTTTTCAATATATGTATATTTAATATACTGTTACGTTAAATAAAATTTTACAGTACATGTTAATGAAGTATACATATGGGAAAATTTAAATAAAAAATATATTATTATTTTGTAATTCATTATACTATATTTAAATATAGCATTGATTTAGTAATATATACAGTTCAAGGATTAATCTGAAAAGTAAAAATTCTTGAAATTAATTATGTCTGAGCATTGGTTTTAATATAATTTTGCTACAAGTTGTACATAGCAGGGGGCTACTAAAAAGTATGACATTTGCATAGCTTCAAATATAAATCTTTAAAATAATTGTCTTTCATGGATTTCATGATTAGGCACGAAGTACACAAGTAATAAAAGCACTGTATCTTTGGATTCAATATTTACTTTACAAGACTTCAATATTCGAGTATCGGCATTCTCATGCTTCGCAGAAAATACCATTTCCTTAGGAACAGCGCACTAACAGTTTTTTGTCTTACTCACTGGACCATGTTATATACAATTTCATTACTATAAATCTATGTACTTCCAACGTACACCTAACACTAGGTGATATAGAAACACAGTCTTAAATTCATTACTTCTGCTTCAGTATATATGTACAAGACTTTATGATGAAATAAAGTCTGACCAGTAATTAAAATAAATTTTTTGTACTATGGAAAGTTCTCTTACACCTTAAGATGTTTATCTCTGCAGAAACAAAATTTTGTTACTGTGTATCCAATAACAAGTGTTTGCAATATATTCGACCAAAAATGTTGTATTTATTTCAGTGTACAACACGCGCCATTGTGCACTGTAATTGTACAACATAAAATTGTGCTATCTATACCTGTTACTGATATTTACTATGTATTATGGAATATGTTGAAGATGGTGTACGTAAATTAAATAATTCAATAGATATTTTTAGAACGCTATAAAACCTTTGAACTGTTCTTATTGTGCTGAAACAGAAAGATTATAAGTGTATATGTAGTCAATAATTTCATATGTCTTCTATGGGAACTATTTGTTGTCTGAAGATATAGTTGCCCCCTGTTCTCTTAATCGTGTTACATGAAAAAGTTTGATAAATAGAAATTACAAATTAACTAAAAATACAATCTAATTACATATCAATGCAATTGAAATTCTCTTAATTTTCCACGATTTTGGTCAATATATACTATAAATGTAAGGAATTTTAGACAATCATGGTTTCGCATACACTTATTTCAAACCTCATTGTATGGCACACTCTCACTTGTCAGAAAATGACTCATTGTACAGATCATAAAGTACTATGCATATGTGTGTGTGTACATATATATGTATATATATATTTTTATATATATATATTTAATATGCGCACTTAACCGAAATCTTAAATATAGTGGAGTTAATCAGGCTAGGCCATGCCTGATTGATATTTTATGTTTTTAAATCTATTCAGTATTATTCGTCCAATTTATACATAATATAAATTTCTTTGGTCTTAGATGTTGTTTTGTATTCTATGATTATAAACCATATAGCCTAGAATACTTTGTAAAGTGGTCATAGATTGTTACAATTACCGGTTGAAAAAAAAATTCCTTTTTTAATTTTTAACAATTACATTACTCGTCTAATGTATACAACTATAAAGGTATTGCACAGAAACAAAATAAGATATAGTACTTTAATACACCAATTTGTCAATATTGATAAAAATATACAACAAATATTGTGATTAAACTTAAATAAAAATTTACAAGAAATTCTAGTTGCTTTCAATATATTATTCTAATTCTATCAATTAAAGAAAATTAATTGTATACAATATTGTTATATATGATATTCTAATTATATATTAGTTTAATAATTTTATGTCCGAAGCTAATGGAGCTTGAAACACAAATATACTCAGGTATTGGAACAACCTTATGACTATCTACATACATTTAAATTTTGCAGCACACACTTACTTTAAAGTTAAATAGTAGTGTGCATTTATATAAAACATAGCATGCGTTCCGTACATGTAATACTTCACTGGCAAAATATATATACAATATATTTTATTTTAAGCTTTTAATCTACTGAAGATACTACCTTGTGACCAAATAAATCACGAATTGTGAAAACAACAGTATATCCAAATTCATCTCATTGGTTATTAAAGTACAAAAAATTTATTTTCAAGTAAAAGCTTATTCGATTAAGAAAATATGTTGGCGCGTCATAAAATATCTCTTGCTTATACAACGACAATCTTATGGTTGTTACCATTTGGCAAGAGAACATAATAGACACGCTTCCCCTTATCTCATTGAAACTCTTGCATATTACTATGGTAAGGATTATCATAAGACTCATTCGGTTCTTCATTTTTTTCTATAACACTTTGAATCTCAACTGTTGATCCATTGTCAGACTGTCCATTATTATCATTTAAAGTTCCAGTATCATTATTACCTACTAGATTTACATCATCTGTAGTACTAGCTTGCTGTGTTTGTTGTTGCTGTTGGCCATTTACAGAATTTTGACCAGAACTATTACTATTTTTTGATCTATGCCTAAGTTTGTGAGTTGTAAGATATTGTTTTACAGAGAATGCCTTATGACAAAGGTCACACTTATATGGTAAAGGATCCTGACAATCGGTACCATCTCCGGTAGTTGATGCATGAGTTGTTAAGTGCATTAAATAATAATGCTTAACCACGAATGATTTACCACAAGTTTCACAGATATATGGACCTGATACACCATGCGTTTTACGATGTTTATGCAGATTGTCCTTCCGAGAGAAGCTTTTACCACACATTTCACACTCGTGCATTTTTTCACCTGTATGAGATACAGAGTGTCTAACTAAATGTTCTTTGCGACTAAATGCCTTCGCACATGTGGTACACACAAACGGACGTTCACCGGTATGCAACTTTCGATGTTGATAAAGATGCTCTCTCCGTTTGAATGGCTTGCCACACACATCACAACTAAAAGAATTATTATTAGTTTGTAACGGGTCCTCTTTGTTTCCACTTTCAGTGGCATCGGTTAAAAGGGTTTGAAGTAAACTAGACCTTGAATTAAATGATGAACCAGAACAACTGTGATTGTTCAGTAGACTCATAGAAGAGAAAGTTTTGCCACAATCTTTGCAAGCGGTATCTCTAGTTTGAGTAATAACTTGAGGATTCACAGTGATTAACGATGTAGGTTCGGGCCCCGATTTGATTCTTAGAAATTCTGAAATTTGTCCAATTGAAGAACGAGACATAGAATCGTCTGCCTTGAACTCTTTCGAATCTTCGCGAACAGTTTGCGTAACCAATGGAGTATCTTTGAATCCTAAATTTAAAAATACTTCTGGCGCAGAATGTACAGTGGTGAATGTTTGCACATTCTGCACATCATCTTCATCCTTCTGGACCTCGGATTGCACTTTCTGAATAATTGGCTGATTTTGTTTAACGTCGGGTTCTGTCTTTAGAATAATATTATTATTTTGATGTACAACTTGCCCTTGAGGTTCCTGCTTTATTGAAAATTCTTGGGGTGCACTGATCTGTACTTGTTGTTTCTCGATTTGTTGGAGTTGTCTGTGCTGCTTCTCGAACTCCCGTTGCTGTCTTTGTAATTGGTGAATCTGTTGTGTCATCTGCGACTGATTTTGCTGCTGCTGCTGTTGACCAACCTGTGTTTGATTTTGTTGCTGAGGGATAGAAGCCGATTGATTCAACTGTTGAGAGATCTGCCTCTGTGATTGTATTTGTTGATTTATTTGACCATGATTTTGCATTTGATTTTGAACTTGTTGAATTTGCGAAGTTGGGCTATGCTGTTCTGTAATTTGATTTTGTGCTTCATTTGATTGAGGCGATAATTGCTGCGAAGTCTGTTGTTGATAACTATAATGGGTCTCTGCCGTTGCTTCCACAACAGCAGCTGCCATGCCTCCCGGTTGCATCTGAAATTTATAATTATCGTTAGGTATACATTTCTGTCTAATTTTACAAAGTTGATCAATCTCTCTTCTACAAACCTGCATGGCGCACTTATACTGTTGTACTCTCGCTTGAACTCCACTGATAATTTGAATATTAGAGGAATTTATGTTGTTAACAACAACAGGCTGTTGGTGCTGTATTTGTTGTTCATTACTAACTATCTGAGCCCCCGCGGTAGGCGGCACTTTTTCTATTGACTTTAACATTTCGCTCTCCAATGTTGTTGGTCTATCCTTCTCTGTACTCTTTACGTAAACCTTACCTTCTTTCAAGAAGTCTTCAGAAAATCGTAACGAGGTGAAATATGATTCCAGCATACTCTCCGCGCTCGCAACAGCTTCTCTGAACTCAATAATATTCTCTAACTTCTTAATACATTCATGACAAACGACTTTTGGCAAAGAGTCCTCTTCCAAGACCTAAAAATATTAAGGCAATTTTCTTCTTTACCTTACAGAGCAGAGCAATCGTTCGAATAATGAAAACTATAACAACGAATTAATTTATCACATTGTAAACGTTCACAAAAAAGCGCTGTCTCTCATCAGATATTTAGGGTAGGAAGAATCATCTCGCCAGAAATTCTCACCTGTATCGGTAAACATGCTTGGATCTTCGACTGAAGTTGTCGTCTACGACCTTCCTCCCGAAAAATGTTCATTTTGTTACCCTCGCTGCTCGTACACAATCTGCACAGTTCGTAGTAGTTCACCCTTCGGTATCCAGACATTGTTTTCCCGCGGAAAACTCAATTGCGCGACCTTCAGAAAATCGCAAGTGACCTTACTGTCGTGGGAATACAACCGTAACAGCGATCACTGTTGCCCTATCATCATTGACGATTCTGTTTTCCATGTAAAACAAGATTCCGCTGGATATCGCATCTCCGAGACTACGTGAGTTGCACCCGTGGCCATTTGCAATATGTGCTTATAGCGACAACCAAGGACTACGAATCGCGGGAAAAATTTAAATGTACATGCGAGCACCTTTATCGTGTTTAATAAATTCATGTATATTTCATACTCCTAACAGACACTGTTAAACTCTTTACAGGCTGTAAAAGATTGTAATCGTTTCTTACTATGATCTCTATTCGGACATGGTTCTTCATAAAATAATATAAGAAAAATATACATGTTTATATAGTGGAACTGCTCTAACCTGAGTATAGTTAGTTATTCAAATGTTTTCTTTTCGCGTGTTAAACGTTTTATAAAATAGAGTAAAATTATGAATTTCCACAATCATATTCTTATCGAGTATTCATCTTCCAAATATTTAATCACAAAATTAACGCTATAAAAGTATGAATTCAATCAATCGTTGACTCGGAATGAAACAGTCAATGATTATCAATCATGATTTTTGTTGCAATGTTTTATTTTTATTTTGAAGAAGTGAATTTTTTATTTAAGAATTTGTACGTCTTTATATTCGTGTCTTCTATTTTGCAATGAATGCAATGAAAAAAAATGTTGACCTTGAAAATCAAGGTCAAGGATGACATTTTTGTACGGATTTTTTTTACAAATCTCCACCGATCCGAAGGTGAAGAATCATGCTACGACCGGCTTTACACACATTTTTTATACACCCTGTACATTAATGTTTTCAGAAATAATGTATGATCGTTACGAATATAAGAGAAAAAATAAATTAAAATTCTCTTTAGTTTGAGAATCATTCGAATAAAATACTATTTTAAACACTTTTTCTAACAAATGAAATATTCAATTTTCAAAAGTGCACGTAAAACTTCAAATAAAATAAACTATTTACTATTTATTATTTGAAATAGTATTTTATCCAGCTCTGTCGTCTAAATTATGATACTTGATGGTTGTGCGAGGTCCAATCTGATTTAGGAGCGGGGAGATATATCGAATGAGGAAACGCGGAACATTGAACCGGATAGATGAAAATGTCATCACCGACTGGTAGAGTTTCCTGTGCGGATAGTATCGGAGATAGCTTTCTGGTGGGTGGTGTTTGGCCCGTTTTATCCAGCGGATTTCACGGTCGACGTGTGCACCCGACACGTAAAAATGTGGCAAAATGAACCGTGTTCATGTTGAATTATGAAAGCGAATCTATTGATCGAGAGAGCGTGCACCGAGGAATATTACGGCGCGATAGCGCAAAGATCCTAACCTTGTTTAAAAATGAAGTCGAGCACCATGGACAAACACAGAGGCTCGATACTTTTGAAACCGGAAGAAAACGAGCAAGTCTTCCAATTAATAGGAAATCGGTGCCAGGTGAGACATGTCTCCGAAAAATTTCGATTACCCAAACTGTCACCGAAACGCACCGATTTTGACCTAAATTTTTCTCGATCGACGAGCACGAATAAACACGTACTGTCATTTCGATTTTGATGTCATTTTAACGAGAACTTCTGACATTATTAACGACGTGGACAAACTTCGATCGAAATGTTCGCTACGGTTTATTCGACAGCTCCGTAAAATTTTGAGTGGTAACATGATACTAGAAGACCTTCTTCCAGCAACATATTTAATGCTACAGAAAAGGATTGATTGAAACTAGAACTATGGAATTAGTCATCTGGTGTGGGAATATATATTTACATTCGTAGATGGGCAAAACTTTATTCGTTCGGTCAATGATGTATGGGTGGAATCAGTGTGTTTAAAATTGTTTGATATGTTTATTTGGTTGAACAGCATTGAGCAAATGTTTATTCATTTTAGATGAAACATTATGGTATTTTATAACTGGAAGTCTAGCCTCATTCTAATTTTTCATTTATATTCGTGCTTTGTATAAAGTAACACATGTATATTTTTTTTATGTTTAAAATTTGTACGAGAATACCGTCATGTTTTTAAAATGGTATATTAGTCATGAGAGAATCAAATGACATCAGACGATTCATAATTATGCAGGAATTTTCCATGAGTCGATTATGTTGTATTTCTGAGCAGATTCCTACGATATAGAATTTTACCATTGTTAATAATTCTGACAGTTTATCCGCATGTTAAAAATAAACACGAATTGCATGCGGATAAAGTGTTAAAAAATTGTTAATGAACAAAGTTTTTAATATTTATTCATTTTTTTTGTAGTGTTTAGCAGCAGGAGTTATTCAATTATATTTGACTGAATCACCTATACATAAAGAATGGATAAAGAAAACTACAGGTATTATAACACTGATAAGAGATAACCCTAGGCGTAGTTTCTTCCTCCGTTTATATTGTCTACAAAGGAGGGCAATGATATGGGAACACGAAGTGTACAATGCGATGGACTATAAAGCACCATTGACTTATTTCCATACATTTGAAGCTGAAGAATATATGGCTGCTTTTAATTTTGCAAGTGAAACCGACGCTGTAACATTACGGTAAGACAAACAAGATCTCATAACAAGAATTACTATTTGGTCTTTAAAAATAGTAAAAATATTTCCAAATACTAACATACTAACCGCTGTTCGCTTTCAGAAATATTCTTCTTGACAAATTGAATGCAAAACGCCACAAGAGACAGCAAAGACGGTCTAAAATGGAAGTAGAGGGTCAACATGGAACATTACTATGGAGGAAGCAAAGCAGTACATCGCCTGTCGCGTATAGTACTGGGTCTACTTCCAATTTAGCAAACGGGACTCCAACCACGATCGGTGTGAACAGAAGTGCATCAAGTAGCTCCATGTACAAGCCTAAAAAGAAAAAACGAGACAAGACTAAGCGAAAATTAACGAAAGACGATATAGGTCCACCATCCAATTTTAGGTTGGTAGTTTCATCAAAATAGTTAAACGATACACATTCGCTTCCTTTCGCCGACAAAAATGTTCTCACGTTTTTCATATTTGCAGACATCTAACACACCTGCGATTCAACTCTAACAGCAAGACAATCGATCCAGTCGACCCGCACTTAAAAATGTTCCTTGATAAAGTAGGCGTGTCGGAGCATCAATTGAGAAATCAGGAGACGCGCAATTTTATTTACGACTTTATCGAACAGAACGGAGGCATGAGTGCCATTCGAGAAGACGTTTCAACACCTAATGTACAGCAATTGCAACAACAACAACAACAACTACAACTACATCAGCATCAACAACCACCTCCTCTGGTAGCACCTCACAGACAGGAATTTCCGCCGCCAGTTCCTGCACGAATAGTACCTGTTTGTATACTGTTTATAATGGTAACATTTTTTCCACGGCACATACATATTCTTAACGTTAACAACTTCTCTTCTAGCATCAGACGAAAAGCGCTCCGTCACTACCTCCAAGTCGAATACATGCACCTTCAACACCGCCGAGTGCACCATCCAATGCACCGCCAGTGCATAGAGTACCAGTACGACCACCACCTCCTTCTATAACCACGGCACCAGCGTTGCCACCACCTCCACCTCCACCTCCGCCAGCTCCAGTTCCACCTTCCAGAACTAATTCGACTGCGCCCGTTCCTCCTCCACCACCACTGCCTAATTTAGTGAATACCGAGGAAGAAACTGTTAATACAAGTGCTACGAATAATAATAATAATAACAATACTAGTAGTAATAATAATAACGACGAAAACGCTGACCCCAGGTCAATGCTCATGGAATCAATTAGAAGCGGCACCACACTTCGAGTTAGTACTCGACATACTAATCTGATCGGTTCAAACTAGCGGTATGCGGAATCCCGAAATTTGATTCGTTATTGCAATAAATAAGCACCGCGAAAATAAACTGCTTTTGAATTTGAAGATCAATCTGAAAAGTTATATTCCGAATAAAATATCGGGTTCCGAACGAGTATCGGATTCCAATCGAGTCTCGGGTTCCAATTGAGTTTCGAATCTCGAAATCTTGGGATCCTGCACACCTCTAGTTGAAACGCCTGCAAAAGACTGTCCGGTTGTATTCTAACGTGAATTTATCTTACAGAAAGTTGAAAAAACCGAATCAAAACCACCTCCGCCGCCCCCAGACACCAGAAATGCATTATTGGAACAAATTCGTCAGGGAGTTGAATTGAGGCCTGTTGCAAACGAAGTAAAGGCACAAAAAAACACTCCGATGTTCCAAGGTGGACTAGCTAGTGCTTTGTCAAGAGCTCTTGCTGAGCGATCAAGTGCAATCCATAGTGAAAGTGATGATTCGACTAGTGAAACCAGTGATGAGGATGAGTGGGATGATTAACTCAGGTCGGATTGCCTTGACAGAATTTTTTATTCTTTCTTTTCTTTTTTTTGTAAATCCACACTTCTCTTAACAAGAATTGATTTCAGATGGAATATACAACTTGAGGAATACAATAATGTACCACTGTGATAAATCTGCTATTGATAAACATTTAAACAGATTAGTTACTGTAAATGTATAATGTAACGATTTTGAATTTGATATCCAAAGAAGAATGAAAATCATATATGAATGTTCCGAAAAATGGAATCAGTTAAATGTGTTATCAGAAAGTAAGGCACAATCACGTGGATAGGGCAGGTAAGGGCAGAATAAAGGTTCTGGTATTGTTTTAAAAACATAGCAATATACGATTGTCAAAGCAGGTATACCGTACAATGGAGATAATGCTACATAGCACAATAAGTATACAGATATAGAATCCAATGTGTTCGCTCTTAAGTGATGCAGACAATTATCTTCGATGCTTAATAAGATAAATCAACTGTATCATTTAAGTATCGGCGCATTCGTATAAAAGTGATGGTTTCTTATATGACATTATTTATTGAACTGGAAGAAACGATATTTGCCAAATAAATCGAATATTAGAAAGATAACTATTAACGTTGTTTTAATGAGCATCGTAGGAGATACAGTGATTCAAACTATTAAATAAGTTATAGGCGATGTTACTGTATATACTGCAGCCACCTACTTAAATCGTGAATTTGTATCTCAATATTCTGAGACTTGTACTTTTGCCCTGGTTTGCCCTGCCCAAATCGTGCAACTCAAAGTATGCGTAATATTAAGTTAGCAATGACTTTTGTGCGTCACGCACTTTTACGATGGAACAAATGTAAACGTACAGGTATATAATAATTCCAAAATGAATTGGAATAGCCCTATCAGTTGTAATAGAAGCGAAAGAGAAAAGAGTATTAGAGATATTATTAGATTCCTTTCCAGTTTAATACTCTATGAAGTTGCAATGATTTTGATAATGAGCTACATATGTAAAGAGATATGTACATCGAAAAAAAAAAGTTCTAATTCTTAGAAGTATAATAACACCTCCAGAGACATATGTATATGTATATGCGCACATGTACGTGTCCTATGTATGTATATACATATATGTGTATATATTATCTATCGCATATAGTGTTTGTATAGATCAATCTTTAACAATCAAACTTGAAGTTCATTGTAACATTTCTTGCGTCAGATCAAGGACATATTGGCTGAGGTTTTCCTAGCCGACGCGTCCGAGAGATAAATAGCAAACCGAAGATTGTCGAGATATCACAAAAAGTATAATGTAAGTTGTAGGTAAATTGAACGGTATGCGGAAAAATTTTAATTCTAGAAAGATCGTTTAGATAGATCGTTGGCTCGTTCACCGGCAAGGAGATCGTTTTTGGGAGGGATATCGAAATTACGGCTTTATATCTAGTCGTTTATGAAGCCAAAGCAGGTACCCTGAACGGACGTAAAAGACGTATAACCCCCGAGTATGTCTCCATGGTGTCCGTTAAACGACCCAACGAATCACGAGTACGGAATTTCTTGTTTTTTTTTTTTTTTTTTCGTTTTTCGAACTCTATATATCTGTCTCTTTACATTCATTTATTACCGTCGATTTGGCCACTGGTAATAATGATAGAGAAAAGGAAGAGAAACTAAACAAAAGGAGTGAAACGCCACAAAGTGTACCATAGTGCTATCGTTGTATACGTTACGGTAACTTCCCGTCGTTGATCATACATGACTGAAAGAATGAAAGAAAGAAAGAAGAAAAAGAGAACGGCACATCAAAACGACTCTTAGATATCCTACTAAAGTACGCGTAAGATTACGAATTAACGATTGTATTAAGAACTGTATATTTTCACGTGTGTGATATAGCTGAAGATCCCGCGGATGTTGAATAGAGACATTATCCACCGATGGTAACGAGGAAAAGAGAGATAGATGAGGCGTAACGTACAATATACTTATGCCGATAATGAGAAAAATCCTAGTCACACCAGCAGAGAGGGAGGGAGGGAGAGAAAGAGAGAGAGAGAGAGAGAAAAGAACGAGCAAAAACAAATGAAAAAAAAATAGAAACGAACATGTTAATTATTAGTTATTGTATTTTATTATATTCTATAACGCAATATTATCTAACTCGAACCATTCGTTGCCCGAAAAAGAGAAGACTAATCTTGGTTGAGATGAGATCGAAACGTTACGGAGGATCTGTTCGGCCGCCTCGAATCTTTCTTATCTGCGTATAAAGCATGAAACGCGTAAAAAAGACGGGGGAAGAACTATGAAACTGTTTGTTGAACTATAATAAAGAGAAAGTAGCGGGGAATGTTTTAACGAAGACTTGTTATAAAAAAAAAATGGAACTAATAATATATCCGAGAACTCGAGGAGACGAGCGAGAAATTATAATGCGATATTTAAAGATGCATTATAGATATTGTTGCATTTAAGAGAAAGGGAATGAATTGTAACACTGGTCAACAAATTTTGACTTTTTGCTGATTTGTAACTTGCCGAGTAAACGTTTCCGGTCGACTTGCGCGTAAAATCTGTAAATTTGTCGTGAATATACATAGTTTTTGTTTTATAAATGAGGTCGGCAATTATTTAGAAAGTACCACTCATCTCCGAATTTAATAAAATTTAAATATGTTATAGATTTTGACATTTTGAACAACTTTTTCCTTTTCCAATGTAGGGGGGTCGCTTTTGATTTTCGAGATATTCGCAGAAAACTATTGCTAATACTGTATTGAATTTTCCGTATTGTTGCACGCTCCGTGGGAACGTAAGGCTGCTCCGGTGCGGCGTCTGTTTACATTTTTTTTGTAAACACGTTGTGGGTATGAGAACAAAAAACAGGTTTTCACTCTATATAGGGTGAGCTTTCAATTTTGAAAGACTACTCCTGAATTCTCGTATGCGTGGCGGGGCCGGCCCTCTCCGCCCCCCTCCACTGCCTAACCACAACTCATTCTATTCGCATAATCTTTGCATTGTAGCTGTCGTGGAGGGGGCCGAGAGGGCCGGCCGTTAGCAATAGTATTTTGGGAATATCTTGAAAACTAAAAGCGACCCCCCTATATTGGAAAAGGAAAAAGTTGTTTAAAATGTGTAGCTGCATAACATATTTAAATTTCATCAAGATCAGAGATGAGTGGTACTTTCTAAATAATTACCAGGAGGTCTTGTCATTTAACGCTAATACTTATGCAGTTCTAACTGGCGTAGTAATATTCTGTGAGCCACTTAACTATTATCGTTAAAGTGCAAAAAGGACATTCAATTTGCGTTTTTTTTTTCGAAAATTGAGTTGCTCGAAGACCGCACACGAGAGATAAAACTTTGATTTGCACACACGACTTACCGAGAGCCTGCCGGAAACGTTTACTCAAAGTTAAAAATCGAAATGTGTGTTGAATAGTGTTAATGGATGTGTATTTTTGGTCCAGACTACTTCGGAGCACGTTCTTTCGTTCTATCGATTGTATAAACGTGGGCATGTTGCGAATCCGTGTTCGGTTTGTACTGTGACTACCGAGTATGAGAAGCTATAAACGAGATAAAGATGATACATATGATGAAAAGAAAGAAAGAAAGAAACTAATTTACTTCAATACGCAACTTCCTTTTTACCGTATTAATTTTTCTTATTTATATTATACCCAAGAGCTAGACTTACGTTACGGATAATTTATAGCGCAAATTTGATCGACTAACGAGATAATATTTCATTTTCTTTTTTTGTTATCGAGGAAAAAACACGAGCATACAGAGAGAACATTTCTGTACAACTACCACCCCTGGCAGAAAATATTTGAGTAAATTTGCGAATGCGATTGTTGAGCAAATTTTTTGTATTTGTTTTATAAATGAAGTGCGCAGATAAAAAAAAGTATTCTACGAAGATTGCTGGTCTTTTTACGTACAATAAGACCCTATAATAAAAAATATAGGTCTCCATTTGAAAAAACAAAGTTGACCTTCAAATGACCTTGAAAACGCCACCCAAATAAAAAACTGACACTGCCCCCCTATATACATAATTAGAGAAATATCGTGTAAGAATTAGTGAAATCCCAAAAAAATATTAATGAAACGATGAATGCACTTGTCCTTTACCAAATATGCAGTATAATGCACAGTTGCAATGACAAAATGTGAGAACTCTTTTTAATACTCCTAAAATCTCAATCCTTTTTGGAATCGAAATTAAATTTATAAATTTTGCATCTTACGAACACAGCCAGGTATATTCATTTTTGTATTAATATTTTCTTTAACATTAAAGAACATTAATGAAAATAGTTTCCACACGTCGAATGTGCGAATGGTTAATGACAGACGTTTGGTTTGTTTCATCGAATACTTTTTGCCAGGGGCGAAACGAACATGTTATTACGTGTACATAGGCCCAACGAGGAGACCGAGCATGCGTTAAAGTAATGTTTAATATTATTTATTTAACGATCAGCTTTTATGTATCGCGGAAGAATTGGATTGCGTGACGAGATCAATCGGACGAAGTATTTTTGCTACGAATGAGGATCGAACGGAATAATGCGTTGACCTTAGAGATCTACGAGCACACATCTACGCGGAAATGACCAAAAAAAAAAAGGAAAGGGCAGCAAGAAATGGTTGCAAACACATATCAGAATCGTAGGAATAGCAAAAATAACGAGAATGCCACTGCTGTATTTAAATCTGCAATTCGAAACGAACACGTAAGGGAAATCTGAATATTTTGTAAAAGACAATGGAAATGGGTCTTGAAGTAATAAAACATTACATCCAAAGTGATCACACCGATCTAATAAAACAGACAAACTTTCCGAAATCTTGGAGAGATCTCTTCACGACTAAAATTGCAATTACAACCGAGATCTTGTCGACTTCTTGAACTCCTTTAATTTCGTGTAAAAAAAAATTACAATCTGCGCTAAAAATAAAAGGTGAATTTTCTCTACTTTCACGCTTTTTAACTTAGCTTTTACATAGATCCTTTGTTCACTACAAAATGAAGCGAGAAATCGAGAAGTCAAAATCTTTACAAATTTAATCGACTCTACGGAATGGACAAAATTTCATTTTACACATATAAAACATGAAAAAAATGTGATTATATCGAATGAAGTCTCCTCTTTGGAGTGACTTCTGAAAAATCGATCGACGACTTTTTGTCGTGATTTTATTGCGTTTTAATAATTCGTCGCATGATTGTCAAACGCACACCTGTTTCTCGTGGTTAAATAATAATTTATTAATTTATATGTTACTATACATATTATTCGCAGAGAAGAACCTTCATCTTAACACTATATACAATAGCTAAAAAAAAACTTGCGATCATTCAATCAAAAGTTGATCCCCAATTGCGCTGCAATCGTTCATGTTGCGAAGCTAGTGTAGAAATCCATCTTACACCGACGGCCCCCATATCTTATCACGTTAATCTCAAACGAAACAGAAGTACGCCGTTTTAACGTTTACTATCACGACGATGATAATAACGAAAACTTGAGAATACACAGAGAGCTATTTCTTGAATGCGATCGTTGATCGGAGAATTTGTTGATCGGTCTGGTTTAGTCTGGGATGTGCACTGATAACGAACGGGTGCATGATTCATCATATCGTTCACGTCGGTACACTCGGCTGTACGGATATGCTGAACGACGCGATGAAAACGTTGATGATCGTTATGAGAAAAACGCCGACCACGACGTAATTGTTGATTTTATTGGCCATGTTGGACTTCGACTTTCCCTTTATGTCGAAACGACCCTTGAACACCAAGCTTATTCCCACGGCGACCTACGATCACAACCGAAACATTAATATCAAGACACGAACAGCGATCTCATCATTTTTTGGAACCCTCCGGTGCATGGGTCAGGTGGCTAGTGATGCCAGAAACAGCCAGAAACAACTGGTTGTTTTTTCCTCTCCTCCTTTTCCCCTTCCACTACCTCAGCACTCCCCAACGTCCCTCAATAAGACCGTAGACTGGTCACGTGACGTGCCGCGCTACTACTACTCTGGTCACATACTACTCTGGTCATCAGAGAGGTGGTAAACTGTATTCCCCCGATTTAACCGATCTGGCATCACTGTTCCTGTCATTCTCGTTTTAACACTAACCATACCGAGCACAAAATGTGATTGATATACTATTTGTCGTATACAAATTCCAAGATTGCATTTATATAAATTTCTCACAATTTCTTGTAACAGTTATGTAATAGAATATGTGAAACCGGTCGTGGTATAGCTAGTGTTAAACCTTCTTGGAATTCTTCGAATTTTGTTTTTACTTGCAACAGTTTTATTGCTAAACTTGTACTCAAATTTTCTGCATCGAATGAAAGAAATAGAGGACAAGTTTCTTTTTAGCTTGAATAATTGTAATAAGTCTTCTATTACTTTTCAACAAGACCCGTGTTTATTAGGAAAAACATAAAAGATTGGATTTTTTGGGGCCCGTGCACTGGAATGCAATTAAGAAACGATTATTAATACTATTATCGTTATTTATGGACAACAATTGTTTTTACGAACTCATCCGAAATAAAGGATTCAAGAAGATGTTTAAGCGAAAAAACAGCGAGTTACCTAGATAAATCGATAGTTTACAAAACGACGAAATATAAGTGTTGGAAATCATGGCATTTTAAAGTAAGATACGTCACGAACTGTCGGTCGCATAGTTTTCTTTATTTTCCTTCTGCCAGTAAATAAAAAGATGTTTTTCGCGAGTACAAACCGCTTTGAATTTTTTTCTTCACCTATGGAGATCGAAGTAGAAGTAGATGATTCATTAAAAAGATATTCAGGTTTACAAGAGAAAATCGATTTTTCTTAAAGTACATGCTTGCAAAAAGGGGTATATCTCAGACGCGAATAAAAAGCTTGAACTTCCAAGTGCCGCCATTATTTTGATTAACAAGAGAATTTATTTATTTTGGTCCCGATTATTCATACTAATGAAAAATTTCATTCTTTTGTGTCAAATTATTTGACAGCTTCTTTTAAAAAAATCTTAGTGCAATTGTTCCAGTAATCAGCCATTCTAATGTCATTAGACAGCGGATTTCATGCATTTATGCCAAAAATAGGTATAATTTAAAACAGTGAAAAAATTAGAAGAATTTAAAAACACTGTTTATATTATTTTCAATATAGTAAACATATTAAGAAAGAAAATAAATTTCTACTTCACTCCAGTTTGTTGCAATTCAGGTAGAAAATTTTTATTTTGCATAAAGAACCGCTATCCACTAATCATTATATTGTTATTATTAATATGCCAGTTTCGAAATGTATAAGAATTTGTTAGTAATTGTTTATTTTTAAGCAAGAATACTGACTATGGGGATTGAAATAAGGCACGTGTAACTTATTTAATATAATTCTCAGAAAACTGTTTTAGAAAATCAATAGAAAACAATCTTCCGATATCTTTCCGACACTAGGTTTACGGAATTCGTTAAAACGATGACGCATTAGAATATTTTTAATTTACGATTATTAAAATTGTAAACATGCATCCACGCGGAATTAGTCAAAACATTTCTTTCTTTAAGTATCCATGTACAGTAATTCCTCGATTTAAGTCCAACGGAACGTTGCGATCTATGTCCCTTGGCCTACTCCTTCCACTGCGGAGCTCGAGCTGCCTCGGTCGCCGAGTAGTTTAAACATGCCGCGTAAATTGATCCTGGGTCGGGTATATCGGTGTGAATTGCTACTAATCCAATTACAAAACTTCTTTATTTTTTATTATTTTTCATGGAACTTTCACCAACATATTCGTGGCATTTTTCTAATGAGAATGATAACAAATATGATATAATTTCGATGATATTTACTTATGTAACGAACGATGGAAGTTTTTTATTGGCATTACATTGTACGAACACGCGGGCCTTAGAACCAGTGATGGTATATGGTCTCGGTTTTCTCGCGCATGCGCGACGATTTTAGCGTCAGTAAAGTACAAAGTTGGGCTAAAATGGGGTACTTTGGTCACCCCGCATAGTTTCGCAAATTTTTTTTCGATTTTCAGATAGGAATGTTTAACATGCGTATGTTATATTAAAATTTTATGTGTATGTACATATAATATATAAATATGTCTTGCACTCTTCTGTCCGGTTTCCCGCCAATAACAGTTCTCCCCTACTTTCGTCACAAACATAAGACGTACATACGTTCCTGCATTCAGTCGCGCAAGCGCGAAAAAACCGAGACCATATACCATCACTGCTTAGAACTGTGCCGGTTGCCGCGACTCTTGTCGTCTCTTTCTTTCCTATACGCTGTCCTTCTTTACGTCCAAAACTTTCATAGTTTATTACACAAGTAAATATCATCGGAATTATATCATATTTGGTATCATTTTCATTAGAAAAATGCCACGAATATGTTTGTGAAAGTTCCATAAAAAAATAATAAAAAATAAAGAAGTTTTATTATTGCACTAGTATTGCCTCACCGATACGCTACTTTTTGTTGCGCCTTCGGCCGCGCGGTTCGTGTTTGCATGCTGTCCTTTTCTACGTTCGGTGCGGTCGATGCGGTCACAAAAAAATAGTGTCCCTTCGCGATCCAAGTCCCGGCGGGGAAACGAAAAAGGACTTAGAATCTATGTCTTAAATTGAGGAATTACTGTACTATTTAAAAAATGGCTAAAAATTTGGATTGGTACGTTTATGTTAATTTGATCAAGTAATGCAAAATAGTCACTTTTACTGCTCTGTAAACCTAGTGTTAAAAAAAAAGCCCCGAAAAATAATACTTTGAAGCAGAATAGAAATTTTCTCTGTTTTGTCTGGAAGTCTTACCTGCAGGGATAGGCTGATGATGATCAGACTGAGTATGAGCACGAAAGTGTTGCTGTGTTGCTGATACTCGAGGAGGTATCTGAGCTGGTTCGCGTTGGCAGTGATCAAGGCAACGTCCATCATTCCCTGGGCCACTGTCTTTTTCGCGGCGAAAGTGTTCGATTGTCTGTACTGGGCCTTTTTGTCTGTGGTGTCGACGGCCATGGGATCCTTGATCACCACTTCCTCGACGGCCATGGGATCCTTGATCACCACTTCCTCGACGGTGTCCATATCCACGCTCTTATCCACCTTGTCTAGTTGGTCCTTATCCATTTCTAGGTTCTCCAACTTCTCCAGCTTCTCCGGGGAGCCCTTCTCGTCCATAGTTTCCATTCTTGTTTCTTACTATCATCAAACTATGTCACTGATCGGGAAAATCGCACTGGTCTCCAATCCGGACTAGTTCACGCGGCCGTACACAAAGTGGAAATGATCACAGGTGCGTCTGGAAAATTGAATCTCGATCAGAGACGATTACTATCGCTGCGTGACGTGTTATCAGAACTGCCCAGATGACTTTTGTACAAAGGGTATTGCGGCAATCGGATGCATTGGGATCGGCGAAGGCAAACGTTCGTTAAGGAAGTAGCTGCCGTAACAGGAGGCATGAGTGTGGATTGTGACAAAGGGTATTGTTGCTGGGAAATCAACACCTGGTCCGAGCGTTGCCCGAGACAGTGTTGGGAAATGGTCCATATTTTCTCGCGTATGCGCGGCGATTTTGGCCTCAGTAAAGTAAGATTCTCGATAAAATGGGGTACCTTGAGCACCCAGCAGAATTTTAAAAAATTGGTATGATTTGATTCTGAAAAATGAATGTATAACATGTGTATTTGTGTATATTTTGTAACTCGTAGGACACGTCCTGAAGTCTTTTTGTCCGGAATAGATTGTTTCGATGCTTTCCCGCCAATATAACTGTCTTAGGGCTTCACTACCTCGTCATCATGATATAGATACGTTACTGTTTTGGCCGCGCATGCGCGAGAAAAGGTGGACCATATCCGAACACTGGCCCGAGACCGGAAGATGCGAACGAGCGATCACTATACATAAGAGACTGTGTTTTGCCAGGATCCACGGGAGCTGGTTTCTCAGAAATTGTGTACACGATTTCGTGAACAAACAAGAGTTTATCGATTCTAATTCATCACACCTTAACACTATAGAATTTTTCCGAAAGTCCGATTTTTTAATGTAAATGTTATAAAGCGTTTTGATCAAGACATGCTATTACAGTCTACAGTTTTATTATATAGGGTGTCCCACATAAATGGGAACACCTAAATATCTGTCGTATTTACAGTCCTATCAGAAAACTTCAGAGGACAAAGTGACACTATTGTAGGGGACAAATATAATGGTAAAGAAAAGAATTTTTTATATCGTGTTTTTTAATGAAATTTCAAGGTCATCGATGTTTTTTTAAATGGAACAGTATATTTTTTTTACGATAGCATGATAGACAATAAAAAACTGAATTTATTGGATACCACCTTTTTGACCTTGAAATGACCTTGAGCAAGAATAATCATGTTGGAGAGGATAAAATGTGGAAGTTTAAAACCTACGTGTTTCAGCAGAGATTACACGTTGTTTATTTACGTAAATCCAATAAATTCAGTTTTTTATTGTCTATCATGCTATCGTAAAAAAAATATACTGTTCCATTTAAAAAAATATCGATGACTCTGAAATGTCATTAAAAAACACGATATAAAAAATTTTTTTCTTTACCATTATATTTGCCCCCTGCAATAGTGTCACTTTGTCCTCTAAAGTTTTCTGATAGGACTGTAAATACGACAGATATTTAGGTGTTCCCATTTATGTGGGACACCCTGTATACAACTTTGAGATACAAAACTAATCCTTAATATTCTATATTCCATTTTAATTTAGATGTCTAAGTTTACTTTTCCATAAATTTTATTTCAACGTCAATCAATGCGGCTGTCGTGTGTTCCTTTCTTGAACACAATCAAGAATTACGAATTATGAAATTCAAAATAATTCATTGCAAAATAAAAATTTTCTTCCTGGAGTGAAATAGAAATTGATTTTCTTTCTTAATATGTTTAACACTAAACCTACCGGCACCGGTCAAATGACCGCTTTCAGATTTTTTATTTTACAATTATTGAAGTTACAATGATGCTTTGACTGGAAATTAGTATGCTATAAAATTAATTCCACTCAATATCAATTTATTAATGCTGATATTAACTAGATCACATAGTGTATAATTAAAAGTTCCCTATCAGATAAATAAAAATTGTTACTAATAACACTGAATTCTTCAATCAATAAGATAGTTGAAACTTGTGTAGAATTCGCTTGGTGGCGAACGTGTTAATCGATGAAGTACAATTTTCATTGTAATATGTGCTTGAATAGGTTCATTCGAAAATTTCTGATGAAAACATTTCGACACTTTCAGTGATTATGAAACGAAAAATTAGGAACCAGCCGTTTTGAATTCTGTTTAACATCACGGGGGGATTTCAAGATCACTATACTGGTTTTACGGATGAAATACGAGAGGTGACACTTACAAGTGCTTTCCCAGACGATCACTATGTTACTGGAACGTAGATATTGCCCTAAATGGAGGTCCTCGCTGGGCCGCTGACCAACGAAACAATAACGATACCGTGTACGGTGTTCTGTATTTGAAAACAGAGCGCCGCGATGCGGTTGAACGAAACCACAAGTGACGCACGACCGAAGGGAAGTGTCTAAGGACAACAGATGTACACATCTCGTATCAATGAAAACAACATCGGGACCCTGTTGACGCGTTCGTGTAGGCTTATCGTCGAACGAGACATTTGTAAAAGGAAAAAATAGAGCAGCCTAGAAATCCATGGGAAATGGAAAATCTTCGAAAATTAGCGACCCAGTTTATTTCTCTAGTTATTTTTAACACTATTCCTACCGACACTTCACGTATACCTATTCCTACCGCGACCGGTCAAATGACCGGTCTTTAGCACAACTTCTATTTTACCACGTTTTTATTAGCTCGCATTCTTGTTTGTTTGTTTGTTTGTTCGGTACAAATCTTGCAATTGATTTTAAACTAACTTCCCGATGAGCTAGAGACTTGAAATTGGAAACGTAGCTGAGAACTGGATGACAATGCAGTATTAAAAAATTTTTTTTTTTAAAAGTCTATCCGTTTAAGAGAAATAACAATTAAATATTTTTACCGTTATTACCGTTACACTGCGGTCATCGCGTTCAGCGATCCCCACTCCGCGCGACAACGCTCTCTAATTTACTATGCGTACGCACTCTGACTCGTCCCCACTCCACGAACCCACTTCGCCCCGACGGAGCTCAGTATATGATAGACGATCGGTAGTACATCATCGCTTTGTTTACCAAGTGAAAGAACCGTTGCACCTTTCTGTTATAATTTCATCAAAATGTTTAAAATCGATTGAAATATACGTGCAAGAAGTAGGAGAGGAAGCCTTTTGACGTTGGGGAGCATGTATGATATAGGTAATAATAATATCGTGTACGAGATTAGAAATTAACAAAAATCTATGTTTGAAAGTGTCAGAAATAATGTCTACAAAAAAAAGGAGCAGTTCGTTAATAATGATTTTCCGTTTTAAATCTTCCAAGTATTTTCACAGCTATTCAAAATTTACAATTTCAAATTTTTGTTTTTATTTTCAAATTATTTTATAATTTTTAGTGCGTTTTTTAAAAATTATTTTATACTTTTTGGTCCATTTTATTTTTATTTTTTTCAAATTATTTTTTTTTATTTATTATTATTTTCTACTTTTTATACCGTTTTAAAAACGTGATATTTTAAAATATTTATTTTTCTTAATATAGAAGGAAGATGATAGCCAATTTGACAGTATAAAAATATAGTTTCTTTTATTCAGAAGTGTGCACCTTCCTCTTTAGACGAAATCAAATTTTATTCTTTTGTCATCAATATTTAAGCATTGAAGGAAATGTAGCCATACAAAAAATATCAATTTTCTTTTCTCTTTTGCGACATTCTTGGGAATAAAAACGTTCTAATCCAGAGATGGGCAATTTTGCCTCAATTGAGGCAAAACCGTCCCCACTGTAGCGCTAACTGTCCCCTTCCAGCAAGCGCCGTACGGTGGGGCAACGAAGACACGGGATATCAGTGAACGCGAAGAACGCGCGCGCTGTATGAAAAAGAGGTTGGTGGGGGAAGCAAGCGTTTGAGGAGCCCCAACCGCGCCCAGCCTTGTTCTAATCACTCTAACCGCAAGGAAAATAGTAAGGCAAGGAGTTAAAATTTATTGTCAGAATACGTTGATTACAATGTTCCATACTTTTATCAATAATTATATTTCGATAAAAGTTGTGCTTGTTTAACACTAAACCTACCAAGCACAATATATGTAAAAGTAAATCGCCTTAAATAAGTGAGAAGATTGAATTTGCTTAAACTTTGTACCGTTTCCATTACAATATGTGCTTAAATAAAGAAATTAATTCAGTCATTTCCTATGAAATCCTTTTTCTAATTTCAATAATTGTGAAATAGAAAACCGGTCATTTTGACCGTGGTAGGGGGGAGATTACGATAACCGTGGCCCCTATTTTGAAGATTATATTTGTGTTCCTGGGATCATTTTAAGAAAAAATGTGTATATAACAAGTATCCAATGGGCTCCGTTTAGCCGGCAAATATCTCGGAAACTATGCGAGATATGGCAAAATATTAAGAGACCTTTTTTGTAGGAAATTGAATTTCTAACAATTTATGTCGTATGACTTTTTCCTATTAGCTGCGCAGTTTCTGAGTATATTTATATTTCGGTGAAGTTGGAGAACAACTGCCTCTCCCGTGAAATAATGGTCGGGGCAAGTGAAAAGGGTTCTGAAAAGACCAAATTCTGGATAACATCTACAATGGGAAGATTATGTGAACAGAATGAGTTTGGGTTATGTTGCGAGTGGGGCCGGAGAGGGCTCTACTCTTATTGTTTGAAAAGATTTTAAAATCCACAAAATTCCAGTGAATACTTTTTTAACGTTTTTTATAGAAAATTCAATTTTTTACAAAAAAGTTCTCTTGATATTTTACCATATCTAACATAGTTTCTGAGATATTTGCAGTTTTATGAAAAACAAGAAATCTACTTTATCGGCTAAACGGAGCCCATTGGATACTTGTTATATACACATTTTTTTCTTAAAATGATCCCAGGAACACAAATATAACCTTGAAAGTAGGGGTTACGGTTATCGCAATCGTGCCGTGGTAGGTTTAGTGTTAACGTTACTATTTAAAATTTGACATTTCATATGCAACAACCTAACAGTTCAATTTTAAGAAAATGATGCGGTCTTTAAATGTGGCTCCATACTTTCTGCCAGGGGTTGTACTGCGAAGCGCTGTCGGAGTGATCGAATTTGCGAATATTCTTTCGGATAGACTGTGTTATGCGTATGAAATGATTGGTTCGATCGGCTCGCGTTTATTTCATGCAACGCACCGCCTTATCTGACAATTGCATGATATTTCGTCGATTATTGCCGATGAACTTGCGAACATTTCGTCATCGGCATTTCGGAGTCTGCGTGTCGTCTCTCAAAGCGGAGAATTCGCGCGAAGTTGTCGCATCGGGGCTTTACTTCACCAAACCGCGGTGCAAGTGAGTCATTAATAATAATTACTCGACATTTCCGCAATTACTACTATCATCTGCAATTAATACCATTTAATACTATCCAGTGCATTTAACACGTTCGCTACTACCATTTGCTTGGTTGCTTGCCATCAGTATTGAAATGTACAATTAAATATAGCTCATCCCCTTTTGCGAATTATTAAAACAATTTAATAGAAAAAAGACGCGAAGAATCTGAATATGATAGTCCCTTTCATTACAAATTCAGTGACTATAATTACTCAAGGTCATTCAAGGTCACGGACAGAGTGCAACATTCCTTCAAAGCCCGTTTACAAGCATGTATCGATGTTAAATCTTATACGTTATCTCTGTCCGCAACCTTGAATGACCTTGTGTAATTATAGTCACTGAATTCGTAATGAAAGGGGCTATCATTGTAGGTGTTTAAAAAAGGGTGGTTCCATTTAAAAAAGTCAAGGTGACCTTGATATCTCTAAAAAAATGACATGAAAACAAAATTTTTTGTTTGCATCGTGTCAGCCCCATTGTACCATTCAACTTTGTCCTTGCCATATTTTACGTATCTTTAGAAACAACAAAGATATTTGAGGTACAAACGTTAGGTGACTCACCCTGTATATGTATTCGAAGCAAATAAAAGTTCATTTACCCTTTTAATAAATTTAATAATCAAACTCCTTAATTTATCTTACAACTGTTTCATATGTTTCACCTACTCATTTTTGTCATAAATGCACGAAATCCGCAGTCTAATTATAGCAATTACTATTATCATCTTTTTGCATCTCATAGATCACAACAAAGTTTGTTTTACGGGATAGATTGTAACAAAAGTTGATCTTCCAGTTTAGTAAAGAAAATTATACGCGACCAACGTAGCGATCAAAGTGTTTTATTATTAGGCCAGCAGAAAAATGTGGGGTGGTCGTTTTAGTAAAAGGATCGATCAAGAATTCTGTGATCTCAATGCATCGATCAATGTTGATAAACGCTTGTTCGCTGAGGATATACAGGTTCGTATCAGACAACGTTTCATCCGAAAATAATTCACGAGAATTGTTCAGAGAAAAATATTTTATTGGATAGTAGTTCGATTGAAATTTTACTTGATTTAATTCTTTTTTAAAGGATTTTAAACGTCTACATATTTGTTCAAAGCTTTAAGTCCGTGATGGGAACGGTAAGAGTCCCTCAAACGCTTGCTTCTCCCACCAACCTCTCTTTCATGCGCGAGGCATGCGCACTGGCGCACTACGTACCGGCGGATGCTGGTGGGGGACAGTGGGCGCTATAGTGGGGACGGTTTCGTCTCAATCGAGACAAAAATGCTCATCCCTGAATTCTAAGTCAATAAACAATTTCGCGTTGTTTTATTTAATTGTTACACTCGGCAATGAATTTCCTTGCTGAACTATATTACGAAATATTGACAAATGTGTATTTGCACTGGTGTCATCGATAACGTATTGTTTACCGGTACTACATTAATTATTATCATTCTCTTCAGGGAAGCGTTGCTTACGCAAAAGCGATACATGAAGCTAATTTGCTCTCTGAAGATGAGCTGCAAGCCATAATCGAAGGTCTTGAGAAGGTATTACTAACAATATTGTCTTTATAGACTTATACAAAAATAATAGAAAACAATAAAAGATATCTTAACAGTAAGTGAGTCATTGAGAAATATTGTGATAGATTTCTTAGTTCAATGAGCTTTATCATTGCATTACATTAGAACAGAAAGATATAGAAAGAAATAGTAGATCATTAAAGATATTAGATGTTGGAGAGCAATGATGAACATTGTGGTAAAAATATGAGTTTTGTTGTTATAGATTCAGATGTTTGGTATGTTTAATGATTCGTGTGATCGAAATTTATGACAAAAAAAAAAAGAAATCATAGATAACGAGAACAACGTGTTGCGCAGGTGAAAGCTGAGTGGGAAAATGGTGATTTCGTCATACATGCTCAAGACGAGGACATCCACAGTGCAAATGAACGCCGGCTTTCGGTATATCGTTAAGAAACTCTAGATTTTATGTTTTAAAATATATTCCACTTCTGGGAATTTTTATTCCACAATATAAACGTTTTAAGGATCACCATAGGAGATCAATAAATTCAATAAAATTATAAAGTTTTATTCTTGATAGGTCAATTACGATTTAATCGAATAGTACATTTGAAACTTCCTAAATCATTTACGAAAGAATAGAGAAAAATGAGGAAATAGTAATGAATCATTTCTTTCTTCTCCTCTGTACTTTTCTACATGTGTCTCGAGATTATTGTTGGTTTAAAGACACGCTTGCCATAAGCTGTTAGTTGTGTAAACGTTCAGCTGTGTGTTATCGAATGGCCACCGGAACCGCTTATCACATGCTAATACGTTTTCGTGCATCAGCTGTTGAAACTGCCTGTCTCGTAACAGTATGTACATTTTCAAAGCAATCTCTTCTACGTTTGTCTTGAGAATTCATTAAACAGCGTGAGATAAAGCCGTGGAAAAATAAAAAGATATCTTTCAATGTTCTAGTATTGTTCATCGAATGCTCAAAACTATATTTATTTAACGCGCGATGCAATTTGTAACGACACAAGTATTTATGACTAATTACTATTATGCTCATTTAAAGAAACTCACTTATCATCCAAGGACACTGCTTTTATAGAACCACTCGCAGGCTCACTATGCGTTCTCCGTATTTTTGCAGGCAAATTCAAAGAAAATAAAATTTCAATAGAAGCATTTGCAGGATTTGTTGTTTAACACTTTGTAGGCGGCCATAATTCTTTTTGCAGTGAAAAAATTCAGTTATTTCGTATGTGTATCAACTTAATAAGTTATGAATGTTTTTGTTTCGATGGTATTTAATTTTAGAAATAAAAGATTGACCGATCACATGCAGATTATATTTGTCATTTTTATGAAAATAAAATGTCCGCTTTCAACGACGTTTCTTTTTTTTTTTTTTTTAATTGGTTTATTTAAGGTCGCATCAACATCTGAGGTTATTAGCGATTGTTACTGTGATCACAGCCTGCAAAGTGTTAAAATCAATTTCCGTTATGTTGACCAATTAACATTTAATTTCGAATTTCATACAAATCTTATCATTTATTTTTATAATGAAATTTTTATCCACCAAGGAGTTAATCGGTAGCGTGGCTAAAAAGTTGCACACCGGAAGGAGCCGCAATGATCAATCGGTAACCGACACCAAATTATGGCTTCGAAAGTCCATAGACGAGCTTTCAAACAAAATGACAACATTCGTCGAGGTATGTTGCATTCAATGACCATTTATAATGAAAAATAATTGATTCCTCAGAGGACTGCGAATCTTCGTGCAATTTGAGGATTCTTTGGAACTCTCTTTCCAAAGATGATTTTGTGAACGTTAAAATCAGAGAACAATTTCGATTCCCAACTAGAAAAATGAAGACTATATTTTGTTAATATGCAGGGTCTTTCTGTATTTTAAAATGATCTTGTAAACCAGAGCGTAGATTGAAGGAAGACATTTTGAAATTAATTATACGAGCAAAGTGCATCCGAAGTTAAAGATTTAGGCAAGTGTTTTATCACTAGACTGCTAATTTTATGCATTAATAACAAAAATGAATAGATTCAATTCAAAACGGTAAAATTATTCCAAAATATTTAAAAACGCTGTTTGCATTACTTGCAACTTATTAAAATAATGAAGAAAAAAAATAAATCTATACACAACTTATCAAAATAATGAAGAAAAGAAATAGATCTATACACAAATTATTAAAATAATGAAGAAAAGAAATAAATCTATACACAACTTATCAAAATAATGTAGAAAAGAAATAAATCTACACACAAATTATTAAAATAATGAAAAAAAGAAATAAATCTATACACGACTTATTAAAATAATGAAGAAAAGAAATAAATCTATACACACCTTATTAAAATAATGAAGAAAAAAATTAATCTATACACAACTTATCAAAATAATGAAGAAAAGAAATAAATCTATACAGAGATCGTACATCGGGCAATGGATGCAGACAATTTTTATTTTGCATAAAAATTGACAGTCCATTTATTACAATAGGTCATAATTGCTCGGGCGAAAGAAGACATGGACATTCTGATGCCCGGTTACACGCACATGCAACGCGCGCAATCGGTTAGGTGGAGCCAATGGTTGCTCAGGTAAATTACAAATGTGTTTTATTTACTCTTCCCGGAATTATAGTAATTACTAGACTGCGGATCTTCATGCATTTATGACAGTGTACAAAACAGTAAAAATATTTGAAGTATACAATTATAGTGTCGCATTGTTTGCATAGTTCTTGTATGTTGCAATTAATTTAATTATTTATACAGAATTGAAAATTAATTTTTATGCTGGTAGATTGAGTGCACGAAATTTGCTAACGATCTGATGAGAATTACAGGAGATTTGAAACAATAATTAATACACAAAACTAAACTTCTCAGGTTTCGTTTTGTTAAATAAATTGTTTTGATTTTGTGTTTTTTTTTTATTATCGAGTGGGCGATCAACGTGTTAATAGACACAATTTTTATTTTGCCTAAAGATCCGCAGTAATTACTGTTGCAATTGACGTTATGCGTGACGCTTTTGATAACGAGGAAACCATTCTCTGCAAACTCGCAGCTACGCTTGGTACGCAAAAGCGGACGTCGAAAGATTGCAAGAAATTCGCAAACGGTCGAACGTGCTTCCTCTGGGCAGTGGTGCAATTGCCGGGAATCCTTTCCAAATTGATCGATCTTCCTTGGCCAGGGAACTGAATTTTTCCGAAATAACTCGGAACAGCATGCACGCTGTGGGGGACCGAGATTTCGTCGGTGAGCGATGCATGATTTTGCAAATGATGCATAATTTTGCGAACGATGCATAATTGACAACCCTTCGGATCATTTGCAGTTTTATTTATATTTCTGATGTTACATACATACTTCTCCTAGACACCTTTCAATAACTATTAATGAATCGGCTATAATTTCAAATTAACCGCTATAAACTAGATAATAATTAAATATCAAATCTAGACGTGGCAAAATGTTATTATCCGATCTTAACATCGACATATTTAAAAAAAAGTCAACAAAACGGGAACGCATTCATTAAAACGTAAATATTGAAACTAAGTTTTAGTTTCCGTCATTTTCAAGGTCATTTGAAGGTCAGATGTTTTATTAAATAACACCGTGTACTATCAATCTGGTAATGTTATAGCAAAACATCTATTTATCAGCTTTTTAACTAAAAGAAAGAAAAAAATCTTTCCGATTTTTATTTACGGCTGAAATTGTCGGAACCCAAGGTGAATACAAGGTCACGATACACTAAATCATTAAATAAACATTTTGAAGACAATATTCAACAAAAAATTCATCTATATCTCAATCAAAAAATTTTTAAAGAATTTTCAATTTTAACAAAAAAAATATTTTACCCCAATCTAATGATTTTCCTAACTTTAATAATCATAATGAAAATTTTATAATATTTCATTTTTATTTAATTAACCCCCTAAATTTTTAAATAAAAATTTCAATCCGACGCAATTTTTGTCGCAAATATTTTGTACCGATTTCAAGTTTATTCTCTAATGAATATATAATTGTTAACACTAGAATTCGGGAAAATTCTTCGGTTTTAATTCTTTGGACACATACTGCGACAAACATCGCGCAAGAACGAATAGAGTCTCGTTAATCGTTTAAAAAATTTCTTTGAAGCTGAATTCTTGTTCTGGTCGGCCCTAACCGCGGTTCATCTGAGCCGACTTTCGGAAGATATCGTAATCTTCAGCAGCGAGGAGTTCGGTTTCGTGAAACTGGCCGACGAATTCTCAACCGGAAGCAGCCTGATGCCGCAAAAACGCAATCCGGACTGTATGGAGCTGATTCGCGGGAAGTCTGGCATCTTGCTTGGAAAAGTTCGTGCGAACGATTCGTTTTAAGAATATACACTGTTTATCAAGTGATGCATATCGGTTATCTTGTTGAGGCGATTCGGCGGTTTAATATTTGACGTTTCAGTGCATGGGCTTCATGGCGACGTTGAAGGGAATCCCATCGACGTACAACAAGGATCTTCAGGAAGATAAGGAGGCTCTTTTCTCCGCATTCGATACTGTGAGCAGCATGATCGTTGTCGCTACCAAAGCGTTGGCCACTCTCGAGGTCAATGACCGGAAGTGCCAGGGAGCTCTAACGCCTAATATGCTGGCAACCGATTTAGCGTACTATCTTGTACGGAAAGGGGTGTGTAAAACACCTTTTTAATTTGTCGTTCATGTTTGCTATCATTTTTCATATTTTTCTTAATTCGCTATAAATAATTCTTTCACTTTATTGTACCACAGTATCCATAACAGTTTACTTCCGGAAGCCTATTAATAGGAGTCTCAATAATTATACTATACTTATAGTCATAAATTAAATTATTAGATGATGATGTTACTGGGGGTGAGTTGTTGGTTCACAATTGAGATTTTTGTTAACACTTTATTTACGGGAAGCCCATTAATAGGCTTTTCAATAATTATGGTGTATCAAATGGAAGCTTAAAAATCTTCTGTTGCACAATAATCCCGAGCGAAATTATTAGATTAAGTTATTGAGGGCGAGTTGTTAGTTTATGTTTGAAGTTTCTGTTGCTGTTGAAGCGTTTTTTAAATAATCTTTTACCATGGATTATAGAGTTCCAAAAATTATGGAAAATTCGCTGGTAGATAATGTTTTAATATTGAAGGATTCATTAAAAAGTCTTTAACTATATAGTTTAGTTCAACTGAATTCGTATAAATTATAAAATATTCACTGATATATAATGTGTTAATATAAACTATTAATTTTGTTTGTTATACGTGTTGTTGTTATGTTATACGTGTCTTCCTAAATGTGTATGTTTAAAAAATCGCTCGGTTAAAAGTTGCAATATATAAATATAATATGTAAACTGCGAATGTTTATGCAAAATAGAAATTTTTCCCATCAAAAGCAAACGCAAGAGCTGAATCAACATTTCTTTCTTCCTGTAGATGGACATTTCATCCACACATTTTTGCCATAAATCCATAAAATCCGCAATCTGATAATTGTGCAACTAAGTCGAGTCATAAATCATTTCTGTTTTAGTATATCTATTTCACAATGGAATGAACATCAATTATCAATCTGGTAGCTCGAATACGATGAGTCATTAAGATAATGCATGCAACCTTCCTTGTTTGTTTATACAAAAGGAAATTATATTGACGATCGAGATAAAGAATAATTTTAAAAAAATGTCACTTTTGTATCGCAGATTCCATTCAGAAAAGCACATTGTTTGGCTGGAAACGTTGTGCTTCTATCGGAATCTATTGCTGTACCAATTTCGGAGTTAACTCTGGAACAATTACGAACGGTCAGGTAAATATCATTTATTCTTTGCGTTGTTGTCAGTCGAATTATATTTATTCATGACATTATCTTTTCAGTGAAAAATTTGAAGACGATGTAACTAAACTATGGAATTTTACTAATAGCGTTGAACAATATAAAGTCGAAGGTGGGACGAGCAAATCAGCCTTAAAGGAACAAATTAATATTATCGAGTCTTGGTTGCTACAATATAATTATGTTTAAAGAGCATCGAATAACATTCAAAACAAATGTTTCAAACAAAAGTAAAACGCTTGTCGAGCTTTATTTGTTCGAAATTCGTTTCGAATTTCTTGTACTCAAGGTCACGTGAAGGTCATGATGGTATCATAGGTCATTGGATGAATATTGTCTTATTTAGAAAATTTCAAAAAATTAATGATTTTATCGAATGTACGATCTCGAAAAAATTATTTGTTCATCGTATGTGCCCCTTCAAATCAAAAGTTAATTTTCTGTAAAATTTTGTGTATCGTCGAAAACAAGCGACGTAGAGGAAGAACAAAATATATTATAGACTATATAGGAAGTAAATAGTGTAAGATCAACATTTTTTAAGAATATTACAAATTTTTTTTTGTTTTTATATATAAACTATAGAAAGTAGATAGTGTAAGATAAACATTTTTTAATGATAATACACATTGTTTTCTTAATACGTTGATTGTCGTGTGAATTTTATACGTTTCACACAAGTCTTGTTTATTCCATCCCTATAAACGATCAGAGTTATTTCAATTTTTAATATAGTTATTTGATAATGAAGTATACGCCTTACACTATAATTTTAGATCATTTCAGGTTGAATGAAAGGTCAATTTATACCAGGGATGGGCAATTTTGCCTCAATTGAGGCAAAACCGTCCATACCGTGGCGCCCTCTGTCCCCTTCCACCAAGCGCGGTACAATGGCGCAACGAAGACACGAGATATCAGCGTACGCAACGAACGTGCACGCTGCATGAAAGAGAGGTGGTGGGAGAAGCAGGCGTTTGAGGGGCTCCACCCGTGCCGACCACTGATTTATACTATAATAATAATAATAATAATAATAATAATAATGCTTTAATAATAATATTTTGGTTTATCTTCTGATATGTGTCCGTGCAGACACGATCCGATATAGTATACTATAAACGCCTATATTCAAACGCATTAAAGAATGTTTGTCTGATCGGTGATGAACGAAACCGTTCCATGTCTGTGTGGATAGTATAAATCGTAAAAACATGAATTTGCACGAACATACGCAGTCTATACACATCGTGCCCCGTTCGACTGTTTTCACGCCTCAAAACATGCCCTTTCATATGGTGCCTGAGCCGTAGCACTCAAATAAATCATTTTGCACGAATCTTCGAGGGCGACGTTGATTAGTGCGAATTACGTGAGATGATAAAGGAGACCGATCGGCTTTATCGCTGAGACCATTGTTCCCTTAACATGTGCTGACGCGAACCGGAAGCGGGCTATCGCTAGCAATGTTGGTCGAGAAAATAGGTTATGCGGCGATCGTATACTGGGGATACAAGCTGACACGCAATGTGATCTATAAAATTTACAAGAATTATTATTCGAGGTCGACCGTCGATTTGCACTCGATGGGTAAATGGGCGGTAGTGACAGGATGTTCCCATGGCATAGGAAGAGCGTACGCGGAAGCATTAGCGAAAACAGGATTAAACGTGATCCTAGTCAGTCCTGACACAGAGAATCTGAAGACGATCGCGACTAGCATCGAGGTTATGTACAACGTGAAGACGAAAGTGATCAAGCTGGACCTGTCCGAAGGCCTGGATACTTACAACGTGATCGAGAAAGAGATGTTCGGTCTGGAGATCGGCGTGTTGATCAATAACCTGGGCATGTCTTATCCGCATCCGGAGTATTTTCTCGATCTTCCCCATAAAGAAAAGATCTACATGAGCATCATTCATTGCAACGTCGTGGTGGTCACGAACATGTGTCGCATCTTGCTGCCACAGATGGTCGTTAGGGGGAAGGGTGTGATAGTGAACGTAGCGTCCATGGTGGCCGTGCTGCCGAGCCCACTTTTGACAGTGTTCGCAGCCACCAAAGCGTACATCGTGAAATTCAGCAGGGATCTACAGATCGAGTACGCGAAGCACGGTATAGTCGTGCAATGTCTGCTACCGGGAACGGTAACGAATCATACGTTGTATTCGCCGAAACCAGGATCGATGGTCCCCACACCGGAAAAGTATGTGCAAAGCGCAATGAAGTCCATAGGCAAGGATACCGTGACCACCGGTTTCCTGCAGCATTCGATCTTGATCACGATGATTAAATTGATATATCGGGTATCGCCCACCTCCGTTGTCCTTTGGATGATCAACGTCATGGAGGGGAACCGGAATAACGTGCTACGCCGTTACATCGGATAATTTTGTACAAATATTGAAATATATAATTCTTAAGCCGAATAAAAATTTACTAATTTATTGCAATTAGAGGTGTGCCCGATTTTGGGTACTCGATGGTCGGAAAAAAGTCGGGAAACCATCGGGTCGAGGCGAGTCGGGTTTTAGAATATATCGAGATTTCCGAGAATATTTGAGAACCCTAATATGTTTGGGTTGGGGATCCCAAATATTTTTGGAAATAATCCGGAAATCGCTAATATTGCCAGGAAACCCGATTTATTCGAGAACCCGTCCCGATCCCGAATAAAATTCCCAACCCGACATTTTCAGGTTCTTGCACACCTCTAATTGCAATGGTTTGCTGATAAAATTTCGAATGTCGAACGTACAATCAAAAATCTGAAACGGGTTATTTTGACTCCATTGGTGCAGATATTTAAATTTAAATTCAAATTCAAATTCAAATCTCTTGTCTCTTTCTAGAATCGCGCATGCTCTCGCGCATGCGCATCGCAGCTAACAGCGACAGTGTGAACAAACCATAATTGTCAAACGTTTATGTTGGTGTTTTCTATGTGTCAGTTACACGTACGATGAAACTGGTGATACTATTTGTTTACTAAAATAGTCGCGTAAGTTTCAAGCTTTTATTCAACTTCGCATTACGCGTATTTATGTTAAAACGGGTTTTTTCCGTACTGTCCAGAAGACAGGTTTGTTATGAACGAATGCATCACTATAGTTATACGACAAAGGTTCATGAAATTATTAAATTGATTTTTCTGTGCTATAATTATAGGTTTCTATACTTGATAGAAATTTATAAGGCACGTTGCATGTATTAAATAATTATAAAGTTTGTATATTACGGAAACACTGTCATCTGACAGAAAAAATATTGACCGATTATTTTGCCGGGTAGACCGGCAATTTTATTTTGATTTTTGACAGTGACAATAACTTTCAATTACACGTAAAAAGCCGTTAACACGTAATATAATCACAAATATCACTAACATCATTCTTTTTTGCACGTGTTTGAAATGTAGGTGAGCTCTAAATGTAAATTATATAAAGAACAAATTTGGATTCCACAGACTGTAAACAGTGTTCAAAATAAGATGGAGAACACTAGATACTATGATAATCCTTTCGAGGACTATCCTAATCCAACAGCTCAACATATTGTGAATGCTGACACAAAAGAGGTAATTACATGTCTTCTATTAAAACATGAAATATTTCATAATTTTATGAAATATAAATATGGAATCTTTTATTCCTGTTAGATCAGCGAAGCGTATAAAGAAACACTATATAAGGGTACAAAGAGATTACTGGAGCTATTAGAAAAAAATCAGAAAAATTGGTTACATCATGATGATTGTTCCATGTACACAGGATCAGCTGGGATCGCATATGTATACTACCATTGTGGGAAATGTTTTAACGAACCTGGTTACATCGATGTAATTATAAACTTGTATAAATTATAAATTTCTTTTCGCTAATGTAATCACTTTAATGAGACTTTTTATACAGGCAGCTGAAAAACTACTGAAATCATGCGTGAGCAAATTCAGAGGTAGGCACGAATTTACATTTTTAACTGGCATTGCTGGCCCAATGGCTTTGTATGCAGTTGTTCTTCACTCGCAGGGAAATGAAGATGCGTCGCAAAATATAATAACTAAGTATGTATGCATTATCCATTCAAGTTTCATGCATGAGCATGTAAGAATTTTTACATTCTCTTTTAGATTGAAGTCATTATCGCATCATGTTTCGAACGAACACAGCGATATACCTGATGAACTGCTTTATGGGAGAGTCGGCTATCTGTTTTCCCTACTGTTCTTGAATAAACATATATCTCCACCGCCTGTAGAGGGTGAGCTTATCAGACAGGTACTAATTCGAAATTAAAATTCAGATAACGTTGATCAATCCATTGCAGACTCAATTATAGTCATAAGAAATATTATATCAGATTGTTACAGCCACAATCAAATCAGGAAATTCATATGCTGCATCGAGAAGATACAAAACGCCCTTGATGTACGCTTGGCATGATTCAGAATATCTCGGCGGTGCGCATGGCTTAGGAGGAATACTTTATCTATTGTTACAAGTATGGAAACCTTGTTGTTGCACCTATAATTTAAATATACATATAATGTGCAGAGATCGTTCCTCAAACTGTATGTTTTATAGGCACGACCTTACTTAACACAATCTCAGTTGGAAAATGATGTAAAACCTGCATTGCAATTTCTTGCTAGCTTACGTTATGCTTCCGGAAATTTTCCATCGTCCATTGGAAGCAATACTGACAAATTGGTGCATTGGTGTCACGGTGCTCCCGGAATGCCCATGTTATTCTGTTTAGCCTATGAGGTTGCTACTACTTTTACCGAAACAAAAGAGTAAAGTAATTGTAGAAATAAGGAAAATGATTAACGATAACGTTTAAACAGATATATAAAGACGAGAAGTACTTGGAGATTGCTCTACAATGCGGTGAAGTGATTTGGGAGAGAGGACTACTTAAAAAGGGATATGGAATATGCCACGGGGTAGCTGGGAATGCTTATACATTCTTATGTCTCTTCCAGCAGACAAAAGTCAGAATTTTATAAGAAATTACGTTTCTGTTATATTCATACTCGTACGGTCTTAGTATTGATAAACTACTGCTCTTGTTTCAGGATGTAAAACACTTGTACAGAGCCTGCAAGTTTGCAGACTGGTGTATGGATTATGGATCCCATAGAACCATGTCTCCTGATAGACCATTTTCATTATTCGAAGGTAATTTTTTAAAAAAATTTATAATTTTCAATTTACTCGAATTATTTTCAATCAATGATACACATATTATTTCAGGTCTTGCTGGTACCATTTACTTTTTACTTGACATGCAGAAACCATTATCGGCTAAATTTCCAGCGTACACACTGTAAAATGCAGCTGCTTGAACATTTATTATTCGTCCACTTCAAATATTCAATCAATGGAATATTGATTAAGTAATTTACAGACTACCATAAAACTTTCCTTACTTTTCCGATTTATATACGAAATTACATGTGAAAACATGTAACACTCAATGTATCCTTTATTAACGAATAAATGAATCTTCGGATTGTATTACAAAATATTATTAATGCGCGAACACAATGCAACACTATTTCTTAGATCGTGTTTGAAAGAGACAATAGTAAAAGTGAAACCTCGGTCACGCCACACCAATAAATCCAACGTCCCAAGAGTTCTATATCGGTCAATGGGCCACTAATATTCATGGCGGGTCGTACGATGGTATTTGTAAAAGTGTAAAGAGAAATGCTCAAAATACTATAGTCATTCAAAACTTTCAGAGCATTGACCTCTCGGTGTTATGATCAAAAAACATTTTCCACCTTGAATTTTTGTATTACACGTTTCTCAAGATATCGGAGTAACATTGACATTTTTTAGATGATAACAAAACACTCGTTTAATAGTGTACCGTCACTTTGGCGAATTCGAGATATTCTCGTAGCACACACAGTTAAATCAAGTTAATTCAAAAGTTAATTTTGAATGCGTTTCTACTTTTTAATTAAAAACTAATCACACATCTCTTAAGTCGTGCTACTTCGTTGGTAATAAATTAAGGAAATATAAAAATATACATGTTTTTAATTCGTAGTGTACGAGTCGAATGATTAGTTACAGAATAACACAAATATTTACAACTAATTTTTTTACAGTTCTAGGTTTCTTAAAAAATCTAAAACAATTCTGGAATAAGTATTGAAGTTCCTATTTTAACATACAATCATTGGAACTTCAAATGTTTAAAGCATTAACATAGATATCGGAAAGAAAGAAATTCAAAAGTGAAATTTCGTTCCGAACATAAACGACCAACGTTGCAGACGGAAATAATCCCACTGAACATCATAATCCACTTTCGTTTACTTTTGAAGTTCAAGGTCGGTTCAAGGTGATCTTGTAAAGTCGTGGAATTCATTAAATTCACTGCAACATTAGACAGATAAATTGAAAAATATTTTTCTATCAAATTAACTTATCCTGTACTGAAATTCTAATCGATTTATCTGGTTTCTTGTTTAGGTAAATCAATTCTGGAATATTTTTTTTTCTAAACTATATATCATGTGCAAGTAACATATTTATAGCGGTGGATCTTAGGTGATGGTAATACTGTATTAATTATATCTGATTCGAAAGACGGATGGTTCAAAAGGCGATCGAAAGTGTAAGTGGTCAACGAGCGATTCTTCCTGGTACTTTGAACAAGTTGGAAGGTGGATCCTCGCCGGATGGACAGGAGTGGTAACCATCTCTAGTATAAAAGCCGCTTCTGCCGGCGGCGCGCTTTAGTTTCGCACTGTAGCGACCGATTCTCAAACGACGCTCCCGACGTGAGTACCATTCGCACCGTAGATCTCGATTCTCGCGATCATTAAATTGGCTTCCAGTCATTACTCCTAAAACTGCGTCAAGTGTCGTGCACCGACATCAATGTAATTCTGCCAGTGGGTAGAAAATCAAAAACTAAAACTGTACCAGTTCCATTCTTCATCCACACTTTATAGTTTAGAATATATTTGTATAAATTTGTGTATATGTACATTGTTTTAGTGATTAGTAGACTGTGGATTTCATTGCACTATGACCAAAATGAAGAGATTAAATGTAAAAGAATAAAAATATTTAAAGAATTTCAAAATACTGTTGTATTTTTTTTTTGGACTAGTATGATGTCGAAAATACTCAATAATAATTGTCTATGTATCTCCTGTATCATGCAATTTGTACAATATTTATCTTGCATAAAAATCTGCAGTCTAGCGATTAGAAAGTCTGGAAAGGGGAATGGATGGAAAGAACAATGAGTGTTGCAACAGAAAATATATTTGTTCATAAAATCTGTAAGTGAAGATCTCAGTTAAAATGGAACTTTATTTCTTGCAGAGACGGTTCATGATTATCCAAGATGGTTCATGGTTCACTATTGTTTTTAATTCTCTACCACTATCGCACTTGTAACCGAGGATGAATTATTATGTGTTTTCCATTTTGTTAGACTGCGGATGTTTAAACAAACTTATGATTTACGCAATAATTGATAAAGGCGGTCCATAGAGTTGTTATCTTTAGGATTGCTTTTTTTTTGTAATGTAAAGAAAAACTTTCAAGATTTTTAAATGAGTGGATTAATTACCTTACAATTTTTTATGAATGCATGAGTATCGCGATGTGCATATAATTATTCTGTTTTCTTTTCATACATCGGTTCTTGTGTAACTTGAAAGTATAATTTGTTGTATTGTTGGAATTGTTTCGTTGAGAATAGAGCCGATGGGAAGCAACGATCTATGACCGATCTCTTGATCTTACAACGGTTTATTACTCTCGAGAGGCTGAGTGAAAGTGAGAGCGCGTCCCAAGAACGAAATTAACATGGTCTATTATCGGCAGACTGCGGTTATTAACGAATTTATAGCTCATATAATTACTGTTTAAGACTCAATATAATATCATAGTAATTATAATTACAATTATTCTATTATAATAGTAATATATAAATTATTATTTACGCATTGTATACATAAATATTGAAGATTCTTCTGAATTTAAATAACTATTATCGAAGCATACTCTGTTTTATTTGTATTCTTCATACACGCATGTCGTAAGGTTGCATACAATCGGGCGCATTCTAATTTAATATTTAAATCATAATTGTTGCATTTCCACCGCTGCTTGACCAAAAATGGAGTCTTACAACGTATCTTTCACCAATCAAGTGTTACACTTACGCGTGTACCTAGTTGCGTCAGAAATGTTGTAAAAACCGGATCGAGCATCCCTCTCACATTACGAGAAAATACAGGATAGATGTTGCTCTAGATTGCAACCTGTTCGTTGTCGTAGAAATAACGCGGGAACGTTCTCGATCTATGCGACAAACTTGATCAGTAGAACTAAATTAGTTAAAACAGACACATATAAAACAAAAATTTTTTTTTTCTTTATGCTAAACAATCAACGAGATTTATTGTTGTAATAAATAATATATAACTAGAATAGTATAATATAACTCAAATAATTTTATGGGTTAGTTTTGATGGGATTAAAATAGAATGAATTTTAAAACATCAAATTTTAGTTTAATTTAAAAATTTAAAGTTGTTAGAATGTTGTAGGCTTTAAATAAAGTGTAACAGAGATTGATATTGTTCGTCTTTGTTTTCCAGATGGCTATCCGCTTGACAGTGCTAGCGACGCTGCTTATGGCAGGTGTATGCTTGGCATTCCCCCAAAAAGATGGTCAAATTTTCAGCAATGAGGCCATAAAACAAGCTCAAAACACCTACCTTATTCCAAAAGACGCAACGATACAGAAAGTACAAGAGGGCATCGAATTAGCGGCATACGAATCGATCCCCGGCGATCAGAAGATCAACCTTTTCGAGATCTTGGGAGAACATGTGCCACCGGAAGTTGTGAACAATCTCCAAGCTCAGATTGATCAAATAGGACGGCCTTAGATTGGATTTTGTACTCTGTTCATTCGAGATATCCTTGTAAAGAATTTTTTAGCCCTAAGTTTTTGTACCGAATATTTATGACATGTGATAATGTGCTCCTTTTTTAACTATGTACTTAGACTTTTCACTTTTCGTGAATAAACGATTGAAAACAACATGTATTCTCATTTTTTTTAGACGATAAACAATACCTCGGTAATAAAAAGTCAAAAACTGACATTCTACGATGAGGTAAATGTAGAAATAATAATAAATGCATTTATCTGGAAACATATTGTTTGTTTATTTCGATCAGGCACCGATGCTCGAGTATTGTAACATTTGATTATGAATTCAAAGTATTACTAAATAGATTTATTATAAAGAAAAATGTGTCATTCAGTATATTGTGAAATGGTGAACGAAATCGACCGTCAGAATTAAGTATGTGGCCAGCGATGTCGTGGAGAAAGCTGCAGAACCACAAACCGGTGGTACACTTTCACTTCTCTTATATCCACGTTGTTGTCGAGATGGTTCTTCTTTAGCGCATATTGTATGTACCGTCTGCTAATTTGAACGTAACATCAAATCAGTAATTAACATTGTTTCAGGTCGGTTGGTTACCGAACACGTGAACAAATCAAATCAAAATGAGCCAAGGGTATGAAATGTTTCGCAAAACTTTCATCACACTTTCACCATCCTCGGGAATCCAACGTTGTTTCCTTCTTCTTTTCTCGACTTCAACAGGAAAGTCGTTATGTAACGCGTCTCACAGATGAATGAATTTTTAATTGCGTCTTATACGGCTGTTGTTTAAAAACGATATTCGAATCTTTATTTTACATTATAAAAACTTTTCTTGTCGAGCAGATGGTTGGAATTGGTCTTTGTAATATTTTGCATCTTCAACGCGGATAATTTTCAGTTGTTAATCAAGGATTTTATTGTAATGCAATATCCTTCATATAAAAATAAAAAGTTTTGTATTTAAACAATCTTACCAATGAAACTGCACAAATACATCGAGCGATGAATGACAATTATTTGTATGTTAATGATAAATAACTTAAAAAGTATTTATTTCGTTTACCAAGGTACAAATCTCAGAACAATGCGAACGTAATTATCAAAGGGTTTCTTTTTTTTTTTTATCCATTTCAGCTTTCTTCGCTTAGTGACTTAAATCTATGTTCTGGATATCTTATGTACGAAGGTTATCGCTAGCGCATTGTCTTGCATTGAGGCCGTGTTAAGATTGTACCTACAACAGGTTACTCCTCGCTACAGTAGTCACGAGTCAACATGTATGCCCATTTTCGTTAGTGAACGTTATTACAACAGACGAAACAATTTTTCTTTCAGACACTACCTGTACAATGAATATTGTTCAGCTTTTTAATACAGTTTCACCAACGTAATAAGTTATTACTAGACTGGCGAAGTTCGCAATCAGTTTCATACAATTTACCTGAATTACTGTTCTTGTGATCCAGAATATTAAGAACGCAAAGTTCTGTAAAACGTCTGCAGTCTAGTTATCGTATAATGGAATGAAATAGTTCTGTGTTAGTAGTTGTATTATCGAAGTCGAGGTTCTTATTTAAATAAAACGTTTATGTACAAATAGCAGAGATTGAAAGTAAACATTCGTAATATAAATTTATGAGAAATCAATGGAGAACCAGTTCACACGTATTAATCGTTATCACTGTCCTGACAAGTAATAGATGCATATAGAAGTTCGGCATCGAACATCGACGTAATATCAATGAATCGTTCACCAACCATTTAAAAAAGTCAATGCAAGAAAATGTACTGTTCTTACAACTTAATCGACGTACCACGAGTAAGAATGCTTTAGGTAGAATCAGCTTGGTGTTCTTATTTTTGCATGTGCTTTGTTTCCAGTGCGTAAGGCGATGCTTTTCACTTTCTGTAAAACGTAAAACATAGTGAAAAATGACATTAGACGGATATAACAATAAATCTTCAACAAACATATTTATTAGGTCGTCCCATGAGTTCGTGCCGTTTACTGTTTTACTATTTAAATTAATATTTGAAACGTACTTTCAAAGTCAACGAAAAAATATAACCACCTTCTCTACAACCGCTTCCCACTTTTTTGATAAAGATATTATACCGTCACTAAAAAATTTCTGTGGTTCTTCATTAAGATACTTTTCAATCCGCGGCACGAACTTATGGGACAACCTAATATATATATATATATAAAAATAATTTTTGCATACTTAGATTTCTTCGACCCCCTGTCGTTTCTTTCGCCACTGTCTTCGCGAGATCGTTTCTTACTGCTAGATGAAGAATGGCTTGATTTGTGTTTGTCGTGTCTGTCGCTCTTCTTGGGACTGCACAGACAAAAAAAAACACAGATGAAATGCGATAATTTCATCTTCAAACTTTCATATTAATCACCTGTGTTTGGACGATTTGGAAGGAGACACTTTCTTGTGTGATCCTCCACTCCGTGATCGATCCGGTCTTTAATTATTGAAGCATAGACTTAATATTGCTTTACAAGAAGTCTTAGCCTTTTAAATTAACACGTTGACTGTCAAGCATATTTGTCCGTGTTAGAATTACATCATATAAATGTATGTATATTTGAATTTAAAATACTATTCTAATATTAACTGCAGTTACAAAATTATAAACGTTATTGTTTATAAGTATGATTTACGAATTTTTATCGAGTTTGGTCGATCAGCTATGACCACCACCGTGTCATTGGAAAATTCAGTGTCGGTCAGTAGTGACCACCAGGGCAATCAACGTGTTAGTGCTCTGGACAGGTACAGGCAGCGCAAACATTAACGTGATCTCTTACCTATGCTTGTCCGACGACGAGGATTTTTTGTCTTTACTGCTGGACGAAGATTTACTTTTGTATTTATTACTGGAAGAGCTCTTGTGTTTCGAGTTATGCCTGTAACGAATGCACGACAGAAACGAAGTGAGTTTCATTTGTATAGGTGTAGAAATCACTAGAGATGTGCGAGAATCCGAAAATGTCGGATCAAATTCTCAACCAATCCCGACTCGATATTTTCGGGGTCTCGCACACCTCCAGAAATCACTAGAATGGCTTACAGAAGGAAATTGAATAATTACCTGTCTTTCGACGGCGAGGGTGAATGTTTTCGGTTGGATTTCTTCTTTTTGCTTGAGTTATAATCATCCTGGAATTGCTCGTCCCCTCTTTCTTTGTCTTCTTCAGCTGCTTCTCGCTCCAAATCTGACCAATCTTTACCGGATTCCTCAGAACTACCCAGCCCTTCTTCTAAAAAGCAAAAGGGTTTTGTAAACGAAAAGTAAAATTTTCTTCTGTCCGTGGCAAATAATTAAAAGTAATCAAATACCTTCACTGTCGCTGTCCTCAGACGCTTCAGAGTATTCAGAATCATCGTCAGATTCTTCTTCACTGTCCAAGTCTGATGGCTAGTCGAACAGAATATTAGAATTGGTTTAATAAAATTTCAACAAACAAATGCGTACATAAATGGTGAACCTGCAGAACAGCTGCCTACCTGCCGATTTCGATAATTTTTGGATATTTTATGAATCAATCAATATATATCAACATCAACATTTTGAACAACTTTTTTCCTGTGCATGACAGTTGCCGGTGCGCCACAGACGCGCAAGTATAAGCAGAATTTATTGTAGTGGTACCGATAGTTTTTCGCAAAAATATCAAAAACTAACTGAAATCGCCGCTAATATACAAATAAATAAGCTATTCAAAATACAGGGTGTCCCACATAAATGGGAACACCTAAATATCTGTCGTATTTACAGTCCTATCAGAAAACTTCAAAAGGACAAACTGACACTTTTGCAGGGGGCAAATATAATGGTAAAGGAAAAAATTTGTTATGTCGTGTTTTTTTAATGAAATTTCAAGGTCACCGATGTTTTTTTTAAATGGAATAGTATATTTTTTTACGATAGCATGATAGACAATAAAAAACTGAATTTGGTGGGTACCACCTTTTTGACCTTGAAATGACCTTGAGCAAGAATAATCATGTTGGAGCGGATAAAATGTGGAAGTTTAAAATTTACGTGTTTCAGCAAAGATTACGCGTTGTCGTTTCGCTCAAGGTCATTTCAAGGTCATTTCAAGGTCAAAAAGGTGGTACCCACCAAATTCAGTTTTTTATTGTCTATCATGCTATCGTAAAAAAAATATACTATTCCATTTAAAAAAAACATCGGTGACCTTGAAATTTCATTAAAAAAACACGACATAACAAATTTTTTCCTTTACCATTATATTTGCCCCCTGCAAAAGTGTCAGTTTGTCCTTTTGAAGTTTTCTGATAGGACTGTAAATACGACAGATATTTAGGTGTTCCCATTTATGTGGGACACCCTGTATATTGATTTGTACAACATATACTAAAAATCATCGATATCGAAGCGTAGGTAGCCCTTCTGCATGAGTTGGCCGTAGGGGAGCTTCTCTCCCCTCCCGTGTGTGCATAAGAGGGCGGTCCATTCCGGAGGTGATGCTTGGTGAACCCGAAATGGGCATAGGGGCCCAGGGCACGGTAAAATGTCGGGTTCAGCTGGTATGCCTGGCCCCTTGGCCAGGTGGGCCCAACATAACCCTCTCTCCTCTACAGGCGAGGTGGGAGGGTATCCATAAGGCGGATTCCCCACATTTCAAAAAAAAAAGGTAGCCCTTCTGCAAGTTCATGAAATAAATATATTCCAAACCTCGTAAGCATCGTCTTCTTCTTCCTCTTCGTCTTCAACCTCATCGTTTTCCGCATCGCTCTCTGGGTCCAAGAAGGTCCATCCGCCATTGTCGAAGAAACCAACAGGATCGTCCGTAATTGTTTTCATGATTTTGGTCCAATTCAGAGACTGCACACCCTCCGTGTATCTAATGTCGCAGGAGTTTAACCATTCCTTTACATGATCCAGCAAGTTCATAGGAATGGCGTTCAGCATCGCGACTTTTCTATGATAGTCTTTGAAGACGAAGATCATATCGAAGTTCTTCAGATGGAATTGTACTCTTTCAAAATGGACCAGCTCGACGTCCTCTAATGTGATAACAAACGGAGGCCATTCTGTAAGGTTGACTAAGCATCCGCTGGTAGGTTGCAACAGGACAGTACTCCTGAACGGAGCGCCGGGGAATCCCAACTCCCGGAACGGCGTGTCGAACTCGATTTCTTGTTTAGTCATGCTCTCAACCTTCTCGCAGAAACTTTTGAAAGCAGTTTTCAATTTGTGCCTGAGCTCCCGCTCGGATTGCTCAGCAGCGAGATCATCGCGATCGTGCATGTGCTGATGCTTCCCCAAATCCGTCGTGATCTCGCCAACTTCTGTATAAAACTGTACATCCACGTGCTTCTTTTTCCCGAACATTATCGCGTGTTTCAAGTGGAAATGAAGCAATATAATCATTTCTCCATCGCACGGTTGGAAGAAGGCGTTCTTAATATTATTGTAAAGAATATCAACTTTATCCCCTCTAACCGAAGTATAACGGAACCCGTTGACATGCGCTTCCAAACCTCCGGTCATTCTTTTCGAGACTATGTTCGGTCGAATGTACAAGTCCTTCAATTTAGGGTTACCCTTGTTCTGCGATAATATCAACGTGTCTTGTTTCACAAGATCTTCTTTCTCCCTTTCTTCCGCTTCTCTATTCTTGAATTTCTTTTGGACCTCTTTAATCAATCTGAAGGCTGTGTTCAAATTGGACGATGGTGCTGAAATTTCACCAGGCTCTTTGGTGTTTGTACTTCGATATGTTACTTCCTTGACGAATGTAGCATCTGGTTGCGGATAAGTCCCGCCTTCGTTACGTCCCATTGTAGCACCAGGATGGAAAAAGTTTATTCTCAAGTACGTATAATCTCCTTCGACAGATTGAGAGATATTTTTTATGGTAGATATATGGAAGGGCACGGGAATACCAAAAATTGGTAAAATGACGGTTTCATATTTTTTGTCGACATATAATTTGAGCTCTTTCACTTCTGGTTCACGCGGCATGTGGCTTAGACTTTTATACGACACTGTTGACTTTCGTATCTTCTCCTGTTCTTTTCCACCAGACTGTTGAGCTAACCGAGCTTTCGCTAGTTCATTCAATTGTTGCGCCAGTTCTTTTTGATGCTGCTTTCTTTTCTCTTCCGAACTGTGCTCAGTCCTCAACTTCGATTCTATAACCGCAGTCCTTTTACCACGTCCGAGAATCTCAGGCTTGGGTTCGTTTTCTTTCCCACTTCCCTCTTCCTCTTCTTCCTCCTCGTCTCTCACGAATATGCCAATATTTTTCACTTTCTTCTTCGACGGTGTCAAGTTCGTGGCTGGTGTACCGTCATTAACCATGACAGTGTCACCAACGAAAAGGGCGTACATTTTTCCTTCTTTCTCGTTAGCTTCCGAATTGACGAGATTCGACAATCCGACGTTAACGTTAAACACCATGCCCTTCTTCACTGCCGCGTGGGTCTTTGGTCCGATAAGCAAGGAGCTTTCTCTAAATTCAATACCCATAGCAAATCCAAAGTTTTTGGTTAAATGATCTAACATATTTGGTTTCTCGTCTTTCACGTACTTTACGCCTGCTTCGTATACTTCGCTTATCTTTACTCCGGCCGTTAGTTTCTTCAGAATCTCCTCTTCCAGTTGTAAAAGGAAATTGTAATTATCCTAAGATAAATATGTATATCAGTATCATTCGCGTACAGTTTACAAATTATGATTGTACGAAATTTACCTCGATCGTTTTCGTGGGATTCACCAACAGTGTTCTGACTATATTTGAACAATAAGACTTGTACCGTGCTCCAAGTGAGCAAACAATAACACCGAAGTGCAAAGTGTTCTTATCGCTAACAACACTGAATTTCAGGGAATAGTTTCCACCACTTTGTATTATCGCTGGATAACACATGTCTACTTGGGTAACATCAACGCCAGTTACATACTTTTTATTTGTTATAGCTGCATCCACACCTTCTGCAAGCTTGGAGTGTTTAACTTTCTGAAATGAAGATAATCGCGTGTTATCGTTAATTTTAATACTACTTTTTGTTACAATCTTTTGTAGCTCTGAGGAAAAAATACGATTATTTACTTTGTCAGAATCTATAATTTCCATAATCTGATCTTTAAGGTACTTCGTGAAAACATCTACGGACACTAGACACGCTTTCTTTATAGTGAGGATTTCAGCATCTTCTTTGGCACACATTACATATGCAGCTGCAGCACTTACATCGACCTAAACAATAAAATATTTAATATGAAATGAAAATGATTTAAGGGATCGATTCGTGGTACACTATTTGATACAGAGTTATATTTTACCGTATCAAATGACTCGGACTTCAATGCAGCTCTCCATGCATCCATAAAGGCACCTGGATAATTTTCTTTTGAAAACACCCCTAATGTTTTACCCTTCTTGCTTTGCTTTATAACCTCGATGAGTTTAGCAAAGTTGCCTTTGTCTTCATCGTTCTGTAAAGAAAATCATGTTAGAATTGAGAAATATATCAGGCAATGCATTATAAGCATACTTCTGTGTTAAAGATACATACTCTGTCTCTCACAAGCAACTTTACAGGAGGCACCCCCGTCTCTTCCGTCTTTTGGTTTTCTAACTTTCGTAAAAATTCAATCTTCTTTTTACTGGCCAGAAAGTTAACAGAATCTTCTGCCAGAATCATTATAGTATCGGTAAGTTCATAACTGAGTAGCCATGTCTGAAATAATCGGTTACGTTTAAGAAAAGAAAAATACCATGAAGATATAATTGATTACTTGAATATCATATCAAAGAAGGAAATAACTATTTTACATTTAATGGTTCTTCGTTAGTTATATAATTAACACCTAATTTACAAGCCACAGCTACAGGAGCTGATCCAAACTGCCACTACGACTGCGACAGAATATATACAAGGTATTCTCATGAAATACTAAACTCGAGGAATCCTACTTTATGAAATCACAAAAATTAGGTTATACAATAATTTTTGGCTACAAGATAACGATGGAAGTACAAACAATAAAGAGGTATTGACGTATATTCAGTTTAAAAAAAAAACGTTGGAACTTACTTGCAACGCCGTTGATTTGCTATAAACAATATCTTCGTCCGTGCCCACGGCGGAGACGAGACAATCCATTTTACTAAAACTGTCATCTGTGCCAACCTCTCCATCCTATCGAACCGTAAAAGAAAGGATTATTCAAATTATCGTGCAGCAATAGCTGTTTAAACCGACATAACGTATTGCGAAAGATTCCTTACCTTCCACGCGGTGTAAAGACGCTTCATGCGCCGAAAGAACGTGTCTTTGTCAACAGATACGTTTGCCATCGCTTATCGCTCCTTGTTTTCAACACGTTTGGTACAGCACAACACGCTTCCCGCGAAATCAACCCGACATAAAACTATTGTTGCGGGTACCTCCTACGTTAGCCACCAGGTGGACAACTAGACACCACCTTTCCACCACTGATAGTGCCAGAGTACATGATAGACCCACGGGTGAATTGAATGTAGATTTGGATGCCAACGCCGCTATCGTTCGACCGGTGTACTGTATTCCCCGTACTCCTATTCGCCGACGTGAACCACTATACCAGTGGTGGGCACGAGTGGAGCCCCTCAAACGCCTGCTTCTCCCACCAACCTCTCTTTCATGCAGCGCGCACATTCGTTGCGTACGCTGATGTCTCGTGTCTTCGTTGCCCCATTGTACCAAGCTTGCTGGAAGGGGACAGAGGGCGCTACGGTGTGAACGGTTTTGCCTCAATTGAGGCAAAATTTCCCATCGCTGCAGCCTTGCGTCCCTCCAGGTGGCGCTTAATTTGATTCAAATAACATAACACAATAACATTGTATTAATTTTGTATAATTATATGTAAGAATTAATTACATTAATATAACATTTCATTTTATATAAATGTGTTTTATCAGTAATAAATGTATATCAATATTATTATGAGTTTGATTTCATCACATCTATTTACTTTTTTCTTATCTATAATAATAAAGCAAACAACAAAAATGTTTACAAATATTTTTAATTGAATTTTGCACTTTTTCTTCACTTCATTAATCATTCTTAGTTTCTTTTAATTACATTTATACATTTATTTCACAAATTTTACTTCTGGTTAATTTGTTATAACTTATGATTAATTTGTGATGTTATAATCACGGACCTGTTATAACATACTATTATCACAGACAAGGTATAGGATTCTATATCTCGTTTGTGCTATTCTTTCAATCTTATAACTTTATTTTTGAAACTCGCGCTACTTCCCTTAATACACAAGTCGAGCGATAGTGGCGCTGGCATTGGATTCTACGATCAATTCGGGACAAAAAACTGTGTAGATGGCTTATGGCAGAGGTGGGCAATTTTGTCTCAATTGAGGCAAAACCGTCCACACCGTAGCGCCCTCTATCCCCTTCCAACAAGCGCGGTACAATGGGGCAACGAAGACACGAGACATCAGCGTACGCAACGAACGTGCGTGCTGCATGAAAGAGTGGTTGGTGGGAGAAGCAGGCGGTTGAGGGGCTCCACCCGTGCCCACCACTGGCTTATGGCAATACCAGGCAATGCCGTATCAGAGAGGAATTTCTCTCTGACCGTATCCATCACCATGGTATATATATCAGTGAGCCAGAGTGTCGTCTCTTGTTACAGCCTAATCTTTGGTCGAAATATCGATAACAGAGTCTCAGAATCAATTATTCTATGGCTAACATCAAACACGCACGCGAAACTGTAATCCGATGCATACATATACGTATGCATAGGGGTTTCTATCGGGGCGTCAATTTTATTGCAATTAAGACTCTAATCTTTACGATATATCATCCGACAAAAAGAAAAAGATATTTATTACGGAACAGTAATACGATTGCCGGCCCACCTATACGTCTCCTCGTAACGATCGTCGCGAATGTGTGAGAGAACTCCGGTTGTAATTCATTCACATCGTCGCGCCTAGCTCGTGACGATTTATTAGAGTGTTTCCTTATATGTTGCTACGGCGCGAGTGAAATGGAGTGAAAGAAGCGCATTTGTATGCGATTAAACGTGTTTGATTGGGAACCGCAGCAAGGAGGTCGAGCGATCGACGTTGAACAATTTCAATGCATCCTGTTTTAAGGGGACCGAGGATATCTCAACACCGTTGAAGCGTTGATATGCTGATATTATAAAAAAAAAAAATAATGAGAAGGGCTTTAAAGAGGAAAAAATTCTCGTGGACACTGTGATACGTTCGAGGGAGACAATACATTCTCCGATGTTCCGATAAGTTCGTTTCCCGTGACAGTGCTAACGAATGTTAGCTATTTGCTCTGTCAATTGTGTAAGGACACCTGTGAAAACAGCACTGGCGGCACTGCAACGGATCATGAATGTAAGCGCAGATTTTACAGTGCGGGCTTTAATGTATAATAGCTGGACGATTACTCCGATGCATACAAATGACTAATTTAACCAAACATACATGGGAATGTGCATGCACCGGATTAACTAAGCCGGAAACAGTCGCGTCCGAAAAATCCGATATCGTGTCGAGAAAAATTTTTCCATTTCATACTTCTTCACGTGTAATTACGATTTCCGTCGTAACGGTTGAAAAAGCTGCATTAGCAAATGCATTTTTACTGCAACGACTCCGCATACGATTTTTGCGGTCGAACCTGTTTAACAATATTTCAACCTGTTCGCGGTGCAACTTTATAATAAAAAAGAGAAATGAGACGAACAAACATTTCAGTTTGATTTGTTTAATTTCGTCTGGGAGTAATTAGTAGTTTAAGGTCTCTCTTAATCGAGACTGGCTCAAGGTGCTCGAGTGTATTGGCATTTAATGCATTCCTTTTGCTTCTTCTATGTAAACTATTTTCAGAATATCTCGTTCTACATTATTCTGGCACTCAGTAGACATGAACTTGCTTATGTAACTGACATTAGATTACTGACCCGATGAATTTGTTTTCAATGACATCGACTGAATGTAATTACACTTTTAACAGTGTTATAGAATTGACCAGCCTGTGTGCTTCCACCAGAAACATTTATTCATTTCAGTCGTTTCTCCAAAATTGATCATTTCGATTTTAACATAACCTTCCAAATATCACAAGCAAAGCAGTGTATTTTGAATACTATGTCTTATATGATCGAGTTTGTGCTTATAATGAGTGATCGGAGTCTCTGAGCAAATAAATTTCCATATATTATTCCTCGTAAAATTAAATTCTTAGAAATCGTAAAGCAGAATGTGTCTATTTATATACATTGTATTTGTAAATTCTAATATGTTCTGAATATTATTTGTAAGTGTTGCACATAAAATTGTTTGTTCAGGTGGTCAGCATAGCAGAGAGGTGGTGTCGGGAAGGTGGTTGACACGCCTTCGTATCTTTGAGATGATTGAAAGCGTGTCGCGCAGAGCGTTGAGTGGCTCCAGCGGGAGCTACCACGTTCGTGGTGCTGAACTAGCAAGGAATCGTAGATTGAAATCTCTGTCTGCCACTGTTGTCTTTCTTGATGATACACAGCACACGTTTCAGCTAGATGTAAGTTAAAATTGTTATTGTAATAAGAATGGAGTGTTGTCTAATGTTACGTATAATACATATATATATCTCTACAAATATTTTAGAAAAGGGCGAAAGGTCAAGCATTATTGGATTTGGTATTTCAACATCTAGAACTCGTTGAAAAAGACTATTTCGGTTTGCAATATGCAGAAAATGGCGCCACAGCTTGTACATATTCTCCAGATGTAATGGTAACACATTCCCCAGAAGTCAAACGAATTATTTAAAAAAATCATTTAGTTGTGGAATTGAATGATAATCAAATTGCATTGGCGTTTCAGAGGTGGTTAGACCCTACAAAACCAGTAAAGAAGCAGTTAAGAAGTAAGGGTAAAGATCATATTTAAGTTAATATAGTTTGTATTAACGAAAGAAAACCAAGACACCGAAATGCTTAATGAAAATGTGTTGTTTCAGGTGGACAGTTTTATTTCAGGGTGAAATTTTATGTATCGGATCCTAGCAAATTGCAAGAGGAGTACACCAGGTATCAATTTTACCTTCAAATACGACGAGATATTCTTCAAGGAAAACTTCAATTACCACCGAGCACAGCGTGTCTTATTGCTAGCTACACTGTTCAATGTAAGGATACCACTGCATTCGGAATTACAGAATTTTTAGAGATGTGCGAGAACCCGAAAATGTCGGGTCGGGATGAGTTGCGGATTTTATTTGGGATCTACCCACCGGGACGGCTTCTCGAAAATTTCCGGATTCTCGAGAATAATCTGAAGAATTCTAGGGAATCCCGAAATTTTCGAGAACCCGTAACGCACACCTCTAATCATTTTGTGGTGAATTTATGTGAAATCATGTTCGGTGTGATGCAATTGCAGCTGAACTAGGCGATTATCAACCTGAAGAACATGGTGCAGGATATCTTTCTAGGTTGCAGCTTATACCGGGTCAGACTGAGGAAATGGAGAAGAAGATAGCTGAATTACATAAACTTCATAAGTACGTCGAGATTGCATAGAAAGTATTATTAACACAGACTTTATTAAAAATATTAAAACCTTCTAGGGGTCAACTACCGGCTGACGCAGAATTCAATTTTTTAGATCACGCAAAGAGATTAGACATGTATGGAGTAGAATTACACAAAGCAAGGGTATACATCTATATCGTATGGCTTTTTATTAACACCATGTAATTCTATTTTTACCGAGATTCTACTAATTGTTTCTTTAGGATTCAACGAACAAAGAAATACAATTAGGCGTAACGTCTATAGGTTTAGTAGTATTTCAGAATGGAATAAAAATCAATGTGTTCTCCTGGTCGAAAATAGTTAAAATCTCGTTCAAGCGGAAACAATTTTTCATTCAACTTAGGAGAGAACAGGTATTCGAATCATCGGATAATTAAAATAAAAAGGAAAGACGCTTAGAGCTTGATTGTAATTTATACAAAATTACATTACAGTCAGAAAACTACGATACATTACTGGGATTCAACATGCAGACATATCGTAGCTCTAAAAATTTATGGAAAGCGTGCGTGGAGCACCATACGTTCTTCAGGTTGCACAGTCCTAAAATGAGGCCGAGACGTTTCCCCCTTACTTTAAGCAGCAGATTCACTTATTCAGGACGTACAGAATTCCAAACAGTCGAAGACGGAAAACACAGAGCAAGAGTGGAAAGAACATTTATACGGTAACATTAATATTTCCCATTTCCTCCTGATGCAACATTATCTTTTAAATAATTCTTATATAGTGACTTCGATGACAGATCTCCTAGTAAAAGATTGGTACACGGAGTTACATCGGCTCCGCTCATAGACGACAAAGGAAAATTGTGCGTACCTCCTGGAAGACCTCCTAGGCCATACGATAATAAAGTTCAGTCTCTTGGTGCTCGCGAACCACGTCAAGCATGGGGCGAAGGCAATCCTAGCGACGAGTTAGTTGACAAATAATTAAACAATTTCGAATTCTTAACCCATTTGCATCCGTAAGCGGAATAATACGCATACTAATTAATTTTTAAACTTCTGTATTTAAAATTTTTCTTAATTCAACATCGAGGTAACAAACACCTTTATAAATATGATCTTTCCAAAGATATACTGCTGTTATCCCTAAGGTAATTTTTCGAATAATTTTTAATAAAATTTTGCTTACTATTGGAATAACTTCTGATCATAAATTTTTAAGTCTTATGAATTTAAATATCACACTAATAAAATAATTAGGTCGATTGAGTATCTCGGATTTTCGAACTTGGTCGTCTATTTAGAGTTGCGATGCAAATGGGTTAATCTCTTGAACGCAATCTGTAATTCTTTTTGTTTTATTCCGCAGCGAGGGTGGTTTCTTATCTCTTCGAGATGAAATATCAGGTTCGCATACACAAGGCAATGCATTCTCTCCCGTATTAGGTTCCAGAGTCTTAAGTTACGCAGACGATGATACAACCGCTGAAAGAAATATTTACGATTTGCCAGATTACAGTGAACCAACTAGCTCGCCTGCTCCTCAGGTATTATACAATGAAGCTTTGATTTATAAATAGATAATATAATGAGTCGATGGTCATTACAGATTGTAGAAGATGGATTGGTGTCGATAACTCTGACACCGGATGAACAAGGTCGGTTTGGATTCAATGTGAAAGGTGGCTTGGACCTTGACATGCCTATTTTAGTGTCGAGGGTGGCTCCGAACACACCCGCTGACCGTTGTTATCCGAAGCTAAATGAAGGAGATCAGGTTCATATTTTACTATCCCATAGTTATGTTATCATCCGTACCCCATAAGGCAATCGTCATGAATACATTGATCAAATAGGTAGTCTACATCAATGGGATCGACGTGAGCGGATTACTGCACGAGCATGTAGTACATTTGATTCGTAAATCCCGCGATTCGGGTTCCGGTGAGCTGACATTAACTGTTAGGCCAAATGCTTTGTACAATGCGTTGGCTGGTACCGATGAAACCTCTGAAGAGGAACCGCCGTACAGGTATTACAGCTGATTGCAAGCGTTATTCAATTTTAACACTAGGTTTACAGAGCTTTAAAACTGGTTATTTTACATTACTTTATATAAATAACGAGAATGTGTCTATTCCAATTTTTAGGCATTTTTTTTTTATAACATATACCTGGAGAAATAAATTTGTTGAATAATTTCTCGAGTATGCATCATTACTGCACTGCGGATTTGAATGGAAAATAAAAATTGTCTGGATTAATTGCATGATACAGGATTTAAATTGAATTTGAAAAAAAAGTTTCTTTTCTTAATAATCTTAATGAGTTGAAAATAGCAAAACAGAATCTCCTGAATGTTTCTAGTATTTTGCATTCGATCTACTAGTTTTTGTCATGAATGCATAAAATCCGCAGTCTAATCGTCACAATCTTAATAATCGTAAATTAAAAATTTTAGAACGTGTTTCGTGAACCTAGTGTTAAACATTTGAGGTATTATTGTCGCTGATAATTATATAAAGAAAATTTCTTTAAAATTTCAAGGTACGTACCGGATGCACCGCATGCAGCAATCGGATCGGACGCGTTAGCACAATCAATGTTACTTCTTGCCGATGGTCTTGCGAGCGGTGCCCTAATCGCTCAGTACGAGCAACTGTATCGGAAGAATCCGGAGCTTACCTCTCTCGAGTCCAAAAAGCCTGAAAATCAAAATAAAAATCGTTATCGAGACATCTCGCCTTGTAAGTAAAAAGAAAAAAAATGCTCACGAATTTTTTATATTAATCTAAGAAGTTTCAGTTACAGAAATTTGATATAATATATGTATATTGTTTTAGACGATGTTACTCGAGTAATACTTATGGGTTCCTCGAACAGTGACTACATCAACGCTAATTACGTGAACATGGAAATCCCCGGGTCGGGTATTATCAATAGATACATTGCCACACAAGGACCGTTGTCAACTACCGTCGCTGATTTTTGGCAGATGGTTTTAGAGGCTGGCAGTACCCTTGTCGTCATGCTGACAACTCTGGTTGAACGCGGCCGAGCCAAATGCCATCAATATTGGCCTGCGCTTAACGAGACTCTCACGTTACGGAATCTCACGCTCACTTCAACGGTTGAAAACATCGAAGACACTTTCATATTTAGAGAATTTATACTTCGTGATATAAATGTAAGGATTACACGATTACTCGCAGTAAAAGGTTATGGTATCCATCCACTCCCCGATCAATTCGTCACATTTGCTCACTAGCACTTATTTTTCGACTTTCGGTATTTTCTGATCGTACCCCCCATCCCCCTAAATTGTGACACTTAGTGAGAAAATGAAGTATGCCAAATTTGGAAGAAATCGGACAACGGGAATCCGTGCACAAATATAATTGTATTTCGTTATTTTGGAAATATCATTAAACATTCTCGAGTAAAAGGCAATGCCTTAGATGAATAATGATGAGACTTGTGTTACTTCCAAATATATATGCAAAATATTTAGATTTGATTTACCATTATATAAAGCGTAGGATGCACCATCTAAGCACATCGAGTCTGGAATATTTGACATGTATTTTTTTATCGACTAGCATCCACGTTGAAAGGGTGACATTGTATTTCATTCAAATGTTGTTAAATAATATTTCCAAAATAACGAAATACAATTAATACAAAAAGTCGTTTTTTAGAACTCTTTAGAGTTCTAGAATTTTAGAACTCTATCTAATTTAAGAAGGTAAGACGAACAAAAATGTTGAGCCTTTAATTAAGGACCACCCGATTTGTCGCACGTAGTAAAAGATCTCGAAGTTAATTTTCAACGTTTGAGTGCTAATTACACGTGCATGTTTCAGACTGGAGAAGAAAGAGATATCACGCATATGCAATACTGCAGTTGGCCCGATCATGGGGTGCCCAGCGATTGGCGACAGTTCACAACTTTTACCGAGAGGGTGAGAGCAGCTCGAACAGGAATAGTAGAACCTGCTGTCGTTCATTGTTCTGCCGGGATTGGTAGAACAGGTGTTTTAGTATTAATGGAGACAGCACTATGTCTTATTGAAGCGAACCAACCAGTGTATCCGTTAGACATTGTTCGTTCTATGAGAGATCAAAGGGCGATGATGATACAAAATGCTGTAAGTTCAGAGTTTTCAACAGTACGTCGTGGAAGTAAGCTGCCCGTTTTATAATAATTAATAAAACATGTATTTACTTGTTATAGAGTCAGTATAGATTCGTTTGCGAAGCAGTGCACAAGGCTTACAGCGAAGGAATAGCTAAACCACTACCGGAGTTCAGCAGGTGAAAAGAAGAGAAATAGGAACGCATTGTAATTACCATGTTTCTACATTTGACTAAGGAGAAAACCATCACACCATTAAAGGATAATTTTATACTCAGACAATAATATGCACATATATTATTGATTAGTAGGGAAGATAATATTGCTATTTATGGTAGATAGTTTCTATCTTCCCGCGAATCAATTCTTTTTTTTATGTAGAGCTTCATTTCATAGAGGAGGAAGGAAGCTAATTTTTGGCATCTTTAGTTCGGCGAAAGATCTTGAAGTTGATAAAAGTTCTCTTTTGGAAGAGCGTTTGTAAATAATGCAACATTGACGAAGTAAGTTTACTAATTTATATTTAAGCTGAAAGGTATTATTCGAAATGATTTTCTATCGTAGTTTAATTGCCAACATCATTATTAATTTCGACTTTCGTGTATGAGGAATGATTTGCAGAAGCGTGGAAAAGCTCAATTCTAAAAAATATATTCTGTTCAGATTTGTGAAAATCAAGTTTGTTTCGATCAAAAGGATCGTCATCTCATTTGATTCCGTAGGGTACTATTTGCAGATTGTTATCGGTAACTAATAATAGTGAAAATGCGACCACACTCATGATATGAAGCATAACGCCTTAAGATCTATAAATGTTGATTGGAATGTTGAGAAGAAATTGTTAGAAATACTGGAGGTGTCAATATAGAAATATTGCCTTGAAGAAAAACCGCAGAACGAAATGTTACAAAGTAATTAAGCGCAAGATTAAAAAAGAAATGGTAAAGTCTATAGTTAATCTATTTCAATAAGCTACAGAATGTAATTTTATAAAACGAAACCGTAAGACACGATTTTTGAATCTTTAAACGTTTCCATATAATTTCGAGATAAGCATATTAGTCATAAATACTGCTTGGCCATAAAATGATTGAAAGTAATGCCATCTTCGATCGAGTACCAATATTTCATTATGTCGAATAGAGTCGAGAGTACCACGTAACGTTCGTGTAATGGATAAAAGAAACTTTTTTAACTTGTAGCGACTCGTTTCTACTATTAACCTATGGCTAAGTATCATATTCTACTTATAACGAACGTAACAATTTTTAATATCGTATAAACAGTGTACAGTTTAGATTTTACTAAGCAAGAAAAGGAACGGACTAATATAAATGGCAAATATACTACTGAAGTATTAAAGCTGACGCTCGAGCCGCGAGCAAAGTGCAACTGTAATGTAAAGAGAACTGTTTAAAACCGGAAATGGGACAGTGTTCGAATTTTGAATGTAGTTCAAAATAGTTTGCGAGTAAGATCGATAGTAAGAACGTAGACCGTAGAACAAAATCAAAAACAGTGATGTAACATGTGCTACGAAGTAATCTATCTTGAGACGATGCCTCTTTAAGAATCATTAACGTCCTTTAAAACGTTCTAGTAATGTTAACAAAGCGTACTATTTTTTTATAAGTGTACAATGTGTTCCACTTTCCGCCCATTTTTCGCAATGTCCGAATATCTTTGTGTCTTGCATACGTAAAACTTTTACAAAAATTGAACTGTCGCATAACTGAATTTTTGGTACTTGAAATTTACCCACGAAAAAAATTCTCTTTCACGCACAGAACAAATTAATCCAAAAAAAGACTTTCAATTAGACTCGGAGACTTCTGTTTAAATAATTAAATAACGGTATACTCTTATTATGTGATACAATACAATTCTTTTTACAATCGAAAAATTAGAATGAAATGCACAAAGGAAATAGAACGATAAAATTTGTGTTTACTTCTTTGTGTCTGTCATGAAATATTTATATAGACGTGGACATTATTTAAAGAAGAATGCAACACATAAATTATTTGCGTGTAGAGATATATAATATCGTATTGCAAACACGTTGCCATTTTTGTATGTATATATATATACATGTATATTGTAATCCTTTGCGGTTCTTTAAAGTATTAATTATGTGTAAATGTCCACTTTGATTGTCCTAACTGTATTTTCGAAATATCGAGAAACTGCCAGTGATTATACACTTTTTGTAAAAATTTTTTCTAATCTTTAGAAATACCAATCAACGAGATTGAAAATGCAGAGATATTGGTGCAGAATGATTTTTTATTATGAATAAGACTGGACTGCAAAGGGTCGTCATTTTGTTGTTACATATGTTCAATGATAAATACATAAGGATTGGGTGAATCTGTTAGGCATATCATAACAATAAGTAGTAAAAGCACAATGCCGTTTTGATATTTTTCAGTGTCATTAATAATATTTATCTAAATTATCGACAATAGTGCCTTCTACGTGCATCCAGACCATAGTTACAAGGCGAGAACTCACAGTCACAACGACTGTTACATACTTTTAACAGTTTCACTCGATACAGTTATCTTAACAATCTTATTCTAAATTAACATTCAGTTTCTGTATATTATTTGTATAATTGTTCATAATTTCTTTTTATAATTTATCTGTCAGCAATTATGTAAATATATTTACGTTTCATTGTAATTCCTATTTCATAAACCATGATTTCATACAGGTCACGCAATTATTTATTTACAATTATGATTGTATTAACGATACAATAACATTATAAATAGCAATAATTATAGCTGTAACGAATAGTTTACATTTCAAGCTGTTTTCGGCAACTCACGAACGATTACATCATAGTTATAAATCCATCAAAATATCACAACCATACGAACGTTTTATCCGAGATACACGTATAAATTAAATTGTTTAAGTAGCACCTTAGATCTTATGTTCTGACGTATATACAATATAAAACACTGGGCTCAGTTCGAACAAATACAAAGATAATGTAACACAGTGATGTAATCAAATGAAACAATTCTGTACAATACAGGATCAATATTTAAGAACACAGTTTCTACACAATAGTATAAAGAGAAACGCGAGAAGCATTCTGTTGTAATTCTTATAGAAAACATTAACAATACATTTATGGAAATAGATATTGTATTCACACTGCATTTTTGAAAGAACATGTATGCCGCGAAGTATTCATTTGACACAATTTATTAAAGCAAAATTTCATTCGAATTCATTCTCATTCTTCGTGTGTACATAAAAATAGTACAAACAAATATTGAATAGTTTATGAAAATATTGAGAAGCTATATTCAATGATATTCAGCTGCATACGTGCCAAACGATACCACACAAAATAAATGCGAATTATAAATAAAGTGCCACAAAAATATTCATAATACAGTCAGTAGTTGTCTAGTCTCAATACTAATTTGTACTTCGAAAATACAAAATAAAAGCATTTTATAGTATTTTGTCATTTAATCACTTCACCATTAATGACATTGTTATATACATACAGTTAAATATGCTCAAGCTCGTAACAGTAAATATAAATATTTAATAACATCTTTTTTTTTCTCATTAAGCTTATAATTGGTGTATAAATTGTGCTTTCCACAGCTTTATAATATATCATTCGAATTATTTTAAATAAAAAAACAATAATTTGTGCTACAATTAATTTCGGTTATTGAAGCCGTTGAAGTTGTAGTTTGCAAGATGATTTACATGTTAAGAAAAATGGACCTTCCTGGTCTGGAGTGTACGTTGATGGAACAATATTATATGTTCCGGCTGGTACATTGTCCAATTCGAGATAGATAAATCCCGACCTACATTAAATTGAGTCATTAGTACGCGTTCTATAAAAAGATTTTATAACGTAATGTGTAGATTACCTAAATGGACCAGAGTTTTTCATTTTAAACGCTCCAGGCGCATCGGGATCATTCAATACTACCGACATAACATCAAATCCTATTTGGTATTGCTTTGGACCCTTTAATATAATCAAAAGATAGTTCTCGTTACTTGAACTCTCTAATAATAATTGGTAACGTGGATTATTTTGATATGTCGGATAGTTGGTGCATCCGCCAGCAGTGATGCCCTTCCATTGACCATCGGTAATCTAAAAAAAGAAAATAATTACTAATTTAAAAAAAAAACAAAGTTCTATTTACATTTATGTGAAAAGCCATACCTCCTTCTCATATTTATAAAAGTTAGACATCTTGCGTAACTTGAATGGGCAAGTCCCATACGCACGTAAAGTGTAATATATCGTATTTGTTTTTTCATATTGTGAAATGACTAGAGTGTACCGTGTATCGCTTTGGGTATCCAGTTTTATTTTGCAAAGATAGTGCGGACTGTTTATTTTCACACCATTAATATACGGTGGTGGATCGTCTGTAAAATAGAATGTTCACAAGTCTATCTGTTTTGATTTCTTAGTTCTTAAAATCACCGCCGATAATCGTAGATGGCGTAACACGACTATTCTTTAGAGATAAATACTCAAGACATACAGCATGAACTTTTTGGACTTACGTGGATAATAAATTCTTTTCCCATCATTTTTATAGACTAATACTGTTATGTATTCCTGGTTTTGTCGAAAGTCTGCAATGTCTGTAATATGTCTTGTAAGAAGAATCCATATAGCACCTGTAACATTGCTTTGCACTTCTAGTAAAAACTGTGGATTATCGCCTATATTATACGCGTCCTTTGCTGGTCCAATACCTGCATTCCACATTCTGTTAAAAAAAAATCGATCTTAATCAAATTCTGTGCACTTGGAGTAATCTTAAATTGGAGCATACAGTACTCAGAACTTACTGGTGCATGCAATAAGTATAATTGAACAGGCCCGGGTTCCAATTCAAGTAAAACACGTCGAAAAACCGACATATACTGTCGTAATCGATCCAAAATATACCATTATCAAATTGGGATGCAGAATCTGGATCATAGTTCAATGTTTCTTTTAACTCATTGGTCCAATGTACAGTATCAAGTTCAGAATAGTTGCCTTTCCATCGTAAATGTGACCAAGGGTTTTTAAGTAGCAGTAATTTTTCATCCTGTGATATAAATACATATTTTACGGAAACATTAGCTTTTTTTTATAGATTCTTTATTAGTAAGTAATCACTTACATTTACTTTCCTGACATCAAGAACTGCATATGCATGAGTAGGTACAAGGCCAGTCCTCTCACCGTCTAAATCAGACAACTTTCCAGTGGCTACTGTCACCAGTACGTCTCCTTTATGCAAGCGTGTTAATAAAACGTTAAATAATTGGTCCCTGTTGAAATCTGGTTCGTCTGGTCTTATGGCCCATCTCTCTGGTATCCAACTAGTCAGAGCATGTAAATCTATATTCTATAGAAAGGAATATTTAGTTGATATAGCTGATCTAGCTATAAATCTAAACATTTTGAACAATTTTCTCGTTTGCATATTAGTGGGTTATTGTTAATAATGATGAATAGTATGAAAAATAACTTACACTGTTCGAACCAGGAAAATCATAACCACCCATTACTTTCATATAAGCCTTCTCGAGTAACGAGATCCACAGCTCACCACGATTGCTAGAGTAGGAACAAAGTAATTGGTTGTACCGGCTTACAGGCAATAAGTCATCTATTATAACTTTGCGTGGAACACCATTAATGTGAAGTTTCACCATGTACTTTCCTAACATAAAATACTCGCGATTTAATTTTTATTGAAATAAATCTCTGGTGAGATAACAAGTGACTAGAAATCCATATGATTCCAAAAAGACTGAAAGTAGTTAGTAAAATAAAAGAGAACTACTTACCGAACGGATTATAAATCGGTTCTTTGTTTCTATTTTGTGGATAAATAACGGACGTAATTAGTCTGCGTCCGAATCTTCTTTCGTATTGAGCGCTTACGGCAAGCGACGCAACGAACGAACAATCCGAAACAACCTGAAATTATAGATGAAATTTGAATTCAGAATGATACTGATTCTTGGCAAATTAGTGACAAGAGTTTTTTACGAACAGTTTGTTTTATGCTGTAATAATCAACGTGATGAGTCATGAGCATAATTGGCTCAGGGAACAATTCTTCTGGACGGCACCATCTTGCAAAGTCAAGCTTCTGCTTCGGTGCTAGTTCTAGTAAACCGTCTTTGTCAGTAAACGGAATGGGGAAATGAAAATTTTCTGTCAGATCGATGCTCATAAAAGGAAGAAACTTATGGTCATTAATATGAGAACTATGGTGTAAAACCCATTTCTCTTCATCTGAATAATTGCTACTACCGCCGCTTACTTTCAAATGAGCACTGCTGCCACGCTGTAAAGGTGGCTGAGCTTGCTTACCTAAACAATTAATACATTTTGTATAATTATAATATTTACAATAGAAACTACTTCAATATTAAACATCAAAATATCCATTACCAATGTTATTGGTATTTGTAGAAGTCGTAGTAACTGGTAACACTGTGTCTACATCTTCATCAAAACTTGTTTCTGGTACCGCAGGCAATTGGGACAGTTTTTTAAAAATATCGTTGTTGTCATCTATTTTTATACCTTTCAAAGATTCTGCCCTCTCCAAGGCTAGTCGAACAAGAGCCGTTAATCTTCCTTTTACTTCAGAATTTGTAGTTTTCTGTAGTCGTATTAAAAGCCATTATTCAACATTCTCCTCAGAATATATTAGTATATATAATTGTATAAAACATAATTATTATGTACAAATTTTAGTCCTAGCTCAGCAGCATCAGTATATAGCTTTATAGCTACATCTTTTGAACCTGATTCATCTGCATCTTGAGCTTGGTTCACAAGGAACATGCATCTTTGTAATTCTGATTGATGCACGGGTTGAGCACTGTTATGTGTTTTGTCTTCTTCGTTGACTGCAACATTCCATTTTCTTATTATTATATGTTTTCCTATAACATATACAGTAGATTCTCGCTCATTGCACTCTCAATCAAATGCCCGTTCTTCATTGCAAAAACCTCAGATCTTGCATGAAACTCTGGTCCTGCTTTCGTGCAATGAACGAGTACCTATTGTACATGAAGTGAAATAATAAACTTACTCAGAGATTGTATTGCTGTTACTCTATCTTGATATTCAGTAGCTTTCTGATCATATACAGGATTTTGCAGCTCATTAAGTAACTTAATAGCAATGTTGTAGTAGTACATGGCTTGCTTGTGTTGACTCTTGCTGTCAAATTGCACAGCTTTACGGGCTGCATTTTGGGCAGCTTCCAAAGTCATTTTGTCAATTCTTGTTATTAACTTAGTAATTTTAAATACATAAATGCCTCTCTATCTGTAATGTACTTAAATTTTTAACAGTTTGCGATTACTAACTTTTAAGTTATCATAATAAAATGTATAGGTTAGGTGTAACACAGTTAAATTTAATATAATTAATGCTGATGCAATTGATTGTAAATTTTTAACTCGATTCAATGCAAATATTTATTTCGATCAATTACCGTCAAATTTTAAATTATAATGTTCTCCAACATTCCCGCCCTATTTATTTAGTTACATTCTATGTAACTCGGGTACCCGGATCACTTCGTTCAATCAGATTCTCTGTTGTTCTCTGTGCAGAATGGCTGAAAAAGTTGTCCTATATGTTGGAAACTTTGATTAGTGTCTTTTTTAGAATTTCAGTCACTAAGCAAAAATTCGCCCCGTTCGAACAAAGCGATAAGAAATTTGCTAGTGTCTTAGATTAATAATATTAGCGTAAAATGTATGCGTTCTCCGTGTGTAACCTCAAACGTTCTGTTTTTGACAGTTGCATAAATTAGCAACAAATAGTGTTTTTCTTCCTCTGGCCATTGTTGCGATAGTTGAATATTGTGTGTTGAAGATGAGCGACTCCGAAGACGAGAATTACGTGGCCTTCGGAGTTCCTCTCGATCCTATAGACGAAGGTATGTTGAGGTGTTTCAAAACGAGGTACATGCATAAAAGAATTCTTTTTGTATAATTTTTTAATTTCGTCTAAAACGTCTGCAGAGAATTTGCCACGAAAGAAACCTGTGACAATCGAAGAACAGTATGCATACGATGCACAAGGCAGACGCAGATTTCACGGAGCATTTACAGGCGGTTTCTCAGCTGGATATTTTAACTCCGTCGGCACCAGAGATGGATGGAGACCACAACAGTTCAAGTCTTCCAGGGGCAGTAAAGCAGAAAGCGTTACCCAGCGACCTGAAGATTTTATGGACGACGAGGATACAAGTCAATTCGGAATTGCTCCAAAAGGTATTCGTGCTACTAGCGATTATGCAGATCATGGTCAAAGAGGAGTGAAACGAGAGAGAACTAATCGCGATAGTAGCGGTCCTATTCCTGGTACACCTGTATTAAAAGAGCTATTAAAACCTGTCAAGTAAGCAACTATTTAGTTCAAGATTAATCTGAAAAGATATATGTATGTTAGTCTGAATTAATATTTAATATAATATTCAGAGACACAGTTGGTATTATGTTATTGAAGCAAATGGGTTGGAGACCTGGTCAAGGCGTAGGATCCAGGCTCACTAAGAAGGAGAAGGCTAAAATTAAGAGGAGAAATGAGAAAATAAGAGCACTGAAGGAGCAATATGGTAAAACTACTTCAGAAACTAGTTCGGATGAATCAGAGGATGATTATGGAGATGTTACATTTGCTCCCGACGATTACGAACCGTTCAGGTAATTTAAAGTACAGCATACACCTGTTTTGGTAAATAATACTGATACTAATAGAGATTTCTTTCCACAGATGCAACCCAAAAGATAATTTTTTTGGAATAGGGTATAGCGGATTAGATAGAAGAACCATATTGTCTAGTCACATCAATTTATTCGATACTCCTGCATTTAGCGTTCAAGAGAAAAATAAAAAATTATCGATACATGGCCAAGCGTTTGGCGTTGGCGCTTTCGAAGCTGATGACGAAGACATTTACGAAAGAGATGACATGTCTCGGTACGACTTCTCTCTAGGCCCAGAACGCAAAGCTAAATCCAGGTGGTCAGAAGATAGCAATTCTAAGAACTCCAGCAATTCTCTAGAAGGTTTCGTACCGGCGAAAAGCAAATTGCAGCAGAAAAAGATTTATCCGCCTCCAGAGTTGCCTAAAGACTATGTACCGGTGCACGCGGTCAGGAAAAGTCGATTTTACCCACCGATCGAGAACGTTCCTCGCACTGTAGAAAATGGGAAACGTAAAGATCTTACGGCTGCCGATAGGGCTAGAATATTGGAAGACACGCGTACCGTTAAAAAAGTATCAGACTCGCATCCGAACGCGGTGCCGTCGGTCGCTTCTAACATTATTTCGAAAACGTTAAATTTACATGGAAAACAACAAACAGAAGAAAGACAAAAATTAGAAAGTCAACAAGCCAAGGCAGCCACATCATGGATGGACAAACTCGGTGTCCAGAGTTTCGTTAAAGGTGGTCTCGTTGGTCCTAGCAAAGAAGCCGACGGAAGCTTAAAAAAGCTAGAGGAATTTAAGGATTCGTCTAAAATCGATGAGGGTCAAAGTACAAACAAGTCGGAGGGAGATAGTTCCTCGGTAAAAAGCACAGTGAAACCGTTTTTAGCAGATCCTGATAAGCAGAGACGTTTCGAGCAATATTTGATCCTCTTGAAGAAAGGCGAAAAGAGCAAGCTGGACAGTTTACAACTGTTATCGATGACCGAGTGGGACAGGGAACATGAACGAGCAGAATTCGAGCAAGCAGCTAGACTGTTCGAACAACCAACCAACGATTACGTTTCGAACAGGTTCACGCACGCCGCTGAGTCCACAAGTACAGACACCGTTCCTGAAAAATACAGTCCAGAAGATGAAATGAAGCAAGCTGTGAAGATGAAATTGTTTGGGAAACTGACTAGGGAGCGCATAGAATGGAAACCTGCGAGCATAGTATGCAAGAGGTTCAATATCCCAGAACCGAAAGTCGGCTGTGCTCAGCCTGAGCTGAAGAACAAGGCAGCAAAGTTTTCGATCTTTGATTCGCTTGACTTTAGCAATTCTTCGAAATTCTTGAAAGCAACTGATACTGTGTCGAAGCCGCTTGTGAAAACTGATTCTGAATTGAAAGACAGAGATGCTGCCAGTAGTAGTTCACTCTCAGAAATAAAGTTGAGTAACGACCTTTCTTCCAATGAACCTCAAGATTCGGAACCTGTATCAGAGAAGCTAAGAAATTTCGAGGCTTCTTACGAGAAAGTCTTTGGCAGAGAAGTTCAAGAAACACCCCCTGCGATTTCTGAAATTAAACAAAGTTTGGAATTCGACACAGACTCGAGTACTGTAACTAAAGGCTTGGAGGTAGCAGGGACAAGTCAAGATAATGCTAATACGTTAAACCAGGTACCAAAGAATACAGCCGAGGAAAAGAAAGATCTTTTCAAAGCAATTTTCTTGAGCAGCAGCGAAGAATCGGATTCAGAGCCTGAAGAGAGCATAGACAGCGAGGCTGTAAAGTCGGTTCTGATTGGTAAACCTGCGACCGAAGTCAATGTAAAAAGGAACACTTCTCCGCCAAGGGGAATTTTTGCTAAGGTAGACTTGGATAATCTCCTCTCCAGTTCTAAGAACAGCGAACAAGCGAATAAAAATGTAAATAAGGAGGTACCCACGAGTACAGCATCTCAATCCGATGTGGGAATCACATCGAATCAAAGCAATGATAGTAATGCAAATTCCGACGAGCCAATATTGTTACCCGACATGTACGGACCAGCTCTTCCCTCGAGACTCGTCAAAGTCGAAGACTCTGCGTCCGAAGCAACCAGTTCTCAAACCATAAAACCTTTGTTCAGAAGTGTTGTAACGAAACCTAAAACGGACACCAAGATTTCCGGAGTGTGGGTCGAGAAAAGAAAAGTGAAGAAATCGAAGAAAGAGAAGAAAAAACACAAGCACAAAGAACATAAAAGTTCGAAACACAAGCGAAAATCGAAGAAGGAAAGACGCAGCAGTTCGTGAACCAGGAACCGATGAAACTGTAATAAAGAAGTGAAACGAGCAAAAATATTGTAACAACAACAGGCCCATTGTTTCTTTATTGTACGGTCTTTCCTTTTTATGCGACACTGTGTTTACATTCAATGAACAGTTTGAAAATGCTCCTGCAATTACAAGTACAAGTTTGTAATTACAATCAGTAATGGCACATCCGATATGTACAAAAATATCTATATATATTTTTGTACATGCTCTAATACGCGAAATTGAGCAATCCTTATTTTCTGTTTAATCGTAGCGTCATTTGTTGCCGTCGAACACGTGTAGAAACACGTTGTACAATTATTTGCTCGATGTCGTAGAGTTCCTTGAAGGTGGTCTGCTGTGATTTGTGGAGTTCAGCTTCTTCTCGACGCTGAAAATACACATTAGACAAACATTATTTGAATTTTTCCAATTACCAAGAGGTATTCTGTATCTGTTGACATTTATAATGAACGCAATAACCGAGTGAAAGTTACTGTTCCTTCGATTTCACGAAAAGAGTCGCGGAACGTGTGCTCCCTAGACAGTGTTGGGACATGGTGCAACATTTCTCGCGCATGCGCGGCCAAAATAGTAACGTATCTATATCATGATGACGAGATAGTGGAGCCCTGAGACAGTTATATCTGCGGGAATGTATCGAAATAATCTGTTCCGGATAAAAAGATGTCAGGACGTGTCCTACGAATTACAAAATATACACATATACACATGTTATACATTCATTTTTCAGAATCAAATCATACCAATTTTTTAAAATTTTGCTGGGTGCTCAAGGTACCCCATTTTATCGAGAATTTTACTTTACTGAGGCCAAAATCGCCGCGCATGCGCGAGAAATGTTGCACCATATCCCAACACTGTCCCTAGAGACTTCGGCATGATTTGTACAATTTGACCAGTTATAAATGATTGTTATAAATATAATTTTTTTTAATTTATGTTTCAACTTCTTCCATTCGGATGGAAGGCGATACGCACCTGCTGCTTCTAGAACCTCTTTTAAACATATCCGTTAACTTCTTCTTTAGATTTTTCTTCTCAGTCTTCTCGTTGATACTTGTCTCGGATCCGGATGTCTATAAGACGGACAATTAATTTTCTAATCGTCGAACTACAGCCAATCTCATGATCGATGACACACGCTTTAAATAAAAATAACTTTTTTTTTATTAAATGGGCCGGACCACTTTATTCACTAGTTTCGTTTTTCTGTGAAGCTAGATGGATTGTTTACTATAGATCAGGAATGGGCACGGTAGGGGGCCCTCAAACGCCTGCTTCTCCCACCAACCTCTCTTTCATGCGCGAGGCCTGCGCACTGTTCGCGATGGCACTTCTTTCCTTTATGGTGGGGGGCAGTGGGCGCTATGGTGGGGACGGTTTGTCTCAATTGAGACAAAACTGTCCATCCCTACTATAGATGATATTTAATACAAATATTGGAAAAATTGATTTTATTTTTTTTTCGTAATTCCGACTAAACGCAATATTTCCAAAATTTTCATTGCATGTCATTAGACTTCGGATTTTATACATTTACGATAAAAATGGGTAGATTAAATGCAAAACAGTAGACATCTAAGCAATTTAAAAACATTTTTGCATTATTTTCAACTCCTTAAAATTATTAAAAGGGAAACTAAATGTTTAGGTGGATTCTATACCTTGCAATTAATCCAAACAATTTTCATTTTGCATAAAAGTTCCCAGCTTACATATCGTCTATTAAATTAATCCATCTAGCTCATCAGAAAAATTAAAGTTGTTTGGCCCATTTATAAAAATGTTATTTTAATTTAAAGTATGCGCCGTCACATATGAGATTGACTTTGATGAAATTGTTTTGTAACCTACCGGAAGATCTATGGAAACATTCGGATCGTCCACGCTAGCCGATTTAGTCAATTTACTCGTGAGTTTCTTCATTAAACCTTTACTGTGTTTCTTATCTCGTTCTAACATCTCACTTTTTGTAGAGCCAGTTGATAGGCGACTGATTACGAACAAATAAAAGAAAATAATTATACGAATATAATGGAAAACTGTGTTGTTCTCTCACTAATATGTTAATATGTTACCTGTCCACACTGGAATCTCTCTGCAAGCTCATAGTTCCGCCATCAATGTCTGAGCTTTCGAGCGATTGCAAACTGGATAAATTGCTATCGGTGCCCCATATACGTTGCGACTGAAACATTAAATAAAATAAATAGGAATTCATATTTCGCGGTACAGAAACATCACATTGTACCTCTTCGTTCCGAGCTGTCTGTTCTAAAGATAAACTCTTTCTTTGCAAACGAGGCTTGGAGCGGCTCGTCACACCTTTTCCTGGATCACTCTCCACGGACGTCGATCTGCGAAGAACAGTAATCATTTAGTATAAATACATATCGCAGAAAGCGTCAGTAGTAGACTGCAGATGTTGCAAAATAAAAATGTTCTAAGTTAAATGTACATAGGTAACAGAAATGAAAATATATTACTTAGAGAGTAGTAATACTACTCTTAAATTCTTTCAATGCCTTTACACCTTTGTATTTGATCTATCAATTTTTGCCATAAATGCAGTAGCCTTTTCCAGTGGCAGATACCTTTTGCCAAATTTCTTCATCCTCATCACGTTTGTCTCATCGGTTGTTTTTTTCGAATCTTTCAATTCTCTGGCCACATCCATTAATTTTTTAATAGTATATTCCAACTTGTCGGTCCTTTCACCGAGTTGTGGATTTGAGTCTTAAAGGAATAAAACATATTAGTATAATGTCAACTGAAATTTGTTAATTTCGTTCGATTAGCGTTTTGTACCTGTTAGATCTGGTTTTGAGTCCAACATTGGCGACGATTCTCTTGATTTTGGTCCCTAAAATATATCAATGATTTGTTTCAATAGTTGTACATTTATTGATTGGTTTTTGTAATTTTATATACCTTTAATCGCCTAGGCGGAGTGGGTGTGTAAGCACTCGAAGTTCCGTTTTCAGCTATACCGTTCAATTCGGGGAAGAGTTTCGTTAAATCGTTAACTTGTTGCAATAGCACATTAATATTCCTTAATTCGGATTGCTCTTGTCTAGATTTTTTCGTAATTACATCACGGAGCTCTTCTCGTTCCTTCTCGTGTCGCTCCTTCTCGCGTCTCATTTTTTCATTACTGGTCCTCAATTTCGCATGGGCGTCCCTCAATTCTAGCAAATCGCATTGTAACTGTAAAAAGAAACGTTCATTGGTATCTATGGCTGTTTAGAGATTAAAATTTATACAAATTTAGTCACTTCTAATAATTTCTTTCTGCTCTCCTCCTTCTCTTCATCGTATACTTTCTTCAATTGGTCCTGTCGCCTCTTATTTTCCAAGCGCTCTTTGGAACGTTCTCTTTCGATCTAAAATAACAATTTAAACTTAATTAATCGCTCAGTCGAAGGATAAAAGCGCACCGCAATATGATTAATTTAGGGCCCTGCTAATTTTACGACCTCAAATTATCGTGGTCCCGATAATTATTATTAGACAGTGAATTTTATGCATTTATTACAAAAATGAGTAGGTGTAATTTGAAGCAGTGGAAACATTAGAAGAATTTGAAAACACTGTTATATTATGTTTAAGCTATTAAGCACACTAACATTCAAAGTGAATTAATAGTGTAAACCTATATATAGATGAACTTATACAGTGAACTAGTAGTTCAATGTTTTAAACATATTAACACTAGATTATTTTACATTTCTATATAAAAATAACGAGAATAGAATTTGTAAAAAATCTCGAAGACATGTGATTTAAAACAAACAACCTGGCACATGTCCTTTAGTGTTTCGAGTGGGGAGTCAAATGGCACTACTAGTTTTCTAATGAGTAGGCGTTTTCAAGGTTATTTCAAGGTCATTTTGTCTTTTTTATCATAAACCCATATTTTTTATTTCGGAATCGTATTCTACGTAAAAGAATGCACAACTTTTGTTTGAAACATCTTTTTGTAAGTTCAATATTTCTTAAGATATTTAGCTGATTTTTCATGTTTATGTCAAGGATAATTTTGTTTTTCTATTAAAATGACAACGTTACTCTCCTGTGGAAGATTTTTTATTTCATTTAAGAACATCATAATAAATGCTCGAAATTTTTACCCTCAACTTCTAGACATTTAGTGATTCGTTTAATAAAAGACTGATGAACACATAATAAAGTCCTTACAAACTTGCAAAAAAATGTTTCAAACAAAAGTCGTGCATTGTTTTACGTAGAATATGATTCCGAAATAAAAAATATAGGTTTATGATAAAAAAGACAAAATGACCTTGAAATAACCTTGAAACTGCCCCCGTCTTAGAAAACCAGTAGTGTCATTTGACTCCCCACTCGAAACGCTAAAGGACACGTGTCAGTTTGTTATTTTAAAATCATATGTCTTCGAGATTATTTACAATCTCAACTTAAATGGGACATTCTGTATACCCAAAGAAAAAAATTTATTAATAATATTAGAACGCATCCCGAAGACCTCTCGTGTTAATAAAGAAAATAAATTCTTTTGTCCGCGACTGTACATACCTCAAACAACGTTTGCCGTAGATCCCTCGCTAACGTAGCTGTTTCCTGCAAAAGTCTTTGGTGCTCTTCCCTTTCTTTCTGCCACGCTAACTCCATCCGCACTTTCAGACCTGGAATTTTCGTTCTGCCGCTCGTTAGCATTCGTTCTTCCTCCAGCTGCGAATACAGACGTATAAAACCACCTGTTTTAGAGACTGCTAAAATCAATTCTCTACATTACCTCGTTAATTCGCGACTGAAGTTCTGATACTTTAACGTGACTAGCTGATTTCTCGGATACCAATTCAGCTTTCAGCCTGGACGTCTCAAGCCTTGCTTCAGAAAGTTCATCTTCCAGGCTATTGATCTGCCTTTCTAGAACCAGTTTGTTGGTACCGGATATCTCTTCCTCCTAAATTCGAGGCATATATTTTTATTGAAATTTCTTGCATTCCTAGATGTACGTAGTTAACATTCCCTATCAGTATGCAATTAAAACTTTGACTACCGCGGTGATCACCGGTGACCGACGCTATTGGTTTGCTTAACCCTCATACGCTCCTCAGAAATATTCGCATAAATGATCCTAGTATAATAATTCGCCCATTTTTGCTCTATACTTGAAGTTAACAAATTATATTATATTTAGGACATCGCATTTTAAAGAAATATGCCCCGTAACACCTACAGAATGAGATCAATCATTTTGTAGTATATAAAAATAATAAATAGTTGAATTTTCACCCTGAGGAACGTACGAGGGTTAAAACAAATTCTCATCAAACTAGTGCCACCATACATAACAATTTATTCGTTCTGAAATTAACTATAAATTATAGAGTAAGATGCAAACTCTATTATCTATTAATATAACTCTATTAATATGAATGAAATAGAAAGGGGAAACATACAACATTCACACGGCAGTCAACGTGCTAATTTAACAGTCTGGATTCTAGTGTGGAACCAAAGTTGTTCTACCAAATTTCTTTAGGGCGGCAATTTGTCTTTTTGTCCGGGGCGACGTCACCGCTAGAGCGGGCGCTGCAAAGGCTTAACGGACTCTCATTGCGAGAGGAACCAACCTCGTCAGACTTTCCGGAAGACGCGTTCGAGTGTCTACTCCTGGCAGATTTCAGATCCGCGATAGTCTTCTGCGCGCCTTCGAGCATATGTTTGTAAGTGTCGCGTTCGCGTTTGTACCGGGACAGTTGGCTCTGGATGGTTTTGATTTCGTCATTGATGGCGGTGATCCTGTGCTCGTATCGCATCTTGCATTGAGCCAGGTCTGCTTTCTTCGCTTTCTCCATGTTCTCCAGGGCGTTCTTCAACTTTCGGATTTCGGATTCGAGCGCCGTAGTGTCCGGCGTTATAGCTTGGTGGATCTTGGACACGGCTTCGTAATCCTTCAGCTTGGCCGAAAGGTCATCGTTCTGTGAAATATACAGGGTGACCCATTTGAGTTGAGATTGTAAACAATCTTGAAAACATGCGATTTAAAACAAACAAACTGACACACGTCTTTTAGTGTTTCGAGTGGGGAGTCAAATGGCACTACTGGTTTTCTAATGCGTGGGCAGTTTCAAGGTTATCTCAAGGTCATTTTGTCTTTTTGATCATAAACCCATATTTTTTATTTCGGAATCATATTCTACGTAAAAAAATGCACAACTTTTGTTTGAAACATCTTTTTGTAAGTTCAATATTTTTTAAGATATTTAGCTGATTTTTCATGTTTATGTCAAGGATAATTTTGTTTTTCTATTAAAATGACAACGTTACTCTCTTCTGGAAGATTTTTTATTTCATTTAAGAACATCATAATGAATGCTCGAAATTTTTACCCTCAACTTCTAGACATTTAGTGATTCGTTTAATAAAAGACTCTTGAACACATAATAAAGTCCTTACAAACTTACAAAAAAATGTTTCAAACAAAAGTCGAGCATTGTTTTACGTAGAATATGATTCCGAAATAAAAAATATGGGTTTATTATAAAAAAGACAAAATGACCTTGAAATAACCTTGAAAACGCCCACGAATTAGAAAACTAGTAGTGAGTAGAATTATCATGGCATTGCCTATTGATGATGGCTTGAAGCTGAAGGTTTAAAACAAACATCTTTTTGTTCATTCATCCACCGAACTAATATAACAACAGATTTCAGTAATAATTGTGTGCCGTAGCTTACCGCCTTTCTTATATCTTCTAATCGCGTCACCAAAGTATTGTTCTCTTTCTTCAAATTACTAATGTCGTTGTTCATGTCTGTTATTAAAGCCTTATTCGGCAATTCGCTCTCTTTCACTCGGTCCTAAAAAGTCAACGCCAAAGAAAATCAAATTTCACACGCCTTCAAATATTTAGTATGATCTTCCGTGTTCAATTTGCTGCTTTTTACCTCTAACGCAGCTTTTTCAGACTTCCATTTGCTCTCTTTCAGTTTCATAGTTTGCCGTAGCGTCTCTAATTCCTTGCGAATGCTGATCAATTCTGTGTTCTGCTCTCGCAACTTCCTACAAATGAACAATGTTAAAATGTTAGTATAATTTTCATTAAAACACGGATCAAATTATCCAACAGCTGCCACTTGAATGTAACCGCTTGTTACAGATTTAACATATTACATTCATTGTTACGACATTTCGATCGCTTACGTATTAAGAGCTTCGTTATCCATTTCAAATTGCTTCCTTAAATTCTCAAGCATATTAAGTTTCTCGCTGAGATTGTTGTACTCCTGTTGTCCCTTCTTCAGCTCGTTCTCCAAATCTGCAATATAAGATACTGTTGTCTCATCCAGAGTGTTCAATTTAAATGATTTTAAGGGGTCATAGTATGACGTAGATCGTCATTTTTGCAGATTGGACGGACGAAGGACATACGAAGGTCAACAGCATTGTTTACATGAAATTACATATTTTTAATTCATCGTTCAATGAAATCGGAAGATATTTCAATCGGGACCATCGTGGTCGTTGTCTCATCCAGAATGTTCAATTTAAATGATTTTAAGGGGTTATAGTATGGCGTAAATCGTCATTTTTGCAGATTGGACGGACGAAGGACATACGAAGGTCAACAGTATTGTTTACATGGAATCGCATATTTTTAATTCATCGTTCAATGAAATCGGAAGATATTTCAATCGGGACCATCATGATCGTTGTCTCGTCCAGAGTGTTCAATTTAAATGATTTTAAGGGGTCATAGTATGACGTAAATCGTAATTTTTGCAGATTGGACGGACGAAGGACATACGAAGGTCAACAGTATTGTTTACATGGAATCGCATATTTTTAATTCATCGTTCAACGAAATCGGAACCATCGTGATCGTTGTCTCGTCCAGAGTGTTCAATTTAAATGATTTTAAGGGGTCATAGTATGACGTAAATCGTAATTTTTGCAGATTGGACGGACGAAGGACATACGAAGGTCAACAGTATTGTTTACATGGAATCGCATATTTTTAATTCATCGTTCAACGAAATCGGAACCATCGTGATCGTTGTCTCATCCAGAATGTTCAATTTAAATGATTTTAAGGGGTTATAGTGTGACGAAAATCGTCATTTTTGCAGATTGGACGGACGAAGGTCCACAGGATTGTTTACATGGAATCACATATTTTTAATTCATCGTTCAATGAAATCGGGAGATATTTCAGTCGGAGCCATCGTGATCGTTTCATCGTTATCACAGTAAAGAGACTTACTCAAAATCTTTTCGTTATACGATTGCCTCATCTCATTCATCTTCCTTGTGTTTAGCCCAGTCTTTTCTAACGAGCTAATCTTCTTCTTCAGCTCGGCCACTTCGGATTCTCTCGATTTCTTCTCTTGATCAATTTCGCGCTGAACAGACTCCTTTTCTTTTTTCAACTGAGATATCTCGACCGTCAATTCGTTTACCCTAGTGGCGTTCGAGGACTTTGCGTTCTCCAGTTCTTTCTTCAGCCGTTTTACTTCAGCATCGAGCTTGGTCTTCGATTGTTCCACCTTTGTTAACAAAAAGGTCAATATGAGTACGAAAGTTTATTTACAGAGTAATATTCGGAAGCTATTGAAAAGATGATTGGGCTTTCTTAAGATCAAAAGACTTTAATTTGTTTTGATTCTATTTCTTTTGCATTTATTATAATTTTATTGCCACACAAATTTTGGTTGTTTGTCGTAAGGTTAAACGAAATATCCTGAACATTCTGAAAGGATTGGTGCATTGGTCTTTTTGCAAAAAAATGCTGAAAGTTAATAAAAAAAATAAGCCGTTTGTAGGGATTTTTTCCCTTAAGGATTTAATTACGTTAATTAAATTATACTTTAGGAAATTGCTGTATATTGTAACTGCGGATTTTATGCATTTATAATAGAAGAGTAGATGGATGATAAAACAGTAGAAAAATTAAAAAGAAATTTTAAATATTGATGTATTATTTTGAACTATTTGGATTTAATTACGTTAATTAAATTATACTTTAGGAAATTGCTGTATATTGTAACTGCGGATTTTATGCATTTATAATAGAAAAGAGTAGATGGATGATAAAATAGTAGAAAAATTAAAAAACAAAGTTAAGAATATTGATGTGTTATTTTGAATTCTACTGAAATTATTAGAGACAAAAATAATGCAAAGAATGCAAAGAAATTTATTTTGCATCAAGATCCGTGGTTTAATTATAACACATGAAATTCGCAGATATTATTAAAAGACACTTACAGAAGAGATCGACTGCGACATTTTCGACTCCCTTTCAGTGTACCCTGACAAATCGTCCTGTAACTTCTTACACCTATCACGCTCCTGCGTCAGATCTTTCTTTAGTTCATTCAACGTTTTTTCCAATTTCACTCCTTCCTTCTCCGAAGACTTGGCCGCGTCTACAAAAAGCCAACGAAGAACATCTTTAGAATGAACAACTTTAGAACATCTTTACGGAAGTTCATTTTCACACAATGAAAAAAAAAGAAATACCTAAGTCTTTCTTCAACTGAACAACTTCATTGTACACCTTCAATTTCTCCGCAGAAAGCGACAGAAGCTTTGACTTCAGTTTTTCCTTTTCCTCGGACAAGGCCGACTTTTCTTCGTCCCATGCTTTTCTTTCCACTTCCCTCAATAACACAGCTTCGTCCAACTTCTTTTTCACTGTAATATTTAAATACATATATATGTTACGGTAAATGTGATTAATCCGGTGATTATGTATAATTACCGGTTATTATACAGGGTGTTTAATTTATACTCATTTAAGTTGAGATTGTAAATAATCTCGAAGACATATGATTTAAAAATAACAAACTGACACATGTCCTTTAGTATTTCGAGTGGTGAGTCAAATGGCACTACCAGTTTTCTAATGCGTGGGCGTTTTCAAGGTTATTTCAAGGTCATTTTGTCTTTTTTATCATAAACCTATATTTTTTATTTCAGAATCATATTTTACGTAACAAAATGCACAACTTTTGCTTGAAACATTTTTTTGTAAGTTCAATGTTTTTTAAGATATTTAGCTGATTTTTCATGTTTATGTCAAGGATAATTAAACGTTAGAAGAAGCTAAAAAGAATGTAATTAATGGAGCCGAAATATGTAGTGATGCGCAAGGAAGTTATATTGAACATTTACTATAGCCTCGTCAATAAAGTATACTTGTAAACGTATTAGCACAAAATGTTTCTTCCATTTCTGACCTTGTATGATCTTGAAGGTCATTGTGTCGTATACGAATGAATTTGTCTTGACACACGCTTTCATATGGTATGCAAAAATATGTAGCATTCCATTTACAAAAATTAGAGGTCACCGACATTTTCATCAAAATAGTACAAATACAAAAAAAATTACATACGCCATTACGTTGCTTCCAAAAATTAGTATTACTTTTTCCTCTTTCATTTTTTTCTGATATTTATTTGTAAGAAAAACGCTGGCTAGTAATGCCGTGAACACCCTGTATACAATAATGATCGATAATTATACATAATCACCGGATTAATCACATTTACCATAACATATACACCGTAAAAAATGTTCAGCTCAAAATCGAAAGGAAGACCAATCGATCGGGTCACTCACTGTTCTGTACATCTGCATTTTTATCATCTCCTTTCACTGATAACTGTGGCTTTTTCTTCTCTTTCTCATGAGACAGTTCTTTCGTCAGAGATTCGAGCTTCTCTTTCAATAATTCGTGCTCCTTTACGAGTTCGTCATACTTGCCGTGATCCTTGGAATTCAGATCCTGAATCTCCACGTCTTTGCCCTCGGAAACATTCGTAAAAACAGTCATCATGTCTCCTAAAATATAAACAATATTTTTTATCAAATCATCCCTTTGTAACAGAACAATGAGTGATTATAGTAAAACGAATAAGTCCTTTATAATTTCGAAAAAGTACTAAACATTGATGTGGCCACTGAAAATTCTATTAAAAAGTTAAAAGCCCGGAAAAAAGTTTACGTGTGTTGACCAGTGTAACAGTCATCATGTCTCCTAAAATATAAACAATATTTTTTATCAAATCATCCCTTTGTAAAAGAACAATGAGTGATTATAGTAAAACGAATAAGTCCTTTATAATTTCGAAAAAGTACTAAACATTCGATGTGGCCACTGAAAATTCTATTAAAAAGTTAAAAGCCCGGAAAAAAAAGATTACGTGTGTTGACCAGTGTAACAGTCATCATGTGTCCTAAAATATAAACAATATTTTTATCAAATCATCCCTTTGTAAAAGAACAATGAGTGATTATAGTAAAACGAATAAGTCGTTTAAAATTTCGAAAAAGTACTAAACATTGATGTGGCCACTGAAAATTCTATTAAAAAGTTAAAAGCCCGGAAAAAAAAGTTTACGTGTGTTGACCAGTGTAATTTGCTCGACGCGTTAAATAAACGATTATTATCGAACGTTATAAATGTTTTGAACGATTTCAAGTGCTCGCTGTTAGGCCAATGGCGAACCTATTTCTTTCTCCATATCATCCACCAGTTTCTTCAGTTGCACTTTGGTCGTGAAATCGGTCGCCTTCTTCTGCGGCCGATTTTGGAAATCGCTTTTAATCTTCTGCAATGACTCCTCGACCTTTTTCACCTGGAATTCGGGCCGCGATTAACGAATACAATTTTCGATCGTTCGATTATCATTCATATCGTCATTCTACCTGGTCATACTTCGTCTCGAGTGTTGTTTTTTCGGTCTCCAACTCCTCGACCTTACGCTCGACCTTCCTCAGCTTGAACGATAAAATTCGACAATTTTTATTCGACTGTTCCAAACTTTTTCGCAGACGGACGTACTCGTCCGCTTGCTCATCCCTTAAGAATACGAAATATTGGTATATTATGCATTTCATTTAGTCGTCACGAGAGTAGTGCGGCGTTACGGAACCGGATATGTAATCCTGAAGCGACAATGTTGTTTTACGCGATTGCCGATTTTTATTATTTTTAATCCCACGTAATTTATTCCGAGATTCATTTCCTTCATTAACACTAGAACTACCGGACAAGTCATAATGACTGGTTTCTAAATTTTTCTTTTACAAATATTGAAATTATAAAAATGTTTTCCGGAATAATGTTTTAGTCAACTTCTCTATTAGAGTACATATTTAAACAAAAGTTGTACGGAAGTTGAATAAATGCATTCTTGTTGTTATTAGAAGGCAATATACACCAGTCGCGTTTAGCGCTCGGTAGTTCTAGTGTTAAAGATTTTGGTAAATATTTACTTTAGGGGAGGCATCCCCGATGACCTTGACCTTGACAGATGTTGTCAAGGACACTACTCTGAACAACTTTGTTTTATACATTATACGTCGCTCGGCCTTAGTTTCCGAGCGAATAAAGCAAAGTTGTTCAGAATCGTGTCCTTGACAATATATGTCAAGGTCAAGGTCATCGGGGATGCCTCGCGTAAAGTAAATATTTACCAAGATTTTTATTACGTGCTCAATCAATTCTTTCACTTTTTGTCGTATCGTGTTTGGCACGTTTATTTGTTTGTAAGACAATATTTGTTTTATACTGAGAAGCTGGCAGGCTGAAAATATTTATTTACAATATAATACCACCGCTGGAAAGAATTATTCGATCAAACAAACCAAATATCTATATCATTGTAATTATTCATATTTCTATATGTGATCAATTATTCCATTAACGATAAAGTCAAGTACAGTGATAAAATGCTTCGTATGTAAATAATATATTTAATATACAGATAAACATGGGAAAAATAATCGTAATTTTATTAATATTTTTTTAGAAGTTATACCATATTTTTCTAATATACAGGGTGTCCCACTAGAAATTTTTATTTAGAAAAATTAGGGGGTTGATTAAATAAATATTGAATTTTGTATTAAATTGAAAAGTGAAGGGATTTTTTATATAAATTAAATAATCTAAAAAAACCAATAATATACTTCCAATGAAATTTGTATGGTTTTCAGAGCTTTATAGAAAGGTGCATTTTTTAATAATATTTTATTTGACGCGTTGAAGGTCATTTTAAGGTCAAGTGCACTTTTTCAAATGGATACATAATTTTCTTTTTACACCAATTTATTCTATGAGAAAAAACAACGAAGTTTTATTCGAAACGTGTTTTTAATTTGATAACAACTTTTTAAGTAATTCAATGATAAAGACACAAGTAGAAGTGATAAACGATAGCGCGGCAATGGGCCAGCGCGCTCGCATGATTTGACGCCATTAGACTACTTCTTATGTCTTTATCATTGAATAACTTAAAAAGTTGTTGTCGAATTAAAAAACGTTTCGAATAAAGCTTAATCGTTTTTTCTCATAGAATAAGTTGGTGTAATAGAAAATTTATGTTTCCATTTAAAAAAATAAACTTGACCTTAAAATGACCTTCAACACGTTAAATAAAATATTTAAAAAAATGCACTCTTCTGTAGAGCTTTGAAAATCATACAAATTTCATTGGAATTATTTTCTTTCTAAATAATAAGAGATATCCAGTGTAACAGAAATTTTGGGACACCCTGTATACATACAACATTATTTTTCGTGTTCAATATACGCTCAATAATTCGCCGTACAATACACTGCGGATCTTTATGCAAAATAAACATTGTCTACCTCAATTGCAACAAAATGGAGAATAATAAAAATAATTTTCCATATTTTCAAATATGCCTCTAATGTTTTTACCGTTTTGTGTCTCTGTCATAAATGTATAAAATTCCCAATTTAATAATCACAATTACGATTTTGATCGAATACGTTCTGCCAGAGGTAGTAAAATACAATTATGAATTTTTTAATATAATTTCCAAGGAATATAAATTAAAACGTCCTGAAATCAATTCTCGAAGACTATCGCAGAACCATTACAGCTTCATTTGCAACATATTTGGAGAATCTTGTTTTGAGATGTATTTGAAAAAACATTTATTTAGCAAATTCGTTTCACTAAAAATGAATGGTCAACGTTCCCTGGATGAAGAGAGTTATCCGGTTCCGTGGAGCGAAGCATGATCAAAAAAATGCAACAGACATTATATATATATATATAATTACCTTTTTGTTAATTTCTCACGTACACAATCAATTAAATGGAAGCCGAAACGGTCGGAACGGTGCTCCGTTCGCGACGGAAACACGTTGGAAGCGCGCGAACAAGTTCAGAAACATCGAAAGGGTTCGACGACAGTATAACCAGTGTCGCCAGATCAACCCAAAACTGGGTTGATATTCCGCTCCTCCTTTTCCCCTTCCACTATCCCATTCCACTCCTGCGCGCACTCCAACGTCCCCCACTAAGACCGTAGACTGGTCACGTGACGTGCCGCGCAACGTGTTACATATTACTCTGGTCATCAGAGAGGTGGTAAACTGTATTCCCCTCGACTTCAGCGATCTGGCGACACTGAGTATAACGTTCCACATACTGCTCTCTCATTTCTGTTCTAATTGGAAAAAAAGAAGGACAACGCTGAGTATCTCGTCGCGTCGGTTTTTTCTTTGAATCGAGATTGCCGACGTTCTCTTTTTTTTTTCTCTTTTTATTTCGTTTTGGAAGATTCTTCCATTTTCCTCGATTGCGATCGCGAAAAATTTCATCCGAACCGACGGAAAAATTTGCTCTGTTTCTGTTCAGAGTCGGGAAATTGGTTATCCCGAGGCAACGAAACACCGGCATTCGATCCAGTTTTGACGAAATGCAGTGACCATAGTGTTGGAACCGTCTTCCGTCCAAATCGTCGTCCTGCAACAATTCAGATGACTGATTTTGCTAAAAATATTTTTGCGCTCGGGTTTCTTTGTTTTTCTTTTTGGATATTGTTTGCACTCGTTCCCGCCTGAGACTATAGCCGAGAGCATTTTTAATTTGGTTTCTTTTTTTAACCCTTATCTTTCTTTTTCGTTCTTCTGCTCCGTGATTCGAAAAGAAATTCCGACTTTCTCGAATGTATATTTTTCATTCATCGTACTCTTTCCATTTATTTTATTTTCTTTTTTGGTTGTTCGCTTTTGGTTATTGTTCTCTGATTTCGGAAACTGCAGTAAGTGGAAATCCACTGTTTTCGAGCCCCTTCAAAGTGTTCGTGTGCGTTTGTTCCTGTGCCAGGTTGTACAATGCTAATCAGCCAAACACGTTATGTTATTTTGTTTCGAGTGTTTTTAATACTTGTTTCTCGTTACACAAGATGTTTTATCTAAGCAAGAATATCTAAATATCTCCATTATTTCGAATGGCACGAGAAACACTTCGAATGTGTGTGTAATTTTGAAGGAGGTGTCGTACATTTTTTCGACTTTTATCAAATCGGTTATTTTCTAGTCAGTATCGGGACATAAATACGTATTTTTGTGTCATTTTGTAAAAATGATAAACTGCATTCGGTTACCAGGAACGGGCATTTTTGTTTCAATTGAGACAAAACCGTCCCCACCATAGCGCTCACTGTCCCCCACCAGCATCCGCCGTTGCCGTGGAGGAAGGGAGTGCTCCGCCCGTCGCGGACAGTGCGGAGGCCTTGTGCATGAAAGAAACGGTTGGTGGGAGAAGCAGGCGTTTGAGTAGTCCCTACCGTGCCCATCACGGGATTATAATAAAACACGACGGAGGAATTTATTTATTCAAGGAAACTCAACCAAACTGTATTCAATGCGTTGTGTAATCAGAATTAGGACATCGATGTTTTGTTTGTTATTTTGTAAAAATGATAAGGTGCATTCGAATGCATGTTACGACGAAACGCAACTGACGAATTTATTTCTTGAAGGAAACAGATTCAAATTGTATGCGATGCTTTGTTTAATCAGAAGTAGAACATCGATATTTCTTTGTCATTCCGTAAGAATGATAAGTTGCATTCGATTACCAGGAAAGGACATTTTTGTTTCAATTGAGACAAAACCGTCCCCACCATAGCGCCCACTGTCCCCCACCAGCATCCGCCGTTACCACAGTGGAAGGGAGTGCTCCGCCCGCCGCGGACAGTACGCAGGCCTCGCGCATGAAAGAGAGGTTGGTGGGAGAAGCAGGCGTTTGAGTAGTCCCTACCGTGCCCATCACGGGATTATGACAAAACGCGTCGGAGGAATTTATTTATTCAAGGAAACCCATTCAATGCGTTGTATAATCAGAATTAGGACATCGATATTTTGTTTGTTATTTTGTAAAAATGATAAGGTGCATTCGAATGCATCTTACAACGAAACGCAACAGAATATTTGAAGAATGCTATCCAAACTGTATTCGAAATGTTGCTCGCATCGTTAAAAGTAAAGGAGATATTTAGATGTTTGGTGTTAGGTGAACCATCCTGTATAAATTTGTAGTACACGTGTTGTTGGGTCATCAAACAGTTTCGGATCTAGCAAGTCGACTCGAGGCCAGATTGGTCCGGACATTTCCCAAGCACACTGGCAATGGCCTGAGTACAGAGACCCAGTGTCGGATAAGAATGTAAACATAAGATAAACCACACATGAATAAACATTTATAATAACAATTATAGTGTCTGTAATTGTTATTGCAACACATAGATATTGGTACACGGTCCTCTTCTGCAAATTCTTTATGTTTTACACCCCCTTCGGATACACTATACCTACTATAAAAAATATAATTATACTTGTAACTTAAAAATTAGATTAATTTTTGAACATGTGCACTGTCGTCAAAATATATTTTTTACATAATGTGCATGTTGTCAAAGGACCAATATCTGGCAAGAATATTTTTTCCACAAGATCATTTTTTCCGGGGTTATTTATGTTTTTTTTTATTATTGCATCGTGTAGCTGATCGAAAAATACATTCAGATATGTATACTAACATGACCTTCAAAGGACCTTGATCTGTGTCTACCAATGCGAAAGTGAAAACAGCACAAAAATTTATATTTTTACTCATGTGTGATTAATTTTATCAGTTTACATTCTTGCTTGTCCTCTCGTTGAAACTGCAGGGAAGGGATCAGAGAATTGGATCGAGCGGCTTAATAACCCAGCGCTAATTACACAGTGACGAAATCAATCGCATCCGCAAAAACACAAAATTTGTTATTCAGCAAAAGAAGAAACTGTGCGCAACAGGCGAGTCATGGTTCGCCATTTTGTGAACACGAAGTGTTTATTCATTGATTAATGAATATGAATTCAGACAAACCTGTTAGTAAAACGCGTTCGTTGTTTTCTTGCTAGCGACAATTATAATATTTTTTTTTATTTATGCAATTTGAATCTCAAGAATGAGATTATTTTGCATGACAATTATAATGTCTGGTATGAATGTAGAAACATGAATATTTCTCAATTATTTAAAATTGTCGAAGATTAGAGTAGATTTTATTTTTAAGAAGAACCTTTGTTTACATTTTTTAATTGAGAGAATCTAATTAATCCTAGGTAGCAGCAAAAATATAATAAAAATGAAAATTCCGATCTAAATGGCAATGACCAATTAATATGCAATAATTTGTAATTAAAAAGATGCTCAAATTATGAATTAATATAATAGAATCCGAATACAATTCAAATTTCTACAAAAAAATTCATAAAACGTATATTAAATTGTGTATAGAATTTATCTAAATTACAAAACGATATTATTGGACTGCGGATTCTTATATAAATATAAACATTTATATAATCATTTTAAAAAAAATTGGAATCATATAGGATAAATAGTTCATTGAAATTGATTCTTTAAACAGACTTTTCGAAAATCTTAATAAACGTATAAAATCCACAGTTTAGATATTACAAATGGACAAAGAATAAGCCAAAGTATACATGCGAGAAAAAGGAAATTAAACTGCTATATTTACAATATGTATACACCAACAAAGAGGACGAAGATTACCTAAAAGTGTCTTGTAGCTCGTAGATTTCTTCTTCTAATTGCCGGATCTCTTTCTTCATGTCCTCGTTCTCGTCCATTAAAGATTCGCATAAATTTTCCGCCGCTTTTAGTTTCGAACGAAGTTCCTCTTTCTCCCTATCCCTTTCCCCTCTAAATGCCTTCGTGTTCGCTTCTTTCTCCAGATCTCTTATCTTTGTCATCAGGCTAGTCTTTTCTTGCGTCAGAGCTGAACATCGTTAATAAATATTAATAATTTAATAATTATCATTTCCTGTTTTCAACCCTTAAGTGACACTGAGTATTTAATAAGTGGTGAAATTGTCCCCAAACCAAATTGATCTTTCATACACTTTATAATACTATATTTATAATACTATATAATACTAAGTAATATAGTAGCAAAAGTTAGTGTACAAAAATTATGTTGGGTTCATGAGAGACCCCAGTATACCAGTTAAGGGTTAAATGACTAATTTTAACATTTATCATTCAAGTTCAATTATTTTCAATTTTCAGGAATAGCAAAGAAAATATAGCATTTCCTCGGTAACGTCGCGTTCTCACGGTCACTATACGTCTATCCCTACTATCATTGCACAGCGCACCAGTGATGCCAGAAACAACCAGAACTGGTTGTATTTCCCTCTCTTCCTTTTCCCCTTCCACTACCTGAGCACACTCCAACGTCCCCCACTAAGACCGTAGACTGGTCACGTGACGTGCCGCGCGCGAGTTGCGTCCCCGTCGCGCAACGTCTCATATATTACTCTTGTCATCAGAGAGGGGGTAAGGATCAGGATCTGGCATCACTGCAGCGCACACGCTTTCGTGAAAGAGAAGCGGCGACGAGCAAGGAGGCGGAGCCAAAGGAGAGAGAGAGAGAGAGTGTGTGTAACTCACGCTGCAGCGATACGGTGCAAGATTTCACGCGCATGCGCGGCGATTTCAGCCTCAGTAAAGTAAGATTCTCGATAAAATGGAGTACCTTGAGCACACAGCAGAATTTTAAAAAATTGGTATGATTTGATTCTGAAAAATGAGTGTATAACATGTGTATTTGTGTATATTTTGTAACTTGTAGGACACGTCCTGAAATCTTTTTGTCCGGAATAGATTGTTTCGAGACAATCCCGCCAATATAACTGTCTCAGCGCTCCACTACCTCTGTCATCATGATATAGATACATTACTGTTTTGACCGCGCATGCGCGTGAAATCTTGCACCATATCCCAACGCTATCTACAGGCAACTTTGAATACTAGTTGCGCGAATTTGCAATGCAATCATGCGGGAAATAGATACGCATAATTTATATATAAATTTATATTGGAGCCGAATGTGCAATATTTTATATATATGTATATACAAATACACTTTTTATGCATTCATTTTTCAGAGTCAAATCATATTAATGTTCCCGCAACGTTATATAGATGGCAGCACTAGTTTTGCCATCCAATATGGCCGCAGTCTACCATCCCTCCCCGCTCGCGGCACGACCCCTCTCACCATTAAACCCACTTTATGCTCAGTCCTTCAAATCCGTGGTGTAACCACTCCTATAAGTATTTACATAATTTCTCTCTCACTCGTTCGGCGGTGTTTCTATTCCTTGTGATACAGCACAAAGTCAGCCAATGAGGATAAAATCAGCCTCCATTGTTTCCAAGACTCTCGCCGCGTTTTCCACGACGTTGCAGAGGAAAAAGTGTACCCTACTTTTCTTTTCAATTCTCTACGCTAGTACCTTCATTTTTCTTTTGCAACTTTTGTACTTCATTCGACGAGGATTTGCTCGACATAGTTTCCATGGTGGATAATCGTCTCATCAGGATCTCGCTTTTCTCTTTCTCCGCTTTCTCGCATCGCGCTTGTAATTCGCTCACTTGAAACTTCAACCTCTCCATCTCGGTCTGTTTGTAATAAATTTCGTTTCCTCGATTATGCTTTGCTCACATCCTGTCGTTTGGTTCTCGCATTTCATTTTAACGAGTTTAAGATGTTTATATCGATACGATTTAAAATCATCTTTGATCGTGTGGAAAACAATAATAGTGTTTGAGTGATAACGTTAAGTTACACAGTGTGTTCTTCTAATTAGAAAGTAATGATGATGTAAATTAAAATAAATAATAAGATTAGAAATTTCTCAGTAAAAGGAATTGAACGGAAAAAATCATAGTATCGTTATGTTTGTCTGTCGTCACCTCCTCTTTCCGGTACTCGTCATTCTGTACGGAATTCTTCGGTGTCCGCGATTTCTTCACCTGAATATGAATAAATGTATAATTATTCTTTGTCGCTAAAGTCTTCTAGAATTAAAACAGGCTGACTACCGCGAGGTATGCAATCTCAGTTTTGTGTACTAATCTGCAGTCCGTTCTACAAAAGCCAAGAGGAGTATTAATTGATCAATATCAGCAATACCTGTATTATGAATTCGACGTCGTTCGCCGAGTTGCTTTTGCTACTGTTATCTATAACCTCTTTAATTTGCAGTTTCGATGGTCTTCTGGCTGTAAAAATATTATAGTTAAACAGATTTATATTTTAGAAGTGTTTCTACTTAGAATTGTTAATTCAACTGTGTTCAATTGTTAATGTATGTTAAATATTCACAAGTTCTTACATAAACTGCAAAAAAATGTTTACGCATACGTGATTACCTTCCTTCCTTTCTTCCTCTTTGTCGATAGCAGACAGATCCATGAGCGATGTCCATCCGGCTGCTGCAGCTGATGATTCCGTACTATTCTTGAAATCATCTTTCGCCAAATTCGTTGCGGACGACCAGACTCTCTTTCCATTTTCAGCGGAACTAAAGTTAATAATTATTCATACACTGATTAACACTTTATCTAACGAAAGTCTATATTAATAGGTTTTTATAATATAAAATATAAAAGAGTCTTGATCATTTTCTTTTAAATATTAATTTTCGAAGAAGTCGTTACACCTCATAAATTGTTGTCGCTTTTGAACAATTTATGTACCGAAAGTCTATATTAATAGGCTTTTATAATATAAAATATAAAAGAATCTTGATAATTTTCTTTTAAATATTAATTTTCGAAGAAGTCGTTACACCTCATACATTGTTGTCGCTTTTGAACTATTTATTAAGAAATTCTAAACTGTTGATCATCGATTTTAAAAAGTCTTGCAAAAGTGTCTGTAAGTAAAGTTGTTAATGGACTTTTCAGTGACTGATCTGTAACTAAAAGTAGCTCAATAATTTTCTTTTAAATAATAATTTCGGACGAGCTACACTACATTCGTCTAAATAATTTGCTGGATTGCGAACGAAATTGCTATTGCTTTAGGACAATTTATTAAGAAGTTCTCAACTATTGATCATCCATTTCAGAAAGAATGTAAGGAAATTGTCAGTGGATAAAGTGTTAAATTGTCGTAATATATAAAATTCAAAAAATATATCTATTGAAGTTCAACTATTGAGGTTTCTCACCGGGCCGACGATTGCTCGAATGAAAGACTAGGTGTGGAAGATGTAATGTCCCTCAGGCTGTCTCTCTTACCCCCGTGCTCTTTGTAATCCCTAAAAAAAAGTCCACTGATTATTATACTATACGTTTCAACTTTTCTCTTAATCTATACTATTTAGTAGATCGCGGAATTTTATGGAAAATAAAAATTGTCCGCATCAATTTTAAGCTGCAGGAGCTACGTACAAGTCTCATAATTCATGGCATACACTTTAAATGAAAATAACTTTTTTATAAATGAACCAAACAACTTCAGTTTTTCTGTCAAGCTAGATGGATTAGTTTTCTAGATGATATGTAACGAAAATTTTCGGAAATATTGCGTTTAATTTGAATTGCTAAAAAAAAAAATAATAAGTCTCTTTTTACAACATTTTTTTCTTTTTTTTATTTAATTCAGCCTCACGGATAAGAATCGGAATTGGCTTCACATAAAATCTAACTTAATCTAATGATATTCTCTCACTCATTCCCTCGTTCCCATTTATTTCCTCTTCTTCCTTACTTCATCTATTCCTAATTAATTTTCTTATCCTATCTACCCTGTTTACTCTATCTATTGCACCCTTTACTATATTACTCTTTGGATTTCCTATTCCCCTGTTCCTTCCTTGCGTTGCACCACTCCCATTTTCCTTTTTCTTTCAGATTTCTTAACCAATTGTCCACTTTCTCAATCTTTCTCCCGCAAATTACCTCCTCTACCCTTATCCCAATTTCGACTTCCCTGCAGCCCCTCACCGGAAGTTCCAACGTACCAAACTTATCCCCACCACCTTATCCCAATTTCGACTTCCCTGCAGTCCCTTACCCGAAGTTCCAACGTACCAAACTTATCCCCACCACAGATCACAATTCCTTCCTTCCCCCTCTTCCTATTCTTACGACATTCTTTACTACATTTTTATATGGGTTTATAACGAAAATTTGAAAAATATGTTTTGTAGGACCATACAAGTTATACATATGCAGAAAATTTCATCGAAATTGATAAATTGGTTTGTGAGATATAAAAAATTGAAAATTGTGGAGATTGCAATCCATTTATATAAAAAAAGTTATACCGGAAGTTCCAACGTACCAAACTTATCCCCACCACCTTATCCCTATTTCGACTTCCCTGCAGTCTCTTGCCGGAAGTTCCAACGTACCAAACTTATCCCCACCACAGATCACAATTCGTTTCTTCCCCCTCTTCCTATTCTTACAACATTCTTTACTACATTTTTATATGGGTTTATAACGAAAATTTGAAAAATATGTTTTGTAGGACCATACAAGTTATACATATGCAGAAAATTTCATCGAAATTGATAAATTGGTTTGTGAGATATAAAAAATTGAAAATTGTGGAGATTGCAATCCATTTATATAAAAAAAGTTATACCGGAAGTTCCAACGTACCAAACTTATCCCCACCACAGATCACAATTCGTTTCTTCCCCCTCTTCCTATTCTTACAACATTCTTTACTACATTTTTATATGGGTTTATAACGAAAATTTGAAAAATATGTTTTGTAGAACCATCCAAGTTACACAAATGCTGAAAATTTCATCGAAATTGATAAATTGGTTTGTGAGATATAAACGATTGAAAATTGTGAAAATTGCAATCCATTTATATAAAAAAAGTTATACCGATTTAAAAAGGTGTGCCATGGATTATAAAACGGACTGTATTTTATTTCTTTTCTTAATAATTTTAATGAGTTGATAATATCACGACAGAGTTTTTTTATGTCCTTCAAATGTTTCCGCTAATTTGAATTTGATCTACTCATTTTTTGGAATAAATGCACAAAATCCGCAGTTTACAAATTTCTGTATTTATTTAAATTAAAAGGGGAATTATATAGTACCTGAAGCACCTCTTACAGCGAGTCGGCCATCGCACTTGAGGATGAAAGCCGAGGGGGCAGAGGGGGTCACCTTTCTTCGAGGAATACATATGGTGCATTCTGGATAGGAAAATTAAAAGATTAATCGCCGCAAACGAACTCCTACATACGTTCGAATAATTATTGCCGCTTGTAGCCGGACGCATTGTCGTTAATCGGCAAGAATCATTTGTTTAACAGAGACAACAAGTATATATGGTGACTCCACGTGATAGAACAGATTATCACAGTTAAGATAGAACAAGGCTTACATTGCATCGAAAAATGGAATATTGTATAGACAAGGATAGCTTGTAAATATATGTTATTTACACATAAATTTTTAACAATGAAACATATGAGCTTTTATTCGTAAAAATGCTTTAACATATACCCACTTTCGCATTTAATTTATTAATGCTCAACCCAGACATGTCAAGGAGGTGCAACAGTGTTAGAAAGACAGATAAATGCTTTGAAGAAGAAATAGATCATCGAATGATTAATTGCCGCGACATTCATTAATAGACTGTGGATTTTTATGCAAAATAAAAATTGTCTAAGTTCACACCAAAGTACACGAGCTATATATAAACATTTGTTTCTCTTCTTTATAACATTGATGAATTCAAAATTATACAATTTTTAAAACTTATGTTTTGCATTTCAGTGTACACTCATTTTTTCCATAAATCTGTAAAATCCGCAATGTATTAATTGATATTAAATTACTCTCAGCCAATGCCGGGTCTCTTTTGATCGGCCTCTTCTTTCAATTGTATTAAATAATAAATAAAAAAGTCCTTTATTCTTCATATAGTTTGTTATGTATTCTAAAAATTGATTACTGCAGTAAGAAGGTAAAATTTTTAGAAGATCATTGGTAGACAGTGGATTTTCATGAAAAATAAAAATTTTCTATCTGAATTGCAACAAACTTTTCTTCCTTACTATATTTAATAGGTTGAATATAATATATCACATTGTATCTTTAAATTCTCGTCCTGTTTTTACTATTTTGAATTACATCTGCTCGTTCATTTTTTTTTTTCGTAAATGCATAAAATCCGCTGTCTGATCATTGGTTTTAAATGATGTGTTTTTATAAAATTTTTGCATGGGTCACAAGTGACCCGGCGTCGGTGTTCTGCGTCGCGGTTGCAGGCCGATTCAGGGTTAAAGATGGTAGTAAACACGAGCGATAGGATCACGACGAGAATACACGAAGAACATCCTGGAAAGCTGCATACCACCGTAAACGAGACGCGGGAAATTTGAATAGCTGCGAATCGAAAATCTCGGTGAAAGATTTCCGGCGCAGGGCATATCTCGTTGCGAGTGTGTTACACGCGGCAATCTAACAATCGAGCCCTTCTCGACTCTAAAAGCAAGAGAGCCGGCTCGAGAGGACCTAGAAACGAAACCTTGAATTAATAGGAGAACTTGTTGCGAAACGCGTCAGGCAACTTGGCTTTCTGTAGAACGCGAAATAGTTGAAGACGCGCAAATGAATTTCAAATTATATTGTCGTTTTCGAGATAACATGCATCTGAAATCTATGCACGTACCGACACCAAATCATATATAATTTCGAACAAATTGTTGTAACATTATTTTAGTATAGTTCTTTTTCAAAAAATACTGGTCGCACTGGTGTAAAATGACAATATCAGTACATTTTTTCACAGATTATTACTATCACTCAAGAAGAATGTCAATAATCTCCACTTATATGAATTGTAAATATTTTTCAGTTGTTTACAATCGCTAAAAAAGATGCTTATTTGCATCGGCTGCATATTAAATTTATCAGCAACGTATCATCTAGAGATATCGTAAATCCGTTGATAATTTAACGTTCGGACAAATTTCACATCGCACGATACAACATTATCATATCATTAACATCAATCAATTTTCGATTTACGACGCCGTACGTTCAACCAAATTATTAGCAAGCACGACGATTAAAAACGCGCGACTTTTAAGCAGATCCGTATCGCTTCGCCGCCGCTCGGCATCCTGTAATTACTAGATCGAATTAAATTAAATCGCACGATAGAATCAATTGTCTCGCTAGATTCGTTCGACCCACGCAAGCCTCGTTGCAGTCTTCCAAAAATACAAGAGCGCAATACATCGCGTTTCGAATTCCGTATCAAAACTAGCATCTGCCTATACGCGCATAAAACGATTTTTACTCGATCTTCGTACTCGGATACGGAGAACGAATCGCAGTCCTCTTCCGGAGATTAAAACGTTTCCACGGAGGTCTTTGCTCGGTCGCAGACAAAATGCCTGACTAACCGTGAAATTGATTGCTGGATCCCGGTCAAAACTTACGCAATTAGGTATTGAATGGTGTGTACTTACTTGATCGATGTTAACCCAAATGCAGCAAGCGGTCACGATTAAATTTATCCGGCACGTCGTTAAGAACGGTCGCACACGGCGTATGGGAAAGCACCTTCCATACCGGGCAGAGAACACGGGCCCGGCAATCTCATATCAGTACACGAACGTTAGCAGACGAACGTACGATCGAACCGAAAACGTACGTTCGATCGGCGGTCTCACGGACTTGTAGTCTCTCTGACTCGGTAACTCGCTGAGCCCGGGGACCGTTTACATGTTTCGTATTATGGTCCCTCTGCGCACCCCGGTCACTTTTTTTTTCACCTCGTACCTTTTCTTCTTTTCTACCTTTCTTCGCCTCTCGTTACCCGCGACAGTCGCAACGTCGATAGACGTCACTAATAGCACTGACACGATGCTGCTATTACAGGGGTTAGGCCGTTACTCCAACTCGGGTCTCTCTCGTACGTGTGGCAATTTGGAGACTAGCCAGAGTGTATATTTATCTCTAGCTATAAATATAGTACATACTGCTTTCCTGCGAGTGTCCCGCGTGCACGTGTGCGTGCGCGGGCCTCAGGATATCCTAGAAAAACGGCGCGGCGCGGCGGTAGACAGACTAGTGCCAGAAACTGGCGTCTGTTCGATGAATTATCACCGAGTCCAGTTTCAGACATATTTTATTGCGCATCGACTTCTTTTCCACCGAATTATTCTGCGAACACGCGCGGACGTCATCTACGATGCCGTATCCTTCAGAAGGATGCTGCATTGTTTGCAATCTCCGCTACTTACAAAACAAATGGTTACAACTCAGCCACTTACAAAATAAATGGAACTTTTGTACTTGCTCATATAACGATATATAGAGTTAAGCGCACCTAGCGAATGATGTGCAACGACTACCTGAAGTCTGGCGCGTCTTGACGCAAAGTTATAGGGTACATCCCTGATCGTATGGGGTTAAACCTGTTCAGGTCTGGTCCAACCTGCTTCGACTTGCTTGGGAATCTTATTAGAGACGAAATCTTGATTCAAACTTTCGAACGAACTATCTCCTACAACGTTTTTAATATTTGTTTTTTTTCGACTACGTTAGTCATAGGATAGTCATAGCTAGTCATATAGTGATAATTGGTGACATTTCTGGATAAAGAACTGTTATTATATCTAAAAATGTTACCTCAAATTTCAAACCTCCTACTCTTTATTTTTCATATTCTAAATATTGAGATAGATACACTGCTGTTCCTTTACTCGTGTTCGGTAAAGAAAAACAGCAAAATGGCCATTCTTTGCTCTACATCAGTGGTGGGCACGGGTGGAGCCCCTCAAACGCCTGCTTCTCCCACCAACCCTCTCTTTCATGCAGCGCGCATGTTCGTTGCGTACGCTGATGTCTCGCGTCTTCGTTGCTCCATTGTACCGCGCTTGCTGGAAGGGGACAGAGGGCGCTACGGTGTGGACGGTTTTGCCTCAATTGAGGCAAAATGACCCATCCTTGCTCTATATCACATTGTATGGAAGAACCGATCTAGTGTACATGAATTAAAAAATATTAAACTGTCGCTGGTTAAACAAAATGTTTGAAGAATGCAATAAATCATATTTGAATTACTAACGTAGTTATTATACAATTACTCTCTTTTCTATGATTTATAGAAGAGAGGCTCATACGACTGTTGCAATCTTTTAGTTTATTTTTAAAATGCTATTATTGTACATTATAAATGTATACCATACATTTTATAAGAATAACAATATTTTTACGAAACACGAAATTAACAATTCAAACATGAAAATATATTCGAAAAATGAAAACTAAATCGTCAAACGTGATTTACTCCATTCGTCATTTTTTTATGGACCCTTTCTCCAGAAACGTCTCTATAACCGTTATATTTTTTTTGTACTTGTTCTGTATATTTGTATTTTTATTTGCACTCCGTATTTGATATGCGACTTCGTTCAGAAGCATATCTGGTTTTTTTACATAATACATAATCAATGAGTTCAAAATGTTTTATGCAGGAACGACCATTGTAATGACTGTAGACGTATAACACGACTGACTGAGCATGGTCACTTTTCATATTAACCTCTATTTCAAATACAGGTTAAACAATAACATTAGCAAACTAAGTAAAACCGAATTCAATAGTTTTGCATATCAACCGGAAGCGTTATTTTTATTTTCTTGTACTAAATACGACGGTGTCATTTGAATGGAACGAGTAATTGCATTAATTTCAACTTATCAAAGGAATATTTTAAATTATAAATCATACAAGGCTGTTTTCGAACGATAACAATGCCGATGATAGCAGTTATCGTTCCGAAAATTGGAATAAACAAGTGATAAACATATTGCTGTAAAAGTAAAAACAGATTTGTTTTAAGTATTAAACAACGTTTATTTTTCAATAAAAACATTTTGGTAATGAGTATAAAAACCTACACCTTTTTTATAAAAATTGTGTATAACATTTTAATTGCACCCTGCTTCCACCTACTACATCAATAATTCAATAGTAATGACTATAATTCTATATCGTAAAAAAACACTTTGTATAAGTTATACTTCATAACCATATTATTAATACAGTGCAATAATAAACCTTTTCTCGTTTAGTCATTAAAGTATTTCTGAAATACTAATAACAAAATATATAAAATATATAATACATATCTATTATTATATAATGTCTCATTCTATATAAAAATTTAATTTTCGCGCAACTATTTTTTTGCAATTACTTTTTAGAATTCACGACTTTTATAGCACCTACGACTTCATTTGTCGATAAATGAGGTATAACAAGATACTCATACTATGCACAATTTAACAAAAATATAATTTAACGGATCATCCAATAAAAATTTAGCTGAAATTATAAATACAATTAATTTAATAATTTAGGAAAATATGATCTTGTATTTAACACGAATTCACGAAACACCGAAACTTTTTATAACGTAATTAAATTATATAGATATTCTTTTACTATTGAACAATTGTTTTGGCGATAGTAACGTTACTATTTAGAAAAATAGAATTAATTATTCATACATCCAACTACGTAATTGTATATAAAAACTTCTAGAATATTCAACAATTTTTCTTAAAAACGAATTTATACTATGCAACAGGAATGAGTATAGCGCATTTTGATGCAAGCTTCCGAATCTAATTTTGTATCGAAATCATATTTATGTCAATCTCGATATCAGATCAAGGAATCTCTAGAAAAATTTCAAAATTTCTACGCTTTACAATTTTGCACGAAGAAGCTCAATTTTTTGAGCGGCACGTTTTTGCAAGTCAATTAATTTCATCGCTAATCCCATATTGCCTTGAATTTTAATTTTGCCTTGGAAGAAGGCCTTTTGTGGGTTCAACTTTCCAGATATAAAATCGACGATATCGTTATCGTTAATGGTGATCACAACGTCCGGTTTAGTCTTCCCGTAATATTCGATCTTCCCTTTTCCGGTTTTGGCGTCTACGATCCAAACACCCTCTGCACCGCCAGGCCCGTTTGTTACTTTGAACCCATATATTCCGCGAACTCTGTCGATCAAACCATCTTCATCTTCTTGCATCGCGATTTCTAATATTTTGAACAACGCGTTTGCTTTGAAGCCATCTGGATTGACTTGCCCACTAACATTATTTTTCTTTACACCTTCCTGACTTTGAGGGAATCCTAATCGGTACAGAGCAACTACAACTGCTCCACCTAAACCTATATTATGTTGCAATGCAAGCTTTGCTTTTGGCACTTGTCTTTTACCAGCTAGGCCTCGCAATTGCCAGCTGAGTTCAGCACACTGTGCCAGTCCTGTTGCTCCCAGAGGATGTCCCTTTGAGATCAATCCACCACTAGGGTTTATTACATACTTTCCTCCGTATGTGTTATCACCAGCATCGACCAGCCTACCAGCTTGACCAGGGGCACAGAGACCCAATGCTTCATAGGTAATAAGTTCATTGGTCGAAAAGCAATCATGCAATTCCACCACATCCACATCGGATGGTTTATAAGGGCTTTGAGTAAACACTTTCTCAGCTGCGTTCTTTGTCATATCGTAGCTGTGAAAAGATAAAATTACTATTTTCATTTGTTCCGTTTAGAGGTTTGTGAGAACCCAAAATTGTCGGGTCGGGTTCTCAAAAATATTCGGGATTCTTGAGAATTTTCGGAATTATTCTCGGGAATCCCAAAATTTTCGAGAACTCGACTTGTTTCGACCCGTCCCGACCGCCGAGTTCTCGCACACCTCATAGTCCTCATAAATGACTCTAAATTCTGCGAGAATGTTCTTGTTCTTATACCCAATAAGTTTAATGGCACTCCTCTCCGCGAACGTAGATGGCAAGTCGGTAGACATTTCCATTGCTACAATTTCTACAGCTTGAGATTCAAGTTTGTGTTTATGAACAAAGTCCTCGCTAGCAAGAACCACGGCTGCTGAGCCATCCGAGGTTGGACAACACTGAAGTTTAGTGAGTGGTCCAAATACTTTCGGGGAATTCATTATTTGCTCCAAAGTGTATTTATCTTGGAATTGAGAGTAAGGGTTGTTCGTGGAATGTAAATGATTTTTGTAAGCAATCTTTGCAAAATGCTCAGGTTTTGTGCCATATTTCTTCATGTGCTCGATGCCAGCATTTCCAAATAACTGTGCAGTAACTGGACTTTCATTTATACCTATAATTAAGCAAGAACAAGATAATATAGAGAGAAATTTAAAAAAAAATAGGCTCATCCAAACTTGTAAATAAAGAAAAGTTTGGTACCAGCAATTTCAGCCATGACTTCTACATGCTTATCCATAGGATTGGTACGATCAGTGAATTTTGACATTAAAGAGCCCTTTTCCATTTTTTCAAAGCCAAGGGCTAATGCACAATCGACAGAACCACCTTCGATTAGCTGTTTAGCCATGATCAAAGCGGTGGAACCGGTTGAGCAATTGTTATTTACATTGTACACGGGACAACCAGTGATTCCGATTTGGTAGAGTGCCCTTTGACCGCAGGTGGAGTCTCCATAAACGTAACCAACACAGGCAACCTTTATCGCGTCGTAGGAAACCCGTGCGTCCTCCAGAGCCTTCGTCACGGCCTCCTTTGCCATTTCTGGATAATCGATATCATTCCGTTTGCCTGGCTTCTCGAATTTTGTCATACCGACACCAACAACGTAAACTTTCTTCGATGACATCTTGATCGGCCTGAATAGAGACACACAGGGAAAGTGAAATCAGTATGGAAAACAATACGCGAAGTTAACGCACGCACGACTGTTTTCTTAACTGGACTGCAGTATTGTCGCTTGCTAATAAGCGTTGCAAACACAAACTGACCTTTAAACTCTGCCGCAGTATCTAATCACGGAAAAAAAGCATATAAAATCGACGAATGACGAAGCTACTTTAGAACCAGCGTCGCTGCGCTCGACTGCGTCACTGTCACTGCCGTGCAGTGCCGTGCACGATGAGTGACGATGAGCAACGATGAGTAACGATGAGGTCGACGAGCAACGAACTATGAGCAGTCTGCTATGAGCAATCACGAAGAATTGAAGAAATCGCTGGCTCGACGGGGCAAGAATGGCAACATTGCTGCGTCAACTAATTTCCCGAGTTCTGCTGTAGATGTCGCTTATTAATCATCACTTTGTTGAGTCCATGAACTGTGCTGCAGGCACGCACCGCGTCCTCAGTGCGCAGACTCTTTTACCAACTGCTCGACACAGCGCGGCAAACCTCAGGACCATTTGAACTTTAAATAAATAATGGAAATCATTATCGCGTGTAGTTTATAAACCTACGGAAATGCATAAACGTTATCGGCGTAATAAGAACAGAGATTTGATCGAACTTTGAAACTAATTATTTAACTTTCAACTACGAATTTGTAAACACTAACAAATAATGAAAAATCTATTCTTTTAAAACATACAAATAAACACGTAGACAAAATATTAAACATTTCTACAATCTCATTATTGCTGACCTTTACTTCAGCATTCGTTTAGTCGACGATAAAACGTCAAATATTAATAAGTATACCTGAGGTATTTACTTACGCGTGAAATAGCTGGAATAAAAAATTTTACATGAAGCACAGTATGTCGCTCGTTGAAATCTTTAGCGAGAACGTCTGCGAGGGATGCATGTGACATTATACGGGGCTATGCTTCCTGAATTTCGTCGCGTGCTATATATACTAGAAAATCACGCCGGCCATTGCGCGCTCGTGTTTTGGTTCTGAAAAGATGGCGGACTCTTGTTTTCAAGATCGGTCACACTGGATTACGATAGTTTTGAAATGCACTGGAAAAGTTGACATGTTGTACATGTGATATTGTCGAGTGCATAAAAGCATTATTACGACGGATTTGCTTGCCGAATCGAAGAAGTTTCTTTAAGCGTTGTGAGTGACGCGAAATCGGTGTCTTCAGCGTGCGGATCATACGAACAACGATTCGAGTGGTTTTCGAAGATTTCTGTTATTTTCTGTGCGAAACACTGTCCAAGAAGCTAAAGAACAATATCGTCGCCGACGAGAAAAATGGTTTGACTTCGACGGATATTTACGATGTTCAAGATCTTGATGATCAGTGCATCAGCAACAGTTATTTGGTTAGGTTGATTGGCTAGGTAGACGTTGTACCTATGATACCTGAACAACGTTCCACGTGTTCCTCTCGGTGGTTCACGTTAAAACGTGACATTGCAACGAGTTCATAAACAGTCTGTTAAATGTATTGTTCTAATTTATAATGGCGAACAGTGAATTTGACGTGGAGCTCTTCGAGCGAAGACTCCACACACTGAAGGATTCGCAGGAGTCGATTCAGGGGCTCTCTTCCTGGTGTCTGGAAAGGCGACAACACCATAAAAAGATTGTTGCTACGTGGTTGCAGGTTCTAAAGAAAGGTAGGCTCCATAATGTTTCATAATCAGTTGTCCGATAACTACATTTTGTTTGGATATCAGATGTTTCTGGTCCGCTATCCTAACGTAATCTCAGCTCTTAGTCTACCGAATGTTATAATTTTTAAATTAATTTTTTTGGAGTCATTCATTATAGTTTTAAGTGTCTATCAAAACAAAGCGTTTATAATTGTTTATTTATTGTTCGCGACTTCATTAATGCACATTTTACTCCATTGTTTTGATACAGTGGACGGTAATGTAATATGTTTTATATAACAGTGAAAGTTGAGCATCGTTTGACACTCTTTTATCTGGCAAACGATGTTATCCAATACTCGAAGAGAAAAAATTTCGAGTTTGTGGAATCGTGGGGGACAACTTTGCAACGTGCAACAACTATGGTGAGGGACGAGAAAGTGAAGCATCGTATACTGAGGATATTTAAAATATGGGATCAGCGGCAGGTATACGACGAAGAGTTTCTCGCAGACTTGTCTGGATTAATTTCGGCAGCTCCAAAAAAGAAATTGGATCCACAACCAACAGCAGCTCCGGAAGAGTTTCAAGCTGCTCTACTTATTTCTACTATGCGATCATGCGCTACGTTGGAGCAAGCAACAGACGCAAGATTACGAGACTTAAGGGAAAGTAATATAGATGTAGAAAACGCGGAAGAATTATGTGCTTCTCTAAAAGACAGAAGAAGGGTCGAAGATGCTGAGAAGGAAGTCGATTTGGCAGTGAGAAATGTTGAAAATTATGTTCGTGCATTGGAAGCAGAGATTAGGGAAAGGACGCAAGTGCTCGAATTACTAGAACAAGCAGATCAGTTTTATGAAACTCAGAGAGGTGAAGTTAAAATAGTTACAAATGTAAGTATAGAACGATACAAGTATTATTATTTTTTGATTTCTTAGTATAATTTAATGTGTAATATTTTTTGTAAACAGGCTTACAGGAATTTTGGAAGCCGTGTAAAAAATTTGAAGAAAAAGTTGGACGAACTCTTACCAACGTTGGTTTCTCCAATTCCTTCACCAGACATCAATGCTCCATCTCCAAGTCCTGACAGTGATATAGATCTACCAGGAGATGAGAATCAGACTCAAAACCAATTGGGAATAATAGATGTGGCTCCACCATCTATGTACGGATCATACTCGCATGAGTACGATCCTGTCCCCGTACCAGCTCCAGAATTGGGCCAAGGCAATGAATCTGGTGACTTCACCAATAATTTTTCGTCCTTCATAGGAGGAAATATGGACTTCGGTAGTATGGTAAGAACTCAGAAAATTTTAATATCGCGTGACTAGAGGGGCCATTATGCATACTGTTCTTTTTACAGAGAAATATATTTAACGAAAGATCGTCGACGCCTACTGGAATGTCACAGCAGTATACCGACTCTTTAGAGGTATATCTAATTAAGGGGTTAGGCCACCTTGAGTGTGTTAGATTCGTAGCAATCATTTGCAATTTTTTCTTGTATTCTTTAATGAAATCAAGGTAACATTTGGAGTATGACTTTTATTATACTAAAGAAAAAAATACAAATATTTTCAGTTTGTACATAACATTTACCGGAGAAGTATGTAGGAGTTTTAATAAATGTTAATTTTTGTAAAGATTGTACTTTCAGATAAAAGGTTTTAAATATTTCACAGAAACCATACGTACTTACATTACGTAAAAAGAAATATACCAAAATTGGGAGGGAATCGGACGAAAATTGTAAAAGATACTTGTACCACCAGATTCAAAAATCTTATTTTGTGAAAAAATTGGCCTCAGAGTTTTAAAAAATTATTTCAGAAAAATTAGAAAATTAGAAAATTTAAGTTTGTCTTTATTCAGGGTGGCCTAACTCCGTAAGAGTAAAATATATCTCCTGTTAAAACATTATTCAAACTTTACACGCTCTTTTCCAGGCTAAACCAATAGAAGTAATCAATATGAGGCCCTCCAAAAACGAAAGTACTAACGTGGACTTCAATATCTCTAGTTTCTTAAAGACTGTTCTTCCTTCTTCTGACGGAACACAAGATCCTGGCGGAATCCCAGGTCTTGGATTAGATATTCCCGAGTCCCAAGTAGGTTCCCCTCAGCGTACCAACTACAGACATTCACCTGTGTTAGGACAACATCCAGTAACCCCTGTGATCTCAAGAATGATGGGTAGTCAAAACACGCCCATGGGCGTGAATAATTGCCAAATGACCCACAGTACCCCACTGCCAGTCCGGAACTTGTCCGGCGAGTCGCATACTCCCTCCCCGTACTCCAGTCAAAACAGTCAGAGTAACATCACAGTACCCTTCGACGGTCCCACTAACAATAACACAGTCAACCCTTTACCACCTCCTCCGTTACCACCGCCGATATTTCTTGATGACGAGAATTGTTATAATAAGTTGCCACCAAAATTCCCCACGTGGACACCCCCGAACGAATCTATCAAAGAGGCAGCCAAGTGGGAGGAAAAGGGTATGAGATTTTAGAACATAGAACATAACGCCGGAGAACTTTGACCGGTAAACTAATGTTTTGTCTTTTTTGTAATGTAGCGGGTTTTGCTATATCTTCCGGAAAGAATAGCATGAATCCTAGTTGGCCGGGTGAGTGCGATGAAAAAACGAAAGTTTGGATGGACGGTGAATCGGACAGATGGGATCCGAGCAACGAGACCACGTGGGTCAACCCAGTCAGGAAAAGCGAAATCCTATCGGAAACACCGGAATCACCGCCGATGTATGAGAAAGCTGGATTCACAGATCCGGTGGAGTACGACGACCCTCAACCACAAGAATCTCTTTTGAGCACCACTGGGGATGTAGATCACAGGTGAAACATTTAGTAATTGAACGGGATCGATCGTCCTTGGCGACAACGTGCGACTCGCGTATACATTACTAAAACACGTTTCTTTCTAGGGTGATACCGATACCGATGACGGTGGAGAATCAGCTGCCGTATCGATTGATGAAAGCGGCGGACGTTGACCACCGTAATTTGATCAGTCTGACAGGCAGTCCCGCGAATCACAACGTAAACGAGAGCTCGATGAGCACGATACCGAATAGCAGTACCTTATGGTCATCGGGCGATCAGGATTACCGGTAAGTGAACGGTATACGTCTTTTATCGGGAGCATAAAAAATAATTTTCTTAAATTAAAATCTTCATGATGCAAATATAGGCAACACATGCAACCCGGTGATATCGTGGAAAGTGTTGACATGGAGATGTCCGACGACGAAACCGACAGTAAGCCGAAAGGGAGGGTGTTGGTGGACCTCAGGTCGCAGGACAGAGACATGAGAGTCGGCAATCCGCCACCCTCCCAACACATGGACATGGACATGCGCATGATCCCGCTTCCCACCGGTCAAATGCCAGGTCCCCACGGGCCGATGATGCAAGACGTGCACATGCATTCGGGACCACCTCCGCCTCCTCCTCCGCCGCCGCAGTTTCATCCAAACCAGGCATCGTTTCACCAAGACCAAGGGGACTTCCGTCACAATCCCTCGTCGGACTTTCATCCGTCTCAGTCAAATTTCCATCAAAACAGACCGCCGCCTGGTTTCCTGCAGAGCCAGCAGGACTTCGGCCAGCAAGAATTTCATCAGATGCACCAGTCCCAGCCGGACTTTCCTCAGCAGGACTTCGAGTACCGGGAGAATCATGGTTTGAGACCGAACCCGGAGTTCCACGGCGAGTCGCAGATGCGCGGCAGGTATTCGCAGCCGGCCGAACACCCGCACAGGGACATGTCGTTCCACCGGAACGATAGAGGTCGCGGAGGTCGAGGGTTCCCGCGGAATCGACGGGACAGGTACTCGGACGACCACAACAAGCAACGAAGCCTGCCGAACAACCGAAAGCCACGGTCCTTGGATCAGCACCAGAGGTCGTCGCCGGAGATCCTACCGAACAGTCGGCCTCTGCTGCTCCAACCGCCGGACACGGTGGTGATCCTCGACGAGGAGGGCATGCCGATAGGTCTTCCGGACGACAAGGACACCTTAGGGAGCGGGGATCACGCGCCGGACCAGGACCAGGACGACAATCCTCAGGTTCTCTCGCAAGACCGTAGATCGTCCCTCGGTACTCCAAACTCCCGCGACCTGGACCAGCCACCTTACCCGAGCAGATCGAGTCTCGTGCACGAGCACGAGTCCGAACCCGGGACTTCGGAGCCGGAGGATCAACCACCGCTGAACCAAGTGACGGTCGTGCCCGTGGCAGCGGATTCGAAGGATTCCCAGCTGAGTCAGTACGTGCCGATCTCCGAGTACGAGGAGCACGTGGAATCGGAGCCTGTAACGTCGGAGAAGCCCCGCGACAGCGAGTCGCCGGACCCGAGCGCCCAAGAGATGGCCTTCAACGAGCAACAGGCGCAGCACATAGACCAGCAGATGGAGGATCTGGTGAACGCGACGAGCAACGAGCTCAAACGACCGTCGACGAACGGCGGTTTCGACGATCCGGCCGAAGAGAACGCCACCAAGAAACGGATGTTGTCGAACGGACCCCAGACACCGATCGGATCCGATTCCGGTCTGAACGGACCGATACCCCAGGCGACCGCGGAGTCTCATCCGGGGATCTACGACTTCGACGGTCCGTTAGGGCCTAACTTCCGGCCGCGTCTCGCCGGTCCCGTTCCATTCCCTCCGTGGAGAGGCGGTCCACCACGTGGTCGAGGGTTCCGGGGAGGACCTAGGGCCCCCTGGATGGACAGAGGGCCCCGTGGCCCAGCGATCGGCAACTTCATACCGAGGGGGATGAAACGCGGCGGACAATTCAGGGGGAACGGGTTCAGGGGTCGGGGACGGGGCAACAACTGGTAGATCATTGCCAACCGAGAACACTGAACGAACACTTTGTAAGCCCACGCGCGCGCCTATGTGTGTGTGAGAGAGAGAGACACTCGTCGTTTTTTCTATTTCTGTACATACGTTGTTGCGAGCCGTCGAACTCGACCCCCCCTACCCCTTTCGATATTTCGGTCTTTTGTGCCGTGTCTTTGGATCCTCTTAAGCGGTGATCCTTCCGTAGGAGATCGCCCGTCTTCGTCCTTCGGAAGGTGCTCGCGCTTCTGTGCGATTGATTCGCCTATATACATATATAAATAAACTATATAAATATATAGATAAAAAGAGGATGTATCCACGCAGAAAACACGGAACGGAGCTTGGACTCACCGATACTACACACGTTCTCCGTTTAATAAGATCTAGCTGTGTATCGTCGGGCCGGGTCCGCGCGGATCGGTGAGATCATTGGATGGTCCTAAGAACGCGCGATTCGGCCCGGCGACGATGGTCGCGCGTTACCTTCTAGAATCGTAATGTAAGTCAATGAAAAGAAACCTCTCTGTTTTACGTGTGTAAAATGCGTTCACCGAGTACGATCGAATATTTATCGGCTAGGATCTCGACGAATGAGAACTCTCGTCCCGTATTCGCGGAAACGAATCAAGAACGAGTGAAAGCAAGACCGCCGCGAATCAGGATCGAGAATGATTCTTCTCGAGGTCGAAGGACGGCGGGTCAAGGCCGCTTGCCTTTGTTTCTTCGTTCGCCTCCGCATACGAACAGCCACGGATCTGCTGTCTGTTTGACCGTCGAACGACCGTGTCCCCGTCGTGGATTATAAGCAGGCGTGTCAATGAACTTTCAAGCTGTATTAATAAAAATGCAATGTTTATGTTCTGGTCCAGTTCGTACATTTCCCCTGTTTTTATTTATTTTTTTTTTTTTTTGCGACCGGGATTAGACGAGCGACAGAGCTCGGAACGAATCGATCATGCTCTCTCGTCCTAGCCTCGAGGAGGGGGGGAGAGCAACAAAAACACTGTACCATTTTTGTATTTTTTGTTTCTGGTGTATACCCGAGAACCATAATGGCGTACGCGGTTCGGCCTAATCGTTTTCAGTTCCGTTTCTCGTTGCTCTGTTCCTTTTCACACGTTCTCTCGCATTATGTTCACGCGCAAACACCACAGAAACCACCCGCTTTTACTTACGGTGCACCGTGGAAGGAACTGCGCGCACAGTCACCAACAGACTGCGGATTTGAAACATTTTGCGACAAACACGAGCAGCTGGCAAAACAATAGAGAGATTACAGGAAGAGTATATTACTCTCGATCTAGCAAAATTGTCCTACGAGAAACGAAATTCGTCTGTTTCTTGCGCAACAGATGCAGACAATTTTTATTTTTCATAAAGATCCGCAGTCTGGTCACCATAGTCCTCGTGCACTCTACAGGGTGTCCCGTTTAAGTTGATATTGTAAACAATCTTGAAGACATGTGATTTAAAACAAACAAACTGACACATGTCCTTTAGTGTTTCGAGTGGGGAGTCAAATGGCACTACTGGTTTTCTAATGCGTGGGCAGTTTCAAGGTTATTTCAAGGTCATTTTGTCTTTTTTGTAATGAACCCATATTTTTTATGTCGGAACTGTGTTCTACGTAAAAAAAGGAACAACTTTTGTTTGAAACATCTTTTTGTAAGTTCAATGTTCCTTAAGATATTTAGCTGATTTTTCATGTTTGAAAACGCCCACGTTTTCAAGGTTATTGCAAGGTCACTTTGTCTTTTTTATCATAAACCCATATTTTTTATTTCGGAATCGTATTCTACGTAAAAAAAGGAACAACTTTTGTTTGAAACAGCTTTTTGTAAGTTCAATGTTTCTTAAGATATTTAGCTGATTTTTCATGTTTGAAAACGCCAACGTTTTCAAGGTTATTTCAAGGTCATTTTGTGTTTTTGATCATAAACCCATATTTTTTATATCGGAATCATATTCTACGTAAAATAATGCACAGCTTTTGTTTGAAACATCTTTTTGTTCAATGTTTCTTAAGATATTTAGCTGATTTTTCATGTTTATGTCAAGGATAATTGTCTTTCTATTAAAATGACTACGCTACTTTCTTCTGGAAGATTTTTTATTTCATTTAAGGACATCATAATAAATGCTCGAAATTCTTACCCTCAACTTCTAGACACTCGGCAATTCCTTTAATAAAAGACTCATGAACACATAATAAAGTTCTTACAAACTTACAAAAAAATGTTTCAAACAAAAGTTGTGCATTTTTTTACGTAAAATCCGATTTCGAAATAAAAAATATGGGTTCATGGTAAAAAAGACAAAATGACCTTGAAATAACCTTGAAAACGTGGGCGTTTTCAAACATGGAAAATCAACTAAATATCTTAAAAAATATTGAACTTACGAAAAGATGTCTAAAAACAAAAGTTGTGCATTTTTTTACGTAGAATATGATTCCGAAATAAAAATTATGGGTTCATGGTAAAAAAGACAAAATGACCTTGAAATAACCTTGAAAACGTGGGCGTTTTCAAACATGAAGAATCAGCTAAATATCTTAAGAAATATTGAACTTACGAAAAGATGTTTCAAACGAAAGTTGTGCATTTTTTAACGTAAAATCCGATTCCGAAATAAAAAATATGGGTTCATGATAAAAAAGACAAAATGACCTTGAAGTAACCTTGAAAACACCCACGAATTAGAAAACTACTACTGTCGTTTGACTCCCCACGCGAAACACTAAACGACACGTGTCAATTTGTTTTTTTTTTTTAAATCACATATCTTCGACATTGTTTACAATCTCAACATAAACGGGACACCCTGTATAAAAGGCTGTTTTTCTTTAATTCAAGTAGACACTAACTTCGTTTAGGTATGCATTTGTTTCATAACGAACAGAGCAATGTAAGATGTATTTTACAAAAATGTTTGTATACAGTAAATCGGAAGTGTATCATTGGTGAATGGTATATCACTATTATTATTATCATCATCGTGACTTCGTCTGTTAATAAATAAATATGTGACCGCACGAAGTTAGTGTCTGTTTTAACGAAGAACCGTCGTGTTCGTCGAACAAGCGTACAAGCGAGGTTTCGTAGAAACTAATCGAGACAGGATTTCTTTTATTATTATGGATGATGTCCCAGGACTTATTGCGTATTTTTATTCACCTTTCTTTCCCAGTTGTTTGATTTTTGGCGGGTCGTACAAACCGACGACGAATCGAGATCACTACGCGTTTAGATGGTTAAAGCTCTGTTTTATCGCGCTGGTGGCTTCACGTTGCGGTGCTTCGAATACGCAATACTTTCTGGAATATATTTTATTATCGCGGGACTAGTGGATTTTATGCATTTCTGACAAAACCGCATGAAATATGCGACACGCTATGAAACGAACCCTCTTGCTTGAATCTCTCGCGCAGTCTTTATTTTATTTTCAGTTTAACAGTTTAATCAATTCTGTACTTAGACGCCTGTGCTCGAAAATCAATCTGTAAAACTTTTGAGTTAATCAAATTAATATTTTCTTTCGACAATTTTATTGAATTATCAGCGAGGTAAATGCAGAAGATCCATGGTCTAGTAGATAATCACTGTAATCGGCAGTTTCCGAAGCGTCCATTGTGTTTCGAGCGGGATTTCATTTTTTCGAAAGCGAAGAAATAATTGTCAACCGGATTGTATAGGCGTATATATTGTTAACGAGCGCGCGAGAGAAATTAGCGTATAACAAAGCTCAATCGTTGGAAACCAGATGATTGTTTAATAAAATATTGCAATCCACCGAGGAACCCTGACAACACTCGATCGACGGACAGATCTCGCACGATATACACATCGGAATAACTGTGAAAATTACTCGAATCGAACTCGACTGCCGTATTAGCGCAAAATTGTACTTTTGCCAGCCCAAAATCAGTATTTATGCTTTTATTTTTAGTTTTAGTTTTACGAGAACCCTTGTTTGTTTGTATATCATTAGCGCTTTGATTGACGTAAAAATTGAACAAATATTTTCTTACGATTTTGCATGTACATACGATATTAATATTAAAATATACCAGTGCAGCTGTTCATTTTCACAAGATCACTCGCACGCATTCGATCATAACCAGTGTTCTAATATCTGCGGAGCAGTCAAAGCGTTAACGATTTTATTAGGGAGTGAAATAAGAGCCACAAGAATTTATTTACAGTCTCACTAAAAATAGAAGTCGTAACAATTTATTCCGCTTTCCCGGGTGTTAGATAATCGTGCATTTTATAAAACCATAAAGTCAGCGTTAACGACGATCAATATTTTATTCGTTTCGTTTCTTTTGTCAAGTTCACCGATATAATCGAGTCGATTTACAAGGTTGTCCCATAATTTGGCACCGCAGAGTTTTGCAACGGTTTTTTTTTTTGTTGCGATTGGCAGAACAATTCTCACGATCAATGACAAAATAATCGAAAAGAGAAAGAACTTCGAATTCTTGTGTTCTCGAAAGAAAATTCTATGACTTCCGGTTATTGAGGAAAATTATTTGAATGTACGTCACTCGAGGATACATTGACGGAAAAATCGAAGACGTTCGCGATAAGTGTAAAATTGAAAAAAACCGAAGAAAATTCTCGCGATCACTGACAAAATAATCAAAAAGAGAAAAAACTTCGAATTCATGTGTTCTCGAAAGAAAATTCTATAACTTCCGGCTATTGATGAAAATTGAATGTACATCACTCGAGGATACATTGACGGAAAAGAAGAAGACGTTCGCGATGAGTAAAATTTAAAAAACCGAAGAAAATTCTCGCGATCACTGACAAAATATTCAAAAAGAGAAAAAACTTTGAATTCTTGTGTCCTCGAAAGAAAATTCTATGACTTCCGGTTATTGAGGAAAATTATTTGAATGTACATCACTCGAGGATACATTGACGGAAAAATCGAAGACGTTCGCAATGAGTAAAATTTTAAAAACCGAAGAAAATTCTCGCGAACACTGACAAAATATTCAAAAAGAGAAAGAACTTCGAATTCTTGTGTTCTCGAAAGAAAATTCTATAACTTCCGGCTATTAATGAAAATTATTTTAATGTACATCACTCGAGGATACATTGACGGAAAAATCGAAGACGTTCACGATAAGTGTAAAATTGAAAAAACCGAAGAAAATTCTCGCGAACACTGACAAAATATTCAAGAAGAGAAAAAACTTCGAATTCTTGTGTTCTCGAAAGAAAATTCTATAACTTCCGGCTATTAATGAAAATTATTTGAATATACATTACTCGGGGATACATTGACAGAAAAATCGAAAACGTTCGCGATGAGTAAAATTTTAAAAACTGAAGAAAATTCTCGCGATCTCTGACAAAATATTCAAAAAAAGAAAGAACTTCGAATTGTTGTCACGAAGACGTTCGCGATGATTGTAAAATTGAAAAGAACCGAAGAAAATTTTGAGCGTCGATCATATTTAGACATTTATAATTGCCTTGCGGCTCAGGATGACTTCCGGTTTTAGAGCATTCGATCGTAATCCTTATTAATCGCGTATTGTACATTACACACTGTTGCGCAGGAAAATTGCATTTTTCCAACAGAATAAAATGGAACATATTTTCGCGTGTACCTAACAGATCTAACGAATATCTGTGATTGCGACTGTAAAACTTGCTCGTTTAATTGGATCGATTGTGTAACAGTCGTTCGCACGTATACACGCCACTTCGAACTCGTTACGTTGCTTTTCCCCTGGCATAGCAATTTTTATGCGCAACACTACGTTACTTTATATTATTTATTAAGTCTGTGCCTTATCGTTACTCCCTTGTACGCGGCTAACCATGAAAACCATCGGGTAGATTCCCCGCTTAACAGATCGTTATCAAAAATTTACCGTTTATTACTACTTGTAAATTCAATTTGAAAATTGCATATATCGTTCGTAAATGTTCATCAACACGTTGACTGACGAAACGGGAACTATCAAAATTCTACAAGGTCCGATCAATGTAATTTTATTAAACAAGAAAAACGTCGAGTTGAAAACTCTTCCGGTTCTCCTCCGCGTACCTTAATAAAATTACATAAAAACACCTTGCGTCTAGGACCGTCTCTTAAGTTGAATAAACAATCCCTAGAGCGTTGCAGAAAAATTGTAGAAAAGAAAAAAAATTGTTGTCTACGGAAAAAAACATAAAACCTACAAGAGAACTGTAGAACCTGCAAAAGCAAGATTATCTTAACCCGGAAGTGGTGTTTCTTCAGACTACATTACGAACTTTCTAAAATTTCGATTAAAATTTTTGAAATTTATTAAAATAACATAAAGTGCATAGTTTGAGATTGTAAATCCCAAACGTTCAAAAGAAGTTAAAGAAATTTCATATTAATAATTCTCTTGCAATTTAACCCTCTGTCCACCGTAAAAAAAACCTTCATTATGCGATAGAAAATTTATACCACACAACGTAGTAAATATAAAAACAAACTTTCAGCTTTGAATAATAAAAAATAAGAAAAGTAACAAGGTCATGCAACGACAAGATCCCAAGAATTTCAAAAGTTTAAATAACCGCAATGGACCCGCTTGGTAGACAGAGGATTAAATATACCATTACAGGGTTAAGAATTGTCTCGAATAGTGAACGTGTTGTGTTGACCATTTACTTGATGTAGAGAATATTGGTACATGCGTCAGAAATATTGGAGAAAATCTTGATGGAAGTAGAATTGGCTGAAACGGTCTTGAAGACTAGCCTTGAAGGCTGGTAGGAGTCTAACGCCGTAATCCTGAGCGGAGGATGTTGAATATTGATTGCGAAGTCGCGAGTATCTCGGCTGACCTAATTGCTTTTCTGTTTTTGATGTATCCGGGTTTATGGGCGACCCTGTATCGTTTGCAACCGTGTATCGTGTAGACTGTAGACGATCGAGAATGTCTCGGTTAGCGGTTATGGCGACGAGAATCAGCGAATTCATCGGCGTGCGGAATCGCCACGCGATACCTGCGTGCGGTCGTATCGATTTTACACGGCGACACGTTGTATGCTTGATTTAAGGCGGCCTGGCGTTCGCGTGCGATATCTTGGCGAAACGATTTCTCGGGGAAAATGGCCGGAACAGAGCCGCTGGGCCGAACGGCCGCTCTCACGCTCGCGTGAGTTCCCAAAAAAAATGCGAATTCTTGTGAGAAGTATTCGATCGAACGAGTGAACGCGATCGTGATAGAAAATCGTAGATTAATTGTAGAAAACACTGACAGTGTCCAAAGTCAAAATAGTCTTCGGGATAAAGAAGAAACAATTTTTTAATCCTTCAGGTACCACTATTTTTGTGTTCTGTATAATATTGCTGTTTTGTAATGTCACGGATGTTGTATGTTGATCAATTAGATTTTTCTATGAGTTTCGTAGGTATTTTGAAAAGTGTAGAAATTAAGCGATAATGGATAAATGTATATTGTACTTAATGTATATACATTTCTGACACAGTTGCTGATCGACAAAGTGATGTTATTAATATTAAAATATTTTAATATTAAAAGTTTTTAGTATGTCTAACTTTTACAATATCTATTATAAGATAGGTAGATATAAATTGTTAGAAAATTACAACCGTAAATTCTACTAAAATTCTATATTACGGTATTAACATTCGAACGTAGAATATTTAACAATTGCAAAAAAGAAAATTGTTCGTGACGCTTACAGTGTGTTCTACAAGGAGTCTTCGCTAATTCGAACATGTATCGAAAGTAAAAAGGTGATTTTCTTGGTAAGATGCTACCAAATCAAATTATTGTTTATTTGTACGTGATAAAAATCGCTCGAGATCATTGTAACTAGACCAGGCTTGTCCAGAAGTAGCTCACTTGGAGGCAAATTCGAGGGAGACGCCTACTTCTCCCCTCCGCGCGTCTCCCGTGGCGGCCGTAAGTCACGGACCTAAAGGACCGAGCGTAAAGTAGATGTATGGGCGAGAGGGGTCGTACCGCGAGCGGGGAGGGATGTTCGCGCATGCGTATTCGCGCGTGGCATCGGTAATGTACTAATTTTAAATTTTTGAGATTTCTTTTAGGCCCTGTTTTAAAAATAATGTTTTTCATTCAACATTCACATACTTTTTTTAACTAAAAATGTTCGGACTATACAGCATAACATAATGTAAAATTTTATTTTATTTCGCAGAATCTATAAAGAATACCAACATTTTCTGCAAGATAAAAGAAAACTGCCAAAAACCTTTCCAGCATCCAAAATAACAGAAATATATTTTCTAATTATATAAATAAACAAGTAAATAAAAAATAACGTCCGTTATCTTCAAGTTCGTCTATGGCAGTGCTAGGCCCCGGCACGGCACCTAGATGTTTCTCTTCTTTGGCGCGTATACGTTACTGGATACCGCGCGCGCGCCGCAGTACGCATGCGTGAGAAGCGGACATTTCTGGCATCACTGGGCCGTAGTCCTCCGAGCTCCTCAGACCAGTGATGCCAGATTCGTGGTACCGTGGTATACCGTGGTACTAAACTATGCCCCCACTACGACCTACTGTTGCCCCTACGCTCCTTTACCAACGCGCTCGCGCGCTACACTCACCAGCATACCTCTACTATGTCCGTGTGCGCTGCTTGTGCGCTTGCGCCAGCCTCAATCTATTTTTAGCACTTTCCATGTACATATTGCTTTACGGAAACGAAACTGAAATTCGGCCGGCCGTCCCCGTGCAGCGATTTTTATTTTTATTTTTAATTCCTTTTTTAATTACATTTTTTAACCTTCCAAAAAATTTAAAATGTAAAAACTATGTTAAATATATATATATTAAATATATATATATATATATATATATATATATATATATATATATATATATATATATATTCATTTTACAGGAAACGTTTTATTACTGTAAAAATTGCATTGATACAAAGAGTCTAGCAGGGTAACATAGTTTTTACATTTTAAATTTTTTGGAAGGTTAAAAAATGTAATTAAAAAAGTAATTAAAAATAAAAATAAAAATCGCTGCACGGGGACTCGAACGCCAGCTCCAGATTGCGATTCATGCGCTCGACGCAGCTCGACGCGACGGCCGGCCGAATTTCAGTTTCGTTTCCGTAAAGCAATATGTACATGGAAAGTGCTAAAAATAGATTGAGGCTGGCGCAAGCGCACAAGCAACGCACACGGACATAGTAGAGGTACGTTGGCGAGTGTAGCGCGCGAGCGCGTTGGTAAAGGAGCGTAGGGGCAACAGTAGGTCGTAGTGGGGGCATAGTTTAGTACCACGAATCTGGCATCACTGCCTCAGACCCGTGCCTAACATGGGTCCGAGAGTCGCCCCAACGCGCCACACGCGGTACATATTGCAAACGGTAGGCACCGGTCTGAGGAGCTCGGAGGACTATGGCCGCCACGGGGAGCGAGACGCGCGGACGGGAGAAGTAGGCGTCTCCCTCGAATTTGCCTCCAAGTGAGCTACTTCTGGACATGCCTGAACTAGACCGCCGATTTTATCCAATTACGGCGAAAGTGTGTAGGTAAAATACACAAAAGTGAATACATTGGACGAATTTCAGATCAATGCTACTTTATTTTCGACTTATCAAATAGCTCCGAAAGATACATTGTTATTTAATTTCTGTTACTTACAATCGACTCGGAACAGTTTTATTTTGCATAAAGATGCGCAGATTGATTATTTTAAGTACTCAGTAATTTTAGCGTTCACAGTAAAAAGGTTAGCAATATTTTAGGTAATTGTTTTTGCCTTCCTCACCGATTTCGATGACCTTGAAATATGTTGCCAAGGTCATCATGTCGGCGACACAGACATTTTATGTTTGCCACCGCGCGGTTATGTTTGATCAATTGCTCGACGAGTCAATCGATGATTTCGATCGAATACTTTTCGATGGAGTTGGCGTTGGACTATCCCATAAACATTATCGTTTGCACAGTTCGTTTCGAGCGGTAAGAAATCATTTTTGTGTTCCTCCTTCGATAAATCATTGTTTTGTTCGTTTAATATCTTCTATCTTGCCGTAAATATTTTTTAAACAAGTCGAGTATCATACTAAGTGGGGTTTGTTTAAAAAATATGTAAAACTATTAAAATTGTTGTTTTCTTGATAATTTCAATAATTAATTTATCGCAATCAGGAGCCTATGAGCAATGCAATTACAAACGTTCTGTCCAAGCATCTGATGAATAAATTTGAGACAGTATCGAACAAAATAAATCACGTAAGATTGATAAACAATGTAACAAATGATGGACTATTTTTGTGCAATAGTGCACCGATGCTGCTTATGGGATGTCGAGTATATGGCGGTGAGCTTTTCTGGCGAATATTTGTAAGAAAATCGACGAACACGAATCAAGTAGTCGTGAGAAACACGTGGCCGGTTCAGTGTTAACGAAAGAAGGAAATATTTTTGCGAGATATGTAAATATTCTTGGATCTCGATCACCGGGAAGCCGATGTGCAATTTGTCACGCGATTGCGTCGCGATAAAACCGCTCGTAACTCGAAGGATCCTCAAGAAACATTGCTCCCTTGAGTGTTCATTATGAGAATGTGATTTTATTGCGAAGAAATAAGTCGGAATACAGCGAGAGGAATTTTTTCATTTATTAAAATACGAGGCCTCCAATTTCTACGTTGACTATTTTAGTAGAATGATCGATTAGACCTCGACGACAAATACTTAAGCCTATTAGATGTACAAATTAATTCGTGGCCATATCTTCTGAAATTTATCGATTATTTACAAACAATCAAAATACATTGTTAAAAACGAACTCCATCTATGTACTCCATCTTATAAATACAGTATTTCATCGTTAATTGTCGTGAACTTCTGAACGATAATTGTCGCCGGCCGGACCCGTGGTGGCGACAATTATCGATTATTTACAAACAATCAAAATACATTGTTGAAAACGAACTCCATCTATGTACTCCATCTTATAAATACAGTATTTCATCGTTAATTGTCGTGAACTTCTGAACGATAATTGTCGCCGGTCGGACCCGTGGTGGCGATAATTATCGATGAAATACTATAAACTGCGAATCTTTCGGCAGACTAAAAATGGTCCTAGTCAACTGTGAGAAACGGAAGTTACACAAAAATGTATTTGGTCTTTTAATAATTTCAATATTTGTCAGAAATTGTATGAAACCATAATTCTTCTAATGTCTTTACAATTTTCTATTTATTCGAACCATTTTTGTCATAAATGCATTCGCAGTCTACATAAAAATAATTACCGAAACCTCAACTCGCTAGATAAAAGATCGGATCTAAATTGATCGAGGGCCACGAATTAATTTATGGTACACCTGACAATTTGTCCAGAAACGAAACTGGCAGATGAACAAATTTTTTCCTACGATTTCCGACTGATTTCTTTTCCATAGAATTCTGCTCGTTACTGATTTTATACGTCGACTGATATTTAGTTGGACAGTTTTCAGTTCGCGATTTATTTCCGATGCTGAAGGTAACGGCCGATTGAAAATGAGCTAGTATTCGACTTCAGTGAAGTTAATTTTATCCACGTAAGCGCACGCAGTTTTCGCGATCAGTTTCGCGCGTGCGAATTGGCAGTGATTTCTTTGTTGCAAGTCAGCGACTCGTCCAGCGATCATTGGCCTGACGATCGAGTAGCCTTTAGCGTTAATTACCCATAATTGTAACTAGACTGTGACCGTATCGAGCTTCGTTTCTTTCTTTTTCTTTTTAAGTTCATTTTGTAAAAATGGACAGCGATCGGAAACGGGGTCCGTTTCCGGAATATTAGGTTGTTGCGTTTAGCCACGTTCGACTATTACTTTTAGAAATCAGATCTCCTGGCAGATGTCGCAAAAATGTTTATATATACATATATATACATATAGTAAAATAATGCGTGCACTGTACCGTCTCTAAGACACGATTTGTAGTGACAATAAAATCAATTCGGAGCTGTACCACAACTAATAAAAAGAATGGCGGATTGGCGCCGGAGTTAGACGCGGTCGGTGAAACTTTCCAATCGTCGGAATACTTTATTCGATCTTCCGATCAAGTCTGGGAAGTTCGGTAAGGCGATCGAGCAGTGTAAGGATACCTAACTAACCCGCAAAGTTCAAAGAAAATATTACTCTTCATTTTTCTATTTATTTTCTCGTGCAGGATTGCCGAGTGAGTCCGCCATTTTGGTGATGAGACCGTTACAAATCGGATTAGATGTTCTTTCATCTTTCTAAATCAGGGTTTGACTTTATTTGCTCGCGAGGACCGTTTTCCGAGGGCTACGCCTCCTCGACCCGGCCGCGCGTCTCGCTCCCCGTGGTCGACTACGTACTCGGACGGGCTCAGGCGCGATCATAACAGACAGATGAACGTGGCGCATAACGGGCGACACTCGTTTCAATAGGTTTCCACATTACCATCGAGGTACTATTGTCAATGCGTCTTTATTATTAGTGGTATCCCCTGTAGGCCTATTCCACTATGTCACACGATAATTTCAGCGACATCGACCCGTTTAGAAATGATCTAATTCTCTTCGAGAATCCCCTCACTGTCAAAATTGCAGATCAAGCCCTCGAGTTTCAACGAGAACTGTGCGATCTTCGGCACGACATCTCTCTGATAACGTGGGAAGAAAAACGAGCCGAATTCTTCAAAACGCTGGAAGAATCAAAGTACCCTATTCTTCGAAATTTTGCGACCCGAATATTCTCAATGGTTGGATCAACTTATTTGTGCGAAAGCTCATTTTCAACAATGCGCTATATTAAATCGGATCACCGTACACGTTTAAATGATTCTTCGCTTGCGTCGGCGATGCGAATATCCACATCCAAGCTTTCCATAGACCTTAACAATTTGCCAAGCACGTCTAAACGTGCACGAAGATCAAGTTGTTCCGGACCGTATTAAAATTTAAACAATAGAATTAAAAACTATTTTTAAAATTTATCTTATGAATTTATTTTTTTAATTAATTTTCTACAGCTATTGTCCGAAATTATCGTGTGACATAGTGGAATAGGCCTACAGGGGATACCACAAATAAAAAAAAACGCATTGACAATAGTACCTCGATGGTAATGTGGAAACCTATTGAAACGAGTGTCGCCCCTTATGCGCCACGTTCATCTGTCTGTTATGATCGCGCCTGAGCCCGTCCGAGCACGCAGGCGACCACGGGGAGCGAGACGCGCGGCCGGGTCGAGAAGGCGTAGCCCTCGGAAAACGGTCCTCGCGAGCAAATAAAGTCAAACCCTGTTCTAAATCGTTCTAAGCATATTTTACCGCGTTAAATGTGCTTCGACGGATCTACGACGATCTTTCATTCTTTTCAAATCAGATTTCCAAATTTTTTCAATTTTTTTTCTCACTCGACCAATCCTTTTTGCTTCTGACAAGAAAACAATTTTCATTTTAGTAAGCTATGAGGCCTGAAACAATACTCACTGCACACATTTTTATATCTGCGATGAACATAGTTTTTGAACCTACAAATTTTGTTTAAAGAAACATTTTGGAAAATATACAAAGCAAATGTACAGGGTGCATGTACACACGCATACAAACATTTTTAAAATACTCTACAAGATTTTAAGGAATTCTTTGTGAATACTTCTTGAAAAGTATTATGACGGTAAATATTACGTTCAGGGGAGGCACCTCGGATGACCTTGACCTTGATATATGTAGTCAAGGACAGTACTGGAAAATTGTAATGTGGTAGCATCGGTATATTTTTATTGATAAGTTTTTAATAAAAAACGAGCGACGACTGAAACCTCTGGGCCACCTTTTTCAGAAAGGTGACGACATATGTCAAGGTCAAGGTCATCCGGGTGCCTCCCCTAAACTTAAAATTTTTATCATCAAAACATCACATTCTGATTTAAACAAAATATTGATACTTTCTAAGATAATTCACTCGATAAGTTTTCCTCTAGGTTCAAGGACTATTTTCAACCCTTCAAAGGGAAACACTGCAGGCATAAAAAAATACTGATTTTCTTTTTATCACTGCATTATATGAAAGGTGCATTGAGGGAGCATTTCTGTTTAGAGAATTTTAAATAATATGTGAGACAAAACATTAGTTGCAGTCAATTTACTGTACAGGGTGTAAAGAAATGTTTAGTCTTGACTAAAATTGTCCTTGACCTTGAATCTCAAGGTCAACTTATTTTTTATTACATTCTACGCGTCATGGTGATAGAAAGTGTCACAGGAGCCATGTGTCAAAACTCAATAGTTCTCATAAAAAATAACAGCAAAGTCTCATTATTAGTACTACTTATTTTCTTAAAAATTGTTTACATTTCTAATAAAGCAAGTATTTAATGTTGTTGTTTATATGATGTTTATCACAAGTCTAACATAATTAATCATAATCAATATTACCTTCTAAATCTTGAAAGATGATCATCTTCTATTAAAAAATATTAGGAAAAATGGTATTAGAAGAAGAAATTGAAGATGAACATTTTTCAAGAAGATAATATTGATTATGTAACACTTCTGATAAACATCGTATAAAAAACAACACTAAATACTTGCTTTATTAGAAATGTAAACAATTTTTAAGAAAATAAGTAGTACTAATAATGTGACTTTGCTATTATTTTTTATGAGAACTTTTGAGTTTTGACACATGGTTGACAATTTCTATCACAATCACGCGTTGAATACAATGCAATAAAAAAAAAATGTTGACCTTGAAATTCAAGGTCAAAGACCATTTTGCGGCAACTTTCTTTTACAAATCTTCATCGATCTATGGCAGCCAAGACCAAACATTTCTTTGCATCCTGTACACACTGACTTTCGCATCACTATTGCAAAACAATTGTAAATATTGAATTTAGGTTTTTACTTCTTTTGTACATTTGAGTTTTGTAATTTTGAGACTGTCCCCCGAAAAGTATTTTAGTAAGATTTAACTGAATTTTTAGGAAGTACTTCTTAGTCCGAGGAAACAGTATTACAGTTAAACTTCTCTGATTTTATTTTAGGGTTTCATTTTTGAAGCAAGCATTTACAAAATCAATTATTTATGTATCCATCGTATTGGTCTTTGACCATCCTTGTCGATTTGACACAAGAGAACAGATTAAGTTGTAAGACTGAGGGACAGACGAGGGTTAAAGTTGACTCGTGTCTGTCGATGACCCCTAACCTTAGTATAAAGCACGATGCAAAAATGAGAAAAAAAAAAAAGAATGAAGATTGAGAACGGTGACAAAATGCGCAACAACCTAATATTTTTTTTTCGCCAGTTTGGTTGGTTCGGTGCCAAGGGGGAGAGATCGCTCGTTAGGGACTCTGTAGCATAAACTCCGGGAGAATAAGAAGCCCGCGTCTGGAAAAGTGCAACGCGAAATGGAATGGAAACGGGAGAGAGTTAATGCGTGCGGTGCACGCCACGGCCACCCGCGTCGTTCGAGTCTCATTCGAACGATTTTATCGCGGCTTAGGGGAGCGAGTATGGTTGCCACGCGTCGACGTCCAACGCGGAGGGCCGAGGAGGATCGATTGATATATTCGAATTGATCCTAAGCGCGAAGTGCCTTCACTCGAGGAAACGGGAAACAAATCTTTTTCTTGCTGCCTCGACTTCCGCTATCTTCTTCCATCAACTTTCCAAAACATTCTAAATCCCCTTACATTTTCAGAATTCATATCGAGAAAAAATGCGAGCTTCCAATCAGGAAATTCAGAAAATTATTTGAACTTTCCTCGCGACACCTTTCCAATCAGTTTGTTAAACAGAAATCCTTTTTTTTCAGTTTTCCAAAAAATGGTTAGTTTTACAAAAAAATTGTCCAAACATAAAAGATGCTTCCTTTGTAGATCTACAAACTTTGTCTGATGAGTTTTTTTATATAATCAATGATTTAGAAGATAATCGAAAAAATACGATTCTATCGTATTTTTAGTTGTCTAAAGTTTATCTATCGTACTTTTTTTTATTAATTAGAATATTGACGTTTATGTTGATTTTAAGAAACTCTTACAGGTATGCCGATGAAAATTATTTGAACTTTTCTCGCGACACCTATCCAGTCAGACTCTTAAACAGAAATCCTGTTTTTTCAGTTTTCCAAAAAATGGTTAGTTTTACAAAAAAATTGTCCAAACATAAAAGATGATTCCTTTGTAGATCTACAAACTTTGTCTGACGAGTTTTTTTATATAATCAATGATTTAGAAGATAATCGAAAAAATACGATTCTATCGTATTTTTAGTTATCTAAAGTTTATCTATCGTATTTAATTGTTTCAATGTATTGTGTGCCTGGGAACACGTTTCTCGCATCATGATCAAGTTTTCCAGCGATTATTATTTTTATTAATTAGAATGTTGACGCATATTATCAATGATTTAGAAGATAATCGAAAAAATACGATTCTATCGTATTTTTAGTTATCTAAAGTTTATTTCTCGTATTTAGTTGTTTCTCGCATCATTATCAAGTTTTCCAGCGATTATTTTTTTTATTAATTAGAATGTTGACGCTTATTATGTTGATTTTAAGAAACTCTCACAGGTATGCCGATTTTATACGTTGAGGTTATTAGACAGCGGAAGTCGATGGAGTTTCAGTTAGCAAATTATCAAATTTCGTTTCTTCGTCTCCGACTGTTTGTTAATTTCCTCGAAATTGTATATTTCGTGTTTGTTGAAAAGAGAGTGATTAATTTGTTAGGGGCAAATTATTTCTGAATCTGTATGCTCTCGTTGTTTCGAAGGAAAGGGACGAAACAAAAATGGCGGACGAACGTAATACGGAAGAGAACGTTTCCCCGTAGCGTTTTTTCTTTTTCTTTTCTCTTATTTTTTTTTTTCACACAGTATTCGAGAACTTCCGATACGGTGGGACGAAGGCAATCGATCTGAAGTTCTATTAATAAGTCAGACTCGATTTTCCTGGACGATAATCTCGCGCAAAAGCAGGCCATTATTTAGTTATTTAATAATAGATCGTCGATGAGTTTTATATTCCCGCGTGAAACCGAACTCTTGCATACCGTGTATGCTGACTCTGATGTCTATGTATATGTATATGTATATGTATATGTATATATATATATTTATATGTATATATGTATATTTTGTACATTATACAACGAACGATGTGAACGATTGTCGGTCCCCAGCGAGATCTTCATTTCGTTTGTTACGTTCCCTGCGTTCGGGAATGTATTTGTAAGTGTGTCAGATTATATGAATATAATGTATATATTATATATTATATTTGTACGTGTGTATATATGTATGTTTTGAAACGAGATACTTAAAGAGATCGAAGTTCGATGAAAATATAATATGAATATATGTATATATAAGTATCGATGTTTCCGTTGTAATTGTTCAATCATCGTCGAGGAAAAAAGATCGTTATTCATTTATTTCATTTTCTCAGATTCTACAGGGTGTTACACGGTAATTGAGAATATCTATAATTCGAAATAAGAAAACAGAGAATAAAATTTATGCGAACACCTAAACGCAAAGAATTCTTAAATAGCATTTCCGGTGCTTCATGCGTTATGCAAGTTTCCAGTGTTAATTGCAAAGAGGGGGAAATTCTTTGCCGGAGAATTTGTCACATATCGGATTCGAAATAAGAAAGCAGAGAGTAAAATTTATGCGAACACCTAAATGCAAAGAATCCTTAAGTAGCATTTCCGGTGCTTCATGCGTTATGCAAGTACGCAGTGTTAATTGCAAAGAGGGGGAAATTCTTTGCCAGAGAATTTGTCACATATCGGATTCGAAGTAAGAAAGCAGAGAATAAAATTTATGCGAACACCTAAAAGCAAAGAATTCTTAAGTAGCATTTCCGGTGCTTCATGTGTTGTGCAAGTTTCCAGTGTTAATTGCAAAGGGGGGGAAATTCTTTGCCGGAGAATTTGTCACATATCGGATTCGAAATGAGAAAGCAGAGAATAAAATTTATGCGAACACCTAAATGCAAAGAATTCTTAAATAGCATTTCCGGTGCTTCATGTGTTGTGCAAGTTGCCAGTGTTAATTGCAAAGAGGCGGAAATTCTTTGCCGGAGAATTTCTCACAGTAAAACTTTCGGAAAAAACAAATTCCCAAATCGTTCCATAACAGAAGAATTTTTAAATTTTTTGAAAAATTGCTGTCTCGGAGATTCCAATGGAAGTCTCGGAGAACTGTTTTATGGAATGAGAACATCCTTTAAATTTTTGATGACTTCAATTATTCATAAAGTTCTCTGTAACAGATTCAAATCATATTGTAATGCGAATTCGCAAAGAAATTAATAATTGAAACAGGAATGAAATGGAACAGAACAGAGCTGGGCAAATTTTATTTCAAATGAAGATAAGAAGTTAATTATTGAAAATAACATGATCTCAAATAAACTCTATGAAATAACTATTTGAGAGGAATTTATTTGAGTACATTTACTTTAAACAACAACTTTAATATAATTTATTTCGGCGTAGTCATTTGAAATAATTAAGAGAAATGTATGATACTAATTGTAAGTTGAAATTTCGCCTTATTTATGTTTAGTTTTTAAATTATTGATGAGTAGCAATAAAGATTTAAAAGAACTCGAACCATATTTTCATTTATAATATATTTTTAATATTTATTGTATGAAATAATAAAATAACATGTTATTTGACATTTGAAATACTTATCTCAAATAAGAAAAGAACTTGTTATTTTAACATATAACAATAAAATAATCGCAAAATAATCTCTTCCGTCAGATTCAAATTGTGTAAATAAAAAAAAATATATAACATAATTTATTTCAAATAGTGAAACATTTTTGTGAAATAACTTTTTTATTTCAAGTAATATTTCAAATAAGTTTTAAAATATTTTATCTGAAATAATGCCCAGCTCTGGAACAGAGTACATACAAGAAGATGGGGATGGTGATAATAATAATTATCGTGATCCATTGCACGTTGCATTTACAATTGTCCCCTTTACTTCATCCTATTCAGTTTCTAACCAATTTTATTTTTGTTACTACATATCTCTTCATTTTCAATTGTTTAGTTTTCTCAAATTTCAACAACTGCAGTTCAAACATAAAGATTGCTGTTTTCACTTAACTTCTTTTTTGCTCAGTATATTTTCTTGATTTTTTTTATGTTAGTTCTCTAGCTTCCTTAATTTCAACTAGGTATAATAAAAAGAAATAAAAATTCTTGCAATCTGAACTGAATGGATTTTGGGACTCGTTAATTAATTTGATCGATCACCGACGCCTCATTGCAATTAACGCAGTCGATCCAACGAATTCAATCCTGTTTTCTGTGGATTTTGTAAAAGGGGAGCCAGCACCAATTTTTAAAGCGTGCATAAATTATTGAAAAGCAAATCAGAATTATATCTTGTCTCGTTATTGCACTAAAAAAATGGCACATCCTAGACTCGCGACGCCATCTTTGGGAAGGCGATGCGGAAGTTTCGAGATTCCGGATTTCCAGGATCTGTTCGTTGAACAGAGTTGTGCCTGCCGGGGAATTGTACGTCCCGGTGTGATTAAATACAACGGGAGTTGTTCGTTAATCATGTAGTGTCGCGTCGCGTCGGATGTTACGACGATCAGCCATTATTATGTCATAATTGGCCTACGTCCGCGTGGCTGGGTTCCAACCGTGTTTGCCAACGTTTGGAAACGTCGTGAGTCTCGCCTGATCCCTGTAAAGGGTTTACGACCGCGACAAAGGCTCGGGATAACGATTTTTCACAGAACTTCCCAACCACGACGGCTTTAGTACGTAATTGTAAATCGCAGAGTGCGCTGACTCACGGAACTGCTATAGTAGTCGGTAATTCAGATCTGATTTCCGTAACAACTTTTGAAATTCGCAAATCCTACAGCAGAGCTGGGCATTATTTCAGATACAATATTTTAAAACTTATTTGAAATATTACTTGAAATGAAAAAGTTATTTCACAGAAATGTTCATTAAAACTATTTGAAATAAATTATACTAGCATATTCTAGTATATTCTAGTATATTCTAGCATATTCTAATATATTCTATTATATTCTAGTATATTCTACTATATTCTATTATATTCTGGTATATTGCAGTATATTCTAGGATATTCTAATATATTCTATTATATTCTGGCATATTCTAGTATATTTTAGTATATTCTAGTATATTTTAGTATATTCTAGTATACTCTAGTATATTCTAGTATATTCTAGTATATTCTAGTATATTCTACTATATTATAGTATATTCTAGTATATTCTAGAATATTCTAGTATATTCTAGTATATTCTAGAATATTCTAGTATATTCTAGTATATTCTAGAATATTCTAGTATATTCTAGTATATTCTTGTACATTCAAGTACATTCTAGTATATTCTAGTATATTCTGGTATATTCTGGTGTATTCTAGTATATTCTAGTACATTCTGGTACATTCTAGTATATTCTAGTATATTCTAGTATATTCTGGTATATTCTAGTATATTCTAGTATATTCTAGTATATTCTAGTATATTCTAGTATATTCTAGTATATTCTACTATATTCTAGTATATTCTTGTACATTCTAGTATATTCTAGAATATTCTAGTATATTCCTGTATATTCTACAATATTCCAGTATATTCTAGTATATTCTAGTATATTCTAGTATATTCCAGTATAATCTAGTATAATCTAGTATATGTTATATTTCTTTTTATATTTACGTAATTTGAATCTCACGGAAGAGATTATTTTGCGATTATTTTATTATGTTATATTTTGTCCAACAAAATGATTTTAGGAAATGATTGTCTATTCTTTTATTTCGTGAAATGCATCAGTTCAAATAGTAAAATAACAAGTTATTTTCTTATTTGAGATAAGTATTTCAAATGTCAAATATCATGTTATTTTATTATTTTATACAATAAATATTAAAAATATATTATAAATGAAAATATGGTTCGAGTTCTTTTAAATCTTTATTGCTGCTCATTAATTATTTATTTTCCAAACTAAACATAAATAAGGCGAAATTTCAACTTACAATTAGTATCATACATTTCTCTTAATTATTTCAAATAAGTTTATTTCAAATGACTACGCCGAAGTAAATTATAATAAGAATGTTATTTAAAATAAATGTACTCAAATAAATTCCTCTCAAATAGTTATTTCATAGAGTTTATTTGAGATAATGTTATTTTCATTAATTACCTTATTATCTTTATTTGAAATAAAATTTGCCCAGCTCTGTCTTACAGCAAATGTATTCGCTTCATCTGCTATGTCTTTTGAGCTTTCTTCGATTCATGCACATTTTTCTATTTTCATTGTAATTTGTTACTGTTATGCAATTAAGTGTATCTAAGACAATAGATATAATTATAAAGGGTGGCAATTATAAAGCGTTACACACGAATATCTCCAAAAATATTGAGAGGGGGGGCATCATGTGGTGGGACTTTTATTTTTTTGAACACCCCAAGGTGAGATGAAAGTCAACTTTCTTTTTTTAAATGGAATGATATGTTTTTTTATCCACCATCAAATAGTGGGTTTTAAGATGAGTTCAATTACTTATGACTCAAGGTCATTCAAGGTCAACCTTGAAAAAAAGAATGTTGACCTTCACTTCACCTTGGAGTGTCCACCGAGAAAAATAAAAGTCCCACCACGTGATGCCACTCTCGGTACTGAACAACTTTCATCTGAAAAACTTTTGCGTATCAATCAATATTTTTGAAGATATTCGTCTGTAACGCTTCATAATTTTCACCCACTATATTTTATAGTTGTTAGATAACGAATGCTTCGGACCCTGACCAAACAATAACTATAATTCCATGTTTTATAGTCGTTAGATAACAGTAGAATGCGCCTGACCATGATCAGACAAAAGATACAATTTTATATTCTGTACTGACCATGTAACTGTAGAACATATCTGCTTTCAATCAAACAAGTGATACAAGTCCGCTTCTGGTCAGACATCAGTGAAACGCTCCTATCATTGGTCAGATAAGTGATACGAGTTCTATAGTGATCTGACAGCAGTAGAACGATCCTATTTTCTACCAGACAGGTAATATGAGTTGATCAATGGTCAGGCAGTAGTAAGACGCCCCTGTCTCTGTTCAGATAAGTGATAGAAGTACATGCATGGTCAGACATTTCTCGTAGAAGATGATTCCGGTGAATCCAATAACAGAGAATAACTAGACCGCGAATTTTTATGAAAATAAAAATTGTCTGACTTAGTTGCAAAATGGGAAAGCTAATGAAAAAAAATATATTCTTTTATTTAAGACTTTGAGTATAATAAAAATAGTGTAACCATGTTTCTTTAATGTTCTTTTAATGTTTTAATGTTCTTTTAATTTTTTAATGTTCTTTTCATGTTTTAATGTTCTTTTAATTTTTTAAAGTTCTTTTAATTTTTTAATGCTCTTTTAATGTTTTAATGTTCTTTTAATTTTTTAATGTCCTTTAATGTTTTAATGTTCTTTTAATTTCTTAATGTTCTTTTAATGTTTTAATGTTCTTTTAATTTTTTAATGTTCTTTTAGTGTTTTAATGTTCTTTTAATTTTTTAATGTTCTTTTAATTTTTTAATGCTCTTTTAATGTTTTAATGTTCTTTTAATTTTTTAATGTTCTTTTAATGTTTTAATGTTCTTTTAATGTTTTAATGTTCTTTTAATGTTTTAATGTTCTTTTAATGTTTTAATGTTCTTTTAATGTTTTAATGTTCTTTTAATGTTTTAATGTTCTTTTAATGTTTTAATGCTCTTTTAATTTTTTAATGTTATTTTAATTTTTTAATGCTCTTTTAATGTTTTAATGTTCTTTTAATGTTCTTGCACTTTTATTATTCCTACTAATAATTTGTGTCATAAATTCATCAAATCTCTAGTCTAACGATAACAAATTTTGGATTTGCTGATAAAAATATAAATAAAAAGATATTAAAACATAAATATTGAGTAGAAGTTAATATCAGTTTAATTTATTGTTTATCTGTAAAGGCTACTGCCGCTGGAAATACGATTCTACTCGATTCCACTTTCTTCAAAGTCTATAAAAATGTAATTTGTATAATGCAGTCTAACAATTACTATCGATTGTTTCATGAAATTATGTTCTGTAAAGTGACTTTGTACACGATAAATATCGAAAGTTCTGTCCAATAATTATATCGTTCTGTTTTTTACAGGATGTTAGGTTCGAAAGGTCGTTAATCAGTGGACGCAGGCGTGTCCTTTCGTGACGTAACTCCGAAGGACGACTTTTGACGGCACAGGGGACATCGAGACTGCTACAGATGGCGGTGAACAGGTAGGCGTACAAATATTTTCAGTGTAAACACGATACACCGTCTGGTAAAAATAAATCGAGCGTATAGGTAGACGTTGAAACTCGTTTCTATCACGAACGCAATAACAAGGGGTCCGTTTGTATCTGTAATGGCGGTCGGAGGACGACTAAATATTGTTCCAACCATCCGACTTATTATCGCACCGACAATTACCATTACAGATTCTATCGCGAACTACGGCGTAGTTCGTGTACACGTGGCACGCAATTCTTGAAACGTTTCCCCATTGTGTATCAATTATGGGGACGTTGTTATCCTCGCCATACGTATGAATGTTTCAAAGCCATTGTATTTCATTAACGAGTAATTACTTGCACTTGAACATTCTTTCCCGCAATTTATATTTTTATATCTAAATGATGTATGTTTCCTTTAGTATATGTCTGCTGTGTGAATCTATTATACAATCACTTTGTTTTTGATTTATTATTTATTATCGCTTTGCCTCTCGGCTTTGGTGAGTACTCCCCTCTTCGTTTTCGTACAAATTGGTATACCAATATACAATATAACGTAACACAATATAACACAATACACCTTAATATTATGCAATATAATGTACCATAATATAGCTCGACTTAATATAATATATCAAAATATAACATGACATAACCTAACATAATTAGTATACCATAACACTGCACAATACAATTTTGTATACCACTATGCAGCATAACATAGTACGTAATCCTGTTCAACATAACGCAATATAACACAATATACCCGAATATTATACAATATAATATACCATAATATAGCTTGACTTAATATAATATATCAAAATATAACACGACATAACCTAACATAATTAGTATACCATAACACTGCACAATACAATTTTGTATACCACTATGCAGCATAACATAGTACGTAATCCTGTTCAACATAACGCAATATAACACAATATACCCGAATATTATACAATATAATATACCATAATATAGCTCGACTTAATATAATATATCAAAATATAACACGACATAACCTAACATAAATAGTATTTTATAACACTGCACAATACAATATCATACAATATCACACAATATACTATACAGAGCAATATAATTATCATAGAACAATACATATATGTAATCTTGTGCTTTTTGGCAAACTATTCTAACTAATTTCTTAATATATTAAACAAAACTTAGCTCAGCTTAACAACATTCACTTTGTCAATTAATGAATTAATAGTAACGACAATATTTTTATACGAATGTTATAGTAAATAATGATCTGTAATATTTCTAATATTTTTTATGGTGTTTTAAATATTTTTGTATATGTTTTTCTGGCACAATGTTCAAGAACTCAGTCCTCTTTCTTTGTTAAAATGTTAATAAGTTGTACGTGATCATTCGTTCTATGTTTTCCTCAATACATGTCCGTTGAGTGGATCTAGAATGACTTTATTCATAAAAAGTTATTTAGTATAGTAGCAACGACAATATTTTTGTAATATTACATAAAGATTTTCTTTAATGTTCTTATTATGTTGCATGTTGTTTCAAGTTCTTTCTCTGTTAAAATAATGTTATGCTTCACACAAGAACCATTTAACATAGATGTGATTTTACAATGAACACAGAATTTTCATTTCCCAGACCGAATTTTCAAAAATTCAATTAACCTTCGGGATAGATGTGAATTTACAATGAACACGGAATTTTCATTTCCCAGAGCGAATTTTCAAAAGAAGCTACCCGTTACGAAAGAAACCATGAGGCCGAGAGTTCAAGTTTGAATTTTGAAGATATTGTCTCGCGATTTTTTAGGAGACAAAAAAGTTGCAGGAGGTTTCGAAGCGCAGACATCGTTGATAAAGAAGCTTTTCAGACAGGAGGTTAAGCGAAATAAAAACCGTCTGTGTATTATTTTAGCTCGCGCCGCCCTCTTCAGCCGAGTGTTTGAAGTAGGGGATCGGAACGGACTAAGGAGAATAAGACGATTTTAAGCGGACAGTAGATATCATCAGGCACTAAGAAAGCCAGCCTTCGAAATTAATGGACCTCCGTGGTCGATCGTTGAACCGGTGTGAATTAAATATTACTTGATTAAATTATTTCCAAGAATTTCATATCATTACTGTATTGTTGTTCATTTAGAAATTCGAGTGTATAATAAATTGATTGTACTGACAGTACAAGAATTGCGTGCGAACGTTGAGGTGTGGCCCGACTCTTAATTAAGTTAATGCATTTCTATTAATTAATACAAATCCTCGCAGAGAATCAGAAGCCATCAGCTTGGACATGTTACACGAAACAGCTTTCATATCTATGTACAGGCTGTTGAAAAATGTTGTACTTCAACAACATTTTATTCAAACGAAATAGATACAATATATAAAAATAATTTTCTTCGACGTCATAAATTCATTTAATTGTTATTCTTGGTATACAATAATTCTTTATTATCGTATTTGTAAGTATTATTTAATTACTTAAAAAGTTAAAGAATAATTATATCAATGTTCCATGTAGTCACGATTTTCATTATTAAAATCAGTAAAAGATGTTGAATAATTACGAATGTTATTTTTTTATAATATCTGGAGTATAGAGTCACTTAATTATTATTTATGATATAAAACAATTCTTTTCAAACATCAAGGGTTCCATTTAATGACCATTAAAAAATATTTACATCGAAGTTCAGTGTAGTTACAATTTACACTGTTAAAATCAATAGAAAATGTTGAATAAATACGAATGTAATTTTTTTATAATCTTGTAGAGTATAGATTCACTTAATTATTATTTATGATATAAAACAATTCTTTTCAAACATCAAGGGTTCCATTTAATGACCATTAAAGAATATATACATCGAAGTTCGGTGTAGTTACAATTTACACTGTTAAAATCAATGAAAAATATAGAACAAGCATGAACATAAATTTAATTATATAATAAATTGTAGTATATATTAATTCACTCGATTGTTATTCACAGTGCACAATTTTCGTTCTTCGTTTTCCAAATACCTTTCGTTGTTAAATGTCGACACACCGATTCTTGAAAAAGCTTTTACAATCAAGAGTGCTTGTAATACCTCGTATATCGTTCTTCCGCGGTGATATAGTGTATATTTTACCTCCGTGTGCATCCTAGTGTATTCGAGAGCTTATTCAGACCGAAAAGAGGCTGAAACATGTCACTAAATTGACAGTGTGTCTCGTAACCGTTAGCACAAGAGGCAGGATGTTGATACTAAGTGAAGAAACGAGCCGAGAACGTCGACGAAAATGACATTCCCGGCTCGCTAGGGTTTTCGAGAAAAGACAAAAATTGAATTTCAGCTGCGCACATTTTGATCGAGCACAAGAGAGATCTCCGGGGAAATTCAACTTTCTAATTTAATGTTTATAGACACCATCGATACGCAGCTCCATGAAAAAATAATTTCATAAAAGTTAAATATAAAATTTTAAAAGATGCGGTCTATCTAAAACTATAGTTGCGAGTTAGAAAATATTGAAAATATATATTCTATCGCATACGAAGTTTATTTTTCTCAAAATAGTCAGCTACAAATTCTTACAATAAACATCTTTTTTTTAACCAACTTCAGAATAAATCACGGGGAAATTCAACTTTTTAATTTAAAGTTTATAGACACCATCGATACGCAGCTCCATGAAAAAATAATTTCATAAAAGTCAAATATAAAATTTTAAAAGATGCGGTCTATCTAAAACTATAGTTGCGAATTAGAAAATATTAAAAATATTTATTCTGTCGCATTCGGAGTTTATTTTTCTCAAAATAAATCAGATTCGAAATAATAAATTTCAGAATAAATAAGAACTAATTTCTCCAAGCATTTAACTACAAATATTCGTATAATTAGTGAAAGTTACTAACTCTGATTTTCACAAAACTCCAGCTCTAAAGTTTGCTATAATATGTATGCAATTATAATAATGAAAGAAGTTTAAATTTTTCTCAAAATAATGAACTACAAATTCTTACAACAATCATCTTTTTCTTCAACCAATTCCAGAATAAATCACAACTAAATTCTCCAAGCATTCAACTACAAATATTCGTATAATTAGCGATCGTTACTAACTCTGATTTTCACAAAACTCTAGCTGGGAAGTTTGTTATAATATGTATGCAATTATAATAATTAAAGAAGTTTAAATTTTTCTCAAAATAATAAACTACAAATTCTTAGAATAATCATTTTTTTCTTTAACCAATTTCAGAATAAATCACAACTAATTTCTCCAAGCATTTAACTACAAATATTCGTATAATTAGCGATCGTTACTAACTCTGATTTTCACAAAACTCCAGCTGGCAGGTTTGCTATAATATGTATGCAATTATAATAATTAAAGAAGTTTTAAGGGGATTAACTCGATAGGAATTATCAGAGCTTAGTAGGAACGTTCCAAGCTGAGCGCGACTGTGCAAACGAATGAATTTCATGTGCTCGATCCGCCGAGGGTAAATTGACCTTAAGGTACACGGGGGATTAGGTGGATATAGCGGTAAAGGTTTTCGAGGAGACCTCTCCCTTATGCGATGCTTATCCGTGATTCTTCCTCCCCTCCATCTTTTCTTCGGCCGTCTGGCTCTGTTACATCGTCAACCGCTTCAGCCCCGGAAGCGTGAAAATTTCGAAAGATATTATACCCCCTTCCAAGGCCAACGATGGCGCCGTTTTGTCGTCCGTCGACGTCGCCAATACGTGCATGTGCATAGCGATAGCATCGATCCCTCCTTCTCTGTCTCTCCCCCTCTCTCAATATCCTTCTTCCTCTCCTCTTTTGGCATTCAACAATCCTTTGCGTGCTTACGTTACCATCAACTTGTTGATAGCAGGCAAACCTAAATACAATAAACAGATTAACCCCATTTTTCACTGTATACTTACCTCGCTGATATTTTCGATATAAAATTCAATTTTTTTTATTAAGCAACAAGTCAATAGTTTCTTCCTTATCAATAAATTGTGAATTTTTATTCATTCGTGAAGATATTGGCTGAGGGATATGTGAAACGGTAAAAGATTATGTCATTGTTTTCAATGTATTAACACGATCTTAATTTTTATTTAATTCCTGTTTTCTATAACTGATGCGGAACATTTTTATTTCAATAAAGTTTAATGAAAACTATTTATTATTTTCTAATTTTCGAATTTAAATTTTTATTCAATTCCTGTTCTCTACAACTGATGCGGAACATTTTTATTTCAATAAAGTTTAAGGAAAAGTATTTATTATTTTCTAATTTTCTAATCTAAATTTTTATTCAATTCCTGTTTTCTACAACTGATGCGGAACATTTTTATTTCAATAAAGTTTAATGAAAACTATTTATTATTTTCTAATTTTCTAATCTAAATTTATATTCAATTCCTGTTTTCTACAACTGATGCGGAACATTTTTATTTCAATAAAGTTTAATGAAAACTATTTATTATTTTCTAATTTTCTAATCTAAATTATTTTCAAGTCGGCTGAGCTTTCTCTGACAATGTCCTCCTCGCCCTGCCAATTTCCGATTAATTTTGCGCGAACAACTTCCTGTCACGATTACTATCGCGTGTTTCCGGTATGTTTCTCGCGCGACAGCCTAATCGCTAGGGCAGGATCAGCGAGACGAGCGTAGCTCTGCGATTTAATTCGTCCCTGTCGACGCGTCGCGGTGGCGAGCCTCATGCACGGACTTAAAGGACTGAGCATAAAGTGAGTTTATGGGTGAGGGGGGTCGTGCCGCGAGCGTGGAGGGATGGTAGACTGCGGCCATGTTGGATGGCAAAACTAGTGTTGCCATCTATATAACGTTGCGGGAACATTGATGTGATTTGATTCTGAAAAATGAATGCATAACAAGTGTATTTGTATATACATATATCTGTATATATAAACCAAATATTGCACATTCGGCTCCAATATAAATTTATAAATAAATTATGTGTATCTATTTCCCGCATGATTGCATTGCAAATTCGCGCAACTAGTATTTAAAAATGCCTATAGATAGCGTTGGGATATGGTGCAAGATTTCACGCGCGTGCGCGGCCAAAACAGTAATGTATCTATATCATGATGACAGAGGTAGTGGAGCCCTGAGACAGTTATATTGACGGGAATGTCTCGAAACAATCTATTCCGGACAAAAAGACTTCAGGACGTGTCCTACGAGTTACAAAATATACACAAATACACATGTTATACATTCATTTTTCAGAATCAAATCATACCAATTTTTTAAAATTCTACTGGGTGCTCATGGTACCCCATTTTATCGAGAATCTTACTTTACCGAGGCTGAAATCGCCGCGCATGCGCGTGAAATCTTACACCATATCCCAACACTGCCTATAGAGCGCACCACAGTGTTTGCCATCCAAGATGGCCGACACGTTGATACCCCTTCCGTCTTTTGCCTCACCCCCCCCCCCCTCCAAGCATAATGCACAGTCCTTAAGTCCGTGGCCTTATGGGCGAACATAAACTCACCGGTTTTTCTCTAATTTTCATATTTCGCGGGGCGTGGAGAGCCGTGACAATGGCGTATACTTGATTAATCAAACTAATGGAGGAGGATTGGTAAGGCGTGCGCGCGAATAGGGTAGGAGTTTATTATTCTATTCCCATCATGCACGAGGGCTGCGCAACACACGAGAACCGTTCCTCGGATCTAGGGTTGGGCGATTTTGAATCGATTTTTTCGAAGCGATTTTCAATTTTTTTTTATCGATTCTTGGAAATTCGATTTTGAAACGAATCGTTCTTTTTCAGTTATGAATCGATCTTTGATTGAAGGGTTGGCATAAGTTAATTTATCCATCACTGAGCGCCGTGTCTGACCAATATTTGGTCAACCCGCTGTAAACAACGCGTAATATTTGCTAAAACACGTAAGTTTTAAACTTCCACGTTTTATCCGCTCCAACATGATTATTCTTGCTCAAGGTCATTTCAAGGTCAAAAAGGTGGAATCCACTAAATTCAGTTTTTTATTGTCTATCATGTTATCGTAAAAAAATGTACTATTCCGTTTAAAAAAACATCGGTGACCTTAAAATTTTATTAAAAAACACGACATCAAAATTTTTTTTCTTTACCATTGTATTTGCCCCCTGCAATAGTGTCACTTTGTCCTCTGAGGTTTTCTGATAGGACTGTAAATACGACAGATATTTAGGTGTTCCCATTTATGTGGGACACCCTGTATATCACCGGACCATTTACAACATTTACTCCTTCGAAATTCATTGCCTTTAAATGAATGGTTAATAAATGATGATTAATGAATACTTAAATTATTATGTATAATGTATGAATTATGTATAATTATGTATAATTAATATATAAATTAAATGTATAAATTATCATTGTTAATTCATCCATTTTTCAAGTCTGTAAATATATAAATAATTATATCAATCTATTTGAAAAGTTTCTACACAGTATCTGATCATGAGATACTATTGGTATCTCGATAGTGCTATGAAAGTTATAAACTTAATATCGGGTTACTTATTTTTAGTGAACAACTTGATTTTGTAAATCGGTTCTAAATGCTATGAGAATTTAAAGGTAAAACCACCGTACTGCGACTTTTCCTAAAAATGGGTTGAACTTTTTTGATTTTGGCTTAGAATGGTTCACTTTTGAGAAGCTTGGAAAAAATAGAAGAATCTCAATTCTTGAGATATTATTTAAAGCTAAAAGTTCTTTTTATATTTACTACGTTTTGTGGTATAAATTTTCTATCGCATAATGAAAGTTTTTTTTACGGTAGACAGAGTGTTAAAGCATTGCATTTATGTCCGACGTACATAATCGGATTCCGCGATATAGCAATCTGCTATACAGAATGCATAAGCATATAAACAATATTCCGATAGATATTTCTTTTAAATAAATTTTCTATCGAATCGATATTTATCTCTGCGATTCAGAATTGATTTGTTTGGAAGAATTGCCCATCCCTACTTGGATCCATCGCTACCAGTGTATCTCCATCTTCTGCACAACCGCGCTCCGCTCGGGTCGATAGAGCCTCTCTCTTTCTCTCTCGTGCAGGCGCGTGCGCGCAACCTTCTGTCCTTCTCTTTCTCTTCCCCCACCCTTACCGCGATAGTGGGGATAGGAGTAGCCGAGCAAGATGGGGTATCGCGAGTTCTGTCAGTGGCCTCTCGGACACGAAAGCGTCGAGCACGCGGACCGGCGAGCGCTCGTCCATTCTAACCTCTTCCTTTTATCTGAAACCCTCGGTTCGCCACGATTTCTCTCACGCGATCGTACGCAACTCGTTTCCGGAGCCTCGATTGCATCGAGTGGCCCGCGTCGATCCCGAGGTAACGTGTTCTATTCGTAATTTAATTGCATGCTTATAGCACGGTGGAAGTTTTTGTGACACTGAAGGATCGAAGGGCATGGTGCCTGTTACACACACGAAACACCGTGATTTGTTGGTTAGGGCAGATAGGTTTGATAGGTGAAAGGCTCTGTCGCTTGGAATACCGGAAGTTGAGTGTTTTTCTTTTAGTGGATATCTCGCGGATTCAATTTTATTCGATTGTGCTCGATGGAAGGGATACGGTTGAAGTTTTGTGCTCGTTCGATTGTCATTCATAGTTTCCCTCGGTAGTGACAGGGTTACAACAGAGGAGTAGATTTTATTATTCTTGAACCAAGCAGTGCGACGTGTGATGTTGATTGAATTGATCGTTAGTTGACTTTCATCTGGGTTAATTTTAATAGTGTTGATAACCGTGATGATAAGACATCATAGTGAACCAGAAGAAATACTGTTGTACTCACACGCTTCTGGAATCAATTCTATTTCGAACGTGCCCCGACAACCGGAAATGGATTTAAGTCGCTCGGGATGAAACGCTCGAGGTCCATTTCTAGGGACGTCGCTCGTACCGGAAGTTGCTATGTTCCTTCCATTGACATGCGTTTGTGGCGTTTAGTTTGAATGGGAAAAGGAAGGAAGTAGTGGAGAGATGGTTCGAAAGAATTAGGCGGGAAATTTAAACGAGTCATTCGATTGAATACAGCGTGAAACGTAAATGGCAGAGGTTAGAGTTTTTTTTCCAGCATGTTGACAGTTCGACTCGTGCACTTGACATACTCAGTCTCGTTTATCGGTCGTCCGCATCCGTCGGATCCGACTTCCGTCGACGGAAACGTTCGCGTAGGTGCCTTTTATCGAATAAACAAGCCGCGTAATAAGATTCCCTCTGTAACACACCGGCCGCAGTTAAGTCCTGACCGAATTTTCTCGAGTTTCTCGATCGATTCCGCCACATTGCTGAGATTTCACCGTAATTTTTATCACGCGGCTGCAATTTGCATTTCCTGGCTGACGGTGAGCTGCTTTTTCTTTTTTTTTTTTTTTCATTCGAGGAATAAGTTAAACTGCTAGGTTGCGAAAATGTGATCGCAAAAAAACGTGTAATATATTTAATGGCCGGTCGATGAGTTGCGATCTTTGAAATTGACTGTCGAGGATGTGGGTTGGGGATTCAGCATCGATTTAACCTAATTACGACCGATGTCATTTTATGTTGTTGGAAAGCAGCTGCACCATGTTTGCAGTTCAGGATTGATTAAATAATTCACGTTTACGTTCGTTTTACACATTAAAGGACAGCGAATTTTATGTCGATTAATATTAATATTAAAAAAAATTAATTGCAAGATTTTTTTTATGGATACTTCGCTTCTCGAGCTTATATTTTCAGTAATTTCAAGGTCACTGATGTTTTTTTCAAATTGATTTATACAATTTTTATTTCGATGAACATTTAAAGGTAGTACTGCTTGCTAAAATTATAAAATTATAATATTATAAGACTATAACATTATCAGATTATAAAATTATAAAATTTCAAAATTACAAAATTACAAAATTACAAAATTATAAAATTATAAAATTATAAAATTACAAAATTACAAAATTACAAAATTACAAAATTATAAAATTACAAAATTACAAAATTACAAAATTACAAAATTACAAAATTATAAAATTATAAAATTACAAAATTACAAAATTACAAAATTACAAAATTATAAAATTACAAAATTATAAAATTATAAAATTACAAAATTATAAAATTATAATATTATAAGACTATAACATTATCAGATTATAAAGTTAGAAAATTATAAAATTATAATTACACAGACGCGAATACATGCATTGACACAGCAGTTAAATTAGTAATTAATCGTATGCTTGCATATATCAATTTCTTTAAAAAATGCAATTGTTACGTCCATGAAAGACTGGACACAGAACATTGAATTAATTCGATAACATTAAACTATATTAAATTATAAGTTTTACAAAGTAAGCTGTAGCACATAACGTAACGAAAATTTATTGTTTAAATTTTGGAAAAATAATAAATAAAATAAATGGCACATATTTGGATTTGTATGGTAATGATTTTTACGAATGTCGGCCGGTAATTCATGGTGGTCAAAATTTTCATGCGATGGATTTAAATAATTAGGGTGGACTGATCCCTTAATTAATTCCGCAATCTCTTTTTCTAATGAACTTATGCAAATTCGTTGACGGCGTGACCGACTGTTGGCCGTAACAAAATAAGCACAGCCATTGAAGAGGGCAACGGGAATTTAATACGGCAAACAGTTGGCTGACTGGAACGGTTTAATTAGTTCGGCGCTTCGGAAGGGAATTTTGTCTGTACAGAGATAGCTCGGACAAATAATGAATAACGATGCAGCTTTATTAACTCTCGAAACATGAAAATGACGATTATGACTGCGTGTATATTGTTATTCGATGGACAATGGACAAAAGACAAATTAATGGAATCAAAATGAAAATGAACTTTGTGTTCAACGGTTTGCATATAATATGAGATAAAATAAAACAAACATATAAACATTTAAATGCATTAATTACATTTGTTTTCCATCTGAGACTCGAATAATAATTACGCCTTTTCACGACAGAAAAATATTATTCCATCAAATATAATTGTTTTCGGTCTACAACACATTTTTGTAATTTAAATTCTCTCATTTTTAAAAAATAAATAATAATAAAATAAATATAAAATTATAAAATTATAGAGTTACAAAATTACAAAATTACAAAATTACAAAATTACAAAATTATAAAGTTACAAAATTACAAAATTACAAAATTACAAAATTACAAAATTATAAAGTTACAAAATTACAAAATTACAAAATTACAAAATTTCCAAATTTTAAAATTATAAAATTACAAAATTACAAAATTACAAAATTACAAAATTATAAAATTATAATATTATAAGACTATAACATTATCAGATTATAAAGTTATATATATATATTATATATTATTATTATTATTATTATTATATATATATTATATATTAAAAAAGTTATTTTATATTTTTGACTTATTTTCTCATGTAAAATCACTCCTTTCGCGGTTGTACCATCAATACTGGGACACCCTGTATATATTAAAATGTTTGTAAAAGCATTGTAAAGGATCCAACGTGTAAAGTGCTTCGTCGACTAAACAAACATTTCTCTGGAAGTAAGCATGTTCGCGAAATTTCGTAGTCGCCGACACAACAAATTTGCAAGTTGCGTTACGCAAGTTCCGGTTTCAGAGTTTTAAGCCAGAGTGTCTGCACAAAGGGCCTATAGCCAGCTAGAATGTTTTCACGCAGACGTAAAATGTGTACACAGTGGCTGTCGCCCAGAATGGGGTCAAAGACACGCCGTTGAACGCCATTCGGTGGACAAAAGCTTCCGGTAGCGTTTCAACCCCCAAATGAATAGGAACTTTTCTAGATCTTACTGGGACCTTTATTGTCCATTTCTTTATTTTTACTTACTTCTGTAGAACTATCTTAATGGATGTAGTACAACGGGTAATATTCAACTTTCTCGAAGTAGGAAAACTGAAAACAGATAAGAGCTTCCGGCGGTGTTTCAACCCCCGAATAAAATTTATCTTGATCTGTAAGGAACAGTTATTGGGTAATTATTTATTTTGTTTCGGTCTGTAGGATTATCTTAATGGATGATTTTCAATTTTCTTAAAGTAGAAAACAGATAAGAGCTTCCGGCAGTGTTTCAACCCCCGAATAAAATTTATCTTGATCTGTAAGAAACAGTTATTGGGTAATTATTCATTTTGTTTCGTTCTGTAGTATTATCTTAATGATCTTCAACTTTCTCGAAGTGGGGAAACATAAAATGCGAGAACTTCCGGCGGTGTTTCAACCCCCGAATAAATTTTGTCTTGATTTTGACGGAACATTTATTGGGTAATTATTTATTTTGTTTCGGCCTGTAGTATTATCTTAATGGATGATTTTCAATTTTCTTAAAGTCGAAAAAAGATAAGAGCTTCCGGTAGTGTTTCAACCCCCGAATAAAATTTATCTTGATTTGTAAGGAACAGTTATTGGGTAATTCATTTTGTTTCGTTCTGTAGTATTATCTTAATGATCTTCAACTTTCTCGAAGTGGGGAAACATAAAATGTGAGAACTTCCGGCAGTGTTTTAACCCCCGAATAAAATTTATCTTGATTTGTAGGAAATAGTTATTGGGTAGTTATTCATTTTGTTTCGGTTTATAGAATTATCTTAATGGATGATCTTCTACTTTCTCGAAGCGGGAAAACTTAAAATGTGAGAACTTTCGGCTGCGTTTCAACCTCCGAATAAAATTTGTCTTGATTTTGATGGAACACTTGTTTCGGTAGGATTATCTTAATGGGTGATTTTTAAATTTCTCAAAATGGGAAAAGAGTAAAAGCTTCCTGAACTGTTTGAAACCCCTAATTTACTGCAGAAAGGGGTGGTGCTTGTGCTACTGTACATTTATTTTTCTTGATCATGTAGAATATTACATCCTGATGAGTGTAATATAATGAACGAATTTCAATTTTCTCTAACAATAAGTGTAAAAAAAGGAATAATATCTTCCGTCAGCGTTTGCACCCTTAGTTTAATAAAGAGAAGAGGACTTGTGCTATTTATTAATTCCATTAGTTAACTCTAGATTTATTCTAGTACGTGCAAGTAATGGTCAAATTTTAACTTTCTCAAAAAACTAAAATTAAAATAATGCTCCATCAGCGTTTCCACCCCTAATCGAATAAATAAACGTATGTAACTTGTGCTGTTAATTTATTTCATTGTTAAGCTGTATAACTATTTCAGTATGTATTGATAATGGCGATCTTTCAACTTTCTCAAAGTAAAAATAAAATGAAAGCTTTTCCACCCTTAATCTAATAAATAAACATATGTAACTTGTGCTGTTAATTTATTTCATTGTTTAACTGTAGAACTATTTTAGTATGTATAGGTAATGGCGATCTTTCATTTTTCTCAAAGTAAAAATAAAATGGAAGCTTCTCCACCCCTAATCTAATAAATAAACGTATGTAACTTGTGCTGTTAATTTATTTCATTGTTGAACTGTATAACTATTTCAGTATGTATTGATAATGGCCATCTTTCAACTTTCTCAAAGTAAAAATAAAATGGAAGCTTTTCCACCCCTAATCTAATAAATAAACGTATGTAACTTGTGCTGTTAATTTATTTCATTGTTGAACTGTATAACTATTTCAGTATGTATTGATAATGGCCATCTTTCAACTTTCTCAAAGTAAAAATAAAATGAAAGCTTTTCCACCCTTAACCTAATAAAAACACTGCATAGCTTGTGCAATTTTTATTTATTTCGTTACGATCTGCAGAATTATATTAATACGTGTAAATAATGGATAACTTACAACCCTAATCTAATGAAAACTGGTTTTTACCCCTTTACTGAAGAAAACCTTTTATCTTGCACTATCGCGTATTTATTTATTTGACTCGCGTGACTCGAATTCCCTTGAAATAAATAATTCAAATGGACAGTACAATGTACATAGAGTACTTCTACTGAAATGTGCCAACACTTTTAAAAAAGATAAGCTTGTCCGATAGAAAACTAATTTCCCGTAGTGTCGCGTGCAATTTTTCCCCTCCTCGTAACTGCCACTGCGGTAGAACTTCACCGTTGAAATAACTCTAATTAAAACATGCTCCCCCGCTATAAACGCGACGAGAGTTTTAACGAAGGCGCCATTCCGCCGCGAGACAATTGTCCGGGGGAACATGGGTGAAGTATCGAAACACGAGAAGAGTATGACGCTTCTTTCAAACTTCCATACTTTTTAACGACCCCAAAGCGAATTACTCGAAATTAAAAAAATTGTTGACGCGAGGATGAAATTCGAGCGTATTGCCGATCAGCGCTCTATTACACAGTGACTTAAATAAATAATCGGACACTCTTAAAAACATGATAACTTTTGTAATATTGGACCCCTTATCACCCCCTTATCACCCCGCCCCCTATTAATATTGGACCGCAGATCGTGCCACATAAAAATGTTGTGAAGTACAATTTTCAGTATTTCCTTTGCAATTCTGACCAATCGCAATTTTTCCAAAACTTTTTTCCCCGTCATATAATAAACTAATTGTTCTAACTTTTCAACAAAAAGAAAATCCAAATCGTGCGATATTAAAAAAGTTATACTTGTAAGAGTGTCCGAACATTTATGTGAGTCAATGTAAAGTAGGTACTTCGTTCAAACGACATTCAATTATTCAGTCTTCGTCGTTTATTCCTTTGTGCCGCTTGATTTCTGCTGAACTCTCGCTCCCCGGATAAGCGAAACTGGCTCGGCTGTATTATTCAAGAAACCTTTTGGGTACACGCGATTCCAACCACGATTTCTCGATTGTTACGAAACTATCGCATGTAGACAGATTGTTATGCAAAAAACACTGCAGAAGATTCATTTCTTCTTTCAATAAATTAATTGAATTCGTTTTCAACGTCTTTACAATTTCGTTTCATCCATTTTGACCATGAACGCGTCAAATCTGATCAAATTCAGGGGATGAAGTTTTCTGGGGAGAGTTTACATTTTTATGTGTTAAGAAATGAGTAACCGGGATGAAATAATTTATATTTAATAAAGTGATTTTTTTCGAATTTCTGCAACAGGATCTCTTTATGATACTCCTAGAGTGTCGGATTATGAAAATATGAAATAATATCGATTCGAACGGTATTACCCCCTTAATCGAGCATTCGCGCGTCTTCAATTTATTTATGGCTGCGCGTATTTGGTGCACCATGCCGTCAAGGTCTGGGTTAGATCTCGTCATCCATAGAATGAGCTTTTAATGGCAATCATGCTTAGAGGAGGGGAGGGTCAGATCAGGTCAATTTGGTGGAAAGGTCAATCGTGGATTTGACCAGGTTCGTGGTAATCTATATTTTCCTACACAAAAAACAGAAATCACTCTGAAAGGGTGCATTTTCATTAATATTGTTAACGTATAAACAGCGGGAGCTATAAAATTTTCAATTGTCAACGAACTGTGGATTTCATGCACTTAGAACAAAAACGAATGCGTCCTAAAGAAAACAGTGAAAGCATTTAAACAGGTTTTGAGAAAATGATCGATCAATGTCTTGATAAATGCAATCGTGTTATTTTTAAAACAGCAAAAGAAATTAGTCAGGTTTAGTGCTCGACTGGTCTACTGTTAATTTGCATCAAAATGATACCAACAAATAATGGCAAATTTGCCATTTCATGAAAATATCAGTACTCAAATCTGATAATGTATTACAACTAAGACTGCGGACATTTATGGAAACTAAAAATGTTCTGCATCGATTGGAAGATGCTTGAGTTAAATAGAAATGTGTTACCTTCTTTACTAATAAGTTGATGATACTACACTGATACTCTTGAATCGTTTTTGTCCTTCTACTGTTTCAGATTTCACCTACTCATTTTTTCCATAAATGCATAAAATCCGCAGTTTAACCCCTTGCCGTATTTTAACGAGTCAGACTCGTGATGAAGATATTAGATAAAGTCTAACAAAGATGAAAGTTATACCTTTAGTTTGGACGGGGTTACCACAGGCATCCCATGCGGTGGGAAGGGGTGCGGGAAGTTCTCGAGTTTTGGTAGCGAGCGACACGGCCTGTCGAGAGGCCTTCGGCCACGCACGGTGCGTGTTTCGGGAATCTCGTAATTTTCGGCAATCTCGAAATTTTCGGGAACTCGATTGCTTTGGGAATCTCGAAATTTTCGGGAAACTCGACTCCTTCGGGAACCCGATTGCTTTGGGAATCTCGAAATTTTCGGGAATCTCGAAAATTTCGGGAATCTCGTAATTTTCGGCAATCTCGAAATTTTCGGCAATTTCGAAATTTTCGGGAACCCGATTGCTTTGGGAATCTCGAAATTTTCGGGAAACTCGACTCTTTCGGGAATCTCGAAATTTTCGGGAACCCGATTGCTTTGGGAATCTCGAAATTTTCGGGAAACCCGACTCTTTCGGGAATCTCGAAATTTTCGGGAACCCGATTGCTTTGGGAATCTCGAAAATTTCGGGAATCTCGTAATTTTCGGCAATCTCGAAATTTTCGGGAACCCGATTGCTTTGGGAATCTCGAAATTTTCGGGAATCTCGAAATTTTCGAGAACCCGATTGCTTTGGGAATCTCGAAATTTTCGGGAATCTCGAAAATTTCGGGAATCTCGTAATTTTCGGCAATCTCGAAATTTTCGGGAACCCGATTGCTTTGGGAATCTTGAAATTTTCGGGAAACTCGACTCTTTCGGGAATCTCGAAATTTTCGGGAACCCGATTGCTTTGGAAATCTCGAAATTTTCGGGAATCTCGTAATTTTCGGCAATCTCGAAATTTTCGGGAATCTCGTAATTTTCGGCAATCTCGAAATTTTCGGGAATCTCGTAATTTTCGGCAATCTCGAAATTTTCGGGAACCCGATTGCTTTGGGAATCTCGAAATTTTCGGGAAATTTGACTCTTTCGGGAATCTCAAAATTTTCGGGAATCTCGAAATTTTTGGGAATCTCGAAATTTGGGAAGTTCTCCGGTTTCGGTAGCGAGCGACACGGCCTGTCGAGAGGCCTTCGGCCACGCACGGTGCGTGTATTTTAGTTGACCGTGGTTTCCGGGATTCCCCGTATAACTAGACCTTTAAGGGGATTCAAAAGTTTTCTTTCCACCACGGATTTGATAAATCGCATGGTCAAAGAGTCAATATTTAAATGCAGATTTTCTTTTCCGGTCCAGCTGGAGAAGCACTTCATTACGTTTTCATCGAGGTCTTCGATGAAAGTTGCATCGAGGAGCTAACGTAGAACTCGATTGAAAAGCGAATGTCTCGCGCAAGGATGTCCCAGTATTAATCTCGCGGGATACTGTTTCCATTAATTGAAATGTCCGGGCGTTTCCAACCGAGCGATACATTAATTCCGGGAAATCTCTATCGGGAGTATTGGTGGCACACAACCGAAGAAAGTGAATCGAATTGCTGTGTCTCGTCGCTGTCTGAATTTCGAGTTTCGATTACATTAGTAGATTGCCATTTCGATCGATCGGCTAGGCTCGATTTGTCGGCGGAATTTAATTAGCATGGGAAACGTACAAGTTTGTTCATCTTTTATACCTCGTACACTTTCTGCAATCTATTATCTTGTTACCTTTATTATTAGTGTTTCTTTAAGTTGTCGCAAATGTCTTTTCAATTTTCTACCACATAACGAGAAAGTGGTCTGCAAAAAGGTTCTTAATAATAAATACAAATTTTTATATTCGGAAATTCTACGTAGAAAATGCAATTTTTATTCGCCATTTTGATTGCCATCGATGGTCACAGAATGTAATAATTACACTGTGAAGTTTATTCAATTCCAACAAAACATGAATGAAACAATAAAAGATGAATTGTGGAAGATTGTCATTCTATTTCCAAACTTTTGCATTGTATATTTCATAGAATTCTATTAAAACCTTATTTGTAACAATTGCTTCAGAAATGTTTGATTTTTCGATAAAGATTCACAGTCTGGTTATAACGAAACAATAAATAAATTTAAATTCATTGTAGAAAATTGAATGTTGTTTCACTTTCCAGGAGACGTTTGCAACAGCTTTTTTGTATGTAGTTGTTCCTTCAATGTTCACAATGTTTTCAATGTTATAATTATTTTTTCCACGAATAATGTTAGATGGTTCTCTATATTTGCACATTAGTTTCCCCGCCATGTTTTGCAATCTGATATCATGTAATACAAAGTTGGAGACATAATAAATGATTCTGTCAACACACGCAGACCTGTAATTGTCTACGATTATACCCCGCAGACATAACTATAGTTCATTCGTCGATCAATAACACTGTAAGTCTGACAACTCTTTCTTACCGCGCTTTCGATGACACTTGAACTTCACTGACTTTACATCGTTCCTACCATTCATTGGAAGTCAAAAGCGACTCTTTGCTCTTTGCTCTCTAACAGTCGTCACATCACACATTCACGGCCAACATATACTTGTAGCAAATGTCATATATCCTCGATCAACAACACACACACACACACGATTCTCTTAATTACAGAAACACGATTAGATACAGAGTGATTCACTTGAACATTTACATGTTACAGTACATTTCTATATAACGCGATCAGAGAATTGTTTAAAAATATTGTATATATTTATCTTTTGTGGTAGTAATGATACAGGGGGTGTTAAACATTCTCTTTGCACATTTCTGTATATTTACTGCCACACAACATATGTGTACATGATCACAACTTTTCTGCATTTTCCTGCAAGTTTGACCTTGAATGACCTTGAGTCATAGGTAATTAAACTCATCTTAAAATGCACTATTTAATGATGGATAAAAAAGCATATCGTTCCATTCAAAAAAAGAAAATTGACCTTCATCTCACCTTGGAAAAATAAAAGTCTGAACAACTTTCATCTGAAAGATTTTTGCGTATAATCAATATTTTTGGAGATGTTTGTACACAGTCTGTATACAGTCTTTTTAAGCAGCTTTTTGAATCGAACATCTGCAGATGATGAATAACGCGATCAGAGAATTGTTTAAAAATATTGTATATATTTATCTTTTGTGGTAGTAATGATACCGGGGTTTTTAAACATTCTCGTTGCACATTTTCTGTATATTTACTGCCACACAACATATGTGTACATGATCACAACTTTTCTGCATTTTCCTGCAAGTTTGACCTTGAATGACCTTGAGTCATAGGTAATTAAACTCATCTTAAAACGCACTATTTGATGGTGGATAAAAAAGCATATCGTTCCATTCAAAAAAAAGAAAGTTGACCTTCATCTCACCTTGGAAAAATAAAAGTCTGAACAACTTTCATCTGAAATATTTTTGCGTATAATCAATATTTTTGGAGATGTTTGTACACAGTCTGTATACAGTCTTTTTAAGCAGCTTTTTGAATCGAACATCTGCAGATGATGAATAACGCGATCAGAGAATTGTTTAAAAATATTGTATATATTTATCTTTTGTGGTAGTAATGATACCGGGGTTTTTAAACATTCTCGTTGCACATTTTCTGTATATTTACTGCCACACAACATATGTGTACATGATCACAACTTTTCTGCATTTTCCTGCAAGTTTGACCTTGAATGACCTTGAGTCATAGGTAATTAAACTCATCTTAAAACGCACTATTTGATGGTGGATAAAAAAGCATATCGTTCCATTCAAAAAAAAGAAAGTTGACCTTCATCTCACCTTGGAAAAATAAAAGTCTGAACAACTTTCATCTGAAATATTTTTGCGTATAATCAATATTTTTGGAGATGTTTGTACACAGTCTGTATACAGTCTTTTTAAGCAGCTTTTTGAATCGAACATCTGCAGATGATGAATAACGCGATCAGAGAATTGTTTAAAAATATTGTATATATTTATCTTTTGTGGTAGTAATGATACCGGGGTTTTTAAACATTCTCGTTGCACATTTTCTGTATATTTACTGCCACACAACATATGTGTACATGATCACAACTTTTCTGCATTTTCCTGCAAGTTTGACCTTGAATGACCTTGAGTCATAGGTAATTAAACTCATCTTAAAACGCACTATTTGATGGTGGATAAAAAAGCATATCGTTCCATTCAAAAAAAAGAAAGTTGACCTTCATCTCACCTTGGAAAAATAAAAGTCTGAACAACTTTCATCTGAAATATTTTTGCGTATAATCAATATTTTTGGAGATGTTTGTACACAGTCTGTATACAGTCTTTTTAAGCAGCTTTTTGAATCGAACATCTGCAGATGATGAATAACGCGATCAGAGAATTGTTTAAAAATATTGTATATATTTATCTTTTGTGGTAGTAATGATACCGGGGTTTTTAAACATTCTCGTTGCACATTTTCTGTATATTTACTGCCACACAACATATGTGTACATGATCACAACTTTTCTGCATTTTCCTGCAAGTTTGACCTTGAATGACCTTGAGTCATAGGTAATTAAACTCATCTTAAAACGCACTATTTGATGGTGGATAAAAAAGCATATCGTTCCATTCAAAAAAAAGAAAGTTGACCTTCATCTCACCTTGGAAAAATAAAAGTCTGAACAACTTTCATCTGAAATATTTTTGCGTATAATCAATATTTTTGGAGATGTTTGTACACAGTCTGTATACAGTCTTTTTAAGCAGCTTTTTGAATCGAATATCTGCAGATGATGAATAACGCGACCAGAGAATTGTTTAAAAATATTGTATACATTTATCGTTAGTGGTAGTAAGGGGGCAGTGTTTTTAAACAATTCTTTGTGTACATACTGAATTTTTATTGCCACATAAAATATGTATATACGTTCTTTTTAAACAATCTTTTGATTACGTCATATCGGAGGTTGCTGTATAGCACTGTTTGTATTGAGACAGAACCGTCCCCACCATAGCGCCCACTGTCCCCCACCAGCATCCGCCGTTACCACAGTGCGCAAGCCTCGCGCATGAAAGAGAGATTGGTGGGAGAAGCAGGCGTTTGAGGGAGGGGCTCCACCCGTGCCCATGCCTGCTGTATAGTATTGTTTCCCTTTATACACACTGTCACATTATACACATAGTGGTACAACTCTTTATGTACTCAACTCACAATTTTTTAATTATGCCTCTTTTAGCTTGCCACTGATAGTTTATCTTTTTCCTGACGTATCTCTTGCTTGCGTAACTTCAAACGAATATTTAATGGTTATTATCCTTTGTTTTTTCAGAATTTCATTTCTGAACATGTTAACTTTATGTGTTTTGCATCGATAGCATCAGTTTCTATATTTTCCTCGTAGCGGAGATGGAAAGTTTCTCGTTTACGTATTGTTTGGTAGTTTTTACTTTAGATTATCGTATAATTAGTTATTTATAATACAGTTTTCATTTCTGTCACAAATGATTTTACTATCTTGTTGACAAAAAAGAGAGGTTCACATAATGCTCAAAGTCTTATCATTTGCATTTTAAATATTTTATGTAAGAAATTGTTTGCGAATTAATCATAGTCTTACTAAGAGAACTTGAGGTCTCCTGTTCACTATTATTTCTTATATAATTTATTACTTGTAGAAACCTCAAGTTCGTTTAGTAAACATACATAATTGGTTATTGTGTTTCCAAAATTTCTTTCATCCTCTTTTGAATCACTCTGTATACAGGACGTCCCGCAACCGATGGTGCAAACAAAATAATACAAAATATTTAATTATATTTATTTATCTACAAAGTTCCGTTTCCAAAAAGTCAATTTCGAAAGCACTTGTTCCATTTGTTGTACGATTTTGTTAAACTATGGATTTTCATGCACACATGCACAAAATTGGAAATTGCTGGGAAACTATATTGGCATACCAGCAAAAATATAATTTTGTTTTATTTCTAAAAATTTTTTTAATCGAAACAATCAATTTTTCCTTATTTTGATTTTTCCAAAATTAAATAAGAAAATTAGGATTTTTCATTGATTTTATTTCCAAAATGATTTTCAATTGGAACAAACAAGTTTTCCTTATTTTGATTTTTACAAAATTAAATCAGAAAATGAGAACTTTTTATTGATTTTATTTCCAAAAATATTTTCAATTGGAACAATTTTCTACTCATTCTTATTTCTACAAAATTGCATACGAAAATGAGAATTTGCATAAAGATTCACGTGTATTTTAATCGCATTTACTTATTCAAATATCATGATATTTAGTTTTATCATTTGCGCATAAAATTCAAATTTATTCTGACGACTGTCGCATTTTTAGTGAACAAATGAATTCAAGTTGGTTACAACTTTTTGCAAATTGTATTTCGTTCTGTGATCAATATTATCACTAGACTGCGGATTCCATGCATTCGTAACAAAAATTAATAGATTAAATATTTAGAAAGTTTCAAAATAGTCGTATTATTAATACGATAACTTATTTAACACTAGGTTTACGAACGATCTCATATCACATTATAAAAATAACAAAAAATTATTAAAATTCTTATCCATTTCAATTTTCTTTGTGTAACATACATAAACCCCAACAAATAAATTTATTAATTAACATCTCATGGATGCATCTTTAAAATCTGAATAATTGTAAATTAAAAATAATATTAACCATTATTTTGTTGTGTCTCGTAAAGCTAGTGTTAAGAAAAGAAATAAATGTTTCTGTAGCTCCTATATTTTGCAATTAACGCGTACAATTTATATTTAATATAAAAATCCACAATCTAATCATCGCGATTAGGTTTGTAAAATCGGTTGCAGGGCGGTTTGCGCAAACGAGAGTCCAAAGTAAATCGAGCAAAGGGAAACACGAGAAAACCAAACAAAAGATAAATGATCATATATTCTCTCACGATTGTTTCATCTATATCATGACAGCTCTATCTCCGAGTCTCATCGGGAATCGCGAAAGCCAACACAGAATGATCCAGCCGGTGTGAACGGTTGATCGAGGAGAATTGGGGGAAGGATCGACGCGTCGAAGGATTCGATCGACCGGTTGGAAGCCAAGACCCCCCCCCCCATGGAAATCACGAATATGCGGCCGTTGATCGATGCGCCTTAGGGTTCATTAATCCCTTCCCCAACCCCATAATCATCACGACGAAATCATGCTGCCGGCATGTGGCAGACTGGCGCACTTCAAGAAGAGATTAAAGGCCCGCGAGCTGCAGCATCGAAAAACGATCTGCGTGCAAGCCGGATAAGATGAGCAAGAGCGTCGAGCTACTCGCTGGGTCGGAGGACAGTGAACAAATAACAGTGGGTGAGTTTCCCAGCCTAAACGACGTATAGCGGTCAATCTGCGCGAAAAATGCGGTCCAAATCAGTGATACCATAAAGGCACTGATTAGGGGTGTGCGAGAACCCGAAATATCGGGTCGGGTCGTGAACACAGAATTTTTTCGGGATCGGGACGGGTTGCCGAGAAAGTCGGGATTCTCGAATGAATCGGGATTCTCGAATGCATCGGGATTCTCGAATGAATCGGGATTCCCGAAATCATCGGGATTATCGATTGAATCGGGATTCTCGAATGAATCGGGATTATCGATTGAATCCGGATTCTCGATTGAATCGGGATTCTCGAATGAATCTCGAATGTATATCGGGTCGGGTCGTGAACACAGAATTTTTTCGGGATCGGGACGGGTTGCCGAGAAAGTCGGGATTCTCGAATGAATCGGGATTCTCGAATGCATCGGGATTCTCGAATGAATCGGGATTCCCGAAATCATCGGGATTCTCGAATGAATCGGGATACCCGCAAATTTCGAGATACCCGAAAATTTCGAGATTCCCGAAAATTTCGAGATACCCGAAAATTTCGAGATTCCCGAAAATTTCGAGATACCCGAAAATTTCGAGATTCCCGAAAGAGTCGGGTTTCCCGCAAATTTCGAGATTCCCAAAGCAATCGGGATCCCGAAAATTTCGAGATGCCCGAAAATTTCGTGATACCCGAAAATTTCGAGATTCCTGAAAATTTCGAGATTCCCGAAAATTTCGGGATTCCCGAAAGAGTCGGGTTTTCCGAAAATCTCGAGATTCTTGAAAATTTCGAGATTGCCGAAAATTTCGAGATGCCCGAAAATTTCGTGATACCCGAAAATTTCGAGATTCCTGAAAATTTCGAGATACCCGAAAATTTCGAGATTCCCGAAAGAGTCGGGTTTTCCGAAAATCTCGAGATTCTCGAAAATTTCGAGATTGCCGAAAATTTCGAGATGCCCGAAAATTTCGTGATACCCGAAAATTTCGAGATTCCTGAAAATTTCGAGATACCCGAAAATTTCGAGATTCCCGAAAGAGTCGGGTTTTCCGAAAATCTCGAGATTCTCGAAAATTTCGAGATTGCCGAAAATTTCGAGATACCCGAAAATTTCGAGATTGCCGAAAATTTCGAGATTGCCGAAAATTTCGAGATACCCGAAAATTTCGAGATTGCCGAAAATTTCGAGATTCCCGAAAATTTCGAGATACCCGAAAATTTCGTGATACCCGAAAATTTCGAGATTCCTGAAAATTTCGAGATTGCCGAAAATTTCGAGATACCCGAAAATTTCGAGATTCCCAAAGCAATCGGGATTCCCGAAATCATCGAGATTCCCACTTTTTTATCGTCCGTTTGCTGAAAATGTTCCCACACAATGCTTCACTTTATCTTCTTCCTTTGCATATCTTCTGCACTAGTTCCTGCTACAACTTCACTCTCATTATCACTCGTCATTTTTTTTAAAAGACTTAATCTTTATTAAATTTACACAGAGCTTGAAATATACGTCTGAGCTTCCTTAACTTCTCAGCGATACTGCTCAACGGCGGGCACAATGTCGAAGTACTAAGCACGCAGTCACACGTTTGTTTACATGAGGGTACACGATTCTTAGAATCCGTGTTCATAATAACTTCACGGAAACTAAGAGAAGAAATTGAAAGAATGTTGTCTATTACGAATTCTTTCCAAGAGTGGTAAACACACCTGTGTTATATATATATATATATATATATATATATATATATATATATACATACTATATATACTATGGATACGGTATTGCCATAAGCCAGCTACACAGCTTTTTGTTCCGAATTGAACGTAGATTTGGATGCCAGCGCCGCTATCGTTCGACCGGTGTACTGTACCCATCGTACTCCTCTTCACCTCCGTGATCCTCTATACTTCGCCATTTGTTTGCGTCCCTCTAGATGACAGTGCTTTCAATCGAGTTGATTGGATGCCATTGACACGCTACGAAATAAAAAGTGCAGTATTAATCAAATTATATTGATTTAAAGGGCGTTCGAATACTTCCGTGAGCCACTGTATATATGTAGTTTCCTATCCCAATGCAAGAATAATTTCAAAATCACAAAAAATTTAAAACTGGTCCGTTCGTAATAACTACCACATGTGATTGATAAAAATTTGTATCGCTTTTTTGGGCAAATTGACCACTGTGCGATCTCCAACGAGGTTTCTACACGTACCCCTTCCTTCGGATTGCCCGAGAAGCCAGTCATCGGCTAATGGAACACGAGTCCTCTCGTGTAAACTCGCTTTATCGAACGAAAAACACAGTTCGCCATGCTTTTACGTGATGTTTCTTTTTCCTCTTTCTTTGATGTTGCGTCTTTCCCCAAGTGTGTAGAGTACCTGAGGTTGTTCGTGTGTTTGATACCTTGCGAGGTCCATGGCAAAGTTTCCACCTTTGGTCTTCGCTAATTGTAGCATTAGAGGATCATTTTCTTCTGGTTAATTCTAGATTATTGTACACATTTGTGTACTGTTTAGTTTCACAGGGTGACTTGGAGTAGAAGAATTTCTCGTAGCAGTAGAAGTTTCAAAAGTTCTGAAACTGTAACGGTTCTGAAAGCTTTAACAGCCTCAAGCGACTCGAAAAACTTGAAAGCTTTAAAAGTCTTGAATATTTTATAAGTCGCAGGAATCTAGAAATCTTCAAAACTTCTAATATTTTGAAAGTTTTGAACGTCTTAAATAATTTGGAAGAAAATGTTGAAAATTCTGAAAGCTTTGAAAGCCCCGGGGGACTCAAAAGACTTGAATATTCTGCAAGTTTTGGAAATCCAGAAATATTAAAGGCTTAAAAAATGGTCGAACTTTTGGACGTCTTCATTATGTTGTGAGTCATGAAAATTCTGAAGATCTTGAAAGCCTTGAAATCTTTGAAAGTCGTATAAGTTTTGACAGCTTTTATAGCTTAGAAAATCCTGTAATCGTTGGAAGTTTTGTAAACCTAGAAATTCTAAAATTCTTGGAAGCCCGAAAAAGTCTGAAAGCTTCAAGAGACTTAAAAATTTGAAAGTCCTGGAAGATTCAAGAGTCTCAGAATTCAAAAGTCTTAAAAGCGATAAGATTTTTGGACAATTTTAAAGTTCAAAAAGCTTTCAGAGTCTTAAAATATAGGGAAGCTTTGAAAGCTTTAAGAGTCTCAAAAATATGAAAGTTTTGGGAGCTTCAAGAGTCTTAGAATTCAAAAGTCGTAAACGACAAGTGTCTTGACATTTTTAAAGTTTTGAGAGTCTTAAAAATATGAAAGCTTTGAAAGCTTCAAGGGTCTTAAAAATTTGAAAGTCCTGGAAGCTTCAAGAGTCTTAGAATTCAAAAGTCGTAAGCGATAAGTGTCTTGACATTTTTAAAGTTTTGAGAGTCTTAAAAATATGAAAGCTTTGAAAGTTTCAACGGTCTCAAAAAAATGAAAGTCCTGAAAGCTTCAAGAGTCTCAAAATTCAAAAGTTCGAAAAGCTGCAAGTGTCTTGACAATTTTATAGTTTTGAGAGTCTTAAAATTGTGAAAGCTTTGAAAGCTTTAAGAGTCTTAAATTAATGAAAGTCCTGGAAGCTTCAAGAGTCTTAGAATTCAAAAGTTCGAAAAGCTGCAAGTGTCTTGACAATTTTATAGTTTTGAGAGTCTTAAAAATGTGAAAGCTTTGAAAGCTTTAAGAGTCTTAAAAAAATGAATGTTTTGGAAGCTTCAAGAGTCTCAAAATTCAAAAGTTCGAAAAGCTGCAAGTGTCTTGACAATTTTATAGTTTTGAGAGTCTTAAAAATGTGAAAGCTTTGAAAGCTTTAAGAGTCTTAAAAAAATGAAAGTTTTGGAAGCTTCAAGAGTCTTAGAATTCAAAAGTCGTAAACGACAAGTGTCTTGACATTTTCAAAGTTTTGAGAGTCTTAAAAATATGAAAGCTTTGAAAGCTTCAAGGGTCTCAAAAATATGAAAGTTCAGAAAGCCTGGACCATCTAAAATTCTTTGAAAGCCTGTAAAATTCTGATAAGTTGTAGCAATCTGGAAAGCCCCTAAAATTCTGAAAAGTTACAGCAATCTGGAAATCCTCTAAAATTCTGGAAGCTTCACGAATCTTGGAAATTTAAAAGTCCCGGAAGCCTTCGACCACCTGCAAAGTTGCATCAATCTATAAGATCGTGAAAACTCTTCAAGTCCTGATAATGTCCAAAGCTTTGAAAGCCATCATTATAATTATACGACTCGACCAATAACAGAATCGACCATTCTCATCGTAACCAATGAATAATTATACAGCGCATAATAATTATTGGCGCATAATAATTGATCAAATTAATTTCCCGGAGAGTAAAACAACATGGTTCAACCTCAAGATAATAGCATTAGAATTCAGTCAGCGTGTCGGAGGAATTTGGTAACAATTTACCATTCTTGCTATCCACTACACAGTTGAAGGGCAAATGACATCAAATGAACGTCATCCCTCAACAATGTGTTACATGTTGTATAAAGTGTCAGATAATATTCACAAGCTGTGGTCAATGAAGCTTAACGAGGCTGTATTGACGATGATTGGTGTTAAATCTGGCTTCACACGACGATTACGTAAACCGTTAAATCAGATTCACTATCGCGGATGTTGTTTCCAATCGACGGAACGTATGTTTCCAAAGTGCTGGAGAACTTCTTTGTCCTTCATCGCATGTTCATCCCACAATCCTTGTAATAATTTGAATACACGACTCTCAATTGTCAATTTACCTCCACAACAAATTTTCATTGGACGATTTAAGAAATTCATTGACGAATCGAAGTCTAAGAAATTCATTTCCGGGCATCATAATTTCATGAATTTTCTATTCCATTCAAAACCATAATTCTCTTTTTGTTAATCATTTTTTCAGAGGTTATGTAGCTTCAGTAGGACTACCTTTATAGGCTCAACCATTTAGGTCTCATCAATTCAGGATTTTTCCACTCCATCTCATTGCTCCTAATTTTTGTCTCCATTACAAATTTTTCTTATTAATCTCGTTTTTAGAAGCCCTATCATTTCAGTAGGGCTACCTTTATAGGCTCAAAACCATTCAGGCCTCATCATTTCAGTATCTTACTACTCCAGTCATTTAATTTTGCTTCTTTCAAAATTTTCATCTGTTTAATCACGTTGTCTGAAGCCCTATCATTTCAGTAGGGCCACCTTTATAGGCTCAAAACCATTCAGGCCTCATCATTTCAGTATCTTTCTACTCCATCTTATTGCCCCTAATTTTTGTCTACATCACAAATTTTTTCTTGTTAATCTTGGTTTTAGAAGCCCTACAATTTAGGTAGGGCTACTTTCATAGGCTCAAAACCATTCAGGCCTCATCATTTCAGTATCTTACTAGTCCAGTCATTTAATTTTGCTTCTTTCAAAATTTTCATCTGTTTAATCACGTTGTCTGAAGCCCTATCATTTCGGTAGGGCCACCTTTATAGGCTCAAAACCATTCAGGCCTCATCATTTCAGTATCTTTCTACTTCATCTTATTGCCCCTAATTTTTGTCTCCATCACAAATTTTTTCTTGTTAATCTTGTTTTTAGAAGCCCTTTCATTTCAGTAGGGCTACCTTTATAGACTCAAAACCATTCAGGCCTCATCATTTTAGTATCTTACTACACCAATCATTAATTTTTGCTTCTATCAAAATTTTGATCTGGTTAATCATGCTGTCAGAAGCCCTATCATTTCGGTAGGGCCACCTTTATAGGCTCAAAACCATTCAGGCCTCATCATTTCAGTATCGTTCTACTCCATCTTATTGTCCCTAATTTTTGTCTCCATCACAAATTTTTTCTTGTTAATCTCGTTTTTAGAAGCCCTATCATTTCAGTAGGGCTACCTTTATAGGTTCAAAACCATTCAGGCCTCATCATTTCAGTATCTTACTACTCTAGTCATTTAATTTTGCTTCTATCAAAATTTTGATCTGGTTAATCATGTTGTCAGAAGCCCTATAATTTCGGTAGGGCTACTTTCATAGGCTCAAAACCATTCAGGCCTCATAATTTCCGTATCTTACTAACCCATTCACTTATTTTTGTTACTATCATATTGTCTTCTTGTTAATCGTGTTTTTAGAAGCCCTATAATCTCCGTGGGCCACTTTTATAGGCTCAACCATTTTCTTATTGATCCAACGATTATTTCATTGATCGTGTCCCCGTATTTTCCAACGTTCTTCAAATTGAGCATGAATTCGCCCTGATTGGACAAGACCCTTCTACTTCTAATTTACGCGTTTCGTGCCGGCGGATACCATTCCAATAACCGCGAACGCGCACGGAAAACGTTCCATCTCGTTAAGGGAATCGTTGAAACGAGGAATTCAATCCCGATCGAATTCAAAGCAGCAGCGACCTCGAGTCAGATCGTAATTCGTGCCTGTAGGATCGGCACCGAGATTAAACAAGGTCCGTTCGAATGACCGATGGATTATGCTCGAATTCAGTTCGACTCTTGTCGGTTTACTTTGCCCCGTTGGACTTACTTTTCAAACTGACCGGAAACGTGATGCTTTTCCTGTTTCAAACCGTATAAATTTTAAGACCATCTAAAGAGTGACTAATTTAACTGTGTCATTTAAATTTATGCCTCACGCGAGGCATACGATAATTACAATTTATTTTGAAATGTTTTTACACTTTATAAAAAGTTACTCGTCAGAGGGTGTGTTTTTTGATTGTGTATAAAATTCGGAATGTTCACAATTCATTATGCAATTTTTATACTGCCACAAAATAGCGTAAAAAACAGTGCAATCAATATATATTTTCATTTCTGTTGCCAATTACAATTTTTTTTAAAATTTTTTACAATTTCTAAAATGTTACTCGTCAGAGGGTGTGTTTTTTGATCGACTGTGTATAAAAATCTTATTATACACAATTCATTATGCAATTTTTATACTGCCACTACATAGCGTAAAAAACAGTAAAAACAATATTTATTTTTATTTCTATTGCCAATTACAATTTTTTTTAAAATTTTTTACAATTTCTAAAAAGTTTTTTTTGATCGACTGTGTATAAAAATCTTGTCATACACAATTCATTATGCAATTTTTATACTGCCACAAAATAGCGTAAAAAACAGTGAAATCAATATTTATTTTTATTTCTGTTGCCAATTACAATTCTTTAAAAACCTATTTACAATTTCTAAAAAGTTACTCGTCAAAGGGTGTTTTTTGATCGACTGTGTATAAAAATCTTATTATACACAATTCATTATGCAATTTTTATACTACCACAAAATAGCATAAAAAAACGGTAAAATCAATATTTCATTTCATTTCCGTTCCCAACTACAATTTTTTTAAAACCATTTTACACATTGTATGGTAAACCGATCCTTCTAAATTGTTGGAAAAAATCATTTGGTCAACTTTGAAAAAAAGTTATTCTATGTTAGAGAATGTTTGCGTATTATTTGTGGTTGTATTCTTTGACCGAATATAAACATTTTTTTTATTTCATTGTTGGTTATCGAATGGGTGAAGAGGAGTTCTCCGTTTGACTATTTTGTCAGAACAGCCGACCGTTGAATTTGGTGGGATATTTCTTGAAAAACAATTGGAGCAAAGCCAGTTTACTCTTCTCCAGTGTCCCCGTAATAAAAGTCCAGCCGTTCCCTACGGGTTTTACGGCTGGAGCAGACTAAACAACGTTCATATTTCTCCGTTGGGACACGAAAATATATAGCCAGGATTCTCGAAAAATGGCTGCCCTTCACCGCCGCCAAATAACAGCTTCCCTCTGAGTTACAGGCCTCCGAATAACCGATAACATCTGCGACTACACTCCGCTAATAAATTTTTATCCCACATTGTTTAACACCTGCTCCGAATTTTGTTTTTCTCTTTTTAGATCATGCTCTTCAACCACGACAATTTTAATGATACAGCTATTTGACCCGGTCTAATTTTTCACAATGCAGATTTTTATTGAAACATATATTTATCTCGTTCAAGTACCTACATGTTACAAAAAATTAAGGTAAACCTTACGTTTAGGGGAGGATGCTCCGATGACCTTGACCTTGACATATGTTGTTGAGGACAACATTCTGAACAACTTTTGTCATTACAACTATCCGGTGCTCGGTCTCAGTTTTCGAGATATTTGCGAAAAACTATTGCTAATAGTGTGGGGATTTGGACCCCCCCCCAGACCACAAATACCGTAGGAAATTAGGAAGAAGGGGGAGGGTCCCGTGGGTGAGCGCGTTAGTCGATCGGCTACCACCGCGAGGGCCCGGGATCGATTCCCGGCGCGCGGTGCCCTCCTTTTTCCTGAGATCCTACAATAGTGTATTCAATTTTCCGTATTCTTCTTGCTCCGTGGCAACGTAAACCTGTTCCGGGGCCGCAACTGTTTATTTTTGGTTTGTAAACACGTTGTGGGGATGAGAAGCGACAATACCACACACACACCCAACCCAGTGTTTCTAAAAGGAAGGCTCTCACATTATACAATATAAAATCAACTGAGACGAATACAGCATACATGTATTATATATAATCAACAACATATGTCAAGGTCAAGGTCATCGGAGCATCCTCCCCTAAACGTAAGTTTTACCAAAATTAGTTTAATTATGTGAAGTATTTTTTTGATGAAACTGAAAATTAGATAGAATTTTTTCTTTTTATTTTTGTTAGGGTAGAAATTTGTTTCAACGTTTTATTAAAATTGCTGTTACATACACTGTGATTCCTACTAATATTTGGACAGTTTTGAAACTGTGATAACTTTTTTATAATTGCATCAAACGATTAAAGTTTTTTTTTTTTTTTAAAGAATTTGGAAGGTTTACTTTGTTGAGCGACGAGTAAAAGAAATTTTGAAAGAATTGTTTTTGTTTAGACTCGTGGAGAAAATAGTAAAGGTTGCGTTTTACAAACAAATTTTTATCCGTTTTATTCTTGCTAGTTCTCAAAAAAATTCTGAAAAGTTTTCTCTAGTGGAATCTGTATTGGTAATTTATAAATCATTTCTGCAAGAAGATGACAGTGTTTGAGGATGATGTCACTCGATTATGAGACTGCCATTTCATCGCAGACCAGTACTCACCATAGCCCATGGGAATTAGATTAAAGCAATATCCTGTAATGGCGGAATCGCCTGCCGCATTCGTTTCCCTCTTGGGTCGATGCGTTGAGAACGTTTCCGGGGAATCTGACCGAAATCTAATAAACCTTCGACGCACCAGGGTCATTTCCTCCCTTTTCGGATGTCCTGCCTCCTGTCATGATCATCTCGATCGGTCCCCATCAGCTGACTATGTCAACTTCATACAATTTATCTGTTCCCGTCAGCGAGAATGTTTTCCTTGCTCTAATCTCCCTCATGCAATCTACAGGGTGTCCCACATAAATGGGAACACCTAAATATCTGTCGTATTTACAGTCCTATCAGAAAACTTCATAGAACAAAGTGACACTATTGCAGCTGGCAAATATAATGGTAAAGAAAAAAATTTTTTATGTCGTGTTTTTTTAATGAAATTTCAAGGTCACCGATGTTTTTTTTTAAATGGAATAGTATATTTTTTTTACGATAGCATGATAGACAATAAAAAACTGAATTTAGTGGATACCACCTTTTTGACCTTGAGATGACCTTGAGCAAGAATAATCACGTTGAAGCGGATAAAATGTGGAAGTTTAAAACTTACGTGTTTCAGCAAAGATTTACGCGTTGTTTACGACGGGTTGACCTTTACATATCATAATAAATGTTCGAAATGTTGACCATCCTTGTTTATGCGATATTGCAATTTTGCATTGAATGATCTGTAGGCATTGTCGATTTCCTGAGACGTAATTGAACGTCGAACGAATTTATAGAAGGAACTCTTACTGGTATAAAGTATGCTGCATTTTTACTCCAGGATTTGTCGGGCCTTTTAGAAGAAATTATGTTATTCGATCGGGAGCGCATGTGGTTTCAACATGATGATTGTCCAGCGCATTATTCTAAAGTTGCTAGAACGGTGCTAAATGATAACTCGCTGAATTCGTCTTAACACTGGCTATCGCATCGTGATAAAAAAAAAACACATAGCATTCCATTTAAAAAAATAGAGTTCACCTTGAAATCTCCTCTATGCCTCCAACCACGCAGAAAATGTTTGTGTCACAATATGCCCCCCCTCTATACCGTGTAAGTTTTCTATATAACATTTTTTCATATTATTATAAATAACGGCAATATTCAAACTGGACATAGTTATTGCCCCACCCTGTATTGTAACATCGATAATATTGGAAACATTTGAGTTTCCCGCAGAAGTTGTGTGTTTCAAGTTTCCTCCCTGTAAAGTAGGGGAACAAAGTCTGTAAAGTTGGTGTCTCCGCGAGAGTTATGGCAGAATTAGAAAGAACACAAGAATTAGGGACACTCGATACACCCGTTAAAAGGATATCGGTGTACGATAGGGGTAGACGTGAGTTAGGGGAGCTTTGTAGGGAAAATAGGAGTGAACAACGGAAGTTGAAAGAATATACAAGGGAAACGCTTTACACGTGCTTCTTCAAGGATTATACATACAAGGACGTCGTGGCGCGTTATGGAAATCTAAATGGTGTTCCATGTGTACAAGCAAAATGTCGCCTAGAACGTAAATGGGGAAAATGGATAGTCCATGGTGGATACCGTGGACAAAGAATGCGTTTCGGTTGAATTTTCTTTGCCCGAGGATACGCTCTTTTGATAGTGTACTCTTTGCTCCAAGCATTAGTATAAGAGGTCTATCTACATAGTGTTCCACTTTTGTTTACATCTTTGTTTCTGAGTGGATTATGTCGAATATTAGTGTGTTTAGTATTAGTAATTTGTATTAGAAGTGTACTCTTAATATTTTTGAAACCTCAGGAATCTTTAAAGACTTAAAAGCCATGATATCTTTGTTAGTTCAGACCTTATTGAATTTTTTGTAAGTCATAGAAATCCTTAAAATTTTGAAAGTGCTGAACTCCTTGAATTTTTTATTAGTTATAAAAATTATTTAAATCTTGAAAGTTCAAAACGCCTTGAATTTTTTATTAGTTATACAAATTCTTAAAATCCTCAAGATTTTGACTTTCTTGTAAGTTGTAAAAATCCTTAAAATCTTGAAAGTTCAAAACGCCTTGAATTGTTTATTAGTTATAAAAATTCTTAAAATCCTCAAGATTTTGACTTTTTTGTAAGTTGTAAAAATCCTTAAAATCTTGAAAGTTCAAAACGCCTTGAATTGTTTATTAGTTATAAAAATTCTTAAAATCCTCAAGATTTTGACTTTTTTGTAAGTTGTAAAAATCCTTAAAATCTTGAAAGACCTGAAATTTGTTAAAGATCTGAAGATCTGAAGAATAATTAACTTTCAGTTCAATTATCAACTCAAAATTTAATCATGTCTTCAGACTTCACGTCTGATGCAGTTTTTAATGAATAATAATAGTTTTCGAAAAAATATGAAAAAATTCGTACAACTTTTTTTTTACACAAATAACTTGTTGAAATATTTTAAATTCTAATAGCATGAAAAAAGCAAAACGTGAATTTTACAAAATATTCGTCGTTGCACGAATTGCTCCCTTTAATAGTTTAACACTAAACCTACCGAGCAGTAAAATAGACTATTTTGTAATTAATTTAAATTAATAATATTTGATTTATTTAAATTTTGTGCCATTTTTAGTACTATATGTGATTCAGTAAAGAAATTTATTGAGTCAACGCCTATGAATGCATCTTTAATAACATAGAATAAAATAATCGTAGAATAAAATATCTGAAACCTGTCATTTGACTGGCTGTGGTAGGTTTAGTGTAAATGGTTAAAATTAGTATAAAAGCTAATGCATTTCTACGGGAAAGTTTTAATTTCTTTTAAAAATGTTTAGAAATTATGCGCGCGCACCAAGTTCCTCAGTGATCGGATCAACAGCAACGTAACGCGTTTAACTGAAAAGTGTATGTGTCGCGTAGTAACGAAAACGAAGCGAGAACAATATGGAAAAAAATTGTAAAATAGAGGGGAAAAATATTGCACAGCCTCTATCGCTTCTAATTATTCAGCAGGACGTAGTAAATTCTACGGGAAAGTTTTAATTTCTTTCAAAAATGTTTAGAAATTATGCGCGCGCACCAAGTTCCTCAGTGATCGGATCAACAGCAACGTAACGCGTTTAACTGAAAAGTGTATGTGTCGCGTAGTAACGAAATAGAAGGAAAAATATTGCACAGCCTCTATCGCTTCTAATCATTCCGCAGGACGTAGTAAATTCTATGGGAAAGTTTTAATTTCTTTCAAAAATGTTTAGAAACTATGCGCGCGCATCAAGTTCCTCAGTGATCGGATGAACAGCAACGTAACGCGTTTAATTAAAAAGTGTATGCGTCGCGTAGTAACGAAAACGAGTAGTAGAGAGAACTATATGGAAAAAAATTGTAAAATAGAGGGGAAAAATATTGCACAGCCTCTATCGCTTCTAATTATTCAGCAGGACGTAGTAAATGTGTCGAGTCGATGCCGGAAGTAAGACCTACATCCATATAGCAATTTCCTAAATACATAGAATAGTGTTCCGAGCCATGCCACGTGTGCGTGTGTTTTTGTGTGTGTGTGTGTATATGCTGCAGCTTTGTTAAACGTCCTACTTCCATGAAAAGTTTCCTTTTTTTTTTCCTAGCTCCCGCCCACGTAGAATAACCAGATTCGTTAAAATTATTCCGAGGACCAACTTGCAAAACATGAATCCTTTTTAAAAAAAATTTAATATAAAGTGTAAATAATATAATCAATACAACCTCGAGAACTATACAAATATTTTTAAATTCTTAAAACATGTAAATATTTTTTACTTAATCAAAATGCGGTTCATTAGAATTCAATTTTGATATTATTACACAGGTTATTATTTAATTACTGCTATGCTTATTTGTATATTAATTTCATTGAGATTGGTGTGAAATATTCATTAAAAGGAAATGTAATATAAAGTGTAAATAATAGAATCAATACAACCTCGAGAACCATACAAATATTTTTCAATTCTTAAAACGTGTAAATATTTTTTATTTAATCAAAATGTGGTTCATTAAAATTAAATTTTGATATTATTACACAGGTTATTATTTAATTACTGCTATGCTTATTTGTATATTAATTTCATTGAGATTGGTGTGAAATATTCCATAAAAGGAAATGTTATCCGAGCTAAAAATAAATTTCTGTCCCAAGAACTGATTGCTTCTGTTCTAAAACTTTATCGAAGTGGCTTGATCACCTGCCGGTAATTACATCCCTTCGTCGAAGAGATTGTAATGGCCTCGTTGGAGGGATTAAAGGCTGAAGCAGCTTTCTCGCGTTCATAGAAATCGATCAGCTCCCTAACGTTATTATACATATACATAATGCACACGCGGACAGGCGTCTCCGGTCAGTTTTCTCGTTATAAGGTTAAAGACCTTAAAACGATCCACAAGAATATCCTAATCGCTTTCTAGTCATTTTAATTTGAAATGCCTACGTCGTTAACACGTTCACGTAAATGCCGTCGTTAACACTAATCGTACCAAGCGGTGTCAAATGACCCTTTTCAAAATTTACTTTAAAATCGTACATTCATAATCATTTCTTTCGCTCATCTGATTTTCTGTAAATTCTTATTTTTCCTTTTTTTTCCTTCCTTCCTTATTTTTTCCTCTTTTTCGTTACCGTTAAACATAATCCGATCGTGATGGTAACGAGATTTGGGACCAATTTTTAATGAAATTTAATCTGTTTATTGCTAACAGTGCCTGTAACAATACCCCACCGTTAATTTCTCCAGCATCGAAAAAACGAACTACAATTGATTGAATTTGTTAAAAATGCTGCATTACATTTTAGATAATATTTATTTCAATTTTTGATCAACAATAGCGGCCATCTGTCGATGTATGAATAAACAGCTGTTTCAAAAACAGCAAATAACTCTGCGATTTTTTAATATGTCGTTGAGAAAAAAATGGAGAGTAAAGTTAAGAGTTATGCCAATATCACTGTAAAAACTCGGAATTTTTCACTTATTAGTTATCGTTGAAAAAAATTCTCGAGGACTGTACATTTACAAACCTAATGAGTGCTACAAGTGCTACACTGTACGCCCTTGAAGGACACGGTAGGGGCCTGCTTCCCCCACCAACTTCTCTGTCATGCGCGAGGCTTGCGCACTGTTCGCGACGGGCGGAGCACTCCCTTCCTCTATGGTAACGGCGGATGCTGGTGGGGGACAGTGGGCGCTATGGTGGGGACGGTTTTATCTCAATTGAATGCAGCTTAACATTCTTACGGAATGATAAAAAAACATCGATGTTCTACTTCTGATTAAACAAAGCATCGAATACAACTTGAATCTCTTTCCTTCAAGAAATAAATTCTTCCGTTGCGTTTCGTTGTAAGATGCATTCGAATGCACCTTATCATTTTTACAAAATAACAAACAAAACATTGATATCCTAATTCTGATTACACAACGCAATTAATACAGTTTGGTTGAGTTTCCTTGTATAAATAAATTCCTCTGTCGCGTTTTATTACAATCCCGTGATGATCACAGTAGAGACCACTCAAACGCTTGCTTCCCCCACCAACCTATCTTTCATGCGCGAGGCCTACGCATTGTTCGCGACGGGCGGAGCACTCCCTTCTTCTATGGTAACGGCGGATGCTGGTGGGGGACAATGAGCGCTGTGGTGGGGGACAATGGGCACTATGGTGATGGAAATGCCCAACCCTGCTGTACGCCAACAATGTTTGCACTGGCAAAGAGAATAACAACAATCGTATATGATAAAGAGATGATTAAAAAATTATGTTTTCTAGTTTTTGGATATATCTCTTTATCAATAAAATAATAAACTTCTATAGCTAATAACACTGTCCAACACCAAATTTGTTCCACAATAACTGATGGGTGATTCTTATAGAGTTTTCAGCGCTGATTCCGAGTCTGTAATTAGTTTTTCTCCTACACGCACAGTTTCTGAGGAAAACGGCTTTTTAAAAAAAAACCTATTTTTCTTTTATATATTAAATAGGTTTTTTTTTTAAAAGCCGTTTTCCTCAAAAACTGTGCGTGTAGGAGAAAAACTAATCACAGACTCGGAATCAGCGCTGAAAACTCTATAAGAATCACTCATCAGTTATTGTGGAACATAAAAAAAGTTGAAATTTGTTGGACAGTGTAATTTATCAGAAAATGTTAAAATAGTCGATTTTCTTGCCCTCCACGAAAATTCCCCCCGCAAATGTTCAAAAAGAGGAGGAAAATGGTAATTGGGATGAACAATTGATTTCAGATACCAGCCGAGTGGAGGAGAGATCCAGACTGAACCTGAACGGGAGCCGTCAGCTCTCGAAAAGCGCCACGGAGCTCCGGAACAACGACACCGGTTCACCGTCACGACGCGGTGAACAGCCCGACTCCGGGGGCTCGCATCAGCACCGTCATCATCATCGTCACGCCACCTCGGTGGCGCAGCGGACGCACACTTTCTTCGCCACTTTGAAGAGCCGCTGGGCTCGCAGCCGCAGCAAAGAGCGGAAAAAATCGAAGGATGCCGGGAACCTGCACACACAGGACGCGTCTTACAAGGGCGTCGAATCCGATTACGCCGCGGATTACTCCTCCGAGCACAGCAAAAGCTCATCGGCCACTCAAAGTCCGGCCAGGCACTGCCTCAATCATCCAGGTACATCCTCTTTCTCATTTATCCGTCGTGAAAAATTTCCAAACTCCTACATCTCCGTTAAAAAGATATTTCATCCAATATTACTGGCAATCTAATTTTCTTCACATTGGTTCCATTTAAACATTAATGTTTATGCCAATATAATCGTTCAAACGGAACTTTATTGGAATCTATACGATCTAAATGATTCGAAGAAGACAAACCTTTATTTTTAAGAATGAATTATCGTCTTGAAAGTGCCCGGTTGTTTAAAATGAATTTTATTGCGAGCCGCACGATCTGAAAGAATCAAAGGGACATACTTATGTTGGTCGCCGATGGACCCCGCCATCTTTCTTTTCCCGCCATCCTCAGTTCCCTTCCTCTTCAGCCTTTCCTTTATTCCTTTCTTTTATTTCTTTCTCTTATTTCTTTCTCTTATTTCTTTCGCTTCTTCATTTCTCTTCTTTCTTTCTCCTCTTTCTTCACCTTCATTGATTTCTCCACCCTTTTCCCTTTTTACCGTTTCCGTTCATTTTCCCCCTCCATTTTCTCCCCTCATCTTCCCCTTTTATCGTTTTCCTTTATTCTCCCCCTTCATCCCTTCCTTAGTCCCCCTTTTCCTAGATCCCCCTTCCCTTTCTTTTCCTTTATTCCTTTCTCTTCTTCATTTCTTTTCTTTCTTTCTCCTCTTTCTTTCCTTTCATTGATTCCTCCACCCTTTTCGCTTTTTACCGTTTCCGTTCATTTCCTCCACTCTATTTTCTCTCTTTCATCTTTTTCCTTTATTCTCCCCCTACATCCCTTCCTTAGGCCCCTCTTTCCTTGGTCCCCATTTCGCTAGATGTCCCTTTCCTAGATCCTTCAGTCCCAGATCCCCCTTCCCTTTCTTTTCCTTTATTCCTTTCTCTTCTTCATTTCTTTTCTTTCTTTCTCCTCTTTCTTTCCTTTCATTGATTCCTCCACCCTTTTCGCTTTTTACCGTTTCCGTTCATTTCCCCCCTCTATTTTCTCCCTTTCGACTTTTCCCTTTATTCTCCCCCTTCATCCCTTTCTTAGGCCCCCCTTTCCTAGGTCCCCGTTTCGCTAGATGTCCCTTTCCTAGATCCTTCAGCCCTAGATTCCCCTTCCCTTTCCTCTGTGGTTTTCTCCCTTAACTTTGCAGGTACAACAAGTAGCAGGATACCCATTTACCGACACGAGGATTCAAAGAGTCTTGAAATATCCTTATCGACTCGCGTCTTTCTGTCACGTTCGCGGATCGTCAAAGGAACACATTCGTTTCTCACAGAGCATCGGAATATTTCTGTTCTCAGAGTCGCCTTTGGTGCGCGGACGGCACAATGTCGTGACGAAGCCGGAGGATAGTCCTGGAAAAAGCAGCGAGGCTCACGCGAAAGGATCCTTGAGCTTCCAGACGCAGAACGAGGAGGCTCCCGGATCGATCGGCCACGATGATAACGTGTTCCTTCAGGAGGAAGCCACCCGGAGGAGGGAATTGGCGTTGAGGCAGCATGCGTTCTTCCAGCTTCGTTTGCACATCAGACGGGGGGCGAACCTCGTTGCTATGGATAGATGCGGTGAGCGAATATTTTTACCGTTTTTCTTTTCACTCTCCTTTGCTTTCCAATGAATCTGCATCGTTATCGGCTTTTCTCCCTCTCCATCTTTCTCTCTCTCTCTCCCTCTTTCTCTTTCTCTCTCACACACACATTCTCTGCACCTATTCCGTTCCGCTTGCCTTTGCAATCCAGGGAATATAAAAGCGATACGCGTTGCGCTTGATCGCAACTAATTCTCTGTTGATATACCGTATACAGTCGATTTTTATTCCGCACAATCACCTATTCGACTATAGTAATCCTTCTGTAATATCGACTCTATTGTGTTTAATACTACCAATAATACATACAAAACAGGAATTTTTAATTTTTGTAATTTTTCAGATGCAATTTTGTATAAATTCAGACGATCATGAATAAGATCATGCCGCCAAGATGGCGACGCCGGCTTCTACGACAATTTGAAACTGCCGCCAATATAGTCATATTATTAATTTCTATTCACTCTTTTTCTTCTATCAAATGACGAACAATAAAGAAGTTGACAGTAACAATAATGGTAGAGCAAGAGGCGACACAGAAAAATATGAAATACCTATCCACGATTTTTAAACAGCAAGAAGAAGAATCAAAGTATCCATTGTAGCGCGAAGTAAATGAATAAAATGTCCGGAATCATTTCTTCGTTGAACGAAGTCATTCGAGTCCGAGATCATTTTAACCCTTCGTGATCGGCAAATTTCTCTGATGGGAGTCCAGATAGCAAATTTAGCTTTTCCGAGTTATTTTTCCGTAACGATAAGCGAGTTAAAGCAAATATATGGATATTAAAGAACACAGGATATGTTGTAGCTTATCTATTATGTTTAATAGTACTAATAATACATATAAAACAGGAATTTTAGTAATTCTTCAGTTGCAATTGCAATTTTTTAAAAATGAATACGATCATGCCGCCAAGATGGCGACGCCGGCTTCTACGACAATTTGAAACTGCCGCCAAAATGGCGGCACTGATCGCAATCGGTTAATACGATCATACAATTCATACAGTCATATTATTAATTTCTATTAACTCTTTTTCTTCTATCAAGTGACGAACAATAAAGAAGTTGACAGTAACAATAATGGTAGAGCTAGAAAAATGTGAAATCCACTATCCACGATTTTTAAACAGCAAGAAGAAGAATCGCAGTGTCCATTGTAGCGCGAAGTAAATGAGTAAAATGTCCAAAGTCGTTTTGTATCGGCCGAAGCCGTTTTAATTTGATCTAGACGGAGGATGCAACGGTTCGAGACAATGACACTCGCGACAATAATTTCCACTCCAATTATTCGGCGATTGTTCGCATCACGGACTTCGTGTTCCAGGCGCCAGCGATCCTTACGTGAAAGTGAAATGCTCCGGTCGATTGCTGCACAAGTCCCGAACGGTTCACCGCGACCTGAATCCAGTTTGGGACGAGAGCGTGACCTTGCCTATTGAAGACCCGTTCCAGCCGCTCACAATCAAGGTAAAATTCGGACAATTCAATTCGACACTCGTACACTTGCCGCTTGCCACCACGGACGCTTATTTACCGGTAGCGATAATTTATTTAACAAGCTCCGAGTCTTCCAGTGGTGGGGCCCTCGAGAGATCCTATCTCTGCTTTCATCATCCTCCTTCAACCCCTGCCGCTCCTCGCGTTAATGAATCATTAGCTCCGGAGCGTCTTAACGCATAAATGACCGCGTAATATTTCCTGCAGCGTTGCTCTCCAACACTGTTCAGTTTCTTGTCTAAAGATAGCGATTGTTTATCTAACGGCCCTTGTCGCACGAGGAAACCAATTAACACTGAATTGACCAGCTTGTTTTGCCTCGTAGATATGGCAAAACTGAATTCGCAATGAATGCTGAATTGCGTGCCTGAAGTGCTTGAATGAAGGAATTTATTTAATTATTTTCCGTGGGCGCACGGAATAATACATTTGTAGTATTAATAATTGCGAAATGAAATTCCTGTCTCATTTGATTATGGCAGGTTTAATGTTAATCCTCGCATACTACTCAGAAATAGCTGCAGAAAAGATCGTACGATAATATCCCATCCACTTTTGTTTTATATTTTAAATCAACAAATTCATTTATAATATCACATTTTAACGAAATACATCTCGCAGCACGAAGACTGTAAATGAAGGAATTTTTATCGTGAGGAATGTATGGGTATTAATAAAGTATTCTACTTAATAAAGTAGATGCATTTATAGTATGATTAAAAAAAAATGAAAAAGTAAAACAAGATATAGAATAGTGGAGGACAGCTAGAATTACATAATTAATTGTCCGAACAAAGTAGAGTGCGATAGAAACCGACAGGAACTTATTACAGTATTGTATCGATAACTGTTCACAACATGAGGCCAGCCAGGGACAGTTATCGTCCAGGTATACTATTCTTTATACTTCTCGGCGACCGAGGCCTCTCGAGCTGCACGGTGTACCCCGCGGAAGTGGGGATTGTTTTGGGACAGATATCGGCTAGATATTTGCGACAGTTATCGACTAGATATTTGGGACAGTTATGGGCTAGATATTTGGGACAGTTATCGGCTAGATATTTGAGCCAGTTATTGGCTAGATATTTGGGACAGTTATCGACTAGATATTTGGGAAAGTTATCGACTAGATATTTGGGACAGTTATGGGCTAGATATTTGGGACAGTTATCGACTAGATATTTGGAACAGTTATCGGCTAGATATTTCAGACAGTTATCGGCTAGATATTTGGGACAGTTATCGGCTAGATATGTGACAGTTATCGGCTAGGTATTTGAGACAGTTATCGGTTAGATATTTGAGCCAGTTATCGGCTAGATATTTGGGACAGTTATGAGCTAGATATTTGGGACAGTTATCGACTAAATATTTGGAACAGTTATCGGCTAGATATTTGGGACAGTTATCGACTAGATATTTGGAACAGTTATCGGCTAGATATTTGAGACAGTTATTGGCTAGATATTTGGGACAGTTATCGATAAAATACTGTATTTCGATATCATTGGACAATGACTGGTAAGAATAACTGGTAGAAACCAGTTACTATTATTATTATTACTATTACGATTATTATGATTATTACTGGATGAATGAAAAACTTTCTGCCGAATGATTTTCAAAAGCTTCGCAACCTTCTTTAGAGAAGAATCACTTACTTTTTATGAAAAAGCTTTTATGTACTAGGTTAGCAGAAAATTGTAGAAAATGTTGGTAACTATACTACTGGTTAATGAACCTGTTATTTTTTGGAATGATCTATGTCTTGCCAATGATCTATGTCTTGTCAATGATCTATGTCTTGTCAATGATCTATGTAATATATTTTGAGAGGTGTTGAAGAAAGGTGTAAAGTTGAGTCAGTAGATGATTATCAGGGGATCTCGTGAACATTCTGCTAAGTGTTAACCGGAAACTGCTTCGTCGGATGTTTTATTCGATTCTTGCTCTTTCTTTCGACCAGCAACAGACGTTCGTCGTTTCGGCAGGTCTTCGACTACGACTGGGGTCTTCAAGATGACTTCATGGGCGCCGCTCAGCTGGAGCTGACGCAGCTCGAACTCGGCCAACCGCAGGATATCGTGTTGGAGCTGAAGGATCCGGCCAGGCCGAAACAGCATCTCGGCGAGATCTACTTAACCGCGACTCTTTGGCCGAGGAACCAGCAGGAAAAAGAGCAAGTACGTTTTCCAACTATGTATCACTATACTGCGGTACTTCATGCAAACGTACACTACATAAATTGAAACGAAAATATTCTCTGTAAGATCTAGTGGATTTTGTACAATCATTGATAAAGAAAGGAGACACTTTTAATTTGACTAAAATATTTCTGCAAATTAATTGCATGTTCTATGAATTTTCTATGAATTTTTACAGTCCGACATGTTATATTACATGTTTGTTACAATATTGACGTGTATTCGTGATTTAACTCGTTGCCTTACAATTTATGCAATTTCAGAAGGCTTTAGATTCGATGGAGAATAAAATCATTTGTATTGCTTTAAAATCAATGTAAATTGGTTAAAATGTTATTAGATATGCTAGTTTGTAATGTGTCTGATACATTATTTAAAGGCAAGGAGTTAATACTTAATACAGGTGAATGAACAGAAGATTGAAATTTGACAACAGAGTATCATTGTTATATAATAAAAAAAAACTGTAATAAGAAAACTGGCTTGACCTGACCCCCAACGTTATGAACTTTGAAATTGTGACCATTCCAGTGACATTTATAATATGGACACTTTGGAGACACAGGACCTTTGAATATTGTAATCGTTTGAGTACCTATGACCCTTAGAATTATGACCTTTCGAATGTTTAAGCCCCTTACAATTTGTAACCTTTTGAATATTTAAACCCATAGAATTGTGACCTTTCGAATGTCTAAACCGCTTAGAATTTGTAATCTTATGAATGTTTAAACCCATAGAATTGTGACCTTTCGAATTTCTAAACCTTTACAATTTGTAACCTTTTGAATATTTAAACCCATAGAATTGTGACCTTTCGAATATCTAAACCCCGAAAAATTCGTAACCTTTTGAATATTTAAACCCATAGAATTGTGACCTTTCGAATGTTTAAACCCATAGAATTGTGACCTTTCGAATCTCTAAACCCCGAAGAATTCGTAACCTTTTGAATATTTAAACTCATCGAATTGTGATCTTTCGAATTTCTAAACCCCGTACAATCTGTAACCTTTTGAATATTTAAACTCATAGAATTGTGATCTTTCGAATGTCTAAACCCCGAAAGATTCGAAACCTTTTGAATATTTAAACCCATAGAATTGTGACCTTTCGAATGTTTAAACCCATAGAATTGTGACCTTTCGAATCTCTAAACCCCGAAGAATTCGTAACCTTTTGAATATGTAAACCCATAGAATTGTGATCTTTCGAATGTCTAAACCCCGAAGAATTCGTAACCTTTTGAATATTTAAACTCATCGAATTGTGATCTTTCGAATTTCTAAACCCCGTACAATCTGTAACCTTTTGAATATTTAAACTCATAGAATTGTGATCTTTCGAATGTCTAAACCCCGAAAGATTCGAAACCTTTTGAATATTTAAACCCATAGAATTGTGACCTTTCGAATGCCTAAACCCCGAAGAATTCGTAACCTTTTGAATATTTAAAATCATAGAATTGTTATCTTCCGAATTTCTAAACCCCGAAAAATTCGTAACCTTTTGAATATGTAAACCCATAGAATTGTGATCTTTCGAATGTCTAAACCCCGAAGAATTCGTAACCTTTTGAATATTTAAACTCATCGAATTGTGATCTTTCGAATTTCTAAACCCCGTACAATCTGTAACCTTTTGAATATTTAAACTCATAGAATTGTGATCTTTCGAATGTCTAAACCCCGAAAGATTCGAAACCTTTTGAATATTTAAACCCATAGAATTGTGACCTTTCGAATGCCTAAACCCCGAAGAATTCGTAACCTTTTGAATATTTAAAATCATAGAATTGTTATCTTCCGAATTTCTAAACCCCGAAAAATTCGTAACCTTTTGAATATGTAAACCCATAGAATTGTGATCTTTCGAATGTCTAAACCCCGAAGAATTCGTAACCTTTTGAATATTTAAACTCATCGAATTGTGATCTTTCGAATTTCTAAACCCCGTACAATCTGTAACCTTTTGAATATTTAAACTCATAGAATTGTGATCTTTCGAATGTCTAAACCCCGAAAGATTCGAAACCTTTTGAATATTTAAACCCATAGAATTGTGACCTTTCGAATGCCTAAACCCCGAAGAATTCGTAACCTTTTGAATATTTAAAATCATAGAATTGTTATCTTCCGAATTTCTAAACCCCGAAAAATTCGTAACCTTTTGAATATTTAAACCCATAGAATTGTGATCTTCCGAATGTCTAAACTGCTTACAATCCGTATCCTTTTGAATATTTAAATCCATAGAATTGTGATCTTCCGAATGTCTAAACCGCTTACAATTTGTAACCTTTTGAATATTTAAACCCATAGAATTGTGACCTTCTGAATTTCTACGACCCGTATCCATTTAATCCTTTGAAGTCTCCAATTTTAAAAATGATAGCCTTCGAACTGAACTCTTTTTGGCTTATATAGTAACGTGATAGGCTTGGAAAGAGGACGTTTTATTAAGAAATTCACAGAGTGGCAATACTATCGAGGTTAGAGACAACGAATTTCATGTTCTTGGATGTAGGCAACATCAACATATTTGCATATCATGGCGGCGATAGGGGCGTAGAGCGCTGGTTTAGTAAACGTAATCTTTTTAGACCATATACGAGTAGAATTTTAATGAAGGATTTTCATGCGGTAGGTAACACGTCATCTGTTAAGAATCTCCAGTACGTTCCACTTTATGCAAACGAATTGCGAAACGTTTATATTTTTCACGAGCGCCCTTACTTTTAAATTTAAAACAATTTTTATTGTGACCCTCATTAGGGAACGATTAAACTTTAGTCAAGATTACGAAAAAGGAATTATTATGTTTGGAAGATTACAAGTAAGGAATTATTAATAATATATTATATTATTAATTATATTATATATAATATAATTAATATGTATATAATAAATATAATATATATAATATAATATTAGGAAGATTACAAGTAAGGAATTATTAATAATATATTATATTATTAATTATATTATATATATAATATAATTAATATGTATATAATAAATATAATATATATAATATAATATTAGGAAGATTACAAGTAAGGAATTATTAATAATATATTATATTATTAATTATATTATATATATAATATAATTAATATGTATATAATAAATGTAATGTATATAATACAATATTAGGAAGATTACAAGTAAGGAATTAATAATAATTTATTATTTTATTTATTATAATATTCATTATATATTCATTATAATATAATTAATAATATAATATATTATTAATAATGCCTTATTTGTAATCTTCCTAATATAATAATTGCTTTATATATATATATATATATTCGAAAAAAATGGCGACATTTCTAACGGTTGGCCAACGAATACTGCAACGTAGGCCCAACGAAATGCCAACCATAAATACTACTAGGGAATAGTGTTGCTAGTAATTAACTATGATTTGTAAAATAAATTGGTCTAAGTTTTTGTACTCTACGTTGGGAAACTTTTTGGAAAGATTCATTTTATTAAAACATGTGCTGAGATTAGAAAGAAAATTCTTGCTTCGAATGACGATCGTAAAAAGATTATAGATCGCCGGTGGAAAATTCGCAAAGCAAAGTTGTAGATAAGATCTGCGGGCTCTTGTTTGATCGGAGATGAAACATAGGCGCGCGATGATTGGATAGATTATACCGGTGCACAATGAAGCGCATGATCAGACTATTTCGCTCTAGGGTGGCTTGATCGTTGAAAATTAGCCTCGTATACTAAATTTGAGGTCGAGTGGCTGGAATCTTTTCAACGTGCCCTCAACGATGGCGCAAATAGCCTCTAGGCAAACATTAAATACCGCTCCCTGATCTGTCGCTGATCCCGCGGCTGCTTCCGTGTAATGAAATATCGAAAAACGATAAATCCCTTCTCCATAAACCTTCGAGTGTCAACAATTGACACATATTCGAATCTACGAACCTGTCCATGTACCAATCCGATAGTGCATTTATCAAGAAATTGTTAACCTTTTATCTCTCGAATCGGTAACACCGTTCACATTATTCCTCCGTGTTTCGTTCAATGTTCCGTTTATAGTCGAGAGCTATCGATCATCCACTTTCGCCTACAGATTGGCCAATCCGTCATTCGATAATGCTTACTATAGTTCCTCGAACTGAGACGATTCGGCTTAACTCTAAACCTACCGTGCCTTAAAAGTAACTGATACAGTGAATTCTTGATAATTGTCCATAAACATGGGTAAGGAATGAAGATCAATGCGAGGAAAAAATAACGGATTGAAAATACTTATTACAGTGAATTTTATATAATTGTCACAATTATCTGGGCCGTAATTGTCCCTGAACTATCCCCACTACCGCGGGGGATACCCCGTGAGGGGCCGAGGAGCCTCGGTCGCCGAGGAGTGTAACATAACGAGGGCATGTCGGGACGAGACCAGAAGACAATTTCTAATCCAATAACAAAATTTCTTTAATTTTCATTATTTTTTTATGGGGCTTTCATTAACAGATTCGTGACATTTTTCTAATGATATTTTTCTAATGATACGAAATATGATATAATTCTGATAATATTTACTTGTGTAATATTAACTTTCATCGTGAAATATCTGCACTCGTTTGCATGCAGTGATGTCAGTATCGGTTCGATAATGTTTCAATAATCCATGTATCCCTGACCTTTCATCAACAGATTATTCCAATCACTGCAGCCGATAACGAATCTAACGGCAGTTGAACGCTTCAGATCATCGTACAGCGAACCTTCGAATTTAAAATTTCAGAAATTCATCGAACAATAAATTAGGAAAATTTTAATTAATTTTCAGTTACTCGCACTCTATTTTTTACATAATTGTTTACATGGAACTTTACATGACACCAATATAAATACATTTTTATTTAACAAAATAGCTACTTTCATGGGAAATAAATATATTTGCTAGTGTAGTTAAAGTTTTGAGGTTGAAAGTACTATATGCAAGTTAATTAGAAGTTAAAGTAATTGGGACCACTGGGAAATCAGAAACAAGATAAAAGAGTACAGTTTAACATTTCAACCGCGGAGCAATTTTGTCTCGCTTTCCGTTTAATTTTTTATTAAAGTATAAATACTAAAATGAGACTGTGCATAAACAAAATGCTTGTTTACCCCATATCTGTTTAATCTGGATGAATTGAATGTACTGAAGCAGGGTGAACATTTTAACCTACCCAATGACTCACATGTTACATATATACCATATGTAAATTATATACTATATAATATTAATATATTATATAATATAAAATATTTACATTATGTACTATATAATATTAATATATTATATAATATGAAATATTTACATTATGTACTATATAAAATTAATATATTGTATAATATGAAATATTTACATTATGTACTATATAAAATTAATATATTGTATAATATAAAATATTTACATTATGTACTATATAAAATTAATATATTGTATAATATAAAATATTTACATTATGTACTATATAATATTAATATACTATATATAATATATATATTATATACCATATAGTGTTAATATATATATATATATATATATTATGTTCAATATATGTATATATATATACGATATACTATATAATATTAATATACAAATTATGTAATACATGATATTATTATTGTATAGTATTATACAATATAATATAGTATATATTGTATTATATATTTTATATTCTATAATATATGATATATTATATATTAACGAATATTTTATATTCTATAATATATGATATATTATATATTAACGAATATTTTATATTCTATAATATATGATATATTATATATTAACGAATATTTTATATTCTATAATATATGATATATTATATATTAACGAATATTTTATATTCTATAATATATGATATATTATATATTATATTAAATATTATATTATATTTTAACGAATATTTTATATTCTATAATATATGATATATTATATATAATATTAAATATTACATTATATTTTAACGAATATTTTATATTCTATAATATATGATATATTATATATTATATTAAATGTTGAAGTATATTTTATTTTGTATTTTATAATATATTATATTACATATTATATATTATATTAAATATTATATGTTATATTATATATTACATTAAATATTATATGTTATATTATATATTATATTAAATATTATATATTATATATCCGCAGATACTGACGTAGCGTTTAACATGCTAAAGAAGTGTTTCTGCAAGTTCGACACTTTGAAGGTTGTCTCGGGTATGCAGGGTACGCCCTTAAATATGCACGGAGTATATTTCTGGCGGGTTGAAGAACGAGAAAACTGGGTTAGGAGTCAGGAGCAAACTCGTCTCCGTTACGATATTGACTTTGTTGTATCATTGTCGTGAAGATGGTTCGGAAGTTCGAAGGCTCGTAACTTTTCTCATTGTGACGGTGTCTCCCGTGGATGACGTTTAATAACTCTTAACGAAATTCGCGGAGATACTCGTTAAATATTTTTTCACTTCCGTTTCTATGCCTCTGGAGAATAATGTACCAAACGGATGACCCTGAATAATTCATTTGAACTTCTGTTTTTTTTTTATTATAGTTTGTATAGCACGTAAAGAAGAATCTCAGTTTTTTGTTCCGTACCTAAATCGTCTACAGAGACGTTTAAATTTTCTTCGATAATTACGAATGACGTTCAATGATTTACAACGCTGTCGTGGAGAATTTATTTACAATTGACTGTCTATAAAAATGTTAATTATAATTAATTGTAAACTGTGACTTCGTTAAGGGTACACAATCTTTAAAGAATTGAATTTTTATTAAAATTTATTCTAAAAAATTTAAATCAATGAAAAAGTTTGAAAGTTAAGAGTTAACACTATATCGAATTCAATTATTTGAATTTCTGTAAAGCATTAACTAAAATCAAGTTAAAATTTGTGTAGAATCGAATTTCTATAAAAATTTATTGTACATTATTTAAATCTATTGAAGAGTTTAGAAGTTAAATGTTAATACATAGTTAAATTCAGTACCTGAATTTCTAAGAAAACTTTGACTAAAACCATTGAAAAATTTATGTAAAATTGAATGTCTATAAAGTTGTACTTTCTACACAGAAATAAAAAATTCGTAAGGGTCAAAGCTACCGCTGGTATTTCTGCAAAAATTTAATAGAAATCAACTGTGAAAGATTGATCTATAAAAATGTATTATATAAAACAGAAAAAAAGTTCGTAAGGGTTACCACTAGATTTTGTGCAAAAATTTAATAGAAATCAACTGTGAAAGATTGATCTATAAAAATGTATTATATAAAACAGAAATAAAAAATTCGTAACGGTCAAGCTACCATCAAAATTTCTGCAAAAATTCAGTAGAAATCAACTGTGAAAGACTGATCTATAAAAATTTATTACATAAAACAGAAAAATAAGTTCGTAAGGGCTACCACTAGATTTTGTGCAAAAATTTAATAGAAATCAACTGTGAAAGATTGATCTATAAAAATGTATTATATAAAACAGAAATAAAAAATTCGTAAGGGTCAAAGCTGCCATAAAAATTTCTGCAAAAATTCAACATGAAGCAACTAGGAATGTTTAACTGTATTGTACAAAAAATGTATTGTACAAAATAGAAATAAAAAATTGATCAGGGTCAAAGCCACTACTGGAATTTCCACAAAAATTCAGTATAAATCAACAGGAGCTTTGTTAATAAATAGAAATGGATGAGAAACGATATTTGATAGCAGTATTGGTTAATTTACTCGCGAGAGTCATTCGAAAAATGATCTCGACCGCTTTCGCATCTTACAGGCAGCTATATGACACGACACGATATAAACGTGCATCCACTAATCCGTGGTGATACTCCATCATCGTCTAACCGTAGCTTGCAAACACGATGAATGAACCCTGCTGATCGCACCGATGTTCGCCAGAGGTTTCACAGTGTGTCATGTTAATGTCATGATCAATATTAGATAAAATGTGTTGGAACTGGCACTCCCCATCTTCGCCGGAAGTAACAACAGCCTCGTACGGATAAGATTATATTTTTATTCCTTTTCGTTATAGCATGAATAACAATTGGTTTATCGCAGACTTAAAAATATATAAATTTTAACAAATTTTAAAATATCCTGGTACTCAAGTCCGAAGAACTTAATAATCTAAATTCTAAATAATAGAACAGAATTTAATAATATGAATCATGAATGATACAACAGAATTTGACAATAAAAATTCGGAGTAATATAACAGAATTTAATAATAAAAATTCTGAATAATATAACAGAATTCAATAATATAAATTCTAGTTGATAGAACAGAATATACGAACATAAATTCTATTATGATAGAACAGAAGATTATATAATAAGAAGATTAAATAATTTAATATTATATAAGAGAACGAAAGGAAAGAAGTAAGAGAAGAATAACGGAATAAGATTGAGAAAAGAGAGGAGAAAATGCAAGGGAATGAAAATTAGAAGAAAGCAAGAAGGAAGATATAACAAATGGTTTAAATAAAGAAGAGAGAAGGGAATACTGGAATATCTATGGAAAGGATGGAAAGAGGAAAGATGGAAAAGAATTGCAAGGTTTAGACAAGGAAATTAAATGAAAGGAGGGAAATAATACCTTCAAGCGGAAACGTTCGCAAGCACGCTTCAATAAAATTCATTTAATAAAGTTCAAATCAATTTCATGGATATTTATGCAAAATAAAAGTTGTCTACACTAATTGCAAGATCCAGTTTAAATTCTTCCAATCAACTTACTAATTTAGATATAGGAATAACTTATTATTTTCATAAATACATAAAATCCCATAATAATACCTACAAGCGGAAACGTTCGCAAGCACGCTTCAATAAAATTCATTTAATAAAGTTCAAATCAATTTCATGGATATTTATGCAAAATAAAAGTTGTCTACACTAATTGCAAGATCCAGTTTAAATTCTTCCAATCATCTTATTTACTAATTTAGATATAAGAATAACTTATTATTTTCATAAATACATAAAATCCGCAGTGTACTAATAGAAAACTGTACGGAACTGTCGACTAATTAAATAAATTAGATTAAAAATTGCTAAGCGACTTTTCGCGTTAACTATTCTTATCTTTCAAGGATAAGAATAACCGTATTATCTTCGTACGATGAAAAATTATTCAACTAATTATTCAACAAGTCTAGATGATAGTTTATCCGATTATTATTTACTCTCCGCGACAAGTTCGAATATTTTAGTACCTGGTTAACCACCGTATCTGTCACAGCTGACCGTCAACAAGTAGATTCTTCAATCCAGAGCGCTGTACGTCAGCGTTATGCAGACAAGCTTAATATACTCGTAACCATAACCCGCGATATCGCAATGTTTACTTCTCACCGTGAACGGAGAGGGAACCACAGGCTCGATGGTACCGTTTATCCATATCGTTAACCAGTCACCGGCGATCGTCGAGCAACCACGGTCCCCTTACTGTTTGCTTCGGGTCTCTACTACAATTTTATCGGTGACGCGTATTAATTGCCGCGGAATTGTTCGCGACAAACTGCCGAGTGTTTCTTCGGAAACGGAGACCTGGTTCGTTCAGTGATCGTTCAGTGTTGTTTTACTTTTGCTATCTCTCTGAGAGAAACTTTAATTTTCATGTAAATCTAAGTGAAAAGAAGAGTAGAGTTTATTTTGGTGTTTTAGAAAAATATTTTATATATTGTTGTCTTGATTTTTGGGAGTGTAGTCTACATTCGAAAACGGCATCTGTTTAATTCAGTGTGAATTTAGTGATATTTTGTGTTTGCTATTTTTTTTTGGAAAAGCTACAATGTCAACGAAATTTCTACCAAGAATGGAGTAGATATTGTCTTGTGGTATTTTAGAAAAATATTTTATATTTGCGTTTACTATTTTCTTGGAAGAGTTTTAATATTATTTAAATTTCTACCAAGAATGGAGTAAATTTTGTCTCGGTATTTTAGAAAAATATTTTATATATTGTTGCGATTTTTGGGAGTGTAGCCTATATTCGAAACGACATCTGTTTAATTCAGTGTAAATTTAGTGGTATTTTGCGTTTGCTATTTTTTTTTCGAAAAGCTACAATGTCAACGAAATTTCTACCAAGAATGGAGTAGATATTGTCTTGTGGTATTTTAGAAAAATATTTTATATTTGCGTTTGCTATTTTCTTGGAAGAGCTTTAGTATTCTCTAAATTTCAAACAAGAATGGAGTAAAATTTGTCTCGGTATTTTAGAAAAATATTTTATATATTGTCGCGATTTCTGGGAGAATAGTCGTATATCTTTGAAACGCCATCTGTTTATAGAGTATTCGTTTATTGTTGTTTTACTCTTGCTATCACTCTGAGAGAAGCTGCAATTTTATCTAAATGCCAGTCAAGAGTAATGTAGATTTTTATCTTGATATTTTAGAAAAATAATATATGCATTATTATTTCGATTTTTGGGCAATATTCCATTTTTGAAATGGGACTTGTTTATTCAGTGTTCACTCAGTGTCGCTTTGTGTTTGATATTTTTCTGAGAGGAGCTCCAATTTTATCTAAATTCCAAGCAAAAGTAATGTAGATTTTTATCTTGATATTTTAGAAAAATAATATATCCATTATTGTTTCGTTTTTTGCACAATATCCCATTTTTTAAATGGGACTTGTTTATTCAGTGTTCACTCAGTGTCGCTTTGTGTTTGATATTTTTCTGAGAGGAGCTCCAATTTTATCTAAATTCCAAGCAAAAGTAATGTAGATTTTTATCTTGATATTTTAGAAAAATAATATATGCATTATTATTTCGATTTTTGAACAATATCTCATTTTTGAGATGGGATTTGTTTATTCAGTGTTCACTCAGTGTCGCTTTGTGTTTGATATTTTTCTCAGAGAAGCTCCAACTTTATCTAAATCCCAATCAAAGTAATGTAGATTTTTATCTTGATATTTTAGAAAAATAATACATGCATTATTGTTTCGATTTTTGGACAATATTGCATCCTTGAAATGGTACTTTCAGTGTTCATTCAGTGTAGCTTTGTGTTTGATATTTTTCTCAGAGAAGCTCCAATTTTATCTAAATCCCAATCAAAAGTAATGTAGATTTTTATCTTGATATTTTAGAAGAATATTTTTAGTATTATTGTCTTGATTTTTTTTTGGAAGTCTACCTTCGACACAGTAACCTGTTCATGCATGGTCGCTTTATATTTTACCTTTCTCTGAAACAACTTTCACTTTTACTTAAATTTCGATCATTCAGTATATTCACAATGGTTAATAATGTAAATAATATTCTTTTTCACTTTTCGTGACTGTGATTTAGGTTATAGTACTTGTATGTACGATTGTCCATGATTTAACCATTAAATTATATCTTTGACCGAACGTTAAGACTCGATAATTCGTATGATATGGAAACACGTGACATCTTTTCGCTGTTTCGTTCAAATTATCGCGTGTTGCCATCGCGAATCTTGATTGTTTGATTAATGAGTGGTTTCTTGCAAACACACACACACACACACACACACACACACACACATACACACACAGGTTACACGAATACAGTATTAAACCGGGAAGAAACTGAACTTTACAATGATACAATACTATATGTTATCTATAAGTGATCTGTGAAATTGTTCGAGTTACTAACAATTCATATTCTCTTAATATGAATAATAATAATATAAATCGCTGAAATACTTTGAGCAATATTTCGTTCGACAATATGAAACAATTTCAAACTTCATTTCAGCATTCCAAACTCATTCAAATATCAAGTCTTCGAATAACAGGATATTTAATAAATCATAGTCTCGTTTAAAAACATTCAATAACTATAGATAGCTGCATACATTCAGTTAGTTCAAATAACCTGATCTTCTTACATTCGATATGATTCAATAACCAAGATTCAATTTTTCGAGTTATTATAAATTCATTATTATAAATTCATTATTATAGATTCATTATTATAAATTCATTATTATAAATTCGTTATTATAAATTCGTTATTATAAATTCGTTATTATAAATTCATTATTATAAAATCATTATTATAAATTCATATTAAAAATGGAACAATTTCAAATTTCTATTTCAGCACTCCAAACTTTTTCGAATATCAAGTCTTCGAATATCAAGTTTTCGAATAAAGCGATATTTAATAAATCATAGTCTCGTTTAATAACATTCAATAACTATAGCTACATTAAATGAGATTCAACAATGTAGTTTGTCGAACAAGTTTGCAAATTTATAGAAAAATATGCTGTAACATTTAACTGACAAGAATTTTAACACTAGATTTACGGGGCCCGTCAAAATGGCGGATTCAAACATTTTTAATTTACGATTATTAAGAGTGTAATTCGTGAGGAATTATTAAATAGATTTATTTTTTTGTGTACATATTACTATAAAAGTCGCTGAAGATCTAAGTAAATACAAATTTATTATTTTTATAAAGCAATGTAAAATAATCAATTTTAGTGCTCCGTAAACCTAGTGTTAAACATCGCGTTCATTTCCGCGTTCTCAGAATGATTCGCTTCACCGACAAATATTAATTTGTTGATAACAACAATAGAGGTGTAATAATGTGTAATTCGTGTAGTTCCATTCGCTCACGTAACTCCAATTGTCTCCAGTGAAAACACTTGCCATCTGTGTCAACGATTGAACTACCGAAGACATACCAACTGCCTAAACGAGCCAATTTGTCAGAAACGTTCACAGTGGCTCACTTAAACTACAAGTAAATAATAATATTGCCCTAAGGCTCTCGCTGAAGAAAATACGGACACGTGATACTGAATATTCAATGTCTAAGGAAACAGATAATTATTATGCTAATTCGAATATCGTATGATCTAGTTACGAGAAACAAAATGGAACAAAATGGAACAGAATGGAAAAGATTCAGAATATTTGTTAAATTAATGGTAAAATTCGTTTAGTTTCATTCAAGTGAACGAACATAAAATTTGAAACAGGAATGACTTTGCGATATTCAGTAAATTAATTGTAAAACTGGTTTAGTTGAGTTCAAGTAAACGAAGGTAAAATTCAGAAACAGGAAATGGTTTACGATATTTGGTAAATTAATAGTATAACTCGTTTAAATGCGTTCAAGTGAACAAATATAAAATATTAAACCCAGAAACAGGAAAGGCTTTGCGATACTCGAGAAGATTACGAGACGTAACAGGATACAAAAAGAGACAAAATTTCTAATGAAACAAGAAACCAGGACGTTGTGCGAGGAAATAAAAATGGCGAATTAGGTCGTGAGTAAAATATAAAAATTCTAAGAACGTGTACAGGAAATTGGAGAATCGAGTCATGGACACAGTTTTAATGAATAGTGAAGTCATTCTTTTAAGATCAGATAGCGATAATAATAATGATAATAATAATTTATAATATTGAATTTATAATAACGAGTTTATAATAATGAATTTATAATAACGAATTTATAATAATGTATTTATAATAACGAATTTATAATAATGAATTTATAATACCCCGCAATGGGAATAAAATATTATTATTATTATTATTAATGAATTTATAATAATTAATTTATAATAATGAATTTATAATAACGAATTTATAATAATGAATTTATAATACCCCGCAATGGGAATAAAATATTATTATTATTATTATTAATGAATTTATAATAACTCGAAAAATGAACCTTGGTTATTGAATCATATCGAGTGTAAAATAAGGTCCTCTAAAACAGGTTAGGTTTTATTGGAAACATTATAAGTAACATTAACCATTTTGTTTTCGTAAGTAATTTCTTAACAAAAAATTCCGAAAATGTTTTGACTACGGAGAGGGAATTTTGAGCTTTATAATATTGTGTTACATACATTTTTTTTTCAATTGGGATGCTCTGTATCTCGAATATGTCATTTATAGAGAAGAAGTGAACTTAAATTTTATACATTAATTACTTTCAAAATTTCCATAGAAAATAATTGAAAAATTAAATTAATTTGCAAATATTAAAGGAGGTTGCATGGGATATTATATAAAATTTTGATTGTTTGCGTACTAAAAAATACTAAATATAATATAGGTACAATTTGGTACCAAAAATTTGAGTTTCATGATTCTTCCATGCTCTTCCCTACCTAAAAATTCATTTTCAATACAAATGATTAGAAATCCATTTTCAATACAAATGATTAGAAATCCATTTTCAATACAAGTGATTAGAAATCCATTTTCAATACAAATGATTAGAAATCCATTTTCAATACAAATGATTGGAAATCCATTTTCAATACAAATGATTAGAAATCCATTTTCAATACAAATGATTAGAAATTCATTTTCAATACAAATGATTAGAAATCCATTTTCAATACAAGTGATTAGAAATCCATTTTCAATACAAATGATTAGAAATCCATTTTCAATACAAATGATTGGAAATCCATTTTCAATACAAATGATTAGAAATCCATTTGCAATACAAATGATTAGAAATCCATTTTCAATACAAATGATTAGAAATTCATTTTCAATACAAATGATTGGAAATCCATTTTCAATACAAATGATTAGAAATCCATTTTCAATACAAGTGATTAGAAATCCGTTTTAATTCAATTAACCGCCCTAAAATCTTTTTAAAATAAAAATTTTTTTTCTTCATAATTTTACCTAAAATTAGCTTCCACTGATCATCTCAAAAAAGCTACACATACATAAATAGTTTCTTAACTCATTGCAAGTTTTTTCTTTTTGCTTCGCGTGTCAGAATTGTGGGGAAAAGTCAAGGACGAGGAAAATTGGAAAACCGACCGACGTCCGTCTTGACCACGTGTGCAATATGTAACGTTTCGATGAATCATGACTGCTAAGTGGCCGGTTAATTTGTGCATAACCGCGAACATGCGTCTATCGACGTGCTTGTAGGTGATTTCTTTCATGGTCTGGATCCACGCCAAGATCACGGCTAGTTTTGCGATTTTACATCGTCCACAAATCAAACGTAGGGACTAAAACAGGCAAAAATGCACACGCGACATTCTTCAAAATTTTCTTAAACATTTGCAAAAAGTGTTACGTTCTGTGAAATTGAGTTGGCTTACTGCGCTCAAAAGACGATTTTTTAAAAATATTGGAGCTATCTGACAACTCCAAATAAATTTGTCTACAATTTTTCATTCTTTAATCGGTTAAATCGTAAAGATTTTTTGGTAGGAAATCATTGAATATTGGGCTTAGTACATTGAAACTACGATTCTTTCGATATTACAGTTATCAGATAAGTTAAAATAATTAATTCTATAATTATTTAAATTGTAAAGATTCTTTGGTCGGAAATTATTAAATAAAATCAATTCTTTGCGCACATACTGTATATTTTCTACGTCTCCTGAGCGGCCATTTGTAATTTCTACAGGAAATTAAAAAGAACATATTTTTATTACTTGATAGTAACGACTAAAAATAAATTTTGCAACGGTTGTTTGCTTGAAAAGTGATCTAAATGTCAAAACAAATAGTACATTGTTAAAAATTAACTGAATAGGTGTGCTCCAGTTTGAACAGGAAGTGCGGCTGGTGATATTAAAAACGAACGTACAGGAATCAAGTATAAAAGAAAGAAAAGCTCCAGTCTACGTTCGTGCCAGTGGAAAAAAGTGATTAAACAAACCATGGCAGCATCGTGCATAAACCCTTAAAAAACATTCAATAATACACAAAACAGAAGGATTTCGTTTCTAATCGATCTACAATTTTCGCTTCAACCATTTTCGCTTCAAAAATTTTCGCTTAAAAAATTTTCGCTTAAAAAATTTTCGCTTCAATAATTTTCACTTCAATAATTTTCGCTTCAACAATTTTCACTTCAACCATTTTCACTTCAACAATTTTCACTTCAACAATTTTCGCTTCAATAATTTCCTCTTCAACAATTTTCGCTTCAACAATTTTCGCTTCAATAATTTTCACTTCAATAATTTTCGCTTCAACAATTTTCACTTCAACAATTTTCACTTCAACAATTTTCGCTTCAATAATTTTCTCTTCAACAATTTTCGCTTAAAAAATTTTCGCTTCAATAATTTTCACTTCAATAATTTTCGCTTCAACAATTTTCACTTCAACAATTTTCACTTCAACAATTTTCGCTTCAATAATTTTCTCTTCAACAATTTTCGCTTCAACAATTTTCTCTTCAACAATTTTCGCTTCAACAATTTTCGCTTCAATAATTTTCGCTTCAATAATTTTCTCCTCAACATCAACCAACGTCCGACAACGCGTCGACTGCCAAATCAGTGGCGGAAACTTGAAAATTAAAGTTGACCAAACTTCTTCAATTCCGCCACATGCTGCAAAACTGAATAAAAATCTAGTGTTCGAATATTTCGCGATGCAAATCAGTTCCTGGGCGAAAAAAAAAATAGTGTCAGCCATATAATACCGAGTGTATGACAGTGACAAATCATTTGTTCGACGGATGGCCGATTCTTTGCGTGAAAAGAAGTCCTCGCAATCATGGAATCGCGTATCATCCTAACCGAGCTGGTCTCGTGTCTGTCCCGGAAGAAGCCACTTAATACTTGCGCAACATAGCGACCAAGGTGGGGAGAGCAGGTGTTGCTTGATGCAAAGTCGACGATGAAAACACAGTGTCTTGATTTCAAGTTTGCGATCAACCGAGAATGAGCAAACCTCGAGAAGACATCAAACCATCGACGTCCAAACACTCGGCCGTACCGGACGCGAGAACCTGGAACAATGGCGGGGAGATCAAGGATCCAGGAACGAAAGAATCATCCGAGAATCGTTCTGGCGATCCACCTAAATCGATCGAGACGAAAATCGATCCGGAACCGAGGGAAGTACCAAAACCAGCTCGGCGTTTGTTCCACAAACGCGGCAAGGTCGGTGACATAATCGCCGGCGAGACTTCGATCGATTTAGAAAATCATTCCTCGAGATCTTCTCGATCGTTCAAAGTGATCGCCGTTGAGGAGACCACGGAAAACAGGTGGAAGAAACTTTTGGACTCTCAGAGTGATCGATTCAAGGATAAATTGGAAGACACCGAGTCGAAGAAACAATTTGAAGATTCCATTGATCCGAAGACCGCCGAGGCGGACGCCATTTTCCGCAAGGCGATCAAGGACATGCGATTCGATCTGGAGGACTGTGGATCCTCGAGCTTGGACGTGGGCTCCTTTGGCAAGATCAGTGAAGAAAGCTCCGTTGAAGAGATTCCATCTAACATTCCGGTAGCGAGATCAAAAAGGATCGCGAAGGATTGCGATGCGATCGATGGCGCGGAGATCGATCGAGATAGCCCGAAGAGGTTGTTGGAAGAGGATACTGTACAGGATGAGAGGATAAAAGAGGAAAGCGGTTGCTCAGGCGATTGCAGAAGCACTTTGTTTGTGGACTTAAAGGAGGAAGAGGTTCGGAGGGAAAAGATGATGATCGATCGATCGAAGGACTCGGATTTGTCTACCAGGAGGTGGAGCTCCTTGGAGAACCTTCCTGCGAAGGATCTCGAAAGATCGACGGGTTTGAAGACGGAGGTTCAAGAAAAGCCTAAGTTCAAAGAGAAAATGGAGACTCTGAAATCGTCTTTGGAACGGAAGATGGGTTCCGTGGAGAGGATGCTGGAGGATCATGTTGAGAGAATTATTGAAGAGAATGTTGAGAAGCATCCCTGGCTGCTGCCCATCGAGTCCTGGCTCGCTGAACATTGCAAACATTCTGACAGCCTTCCGAAACTTCCTGATCGACGGATCCGTGTTCCGAAAGTGTCGGAGAAAACGGAAAGATCCAAGATCGAGCCAAGTTACGATATCAAGTTCACGACGGCTGAAAATGAGCACGAGGAGCCGAAGATTGACAGTAGAATAGAGAACTTGAGGAAAGGGAGGACTACGAGTTCTATAAAGTCTGGGTTCGATGCTGTTCATCTGATTTCGAAGCTGAAGAGGTCGGATAGCGCGTCGCAGAAAGAGGAAAACAATATGGCGAAGGAGAATGACGTTCTCGAGATGAGGGACGCAAGGCATCATGATCTGTTCGATAAGTTCAAGGACAACGTTAGGGAGAAGATGGAGGATATTCATAGGGTAGAGACAATTTACCATAAATGTTTATGGATCGTTTTCGTGTTTGATGGAATTCATTACTAGTCGGATCGTGGCGATGGGGGTCGGCCATTTTGTATTCGATGGGGGAACAAACTGGGTAGATTGTTTATCTACAGTGATCCAATTATTACCACAGTATAAAAAATGGTTTTAACATCGCGATAAATAATGTTGTCTGTAATGCTGTTAAATGTACATTTCTAATTGTTGAATATTATTATTATTAATTGTTGAATATTATCCATGTTCATGGATCGTTTTCGTGTTTGATGGAATTCATTACTAGTTGGATGGTGGCGATGGGGGTCGGCCATTTTGTATTTGATGGGGGCACAAACTGGTTAGATTGTTTATCTACAGTGATCCAATTTATTATCACAGTATGAAAAATGGTTTTAACCTCGCTATAAATAATGTTGTCTATAATGCTGTTAAATGTACATTTTTAATTGTTGAATATTATAGTAACACTGTAAAATAGTACATAAATTGTTTATCTACAGTGATCCAATTATTATCACAGTATGAAAAATGGTTTTAACATAATGCTGTTAAATGTACATTTTATATTGTTGAATATTATTACTATTATTAATTGTTGAATATTATCCATGTTCATGGATCGTTTTCGTGTTTGATGGAATTCATTACTAGTCGGATGGTGGCGATGGGGATCGGCCATTTTGTACTTGATGGGGGCACAAACTGGTTAGATTGTTTATCTACAGTGATCAAATTTATTACCACAGTATGAAAAATGGTTTCAATCTCGCGATAAATAATGATGTCTATAATGCTGTTAAATGTACATTTTTAATTGTTGAATATTATAGTAACATTGTAACATAGTAATTTCATATAAAAATGATCAGAATCCAGCGGAGCTAGATTTTCATTTGAAACTTGATTGTACAATTGTCAACTTCTGCAAGAGGTTATAATAATTCGATCAACCACTTCATCGTCCTATAACGTTGTTTATATTCAATCTTAAATATTGAATATTGTAGAATATCATTAAAATAAAGTCATAAATATTATTTTAATTCTTAGAACGTATAAATTCTATAAGAGCAGGATCAAATAAAATCTTACATTGTTCGTTGGGAGATTCTGTAAATTCAACGTAAAATGACACACAGTATCCAAGTTTATTAAAATCACCAAATAAAACAAAGTGTACTGTTGTCTATTAGAAAAATTAACTTTTCGAGACACAGTATCCAAGTTTATTAAAATTGCTTATACTTTATGACTTTATTTAGAAAAAATAACTTTTAGAAAATTGTAAAAAAGTAACAGAATTCGACTGTGGATTTTATGAATTTATAAAAATCTAGTATAGAGTTACATTTTTATATTCATCGAAATGTGACAATGCTTCTGATACAGTAACCAATCTTTTTAACGATTGTACTTTTTATAAATTGGGCAGGGTGCGCACAATTTTTTTTAACAAAATATCCGTAGTGTTTTCCGATCGACGTAACAACAAAATTCTTTTTGTACTCGCATGACAATTCAATGAAAACGGAATCGTTCAAGCAAAACGTTCTCGTAAAAATTGCTTTGAAGGTCGCTCATGCGCGAGAGCATATATCTTCAACATGAAAAGACATGGTGACAGTTTGAAATGTCAATGGCAGTCCCGTGGAACGCGGATTGTATTCCAACGGAGACGTTCCTAGTCACAATTTAACTCGTTTTATTTTCGTGTTACAGTACTTCCAGAGGACAAATCGATTGGCGGACGTAAATAGGCGGCTGAAGTCGCAGATATGGAGCTCCGTGGTGACGATTGTTCTCGTAGAAGCGAAGAATCTGCTGCCGATGGATATAGACGGTTTATCGGATCCGTATGTCAAGTTTCGGTATGGAAATTATTCATTAGCTTATCGATCTGTCTGCCTGTTTATTTTTGTGCATGTCCTCTTAAACATTTTAACCAGGTAACTGTGGCGATCTTTTTGCAAAGCGCGCACCAATGTGTGTCGCGATAATCAAGCGATGACGGGTATAGTCGACGAGTTAGCTCTCAGGAAGTTATGAATCCAACTCAAATTATTTATAATTTTTATATGCTTGTTTCATTTCGTCTTGACCTCTAAACATTTTAAACATATTAAAATTTACGAATATAATTTAGTTTTCGCCAAAATTACAATTTAAATATCAAATTGTAACAAAATTGTACGCATGACGGATATAGTCGTCGTGACACAAAATTCTACCACATCTCCATGACGGATATAGTCGTCAAACACACTTAACTGGTTAAACACTCCCCACCTCGCGACTGACACTACAAATGAAGGTAGCCGTGCCAATCAGGAGGACATAAGATGCAATAAACACTTTGACGTGTTGTGAAAGCTTCACTGTTATCCATTTATCTGTGGTTGCAAAGAAAAACGCTGAATGTCACAATTTCAATATAGTATAGGATTTACGTATTTGACAGACAAGAAATCATGACGATGTCTGTCCCAAATATCTGTACGATGTCTGTCCCAAATTTCTGTCCGATGTCTGTCCCAAATATCTGTCCGATGTCTGTCCCAAATATCTGTCCGATGTCTGTCCCAAATATCTGTCCGATGTTTGCCCCAAATAACTGTCCAAATATCTGTCCGATGTCTGTCCCAAATATCTGTCCGATGTCTGTCCCAAATATCTGTCCGATGTCTGTCCCAAATATCTGTCCGATGTCTGTCCCAAATATCTGTCCGATGTTTGCCCCAAATAACTGTCCAAATATCTGTCCGATGTCTGTCCCAAATATCTGTCCGATGTCTGTCCCAAATATCTGTCCGATGTCTGTCCCAAATATCTGTCCGATGTTTGCCCCAAATAACTGTCCAAATATCTGTCCGATGTCTGTCCCAAATATCTGTCCGATGTCTGTCCCAAATATCTGTCCGATGTCTGTCCCAAAATATCTGTCCGATGTTTGTCCCAAATAACTGTCCAAATATCTGTCCGATGTCTGTCCCATATATCTGTCCGATGTCTATCCCAAATATCTGTCCGATGTCTGTTCCAAATATCTGTCCGATGTCTGTCCCAAATATCTATCCGATGTCCGTCTAGTAGTAATAGAATGATGTACAGAAAAATTATAGTAAACCTTTTCATGGCCGAGAGGTTGAAAAAAATGAACTTATTATTATTATTAATCATACATGTAAAAGCCCTTTTAATTCATTGTTTGTAATCAGTTAAACTCTTCAGCCCAAACATTATGAACACATTTATTATTTCAAATGAACTAAATGAATTAAATGTCTAGCTTTTGATTTATCTGTTTCAATGATGGCTCATCTTTTACTTTAGACTAGGAACCGAGAAATACAAGTCGAAAGTGGTGCACAAGACCTTGAATCCGGTATGGTTGGAGCAGTTCGATCTTCATCTGTACGAGGACCCGTACCTGGGTCAGGAATTGGAAGTCACCGTCTGGGATCGGGACAAAAGCCACCAGGATGACCTAATGGGAAGAACGGTGATCGATTTGGCGACACTGGAACGCGAGACCACTCACCGTTTATGGCGCGACCTTGAGGACGGTTCTGGAAATGTTTTCCTCTTGTTGACTATCAGTGGAACAACAGCCAGCGAGACCATAAGTGACCTAGCCGCGCACGAGGACTCTCCTCGTGAACGAGAACAATTGTACCATAGATATTCGATTATGAACACCTTGCAGAGGATACGGGACGTTGGTCATCTGACTGTAAAGGTGCTTATCTCTTCGTTGACGCCTTCGCTAGCGATGCCTGGGTCGATTTTGACCCGGCCTCATACTGATAGTACCGAGCAAAATAGCGTTTTTTAAGTAAAAAAATAATAAATTCTTTCTTGCGTTTGTCTTCGTAAATTTTTAAATAATTAAATCGTGGTGTTAATAATTTTTGGGATGAACAATGACAGTTGATCCGTGTAAAAAATATTCTTTGAAATAATACCCTTTGCATTCCTACGTCTGTTCTTGCCTCTACATTTTTAACTCTAATCACTCAAGTGCCTAATCCGAGACGCTGACGCCTTCGCTCGCGATGCCTGGGTCGATTTTGACCCGGCCTCGTCGTTAGTGGTAGCGCCGAGTAAAATAGCGTTTCCGAATAAAAAATAATAAATTCTTTCTCGCGTTTGTCTTCGTACAGTCTTAAATAATTAAATTATCGAGAAAATGATGTTCGGGATGAACTAAATTTGATCGTATTTAATAATATATTTTAAATTACAAATAAAACGAGAAAAAATTCTAGGTCGGAAAAAATGTTTGATTTTCGAGTATGAATAGGTCCGAGTGCATACGATTAAATTTCCAGTTTATATGTACAATATATTGCATATTATATTTTCTTCCACCTCTTTCAATATAATCAATGGAATAAATTGTTTAAAATTAGTACCTACCAAGGAGAACTGTCTCTTGAAGTACATATTAAACGAAATAAAATAATAGTTGTGAAACGTACTCACCAATGCTGTCCGAAGCAATGTTCATAAAAAGTTGGCCGGGAAAAGTGGTCTCCATACAAACGACCGATATAGAAAAATAAAAATAAGACAAAGGGTTGAACGCATTTCCATCGTTGCATAGGTATTCAGGGCTCAAGGTCTCGCAGCAGCCGATTTAGGTGGGAAAAGCGATCCATTCTGCGTCCTCGAGTTGGTGAACGCCAGGCTGCAGACTCAAACCGAATATAAAACTCTGGCGCCGAACTGGCAGAAGATCTTCACCTTGTGAGTGATCGTAATAATTCAAAACAAACAGCTTATATACATACATGTAACGTGTAACGATTGGTTGACCTTGTACAATTCGAGGAAACCATTGTCCTATTTATTGGGTTGTTCGGCAAGTAATTTTGTTTTTCGCGTAGAGATGGTATTGCTTCCATTTATTATTACTTAACATTATTCTAAGTCGCAAAATCATTGTATATTTTCAGAACTGACATTTCGGACGTCGTTTCGTGCCTTATAGAACTTTATAATCTTTCAAGCATTTCTTTTATCATCGCATCGAATATGCAAAATCAAAGTTTTTTTGTTACGTGCATTTAGCAACGAGGTCACATATTTTTAAAAGTACCTTGTTCAATGACATATAGTTCAGTCAGTTTTGGTTATTTTCACTTGAAAAAAATTGTAGACATTCGGGAAACATAAAAAAGTATGTATACCAAATGACGATATTAAAAAACTTCCCTAAAAAGACCAAAAAAAAAAGTGGAATTGTAAACTAGAATACCACCTTAAGGGGGGAAGACACTTTAGAGCGCTCCGAAAATCTATGATTTTTAAGAATTTTTTTCTCAATAACTACAAAACGGATCTTTCTCAAACTTTCCTGGTGTCATGTTCTATATTTAAACAATCCAAAAATTGGTCAACATTAACGTTTAACACAGTCGCAAAATCTTTGCATATTTTCAGAACTGACATTTCGGACGTGATTTCGTGCCTTATAGAACTTTATAATCTTTCAAGCATTCCTTTTGTCATCGCATCGAATATGCAAAATCAAAGTGAGCATATCCGTCACATTTTGCTTTTTTCTTACGGGTATGGTAAAAACGCAATGCAAGCAGGGAAAAAGATGTATGCTGTTCACAGAGAGGGTGTGCCGTCGTATTACCATTTATTTCGTTCTTTTCAACACTTTTTAAGCGGTGTAACTATCATTTTAAATGATGGCGTCAAAAGTAATAGAACTCAATTATTTTCTAATAAAAAACTATTTATAACTATATTGATATTTATTAATTATAAACTATTTATAATTATATTTATAACTATAATTCTACGAACATGGGATCTCCAATTTACTAGAAAGATGGCACAAGATCATAAAACAAAATTGCTACCACATCACCGAATAAATAAATAAATAGTGAAACATCGTCTTCAGTTTCCCTTGGAAAAAAAACGAAATTACTTTCCGAACAACCAAATACTTGACCCCAGTGAAAGACGGTCGCAGGTAGTTTGAGAGTGTCCGTGTGTTTCCAGCAATGTGAAGGACATCAACTCGGTGCTCGAGGTGACGGTGTACGACGAGGACAGGGACCACAAAGTAGAGTTCCTCGGGAAGGTCGCCATACCGTTGCTGAGAATTCGAAACGGTGAGAAGAGGTGGTACGCGTTGAAGGACAAGAAGCTTCGAGGTCGGGCAAAGGGAAACTCGCCGCAGATTCTGTTGGAGATGACTGTCCTGTGGAACGTGTTCAGGGCCTGTGCCAGGACCTTGAACCCGAAAGAGAAGAAATACATGGAGCCGGAGATCAAATTCAAGAGACAGGTCTTCCTGCGTAATGTCCTCAGGCTGAAGGCCATCATCATCATCTTCATCGACATTGGGAAATACGTTCAGTACGTAATCCATATTTCATTCAAGAATTAGTAGACTGCGGGTGTCTATGAAAAATACAGGGTGTCCCACATAAATGGGGACACCTAAATATCTGTCGTATTTACAGTCCTATCAGAAAACTTCAGAGGACAAAGTGACGCTATTGCCGGGGGTAAATATAATGGTAGAGAAAAAAATTTTTGGTAAAAAAAAAAACATCGGTGACCTTGAGATTTCATTAAAAAACACGGTATAAAAAAATTTTTTCTTTACTATTATATTTGCCCCCTGCAATAGCGTCACTTTGTCCTCTGAAGTTTTCTGATAGGACTGTAAATACGACAAATATTTAGGTGTTACCATTTATGTGGGACACCCTGTACATATAAATTGTCCAAAAGCCAATTGCAAGAGACTGAAGCGAGATTGACACTTCATTCTTTAATCGTTGTAACAAGCTAAAAATAATAGATTTTCATTTTTAAATCATTTTAACCTTTCTTCTATTTCAATTTGTACTTTCTCATTTTTTGCCATAAATGCGTGGAATCTGCAGTCTAGTATAATCGATCACGCTATTCTCACATTTGTTTCTATTTCATTTTGATTTTTGTTGTAAATAGACTGGGTATTTTATGCATTTAGAAGGAAATTGAGTAGAAGTTTAAAATAGTAGAATTTAGAGCTGTCAATGCAATATTTGCAATCTATTTAAATTATTAAGTACGAACTTTCTATTTAGTTTAAATTATTAAGTACGAACATTCTATTTGGTTTCTAATTTCTTGTAATGGATACAGATAATTTTTATGTAATTTTATGCATAAAGAACCGCAATGTAGTCTTTCATTTGTCAATCATTTTTAATATTGTTCTGTTTTAATTTTAAATTTCTATAAATTAAAAATTTTTAATTTTTAATAAATTTAAAATTTTTAATTTTAAATTTCTGTAATTTCTGTTTAAAGTTATATGACCAGTCATTTAACACTAAGTTTACGTGAAAATTGCGGGTTCTAATATTTTTAATTTAAAATTATTGAGATTGTAATAATGCATCCATTATTCAACAAATTTATTTTTTTGGTTACGCATACAAATTTGGATACACATATTCTCTTTATTTTTATAAATTACTGTAGAATAGTCACTTTTAGTGCTCCGTAAACCTAATGTTAAAGTGCAAGATTAAAGTTTCATGCAAAAAATTGTTTAAAGTTATAACAGACAAACATGAAGATGATTTGTGGAGATAGAGAAGAATAATAAAACAAAGATTGCCACTGTACGCTGCATCGACAGCGTGTTTCAGTAATAAATTCTGAATTCGAATACGTTTGCGAAGCCAATGCTTATTTTGTGTTCGATGATGCCATTCAGGAGCTGCTGGGAGTGGGAAAATAAAATGCGAAGCATCATCGCGTTGGTCATCTTCATTTTCGGTTGTTACTACTTCGAGCCTTACATGATCCCCGGCGCAGCGTTACTTATACTTCTGAAGTATTATTTGGTAAGTACAATTAATCAAATTTTGACAAGTATTTTTCAAATACAGTAACCCCGCGATCTAAGTCCAACGGAACATTACGATCTATGTCCCTTAGCCTACTCCTTCCACTGCGGGGTATCCCCGGGAAGGGCCGTGAAGCTCGAGCTGCCTCGGTCGCCGAGCAGTGTAAATATGCCGCGTAACCTGAGCCTGGGTCGGGTATATCGGTGTGAATTACTACTAATCCAATTACAAAACTTCTTTATTTTTTATTATTTTTTCGTGAAACTTTCACCAACATATTCGTAACATTTTTCTAATGAAAATGATACCAAATATGATCATTTTCCCGTCACAAAAGAATAGCGTCCCTTCACGATTTAAGTCGCGGCAGAGAAACGAAAAAAGACTTAGATCGCGGGGTTACTGTATATCTCTTTTACCTACACGGATTAAACCTCTTCTACACACACTGTATTATACTTTTTACTAACTTTACGCTGGGTGTTTCACTGATTCGTTTCGTAGCCATTTTATTGACCTCAATCTTCTTGCAATTTTACTGTAGCAATTTTAATATATTTTAAACTTCCCACTTGTCAATTATTTGAACCATTTGCACTCCATTGTGGAGTGTGTCTTAACACTTTTAAATTGCCAGTTTATAAATACGCATTCTATTCCATAACATTAATGTTATTTTTACTTGGATAATATATAATTACTCCTTGTTGTATTTGAATGCAAAATTAGGCACGAACTTTTACACTGAAAAATTGTTGAAAATTAGTATCAGTCAAGCAACTGTTCTTTGAAGTGCATTTTGATTAAAATATTTAAAATAATTGGGAGTTGTTGGGAATAAAATTGAAGAAAAATTGGATCGCCATTTGAAGCACATTTTGATTAAAACATTTAAAATAATTGGAAATTGTTGAGAATAAAATTGAAGAAAAATTGGAGCGCCCATGGGTTAAAGAATAAACTCTCCGGTAAACAACTGCCATTGGTGTGCAGTGGAAAAGCCCGTAATTCAATTAATCTTGCAAGAAAGTTGAGCTGAAGAACTTTCGGTCACTAGAAAAATGGCTAGCGTCAAAATTAATGAAACACTGTAATTTTTCTGACATTGTGTAATTTTTACGATACCTGTAAATTAGTCTTTGCTCGATTAAACTGCCTGTACCGAATTATTCCCATCAAGACCCGTCGTGTTTAATTAATTAATAAATTGGGACACACGATTACCTATATGTAGTGGCCAGCTTCCAGACAGGAAACTTTTGTACATTTGTCGACAAGGTAGACAAGCCCATTTGTTAAACCAATTGCTATTAGCCGATAGAAATTAGTCTATCTAACAGACAAGTGAAATGAGAGTAGCAGAGGCGTGTAAATAGCATGAACCTACCATAAGTTTAAACACCATACACTTTTTTACACCAACACCGATACGCTTAATGCTCAACAATGCTTAATCGATATCACTGAGTCACCGAAGTTTGCGTATATGTTACGGTAAATGTGATTAATTCGATGATTAATGAAAACGTTTAAATATTTGTGTTACTGCTCAAGGTAATAATTTGAAACAAATAAAATGATTCCACATTTTGAAGTGATCATTGATTTATCATAAATTTTCTAGTTCAAGGTCATTTGAAGGTCATATTGTAGTAACGCATCATTGAACTCGTCTTGACGTCAGCTACAACACTGTGAAGTTAAAAATGTATATGGTGCAATTTAAAAATCGATGACCTTCAAAAGACCTTGAAAACGAATACAATCGGAACATTTGTTTATATCACCATATTTGCCCCTTTTAACAATACAACTTTTCTCTGTAACATTTTCTTCTATCTTTAAGCCTAACGAAGATAATTAGGTGGCCTGTTTCTCTTGAATCACCCGGTATAATAACCGGAAATTATATATAATCACCGGATTAATCACATTTACCGTAACATACACACTGTCATTCAAAAGTTTAAAGCATATGTGCAAATTTTATCGATGAAATTTATAATTCAGTATTTCTTGAACTTACTGTTTGATCGAGTGTGCTCAAACTTTTGAAAAGTAGTAATGTAAGCAGTCCACCATTTACATGGGAACACCTAATCATTTGTTAAAACACGTCTACAATAAAACTATACTCTGGCAAAGGAACAAAGACAATTTTTTTGCAGAAAATGATTTTTCTAATCTTCTTCTAGACTAGAATTTCATTTCTTATTAGTTTTTCAATATAAAATATTTTTTTATATCTTTTTTCTTTTTTTAAATTGCATCAACCTCACAAGGGTTATTAGCAACTACAAGCTTACAATTAGGTGGTCATTTATAATTTAGATTCGAATCTTTTTAATATTTCCAAAGTAAAAGAAAATCGTGTTGACTTGAAAAAACTTTCAAGTGTGTATCGTTCTCCAAAATGTTCATAACATATAAAAACGGATCAAAAAATAATCCAAAGAAAAATCTTCCAGCACCATACTTCTAAAAGCTTTCTTTCAATGAATGTAAAAGTCTGCTGATATCTTTCGAGATTTGATCACGTGTAAAATCTTTTTCTGTATTCTTTTGAAGAACTTTGATCTTCCAAACTTTGACCTTCAATTGTCCCTTTGTTTTTCTCTGGCACAGAACTATAACCTTAACAGACATTTCAGCTTATAGCTGAATAGATGATTAGGTGTTCCCATTGCAATGGTACATCCTGTATAAGCGTAATGCTCGACTACCTTTACCTGCATCATCGCATGTCCACCTTCTTCGCTACTCTGCCAGCTTAACGTCGAGGGGAGTGGACTGAATCAATGGATTTCCGGACAGGTTGCAGTGATCACTGGCACACCCCTAACACATCACACCAGCTCCCATTTCAACGACGAGGGCGACGATGGTCCACCCACACCGGGCGACGACGACGACGACGACGATGACAAGGACAAAGTGAGTGACCTTCAAAATTTTATCTCAATCAGAATTTTATTAATTGAATAGCGATTAATAGACTGTATCAATTGTCGACCGATTATCACAGTTTTTATTTTTTAATTACCAAAATTATAAAGATGGTGTCCATTGAACATTTCATTGAATATATTATTTATTATTTTTAGATTAGCAATATTCATAGCTGGGGTGGTTCCCAGTAGGCTGAAATGGGCTGAAAAATTTGGCGTTAGTGAGAGTAGAAGAAGGGGAAAATGGAAGATGGGGAGAGTGGGAGAAAGGGAGAGAGGAAGGAAGGGAGAGTGGAAGAAGGGAAGAGTGAAAGAAGGGGAGAGTGGAAGAAGGGGAGAGTGGAATCAGGGGAGAGTAGAATAGGGGGAGAGTGGAAGAAGGGGAGAGTAAAAAAAGGGGAGAGTGGAAGAAGAGGAAAGTGGAAGAAGGGGAAAGTGGAATCAGGGGAGAGTGGAATCAGGGGAGAGTGGAAGAAGGGGAGAGTGGAAGGAGGTGAGAGTGGAATCAGGGGAGAGTGGAAGAAGGGGAGAGTGGAAGGAGGTGAGAGTAGAAAAAGGGGAGAGTGGAAGAAGGGGAGAGTTGAATCAGGGGAAAGTGGAAGAAGGGGAGAGTGGAATCAGGGGAGAGTACAAGAAGGGGAGAGTGGAGAAAGGGGGGAGTGGAAGACGGGAGTGTGGAAGAAGGGGAGAGTGGAGAAGGGGAGAGTGTAAAAAGGGGGGAGTGGAATTAGGGCAGAGTAGAAGAAGGGGATATTGGAAAAAGGGGAGAGCGCAAAAAGGGGGGAGTAGAAGAAGGGAAGAGTGGAAGAAGGGGAGAGTGGGAGAAGGGTAGAGTGGAAGAAGGGGAGGGGAGTAGTAAATGGATTTGAAACCCTGGGGGGACCAAATATCATTACCTCATATTCACAGCTGAATTAATAGCAAATTATTAGATAATTTTATACATTTTATGAAAACACCTTAGGTTTATAGAACTTGAAGAACTCTAGCTGATCGAAAATTGTGATTTATGTTTTAGGAAGAGAAGAAAAGTCTGAAGGAGCGACTGCAAGCGATCCAGGAGGTGACCCAAACAGTTCAGAACTCGATCGGCTACATAGCCAGCTTATGCGAGAGGGTGAAGAATCTCTTCAATTTTACTGTCCCCTATCTGAGTTATTTGGCCATAGTGTTGGTGATCCTCGGCGCCGTTGTTCTTTATTTCATCCCGGTCAGATACCTTATATTGGCGTGGGGCATCAATAAATTCTTCAGGAAGGTCATCCGGCCTCACTCGGTCCCGAACAACGAGGTCCTCGATTTGGTGTCTCGAGTACCCGACGACGAGGAGCTACTCAATTACAGGTAGCGAATCGTTTTGCAAATTTTACCGTCCAATCATCCTGAGACTCTTTCGCTCTGTCTATTATTGAAACGTTCTCTCAATTATCCTCGAATCGTTAAATTATGAACAATATTGTACTCTTGGAACAATTTGAAATAATTGAAACGTTCTTTGAAGGTGGTATTCTGGCTTTGAACTTTCAAAAAATCAATGTAATTTGTATCTTTAACATTGAGTTTGTGGAGCACTGAAAGTGACTGGTTCAAATATTCCTTTATAAAAATAACGAGAATATATGTCTATCTATATTTTTCTAGTCACTTTTTTATTATTCATACCCAAAGAAATAAATTTGATGAATAATTCCTCATGGATGCATTTTTATAATGTCAATAATCGTAAATTGAAAATACTAGAACAAGTTAACTATAAGTGTTCTTGAATACATGTGTACAAAAGGATTTGTTTAATTTTATAAAATTGATTTAGTTTTCTAGACGTTCGAAGAATCGTTTAATCTGAATACAAAATGACATCTGAAAATGGCATCTCGTAAATAATTAAATTTTTTAAACTGATTAATATACTTCCTCGTTCTTTTGTTTTCGACCTGCTGAAGGACCAGAATCATAGCAACAGTTAACACGTTTCCTTAAAAACAGGGAGTTCCAACGTATTCCACTCCGAGAACCGCAAGGTCCCCACCATCGAACCTCTCCCCACTACTACGTACAGCCGTAGAGTTAGTGAGTGCTGCGCGCGCCGCGCGGCTCTCGTGGTGAGAGCATCCCCCTACTATACAGTATAACGATGAAGTCCAAGAGTGGGGGAAGAACCTAAGTGGGGAGGGGCCTTGAGTAGCTCCGGAGCTACTGGTTGGAACTGCCTGCTTTAAAACATACTCTATAAAAATTTTATTTTTATTTGGAAACAATAATTCATGTACTTTAAATACTTATAAATGTATTTGCAAAAATTTAATTCTAAAAGTATAATAATATTTCACCTGTAAGAAAAGGCCTAAAAATTGGTAAAAACAAATGGCATTCAAAACCAGAATATCTCCTTAATCATTCTCGAGTAGTTAAACAATTTAAAAAATGCTCGCGAGCAATATAGAAAATTGTACTCTTACCTAATCGGAGTTTCCTATCCAAAGTATTCAATCTCCGAATTTTATTTGATCCAGAGATATGGAGGTCATTAAACACAAATTTTGAGAAGACCATTTCCAAACGTCCGCTCGAATCCGGGTAAGACTGAAACGTGAGAGAACTGTCAACACGACTATTGCAGATTACTTTTTGAGAATGTGAAAAAAAATGTCACGGTGTCCTAGATGTTTTAACCGTCGACACACGAAGAACACGTTACTTACAATTAGAGAAACACACGTTACCACTACAGCACAACGTTTCCTATTGTTTACAACACTGTTTGAAACGAGCATATCTGTGGACCATGTATGAATGCCGTTCGACGTTTAATTGTTTTTACATCGACACTATTACTTTAGCTTTTAAGAACACACTTTCTATGATCGATTTATTGAATAAGGTAAAGTATGGACTAGTGCAATCGAACCGAATGTTTAACATCATTAATCAAATTGTTGCTGATACTAGAAGAGGAATCGAATAGTTGCACTAATCTGAACTTCCGCTAAATACTTTCTAAGTGTCTAACGAAATCTGAATGTTCATACTAAACAATTCAGTGTTCCTACGAGACCAACACAATTTGCTTATCCTATGTTCTTCAATGTTAACATTTACACAGTGTGTAGGATAAATGTAACCTATCGTGGAGCTCTGGCTTGAATTCCTGAGTCTGAAGACTCTCTTACTCGGACCTATAATAGATAAACTGAACAGAAAAAAAGGAAAAAATGGAAAAAAAGGAAAAATGGATTTGATCACTGGCCTTCCCGGTAATGAATCTTGTACGTTACCATTACGCCGTTTGGCACTTGATAAAAACTTTAACCAATACTGTACTTAACGGCTTAACGGGTATAATGAAATTTAAATTGAAAATTTGTCAAAAATTATTGAGTATCGACACCTGTAATGTGGGGGTGTCCCACTTGGACGTCATCCGATTGGACCCGTCCCGATTAGACGCCGTTCCGATTGGACTCGTCGTTTGAACGCCATGCCGTTTGGATTTGTGACATTTGGGCGCCGTTTGGATTCATGACATTTGGGTGCCGTAAATTTTATAATCATTGCTTTTCGAATTCTACATATGGTGATATTTTATTGTGAAATATATGGATAGTTATAGGTTAGGTCTAGGTTAGGTCTGGGTTAGGTCCAACCGGTACGGAGTCGAAAAGGAACGCGTCCAATCGGCACGGGGTCCAAAAGGAACGCGTCCAATCCGATGGCGTCCAATCGGCACGAAGTCGAAAAGGAACGCGCCCAATCGGCGCGGAGTCCAAAAGGAACGCGTCCAATCGGATAGCGTCCAATCGGTACGGAGTCCAATCGGCACGGAGTCCAAAACTAACGCGTCCAATCGGCACGGGGTCCAAAAGGAACGCGTCCAATCCGATGGCGTCCAATCCGATGGCGTCCAATCCGATGGCGTCCAATCGGCACGAAGTCGAAAAGGAACGCGCCCAATCGGCGCGGAGTCCAAAAGGAACGCGTCCAATCGGCACGGAGTCCAAAAGGAACGCGTCCAAGCCGGACGCGTACAATCGGATGGCGTCCAAACGGGGGTGTCCCTATAATGCTATATTTTCGTAAACAGGAGAACGAAATCTACCAGTATGCAAAGTTTCGTCAAAATCTAAGACCCGGTGACTGCGTCTTCTCGTTGTAAGGAGTTTCACATCAGACCACGAATCTGAGGAGCCTTTGGCTAGATTCTCTAAGTCGCAGTAGATTTTAGCTTGGGTCTCCAAGTCTCAGCAGTGCCTGATTTGAGTCTCGCCAAATCTCAGAAGTCTCTAGCTTGCGTCTCCGGCGCTCAGAAGTCGTCTCCAAGAAGTTACATTTGTCCCTCCGACTTGATTCTCTAATTCTCAGTAGATTTTAGCTTGGGTCTCCAAGTCCAGTGGCTGATTTGAGTCTCGCCAAATCTCAGGAGTCTCTAGCTTGGGTCTCCAGGGCCCAGAAATCGTCTCCAAGAAGTTACATTTGTCCTGCAATTCACTTTTACTAATCTTGATGTAAACACTTTAGGTTTCTCCACTCGGGACTTCAATTCAAGGCGTTTTTCTTTTCCAGAGAGTTGAAACCTTTACCAACAGCGGACTGCGAGAGGGCTGGCACCTCGGGACTTCAAGGTGCCTCGAGTTTGACAAGACGGGAGCAAAGGAAGAGGCACAAGGCCGCGTAGCAGCATGCCCCGCGGCCGGAAGTCGCGGGTCTACGATCACCGAGCATCCTGAGGACGGTCCTGCTGCGCCGGAAACGCCACCGGAAGGAATCGACCGAGAATTCGGATGTGATCGACATAGACTGAGAAACATTACGTTTTCACTAGTAGATTCCTAGGATAGGGGAGGATCTCTGAGATCATAGTTTTCACTATCGTCGATCGAGTACGAACACAACGCGTGGTATGTCCTCGAAGCGACTGTCGCGGGATGGTTTCTGTGATACGAGACCGGTTCTTGCGCTCTTCGTTCTTCTATATGCGAACGTTCCGACGAGTTTGCTACCGGCGTCCTGTGTCACCCATATTTCATTGGAATATTGGCGACATTCTATTCTTTGCACAAAAAGAACCAAGTTGATTCTACACGTTATTAACCTCTTACGCACGACGCGCCACTATACCGTTTCGCGCAGCTTGACTCGTCGTGGAAGGCGCAGCGAACCTCTCATTGGGAAAGGGAGCGTACTGAGTGAGAATACCACCAATCAGGGCAAAGCTGCGCAGCAACGAACGAAAACCGGTATTCCCGCGGTACAGTGGTTTTCACGGATGTCATCTTTCTGAACATCGCGCCACTATAGTGGCTCACTCTAGTAGCTCACTCGCTCACCGTTTGAATTAAATGATCGTCTTCTGCTACGCCTGTCAAATATATCGTACCCAATTGTACCATTTAAAGTAAATTGTTAAAGTTAAAACTATAATTTAATCATCAAAAACTTCCAATGTAATCGCGTAGAGAACAGCATTAGGTTATATCGTTTACACGTAATTCTCGCTGAACTCCGCTGTACAGAGAAACAGCCCCGCGCAACATTCTGCCGTGCCTAAGAGGTTAACCAGTTAACTGTGGCGATCTTTTTGCAAAGCGTGCACCAGTGTGTGTCCAGTGTTACTGCACTGAGTTAGCTCTGAGGAAGTTATGAATCCAACTCAAATTATTTATAATTTTTATTTGCTTGTTTCATTTCGTCTTGACCTCTAAACATTTTAACACTAAACCTACCACGGTGAGATGACCGGTTCTCTATTTCACAATTATTGAAATAATAAACACGCTTTCATAGGAAATGATTCAACTGACTTCTTTATTTAGATACAGATTATAATGAAAACCGTATAAAGTTAAAGTAAATTAAATCTTTCCACTTCTATAGGGCATTTCACTTTTATATCTTTTGTGCTTGGTAGGTATAGTGTTAAACATATTAAAATTTACGAATATAATTTAGTTTTCGCCAAAATTACAATTTAAGTATCAAATTCTAACAAAATTGTACACATGACGGATATAGTCGTCATGACACAATATTCTGCCACATCTCCATGACGGATATAGTCGTCAAACACAATTAACTGGTTAACCCTTAACTCTGTGCACTCGAATGGTGACTTTGAGTCACTGGTAAAAATTGCCATATAGTTATTCAAAATAATTTTTATATTATTAAATTCGTCTGTATTCTACAAAATGTTGTAGGCCGAAAGAAATGTCTTGATTTTGGAATTAAAATTGTGTCGAGTGCAAAGGGTTAATTGGTCAGGTTGTTTATGATCATTTTAATATCTTTTTTTATATAGTAGCATTTTGATATATTTCTTTTCTTTTGAAGAATGCGTTCAAAGTTGTTTCAGTGGAACAGGCAAAGCAACTGAAATTTTATTTGTGATAAATAATGTATCATTCATTTAAAGAGATTCAGGAGGTACCAAAGTCCCTAAAGCTCTATCAGTTGAGGGTTAAATATTTAAATAATATCAACTATTTCTCACATTCTACAAAGAAAATCATGTTAATTTTACTCGTTGTTCGATATTATTATCATATTCCATACAACGTTGATCGTTACAATTTTCTACTTTGTGTAAATAAATCCAACTTGTTTTTACTCCCTGTTCACTGTTCAATGTTAACCCCTTGCACTATGATTTATTTTACGGTTACAGTGATTAGAACTTAACTGTCGTCCATCATTTCTTAGAACAAAAGGAAAATCTAAATTTATTATATGCTCGTATATTCCCCAATGACTATATATCGACAGCAACAAAATAAAATTTGATTTCGCTTCAAAGGAAATTAATAATTTACATGTATAGTAGATGTTGTTCGAAATTCTTATCACAAGCCTGACTCGTTATTATAGTGCAAGGGGTTAAATGTAATATAAAGTCAAATGGAGAGAATTATTATTAATTTTATTTACAATTTTTATAACGCAATACATACAACATTGAGAAACTGACGAGACTTATTATTAAATTTATTAATATTTTATATATCGAGTTTGAAATATTTGTAACTGTGAAGAACGTTTCTGGAGTAAACGGTGGTAGTGAACTCGTTTGATATTGCTTTACCGATTCTTGAAAAATCGCCGAACGATGTTAAATAACAGAATTTGTTTGCGTTTAATGCAAATGATTGAAAGTAGCTCCGTCGGGAGGTGTCTCTGAGGCATACCACGCACATTGTTGTTAGGTTTTCCGTTCAGAAGTTCGGGGGAAGTACATCGAGACTTAAGACAGTATTTTTCGTCTAGATAGTTTCATTTTGTGGTAACAATCGTCGAGCGTAGTTGCGTGGAATAGCAAGGATGATGCGTAATAGACGGTCGAGAGGGAAGGCAAATTTATTAAAGTAATATCTATCGTTCAAATATGTAGCATCAATTTCGAAATGTTATATCATTGTAATCAATGTTTTCTTATTACATTTGAAATCTTCACACCTTGTATATATTCTGAAAACTTCTTCGAAAATAGAACACCTTATTCCTCGGGACATAAACGATAAAACCGTTCGTGTGAAAATGGCTTAAAGAGAAACAAACAGGAGGTTAGGTTATGAGGAAGAGAAATAAACGATTAATCATTTGTTTGTGCAAGGAACGTATGTTTGACATCCCTCTCGACCAGCCAGTAATAGAAACGGTCTTAGCAGTTATCGATATCTTACTGGTTTTAAAGTTGTTTAAAAAACATACATTTGTTCGACATGTCACTAAGGAAATCAATACTGAAACGTTAAATAATACAAATTATCGAAGTTGAATATTTTTATATCAATAGATTCGGTAATTAGAACAAATCAATATTCAATCTTGAAGCTGCTACTAATTCTTGTAACTTTCAAAAGTTCAGTTTTAATTTTCTATTTGTTTAAAAATTTGTGCACTTTGTTGAAACTTTAATGGAGAGTGGTGAGCTTTTTATTTTGCCACCATTTTCTCAACTTTCAGAAGTTCAGTTTTAATTTTCTATTTGTATAAAAAATTGTGCACTTTGTTCAAAGTTTAATTGAGAGTGGTGAGCTTTTTGTTCAATTTTTTAAACGATTGAAGCCGCTCCTTTTGGTCAACCCTTTGCACTCGGAACTATTTCAGCTCCAAAACCAAATATTTCTTCGGACCTACAATATTTCAATTCTAAATGATTCTTTTCAATGTATGCATATGAAACTGATGCAAGTTCATTAGTAGAATATTTAAATATTTAATAATTTATAAAATACAAACAAATGTAATAGTGTGGAATATATTTTGGATAGTGTATAGTAATTTTTAATGGTGACTCAGACTCCCCACTCGAGTGCAAAGGGTTAAATATATTTTCGTCAATTTCAATCTCACGAAGCCGGAAATCTATTAACATTAAACTTACCACCACATGCTAAATAACTATTATCACAATTTTTATTTTACAATTATCAAAATTATAAAGACGATTTCACAAGATTTCATTCAATAGATTTCTTTATTATCCATTATTATCAAAATTGCGGTAAATCAGAATAAATTTACTTTTATTATTTCCATAATGCTCCGTGTAGGTTTACTGTTAACCCTTTCACGATGATGCCTGGGTTTATCTTGACCCAGCTAACCATCTTCCCAATTATTCATCATGTAGTGAATAATTGAAATCGTTAGCTGTTTAATTAACCGTCAAAATGTCTACAAACTTTTCGAGGTCTAATCTGCCACCGAACGAATTATTTATTCCCGGTTATTTTGTTGGTAGATAAATAATGTATATTAACATAACAGAAAGTTGTCGATAACTGCGTTATCGGACCAATCGGTAGTCGAAGGATAAAGAGGAAGCTCTTGAAAGTATCCCGCATAAGCGGGGGTGGGGGCCGCGTTTCGAGCATATCAAAAAAAAAACTCCAGAAAAAAAAAAGAAAAGAAAAGATGAGGAGAAAACGGTGACCGAGCGAGGAACGTGCGTTTCTTTTTCCGTTTCGATAGCCAGTGCGTTAACTGACCGTGTCGTCGTCGAAGAAATGGCACACGGGGTACAGCGTTTATCTCTGAGCGCGACGATACGGGGGGAAACGCTGTATTCGAACAAAACGCGAGAATGATCCCCGGAACAATGGCCATCCTCGCCGATTCGTTTCGTCCATCGGTGTCGTAGATATACATAGCTACTGAGAGAAAGAGAAAGAGAGAGAGAGAGAGAGAGAGAGAGAGAGAGAGAGAGAGAGCGCAAATCGTTACCAGAGAGAACGAGATACAAAGGAGGATGAATAAAATAATGTAAAGGACAGTGTTCTTTTGTGGCAGCGTCGCGGATTCGCTTAGCGCGCTGCCATTATTTTAGGAGCGACGAACGAAATCCATTCACTTAACACTTACGGAAATTGTCTCCATATATGTCGACTGCCTGATATTAATTTTCTTCATTTTTCTATTCAACCAGTGTCTCGTGATCTCGGACATGTTCGTTTCGGCTCCGTTCGATACGTAATTGTAAGCTTGAAATGTATGCATCGAGATTTATCGGAGATAGGTGTAGTTTTTTAAATTTTTTGTAGCGTGAAGGCATCTTTTTACTCGATTGGGGATACGTGTGTTTGGATAATTACGTGGAATCCTTTTCCATACTATACGAAAATCAATACTTTGGTAACCCAGATACGTGCATTGAAAGGTTCGGATACATCCTTTGAATGGGTGCTTGTTATTTTACAATTTTTTATTCGTTTTGTTTACGATTCAATTAATACGGGCCACCTGGTGTTTCTTATTTATCCTCGTACTGTTGGCTGTTGGATGGAAAATTCACCCATTTTCTGTTTCAGATTCTGTGAAATCTTTTACTTCTTTGTAAATATGTCCGGTTTTTATGTATGAAAATATGAGAAGTTAAATAAAATACAATTGGTCGAATTGAAGTGTAAAACGGAAAATGGGTGACAATTATAACAGGATCCTTCGAGCAACTATGTTCAATAGTGTACGAGGGTTGAAATAATATTATAAAAAAATAGATCTATATGGATGCAAAAAGTTTAACCAAAGAACTCGTCAGATTAAAACTTCTTATCAATGTTATTTCGATTTTGTTATCTCGAGATGACATGTCTATCTGAAGATTGTTTCTAAATACTGTTTCGTCGCTGATTACTGTACAGTATTCCCTCGTTACTTGTTCCCCGTACAGTTACCTCGTCTAAGTATTAATAATTGAGGAATGTCAATCGTATATGAGAGAAACGGGTTGGTCCCTCGATATGTGAGACTCGCCGGACTCCTGTGACTAGCATATAACGAGGGAATACTTTAAACGCGTTCGATAGCGATCTTCCGACCTGCGAGACGTAGCGAAATTAAAACAGAGACCACAGCGCAGAAATTCTTCGTCGTTCCTGAAACGAAATAGTAGTCTTACCGTTGGGATTCTCTCGACGTTATTCTCTTTAATAGTGTTTAATATTATCGAATTATTCGTTCCAACGCACACTTTCGTGCGTTAGGTGATCTCCTCGAGCATGGATCGAAAGCGGTTGTCTTCGTGTGGAAGGTATGCCATCGTTATTGGACTATGTTGGATCACTGACAACAGTTTCAACAATCCCATAGAACCGTTCCACATAGAAATTATTTTTTAAATAGAATTACCTAAACTCTAGATACAATTTTTTACTTGTTTTCCATAGTTCTAGGCACATAGTTCATAAATCAAAGATTTTTATATCCGGTTAGTTTCGTCAATTATTTTATTATTGCAGTGACTATAATCGGTAAGAAGAATTGTCCTACTGTGACAATTATTGGTAACAGGTTACAAAGGGGGACTGAAATTGATAAAATGTCTCAGAATGCTGACTATCATCTAACATAGTTGAAATCACAGTGACTATTACCGATATCGGGTTACTATGTAGTACTTTGTATCGACAAGACGTCACTAGAAAGCGACTACGGTCGATAATAGTCCTGTGACTATTATCAAGATTGGACTATTGTGAACTACATCGCGCCTCATTTTGATTTTTAGATCGAGTGTTAGTCTTGATCTATATCAAAAAGAGACTATTTCGCGACTATGATCGATAATAGTACTGTGACTGTGACTATTATCAAGAATGGACTATTGTGGACTACATCGCGCCTCGTTCTGAATTTTAGATCAAGTGTCAGTCTTAATCTATATCAAAAGGAGGCTACATCGCGATTATGGTCTATAATAGTACCTGTGACTATTATCAAGAATGGACTACTGTGGACTAGATCGCGTTTCATTCTGATTTTTAGATCGAGTTTCAGTCTTGACCTATATCAAAAAGAGACTATATCGCGACTACGGTCGATAATAGTACCTGTGACTGTGACTATTATCAATAATTGACTATTGTAGACTACATCGCGCCTCATTCTGATTTTTAGATCGACTGCCAGTCTTAATCTATATCAAAAGGAGACTATATCGCGACTACGGTTGATAATAGTACCTGTGACTATGGCTATTATCACGAATGGACTATTGTGGACTACATCGCGTCTCATTTTGATTTTTAGATCGAGTTTCAGTCTTGACCTATATCAAAAAGGGACTATATCGCGACTACGGTCGATAATAGTACCTGTGACTGTGACTATTATCAATAATTGACTATTGTGGACTACATCGCGCCTCATTCTGATTTTTAGATCGACTGCCAGTCCTAATCTATATGAAAAGGAGACTATTTCGCGACTATGGTCGATAATAGGTCATTGCGGTGTAGGTTTTGTCAATAATAGGTCACGTGATAGTGACTATATTCCGGGTTCAGTGCAGTAACTATATTCAAATATAGGGCGTCGATAACGAATCGATAATATAGCTTAGGAATTCTCAATTGTTTTAAAATGAAAATTTGTACAGCTGTATTGCAGATTAGTTGAAGCTATAGTCAAGTGACACCAATGTATCCAGTGTCTGTTATAGTAACGTATATCTTCTGGATCCACAAGTATTTTCAGAGTAACAAGGAACATATCAGATTCCCCAAGTCTCCAATCAATACCGAAACGATTAAAGTTGCCGAAAGTATATAAAGCACGCAGAATGATTCTGAACCAGTATCGCAGTACTGTACAGTCCACGCTATGAATCTAGAATACCGATATTTCGTGCTGTTACAGAATCGTCCTGCGCAGCAACTCGCCGTTGAAACAAAAACGAATAAAGAAAGAAAAGTAGTCGTCGGAAACGCGAACGAAAGAGGAGAAATTATTGTCGGTAGAAGGTAAAAGTTTCTCCGACCGGTGGCATTACTATTTTTATAAGAATAATAGTCATTGTTGTTCCCAGGACGATGGTTCTGGCTCTGGTCGTCGATTGAATAACATCCCGGGCCCAACTCCGTAACTTTCTTCGTCGCGAACATTACGCTCTGCCGCCATTTTCTTTCTCCTCCCGAGGTTTTTCCTCCTACGCGATTGTGCAATTTGTCGTTCTCATGAAAACAACGCCCGGCTTCCGCATATATTTCATTGCCGCTTCCGGTTCGTTATGCCCGGCCGCGGAAACGACGTTCCTCTTCAGTTTCCTGAAAAAATCCCTCGCCGGAGAACCCTCTTCTTTTAAACGAATGGTTTAATTTTGCAATTAAAAATTTCTCCTTATATTTTTCACTTTGTTCGTTGTTGTATACAATTTATGTATACTCAGTGATTGTTAGATTCTTATATTTTTCACTTTATTGCTCTTCATTGTTTTATACAATTTCTGTATACTCATTTATAAGAATATCTTAATTCCTTCGCGTATAATAATATGAATCATGATGAACACTTCGAATAAGATTTACTAAATGTGCATGTTATGCCTTTCTCTTAAGACCAAGTAAGATTTTTATTCTTTTATAATCAATATTAAACATTGAAGTTATTAGCAAATTCCAAGCTTACAATTTGGTGATCATTTATGTTGTATATGAAATGTTCAATATTAAAATAAATATGTTACGAAGTGTTTTGATTATGGAATACTATTATAGTCTGCAGGTTTATTATACTGTACTATTTTAAGGTACGAAGCTGATCTTCAAGGTCCTATTTTCAGTTTTTATTCAGACATCTAATTTTATTTTTAAATAAAGTTCATTTCCGTTGCCAATCAAAGTCGTGTATGCTTTTTGTCTGAACGAATAAACATATTGACAATAGCATTATGCATTATTCATTAAAAAATAAACTTAAAATAGAAAAGATGGGAAGAGCCTTTTTATAAATGAAGAACTTGAACGATTAGAAAAATCAATTTTTAACCTAATCAAGGAGCTTTTCATTCGTTAAAAGAATATATTTATTGCAATGGTTCTCACTTTAACGAATAAGATGTATGCAGTTAAAAATCGTAAATTTCATGTACAAAAATGATGTACAAAAATGAACATCAATCTTCTTTTTTCTTCTGTGAGCTTATTAAGAGTAAAAAAAGTACCAGTAATTATTGTATTAAAGAAAGTCGTACGGCAACCGGTCAAAGAATCATAAAAACTGAAAATGCACAAGAAGATTAGAATGAATTTTTATGAAATTTTGTGTATGGTTGAAATTAGTAATAGGGTATCGGTAATTTTATATAGCAAATCGGAAATTTTATATAGCAAAACGGGAATTTTTATTTAAAAAATTTAGGGGGTTGATTAAATAAAAATGAATTTGTATGAAATTGTGTGTATAGTTAAAAATTAGTAACAGGATATCGGTAATTTTGTATAGCAAATCGGACATTTTTATTTAAAAAATTTAGGGGGTTGATGAAATGAAAATGAATTTGTATGAATTTGTGTGTATAGTTGAAATTAGTAATAGGGTATCGGTAATTTTATATAGCAAATCGGAAATTTTTATTTAAAAAATTTAGGGGTTTAATTAAATGAAAATGAATTTGTATGAAATTGTGTATATAGTTAAAAATTAGTAACAGGATATCGGTAATTTTGTATAGCAAATGGGTAATTTTTATTTAAAAAATTTAGGGGTTTAATTAAATGAAAATGAATTTGTATGAAATTGTGTGTATAGTTCAAAATTAGTAACAGGATATCGGTAATTTTGTATAGGATTGGAATTTGATTTAGTAGCAGGAGGAGGAGGAGGCGGGGGTAGTCGGTAAAGATGAGGGTTAAGTATAATTATTATGAGTAATTGTCAAAAATGATATGTAAATTTAATTTGCCATCTGAAAGATTAAAATTGATTTAACGGGGATGTTTCCGGAGAAAAATCATGGGGGTTGATACAAAGAAAATGGCGACAGACGGAGAAACGGGTTCCAACGAGCAAGTTTTGGGGGAGTCTCACGGTCCGTTTGGTTTTTAATCGATCGTACGACCCGTTACATGGAATATTACGAGAAATACTGGCACGCATGCTCGAGGAGGGAGGTAACGCGCGGAATTAATTAATCCTAACCGCGATTTTACGGTTCGTGCCGGCCGATGAGAAAGCTGAACACGAGGAAGGAGAGAGAGAGAGACATCGCCGATCTATTTATCCGCTTTTATTCGAGAACACGAAAACTTCGAACGCCGCCATTTTTCTCTCCAGACTCTCGCCGTCGATCCTTTCTTATAGGATCGAGGACGCGGAGGAACAATACGATTCTACAAACTGTTCCATCTTCAACTCGAAACGTAACGCCTCGCAAAAATACGTTCAAATTCGTGAAAACTAATTTTTTCTTGAAGATCTAGAATTTTCCCTGAAAAGAATTCAAAGAATATGATTCAAGTGGAACTTTTTTAAAATGTTCTATTTGTTTTTTTATATATTTGAATTATGTAGAATAAGCTCGTTTAATGAGCATTGTCGCTTCGGGAACGTTTACCGGTTGTTTAGCGTATTTTTTGAATACGGTTGAAAATGGGACACCCGGTGTAGACCGTTCGAAAAATTGCAATAACCCAGATATTCCCTTTTCCATGTGAAGTATATCTTCGATATTTTACTCTAACTTGTCTACTATTTATCGATCTCTCTAAAAGTAACTCGATCCCTCAGGTCTTCGGGCGATTTAAAATGGCGTCCGGAGACCACTATATCGCGCTGTCATCCCTGTCATCCATGAAACTTCAACGGCAGACCATTTGCATCGTTCGAAGCAATATTTGACCCTTCGAAGCGTCGCTGAACGGAGAATCGAATTAATCTTCGTTTTTCACATACTCTTCCACTATTGTCGCATGAGAACCGAACATTTCTATCGATTTATTATTTAATAGGAATCACACTCGGAGGGGGGTTTTGCGACGAAATGTAAATTATAATTGAACGCGTAATCTCGTGTTTCACCTCGTCTTTTCGTCGAATTCGGCGCGCTACGAATTTATGGACGTCCGCGATCTAATTATCGTTATTTCCCGGCAACTTGTTACCTGATACTCTATTTATGTCCGCCGTTAGATAATGGAACAGGTCGTCTGTGAAGTCGACGAATCGTGAAATGCGACACTGGCGAGCGTGCGACGGAATCGTAGGAACTTACATAAAACCACTGGTCTCGCTATAATTTCGCCGATAGTCGCTGGGCAGACAGTACCGGAAGTCCTCGGCGTTCGTGCTTCGAGGGTCAAATACGGTCAAAACCATCGTTTTCTTCATCGTCGTTTCTGGGCCTAAGACACGAGGCAAACACCGGGTGATTCTTGTACCTCCATCGGCTCTCCCTTCAATTATAGTCACCGTGAAACTTCGTGCAGATTTGTATTTTTATACCAATATTTAAAGGAACAATTTCGTCAGGACTTTATCCTTTACTCTGAGTTCCAGTAAATAGATGATAATCTTGGCTGAACTGTACTTTAGAGGACCAAAAATTTTCAAGTTTTCTGTATGTCCTGCTATACATTTTGACGAGAAAATGATAGACGTGTCAGTTTTAGTACACGGAATTCAAGTTTTGGTTAGCGGAGTTCACTGGTTGAAAAGTTATACACGTTGTTACTGTATAAAAGTTGCATACGTATCGGCTAAGCAGTACTGAGCGGTATAGTCCAAGCTGGTTTGGGGTTAGTTAAAAGTGCTCAACTTTACACGCGTATAGCTTCTGAACCAGTGAACTCCTGGCAATAAGACTTTCATTTTCGGCGATTTCTCGTCGAAATCTATAGGACTGCATGAAAAAAAGTTTAAAAAAATTGGTCCTCCAAAGTACAGTTTAACCTCGATCTAAATTATGCTTCACTAAAATATACTTGCATTTGTGTTGTAAGAAAGGTTGGACTCTTGGATAGTACAACTTTTGGGTCCATTTTGACCCAGGATAACATAAATTCCATTCAAACTTTGCTTTTCTAACCACTAGCTTAAATCGTTACTAGACTGTGGATTTTATGCATTGATGAGAAAAATCTATAGACGAAATAATTAATACTAAAAAAACATTTGATTATATTTGCAAAAGAAATATTTTTCTATTTAACTCCCTTTTCTTGCGAATGATGCATGAACATATTGTATTTCGTACAAAGATTCGCAGCCTAGCCATTAATTGGACATATAAAGTTCAGTAAAACAAAATCAATCCTTAGGTCCAAAAATATCTAAAAAATATTCAATCCACAAGAATTTCAATGGGAAACCTGTGGTTGCCATAAAATAGTCAAAAGCATCATCCGAACAAGAATTTTTCTCTTTTGCTCGTTGATTTTTCGATAGGAAGTTGAGGATCACTCGGTGCATTCATGAGCACACTATGGCAAACAATTGTGAACAGACGAGAGAAGAAAGAGGGAAAGAGGGGCAATTCTTTTTGTCATCTAGTCAACGAACTTTCTTAGTAAGTGAGAAACTTGTGATACTTCGACTCGTTTTCTTCTCGTTCTAGGGTGTACCGGTCGTGCGATTAAAGGTTCGATGACGCAATTAATCGTGGATTCTTGCCGGGCGGTTGTCTGTTCGATTTCCTCGGCTATTCATAGCGAGCGATGTCAATTAACGAGTTTTAGAGTGATTCGTCGCAGAAATTTGAATAATCACACGGCCGGTTAGTCGATACGTTTTTTACAATCATTCCTGGGAGCATTCCTATAGCCGGACATCGTGTGGGTACACTGTTCCATTAGTTCTTCGCTTGTTCTCAGTGATGCCAGAAACACCCAAAACTGGGTAAATTTTCCACTTCTCCTTTTCCCCTTCCACTATCCCATTCCACTAACTTTTTTTTTTGTACGTGGGGAAATGCATTACGCACACCCCGGCCCTTCTGAGGTTATGTGGGACTCCCCTGAAGCCGTAAATGGCTCAGGGGATTGTGTTGCGACAATTATCGTTCAGAATTTCACGACAATTATCGTTTAGAATTTCACGACAATTATCGTTCAGAATTTCACGACAATTATCGTTTAGAATTTCATGACAATTATCGTTCAGAAATTCACGACAATTATCGCTCATAATTTCACGACAATTATCGTTCAGAATTTCACGACGATTATCGTTCAGAATTTCACGACAATTATCGTTCAGAAATTCACGACAATTAACGATGAAATACTGTACAACGTTTTTACCCTGTGTCGTTTTTCTACTCTTCCAAGTTTTGTACTTCCAACCGTGTTAAAACCGTGTGTATACTTACATCTTCGAAATTTAGATCGCTTTCTCTTGGTTCCAATGTCTTCTGATAGTCGCACGGAATGAAATAATCGTTGGCTTTTACTCTGGCGCAATACCTGGACACGCAGGATCACAAACGGTGACACACAACAAACATACTCGCGCGCTAACCCACACGCTCACACTCACGTAACACCCACACAGGAATTCATACATACATTAATCTCGTACGCGCACTTTCGAGTCTGCATGCTCCAGTTTCTTCGTGTTATATGAATCTTCATTCAGCTATTTTAGTCGTTAAGAGGAAAAGCGAGAGCGAAAAAACGAACGGGAAAATTTCAGGTGAAAGAGGACACGAGATATACATATGTTATAATCAACGGACGTATTTGATTTTCACGAAATCAGGACAAGGATATTTTTCTGGAATTCGTGACGGGCCTCTGGATGAGTATTCTTCGGCACGCTTTGTGCATTTATAGTCACGCGAGCGTAACAGTGATCGAGAGAATATGCGAAACAATTTCGAAGACGCGAGCACTTTGATCGTGCTGTCTTCTTTAACCAGTTAGCTGTTTTTGCCGAGTATACTCGTCATGGAATAAAAATTAATTGCTTGCTACTTATGTTAAAATTGTAGTGAAAATTAAAACGCATTATTAATTTGTCGACATTTTAGAATTTTTCGAGTCAAAGACGAAATAAAGAAACGAAACAAAGAAATTGACGAGAGGTCAATATGTGATAAATAAAGTTTTCATAAATTTTTAGTTGCCACATACAAAGTCGAGCTACACAGTTAACTGGTTAATCAAATTTCTTACCGTTCTGTTCACTTTTATCGAATAATGCACGAAGTTATCTTACGGAATAAAAAATATGAAAGAGGAAGTTATTAATGAGAATAGTATTATTTCAATATCAATGTAATTATCCGTTTGAATCTCTTTTTTTCATTAGTTTTAATTTTGTAAGATAACCTGCGTTATTATTGCATTACGATGAATGCAATATTATAATAAATACGAATGGTGTTCCCGTCTTTTATGTTGCTATAAAATATTATTCTCTTGTCAACGATATTTCAGCGTTAAAGTGAACGTGGATATATTATAGAATGAATATACATTTTCATTTTCTTCCAGGAAATGATTAAAGACACACAGAAGTTCTAATTATTGTACTCGCGGAGGAAATTGTATGTGCAGGGATTAATTACAAAAGATTGTATAAAGAAAGTTCATAATTGGACTGCGGATTTAATGCATTCATGATCAAAATGAGTAGAACAGATGTAGAAAATTATTTAAAAAATTTCAAAATACCATCGTACTATTTTCAACTCAATAAAATTATTAAGGAAAGGAACAAAATATTTAAAGAATTTCAAAATACCATTGTATATTATTGTATTTTCAACTCAATAAAATTATTAAGAAAAGGGGCAAAATATTTAAAGAATTTGAAAATTGTTGAGAAAAGGAATAAAATATGTAAAGAATTTTAAAATACCACTGTACTATTTTCAGCGCAATAAAATTATTGTGAAAAGGAATAAAATATATAAAGAATTTCAAAATACCATTGTATATTATTGTATTTTCAACTCAATAAAATTATTAAGAAAAGGGGCAAAATATTTAAAGAATTTGAAAATTGTTGAGAAAAGGAATAAAATATGTAAAGAATTTTAAAATACCACTGTACTATTTTCAACGCAATAAAATTATGAAGAAAAGGAATTCGTATTTCCTGTATGTTTTAATTAATAAAAATAATACTTATTTCATATAAAAATCCGCAGTCTATTCATAACATTCTTGTTCCACAATAAATAGAAACCACTATAGTGTATATTAATAGAAATTTGTAACGAATGCGAATAGTTAAAGAATTATCGAATATATGGGAATTGAAATGTATTTCACAGTTAACACTCGGATGACGGGTGGTTGGGTCGATATTGACCCATTCCGCGTTCCATTTAAATCCGGACCTTATAAATTATTAACTATTTCCAAAAGGATTGATAATAAAATAAAATTCCAACGCGTATTCTGCATTTGAGAAGAAATGGAAGCTTCCATTGTGGGTCTGTTTAGACCCAGAAATGATTGACATCATCCGTCGTCCGAGGATTATAGGTTTTAAAAAGCATTATTGTGTTCTCCGAAAGGAAGATTTATCGTCGTGACCGAAGAATGGTGACCCAGAGCCGGCGGATCGATAGGCAACGCTCCGCACACGTCTGTTTGCTCCCTAATCGTTAAGGGAAACGAACGTTTAAACTTTAAGGATTTAGATAGAAAATGAAAAATGCGAATTGCGTTCCGATCGACGGATTTTCAAAGTCGCCGCCTTGCGAAAGAAAGTCTTTTGAGCGACAAATTCGTCGAGAACGATCTCGAACCTGCGAATCGAAGTAACAAAAAAAAAAACAAGAAAAAGAACACACACAAAGAGAGAAGGAAAACAGATACGCGAAGCCGAACACGATCATGATTATTAATGTTGTTTAGATCGAGCCCCGAGACTTGGTCGGCGTTCTCGGTGTTCCCGACAACTTGTACTTACGACAAAGGGTGATATGAATCGTTATTATATTCATAATATAAAAAGAAGAGGGGATAAAATTAAAAATAAACAAAGCTTTTAATATCCAACTGGCGTACTGTGTCGATCGCCCCTTCCACATCGTTTCACCAGAAATATTCCTTTTCCACAATGACCAGAGTGCGAATTCTTATAGCAAAATGAAAATTTTCGGAAGTAACGGCTGAACTTTCTTTTGGGGGACCAGATGTTTTTAACTTCTTTAACTCTTTTTGAACTGGTTTTTATGTGATCTTGTAGAGGCGCTTTAATCTGGCAAGAGGGCTTAAAAGTGCTCAACTTTAGACGCGTGTAACTTCTGAACCAGTGAACTCCTGGCAATACGATTTTCATTTCCGGTGTTTTCCCGTCGAAATCTATAGGATTGCATAATAAAAAGTTTAAAAAAATTGGTCCTCCAAAGAAAAGTTCAACCGAATTAATAGTAAGTCACAGGAACTACATAGATATTTATTTCTTTTCTCAATCATTTCATAGCGTTGCAAACGACGCTACAGTGTTTTTGTAAATTCTTTAAATGTTTTCATTCTGTTTTGCAGTTGGTCTACTCCTTTTTGTTATAATTGTTATACCCACACTGAAGCAACTTTTTTCACCAAATAGAAGAAGAAGAAAAAGAAGGCAACAAGAGGTGACATATAAACGTATTTATAAATTTACTCTAATGTTTTACTGTTTCAAATTAGAGATGTTCCTTTTTGACATAAATGTTTAAAATCCACCGTCTATTGATCACAGATTAATTTCCATTCTAGGCATAAAAATTGCGTTGAAACTGAATATCGTAGAAAAGTTTGGTTATTGACAAAAGAATGAAACAACGAACAGTATAAAAAATTAATTTTACCATCTTTAAATCATCTTACAGAATAAAAAATGTGTAAAAGGAAATTATTAACCTCATGCACGATAATATATTTACTAATTAATATTTACTAATTATGGTATCTATAAATTTACAGGAACTGTAAACTGAATCATTGAACACCGTCGAAAATTTTGGTTACACGCTTAGTTGACGCAAAGGTAAAACAAGAAAGTTTATGGAATTAATTTGTCCATCTTTGAGTAAGGAAATGGTGGACGACGCGTATCCGTGACGGCCTCAGCCAAAGCGTTAATAAAATATAGCAATTAACGCTGACTTACTGTCAGTGAACTGAACGCTGCCACTTCCTCGTCCTTTGTTTCCTGCGCGACTAGTCGATAAATTAGGTCAGATCCTGTCAGACTCGACGTAAGAAGGTTCGCAACAAAGGATATTGCATGACCATATGTGCGTCATACCGCGTGCTAGAAAGATTACTATACCATATGTGTACATAGGGTGTCCCAAAAATGTTCGAGTCCCTTGAAAGTTGTGGTTCCTGGGATTATTCTAAGAAGCTTTCTCCTTTGCAAAAATGCTATACGCCGCATCGTTTGCGAATTGTTAATGAAGAACACGGGCCAACCAGAGCGCAGTTACAATTGTATAGGTTTATTGAAAATTAATAAACAGTATTTAAATACAATGGAAAGAATTAGCAATTGGAAACGTTCAACGCTGTGCCTTTTACAAAGTTAAAACCCGAACTCCGCCGATTTGTTTCTCCGTACATTCTTGTACATACACATATATCACCACAGCTGGACACTTCACACGCACACGTACATGCACATTCATTCACACAACTCGCCTAAAATACCTATAATTGTTCGATTCCATTTCGGCACGGTGCAGCGGCGGTGGCTGATTCTACTGAGCGGTAGTGTTGTCGTCGCGCCGTGCTCGAATCGCGAACAATACAATCGAGTCTGCGTGCAATTATTGTACGGTATTAGATAAAAATAATTCGGTGTTGCCGTACAAGAGAGATCGAAGCAGTAAGTGCATTTTATTGCTGAATAACAATATATCGTCGTTGGCTACTGTTGAAGTTACAGGGAAGAATCCACACGAAGGTTTGGTATAATCGTAATTTAATATAAAACTAAACGCTACTACATAATTGGATAATTAGTGAGAACGCGTATTAAAAAAAACATTTCGTGGTCGCCATGCGGTCATAACGTAAAGAGAACAACGGAACGCACGCGCAGGCGCAGAATAACAAAAAGAATAAAGTGTCCTTTGTCGATAACCACCGATTACTAACGCCCGACAATTCTGAACAACTATCGGTAATTAGCTATTCTAACAACTTCATTTTCGAAAAGTGATTGTTCTATTCTGATTTACACATTTCGAATAATAGTAGCATTATATTTTATTCTAAAATACAAATTATCGTATTAGAATATTAGAATCTAATTCTAGTATTAGATACGACATGTTATTCTCATTTACAGATTCCTCTTCAGTATCATAAATTTGGCTCAGTATTTTTCGTTCAATTTTAATATTTCGATCGGAATTAAAAATGTTTTAATGTTGCTCACAGTGTACTTTCAGTACCGAACAACAATATACCGTCGTTGGCTGCATTTTCGAAAAGTGATTGTTCTATTCTAATTTACAGATTTCGAATAATATTAGAATTATATCTTATTCTAAAATACAAATTATTTAATATATATATAATACATAATATATACATAATAATAAATTATAATTAATAAATTATTCGGGTTCGGCTAATTCCCGAAATAAATAATAAATTATAATAATAAAATACAAATTATTTAATATATATATTAAATAATTTGTATTTTAGAATAAGATATAATTTTAGTAAATTATATAAATAAGATATAATTTTACTATTATTTGAAGTGTGTAAATCAGAATATATATATTATATATATATATATATATATATATATATATATAAATTTCTCTTCAGGATCATAAATTTGGCTCAGTGTTTGCCGTTCAATTTTAATTGTTCGGTCGGCACTAAAGCGGTCAAATAAATTGTAACTCCTTCTCTTGTTCACGATTCGAGCACGGCACGAGAACAACGCTACCACTCAGTAAAATCAGCTGCGCTCTAGTTGGCCCATATTTTTCGTTAATAACTCGAAAACAAACCGGCGTATGACATTTTCGCAAAGGAAAAATTTTCTTAAAATAACCCTAGGAATTACCCCTTTCAAGGAATTCGAACATTTTTGGGACACCCTGTATATAACTTGGGCTGGTCAACGTACAGGCGACGAAGGAAACAGAAAAGAAGCAAACAGACGCTAGTCAGCATCCCGTGGGTCCTGAACTCAGCTTCGCGGTTTCACTTTCACCGTTCGAAGTATGCGCGGCGTATTCTTGAGAGCGGTTCTCTCGCCGGGCCTCCTTTTTTTTACGGCGATCTATGAAAGTCGAGCCAGGTTTTAGGTATCGGGGTCGCGGAGAGGATGTGAAACGAACTCCGCCGCTTTCCGAATAATTTATGGGCGTCGAGATGTCGTTATCATCGCGAAAAATCGAATGGAATCGTTCGTCGTCGTTGAACTGCCATCCGATACGCGAGTTTCCGTTTTGCGTATGCCCTACACAGCGGTTCGAGTACGATAATTAGCTGGACAAAACTAATTTTCAAATCAGCAAAGCTCGAACTGTGCCAATGCAATTTATAATATCTAGAATGTGGATTTGATGCATTTATGACAAAAATGAGTAGGTGTAATTTGAAACAGTAGAAATATTAATAGAATTTAAAAATATTGTTACATTGCTTTTAACCTATTAAACATATCAAGAAAGAAAGTAAATTTTTACTTCACCCTAGTTGATTGCAATTCAGGTGTAATAATAACTAGAATGTGCATTTTATGCCTTTGTGATAAAAATTAGTAGGTGTAATATGAAACAGTAAAAATATTAATAGAATTTAAAAATATTGTTACATTGCTTTTAACCAATTAAACATATCAAGAAAGAAAGTAAATTTTTACTTCACCCTAGTTGATTGCAATTCAGGTGTAATAATAACTAGAATGTGGATTTTATGCATTTGTGACAAAATGTAATTTGAAACAGTAAAAATATTAATAGAATTTAAGAATATTGTTATATTGCTTTTAACCTATTAAACATATTAAGAAAGAAAATAAATTTCTATTTCACTCCAGTTGATTGCAATTCAGGGGTAATAATAACTAGATTGCGGATCCTATGCATTTATGACAAAAATGGGTAGGTGTAATTTAAAACAGTAAAAATATTAAACGAATTCAAAAATACTGTTAAATTACTTTCAATACTGTTACAGTACCTATTCAACATATTAAGAAAGAAGGTGTAATTGGACACATTAAAAATATTAAATGAATTCAAAAATACTGTTACATGACTTTTAACCTATTAAACATATTAAGAAAGAAAATAAATTTCTATTTCACTCCAGTTGATTGCAATTCAGGTTGTAATAATAACTAGACTGCGGATCTTATGCATTTATGACAGGCAGTTCCAACCAGTAGCTCCGGTGCTATTTGCGACAACTTCACTGCTTAGGGTCTTCCCCCACTCTTAGACTTCATCGTTATAATGTATAGTAGTGGGAAGCTCCCACCACAAGAGCCGCGCGACGCGCGCAGCACTCACTACGGTTGTACGTAGTAGTAGGAAGAGGTTCGATGGTGGGGACGACCGTGCAGTTCTCGGAGGGGAATACGTCGGAACTCCCTGATTTATGACAAAAATGAGTATGTGTAATTTGAAACGGTAGAAATATTAATAGAATTTGAAAATATTGTTACATTGCGTTCAATCTATTAAACATTAGGAAAGAAAATATATTTTTATATCACTCCAGTTGATTGCAATACAGGTATAATAATAACTAGACTGCGAATTTTATATATTTATTGAAAAAATGAGTAGGTGTAATATGAAACAGTAAAAACATTAGAAGAATTTAAAAATATTGTTACATTACTTTCAACCTATTAAACATATTAAGAAAATAAATTTTTATTTCACCTTAGTTTATTGCAATTCAGGTGTAATAATAACTTAGGTGCAATAATTGACTTACGTCTCCAAAAAGCGTATTTTAAATATTCATTATAGGGACACAACAAAAAAATGAAAAATCGTGACCTTTACTTTTTTCTGCACAATTTCTATCAACAAAAATTTTTAGAAAGAAGTATTTACACGCAATCTAGTAAAAAACTAATCCTTCTAACATCTAAAAAGAACTGAAGTCGTTTGGTCTAATTTTAAAAAAGTTATTCAATTTTAAAAAAAGTTATTCAAAGGTGTGTACAAATATTTTTTACACTCACTGTATACTTGTCGTAGCATTAAAATAAATCGTAGTACAAAGGGTCGATGGAAGGCAGTGAACTGGCATTTATTCGATCACATTGGAGATCACTGGAGAAAGAAAACATTGAAAGAACCGTGAAACCAGCGCTTCCGGTGTCACAGAGGATTCCTCGTTCACCTGAGTGTCCTAGACCTTGCGCGAAGGTGAAAGTCGAGGTCGAGATCGATCTCAGATTTGGGTCTCATCGTGAAAGCATTGAACCGGAGGCCTTAAGAAAAAAAGAAGATCGACTAAAGTGCTCGAAAACAAAAATGAGACCTAATTTCTGAATCAAATTAACACTTTGACTGCCAAAGCAGCGACCTCAAAAATTTCATAAAATCGAAACAATATATTTAATAAAATAATCATTACAGAATTAAAGTGTGTGACACTGAGTAACGTTTGAACCTTCTTGCATTTTCCAGATATTAACCAAATTTGATACAATGATTACATTAGCGTAATAATTAATTTTTAAATATGGACAAGTAATTCCGTCACCAATATATGGGTGACACGGCAGTCAACGTGTTAATGGCGTCTGGAGCCACCGTCGAATTGTAAAACATTTAAAATATTTCAAGGCGTCGTGTATTATAATCTTTAACTAATTTAAATTCTCATGAAGAAAACCAATAAATATCTACATCGCTCATGTATCTTGCAATTAATGTTGATAATATTTATTCTACATAAAAATCGGTTCGACTAGGGCCAATATTCGATTTAAAAATGAATTCTAACAGGAATAATCTTTTCTAAAGAATTATCCGTGACAGTAAGAAACTGTAGAAAAATACACAGAATAGAATAATAGTTTAAGCAACATTCAGTGACTCTGATAAATATTCTGATATTCTTAAAAATCCTTTTTCAATATCCTACTTTTTACTTTCGACAAGATGAATTTTTTTGAGAAGTTATAACAATCACATTACTGCGTCAGAATTGCAAAGAAAATACTAAAAGTTGTACATTTGACAAGCTTTTAATGTGGGACTAAATTAAAACATTAACACTAAATCTACCACGGTCAAAATGACCGGTTTTCTATTTCACAATGATTGAAATTAGAAAAATTAGAAATGACTGAATCGACTTCTTTATTTAAGCACATATTGCAATGGAAACGGTACAAAGTTTAAATAAATTCAATCTTCTCACTTATTTAAGGCGTTTTACTTTTATATGTTTTGTGCTTGCTAGGTTTAGTGTTAAAAAATACGTTTTGTAGATCTGTGTCAATTATAACTATTCAAGAAAATTGCTAAATAAATGAATGTAGTAGCGAATAGGTTATAAAACAAAATTAGATCTCTTCAGCGGCACGTGTGTGAATTTATAATACAATTACTACATCAATTTCAACGTAAAGATGGCGTCATTAATATTATTTATTCATTTAACACGAATTATTATTCATTCATTGGACGGGTCAACCTAGTAAGCACTAAGTTGATTAACATTTGGCATTTTTGTCAGACGGCAATCAGATCTCATCTCGCAACTTCAGAATGAATATTTACAAGAGATTCAATCAATTCGGTCATCGAGAACAAGCTTTCAGAGCAGGAAGAAATATTCCGGCAGGTCGGAGACACGAAAACCTGAACAGGTGATTTTTTTTAATTTCCGGAGGTTGGCCGTGTTGAACTCGGCCGACTGAAATTTTCATACACACGCCATGATGGAAAGTAACGACCGGAGCCGGTCGGTCCAGTTTTCACGATCCTACATCGTCGGATCCGGATCCAGCAAACATGTGCCCGGCTAATCGGTCCCCGTTCCTTTCTACTATGTCATCCGACCTCGTAATCACAATTTCCTAAATTATTTCCCCCCTCCAACGACGTGCACTCGATCTCTTTTTCTTTATACCCGGAGACCGAGACAATCAACCAACTTTTTTCAAGTGAAACTTCTTTAGGCGCGGTAGGAGCAAAAACCTCGACGCGCAGGCGTAAAACCGATCTGGCGATGAAACGATGAAACGATGAAACGAAATTCTATTATATCAGCATATGCGGTTGTGGGTTTGGCATTGTTTAATAAAGATTATGATACAATTATTAACAGTAAATCTAGCACTCTTAGAATATCGTATCTTTTTGAAGTGAAACTTCTTTAGGCGCGGTAGGGGTAAAACCAATCTGGCGATGAAACGATGAAACGATGAAACGATGAAACGATGAAACGATGAAACGATGAAACGATGAAACGATGAAACGATGAAACGAAATTCTTTTCTATTAGCATATACGGTTGAGGGTTCGGCATTGCTTAATAAAGATTATGATAAAATTATTAACAGTAAATCTATCACTAGACTGCGGAGCTTTATGTAAAAATGGAAATATTTTACATCCGGTTTAATCTGAAGAAATACCGGGGCGTTACAGCATAATCCCATAATTCCGGTGAACATGTGACTGAAAATTGCAGTTTCATTAATAATTACATAATAGCCAATTCAATAACAAGCAACGTGTCGCCGGCAGGATTTAGTGACACTCTGACCTTTTAAAAACGAGATTTTCAAATGATCGCATATTTCACTAAATGTTAGCTCACCTGTTGAGTGAGCGCAAAATTTGTAACAAAACCTAACAAAGACTGTTACACTGACTACTGGATAGTTCACATGCTAATTTTAAACATTTTTCACAGCATCTTATTGTCCTCTTCCATCAATTTCTTTCTATTTTTATAAATAATTATACATATCTCTTGTGAACAAAAATAGAATGTTTTGAAATGATATCTTTCCCCGATGTGTCTCTAGTATTATTTATTCGCCTTATTTTCATAACGTGGAACTTTTATTTTTCACGATGGACACTCCAAGGTGAGGTGAAGGTCAACATTCTTTTTTTAAATGGAATGATATGTATTTTTATCCACCATCAAATAGTGCGTTTTTAGGTGAGTTCAATTACCTATGACTCAAGGTCATTCAAGGTCAAACTTGCAGGGAAGTGCAGAAAGTATCTAAATAAACAAAGGTAGTGAAAGATCAAAAGTATCTAAATAAAATCTAAAGTAGTGAAAGATCAAAAGTATCTGAATAAAATCTAAAGTAGTGAAAGATCAAAAATATCTAAATAAACAAAAGTAGTGAAAGATGAAAAGTATGTAAATAAACAAAAGTAGTGAAAGATCAAAGTACCTAAATAAACAAAAGTAGTGAAAGATCAAAGTACCTAAATAAACAAAAGTAGTGAAAGATCAAAGTACCTAAATAAAGTCTGAGGTAGTGGAAGATCAAAAGTATCTAAATAAAATCTAAAGTAGTGAAAGATCCAAAGTATCTAAATAAACAAAAGTAGTGGAAGATCAAAACTATCTAAATAAAATCTAAAGTAGTGAAAGATGAAAAGTATCTGAATAAAATCTAAAGTAGTGAAAGATGAAAAGTATCTGAATAAAATCTAAAGTAGTGAAAGATCAAAAGTATCTAAAGATCAAAGTACCCTAAGCACCCAAGAGTACCACGTTCAAGATATAGCAAAGAATTTCTATTTTTCTCACATTCCAAGCTGCGAACTTCAGATTTCTGTGCACCTTCTCTCCGCTTGCAAGTGCCACTTAAACTATACTTTCTTCGTCCATGACTCACGTCGGTGATCTATGAATTATCGGTGAAACATATGTGTTTACCTGAACCTGATCACGCTAGAATTTATTGTGGTGTTTTAGCTTGCCGTTGGTTGATTCGTTAAAGTTTAAACTGGTGATTGGTCATACTCGAAGGATCACAACGAGGTGTCGTCGTCGCGAAGAAGCAGGCTCATCGAGCCCGAGGAAGATTTACCCTGACCCACTTCCGGTCAAGTTCATTGCTCATCCACTGGCACGTTGGCCTTCCCTCGCACGCGTACTATAGTGCCATGCCGTCCCTCTTCGCCCCTCTTCTTTCACCAGCCCGCGTCGTGCTCACCTGCCTTCTCCGCGATGGAATCTCTACGCCCACGATCTCGTTGGCACGATGATCCTCGACACCGTCACCTGTGCCGTCGATCATTCACTACTTTGTCTCTAATACTACTACTCACTTTCCGCCTCTGAAGTAAGTCAGATAAAATCTGGTCCCTTCGATTTTCACGTAAGCGAAACATCGGGTTAATTAGAGGTCACTGTACCTGACTTGCATGTTTTATTTGCGTTCGAAGTACCTGAACATGTTCACAGTGCGCGAAGTACCTGATCTCTTCGATTGCAATGCATTTAAGATGAAACAATTAATTAGAGTAAAATGTACCAGAATTGCATGTTTCATTTGAGGTCGAAGTACCTGAACATGTTCACAGTGCGCGAAGTAGCTGATCTCTTCGATTGCAATGCATTTCAGACAACACAATTAATTAGAGCAAAATGTAACAGTATTGCATGTTCTATTTGCGGTCGAAGTACCTGAACATGTTCACAGTGCGCGAAGTATCTGGTCTGTTTGATTTTACTGTATTTAAGACAACACAATTAATTAGAGTACAACGTACCTGACTTGCATGTTTTATTTGCGTTTGAAGTGCCTGAACATGTTCACAGTGCGTGAAGTAGGTGATATGTTCGATTGCAATGTATTTCAGACGACACAATTAATTACAGTAAAGGGTACCAGAATTGCATGCTTTATTTGAGGTGGAAGTACCTGAACATGTTCACAGTGCGCGAAGTAGGTGATCTCTTCAATTGCAATTCATTTCACACGACACAATTAATTAGAGTAAAATGTAACAGAATTGCATGTTTTATTTGAGGTCGAAGTACCTGAACATGTTCACAGTGCGCGAAGTACCTGATCTCTTCGATTGCAATACATTTCAGACGACACAATTAATTAGAGTAAAATGTACCAGAATTGCATGTTTCATTTGAGGTCGAAGTACCTGAACATGTTCATAGTGCGCGAAGTACCTGATCTCTTCGATTGCAATGCATTTAAGATGAAACAATTAATTAGAGTACAACGTACCATAATTGCATGTTCTATTTGAGGTCGAAGTACCTGAACATGTTCACAGTGCGCGAAGTATCTGGTCTGTTTGATTTTATTGTATTTAAGACAACACGATTAGCCCGGAGAGTTTTTTCTACATAGCTTTGGTATTGGGAGTGCTGTGTGCACGCTCCGGAGCCAGACTGATTCCGATTCTTTCCTCGCGCATCCGAAGGGACATAATTCTGGCCTCAATCGTCCTGAATATACTTGATACACCACTTATTCCAATGACAATTTGATTACTTTGCAAACGATCGATGCCACCGGAAGCAGCAATTAATTTTATATGGATATCAAATAAACTATTGATCCACTTCCAACAGATTTTCCCATTGGCGTAACGCACGAAAGTTTCGAAATACGAACTTTCTTCCACTTTTTAAAAGAATCTTATACAATTACCGGCGGAGCGTGTGTGGCACGCAGCCGTTTATCGCGTGCAGTAACGATCCGACACGTGATAGAAAGTAAGACAGAATTTTCACGAGAATTGTGGAAAAAGTAGTGTCGCCATACACTTACCTGTCCGATCGTGGCGTCATTAAAGCGACACGAAATCAATCGACGTTTGCGTGACGCACGAAAGTCTTAATCGCAAAATTGACCGTATCGTTTCAACATTTTTAATCAAATGACTTTCGCGGATTTTTATGAAACATGAACGTGATATCGTGATACACATCTCTGGTGGCCATTGTTGACATTTACAAGGTGATAATAGATTTCCTTTTTTCCCCTGAAAGGTCACGTTAGGGTATTTGAAGATTTAGGATCCGAGTTAGCTTTTCATTTGCAAAACTACATTTGTAAAGTTTCAACAATTTAATTAAGTGCCTTCGACCGATTGTTTCTAAACTTATTAATGATATATATTTTTTGTAGAGCATCGTTGACATTCAGGAAGTCTTAGAAGAGTCAACTTTTTCTTGAAAGGTCACGATAGGGTGTCTGCAGGTCTAGATCGGATCTGAGTTAGCTTTTCATTTGCAAAACTACATTTGTAAAATTTCAACAATTTAATTAAGTGACTTCGACCGATTGTTTCTAAACTTATTAATCATATACATTTTTTGTAGGCCATTGTTGACATTCGGGAAGTCATAGTAAGGTCAACTTTTTCTTGAAAGGTCGCGTTAGGGTGTTTGCAGGTCTAGATCGGATCTGAGTTAGGTTTTTATTTGCAAAACTACATTTGTAAAATTTCAACAATTTAATTAAGTGACTTCGACCAACTGTTTCTAAACTTATTGGTCATATACATTTTTTGTCGGCCATTGGTGACATTCAGGAAGTCATGGTAGAGCCAACTTTTTCTTGAAAGGTCACGTTAGGATGTTTGAAGGTTTATATCGGATCTGAGTTAGCTTTTCATTTACAAAGCTGTGCATACAGTTTCAACATACCTATTCAAGCGGGTTCCAACGATTTTAATGGAACTTCTAGCTAAAATACATTTTTTTGGAGGTTATTGACATTTAGGGGATGATAATATAGCAAATTGTAACCACTATTCGAAAGAAAATAAGGAACCCCCGTTCCATATGAACTTTTCAGAATAATGAATTACTCGCCGATAGTTAATGCGTTAATAATAGAATAATAACTATGAAAATACTTCACTTATCTTCACTTTATCTTCTTCCACGTGGCTACAGTTAATTGTTGACCTCCAAAAAAGAAATTCGCAAATTTACTCGACCATCTTTCGTATAAAGAAAAATAAGGAACTCACGAGGATCAAGCCAAGTTATATAGAAGTACAATGTGCTGGAAAAAAAAAGAATTGTTCTTCAGCCAGCTGCGGTCAAGCATGGTCAGCAGATTACGCTATTCAATCCTGTAGCTCGGTGAAACAGAGTAGGTCACGAGCGTGCGTGAACGTAGTCACCTCTGTGCGCACATATCTTCATATCTGTTTCATCTGGCGGGAGAGACGTACACTGGATATTTGTCCGCATATATTTCTATATTAAGCATTCCCCCTAAACATCGCGGAGCGGCTTTCTGGACAGCTTTCACTGTTTCTCGGCGTTTCATGTATCGCGCAGGTTTATCATCGTGCGGCCAACGTTGCTCCGAGAGTTTGCGAATTAGAAATAAAACCTGTAGGTTCGCGCGTGTTCTAGAGAGAGAAAGAAAAAGATAGAGAGAGATAGAGAGAGATAGAGAGAGAGAGAGAGAGAGAGAGAGAGAGAGAGAGAGAGAGAGAGAGAGCTGGTTGTCGGAGCTAGCGCGAAAAGCTAGCACCGTCCCGTGGGAAACTACTAGCGGGGCAGGAAGGCGGAACCGTGAGCTACGATAAAGGTCAGCCGCGTAACAATGCGAAACTTCAGCATCCGTGTGGAATCGATCCCCGACCGCTACGCCCTTCCTCAGGAGCGAGCATGGTCGCACGACCATTTAGCTAACGCCCGTCACCTTGCCACCGAAGCACAAAAGATTCCCTTATTAACACTCCAACCACCAGATGCAGAGTAATTCGGAATGTAGAGCAATGTTGAGTGTGGACTCCCAACATTTTTGGCTCGCAGTTCCATGGTCAAACTTTTTTGTTGTTACCTGTTTCCGCAGGACACTCTGTTATCAAAATTTGCACGTGTGGCAGTTCAATTTTGAAATTTTGAAATTTTGTAATTTTAAAATTTTAAAATTTAAAATTTTGAAATTTAAAATTTTGAAATTTAAAATTTTGAAATTTAAAATTTTGAAATTTGAAATTTGAAATTTTGAAATTTTAAATTTTAAATTTTGAAAATTAAAATTTTAAATTTTGGAAATTTAAGTTTTAAATTTGGAATTTCAAATTTGAAATTTTGAATTTTGAAACTTTGAAATTTCAAATTTTTGGAGGTGTGATTCAAGGATGTAACAGCCGTTGCGCCCTTCTTCAGGAGCGAGCATGGTCGCACGACCATTTAGCTAACGCCCGTCACCTTGCCACCGAAGCACAAAAGATTCCTTCATTAACACTCCAACCACCAGATGCAGAGTAATTCCCAACTTTTTTAGCTCGCAGTTTCATGGTCAAATATTTTTGTTATTACCTATTTCCGCAGGACACATTCCCTCTGTTATCAAAATTTGCAAGTGTGGCAGTTCAATTTTGAAATTTTGCAATTCTAAAATTTTGAAATTTTGCAATTTTGCAATTTTAAAATTTTGCAATTTTAAGTTTTGCAATTTTTAAATTTTTAAATTCTAAGTTCTAAATTTAAAATTTTGAAATTTTGAAATTTAAAATTTTGAATTTAAAATTTAAAATTTAAAATTTAAAATTTAAAATTTAAAATTTTGTAATTTTGAAATTTTGAAAATTTAAATTTTAAATTTTGAAATTTTGAAAATTTAAATTTTAAATTTTTGGAGATGCGATTCAAGGATGTAACAGCAACTGCGCCATTTTTCAGAGGGCGAACATGATCGCACGGCCATTTTAGCTAACGCCCGTCACCTTGCCACCGAAGCACAAAATATTCCCTTATTAACACTCCAACCACCAGATGCAGAGTAATTCGTAATGTAGAGTGTGGTCTCTCAACTTTTCTGGCACGCAGTTCCGTCTTCAAACTTTTTTGTTATAAACTGTTTTCACCGGGCACATCGTCGGTAATATCAAAATTTGTAGATGCAGCAGTGGAATATTAAAATTTAAAAATTTTTGAAATTTTGGAGATGCGGTTGAAGGATGTAATCAATAATTTCACTAAAAAGTATTCTTTTTCATGTTGCTCATATCTGGGTGACGGAATTATTTATACAGAATTGAAAATTAATTTTCACGTTGGTAGATTTAGTGTACAAAATTTGCTCACGATCCACGAAATGGAAGAGTTTTCAAACAGTAATTAATATCTAGGAAACTAAATTTCTCAGTTTCTGCTTTTGTTAAATAAATTGCTTTAATTTTGTGTAATTTTTGTGACTTAGAATTAAAGTTTTTCTCTTAGCAATATCATTACTAGACTGCGTATGATCTCTATGCAATTATAGCTTATGAAAATTTAAAACAAAATGCTGGAATTCAAAATTCGATAGCACTTACAATGATATTTATTTATTTTGTATCTCTACAAAGTCTACTACCACTGAAAGTAAGATCCTATTTGATCCCAATTTTCTTCAAATTGGTCTAGAAAAATTGAAAATTCCATAAACATATGCAATTTAATTATTACTATGTAGAAGATGTAAAACTCAGAAAAGTTCTAAGGGGCCAGCACATTGCCCAAAGAGCAAACCAATGCCACGCCCACTCCAGCAGAAACGTTCGCGCGCGCTGTCGGACATCAGAGGTAACAGAGCAACGTACTTGCTGAGCATAACCAGGGAAAGGAGTTCTCAGGACATTGGAAGCACAGTGATACGATTATTAAGGTAATTACACAGAAAACGGCACAACGATCGGGCTTGCCTGCGCACAGGAATGCATTCCGGTTCGCGGTCCCCGTCGCTTTCACCCACGCCGATCCTGACATTAGAGGACGATGTTGTCACTGGGATCAAAATCCATTGTTTTTCGCGATCAATTAACCTCGTGACGGCAATCTCTCGTTTCTAGGACTCGGTGGCACTTAAAGGAGTCGTCGAACGATCGCCGGATGAGATAAATAATCTCTCACTCAACATACTACTGGTAGCCTCTTTTACCGATTTTCTGAATAAAAACCACACGAGAATAGTCTCTTTCGAGAATCATAGAAGTACAGTGGCTCACAAAAGTATTCGCACGCACTTTAAATCAGAATAACTTTCTTAAAATTTCACCAAACCACTTCACATTTTTTGGAGCAATTAGAAGCATTGATTTAGTAAATCACGTGCAAAAAAGATTTTGAAAAAATTGCAATTAGTAAAACTTTATTATTTCAGCCCGTAATGAAAATTCAAAATATACGTTTTGTATGTCTATGTTAATTATACATATGCTGAAAATTTCATCGAAATCAGTTAACAAACACATGAGCTACCAGTGGTTGAAAGTGATGATAATCGCAATTTTTCACCACTTTTGGTCAGTTTCTGCTTAAAATCCACAGTTTCTTACATCTTCCGATGCGCGTCGTTTATTTTCCGCGTCAACCGATTTCGATGAAATTTTCAGCAGAAAAAAATAAAACAATTGTAGAAACATATAGATATTTATTATTGCACAAAAAGTGAAAAAAATTCTCCTTCATCCATGAAAAACTTTGACATAAAAATACAAAATATTTGGATTACGTTCGGGGACCCCTTTTGCTCGGGGCCCCAGGCATTTGTCCATGTTGCTCATAGTGTAATACGCCACTGCTAATATGCGCCACCTTATCAATATGGCACGTTTCAATTTAGTTAGATTCTGTGCCATTGGAATTATATATATCCAATTATAGTCACTCTTGCAATTAGTAATATTTGGATACTCTCAAAACTAAATCTACCGTCCATTAAAAGTGACTAGTATGCAGTGGCGTGTTATGACTACTTGTGGCCCCTGGGCAAAGCAGAATTTTGGATCCCCTAACAGCAACTAAATAACTTTCACGTTGGAAAAAAATAAAACAATTGTAAAAACATATAGATATTTATTATTGCACAAAAAGTGAAAAAAATTCTCCTTCATCCATGAAAAACTTTGACATAAAAATACAAAATATTTGGATTACGTTCGGGGACCCCTTTTGCTTGGGACCCCAGGCATTTGTCCATGTTGCTCATAGTGTAATACGCCACTGCTAATATGCGCCACCTTATCAATATGGCACGTTTCAATTTATTTAGATTCTGTGCCATTGGAATTATATATATCCAATTATAGTCACTCTTACAATTAGTAATATTTGGATACTCTCAAAACTAAATCTACCGTCCATTAAAAGTGACTAGTATGCAGTGGCGTGTTATGACTACTTGGGGCCCCTGGGCAAAGCAGAATTTTGGATCCCCTAACAGCAACTAAATAACTTTCACGTTGGAAAAAAATAAAACAATTGTAAAAACATATAGATATTTATTATTGCACAAAAAGTGAAAAAAATTATCCTTCATCCATGAAAAACTTTGACATAAAAATACAAAATATTTGGATTACGTTCGGGGACCCCTTTTGCTCGGGGCCCCAGGCATTTGTCCATGTTGTTCATAGTGTAATACGCCACTGCTAATATGCGCCACCTTATCAATATGGCACGTTTCAATTTATTTAGATGTTGTGCCATTGTTATCATGATACATACTTGAATAAAAAAAGTATCCATAAACATTTCCAGTGTAAGCATCCTTGTAATTTTGATAAATGTAAGATAAAAAATCTAAAAACGGTCATTTGACCGGCAGTGGTAGTTCTAGTGTCAACATTAGGTTTACGGAGCACAAACATTGTTTATTTTACATTGCTTTATAAAAATAATAAAATTGTATTTACTTAGAACTTCCGCAATTTTTATTGTAATATCTACACAAAAAAATAAATCTATTTAATAATTCCTCACGAATGCCTCCTTAGACTCTTAATAATCGTAAATTAAAAATGTTTGAATCCGCCATTTTGACGGGCCCCGTAAATCTACTGTTAAAAGCGAACATTTTGCGCGCCAATGCTTTATGAAAACTGACTGTAAAATTCGAGACGTCTAATTCGAGCGTGATAAAAGGATAACTAAAGTTTCCCGTGAAACGTCAAAACGATCCTCAAGCATGATTAAAACCGAGCACCGCAACCGAGGCTCGTCCTTGATCAGAACTTTAACGACTACGGAAAATTAGGACTCGCCATTTGCTGTTTTGCGGATCGCGTCGGGAAAGGGGAATTCATTTTCCAGAGGTAGAGAAAGAGAGCCAGTGGCGCGATCGTTACAGCAGATTAACGTGTAATGGAGAGAAGAAAATGGACGAACTCCCCACCTCTCTCCCCTCCCCTCCTCCCGGACAAGTTCCACAAGGACGCCGAGCAACGGGTCCGTTCTAATCGTTAAACAGCTTCGATCGATCGGCAAAAGGATTACGATTCCTCTGTAACAATACGATGGCCGATCGAGGGTGAAAGCCGGAGAAATTTACGATCCCTTTTATCACCTGCGAGTGAATCGTCGATCCAGATGAACACGAGAAAAAAAAATAAGCATAATTAACTTTCTACCATGAATGGAGTTCTTGTGGTTCGCTTGCAGTAATTCGAAGGAGTGTTCGAACGCGTTGTTCTAAGCATTGAACAATCATCGGTTATAAATCATACGAGACTTTCCACGTTCTTGCAGATCGGTAATGAATACGGACAAGAAGCGAGGTGTGTACTGTGTTTTTTTTTTAATGGACCCGCATGATACTGCACTGATCCGTAGAACGTGGAAGTCAATGGAGAAATGATCGTACGATGGAATGAATCGAGGATATTTGTGCAGAATAGGGAGAATCGTCGAATTTGGACCAACTAAACATTTTTTAAGATATAATTAGTTAATTTATATAATTAAGGAATGTACTATTATAATCTTCATAATAATGTGATTCATTTTTAAGAAAACAGAAATTATTGCAATGAAATATTAACCCTTTGCTCTCGGAAGTATTTTAACTCCATAGCCAAACTTTTTTTTCGATTAAGAATATTTCGCGCGGCCGTCTCTGCCAATACGCCTCTAGGTCGCGCTCTGATTGGTCCGTGTTTTTCGTTAATAACTCCTTAACAATGCCGAAACAGCCATTTTTGCAAAGGAAAATGTCGCTTCAAATGGCCTCAGGAACCTCCTCTTTGAAGGAAATGAGACATTTTTGGGACACCCTGTATACATATTATATAAAGAATGTCCTGACTGACTGACTCATCAACGCCCAGGCTAAACCCTTGGACCTAGAAAGCTGAAATTTTGCACATAGGTTTCCTTTATGATCTATACAAAGAATAAGAAAGGATATTTCGAAATTCAACCCCTAAAGAGGTGAAAAGGGGTTGCAGCGTTTGTATGAGGAATCTTTTATTTGTGGTATGATTTGCTTGAAACTTGGTCTTAATGCTCTTTGATATAATTAATCAAACATGGGACGTTAATTACGAAAATGACATAAATTTTGAAATCTAAGATGGCGACATGACATAAAATTAAAACTCTATAGCGGTGAATGTGGGGTTAAACGGTTTTATGGAGAAACAATATCAATTTCCGAGAGAATTAAACGGTTTCCTGTGCGAGCGAAGCCGCGAGTAAAAGTTAGTACCAAATAAATTTGGTCCGCGGCATTTTCTTCAATCTCCGAAAATAAGCGAGTTATTCAATTGTTCTGTTTTAACACTAGGTTCACGGAGCACTAAAATTGATTACTTTACGTTGCTTCATAAAAATAATAAAATTGTATTTACTTAGATCTTCAGCGATTTTTATTGTAATATGTACACAAAAGAAATAAATCTATTTAATAATTCCCCACGGAGGCCTCCTTACACTCTTAATAATCGTAAATTAAAAAATTTTCAATCCGCCATTTTGACGGGCCCCGTAAATCTAGTGTTAAATGCCTCACCATGTATAAAGCAGCGAATTTATGGTTGTTTTAAGGTTTGCAATTTAGATATACGCAACAACGAACAAAGATGCGCGAATGTGCCGTGATGGTATGATAAGAACAAAAATGGCGTAATATTGAAGATACCGCGACGTTCGCCGTTAACGAGCTTTAAAATCGTCGTATCGTAAAATTATGAGAGTCGCGCATATCGCGCTATGCCATCCGGCCACAGAAATATCGCAGCAATACGTTCCACGTTAGTATCCGATGATTCATGGGACCACGTACTACGTGTTCCGCTTCGGCATAAACATTTGTAATCAGTCCTTGTTATTAATGAATGAATGAGAACGATACGAACTTTACTCGTAGTACATTGTGCAACATCGTTTTACCGTTAGTGTACATATAAAGACACGATACTACTGCGAGTTGTTCAGATTCGTTCAATCGTGTTTAGCATGATCGGTATCGGAACAATCGTTAGTCGATACAATATACGGATTTGCAGTAATATTCGGACACTCCTAAAAAGACGATAACTTTTTAAATATTGGACCTTAGGAGTTGGATTTTTTTTCTTATTTTTGAGAAGTTAGAACTATGGCGGCTGAAAAGTGTGCGAGAGGAGGAAAAAGGAGAAGGAAGCGTTTCGTCCTAGGACCGCTAGAGGACTCGTCGGTAAGGCTATCTAGCGGACCCGTGCCTTAGACGCGGGATGTCGTAAGGACAGTTTAGGACGGTATATATACAAACAGAGGAAGATTCGGGTAGTAGCGAGAAAGGTGTTGTCGTAATGTCCCTCTGTTGACGAGCATAGGAAGTAGCCGCCACAGAACAATTAGTTTACTATAACCCTTTTTTTCTGGATTTTATTCAAAAGATATATAGATGACGCGAGAAAAAGATTTGGAATAAATTGCAATTAGTCGGAATAGCAGAGAAAATACAAAAAGTTGTATATTACAAATGTTTTATGTGTACCTATATTGAAAATTTAAACAATACATCTTGGAGTTTATATCAATTATACATATACTTTGAAAATATCATCAAAACTGGGGAACGTTGCAATGAGCTGTAAATGTTTAAAAATCGTGAAAATTACAGTTTTTCAAGATTTTTTGTAACTGTAATAAATCTAAGGATTCTTACATCTTACAATGCCTGTAGTTTTTATCCGCATCAACCGATGTTGATGAAAATTTCAGAATATGTATTAATTCACACAAATCTACAAAACGAATTTCTTAATAGTATTAAAAGTTTTAATAGTGGAACATACGACTTGGACTTTTTTAAGAAGTTAGAACAATTAGTTTACTACATCGCAATTTTACATAAACTGTGTACTTTAACCCTTAGCGGGCGGGAATTATTTTTAGCATACTTCTTGATGGGTTTCTTTATTAAATTTTCCTTGTGAAATAAAATTGTATACTGAAGAGTTAAGTGTATGAATTAAATGAAGGGAAATGGGTTGTGTTCGGCAAAAATGTGTTTGATATTTTTTAAGAGTAATCATTTCTTTAAAAATGATTAGCAGTTGCAGAAGTTAAGTATACCAATGAAACAAAGGGGAAAGTGTTATGTTCTCCAAAAATGTGTTCAATATTTTTTGAGAGTAATCATTTCTTTAAAAATTATTAGCAGTCGCAGAACGGCAAAATTGCTTGGGCGACTATCAACAGACACGCGTCCGCAAAGGGTTGATAACTCATTACACAGAATTTTATATCGCAGATACGAAGAATAGGTTGTTTAGCAATTTAACCCTTAGCGGACGGGAAGTATTTTTAGCATGCATCTCGACGAGTCAAATATATTTTCTCTGTGAACCAAAATTGTGCACTGAGAAGTTAAGTATACGAATGAAACAAAGGGGAAAGTGTTGTGTTCGGCAAAAATTTGTTGGATATTTTTTAAGAGTAATCATTTCTTTAAAAATTATTAGCAGTCGCAGAACGGAAAAATTGCTTGGGCGACTATCAACAAACACGTCCGCAAAGGGTTGATAACTCATTACATAGAATTTGATATCGCAGATACGGAGAATAGGTTGTTTAGCAATTTAACCCTTAGCCGACGGGAATTATTTTTAGCATGCATCTCGACGAGTCAAATATATTTTCTCTGTGAAACAAAATTGTGCAATGAAAAGTGAAGTATACGAATGAAACAAAGGGGAAAGTGTTGTGTTCGGCAAAAATTTGTTTAATATTTTTTAAGAGTAATCATTTCTCTAAAAATTATTAGCAGTCGCAGAACGGAAAAATTGCTTGGGCGACTATCAACAAACGCGCGTCCGCAAAGGGTTGAAAACTCATTATACAGAATTTTATATCGCAGATACGGAGAATAGGTTGTTTAGCGATTTAACCCTTAGCGAACAGGAATTATTTTTAGCATACATCTCGACGAGTCAAATATATTTTCTCTGTGATAAAAATTGTGCAATGAGAAGTGAAGTATACCAATGAAACAAAGGGGAAAGTGTTGTGTTCGGCAAAAATGTGTTCAATATTTTTTAAGAGTAATCATTTCTTTAAAAATTATTCACAGTCGCAGAACGGAAAAAATTGCTTGAACGACTATTTGCTGACACTCGTTCGTAAAGGGTTAAACACAAAGGAATATAAAAGATGGAAACACGTTGCAGACGTAACGATGGCGCCCGTCGTTTCAGGAAAGACATCATACTTTTCGCATCATTATCGCCGCGGTCGATGGGCCTGCAAAAAGGAAATCTCGAACATTAGCTCGAATTCGCAGCCGAGAGAAGTTAGCTGAATGCAAACGAGTACACGATAGACAGATCTCGGGTATCTAGGCCTGTTCGACTGGTGGTATCTTTCCCTTTCACTGGTGCAACGCAGAAAAATTCGCGGTTCTACGTGTGCAACGGTCTCGTACCTGTGCAACGTTGCATCGAGCGTATTTCCGCGCGTTGATACGGTCACGTGTATCCTACCTGCATCGCCGTGGAAAAAATATTTCATCGTCTGCACCCGAGCAAAAATGAACATGGTTTATCTGCGAAAAAGTCGTGAGTTCATCGTGATGCATTATCTTGACCCATCGTGCATCCCTCTGGAAAGAAATATGCCAATTTTTCAAGCCATTAGCCACGCCAATAAGAAATTCCATATTTCATGCCAAATTTATTATCGATTTCTTCTTAAATCGATAAAAACGTTGTTAATGTATTAGAAAATAAAAAGTTCCTTATTGGCGTGTTCTTTCATAAGGCTTTTTATGTTAAATCAAGATTTTTCGAAGCTATTTTAGAAATTGGAGATGTAGATGGACATATTTATTCTTTCTTTACAAAGAGTTTTTGTAAGGTGGACATAAAATAACAGCATTATTGAATTTTTTTAAATGTATTCGCTCGTTTCCTTTTTATAAACTAGATATTATAGTTATCGGTTAAATAATAGTATCTCACTTTTTGGTGGAGAAACAATGAATTACTTAGTTGTGATTTCTTTTCTCTAAGCAAAAACAATGCAGTAGTTATTTACAATTATTATTAGTTTAAAAAAACAGTGAATTTCTTCTTAACAAAGAAAAATGCCCGTGTAGGCCACTATAGAAACTTCAAACAATTTTTTTTGTAAATCTGTATCAATTATACATATTCTGAAAATGTCATCGAAATCGATCAAAGCTGCAAGGAGCCACAAACGTTTAAAAACGGTTAAAATGACAGTTTTTCGCAATTTTAACTATAATAGATCTAATAAAAAAAAATGTTTCAAACAAAAGTTGTGCACTTTTTCACGCAGAATATGATTCCAAAATAAAAAATATGGTTTTATGATGAAAAAGACAAAATGACCTTGGAATAACCTTGAAAACGTGGGCGTTTTCAAACATGAAAGATCAGCTAAATATCTTAAGGAATATTGAATTTACGAAAAGATGTTTCAAACAAAAGTTGTGCATTTTTTTTCGTAAAATATGATTCCGAAATAAAAAATATGGGTTTATGATAAAAAAGACAAAATGACCTTGCAGTAACCTTGAAAATTTCCACGAATTAGAAAACTAGTAGTACCATTTGACTCCTCACTCGAAACGCTAAAGGACGTGTGTCAGTTTGTTTTTTTTTTTTAAATCATATGTTTTTGAGATTATTTACAATCTCACCTTAAATGGAACACCCTGTATAACAGTTAGTTAGTTTGTGGGGTCTAGATACGATTTACCAGAGACAGCAGACAGTGCGAGCGATCAGACATTCTTTCGCGGTGTCTATACTCGATTATATCACGCTGATCGAGCGGGATCGACAGATCTCACGGACGAGAAAGGAAAGTTAGCACATACACCTCTCGTTTCATCCGTATTTCGTGGATCTTGTTTTACGTCGTGGAGCTCGTGCTGAAAAGCGGCTCGATGAAAACGATTCTAAAATTATCGACGCCGCGTATTGATCCATGTACCCGAACAAAAATAAAACCAGCTCTCTTTTCTTCCTGTCCGTCGGACAGACGTAAAATGGAGATTGATAACGTTCTATAAAACGAGACTTCGGAAGCCCTCCCGCCATTATTTCGCAGTTTCTTCCGGCGGCAACGTCGCGACCGAGGCCACTTCGAAACTTCGTATTGCTCCGAATGGGCTTTGCAGTTTGTTTTCCACTCTAACTTCCGGAATTATTTGAGCCGTTTACTGTGGAACTAGTGTACAATATCCACTTGTACTTGTTACATTTTTCTGTTGCGGATTTACATCGAGCCCTGCTTCGGTTCATCTCTTTTCCTTCAAAATTAAACTATATAGTTTGCGAAGCTGATTTTGTAAATTTTACCAGCGAAATTTTATGAATTTCACCTTGTTACGAATGCGTCAAGTATAATTGAAGGGAACAATTCATTTCTTTACAGGTTATCGAAGTGTTTGAAGTTCATTATTGTATCTCACAATTTGATGTAACAGCGGAACGGCCATTTTGAAGCTAACCTCAATTTTCGCTAATCTAAATTTCGTTTTTCAAATCTTTAGAAAGCAAGTAAGCAATTTAATGCAGTATTTTGACTTCTGATCATATATTATGATATTAAAATCTGGTCTATTTTAAAAATAAAATTCTTTCTTGAAAAAGATCCACATTAGGATCGAAACGTAGAAAGTTTTAACCCTTAGCACTCGAGTGGTGACTCTGAGGCACCACTAAAAATTACTATACCATTATTCAAAATATTGTTTACATTATTAAATTGATATTCAATAAATTCGTTACCAAACATTTAAGTATTCTATGAAGTATTATATCAGTTCCATTTCTTCAAAATGATAAAAATCATACAGATTGAAAATATTCTTGATCGAAAAAAAAGTTTGGTTATGGAGTTAAAATACTTCGGAGCGCAAAGGGTTAACAAACTAGCAAGATTACTTTAATATTCTGTTTAGATCGAATCTTTGCGCCAATAACATTATTTATTCTGTGTTTAACAAATTTACGATCGATAAGCGAACTCACGCTAACCTCAAAAAGTTATAGAAGTCGTACATATACTTCATAATTATAACGATGATGGAACTGTATAGGTAAATTGTACTCGAGCCTGTAATCGAGCTTCTTTAAAGAATAATTATTTAAAAATTTATTTTATTTGTATATGTTATAATATATTTTTTACTCGTAAGAAAAGTCTGTATTTATATAATATGGCGGCTCAAAATCTTCATTATTTGCAATGGCCAGTAACAAAATCAGAAAATAATTATTTAAAACACTAAGATTACTTGACAAAATAAGCCGAGCAAAACTAAATTGATTGCCTACCTAGTAACGTTAGCGTTTGAACGCACAGGAACCGGAAAACAAATAATCACCTCGTATGAATAATTAGCAAAGGACACGTTAAAATTGGATGTCAATTTAGAGTGGCTATCTGTATTGATAAAAATCGAATTAGAGTTTAAAAAAAAATGATAAAGGGCTACGTTCGTGGATCGTTTCTTCGTGGTCTGAATGGCTGGTCGTTCAAAGAGGCCGGCGGCTCTGTCTTCGTTCATTCAATTAGCCCGGCAAGCTGGCGCAGCACAACGTGCGTTATAGATTACAAAACGCCGAAAACAATGGGGAGGATGGCAGTTTATCTTTCCCAGCGGTGTTATTCAGCAGGCGGGGGTATTTTCAGCGTGCTTAATAGCCATCGGTGGCCTCAAGTATCTACGTGGGAGTAGAGGAGTCCTGGAGACGTGTAATCATCAGCATGCCGTATATCCGGGCATTGAATTTGAGGATTCTCCTCGCCCTCCTTCGGATCCTCTTCATTGTACATCTCATGACCGCTTATCTTTCGCAAGACGAAACCGCCAGGACCGTGCGCGGTTCCAATCGCCGAGGAGAGACATGCACATCCGACCAAACGATCGAACGTGTACCAATCGGTTCTCCTTTTAAAACCAGAATAATTCCCGTCCTGAATTGCATCACCGAAAAATTATAGACGAGACGCTCGTCATGATCATTCGCTCAGTTGTATGTACAGCACGCGAAATCAGGGGTTGAAACGGTTCTGAAAATAACTGTTTGAAACAGTTATATATCGGTTCTGACTGAAACAGTTATGAAGAACCGAAACGATGTTGTAACTGTTATGAGAATGTCGGTTCTCGCTTGTGTCGGTTACGGTTACGGTTCTTGGGAACCGATATTATCACGTTTCTATAACTGTTATTTTTAGGTTCTGGATTTCGGTTTTGGTTTCGGTTCTTCTGACTTCAGAACCTATAATATGTCCCGTATCGGTCTCACATCGGTTCTGACTGAAACAGTTATGAAGAACCGAAACGATGTTGTAACTGTTATGAGAATATCGGTTCTCGCTTGTATCGGTTACGGTTATGGTTCTTGGGAACCGATAGTATAACGGTTCTATAACTGTTATTTTTAGGTTCTCGATTTCGGTTCTTCAGATTTCAGAACCTATAATATGTCCCGTATTGGTCTCACATCGGTTCTGACTGAAACAGTTATGAAGAACCGAAACGATGTTGTAACTGTTATGAGAATATCGGTTCTCGCTTGTTTCGGTTACGGTTATGGTTCTTGTGAACCGATATATAACGTTTCCATAACTGTTATTTTCAGGTTCTGGATATCGGTTTTGGTTTCGGTTCTTCAGACTTCAGAGCCTATAATATGTCCCGTATCGGTCTCATATCGGTTTTGCAGTTCTGCAACTGATATTTTTTGGTTCTGTATCGGCTATACAGGGTGTCTCAAAATTCCTTCAACATCCGGAAATAAGAGGTTCCTGAGATCATTTGATGCGACATTTTCCTTTGCAAAAATGGCGTCCGCGGCTTTGTTAAGGAGTTATTAACGAAAAACACGGACCAATCAGAGCGCGGCTACAGCGAACGGAGTCCGACTCGGCGACTGGTCCCGTTTAGCGTGGCGTCGCCGTTGGCCGAGCCAGAATCAATCCGCTGTAGCCGCGCTCTGATTGGTCCGTGTTTTTCGTTAATAACTCCTTAACAAAGCCGCGGACGCCATTTTTGCAAAGGAAAATGTCGCTTCAAATGATCTCAGGAACCTCTTATTTCCGGATGTTGAAGGAATTTTGAGACACCCTGTATAGTCGATACAGAACCAAAAAAATATCAGTTGTAGAACCGCATAACCGATATGAGACCGATACGGGACATATTATAGGTTGTGAAGTCTGAAGGGCAGAAACCGGAAGCGACATCCAGAACCTAAAAATAACAGTTATAGAACCGTTATATTATCGGTTCTCAAGAACCGTAACCGTAACCGATATAAGCGAGAACCGATATTCTCATAACAGTTATAACATTTTTTCGGTTCTCGTAACTGTCTCAAGAACCGGAATCGATATTATAACTGTTTTCAACCCCTGCGCGAAATCGCAAAGTTTCGGAACTTTCTACTATATCGCGATGGAAGCACCGATTTTTGTAGCAGCCAATCAAACGCGAGATAAAGCTCGAGTAACAATCTCATCTCCGAAACAATCGCGTCGAAAATTCATTTTATTTGATCGAGCACCATGATAAAGCGATAGTGCTTCTAATAACACGTCTAGGTGCCAATACTGCCAATAGGGAACAGAATCATAGTCATGCGATTTCGTCTATTTTTTTTCGATTAATTGCAATCTGACTTCTCAACGTTGATTCTTATCGATCCAATCGGGGAGAAATTTCTCCGTGACAGACGTATCACGTCCGAACGATGACATACTAGGTGATTATAAGCTTCGTGTATTTCCGCGTGACGACACGTCGCGTTATTTCTCGCCGGAGCGTTAAGACTTGTTAGACTTAATTAGTTTAATTCCAGTGCTTAACGACTGAAATTGCTTGCTATTACGAGGGAGACATTTTATCACGCGTGGAACTGGTGTGGAAATTAATCTTATAGATTTCCATACGTTGAATCCGAGTCCAAAACTAGATGTTACTTTTCTTTCGTTTCGTTGTTGGTTTCTGCGAATTACTTCGAACCGATTCCGTCAATAATACCTATTCATGTACAGGACGTTTCAAAATCAAGTCACCTACTTTTCTCTTCCGCATACCAAATCCTAAATAGAAAAATGTTTGTTTCCATAAAAAAACATACGCAACTACTTTCAGCCTATTCCGTCAATGAAACCTATTTATATACAGGACGTTTCAAAATCAAGTCACCTATTTTTTTCTTCCGCATACCAAATCCGAAATAGAATATTGTTTGTTTCCATAAAAAACATACGCAACTACTTTGAACCTATTCCGTCAATAATACCTATTTATATACAGGAGGTTTCAAAATCAAGTGACCCATATTTCTCTTCCGCATACCAAATCCTACATAGAAAATTATTAGTTTTCATAAGAAACATACACAATTACTTTGAACCTATTCCGTCAATAATACCTATTTATATACAGGACGTTTCAAAATCAAGTGACCCATATTTCTCTTCTGCATACCAAATCCTACATAGAAAATTATTTGTTTCCATAAAAAAACATACACAATTACTTTGAACCTATTCCGTCATTAAAATCTTTTTATATACAGGACGTTTCAAAATCAAAGCACCTATTTTTCTTTTCCGCATACCAAATCCTACATTCAAAATTATTTATTTCCATAAAAAACATACACAATTACTTTGAACCTATTCCGTCAATAAAATCTTTTTATATACAGGACGTTTCAGAATCAAATCACCTATGTTTCTCTTCCGCATACCAAATCCTACATAGAAAATTATTTATTTCCATCAAACACATGTCAACTACTTTGAACCTATTCCGTCAATAATACCTCTGTCTATACAGGTCGTTTCAAAATCAAGTCACCTATTTTTCTCTTCCGCATACCAAATCCTACATAGAAAATAATTTGTTTCCATAAAAAACATACACAACTACTTTGAACATATCCCGTCAATAAAACCTATTTATATACAGGTCGTTTCAAAATCAAGTGACCCATTTCCTCTTCCGCATACCAAATCCTACATAGAAAATTATTTATTTCCATCAAAAACATATCAACTACTATGAACCTATTCCGTCAACAATACCTATTCATATACAGGTCGTTTCAAAATCAAGCGACCAACTTTTCTCTTCCGAATACAAAATCCCACATACAAAATTTTATTTTGCGCCACAACTGGCATCAGCAAACCCTTCATTTAATCCATATACAGGGTGTTCCAGTTCGAAGCAATTAGTTCGATCGAAAATGTCGAAACGTGGATGCAAAATTGTGTTCGGTGTCACGGGTGGGTTGTTAGGATATCGTCGGGATCCGCGAACGAATTTCAATCATATTCAGAGCACGAAGCACGCCGCGATTCGAACTGGCGAAGTGAGAGGCGGTCGCAGTGTGTACGAGCGCCTCGGTTCTTACGCAACTTCTGATAGGAATCGTTGGGGTCAGTCACTTTGTGGACTCGCGCGGCTCTTGCGCGCTGCGATTCCCCTCGGCCAGGAAGAAAAACTGTCCTGCGACACCTTTATTGAAGACAGTCCGAATGACAGTACGCTGCCCCGAACTTAATGGTTATTAATAGGGGCAGGTTATATAACGGTAGAACATTACCGGTGGCGCAGCTCTGCCATTAGGCTCGATGGAACGTTGTCGTTGCTGTTATTATACTACCCACTGCGTCTTGTCTCACATTTTGCCAGGAGACAGTGCGTAAAACACCCACATTTCTTCTGACAACTTCATCAATTGTCTTCTACAGTCCCTAAAAGAAGTATTGGCGTACTTTTTAAAGAGGAATAATTTTTTTTAAATTTGACCAAACGACTTGAATTTTTGTTGAATAATAGAAAAAGTAGTTTACTAGCTAATATGAACAAAGGAAAAATTTGTTTAACTTGCTACTGATCCGAATTGCGAAGAAAAAAATTATCTGATGATGAATTATTTGAGCCGCCTGCAATGTAAATTTAAAACATCCATTTTGTAGATCCAAGCGAGTTACATACGTGCACATAGTCACAATGGAAAAAACGGTGTCGATCATATATGACGTGCGGCACTGGTCAAAATGATAGAAACAAGTATTGTTTCTATGAACAATATTTCAAGTATTATTTCTTCACATTCATTTTCAGGATGTTGTTGGTAAACGTGGAAGAAAGTTTTGTTTCTATGAAAGAGAATTTCTATGTAGATAAATATTGAATAAGAGAAAGTTCGGTTAAACCTTCTTTTGGAGGACCAATCTTTTTGAATAAGAGAAAGTTCGGTTAATCCTTTATTTGGAGGACCAATCTTTTTTTAACTTTTTTAATGCAGTCCTATAGATTTCGACGAGAAAAAACCGAAAATGAAAGTCTTATTGCCAGGAGTTCACTGGTTCAGAATTTATACGCGTGTAAAGTTGAGCACTTTTAACTACCCCAAACCAACTTTGACTATACCACTCAGTACTATTTAGCCGATGCGCTGAACACCCATCTATCCAGCGCATGCGCTCAACAATCCTACCGCTACCACCCAAGGAATATCCAATATGGCGACGCCCTAACATGTCAAAAAGGCTTAAAATTGTTCAAGTTTACATACGTATAACTTATAAACCAGTGAATTCCTGACAATAATACTAACATTTTCGTAATGTTCTCATCGATATCTACAGGATTACATAAAAAAAGTTAAAAAATTGTTCAAGAAAGTTAGAAACATCTGGTCCTCTAAAAGAAAGTACAGCCGATAATTCGGTTACTATACATGTGACTGTAAGTTTATCTCGATGGAAATTTCTGTAAATAATTCATAAAAATTTGGTTTTCGTTTAGTTCTGTATATGCGACAGTATCTTCTGCAGATTGAAGAGAGTCAGAGAAATTGTACAAATGTCTGCGAATTTTCCGTGAGAGTAATATGTTCAATTTTACTCGAGAAGAAAAAAAAACAACTGGCCAGCGAAATCTCACATAGCTGACCGCTAATAAGAGAAACCTAAAAGTGATTATTCCACCGAGGTTTAACCGTTTGAACATCCGTCAAGCTTTTACATCCGAGAAAAGGAGTATCAAGAGCGCAGCAAAGTGCCAGCTAAGAAAATTCACCAATGACCGGTTTATTGGACGCGAAACGTAGAAACGTTCTACGAACTTCTAGAGCAGAAAAGAAAACAATTAACACAACACGCGTTTACGTGCCGCTAATGAAACCTGCAGGCGCGATTAATAATTGCTAATTACAAACGGTACGCGGCTATTAACCAGTTCGAAAATTCGTCGTGCTTTGATATGCCGAACCATGATATAGTACACGCGTGTTGTGAAGCTTGTGAATAAATTGTAGGGAATGTTAAACAAAATGGTTAGTACCCTAAAAAATTGTTAAGCTTATAAAAAAATTGTAGAACCAGTACAAAAATTGTGAAATTTATAAACAAACTGCAAGGACTGTAAATAAATTGTAGGACTCGCGATAAAATGATGCAGATACGATGAAAATGTAAATCCTACAAAGAAATTGCAGGATCAACAAAATAATTGTAGGGCTTATGAAAAATTATAAGGTACAATAAAAAATCAAATATTCCATGACGAAATTATAGGATATGTGAAATGAATTGTTAGGCTGCTAAGAAAATGATGACCCTTATACAAAAATTGTAAGATTGATAAAAGAAGACACACGGTAATGATAAAATCGAAAATTCTATCAAATTGTTGGACAACGAGAAAATTATAAGGCTTATGAAAAAATGCTGAAGTCCGTTAAGAAACCAGAAATCCAGAAATGATATTTCAGGTCATGTGATAAAAAACGGTAAGGTTTCTAAAACCTACGAAAACAAAGAGAGAGTTTGGAACACCGTATAGGACGCGAAAAAAATGTAGACTGCCAAAAAAAGATTGTAGAGCTTATGAAAAATTTGGAGTCTGCAAACAATTGTAAAGATCTCACAGAAAAATGCAGAACCCATGAAAAATTGTGGAGATCACACAGAATAACGCCAAACCCACGAAAAAATTATGGAGGTCACACAGAAAAAGGCAAAACCCACGAAAAAATTATGGAGGTCACACAAAAATGCAAAAACCACAAAAAATTGTGGGGATCACACATAAAAATGCAAAACCCACGAAAAAATTATAGAGGTCACATACAAAAATGCAAAATCCACGAAAAAATTATAGACGTCACACAAAAAATGCAAAAACCAAAAAAAATTGTGGGGATCACACATAAAAATGCAAAACCCACGAAAAAATTATAGAGGTCACACACAAAAATGCAAAATCCACGAAAAAATTATAGAGGTCACACAAAAAGTCAAAATCCATGGAAAAATTATGGAGGTCACACAAAAATGCAAAATTCATGAAAAAATTATGGCAGTCACACAAAAAATGCAAAATTCACAAAAAATTGTGGGGATCACACACAAAAATGCAAAACCCACGAGAAAAAATTATAGAGGTCACACGCAAAAATGCAAAATCCACAAAAAAATTATGGAGGTCACACACAAAAATGCAAAATCCATGGAAAAATTATGGAAGTCACACACAAAAATGCAAAATCCTCGAAAAATTATGGAGATCACACACAAAAATGCAGAACCCACAAAAAAGTGTTAAAGCAATGCAGAAAAATACGGTACTCACGAAAAAATTGTGGAGGCCTCACAGAAAAGTGCAGAATCCATGGAAAATTGTAAATGCCACACAGAAAACTGTGAAGCCCACAAAAAAAAATTCTGTTGGCCTCGTAGGAAAATGTGGAAACAACGAAACACTGTTCTTGAAATTTCAGAAGTTCTTGACACCAGTGCCGCAGACACGGTAGAAAGTGTTTGGTCAGCCCGCTTTCTTCGTTCGGAGAGGATATTCTTTTTTATTCGGCGCAACTCTGTGCGCGCGAAGTGATAACGTCTTCGCGCGATTTTCTATTTAATTAACATAATTCGTCAGCGCTGGGACACTTTCACCGCGACACCCACGACAGCCGTTTTCTTTTCAGCGGCACGAGGGATTCGGCGGAATCGACGCGACGGTCACGCCGGATGCCTGTAAACTCGTCTTCCGGAGTCGTGAAGCGGTCTCGTAACGAAGAATCGTACCGGCGATGGTCGTTGCCCGTTGGATCGGAACGGTTTGATCGATGCGTTATTATATCGTTTTGCAAAGCAACGCGTGGCGGTCACCGTGGCTGCGGCGGCACACGTGAGAAACGCGAGTTCACTGAACCTGACGAGTTCAGGTACGTTCTTGTTCGATTAGGCGAACGAAGGTTGCTGCAAAAAAATTGACAACACTACTTATCCCCACCAGTGGTGTGGCCCCTTGCAGAGACAATTCGATTCCTGAGAAAAGACTAATCCGATGACTGCGGATTTTTATGCTAATTGAAAATTGTTTAGATTTGTTACAAAATAAAGGAACTACCTAGACATCCGTTCCTTCTCTTAACATATTATTTATTAGTTTCACAATTTTTAAAAGTACATGGTCTACGGCTGTGGATTCTTTTTAGTACAACACATTTATTGAATTAATGTAAACTACTTCCGGTAGATAAAGTGTTAATAATTTTAATCCCCCGTGGGTACACTGGGTCGTTTGAAAATTTTATTTTTGATTACTTTCAGAAAAAGAGGAGAAGGAATCCTCATTTTTACGAAGTTAGTAAAATTTTTATTTTTTTTATTGATAACAGTATTAAACTAGAGATTTGAATAAGTAATAAGTAAGTAAAAATAATTGTTTTCATTAATGTATTCACTGCACCGGTGTGTGGAAAACGTAAGGAGGTATTACCTGTACATCTTAACTTTTTAATTCATATTTCATGAAATAAATTTCTAGACTGCGGATTTTTATGGAATATGCAATTTTTGTAGACGCATTTAAAGAAAGTGGAAAAGAATTGTAATCTTATTTTCGATGGTAGTTACCTTTGTAGATCCGAACTAAATAAAAATCGTACTAAATTCTGTTATTTTATATTCTAGCATTTTTTGAAAATTTTCAGAAGACATAAATGCATAAAGATCCTCAGTCTATAAATTACATTGATTTTAGAGAATTTTTGAGGTTCCTGGGTTGGCGGTGAAACTGTTAAATTACATTTTAACGGTCCACTTGGGGGTTCATTAATCGTTTATGAAACTTTTACCTCACGAATGACTATTTTCGTGATTTTCGCAGAAATCTGCTGACCAGCCAAAGGCGAACATTGCGAACATGTTAGAAAGGACTCCAATGGGAACGATTTCTGCTCACCGCCAAGGACGACCGATAATCCAGTTCATTGGACTGCTCGGGAAATATTGTAACTACTGAGTCATAAACAATTTACATTCCTTTCTTTCTGGCAAGTCTGTTCTCGGTACAGACAATTGTCAAACTGAGTATTCTGTTTATTGTAGTTTCATAACCGCACAGGAGATGTTTATATACTTCTCTACCTAGTAACTCTTATGGGATTTTTATGAGCATTATAAATGATTCGATTAAAAGTAAATTTATCAGGACAGGTCGAACGATCGGTCTTACATATTTCATGATTATTGAAATTGTTGAATATATTGTAATAGTTTATGTTTTATGGTGGTCGCCAGGGGCATCCAAGGCATGTTATAACAAACAAAATACCGGCAGCAGACTGTAAACCGAGCAACATATACTCAGATTTAATAAATTATATTATTAGAAAGCCCTACAATATTACTACATGTTGTATACCAGGGCACGGTAGGGGCCCCTCAAACGCCTGCTTCTCCCACCAACCTCTCTTTCATGCGCGACGCCTGCGCACTGTTCGCGACGGGCGGAGCACTCCCTTCGTCTATAGTAATGGCGGATGCTGGTGGGGGACAGTGGGCGCTATGGTGGGGATGGTTTTGTCTGAATTGAGACAAAAATGCCTATCCCTGTTGTATACACTCAGTCAAAAAAATTTTCTTACATCCTTGAAAATGATGTAACTTTTTAAAAATTGCAGCACACGAGTTTTTTTCAAGAATTTAGAAGAATTAGTTTACCAAATAATATGTGAAGAAAATTTTAAGAAAATTATAATTGACAGGAATTGTGTAAAAAAATAGTAAATACTGAGTTAACATCTTTATATCATAGTCTGTAAAGAAAATTTAAAAAAATAGATTCTGTAGATCTGTGTTAATTACATAATAATAAACTTGGTTCCTGTACTATCCAACAAATAATAGGCAATTTTCCTTTTGCACAATGCTCCACGGATTAACTAATGTCATCCTATACCGACAACCGAACTCTTAGGGTAAACTGTACAATAATTGGCAACCTAAACCAAAATCATAGAAAAAATCTTTTTATCTTTTTTTGAAATATTTAAACGAGCTTAAATTGCTATTATTATAAGCTAATAGAAATTTTTCAGCAAAATCAAACAGTTTTACGAGTCATAAATCTTTTATTATAAAATATATTCAGTAAATAACAGTCGTTAGACAAAATAGTACAGTCATTGGCACATTTGGTAAACGGTAAGAAGTAAATGTTAAAAAGGCTATTTGATTTACAATTAAACATATACACAATTATTACATACGTGGTACAGTCCGAAATTAAGTTATAAAGCGATAAAGTATACTTACTCGTAACGAAAATTTTAACAAAACTATTTACACTGCATTGTGGTCATCCGTCGGTCTTACCGGAAGTCCTCCAGCGTTGCTAACAGTCATACGCGGAACTCTGTTACGAAAACTTACAACGTCGCTTTGAAATATAAATAAGAAACAATAAAAAAGATGTTCTATACCAGGAATTCTTAATATTTGCCGTTTGAATCAAAAGTGCCAATAACTAATGCAAATGCCAGCAATAATACAGTTTACCATATTTATTTTCTGCGTCCTCCGGCCAATGCAGACAATTTTCCTTTCCCCAACAAAGAACCTCTCGGCAAACCGCTGTGCACGCGACGCTAACAAACGATGCAACCGGAAGTGAAGCGTCATCCTCAAATTATTTTGAAAATTTTAACAAAACTATTTACACTACACTGTGGTCATCCAACGGTCTTACCGGAAGTCCTCCAGCGTTGCTAACAGTCATACGCGGAACTCTGTTACGAAAACTTACAACGTCGCTTTGAAATATAAATAAGAAGCAATAAAAAAGATGTTCTATACCAGGAATTCTTAATATTTGCCGTTTGAATCAAAAGTGCCAATAACTAATGCAAATGCCAGCAATAGTACAGTTTACCATATTTAGTTCCTGCGTCCTCCGACCAATGGAGACAATTTTCCTTTCCCCAACAAAGAACCTCTGGGGATGCAACCGGAAGTGAAGCGTCTTCCTCAACTTGTCGTCCAGTTATCATCTAGATTCTAGAGCCGCGAAGAAGAGGTAGCTCTCACCGATAATCGTCCGTCAAGAATTTCTCTGCGAAATCAGGTCCGGAAAAACACGTCGCGTCTACGCGACGCGGTTTCCACAGGACGGAAATATGCGTGTGGACCGACAAATACATCGCTGAACGGAAAAAGACACCTGGAATTGTATTCGTGGGGGTACCCTGCAGTCCATCCAGGTGGGGGCCAATCGAAGGAGAGGCTTTCTCTTGGATCACGGTTCGCCGGTGCTCCTTTACGTTGCAGCCTCGTCATTTTGGAGGGGATATCTATATAGGCTGTCCATTCCGGGTGAGCCCCTTCAAACTGTTCGCGATCCTAAGCCCGTGCGCGCATTACGAGACACCCGGGGATCTATCGGGATCTGAATATACCAACCCTGTGCCTCCTATTGGCCAGAGAGAGAGAGAGAGAGAAACATAGAGAGAGAGAGACAGGGTGGTGTCTTCCGGTGGCGAACTATAAGTTGCGCTCAAAAGTCGAGCGCCAGAGGACATGGATAGTTTTTGGTGCGATGTGATAGAGTGCAACCGAAAACATTAACGAACAGACGTGAAACTTATATTCAATTCGATCGATCCCGGATCGAGGAACCAGCCCAAGGTTTTTGCTCCGTGATTTGAGGATCTTGGAACATTCTGCACCATGGTGAGTGACGGAAACATCGATCCTTGGATTGATCCAACTCCGGTGTAATCTTTTGATTAGGGGACGGGGGATTATCTATCGAGCTTCAGTGTAATCTTTTGATTAGGGGACGGGGGATTATCTATCGTGTAACAGGTACAACAATTAGTGACTTTTGCGATTTCTTTTTTTTTTTGTTGCAAAAATTATTTATATTATCGGAACTTCGAAAATATGAGAAACAATTTCTTTTCGACTCAACTTCTTTCTTTTAATTTTGTGACAATTATATTACAATTCTGTGAAGTTTGATAACAATTTATCTAATATTGGTATACTGTGTAGCAAGTGTTATAGTTATCTGAAAGGAAAAAGTGAAGAGTTATCTCTTGAAGTTTGATTGTTTAGGCTGGCACTGAACCAACATTTACGAAGAAATCTAGAGGATTGCAAAAGTTAGGGATTTATCAAGGATATATACTTTTTGTCGATAGAAAAATTAATTTCATATAATAAAAAGAAATATTGTAAATAAGAAATTACCCTAGTAGCACAAGAATATTGGATAAATATCTTTTTCAAACATTGGAAAAATATTTGACATTGTGGTTTGGAACCTCGAGAAATTTGTAACGAATTGAATTAGCCTCGAAAGAAATTGATGAGATTTTAAATTATTGTGTGCGCCAGTTTAAAAAACATAGTTTCGAGAAACATGCGTATTATACGACAAACGATAAGAAGAATTTATCTATAAATAAAAATATTTGTACTTATATAGAAAATGATGGGGATTTTTTTTACAAAGTTTGAATACGTTCTAATTTTTTTGCAAACGAACAACAAATTTATGAAGACAATGTTACGAATTAATATGTACAGGTATAGTTGCCTAAAAGAGTCCATTATAATATCACATCCACTTTTGCTTTATATTTCAGATCAATAAATTATGTTTTATTTATTATCTCTTAAATGTACCTTCAAATTGTACTTTAAAAATACAATGATTCATATAAAATTATTGTTGATTTTAATATTTCTGGTAAATAGAAACGTAGTGAGATAGTAAAATCTCATCTAAATCTACAAATAATTATCATTTTAATAGTTACATATTTAATAGACATTAATATAAATTTTAGTGGCAGAATCGGCCCCAATAGTTCACTTACGTGTTAACAACACAAACAGAAAGAAATCAATGAGTTCGGAGTAATAAAATTTGTAAAACAGTCAGGAAATGTCTATTAAAAGACAACGTTGTCTAGACGTTTAGGAATTTCCTTGATATCGTCATTCGAATCTAGTCGTAAACTTTCTATTACTTTATTAGTCGATCGTATCGTCGGATTGCACCCACGCGCGTACGGAATAAAGGAACCAACTTCTGGAAAGCAGCATTTCTTTTTTGTTTAATTGTCACTCCTTCCATGCTAATGAGACAAGTGGTGTATCACTCTACATCAGTGTGTGGTTAGAGAAATTTAAAAGGAATAGCAAAGAATTAATCTATTACTGCAATAGTACTATAATGCAACAATAGTATAATAATACAATAATACTATAATAATACAATAATAGTATTATAATACAATAATAATATAATAATGCAATAATAGTATAAGAATACAATAATAGTATAATAATACAATAATAGTATAATAATACAACAATAGTATAATAATGCAATAATAGTATTATAATACACTAATAGTATAATAATACAATAATAGTATAATAATTAATAATTACTGCAAGATAAAATTTATTTAGACTTTATGCGGTTGTTATTATAATATATGTTTTACTGAAGATAATTATTCGTTCGTGTGATTTTTGCGGGCACTAATGCACACCAGTGAACGTCTTAAACCAAACGCGCCAATATAAGAATTAATCACTATAACAGATGTAACTATTTCAACTTTCATGTACTATCGACTCATAAGATCAATTCAAAAAACAAAATTTGGAATTCAGGGAGGAACAATAGTCAAGCAATTGAAAAATTGTCCTCACCATAACGTTCATAATTATTAGAAGAATGAAATGTTTTCTGTTAGGGGTAGTATAACGAAACGAATAAATGGCGTGCAGCAATCGGTTCAAAATTGAAACGTTTCAACAATTAATGTAAAACAAACAGGTTCAGTCAGCTCGACTGATGGAAAAATTGTCTACACCATAACGTTCATAATTATTAGAAGAATGAAATGTTTTCTGTTAGGGGTAGTATAACGAAACGATTTAATGGCGTGTAGCAATCGGTTCAAAATTGAAACGTTTCAGCAATTAACGTAAAACAAACAAGTACAGTCAAATCAAATGATGGAAAAATAGCTATGCAATAGAAAAATTGTCTACAGTATAACGTTCATAATTATTTGGAGAATTAAATGTTTTCTGTCGGGGTAGTATAACGAAACGAATAAATGGCGTGTAGCAATCGGTTCAAAATTGAAACGTTTCAACAATTAATGTAAAACAAACAGGTTCAGTCAGCTCGACTGATGGAAAAATTGTCTACACCATAACGTTCATAATTATTAGAAGAATGAAATGTTTTCTGTTAGGGGTAGTATAACGAAACGATTTAATGGCGTGTAGCAATCGGTTCAAAATTGAAACGTTTCAGCAATTAACGTAAAACAAACAAGTACAGTCAAATCAAATGATGGAAAAATAGCTATGCAATAGAAAAATTGTCTACAGTATAACGTTCATAATTATTTGGAGAATTAAATGTTTTCTGTCGGGGTAGTATAACGAAACGAATAAATGGCGTGTAGCAATCGGTTCAAAATTGAAACATTTCAACAATTAACGTAAAACAAATAAATACAGTCAACTCAAATGATGGAAAAATAGTGAAGCAACTGAAAAATTGTCTACACCATAACGTTCATAATTGTTAGAAGAAATAAATGATTTCTGTCGGGGCTGTTATAACAATACGAATCAATGGCTTGTAAAAATAGGTAAAGAATCGAACTGTTTCAGCAATTAACGTAAGAAACAAGCGTAGTCGGATCGGGTAATGGGAAAATCGAAGCCGGTGCATTGCCATGCCGGCGGCGGTAAGGAAATGGGGGTCAGTGTGTGAACAGCCTCGCTCCTTATGTCGCAATTCAAGAGGTCGCCGACCGTCTTCCTCTGTCGATCGTGTTGCCTCGTTTCATTCTTTCTTTCTCTTTTTCTTATTACTCGGGAAAAAGGTTGAGTTGCACCCGAATTTCCGCTTTTCCTTGTCGGTGTACCGTGTTTTCGACGACGGTCGAGGACACCGGTGCTACGATCCACCCCCGTTTCTTTCTTTCCTTCACCCTGTTCTGTACATCTTTGAGTTTCCGTTCTATCTCACCCTTGTTCCAAATTTAACACGCATCTACCGTTCCATTCTTGCTGGAAGAATTTTACGTTGTTAAAAATGTTTTCTACTTCCGGTTCTGATTTTTTGGAGAATAATATTATTTCCCCATCATTCTTGTATTTATTTTTAAATGAATTGATATCTTCGCATCGTTTTGTTTCTGTTAGGATACGTGGCTGTGTTCGAAAATATTTTTCGGACTCCTAAAACGATGTTAAATAAATATTTTTTTTTGTTATTCGTCACGTTTTCTTTTCTCGTTTCTGATGTTTTCTACAATTATTATTTCCCAGAATTCTTGTATTTGTTTTAATGTGGATTTACATTTTGGTATCGATTTGTTGCTGTTAGTATACGTGGCTGTGTTCGAAAATATTTTTTCGACTCCTAAAACGATGTTAAATATTTTTTTCTGTTATTCGTCATATTTTCTTTTTTCGTTTCTGATGTTTTGTACAATTATTATTTCCCAGCATTCTTGCATTTGTTTTAATGTGGATTTACATCTTGGTATCGATTTGTTGCTGTTAGTATACGTTGCTGTGTCCGAAAATATTTTTCGGACTCTTAAAACGATGTTAAATAAATATTTTTTTTTGTTATTCGTCATGTTTTCTTTTTTCGTTTCTGATGTTTTGTACAATTATTATTTCCCAGAATTCTTGTATTTGTTTTAATGTGGATTCACATCTTGCCATCGATTTATTAGTATATGTGGCTGTGTCCGAAAATATTTTTCGGACTCTTAAAGCTATGTTAAAAATATTTTCTTTTATCGTTCTTGATGTGTTCTCCGTTGCTTTTAGGTTTTTTGTACAATTGCTATTTTCCATTATTCCGATATTTGTTTTGAGATGAATTTACATCTTGGATTAGGAAACTTGGTTATGTGCGAAAATATTTTTTGTACTGTTAACACGAAGCTAAAAATGTGTTCTTGTATCGTTTCTTAATGCATGATCAACATTTTTAATTTTCTTTATTCTTCAATTTGTTTGATATGTACCTCGGTACCGTGGTTCTTCATTTACAAAATTGTCACATGTATATAATTTTTGTTGTTCTATCAAAACAAAGTTAGGAATGTATCAAAATTGTCAGTGCATCCAAAGAAAATAGCAATCCGAAACAACACAAATTAAAAGTATTATCCAAACAAAATATAAAAAGGCTTAACTCGTTTAACAAAATTTTTCGTCTTGCGCATTTTTAAAGATAATCGCACATATAGACGCATGAAATAAATTCTCTTTAATAAAGGATACAACATATCACTGTATCTTGAAGTTCTTTAACATGTCCAACGAGTTAAAAATAATATAATATTTTTATATTCTTCCAATATTTTTACTGTTTTGTGTTCCTTGTCCTCACATTTGTCGTGAATACCTAATACTCGCATATAAGAACGCCATATATATAATTAAAAAGATTATTTGTCCAAAAGCAAAAATTAATTTTTACGCTAATAATTCATTAAGATCTAACAAATGCAATAAGGCAGAAGAGCTACTCTGTACCATACATTTTAATTCATCAATATTTATTTCATTAAATAATTTTGATTTTATAAAGCTTTTGAGTTTGTTCAATCAGGAGACATGCATTTAGCTATTGTTCAATGTCCAAAGTGCTTGTCACGTGTGAGAGAAGTACGTTCGTATTTGTATTGTCATTTCTGCAATGTAGTTTCTAGTATACTTAGGAAAGAAAACAGGAAAGCGCCATGTCTTTGGACAATTAGCCCTAATGAACGTAGAATCCTTAACGTCGAGCTGTTGCGTCAACTCGGCCAGTATTTATGCGTTCTGACGAACGATCACAATTCACTTTCTATCGCAACGATATATAGGATATCATCCGAAGAATCCGCGCGGTTACGCGAGTCGCGCGTATACAGTCTGCGCGACGGCCTGCAATTTACGACGAATTTCATCGGCGAACATTTAACAAAGGCGCAGTAGCGCCGAGGTAACGGGAAAAAGGGAGATTCCTGTGGTTCGGGGACTTATCGCGGCCGCAAATCTTCATTGTCTATTAAGTCGGCTGTATGCGCGGCTAGAAACGATAGATCCAATCTATCCTGTTGGCCCGTGCCTCGCCATTTCCCTCCGGCTTCTCGTTCCGCGCGAGAACTGCCAATTTCAATCGGTTGCCTAATGAAATCGCCTTAAGGAGGGATTCTGCTTATGCACTTTCCTTAACTAGAAGTATTCTCGAACATGCGTGCAAAGGGATTTGTCTGCATTTCTGAAATTAATTAAAATATTTCAAATAAATCCTGTAGTGGTTAAACTGTACTTTGGAGGACCAATTTTTTTTAACTTTTTTTTATTCCGTCCTATAGATTTCGACGAGAAAACGCCGAAAATGAAAGTGTTATTGCCAGGAGTTCACTGGTTCAGAAGTTATAGTAAAGTTGAGCACTTTTAACTAACCCCAAACCAACTTGGACTATACCGCTCAATACTACCTAGCCGATGCGTTGAAAACCCACCATCTATCCAGCGCATGAGCTCAACAGTACTACATCTACCACCCAACGAGTATTCAATATGGCGACGCAATAACGGCTTCTCGTTCCGCGCGAGAACTGCCAATTTCAATCGGTTGCCTAATGAAATCGCATTAAAGAGGGATTCTGCTTATGCACTTTCCTTAACTAGAAGTATTCTCGAACATGCGTGCAAAGGGATTTGTTTGCATTTCTAAAATTAATTAAAAAATTTCAAATAAACCCTACAGTGGTTAAACTGTACTTTGGAGGACCAATTTTTTTTAACTTTTTTTGATTCAGTCCTATAGATTTCGACGAGAAAACGCCGAAAATGAAAATCTTATTCCCAGGAGTTCACTGGTTCAGATGTTATACGCGTGTAAATTTGAGCACTTTTAACTAACCCAAACCAACTTATACCGCTCAATACTACTTAGCCAACAGTACTACGTCTACCACCCAACGAATATTCAATATGGCGACGCTGTAACCTGTCAAAAATGCTTCAAAATGCTCATGTTTACACGTGTATAACTTTTCATCCAGTGAACTTCGGTCACCAAAAGTTGAATTTCGTGTACTAAAACTTACATATCTATCATTTTCTCGTCAAAATGTGTAGCATAGCATACGGGAAACTTGAAAATTGTTGGTCCTCCAAAGTACAGTTCAGCCCCTCCAGCTTCCCGTTCCGTGCGAGAATTATCAATATCAATCTGTTTCCCAATGATCTCGCTATAAAGAAATTTTAATAAATTAGTATAAAATATAAACCGGAAGTACAACGTTTAACGAATCTGCTCTGAAAATTTTGCGACGGAATTTGCAATAATAACGAAGCTACATACCAATTATTGCGACACGACACATTTCGGAACCCTATACCATAACTGTGCTCTACAAAACAATATGCAAATTCTCTTATTTTCATTCTCTGTATTATTTAAATGATAAGAGGCGCAGCGGAGAATGATTGTTTTTATAATCCAGTGTGAGAAGAATATAAAATTCATATTGCAGCCGCAGCGAGGCCAGTTATAATAAATGAGGGGGATGAACAACGGCCGGCGAATAAATCGTTAACGACATTCATAGAGAGTAACGGGATCAGCGTCGAGGAAATCCTTTCCATCCGCTTTGTCGAGTTCCGTATTTCCTACTGTCTCCGCAATCTGTATTTCCTGCTAAGACTTTTAATTACCACGATCTTCATCGCTTGAATCATCAAACCGAGACGCTGCCCCTCCAAGGACACGTCACACGGGGTGCACACTTTTTGCAATTAACGAGGACTAAAGAACTCTTCCTGGTGGTTTCCTTCCTCGGTGTCCACGCGAAAGAGAATATTATAGACGAGCGGATATCGCGAAAACTTGAGAGCGTTCAGGAATTCCGCTTCCTCGTCTGATCCTAAGACATCCTTGGAATCCCAACCCTCTAGACTCTATACGACTCCTTTGAAACGAGAGACTTCCCCTCTCGGACTCTTTGTCCTTTAATCCTCTTAAGGGGATTCGGACATTGTAACTCCGTCCGCATAATTTTCCCAATATTCGATGTTCATTTTGTCAAAAACTATATCTTCAAAATATTTGTTTTTATTGTTCGGTATGAGAGAAAAATCATTCGGTATTACAGTATAAGAGACTTCGAATGCAGTAAGCTGCATTTACGGCTGAATATGCGAGTTTTGTTTAACCCCTTTCGTGCCGAACAACAATATATCGTTGTTGGTTGCATTTGCGAAAAGTGATTGTTCCATTCTAATTTACAGATTTCGAATAATGTTAGAATCATTCTTATTCTAAAATACAAATTATCGTATTAGAATATTCGAATATTCTACTCTGTTATTCTAGTATTAGAATCGATATTTCATTCTCATTTATAAATTCCTCTTCAGTGTCATAAATTTGGCTCAGTGTTAGTCGTTCAATTTTATATTTTTCGGTCGGAACTAAAGCGGATAAATAAATTGTAACTCCTTCTCTTGTTCACGATTCGAGCACGGTGAGACAACAACGCTACCACTCAGTAGAATCAGCCGCCGCGCTGCGCCAAGCCGGAAATCCTCAGCTGCGCTCTGGTTGGCCCATGTTTTTCGTTAACACTAGATTTACGGGGCCCGTCAAAATGACGGATTCAAAAATTTTTAATTTACGATTATTAAGAGTGTAAGGAGGCATTCGTGAGGAATTATTAAATAGATTTATTTTTTTGTGTACCTATTACAATAAAAATCGCTGAAAAACTAAGTAAATACAATTTTATTATTTTTATAAAGCAATGTAAAATAATCAATTTTAGTGCTCCGTAAACCTAGTGTTAATCACTCGTAAACGAAACGGCATATAACATTTTCGCAAAGGAAAAAGCTTCGTAGAATAACCTCAGGAACCACTTCTTTCAAGGAACTCGAACATTTTCTGGAGACCATGCACACATTTTTTTATTTTTGTCCGGAATTCCAATTCAATTGTAATTGAATTCTGATAATAAAATCCGGAGACAGGTAACAAACGCGTTTCCTGTTAGATCGGATCCGCTAATTGAAATCGCGGGCGGAATTTTTCCCAACATATACTCTGGGATCATTTCCAGCGGAAACCTTATTCTTGTTGAATGCTGCATCGGACCGGAGGCAGTCGAAATGTTCGAAGGCGAAAGTTACAGTGCTCGGATGAGGCCACGAGAAGAAAGTCCAGCTGCGGCGGCTGTAACGCGATAAGTGGAACAGACGACACATACAGGAGGACACGTGAATCAGGTTCTGTATAGAGAGCCACGTGAGAAAGGAAGTTCGATCGTTCGAATTGTATTTTGCCTGATAACTTGCTCTCTGTGCGAACGACACCGAGCCGAAGGCTGCGTAGCATTATGAATCCCTGATCATCGTGAAAGTCTCCGCCTGGAACCTCTTAGCTCGCACATGCTTCATAATTATCGCGGAGGTTCGCTGTAACAATGGACACGATTACGTCAAATAAACGTGACACATTGATCAAGGGAAATTGTAATACGCAAAGGTTTTTCAAATCACATTCACCATTTTGAAGATCACATTGTTACGACGTGAAGTCGCAACGGACACTCCACGATCGATAGTGCAGTGTTGTATATCAATATGGCGGAGCTTTAACCTGTCAAAAAGGCTTAAAAGTATTCAACTTTACACGCGTATTACTTTTGAACCGATGAATTCCTCACAATAAGATTTTCATTTTCGGTGTTCTCTCGTCGAAATCTATAGGATTGCATAAAAAAACTTGAAAAAAAAAAGTTCTCCAAAACGAAGTTCAACCCAGTGTTACGATGTGAAGTCGCAATGGGCACTCCACGATCGATAATGCAGTGTTGTATATCAATATGGCGGCACTTTAACATGTCAAAAAGGCTTATAAGTATTCAACTTTATACGCGTATAACTTTTGAACCAATGAATTCCTCATAATAAGATTTTCATTTTCGGTGGTCTCTCGTCGAAATCTATAGCATTGCATAAACAAAACTTTAAAAAAAGAGTTCTCCAAAACGAAGTTCAGCCCAGTGTAACGATGTAAAGTCGCAATGGACACTCCACGATCCATAATGCAGTGTTGTATATCAATATGGCGGAGCTGTAACCTGTCAAAAAGGCTTAAAAGTATTCAACTTTACACGCGTATTACTTTTGAACCGATGAATTCCTCACAATAAGATTTTCATTTTCGGTGGTCTTTCGTCGAAATCTATAGGATTGCATAAAAAAATCTTGAAAAAAAAGAGTTCTCCAAAACGAAGTTCATGTGTTACAACGTGAAGTCGTAATGAAGACTCCACGATCGATATTGTAGTATCCGGTCAACGGAGCTGTTGACAGGAATACAGCTGACAGATCGAAGCGAGACGCAATTTTTAACGTCGCAATAATTATTAATAAATAGGAGTTTTGTTACAAATTACGTGTTAATACCGAATTAGTTATGATCAATGAACACAACGTCGGTGCGCACTCTGCGGAACGGTAGCGCAACAATATTTAGCTCTTTAAAAACCAAGTTCACCCTTTCAGCAGAGAAAGTCATCTTCTTGCACATTCAATTGTCCCTTTTGAAATTCAAATATTTATTGTGTACAACAATGAACCTAACGAGAGTACCGAAAAAATATTTTTTAATGAAAATGAGTAGTTCGCAGAGTAACGTGAACTCGCTCCGGTAATTAGAGTTCCAGAGAAAGTCGATTTCGTCCTGAAAATTACAAGTTCGAACTGTTGCATCGTCTCTCGTTAGCGTCGCCTTGCCGCCTTATGTCGTAAACCTGCTCGAGTGTGCATAATTCCATGAAATTTTCATCTTCAACACTAAACCTACCACTGCCGGTCAAAATGACTAGTTTCAAATTCTTCTGTTTACAATTATTGTAATTATAAAGGTACATTCGTGGGAAATGATCATGTAAATTCCCTTACTGAAGCTCAAATTATAATAAAAATTATACACAATCGAAATAAATACAATCTTGTCATTTTTATAAAACATGCCGATCGCTGCGGTGCTTGGCAGGTTTAGTATTAACACTAGGATGACGGGACGAATTTATTCATTATTTAAAAATTGTTAAAAATTTGGATAGACACATTCTCGGTATTTTTATAAATTAATCTAAAATAATCAATTTTAATGCTGAAGATAGAAAGTTGGAGAAGTTCTAGGGCTGAGAAGAAAAGTTTACTTTTTTCGACCGATTAATTAAATTTATATTGTTGGAAAACATATTATAAATAAAAAACCAAATTCTTAGGTTCAATCTTTAATGAAATGTTAGAGCCTCGTCCGAAACTGATTACTTTCCTACTTCTTTTGTTACCGTGCACGACAGTTAAAAACGCATTGTTTCACATAAATAAATAAAATAAGAAGAATTGAACAAAAAAATACCACTTGTACTTCACGACTATCTCTTTACATCCGAGGATGGTTTAGTCCCAAATATGCAATAGTTGTTCTAGAAATAAATCTTAAAAACCACTTGATTTCACAAGTGATTTGTCATGAAATAAAATAATCATAAAATAAATAATAAGTAGAATTTAACTAAATAAAAACCACTTGTATTTGAAGACTATCTGTTCACTTCCCAGAAAGGTCTAGTCCCATATATGTAATAGTTGTTCTAAAGAAAAATCTTAAAAATCACTTGCTTTCGTCTTTTTCTCTAAATCGTTGAATTTGAAAAATTCGAAGTGCAAGCGTCGTCAACGATCATCGAACCTTTCGTAACGCGAAAGACCATGCCTCAATTATGCTTAAGGATTTTTCGATGATCGTTCAACCATGATTGCACAATTTTACGTAACCTTCCGAAACTCCGCGTAATTCAATTGTCTCGGCGCGACCGCTGCAAGCAGCATTTCTATACAATCGTGTGATACTTTGCACATAATGACCGTGTAGGTCTGATGGGAATCATTCCGGAAACGTCGAGGAATTTCTATTATGTTACATGTGCAAATAAATTTGGTGCCTTTTTATCCAATCGATCGTAATTTTAGTTTGAATTACACTTTCTTCCTGTTTCGGGTGGCGTTTCGAAGTGCCGATCTTCAGATTTGAATATACCTTACACGCAATCGGTATTCAAGGCTTTATGGCGGCTGAAAATTATGAAAAAATGGAAAAAGGAGAAGGAAGCGTTTCGTCCTAGGCCCGCTAGAGGACTCGTCGGTAAGGCTATCTAGCGGACCCGTGCCTTAGACGCGGGATGTCGTAAGGACAGTTTAGGACGGTATATATACAAACAGAGGAAGATTCAGGTAGTAGCGAGAAAGGTGTTGTCGTAATGTCCCTCTGTTGACGAGCATAGGAAGTAGCCGCCACAGCTTCATCCCCATATACGGCGCATAACTTCTTGTACGCTTGCGATGAGTACCTGTCTTTTCGGAAATAATAATAAAATATGTCTGAAATGCGCGTTTTGTTCTTCCATTTTTAAATTGGGATAAAAACGAAACTAAATAACTAATCGATACAATTGTCTTACTAATTAAAGATTGAAGTCCAAACAAAAAGGAAACAATATAGGTTAGGTGCTTTGAACACGTTGACAAAACAAAAAAATGTGCTAGAACATCTACCGACAAAATCCGCAATCACAACACAATATTTAACATCCTGGATATTAACATTCGCGCACATCAAATTAAACCTGTTTTTTTTTTCATACAACAGTTGAATTTTTAGTAATTGATAGAACATAGACAAATTTAATAATATGAAGTATAATAATTAAAAGTGCTCAACTTTACGTATAACTTCTGAACCAGTGAACTCCTGACTATAAGACTTTCATTTTCGGTGTTTCCTCGTCGAAATCTATAGGACTACATAAAAAAAAGTTTAAAAAAATTGGTCCTCCAAAATACAGTTAAACCGTTTTGAATAATGGTATGGTAATTTTTACTGGTGACTCAGAGTCACCATTCGGGTGCAAAGAGTTAATTTCCTTTAAACCGAAATATAATTCTATTTTGTTTGTTGTTAATGTACAATAGGCATACAACAAATATCAATTTTCTTCTTCTTCCAAGAAATGATGACCTATAAAGAAATCTTAACCACTGCAACCCTCGAATAAATCGTAGGGGTTAATGCGCGACTTTGAAGCAGAAACGAAATCCCCAACGGACAGTTCGATAAGGTAAGGTGAGGCGACGTAGAAGAACCGAGAAGACGAGGAAGAACGAAGGAACACTCGACGATAAAGCGTCGGGTTCCAGCGTGATCGCCTTTGGCCATTCTCGACCAAAGTGTACCGTCTCCGAGGAACCTTTCACGCGGAGCCGTTCTCGAGCCAGTGTTCGAATACCGCCGAAAGGCACATCTCTGTTTACATCTGAATGGACAGAAAAAGAGGAAGATAAGAACGAACAGAGAGGGAGGGGGAAGGCTGGAAGAATGGGAAGGAAAAGCAGCCGTTTCCGTAAGCAGAAAGCTTCGCTAACGATGCCGGGGCATATCCGAGGGCTAAACCTAGACAAAGTTCCAACAGGAACGAAATTTCAGAGTCTGTTGACCCGACACGCGACATTTTATCATTCTTTTGCCAAGGATTGAAAACAGTTATTAATATCGGTTTTGGTTCTTGAAACAGTTATGGAGAACCAAAAACGTCTCATAACTGTTATTAGGTACGGTGGGTGTAGAACGGCGATGGGCAAGGTAGAGGCCCCTCGAACGCCTGCTTCTCACAACCAACCTCTCTTTCATGCGCAAGGCCTGCGCACTGTTCGCGACGGACGAAGCACTTCCTTCCTCTATGGTAACGGCGGATGCTGGTGGGGGGCAGTGGGCGCTATGGTGGGGAGGACGGTATTGTCTCAATTCAGACAAAAATGCCCGTTCCTGGTGTAGAAAGTATTCGTACACGTTTAAAAATTGAATAACTTTTTTAAAATTGTATCAAACCATTTCAGTTTTTTTTTTGAGATGTTAGAACGATTAGTTTACTAGGTAGCCTGTAAATAACTTATTCTAAAAATTGGTATTGGTTGGAATTGCGGTGAAAAAATGGAAGATCATAATTTTTAACTTTTGTGTAGGTCTAAGTAAGTCATACACATGTACAAATAATAAAATAAATTGTGAAAAATAATATAATGCAAGGATAGGAAAAAATGAAAGTTGTAAACAAATAATAAAAAGATATAAAGATAGAGAAACATGAAAATTGTGAACAAATAATAAAAAGATACAAAGATAGAGAAACAAGAAAGTTGTGAACAAATAATAAAAAGATATAAAGATAGAAAAACAAGAAAGTTGTGAAAAATAATAAAAAAATACAAAGATAGAAAAACAAGGAAGTTGTGAACAAATAATAAAAAGATATAAAGATAGAAAAACAAGAAAGTTGTGAAAAATAATAAAAAAATATAAAGATAGAGAAACAAGAAAGTTGTGAACAAATAATAAAAAGATACAAAGATAGAAAAACAAGAAAGTTGTAAACAAATAATAAAAAGATATAAAGATAGAGAAACATGAAAATTGTGAACAAATAATAAAAAGATACAAAGATAGAGAAACAAGAAAGTTGTGAACAAATAATAAAAAGATATAAAGATAGAAAAACAAGAAAGTTGTGAAAAATAATAAAAAAATACAAAGATAGAAAAACAAGGAAGTTGTGAACAAATAATAAAAAGATATAAAGATAGAAAAACAAGAAAGTTGTGAAAAATAATAAAAAAATATAAAGATAGAGAAACAAGAAAGTTGTGAACAAATAATAAAAAGATACAAAGATAGAAAAACAAGAAAGTTGTGAACAAATAATAAAAAGATATAAAGATAGAGAAACATGAAAATTGTGAACAAACAATAAAAAGATATAAAGATAGAAAAAATAAATTTATTTAAATCGATAATATGAAACTTGATGAAGTATTTACAAATATGTACATCAATAAATATTTTTTAAATAAAGTGTACCGTATATGAATCAGCAGATCTACATACATAGGTTAAGAATCGAAGGAAGATGAAAAAATGAATTTTGACACCAATGCATATTCATTATACCAAATTTGATTAGCATCTCAAAAATGCAAGTAGGCCGAAAGTCCTGGGTTCGGTATCATAAATTTCAATTTACCACATTGGATTTCAGCACTAAACCTACCGACCATTAAAAATTACTAATATGCGTTCTCTTATAAAAATGGCACCATTGAATTAATTTAGATTTTGTGCCATTTTTATCACAATCTATTATTATTATTATATAGTATTTATTATCACTTGAATAAAAAAGTGTGCATAATCATTTCCAGTGGAAGCATTTTTGGTAACTTCAATAATTGTAATTGTCAATAATTTGCACAGCGCTGGTAGATTTAGTGTTAGCGAATGAACTGCTTTAATTTTATGACGCATTTGGCGTTATATGGCGCATACGTTCGTGAATTTCGAATTTTATACACTGCCGGATATTTTTACCGGTCGATGGATACGAATTTATTGAAACTGGTTGGGGATCGCGTGTTTATCAGCGTGTATCAACAAACCTCGATAAACTTCGGTTCTCTCCAATCAGTCACGGTTTCGTGGTACGTTAAGATTGGATCGGCCCGAGGGGATCAAAGGAGTTGAACGTGTAGCTTGGATAGACGGATGGAAAATGGCGGCTGCCGCCCACGATTTGGCCAGTTTCGGACGAACAGGGACGCGATAACACAGTCGGTCAGCTGGCTCGATACCCTCGGTCTCTCGGACACGAAACGAGACGAAACTAGACGAAACGACACGTGTCGATTCGAATGGCAGTGTCCTGCCGTAACACGATCGAGGAAACGACACGCGAAAATGCCACATTGGCCGGCCTTCGGTGTTTCACGCTCTACTTGCATGCCTCGAGAGAAACTGATCTCCGAGTATCTTTCTCTCTTTCGTAGACTTTCGTTTCTGGTTCGGGATGGAATGTATTCCGGATGAAAGTTAATTCTGTCAAAAATTATATATGTCGTATGAACCCTCGGACAGCAGACCGTTCTTACAAGTATGTACATAATTATAGGTTTATTGAAAATTAATTAAACAGTATTTAAATACAAAGGAAATAATTAGCAATTTAGAAACGTTCAACGCTGTGTCTTTTACAAAGTTAAAACCCGAACTCCGCCGATTTGTTTCTCCGCTCACGATTCGCAATTCCCATCGCCGCCCTTGTCTTACACACACTTGTACGTACACCTATATCACCACAGCTGGACACTTCACACGCACGCGTACATGCTCATTCATTCACACAACTCGCCTAAAATACCTGCATAAATATAAATTTTCATTTTCCCTAGTTCATTATGTCCATCAAAGAAGTTATTGTAATCATAAAATAAATCGTAGTGCAAGGTATTAGTTCCTTAAATCCCTTAAATCCTATATTCCTTAAATCCCTTAAATCCTATATTCCTTAAATCCCTTCAATCCTATATTCCTTAAACCCCTTAAATCCTATATTCCTTAAATCCCTTAAATCCTATATTCCTTAAACCCCTTTAAATCCTATATTCTTTAAATCCCTTAAATCCTATATTCCTTAAATTCCTTAAATCCCTTAAATCCTATATTCCTTAAATCCTATATTCCTTAAATCCCTTAAATCCTATATTCCTTAAACCCCTTTAAATCCTATATTCTTTAAATCCCTTAAATCCTATATTCCTTAAATTCCTTAAATCCCTTAAATCCTATATTCCTTAAATTCCTTAAATCCCTTAAATCCTATATTCCTTAAATTCCTTAAATCCCTTAAATCCTATATTCCTTAAATCCTATATTCCTTAAATCCCCTAAATCCTATATTCCTTAAATCCCTTAAATCCTATATTCCTTACACCCCTTAAATCCTATATTCCTTAAATCCCTTAAATCATATATATTCCTTAAATCCCTTCAATCCTATATTCCTTAAATCCCTTAAATCCTATATTCCTTAAACCCCTTAAATCCTATATTCCTTAAATCCCTTAAATCCTATATTCCTTAAACCCCTTTAAATCCTATATTCTTTAAATCCCTTAAATCCTATATTCCTTAAATTCCTTAAATCCCTTAAATCCTATATTCCTTAAATCCTATATTCCTTAAATCCCTTAAATCCTATATTCCTTAAACCCCTTTAAATCCTATATTCTTTAAATCCCTTAAATCCTATATTCCTTAAATTCCTTAAATCCCTTAAATCCTATATTCCTTAAATTCCTTAAATCCCTTAAATCCTATATTCCTTAAATTCCTTAAATCCCTTAAATCCTATATTCCTTAAATCCTATATTCCTTAAATCCCCTAAATCCTATATTCCTTAAATCCCTTAAATCCTATATTCCTTACACCCCTTAAATCCTATATTCCTTAAATCCCTTAAATCATATATATTCCTTAAATCCCTTCAATCCTATATTCCTTAAATCCCTTAAATCCTATATTCCTTAAATCCCTTAAATCCTATATTCCTTAAATCCCTTAAATCCTATATTCCTTACACCCCTTAAATCCTATATTCCTTAAATCCCTTAAATCATATATATTCCTTAAATCCCTTAAATCCTATATTCCTTAAATCCCTTAAATCCTATATTCCTTAAATCCCTTAAATCCTATATTCCTTAAACCCCTTAAATCCTATATTTCTTAAATCCCTTAAATCCCACTGCATTTTAGAGACCGTCGTACGAATCATTTTGCCAGCGAAACAAAGCCGTCAAAGTCAAAGCAAACAATTCCGTGAGGCTAACTATATCTACGAGCGAGCGAGTTAACAACCATATTCGTTAAGAACGAACGTTGGGCGTGATGTTTACGAACGAGGAGGCAACGAGTCCGGGAAAATCGGCGTCGTAGTCGGCCGCGTCTCGGAGAAAGTCACACACACGTTGTCTACATGCGATCGAGAAGAGGAGGAGGATCGTTGGATCGCTGGATCGTTTGACCGAGGAGGAACACGCCCGAACTGTCCGGGAAAGGTGGATAGTGGATATCTCGCACAAGAATTGTAACGCGTGCCTCCGTTGGCTTTCTTCGACAGTGAAAGGGAGAGTTTTTTTTTCGCGGGGACCGTCTCGATCGAGGGTCCCGAGATTTCTCGATCCCTTTCGGTTCGAAAGCGTGCTTCTCCTCCTCCTACTGCGTACAACCTCCGCCTTCTCGTTTTACGAACAAGTAGGCGGCCCGCGGGTTATGTAGATCGTGAAGCTCATTGGAAACTCGTTAGAAATTAATACCTGACGCACGGGAGAGGATCGAGGCTCACTGGAGCGCGCGTGCTTCTGTGTCAGGAGCGGATTTTTCTTCTCTCGAAACCGCGACGACCGGTCGACCCCATTCACGATCGACGATCGCGATTCTAAGAACCTATTGTCAGCTATCCGGTATTATCGCGTCGTTTCTGCTCGCCTGGCTCCCACGGATAATTTGTTTGATTCGATTAACTGCGACCTTTACGGACCCCATGCTGCTCCTTCCGACTCGCCCCGCCAGATCGTATGGATTCAAAATCGTATTAGCACACTGCGATTGTTCAGACAAGTTCTAATTTGCATACATATACAGGATGTCCCAGAAATGTTGTAAATCCTTGAAATGGGTGGTTCCTAGGGGTATTTAAAGTAACTTTTTCCTTTGCAGAAATGGCCGCCTCGGCTTGGTTAAGGAGTTATTAACGAAAAACACGGGCCAATCAGAGCGCGGCTACAGCGAACGGATCCCGGCTTGCCGACAGGTCCCGATGAGCGCGGCGTTATCATTGGCCGAACCGGACTCCGTTCGCTGTAACCGCGCTCTGATTGGTCCGTGTTTTTCGTTAATAACTCCTTAACAAAGCCGAGGTGGCCATTTTTGCAAAGGAAAAAGTTACTTTAATTAACTCCAGGAACCTCACATTTCAAGGATTTACAACATTTTTGACATAAATAAAGCGAGATCAACATTTATTGAGGAAGAACAGAATCGCTACAGGAGCCATCAAGAATAAAAACAAAAAGCAATTCTTTCAAAATTTCTGTTTCACGTCGCGTAGTAAACTAACTGTTCTATAACTTATGCAAAAATATGCAGTCGTCTAAAATATGCAATTTTAAAAAGGTTATCGTTCTTTTGTCAGAATATTACTATACAAGGCGACCCAAAAATGTTGTAAATCCTTGAAATGTGTGGTTCCTGGAGTTATTTAAAGTAACTTTTTCCTTTGCAAAAATGGCCGCCTCGGCTTGGTTAAGGAGTTATTAACGAAAAACACGGGCCAATCAGAGCGCGGCTACAGCGAACGGAGTCCGGTTCGGCCAATGGTAACGCCGCGCTCATCAGGACCTGTCGGCAAGCCGGGATCCGTCCGCTGTAACGGTGTTCTGATTGGCCCTCGTTTTTCGTTAATAACTCCTTAACAAAGCCGAGGTGGCCATTTTTGCAAAGGAAAAAGTTACTTTAATTAACTCCAGGAACCTCACATTCCAAGGATTTACAACATTTTTGACATAAATAAAGCGAGATCAACATTTATTGAGGAAGAACAGAATCACTACAGGAGCCATCAAGAATAAAAACAAAAAGCAATTCTTTCAAAATTTCTATTTCACGTCGCGTAGTAAACTAACTGTTCTATAACTTATGCAAAAATATGCAGTCGTCTAAAATAAGAAATTTTAAAAAGGTTATCGTTCTTTTGTCAGAATATTACTATACAAGGCGACCCAAAAATGTTGTAAATCCTTGAAATGTGTGGTTCCTGGAGTTATTTAAAGTAACTTTTTCCTTTGCAAAAATGGCCGCCTCGGCTTCGTTAAGGAGATATTAACGAAAAACCTGGTCCAATCAGAACACCGTTACAGCGGACAGATCCCGGCTAGCCGACAGGTCCCGATGAGCGCGGCGTTACCATTGGCCGTACAGGAGACCGTCCGCTGTAACGGTGTTCTGATTGGTCCGTGTTTTTCGTTAATAACTCTTGAACAAAGCCGATGCGGCTACTTTCGCAAAGGAAAAAGTTATTTTAAATAACCTCAGGAATCACTCATTTCAAGGATTTACAACATTTTTGGCACACCTTGTATAGTAATATTCCGAAAAAAGAACGATAACCTTTTTAAAATTGGATATTTTATACGACTGTATATTTTGCAGAATTGCTTTTTGTTTTTATTCTTGGTGGCTCCTGTAGTGATCCTGTTCTTCCTCAACAAATGTTGATCTTGATATATTTACATTAGAATAATTTTCATTTAACTTAAGGTTTTTTCTTAAAATATATAAAAGTATCTCATAATTTGCTACTAATTCACCTGTGACTATTAGGTAATGATATTTCGTCCCATCAGGGTTTCAAATCCATTTACAATATTTCATCGATAATCGTCGCCACCACGGCCGGCGACAATTAACGTACAGATAATACTATTCTTTGACCCGTGCCGAACGTAGAAAAGGACAGCGAAGCTCGAGAGGCCTCGGTCGCCGAGAAGTATAACATAATACGGCTCGAGTATATCGGTGTGAGACCACTACTAATCCAATGACAAAATCTCTTTAAAAAATTCTGTAAAAATGACTGTACATTGCTCTGTAATAATGACAAGACAGCATCTATTCAGACTTCATATAATTTTTATCGTAACATATATGTTCCAATAAAGAAGTTCATTCGAAAATGTCCGACGATACAATTTTTATAATTTCAGTAATCGCGGAACAAAAAAAAAATAAAGAAACCAGTCTATTTTGATTGGTCCGCGGTAGTTCTATTGTGAAACAGCTATAAATGATCGAAACAATTGCCAACTATCGAGGATCTCTTGTAATCAGTGGATCCCACTAGTGGATCATCGCAGATGAAAAAGATGGAGGGCAATCGGAAAATTAGGTCGAGGCACCTTTCTCTCCTTGAGAGAAGAAGTCGTTTCTCTGTGAAGGCGCGGTCGCCTCGACATCGCTGCTTGCCGAATAGAGCATAGTTCACCGCGAACTTGTCCACCGGTACTTCTTGGAACTCGCGAAAACGATGATCCGTACGACGCGAAACGAGACTCGCGAGCTGAACCAGATGATCGACTTCGAGTCGAGAATGGTTGTTGCGCTACAACTCGAACGAGTTCGGTGCCGCGACTTTAGAAACGGGACTTTAGAAGAGCGACGCGAGAGAAACTCACATTTTTAACTGTTCGAGAACACCTTCCGACGGCAGAATCAAAAACAGGCTCTTCACGACAGCGAGGAAAATTGTTGAATGGAATCTTGTGATTTAGAAATGCCACTTGGGGAGCAGAGAAAGAGGGATTGCTGCTGCTGACACTTTGGTGATACGCTAACTGGGCTAAAAGACGCCATTGTGGTTGCAGAGAAATTGGTAACTGTACGAATTCAATGTACAGTCGGTCACAAAAAGATTTGGACATTTTTAAACGGACTATAACTTTTTAAGATTCGACCAAACGAGTTGACATTTTTTTGGGGGGACGTCAGAATTAATTTATTATTAGATATGAATATTGTTTTTTTTTTAACACTGCAAATGGTCGGAATTGCAGAGCAGATACTAAAAATTGTTTTTACAACTGTTTTATGTGAGCATATATTGAACATTTAAAAAATACATTTTGTAGATCTGTGTCAATTATTATACAGGGTGGTCCACGCAACTTGTTCACCCTCTATAAATTCCAAAGTATGCATTGTATGAAAAAACTTTTTCTAGAAAAGTTATATGATTTGAAGAGATACATTATGTCAGGGATAGGCACTTTTTTCTGAATTGAGACAAAACCGTCCCTACCATAGCGCCCACTCTCCCCCACCAGCATCCGCCGTTACCATAGAGGAAAGAGGTGGGAGAAGCAGGCGTTTGAAGGGTTCCACCTGTACCCATGCCTGCATTATGTAATTCATGTAGTTTTTTTGTAAGCGGAGGCGTTTCCGAGATTTGAAGGTAAATGTATTGTTCTAACTTCTCATAAGAGTCCAAATTCGAGGGTTAAATATTAAAAAAATTCTCGTGTTTTTAAGAGTGTTCGATTATTACTGGGAGTCACTGTACTGTAAGTTAGAAATGAGCTCTATAATGTGCACTGAAAGAAAGTGGAATTTGAGACATCTTAGAGCCGTAGGTAATTTTGATTCCAAAATCAAGATAGTCAATTTTGATTTTTTGTTCCTGCAAAAATTTTTATATCATGTCAATGCATTTCTAAAACTGTACACAAAAGAATAATATTGAAATACTTCACAGTTCTTTACTAAAAAAATTGTAATGTGACTTAGAACGCTGCCCTAATGCGTCACACCACGAAAAAGTACCTTCTTCTTGAAAATCATTAATAACAAAGTCAATTTTGATTTTTCGTGCGTCTAAAAATTTGTGGGCGACACTGACGCACAACTTGAACTACACACAGAAAAATAATATTGTAGGTTTCGCAAATCCATAGAAACAAAATTTTAAAGTGGCATAAAACGTAGCCCCAACGAAAAAGCGCCTTCCTCTCATAAATCATTAATAACAAAATCAATTTTGATTTTTCGTGCATCTAAAAATATTTGGACGCCACCGACGCACAACTTGAACTACCCACAGAAGAATAATAGTGTAGGGTTTCGCAGTTCCACGGTAAAAAAAAAAAAAGAATCGAAATGGGCGAAGACGTTGTTCCGACTTCGAAAAAGCGGGCCAGTTTGCGTAACCTGTTTTACGATTCGTACGAGTCGTGGGTCTGAAATTTCGATCTGGTAACCGTCTCGGTGGTCCGGGCAGGTTCCGAGGATCACGCAACGTCGTGACGCAACCGTCGTTTATAGTGAATCGAACGCGAACTGCATCGGAATGCGTTTCCCGGCGACGCGTTCGAACGAATGATCGTTGCCGGTCGCGGGTAAACCGTACACGCAAAGAACGGCAAGAATCAATCGCGCGGCGGCGTCGGCGACCGGCTCGCGAATCACTGTTATTTCACAGTCGGTAGTTCCGTTTCTAAAGTGACGGCCGAGAACAACGAAGAAAGCAGAAAAACCGTGGGCCCGTGTCCGGCACGCGATTTTCATTGCGGAAGATATCGCGTGCCGTCGATCCGACGCGCCTCGTAATCGGAATGATGTCAGTAGTACGGCGTCATTTCGGACCGCGAGGAGGAAAGTCAGCGATTCCTCAGCTTGTAATTGAGACGGGGGAATCGGTGCGTTGAGATCGCTTGATCGACACAGGGATTATCATCGTAATTATGACGACAGTGCGCGAAACGCGCCGCAAATTAATTTGCTTTAGAAATTCCAGGATGCAACCGCTTCGTCTATTCTTACTTTAACCATTGAATATGCCGCAAATTTTTTAATTTGCTTCAACAATCACAGGATATAATGCTTCGTCTATTTTTACTTCATACTTCAATCCTTGAACGCTACGCAAATTTTTAATTTTCATAACAAATTCTCAGAATATAATGCTTCGTTTATTTTTACTTCATACTTTAATCCTTGCAAGTCTCTCAAATTTTTAATTTAATTAAAAAATCCCGGGATATAATACTTCATCTATTTTTATTTCGTACTTCAACCCTTGAACGCTACGCAAATTTTTAATTTTCATAACAAATTATCAGAATACAATGCTTCGTCTATTTTGTCTTCATACTTTAATCCTTGAACGTCTCTCAAATTTTAAATTTAATTAAAAAATCCCAGGATATAACACTTCATCTATTTTTATTTCGTACTTCAACCCTTGAACGCTACGCAAATTTTTAATTTTTATAACAAATTCTCAGAATATAATGTTTCGTTTATTTTTACTTCATACTTTAATCCTTGAACGTCTCTCAAATTTTTAATTTAATTAAAAAATCCCGGGATATAATACTTCATCTATTTTTATTTCATACTTCAACCCTTGAACGCTACACAAATTTTTAATTTGCTTCAAAAGTCTCAGATTGCGATACTTCATTAATTGTTACATTATTTTTTAATCCTTGACTTGTACAATATTTGAAAATTTACTACAACAGTTTTAGGTATGTAATTTAATACCGATAACCCAAAATAAAGATAAGCTGACTTCATATTTGCAGTTGGTGTGCAATACAGTAGCGACAATTAGAGTAGAGATATTTTGTTTGGGCTCATGAGTGAACACAAGCTGCCATTGCAGAGTTAAATCAACGAATGGGTCTCATTTATAAGACCAGATATATAATTGACATAGTAAATATAATTAGATTATAATGTGTGTTCCATATTTGACGAAAAATGGAAAGCAAGATTTCACTGTGTGTCCCTTTAGAATTAATCAAAAATTAATGAACCAGACGTCAGTTAAAGATTAGATCATAAACGTCACTGAATGCATTTCCAGATCAAGTACATTTAAGATAACATCTAAATGTAAGCAACATTCCACTATGGGTCCGTTTAGAATTAATCAAAAATTAATGAACCAGAAGTCAGTTAAAGATTAGATCATAAACGTCACTGAATGCATTTCCAGATCAATTACATTTCAGATAAGGTCTGAATATACGCAGATCCTTGTGTTCTAAAAATTTGCACACGACACAAATGCATAAAGATCCGCAGTTTAGTGATTACTAATTGCACTAGAAATTCGTTTTCTTCGTAATTAACGAGGAATTAATTATCCTCCCACGAGCACACTTATTAAATCGATCGCAAACTAGAAAAGTCGATCGACAAAGTTTCACTTCTATAAATTTCAATAGAAAATGGTATCAGGTTATACATAAAATTAAATAAAATTAAACAAATTGTACTATCCCTAAAAAAATGTGAGACCATGTTTGTTGTAGTATTGTTATTTACAAAACAAACTTGTTATCATCCAGTGAAAATAAAAATATCGATTTTCAAAAAGGTTCAATTTGAAAGCGAAGTCCAGCAATTGTTAATAATTCAATCAGTAATTGAATTGAAGTTAATTACCATGAAATGAAGTACTTCCTGCAATTGAATTACACTTCACCCAACTATTATCTTCGATAGCATTGTTCTATCAAGTGGTTTTCATTAGCTTTCTTCGGTAATTATATCGCAATTTCATAAATGATTACATGATTTACCTACGTACAGCTCGATTGTTCAATTTTATCCCATTATCCGAACAATCGTAAGCGGTAATTGAACAAGATGATTGAAGGCTTTTATCCTCGTTAAAAAATAACATTTTTTTTTAATTATCGAGAATTTCTCTTCGGCGAACAATACCTACCGTGTCGATTTCAGTCGGAGCCGAGAAACAATCAAAACAAAAGCAAAACGAACGAAATAATTAGGTAACGACGCGGAAAGTCGAATTTGCATCCTTCACGGTACAGTGACCATGGAATTGCTTTCGATTCAGATTTTTCTGTAGGAAACCGCGGTTACGGAAACGTCGATTACGTGGAACGAATATTATTTTTACGAACACGAACCGTTCTGCCTATTGATCTTCAATTATAGTTTAACCCACAAAAACCGGTATGGCGCCGGTGAACATCGGAGAAAAATAAACGAACGAATTGTTCATCGTTCCATAAATTAGATCAAATGGAAATATTCATATTTTAGAGATCATAGAGATAATGAAAAAAAAGGCCACCATATTTTTTTCCATCATGAACAATCTGGTAATTAAACCAGGGGTTGAAACGGTTCTGAAAATAACTGTTTGAAACAGTTATATATCTGTTCAGACTGAAACAGTTATGAAGAACCGAAATGATGTTGTAACTGTTATGAGAATATCGGTTCTCGCTTATATCGGTTACGGTTACGGTTCTTGAGAACCGATATTATAATGGTTCTATAACTGTTATTTTTAGGTTATGGATTTCGGTTTCGGTTCTTCAGACTTCAGAACCTATAATATGTCCCGTATCGGTCTCATATCGATTTTGCAGTTCTGCAACTGATATTTTTAGGTTCTGTATCGGCTATACAGGGTGTCTCAAAATTCCTTCAACATCCGGAAATAAGAGGTTCCTGAGATCATTTGATACGACATTTTCCTTTGCAAAAATGGCGTCCGCGGCTTTGTTAAGGAGTTATTAACGAAAAACAGGGACCAATCAGAGCGCGGCTACAGCGAACGGAGTCCGACTCGGCGACTGGTCCCGTTTAGCGTGGCGTCGCCATTGGCCGAGTCAGAATCAATCCGCTGTAGCTGCGCTCTGATTGGTCCGCGTTTTTCGTTAATAACTCTTAAACAAAGCAGCGGACGCCATTTTTGCAAAGGAAAATGTCGCAGCAAATGATCTCAGGAACCTCCCAGGGATATATATACATATACATATATATATATATTATTAAATATTATTAAATATATATAAATATATATTATTAAATATTATTAAATATATATATAAATATATATTATTAAATATTATTAAATATGTATATATATATAAAATATGAATATTTCCATTTGATTTAATTTATGGAGCGATGAACAATTCGTTGAATATATATTCTCCATAAATTAAATCAAATGGAAATATTCATATTTTACAGTTTCTAGAGATAATAAAAAAAAATGACACCATATTTTTTTCCATTATGAACATCTGGTAATTAAACACATAAAATCTATATTTTACCTTTTCAAATGATACCAACACTCATACCATTAACAATTTTTTCAAACAGCTTTTCTATTCGAGAATAATATTAGTAAGTGGCCTATTTGCTTTTAATTTTTCTTTGATTTCGACATTGTCAATGGAATAAAAATGTTTAATCATCGTCTTGAGTAGACTGCAGATTTTATGCATTTATGGCAAAAAGTAGATGAATCACGAAATGGAAGAAACATTCTATGAATATAATATTACCGGTACATCATTAACAACTCATCAAAATTATTAAGAGAAGAAATTAATTTTTATGTATCTTTCCTTTCTTGCAATTGATGCAAGACTTCTGACTAGTCACGAATATTGTAACATTAAACGTACTGCTTCTTTGAGAGAAGACATTGGAGAAAATTGAAGAAAAATTTCATTGTTCGTTGGAAAGTTATTTTACGGAAAGATTTTTCGTGGATTCGAGTGAAAAAGATTGGTCGCGCAGTCTCGGACTTGCTTGGCATTTATTAGAAATCACTAGCACGCCAGAGCTATGCACTTTGCAGCTCGTTAGCTTCGGTTGCACTCCAGATATGCCGCGGCACTTGCACCGCAACGCCACGCAATATGCAGTAATGATCATATTAATTTCTTCAACGGCGATGGATCGTCTCCGAAACAGTTCCCGCTTTTACAGACACGATTAATTTCTATTCCGACAGTATATCGTTCTTTAAACGAGCAAGAAAACATAAATACAACATTTTGTTTGTTACAACGTTAAACGCGGAACAATTTTATCTTGCTTTCCATTTCACTTTTTGCTTAAGTTTAAATACCAAAATATGACTGTGCATAAGCAAAAGACTTGCTACCCTATTTCTGTTTAATCTGTTTCAATTGAATCTATTAAGACAGTGCGAACGTTGGTTATACTTTACTTTAGGGGACCACTTTTTTAAAACTGTTTTTCATGTAATCCTGTAGTTTTCGACGAGAAAACTCCAAAAATTTAAGTTTCAATGTTAGGAATCCACTGGTTCAAAAGTTATGCGCATCTAAAGTTGAGCGATTTCAAGCATTTTTCACAGGTTAGATCACCGCCATACTGCTTTGTACTTACGCGTCACCCAATGAGCAAAGCTACTGCTATGATTTGAATGTCTAATGCTTACATTCAGAAAGACCTGCAATTAATTGGCAATTCGATTCGATTTTTAAAAAAACCTAACCTAGACGAACATGATTAACAATAGAACTACCAGGCGGGTCAAAGTGACTTGTTACTGATTTTTTCTTCCACGGTTATTGCAATTATAAGAATGTTTCGAACTTTTTCGATGTACTTTTTTTATCGAAGCACATATTAACCTACAGATTTCACGAGATATGAATAACTGTAATCTTGTCATTATTATAAAGCTAAATAAAGTTAAATACTGTTAAATTCTAATTAAGTAGAAATAGCTACTTCTACGTGCTTGTGCCGCCATCTTGCGAATACACCAATACGGCAGCGCTCTAACCTGTCAAAAACGCTTTAAATCGCTCAAATTTACAAGCGTATAATTTCTGAACCAGTGAATTCCTAAAATTACAACTTACATTTTTGGAGTTTTCTGGTCAGGATCTACAGGATTATATGAAAATAAGTTTTAAAAAAGTGGTCCCCTAAAGTAAAATTTAGTCGGAACGATTAAGTTCCGAAAAAAATTAAGTTACAAGAGTACTTACAAATGGTAGTGGTAGGTGTAGTCAGGATGCGCGTATGCAAATGCTTGGCTGCGAGGACGCTCTGATCCTGCAAGTATACAATTCGCTGTTATTGTAAACATCAACAAACAAGCTGTGTTCGAAGTTTCTAGTTGCTGGCCGGGTACGCGTGTCCCTTGTTAGCAACGAATCAGGTTTCTAACTCGGCCGCTAGCTGGGCAAAACAGTGAATGTAGTCGTCCTTCTGGCAAACACGAAAACGCAAGATAGAAATGTGCGTCACACGCATTTACGTTTTCATACCGTTCTCCGCAGGCTGAACTAATCCACCAGGACAATTAACTTTTCTCTTATCGACAGCATCGAAGTTTGAACCCGAGTGCACTCCTGACTCATTCGATTGCGTTATCGTTAATTACGTTTCACTCTAACGGAAGTCCTTTTCCTGACGTGTGATAAATGCACTCATAAATGCGGACATCGGATCTTTATGTAAAATAAACATTTTTTACCAGAATCGCAACAAACAGGGGTGAAATAAAAATTTATTTTCTTTGTTACTATTAGACTGCGCATTTTACGCACTTATGGCAAAACTGGAGTATAGAGCAGTGCAAAGATTGAAAGTATTTCCAAATATCAATGCATTATTCTTCATGTGTTAACCCTTAGCACTCGAATGGTGACTCTGAGGCGCCGCTGCTAATTGTTACACCATTATTCAGAATATTGTTTACATGATTAAATTTGTTTATATGTAATAAATTACGAAACATTTAAATATTGTATGAGGTACTATATCAGTTTCGTACGCATATAATGAAAAAATTTATGTACAATAGAAATATTCTAGGTTAGGAGAAATGTTTGATTTTTTAGTTGAAATAGCTCCGAGTGCAAAGGGTTAAAATTTATTAGAGATTGTTACTAATTGTTACACCATTATTCAGAATATTGTTTGCATGATTAAATTTGTTTATATGAAATAAATTACGAAACATTTAAATATTGTATGAGGTACTATATCAGTTTCGTACGCATATAATGAAAAAATTTATGTACAATAGAAATATTCTAGGTTAGGAGAAATGTTTGATTTTTTAGTTGAAATAGCTCCGAGTGCAAAGGGTTAAAATTTATTAGAGACAGAAATACATTTTGCTCCGTTCGCTTGCAATTGATGCAAAGAATTTTTATTTTGCATAAATAAAATATAGCATTTTGAAATTCTAATATTTTTACTGTTTTAAATTACACTTACTCGTTTTGCCACGAATGCATGAAATCCGTGATCTAGTCATAATTTTATTAGTTCGAGTTGGAAAACTAATAACAAAAATAGTACAATAACAGTAAATATCTAAAATGTAAAAGAAAATTGTTTATAACTATCGAAACCGATTTAAATGAATTAAAATTTATATATTGTTGTTTTCAGTTGAAGAAATTATAGATCGAGAGGATAGTGATTGACTAGTTTCCAGATTATTGTATTGTTTCCAGATTATCTCCCATCTCTGGGTGACGGGATTATTTATACAGAATTGAAAATTAATTTTTACGTTGGTAAATCGAGTGCACAAAATTTCCTTACGATCTGAGGAATAGAAGAGGTTTGAAACAGTAATTAATATCACAAAACTAAACTTCTTAAATTTTGTTTTATTAAATATATTGCTTTGATTTTCTGTAATTTTTATGATTGTGGAGTGGGCGCTGAACGTGTTAATGGTGGACTGTTTTTACCTTAAATAAACGATACTCTGGTGTAAACAACAGAGCGAATTATTCTGCAAATAATTAAACGGCGAATCCATACGAACGAATTTACGAAATTGCATAAAGAATCTCATCGATGTTTACGGCTTGGGACAAATGAGATGAAAGTTGTTCGAAGTGAAAATAGTAGTTATTAATGGTTTTGTCAGGCACGAAGCTTTCAGCCGCGAAACATTAATTTCCAATTACCGGACAGCTGGTGGCTCGATCCTTCTCGTTTCAATTAGAAAATTCCTGCCGATCCACCAGTGGAAAATTATGAAAGCTGGCGTTTAGATAAATAAAACTCGAGAGGATCGCGTTGTCTCTTTCGTTTTTTTTTTTTTTGCCGATTTCGTCGGAGCGTTCCCGTGGTTTTGCTCCAGCAGAAAAACCGCGAGACTTCGTTTAATAGCTCGCCAACCGAGTCGTGGCTAAGTACTTGCCGCGAATATTTCGATTTCTTATGTATTTCGTGATCGGCCGGGGCCGGATTGCGGTCCGTTCCTTTTTCCGCCTCCTTTCTCGCAAAATCGTTGTCCCGAATACGCCTTTCAATTCCCTATTGACTATTAAGCACGTTATCGGTTAGCGGTCACGCATACTGAGCTGTGGTTTCAAGGAAAAACGCCACCGTGTCACAATTTCATGAAAATTCGAGTTTATGCATTAATTAAATATTACTTTAAAATCGTCTGCAACAGATGCTTGGACAAGAAAATTGACTCCATTGTTTTCCATAAATGAATTTTTATAATTTGAATAATTGGATAATATAAAACCGGTCATTTGACCGTGGTAGGTTTAGTGTTGAGAACGTCGATCTACAGTGAAGAACAAAACTGAATCAGCACCATTTGAAATAGCATAACTTTCTTAAAATTAGTACAGATGACTTGTGTGTTCTTCAGAAGTTGGAAGGATTATTTTATTACAAGATGCGTAAAAAAACTTTTGAAAAAATCGCAATTAGTCGGAACCGCGGAAAAAAATAGTAAAAGTTGACTTTTACGACTTTTTTATCAGGGCCTGTATTGAAAATTTAAAAAAATTGATAATGTAGACTCAAATAAATTATATATATGCTGAAAATTTCATTGATATTGGATAATTGGTTTATGAGTTATGAACGACTGAAAGTGGTAATAATTGCAGTTATAAGTCGAAAATCGTAAAAAAACTGCATTTATTACCACTTTCAGTCGTTCATAACTCATAAACCAATTATCCAATATCAATGAAATTTTCAGCATATATATAATTTATTTGAGTCTACATTATCAATTTTTTTAAATTTTCAATACAGTCCCTGATAAAAAAGTCGTAAAAGTCAACTTTTACTATTTTCTTCCGCGGTTCCGACTAATTGCAATTTTTTCAAAAGTTTTTTTACTCATCTTGTAATAAAATAATCCTTCCAACTTCTCAAGAACACTCAAGTCATCTGTACTAATTTTAGAAAAGTTATGCTGTTTCAAATAGTGCTGATTTAGTTTTGCTCTTCACTGTATAATTTCCATTTCTTTAAGATCGTTAACACTAGGTTTACGGAGCACTAAAATTGATTATTTTACATTCCTTTATAAAAATAATAAAATTGTATTTACTTAAAACTTTAGCGATATTTATTGTAATATGTACACAAAAAAATAAATCTATTTAATAATTCCTCACGAATGCCTCCGTATACTTTTAATAATCGTAAATTAAAAATTTTTGAATCCGCCATTTTGACGGGCCAGCGTAAATCTAGTGTTAAAGAAAAGAAGAAACTTCAATCTGTTTACTGTTTCATACAATAGATACAAATAATGTTTATTGTGCATAAAAATCCTGGTTATTAATTTCGCTGTTTGACGAGTCTCACGGTTGTTTACAGATCGTGCGGAAGCGTCTGTCTTCGGCAATAGCAATCTATTGTTTGATATTGTCGGTCGTGTTCGGCGTTGTTCGTGCCGAACGATGGTCTCGACAGGTCTCGAACAGCGAATGGATCCCATTGCCGGATCCAAGGGCGACGCAAGTTCAGGTGGAACAAAACAATCCTGAACCGGGTTTGATAGCAAGCGGCACAGCACAATTACCACAAATCCCGCAATTATCCTTGCCACCGGCACTTCAGCAACAGTATCAGGATCAGCTTCTGCAGCTGCAAAAGACGCAGGAAAACATTCAGAAGCTGTTGCTCCTGCAACAGCAACTTCGGGCTCAACAACAACTGCTTCAGGTACAGTAAAACATCGATCAATGACATTCACGATAATTGTCCAATGTATCGAATCATAACATGCTCGCTACCATTTATTTCATTGCTTACTTTCATCGTTGAAATGTTTCATTAACACTTTCGCTGCGAGCGCCGACTATAGTCGTCATCCATGTGACGACCTGTGGTTACGAACGCCGACTATAGTCGGCACGCAAGGACCTGTGTATACGAGAGCCGACGTGCAATGTGCACACTTTTCGGCGTGGTGCCCCGTTCAGGGGCATTATTGCGGCGGAGCGGACTGCCGTAGCGAAAGGGTTAAATGCAACGAGGTGGTTCGGAAGCCATCTTAATAAATAGTAGGTCCCCGCTGAAAAGTGTGCTTAACACTAGGTTTACGGAGCACTAAAATTGATTATTTTACATTGCTTTATAAAAATAATAAAATTGTATTTACTTAGATCTTGAACGATTTTTATTGTAATATGTACACAAAAAGATAAATCTATTTAATAATTCCTCACGAATGCCTCCTCACAATCTTAATAATCGTAAATTAAACATTTTTGAATCCGTCATTTTGACGGGCCCCGTAAATCTAGTGTTAAATAGGCTGGAAAATTAGGCGATGGTGAGAGTGCAAGAAGGGAAGAAGGGGAGAGTGCTTAAAAATGGATTTAAAACAGTGTTGGGATATGGTCCATCTTTTCTCGCGCATGCGCGGCCAAAACAGTAACGTATCTATATCATGATGACGAGGTAGTAGAGCCCTAAGACAGTTATATTGGCGGGAAAGTATCGAAACAATCTATTCCGGACAAAAAGACTTCATGACGTGTCCTACGAGTTACAAAATATACACAAATACACATGTTACACATTCATTTTTCAGAATCAAATCATACCAATTTTTTTAAATTCTGCTGGTTGCTCAAGGTACCCCATTTTATCGAGAATTTTACTTTACTGAGGCCAAAATCGCCGCGCATGCGCGAGAAAGGATGCACCATATCCCAACACTGATTTAAAACCATGAAGGTACCAAATGTATATCGCTACATAACCTAACTAACATTAAATGCAACGAACCATGCGACGACTGTAGAAATTCTACCGATCGTTTGTGTTCTGAATCACAGCGAAGAATTTTGTTTCCTCAGTCCCAAACGTTCTTGCCGAGCGGGTTCGGCAACGCGGAGGAGGAGAAACGGTTGCAGCAAAGTGGATTAGGGCATCAGCAAACGGACTTAGCAACGGAGGATCTGGTGCCTCCGTTACCGGCCACGGAAGCGTTGCCACCGGTATTTCCGGCGCAGAGTTTCCTTCCGGCTCAGCGAGCCCGAGATCACCCGCCGTCGAAACACGACAATCTAAACGTTCCGCAGGAATTCTCGAGTTTGCCTGGTCAAAGTTTCAAGAATACCCAGCTGCTGCAACAGGGTCACAATGTCGGGGACGCCGACGACATTCGCGAGAATCAACGACCCGCTGGGAAAAACTTAAAGGAGCCGAGTCAGGCGACTTTGAACGCACAGGTGCAAGGTGGACAGGACGAGGAAGAAGAGGTTCGTACTCTCAATAGCAATTGTACCGGTGATTATGGTAATGGTGGAAGTCCGTGGTGGGCACGGTAGGGGCCCCTCAAACGCTTGCTTCCCCTTAAACGGAGCACTCCCTTCCTCTATGGTAACGGCGGGTGTTGGTGGGGGACAGTGGGCGCTAGGTGGGGGACAGTGAGCGCTACTGTGGGAATGGTTTGTCTCAATTGAGACAGAAATGCCCATACCTGCTCTATGGTAACGGCGAATGCTGGTGAGGGACAATGGGCGCTATGGTGGGGGACAGTGAGCGCTACTGTGGGAATGGTTTTGTCTCAATTGAGATAAAAATGCCCATCCCTGGTGTAAATCATACATATTTTGTTTCGAGATATTTCAACTTCCACATTTGAGTATGTTAAAAAATATGTTTCCACTATGGAACAAAATGTTTCGTAAAATATCTTCGAACGTGAAAATATCGTAGCACAATTTTGTGAATAACAGCGTCACGTGCGGTTGTTTGCGTTTGCGTTTGCGTTTGTGTTGCGTTTGCGTTGTTTACGTTTGGTGGCTTTTTTTCGTAGAGGTAATCACTATTACGGATACCTAGCCCCCTCAAGGGGAGAAAGACTAGGTTATGTTGGGCTCCCCAGTCGGTCTGTGCAAGACCGGAATACCAACTCCTCTACGCCTATCCCTAAAACTCCTGGGGGGTGTCTATGTTCCGTGCACGCATGTCTATCCGGACACCCACCCTTCTACAACTTTCCCTGGAGGGGGACGCAGACCCCTCCTACTTACTCTAATCGGAGACATCATGCGATGGAGTACATGATGCCCCTCCCCTGTTAACCCTTGCCGTACCATTTTCTTTGCGGTTATAGCGATTAGAACGTCCTTAACCTCAAAAATCTCGTAGAAAATAAATGAAAATATATATTCTTTATGACTACATTTACTTCAATGCTTAAATATTAATCACAAATGAATTCAATTTTATTTCGTCTAAAAAGGAAGGCTTAAGAAGATACGTCAAAGGGTCAAATCGCCCGATGAGTGCCTTGGGCTCCATTTTCTTTGCGGTTATAGCAATTAGAGCGTCTTTAACCTCAAAAATCTCGTAGAAAATGAAAGAAAATTTATATATTCTTTATGACTATATTTACTTCAATGCTCAAATATTAATCACAAATGAATTCAATTTTATTTCGTCTAAAAACTAAGGCTTAACAAGATACGTCAAGGGGTTAAATCGTCCGATGAGTGCCTTGGGCTCAAGACATCCGACGGCCTATACGGGAATGCCATTAGTGATCGAGCAAGAAGGGATCCCCGTCCCTCGCCTCAAGATCACTAAGAGCGCCCCCCCCCCCCCCATCGTCAACACTTAACGTTGTCCAATAACACTTGGTCTTCCAGGTGCAACTGATCTACGTCCCAGCGGAGACGTTATCCCAACGAGGTCAGAAGCGAGGTCGCGGCAGGAAGTACCCAATGCGACAACAGCAACAACAATCGCACCACCATCATCAGCAGTCGCAATCTCATCATCAGCATCACCGGGAGAACCAGGGCGTGGACCCAGGGCCTCAGGACGCGTTCACCCGTCAAATTCTACAGCAGATCCAGCAGGAGCGCGAGGAGAAGACGCAGTTCCTGAACGAGGAGAGGATGAAGGAGATAGCGAGGCTGAACGAGGAGCAAAGAGCGCTGGAGAGGAAGGCTCGCCTGCAGCAGGAGGCTGTTCAAAGAGAGCAGGAGCTGCAGAGGCAACGGGACGCGGAGAAGAAGAAGAAGGAGCTGGAGAAGCTGGAAGAGATGGCCAAGCAACGAGAACTGGAGAGGATCCGAGAAGCTAGAGAGAAACAGAGGCTGGAAGAGTTGGAGCGAAGAAGGCAGGTGGAGATCAGGATGAAGGAAGAGAAGCGCAGGGCCGAGGAGGCGGCCAGGCAGAGAGAAGCGGAGAGACAGGCTGCCTTGGAGAGGCAAAAGGAGTTGGAGATCCAGGAGGCGCTGAAGCAGCAGCGAATTCTGGAGAAGCAACGCGAGGAGGAAGCGGTTAGAGCTGCCACTCAAGCACTATCCGAGCACCAAGATGCGCAAGCTCTGCCCTTGACAAGAAACCAACAGGACTTCCATCGTCAACATCACGCGGAGTCGTCTAAACCCGCGAGGACCAAGATTAGGGGAAGACATCGCCAGAGGAATCAGTACCAAGAGCAGCAGAACTACAACAGAGAAACCACGACCACCCCATCCCCTAATCAACCACCTCTGTCCGTCTACATGGGTAATTCGAACTCGAAAGCCAACAACGCCAGAGTGTCCGATGTCTTGAAGCTGTTGAAAGACGCTAAGACGATCGCTGTGCTGGATACAGTTGGTCCGGACACACCCCAGGTGTTCGTGGGACCTACCAACCTGGAGCCCCCATCCGGTTACGCTAAATTCGATCTACCCTATCTGTCGTCCATCGATCACAACAGGGTCGAGAGGAAAGTGGACAAGCTACCTTTCTTCGTAGCTCCTCTCAGCTTCGATCCTCCGCCGGGGTACTCCAAAATCCCTTTCCCAGCGCCCCATATAGGCTCTGTAGTAGTGAACACCTTGGACAACACGGATCCAAAGGACGGAGACGATCAGAACCCAAGTCCAACCCCGCTGATCGAGCCTAACTCGTATAGCGATGGTCTTGACAGTGGCCTGGACTCTACTACGCCTTTGTACGAGCCTCAGACCACCGCAGGATACTCCCAGGAGATGTCTAACACTCCCAAGTATGAACAGAGTTACTCCACCACCCCGCAGCCTGGGTACTCTGGATCCAGGTTTAGGTTCAGACAGTACTATGGGGAGAACAAGCCAGCCTCTGTCATCACCACCGGTTATTATGAGGATCAGAGACCTACCACGAGGAAGCACAGGTACTACGATGACAATCCAAGGTCCACGGAAAGACCTAGAATGGAGGCTTCCGTCAGCCAGGTGGAGGAAGTCTCTTATGCGACCACGCCGAGTTTCAAGGACGTTCCAGTTGGTCCTCAGGATCCTTCAACTAAGGAGCAGGAGCTGGCTGCTCAGTTGGCGCTGATTAATCAAGAACTGGCTCAGCAGAGAGAAACTCAAAGATATAATACAGGACAGTATACCCAGGACGGCTCTACGACTGCTTTGAGTAATAGTTTCGAGGGTGACATTGGCGCCGGCGAGGCTAACGAGGTTAGGGGACCTGTCGGACCCACACAGTACAGTCTGCCAGCTGAACTGCCAGCGATCTCGCCGCATCTACCTGGTCTGGTTAATTCCCTGCTGGATAAGAACGAAGGTCTGCAGGCTGTCACTACGACCATACCGCCTACCACTACTACTACAACCACCACCACTGAACGCACGCCTACGACGACGTATAGGCCACGGGGACGACAGAGGTGAGTAAAGTGTTAATAAGTTAGATAAAATGGCCGTGCGAACATGTTCGCCCCCTGAGGAAGGGCGCAGCGGCTCTCAACACTAGAACTACTCTGTAACTGTCGTTGGAATTTGTCAAACGGAAAAATAACCAGCTCTCTCCTGATTTCTAGTACAAACTGTCCTCGAGAAAACAATGATAAAGAACAAATAAACGAAAGTAGGAAATAAGCATTAACACTAGAACTACCGGACAAGTCAAAATGACTGGTTTCTAAATTTTTTCTTTTACAAATATTGAAATTATAAAAATGTTTTCCGGAGTAATGTTTTAGTCAAATTCTCCGTTAGAATACATATTTAAACAAAAGTTGTACGGAAGTTGAATAAATGCATTCTTGTCGTTATTTGAAAGCAATATACACCAGTCGCGTTTAGCGGTCGGTAGTTCTAGTGTTAAGAGGCCCCTAGACGATCAATAATATTGGCAATACGCCAGTCAATAATATTGAAAGGGCATATTGACCATTTAGAAGGGCTTCAAACGCAGTGTCAATATATTGAAGCATATTGATAGAAATTTTGATTGAAGCGCATTGACGGGAGCCATATCGATGCGTGCATTGACGTTTAGGAGGTTAAGTTGTCAATATTTCGTCAGTCTCGACTCGGACGTCGTACAGAAAAGGTTTACAATATCTTTGAGTCATCCTGTATACATATATGACAACAAATAGCAGAAGCGCTAATTGCGCAGGAGGCAATAAATAATTTGTCGAAAGCTTTCATGACTTCCGTCCGAAGTTCCGGACGGTCGGCAAACTATCCCCTTTATGTTCTCGCGAGAATCCGCGTGTACAATCGATAGTCCAAGTAGAAAGGAGGTTCAAGAAACGGTGGAAACGCAAGGAGATGTTTTGTTTACTTCAGGAACAGAGTTTCCACCGCGAAACCGAGGGCAACGACCCCAGCGCCCACCACAAGGGCAAACGTCGACAGGAATCGAAGACCATACAACAGGTCCAGGTCTAGATTCAGCACGACAACCGAGGCGTATCAAGAATCTTACGAGCCGACTAAATCGAGGATTCCGGAGACGACGTTGAGATATAGTTCGGAACATAGAAGGCCGACCAGCAGGACGCAGAAATACAGGACTCGTGACAGGACGAGTCAGCAGTCCGAGGTATGCACTTTATCATAAGCTTTCAACCGTTCCGTTGCTCTTTTCCACTCTGAAAAGATGGCAGGAAGCAAACATTTATTATTTCTGTGCACAAGCGCTTGTTTAAAAATAGTTTCCGCACACATTATTTATTTAACGATACAATTCAGTAAATATGTCCTTTGTATCGATCGTAATGTTCTTAATGAGAAATGTTGGGATTTACGGCGCTACGATTCGATCGTTTGTTAATTAATGTTACCAAGCCATTCTTTCCAACCAAAAATAACCTCTTTTATTTTCTCGAAATTTGAACTAACTATATATCTGATACAACTTTAGTATAAAACCAATTCCAAAGAAAGTTGAACGTTAAAAATTGACTTACCAACCAAGGTATATTCGTGAACAGTGGTCAAAAAAGACATATTGTGTTTTTCAAATTTACCGCCATATATCGATAGATATAACCTAGATCGTTTCCAACACGCTCAGTGTCCTGACCAGTGATGGGAATTTTGTGGACGCTGGACGTGAAAACTACCACCTCTCAGCCGTACCGTCTTCCCCTACTTTGCTTTCACCGCGCATGCGCTACACACAAGCGTACCTCTACTCTGTCCGTGTCAGGCTGAGGTACGCTTGCGTGTAGCGCATGCGCGGTGAAAGCAAAGTAGGGGAAGACGGTACGGCTGAGAGGTGGTAGTTTTCACGTCCAGCGCCCATAGAGTTCCCATCACTGGTCCTGACAACAAGCATCGAGAACGCACGCTTCTACACGTGTGTCACGATGCTCAAAATAACACATTAGATGAAACCAGAGCAAACGCTTTTCAAAATTAATCTTGATAATGATCCAAACGTGGATTGAAACGTCGATTATTTGATTATCAGCAATATTGCTTGGTAACATTAATTAACAAACGATCGAACCGTAGCGCCGTAAATCCCAACATTTCTCACAATTCAGTAAATATATAAATACTGTTGTAAAGTCGTAAACACTATTACAACCAGTGTTGCCAGATCCACCCAAGTCTGAGTTAATTTTCCTCTTCTCCTTTTCCCCTTCCACTACCTGAGCACACTCCAACGTCCCCCACTAAGACCGTAGACTGGTCACGTGACGTGCCGCGCAACGTATCACATAATACTCTGGTCATCAGAGAGGTGGTAAGCTGTATCCCCCTCGAGTCTGGCATCACTGAGTACAACTGTTCTTCGATTATTAATGCTACAGATCTTTCTGCAAAATAATAATTATCTAACTTTAGACAATTGCAAGGCATAGAAACTAAATGAATGTATGTGAATATCCAAGTTCGTATTTTCAATGCTTTCTTCGTATAAAATTTATTTAAAGATACAATTCAGTAAATATAAATCCTGTTCATCATTTAAAGTCGAAAACACTATCAAAACTTTTCTTCTATCATGAATTGATTGCGGAGACTGTGATCGCAGTCTGGATCAGAACAAACGTTGCAAAAGGATATTTTCTTTTTATAAACATTAGAAATAAATCTCCATGTAATCTGTCAATCTTTCATTTACAAAATTAAGTACCTTCAAATCAATAACATTCGTGAACTATTAAGTTGAAACGCACTCGAAATAACTGTTCGAAAACACGGAAAATTCTGTGCCCGCCTACAAAGTGTTAAAATTATTAAAAATAAATAATTATTTTGAAATGATAATTTTTTTGAATATTGCATTGTCATCCAGTTCTGAGCTACGTTTCCAATTTCAAGTCTCTAGCTCATCGGGAAGTTAGTTTAAAATCAATTGCAAGATTTGTACCGAACAAACAAACAAGAAAGCGAGCTAATAAAAACGTGATAGAAAACTAAATACACACTTAAGCGGTCCGTGTTTTCGTTAGTAATTATAAATCATCTGAAAACGGTATCTTTACTAAAAATAAATCATTGATTTATCTACATTAATTATTGATTTAATTTATACAGGGTGGCCCACATAACTCTGAACAGCTCAATATCTCGAAAACTATGCCATCGATTTTAAAGTTCTTAGTCTTAAATTGCATGGAACTGAAGGGCCTTTCTGACTACATAAACGTGAAGTGGCCTCCCTTCCCCTTTAACGGGGGAGGGGAGGTAGTTTCGTAATTTTAAATGGAACCCCCTATAAAATGTTACATATTTAGATTCTACCGGAAAAAACAAGTCAATTTTGTCTGAAACATTTTTTTGTCAGATACTTCCATGATGAGATATATTTATGATCGTTATTTCTCGTTCGATTACCAGACCCTCGGACAGAGTCCCCAAACGCAAACATACGACGTCCCGAACAGCGACGCAGGTTCTCCACCAACAGGGGCGGGTTTCTTGCAACCAACAGCTCCAGAATCAAATCCTCATCAGCTGGACACAACGTCTAGCCTAAGCGACTTCGGCCGAGAGAATTACCCACCAACCACAGTGGGCACAACCGAAAATTATCCAACGGTGCACCATGGATCATCGTTAGTTTCGGAGGACTACGCCAGGACACAAAGCTATCCTCAAACGGCTCCCGACCAGTATCGTAGCGGTTATGAACAAACTGTCGAGCACACTGGTCTGGAGAAGACACCTGTGAACGGATTCAATTACCAGGCTCAGAACGGAGACCCGTTGGATCAAGGTATTCTCCAGAGACCAAAGGACTACCAGCTGGACGGAAAAGCGGAGAATAGCGACTTCGAATTGGCTACCACGCCGGATCCACGGTTCAAAACGACGGAGGAGCAACGTTACTCGTCGATTTACGAGGCGAACGTGCCACAGACGCAGCCAGAGTACAGTTTGACCGGGCAGGATAACCTCCATCGATTGGAGAGCGAAAAGATCCAGACCAGCGTGCTCGGTAGCGATCAGAACCAGGAGCCTATCTTTGTTCCCCTGCCGGAGAACAAGCAGGAGGACTATGCGCTGCCTGTTTCGTCCACGGAGCTTCCCCTAACCGAGGTCAGTCCTTTAAACCCTTGCCTTGAGATTTATTTTACGGTTTTCGTGATTAGAATTTCTTTGTAGTTCATAATTTCTTAGGAAAAGGAGAAAAGGTATATCTATTGAATGTCGATATGTTCTTCAATGGCTGTACATTAACAACAACAAAATAGAATTATATTTCGGTTTAAAGGAAATTAATAATATACATCTTTATTAAACTCTGTTCAGAATCTTCATGGCGTCTCTCAGACGATATTGTAAGCGAAGGGGTTAATATTAAATCAGGGGTTGAAACGGTTCTGAAAATAACTGTTTGAAACAGTTATACAGTATTTCATCGGTAATTGTCCCAAATGTCTCCGACATAATTGTCCCTTAGATATCCCCACTAGTGCGGGGTGTACACCCTTGAGGGGCCGTGAAGCTCGAGAGGCCTCGGTCGCCGAGAAATATGACACCATGCGGCTCGGGTATATCGGTGAGACCATGCTAATCCGAATTTCCAACTTCTTTATTATTCATTGTTTTTTTATGGGACTTCGATGACCATATTTGTGGCATTTTTCTAATAAAAATCATACCAAATATGATATAATTCCGATGATATTTACTTGTATAATGGACAATTAAAAATCGTCGATTACACAAGTAAATATCATCGGAATTATATCATATTTGGTATCATTTTTATTAGAAAAATGCCGCAAATATGGCCGTGGAAATCCTATAAAAAAATAATGATTAATAAAAAAGTTGGAAATTCGGATTAGGTATGTTTACATTTCTCGGTGACCGAGGCCTCTCGAACTCGACTGTCCTTCTCTACGTTCGGCAAACCTCAAACAATGATATCCCTCGCGCATAATTGTCCCTCCGCAGGCCCGTCTACAGCGAACGGAGTCCGACTCGGCGACAGGTCCTGCTTAGCGTGGCGTCGCCGTTGGCCGAGCCTGAATCAATCCGCTGTAGCTGCGCTCTGATTGGTCCGCGTTTTTCGTTAATAACTCTTAAACAAAGCAGCGGACGCCATTTTTGCAAAGGAAAATGTCGCTTCAAATGATCTCAGGAACCTCCCATTTCCGGATGTTGAAGGAATTTTGAGACACCCTGTATAGCCGATACAGAACCAAAAAATATCAGTTGCAGAATTAGGAGATTTTTGAAGAGACATTGAATCTTTTGTAGCGTGTTATCCATTTTTTTTAAAGACGAATTAATTTATACACGTAACGATCATTGAATCTTTTATAACGTGTTATCAATTTATTTTAAGATGAATTAATTTATACACGTAACGATCATTGAATCTTTTGTGACGTGTCATCAATTTATTTTAAGACGAATTCATTTATACACGTAACAATCTAGCACGAAACGAAACGTTAACGCGCCCAAACGTAGATCTACCGTGCAAAACACAATTTTAATATAAAAAATTTGTGTACTAAAAAGAAGAATGGTTGTTGTAGATTACAACAGAGGCCACCACAACAAGCACAACACCAATCGTGATCCGTCAACGGCTCCGTGGACGCGTCGGCAGCCGTGTCCATCACGAGCCATCCGTTCAAACGAGGAACAGAGGGGCGCAGGACGAATACGTACGTTTCAACGTCGTCAATCAGGACTCCACTCGAACGTCCTCGAACCGACAGAGAACCAGATCCAGGACACGCAATCAGAACCATGGATCTCAGGTTCAGACAGACGGGAACGAGTACATCAAGATCCACGCGGTCCAGCAACAGAGGCAAGTCGCAACCACGACTACCACGCCATCGACGACGACCACGGTAGTTGAGAGCGAACCGGAAGAGGACATCGACTATGGATTTATAAGGCCACCGAATTTCCGGCCTGTACATCCGGTGGATAACAGGTTCCAGGCACCTGTTACCTTCCGGCCACAGATCTCAGAGGTGAGCACCCAGGATCTTACAAATAAACGTTCGCTCTAGATCAGTGATTCTCAATCCTTTCTCCTTTTCGTCACTGTACACTTTTAGGGTCCAACTATACTGCCGGGACGTGATTGTTTTTTTTACATAGGATGGGGTCTACGGTCGGGGATTTCTCTAGACCCCATCCTAAAATTTGGCAATAATTAGTCCAACCATTTAATCCAATAATTTCGATCAACGATTAATTCTATCATTTTATAATACCTCGTAATATTTACATGAACCATCTAGACCAGTGGTTCTCAACTTTGTTGAAATCAAGAAACACTTTTGATTATATGAAAAATTTGCGGAACACCAAATGTAATGATCCAAACATCAAACAAAAACATCCCGCGTAGAAGTAAATAGATTCTACATTATAAAGGTCATTTTTAAGAAAAAATCCAATGTTCCGCGGAACACCGGTTGAGAACCAATGATCTAGACTCTAGACAAACATTATGGTAACATACAATTCTCTGTTGTATTTACAATGCAAGGGATTGTTGCAATACAAAATAAAAAAAGAGTTTTAAGTTTCAATTCGGTACACAGCAGATTTATTGAATAGCCAATTAACCCTTTGCACTCGGAGCTATTTCAACTAAAAAACCAAACATTTCTTCCAGCCTAGAATATTTCCAGTGTACATAATTTATTTTCATTATATGCGTAAGAAACTGATATAGTACCTCATACAATATTTAAATGTTTAGTAATTTATTACATATAAACAAATTTAATCACGTAAAAAATATTCCGAATAATGGTGTAGCAATTTGTAATGGCGCCTCAGAGTCACCATTCGAGTGCTAAGGGTTAATAGGCTTCCGGTAAATAAAGTGTTAAGATCATTCCAGACAAAAACAATCTTCAACGCGACTCCTGCGTCTTGCATCTGGCGAAGAAAATTGTTTTTTTGCATAGAGAACCTCTAGTTATGATTAAACAAAAGAGCCACGCCAATGGTCCTTAATAATTGTCAATTTAATGAATCCAACAGGTGCCGCAGCAGTCCTTGTTGCCAAACGACGAAACCGCAGTGGAGTCTAGTCCTCCGCAGACACAGTTGCTGAAGACTCGTCAAAAGTATCAATCGGCGCCTAATCGTCGTCTGCCAGGAAAATCGACGACGTTGCCGACGACAACGACGCCGATCGTCGACGTCGTCACAACGACGGAAAGAATACCAGTTGCCACAGTATTACCGGACGACTCCGTATTTCCGACAAGAACGAAATCGCGACCCGACGACACCAGACCAACGAGAACCAGAGGTCGGGTACGACGACCCGGAAAGAAACGGGTACAGAGTACCAGTACCACAGAGTCTGTCCTGGAATCTCACAACGAGCTGCCATTGGACGAGAATTATCCGCGCATACGACCTCAAACGACGACCACCGAGCACCAGGCGAACCTCTACGAAGACAATTACGAAGAATCCTCGCAGTTCCCGCAGAATCGAAATCCTGCTAGCCAACAGTTCTACGAGACCTCCAGCGAGAACGTGAGTGTCCGTTATTAATCTCGCTGTAAAAGTTTATGGAAGAAGGATCGCTTTAACTGAATTTATTTTACTCGCTCCGCCATTTTACTCTTCGCCGCTTGCAATCTCTTTGATACACAAGCTTCCTGATGCGTCAAACAATTGTTTAGCAAAGATTATGCAGGGTGTCCCAATAGTGAAAGTTTGGTGTGTTTTTCGATCGAAAATTTTGAACTAAATGTGTGATGGTTTCGGCGCACAGGTTCGATCAGTTATACAAAAATAGCAGTTTTGCAAATTAGAAACCTCTTAGGAAACTCGACGTTTCGGTCCTGATGTGGATCGTTCTCAAGAGTGAGATTTTTTTGCGTTTGCTATAACAAGAAATAATACCGGGTGTCCCAAAAATGTCTCGCATCCTTCAAAGGGGAGGTTCCTGAGGCCATTTGAAGCGACATTTTCCTTTGCAAAAATGGCCGTTTCGGCTTTGTTAAGGAGCTATTAACGAAAAACACGGACCAATCAGAGCGCGACCTAGAGGCGTATTGGCAGAGACGGCCGCGCGCAAAAAATCTCACTCTTGAGAATGATCCACATCTGGATCGAAACGTCGAGTTTCCTAAGAGGTTTCTAATTTGCAAAACTGCTATTTTTGTAACACTGATCGAACCTGTGCGCCGAAACCATCACACATTTAATAGTGAAAGTCCTTGAAATGTTCTGTTCCCGAGGTTATTTTAAACAACTTTTTCCTTAGCGACAATTTCCAACTCGGCTTTGTTGAGGAGTTATTAACGAAAAACACGGACCAATCAAAGCGCGGCAATGGCGAACGGTTACGAGCTCGGCGACAGGTTCAGCTAAGCGTGGCGTTCCTATTGGCCGAGCTAGGAACTGCCTGCTGTAGCGGCGCTCTGATTGGTCCGTGTTTTTCGTTAATAACTCCTTAACAAAGCCGAGGCGGCCATTTTTGCAAAGGAAAAAGTTACTTTAAATAACCTCAGCAACCGACCATTTCAAGGGTTTACAACATTTTTGAGACAGCCTGTATACATACAGTCGAGTTGGAAATTCAGTTGACGATCTTTAAAAACTAATTTTACTTTTTAAAAATTTTACCAAACGACTCGAATGATTTTGAGATGTTAGAACGATTAGTTAATTAGATAATGTATAGAAATAATTCTTTCGAAATTGCTCGAAATTCGGAAGAAGAACGTGAAGGTTACCATTTTTAACTTAACTAAAGAGATTTCAAGTATTTTTGCACTATTTTTGGAACACCCTGTATACGGTCACTTGCACTAATATTCGAACACTCTTAATACATTATCTACCGGCGATTTTATCAACCATAATTTTTAGAAGTCTATAGACCATGGATGAGAATTTGTTAATAATCTCATGCTCAGTGTAAAACAAGATTTTTAAGCTTCCATTTGGTACAGCAGAATTATTGAAAAGAATATTAATAGCCTTCCGTTAAATAAAGTGTTAAAGAGACGATCACTTTTTGAATATTGGAACCTTGGATTATTTTGAGAACAATTAGTTTACTAATGATTAAAAAAAGAAATTTTGAAAAAATCGCAATTGTTCGGATTTGCAGCGAAAATACTAGAAGTTGTGTTTCACAACTTTGTTATGTGGGCTTAGTTTATTGAAAATTTAAAAAAAATACATTTTATAGATACGATTTCATCGAAAAAAAGAACAGATTTGCGTTATTTAATGACAATTTAATTAACCGTAAGATTGACATAGTAAAATCGTTCATTAAAGACTGAGATTATTTTCTATTTATTAAGATCCAACGTATCGGAAAACAGTTTTTGGAGTTAATTTAGTTTATTAACACTTTCATAAAATTCAACATGAGGGTCACTTCAATAAAGTTTTGCGCAGTTCCACGGAAATTTCGCACTTTATTGCAAAAAAAGCAACGGGAGAAGTTTTCAATTTGGTGGAAGATTGTCGGCAGGAAAATCGATGGTCACCTTCCGGTTACAGATGCTTACGCGAAGTTACGTAAACTTACAAGAAGCGGAGATCCGTTGTCCTTAATAAAGCCTGCGTTCTTTCAATATTAATAACGGACGGTATAGTAATATTTAAAAAAAAAAAAAAGGAAGAAATAGAAAAGATCTGAAATCATCTGTGAGATTAGAAATTCGAGAGCGACCGGCTCCACGACCTGGTTTCTGTTTTGTTTTATCGATCTCGGCATGCAAACTTCGTTACGTGGTCGCGGGGCGTGAATAATGGCGGAGATAATGAGTTTCACGTAAGCCGTGATACGTAAACCTAAAGAGATCTCGATACTTTGCTTTTTCTTTTTACTCATTAATCGCAACCTAGCAATCGTGAATTCCATCTCGGCCGATTTTCATAAAGCGGACTAAAAATAGTTTTCACAATCCTTGTTTGTACGACTAACTAGACTTTAGGGTCAGTTGGAAACGGAAGAAGTTATCGGGTTTGTTCATCGCGCCACCCGGGAACTATAGTTGTCGATACCAACTAGATTACGATCTTTGTAAACTCGCGAGTATGATTAATTTACGTTGTGAAACTACGTAATGGAAATCGCGTTTTGTGTATTGAAACATTGAAAATTGTTCTCGCCACATCTACAGGGTGCGGCGCCAATTAGTCCCCACGTTTTTTCAGCCCCTTCGGATGGTCGGATAGAAAAAGGTTTCCTAACAAAGTTAATCAGTATTTAACCGACAAGAAATTGCAATTTTTAAAATTTAAAAAAAATCGATTTTCAACAAAAAAAGTCAAGGTCGCTGTCATATCTTTTAATGGAACTGGGTATTTTTAACTTCATAATATTGTAGGCAACGTCGAAACGAATTCAACGACCTGCTGTACAATGACTTTCAGATGACCTTGAAAGATAATATCGCCATGAATCAATTGCCAGAATATTTGAAATATTTTTTAACATTTTTTCGGAGTTTGGCATATAATAATATTAACTCATATAGTTAGTTAGGAAATTTATTTTAAGAGCAACAGTGTAAATGTCAATCACGTGCTTCAGTAGGAAAGTCGAAGAAAACTCGAAAGACAGTTAATCGATTTGGTCTTGTGAACGGCTCATATGTCAAACGTATATTACGCCGTCCACCGCGGAACGTTTTTAAGACGTCTAAAATACGTAAATTTCAGACGTCGTAAAGACGTCCATTTCCAACGACTTAAAGACGTCTGCTTATATGTCAAACGTATATTACGACGTCCACCTCGGAACGTTTTTGAGACGTCTAAAAGACGTCCATTTAGAACGTCTTAAAGACGTAAATTTCAGACATCTTAAAGACGTAAATTTCAGACATCTTAAAGACGTAAAGACGTCGGCTTATATGAACGTTTTTAAGACGTCTAAAAGACGTAAATTTCAGACGTCGTAAAGACGTCCATTTCGAACGATTTAAAGACGTCTTAAAGACGTAAAGACGTCTGCTCATATGTCAAACGTATATTACGACGTCCACCTCGGAACGTTTTTAAGACGTCTAGAAGACGTCCATTTAGAACGTCTTAACACTAAACCTACCACGGTCAGATTGTGACCTTGAGTTGTGGGTTTTTTATGACACGATTATTAAATTTATGAAAACGCTTTCGTAGGAAATGACTGAATTGTCTCCTTTATTTCAACACATATTGTAATAAAAACCGCAGAAAGTTTAAGTATATCGAATCTTCTATAAGTCGTTTTAGTTTTATATGTTTTATGTTTGGTAGGTTCAGTGTTAAAGACGTCCATTTAGAACGTCTTAAAGACGTAAATTACAGACGTCTTAAAGACGTCTATTTTAGGTCTTAAGACGTTCAGACCTAAAATGGACGTAAAATGGAGGTCTTTAAGACGTCGTGTGCTATCTGGGTTGGATATGTTACGAATGTCAACATTATGAACAACATTTTGCTTAAACACTTCATAAGAGTTTCTCCTATAAGGGCAAAGAAATCAAGTGATTTTAAAATTGTTCTTTTTTTAACACTAGAACTACCAGACAAGTCACAATGACTGGTTTCAAAATTTTTCTTTTCCAAATATGGAAATTATAAAAATGTTTTCCGGAGTAATGTTTTAGTCAACTTCTCTATTAGAGTACATATTTAAACAAAAGTTGCGCGGAAGTTGAATAAATGCTTAAAGTAACCTTGTTCAATGACATATAAGTCATACAGTTTTGATTATTTTCACTTGAAAAAAAAAAATGGTGAACATTCTTAATACATAAATAAACATATATGCAGACTTTCGATGTAAACAAACTTGACATTTTTGTTTGCAAAGAAAGCCCCAAAAAGTCCAAAAAAAAAAATGAAAGACTTGCAGGCCGCGTAGAACGCGTCGCGCAAAATTGATTTTCGCCTCGTCTCAGAACGGCATGATCCATTTTCGTTTCAGTACCCATCGGAATTCATCCTGAACTTCGGCAATTACCCGGATCAGCCGTCTCAGAGGGAGGAGTACGATCAAACGCAGCTGGCTAGCAGTTCCCCGCGAAAATACAGCGACACTGTAGAGAGCAAGCACGCGCCGGACGAGTCGAGCTCGACGACGGTCGACATTTACGGAGCGGAGAGTCAGTGGTCCACGAAATTGACGAGGACCTCCTTCCAGCCGAGTTTCGCGGTGAACCAGGTGCTCGGCGACAAATCCAAGGACCGTGAATGGACCAGAACCTATAAGGACGAGAACGTTCCCGATATAATTACCGCCGCGCCGGAAATCTCGTCCGTCACTTTGCTCGTGTCATCGGATGACAAAAGGCAAGCCGACCAAGCCGTGCAAGACGAAGAATCGATGCTGATGGGCACCACGGATTTTGGCAGGAAAACCAACATGCCGGATCACACGGAAAAAATGAACGAAAGTCAACCAGTAACTTACGCGCCGACGACAATGCGAGAGAGGATCAGGAACGATGAAACGAACAAGGACGCCTGGCGGATGGATAGGCTGCGACACTCCGAGGACCAACAAACTACTATCGATCTAGAGAAAACACGGAGGAAGGGCTCCGATACTCTAGCCGGCAAGAAGGTGAGACACGAGTGTGATTGTTATAGTACAGTGACCGAAATTTCCTAACATAACATTCACATAGTCCTAAAAGCATAATAAAAAGAAAAAATAATTAAAAACAAACAAGTTATACAGGGTGTCCCGATTTTAAATGGCAAAACTTCAGGAGCGTATAGGGGGCCGAGAAACTAAGACAGAAAGTCTTTTAGAGATTTGCTCGTTTTTGCTTCGTTTTGGAGAAAATCGCAAAAAAAGAAACAAAACAAGTTTTCATTTTTGTATTTATTTATTTTCATTTTGTTTACGTTAACACCTATTTAATTTCGATATTGTTTAAAATGTTGCCCTCTTGCAGCAATGCAAGCATTATATCTAGCACTTGATAAATTGCAGCTAAACATTGTTCTGGTGATATTTGGTGCACTGCATCTATGATTCGGTCTCTTAATTGCTCTCTTGAATTGATTGGCACCGAATAAACTTCCTGCTTCAAGCAATTATGTAAACACACCAAAGAATGTAAAGGGTAACATCAAGTGTTTACATATCTCACTGTCACAACTCGCACAACAATGTCAAAACAATCACAAATACAAGTGTATAAAACAACTCAAGAGAGCAACTGACAACGAGATATTGAACTTTTGCGATTTTCTCCAAAACGAAGCAAAAACGAGCAAATCTCTAAAAGACTTTTTGTCTTAGTTTGTCGGCCCCCTATACGCTCCTGAAGTTTTGCCATTTAAAATCGGGACACCCTGTATAAATGTTTTATCATTGTTCTACGTTCGACGAGAGACCGTGATACAATGTTTGGTCTTGGCTGCCACAGGCATATCTTACATCTTCGGATCGATGTAGATCTGTAAATGAAAGTTGCCGCAAAATTGTCTTTGACCTTGAAATTCAAGGTCAACATTTTTCATTCCATTGCATTCTACGCGTCATGGTAATAGAAATTGTCAAAGGAACAATCTGTAAAAATTCAATAGTTCTCATACACTTTTCATTTCCATGGAGCGTAGAATACAATACCGTACAAAAATAAGTTGACCTTGAAATTCAAGGTCAAGCACAATTTTGCGGCAACTTTCTTTTACAGATCTTCATCGATCGTAAAGGAGAAGACCAAATATTTTTTCACACCCTGTACAGACCCTGGTATCCTGGTCTCTTGTCGAACGTAGAACAATGATAAATACAGTTATACAGTATTTCATCGATAATTGTCCACAACACGGGTCTGCGGAGGGACAATTATGCCGGAGGGATATCATTGTTTGAGGTTTGCCGAACGTAGAGAAGGACAGCCGAGCTCGAGAGGCCTCGGTCACCGAGAAATGTAAACATACCTAATCCGAATTTCCAACTTCTTTATTATTCATTATTTTTTTGCTGGACTTCGATGCATTTTTTCTAATAAAAATGATACCAAATAAATTATAATTCCGATGATATTTACTTGTGTAATCGACGATCGGACGATTAAAGTTTCGGGCGCGAGGAAGGATAGCGTATGGGAAAGAGACGCGGAGAGTCGCAGTCGGCGGCACAGTTCAAAGGCTCGCGCGTTCTCACAATGTATTACCAAGGAATAACTTTTTAATTATTACTTATTTTTTATGAGACTTTCCCACACGCTATCCTTCCTCGCGCCCGAAACTTTAATCGTCTATTAAACAAGTAAATATCACCGGAATTATATCATATTTGATATCATTTTTATTAGAAAAATGCCACAAATATGGTCATCGAAGTCCCATAAAAAAATAATGAATAATAAAGAAGTTGGGAATTCGGATTAGTATGGTCTCACCGATATACCCGAGCCGCATGGTGTCATATTTCTCGACGACCGAGGCCTCTCGAGTTTCTTGGCCCCTCAAGGGGGTACATCCCGCACTAGTGGGGATATCTCAGGGACAATTATGTCGGAGACATTTGGGACAATTACCGATGAAATACTGTATAACTTTTTTGTTTTTAATTTTTTTTTTCTATTATGCTTTTAGTACTACATGAATGCTATGCGTTCGTGATTTCTTTACACCCTACACAAGACAACAATGACATTTTGGTTCCGAGATTTTCGCATGAGACATACCGCGTACAAGAGTCTACAATATTCTCACCATTTGTTTTAGGGTACCCGAAGAAGAAGAGTCCGCGTGCGAGTCAGGCCAGCAGTCGACGACTTCGTCACCGCGGAATCGCAGCACTACAATTCCGCTCTGAACGGTTTGATCCGGGAGCAATACAAGTACAATCCCGTTCGTGAAATGAAGCTGCCGACGCCGCAGCCGATTTTATCGGAAAAGTCGGGCTTCCAAGACTTTCTGAAGGAGATTCTGAAGAGCGACGCGCCAACGATCAAGTCGACGACCACCGAGGTACCGGAGGTCGCCTGGACGATGTCTCCGGCGGTAACGACCGGCGCGGTTATCCCCGGCGATTCCGAGGATAGCACCGAGAGCCAAATGACGACTATACCGCCGACCACTATCAAACCAGAGGACGCAACGACCACGAGTCCACTCGACGTTGCCGCTCCGCAATCAGCGAACTCCGAGACAAAGGAAGCGGAGAATACATGGCCCGTGGATAACGACCAGAAAAAGAATACGGACCCTTGGAGCGACAATTGGAACGAGCGGGCGGCTTTCGACCTGAACTTCCTCGCGGAGAAGTACAAGGCCAAGGAGAACGACGTTAAACTGACCGACGACTGGGGAACAAGCGGCAGCAACGAAGAGCCCAGTGCTCGTTTGAAACCGGGAAACGATGATTTAGGATCGAACGTGGAGAGCGTACCGGGAGAAACGGCTGAGAAGGATTACGCTCATCCGAAGAATCACAGGGCGAAGTGGAGCGAGGTGAGGTTCCCGTCGGCCTTCGACCAATCGCAGACCAAGAACCAGAACACCGAGCCAAGCTCCAGGTCCACCACAGCTATCCCAGGCTTGGTGAACAAGAAGGAGGGCGACGGGAGCGTGAAGACTCTGTCGGACTACGTGAAGGCGATCTTCGACACGATGAAGAGCGCCGAGGAAGAGACTACGATGTCCGAGGAGATGACGACTACCTTGCAGACACCGTTAGAGGCTGAAGGAGAGTCGATCGGTGCAGAGAAAACCACCGCGAAGTATCCCGAGGCCGCGACAACGGTGTTGACCGTGCTCGATGTTGAAGACGCGAGGACCGATGCGACTCAGCCGACGGAGACGACGACGTACATCGATCCTGAAGACGCGACGACCTTGGAACGTGTCACTGCGACCACAGAGACCGTGACCACGGGATCGCCGACCGAACCACAGCCCACGGATCCGCCAACGACAACGATTACCACAACCACCGTCGCTGCCAACGCGACGGATTCGATCCTCGGCAAGATACTAAGGACCTCGACGACCACCAGGGTCTCGCATATGACGGAGATCTGCTACAGGGGCCGCTGCGTGATGACCAGGCCCAGCCAGGACGAGCGGATCAGATGAGCGAGGCGAGCCCAGCTATTGCGGGATCGTCGTCGTTGCTCTTCCAGGTCCAGAGGCAGGCTTGTTTAATCCGTGACTCTTGGAGCCAGGTCGCAAAAGTGGCAGCGCAAAGTAGAAACCGTTGTTTGCCCTGGGAGCACTGGTCATTGGCCTCGGGAGCAACGTGGGCGTGATCTGAGGATTTGGAAAGAGAGTAACTTTGCTGTTGGCTGGAGTGACAATGTCAACGAATTAGATTGTAGAGTGGATAAAGAGAGAAGAAGTTACCTGGAAAGAATTGTGAATCTGATTGGTTGTTAACAATTGGTTGTTGACAATGTCAACAAATCAGATTATGCAGCAGGAAATTACTTCCTTCCAGTCGGCATTGTAGCTAAGCTTGGCTGTTTATCAAAGTTACAACATCAACGAATCAGATCATACAATAGGCGAAGATTTCTTTTGAGTGGGCGTGGCGCAAGTGGGCGTGGTTTCGTTGCTCCCGACGGAGCCAGGGCTGGGAAGGGCAATCTGTGCTCGTGCCGAAACGAATTAGATTGTAGAGTGGGTAAAGAGAGAAGAAGTTACGTGGAAAGAATTGTGGATCTGATTGGTTGTTAACAATTGGTTGTTGACAATGTCAACAAATCAGATTATGCAGCAGGCAATTACTTCCTTCCAGTCGGCATTGTAGGTAAGCTTGGCTGTTTATCAAAGTTACAACATCAACGAATCAGATCATACAACAGGCGAAGATTTCTTTTGAGTGGGCGTGGCGCAAGTGGGCGTGGTTTCGTTGCTCCCAACAGAGCCAGTGCTGGGAAGGGCAATCTGTGCTCGTGCCCACAAAAGCCGATACGCTCGAAAGTGCATAAGTGGTCTGTGAAGAGCAGCTCTCTCTTTCAGCCAGTGTTTGGGGCGTGTCCACAGTGAAAAGCGACAGCAAAAGAGCAAAACGGAAAATGTCTAGGGCGGTCCACGGTAAAATGTATCTTACTTTCTGCTGCTTTTGGCCTGGTTACGAACTCTGTACATACAGAAGCGAATACAGTGAGCCACGGTCGAACGTTTCTGTTCTCGAGGAGCGGACCTGTCCATCCAAGGGCCACGTTCATCGCGATCCTCGCAAACATTTCAATTATTTATTCATCCGGCTCGAGGCGAATGTATCTCTTTCTCTCTCTCTCTAGTTCAGCGCTGGAACTGCCGAACAATCGAGACGACTGGTTCGCAACTTCCCGACCGCGAGCACCGTAAACACGCCTCTATTCTTAATTTATTCAATGATTCACCGCAGAAGCGTGATTTCGATGATCGTGCCAGGTCGAACGGAATGGCTATTGCATTTCGGTTGCTTGGCTCGTTGGTAATTAATTATTCTTTCGCTTTTGCAACGCTGCGCGGGAGGGCGCAATAGAAATCGACGGAAATTACGATATCGATTAAACGCATCAGCTTTTGTAGAATGTATTGCGATACCTAACGAGGTGGAAAACGTGAAAGCTTTTCGTTCAAGCTAATCAAACGCGAGCCTCTACCGTCGTTGTTTCTCCGACGAGTTTGGTAGGTCTTATAGCCGAGCTAAGCTGATTCTTCCAGTGGCGTCGCAAAATATTTTCAGTGTTCACAAAATTGTTTTATCCGTTAGACGTATGTTGCAATTCCAGGGTATTAGGTTTTTGCACAAACATAACATTACTCGAAATAATGAAGAGGAAGAAGATAAAATTGCAAAAGGATTGCAACCCTAACGGGAACAATAAAGTTATATACAGGGTGAGTCACCTAACGTTTGTACTTCAAATATCTTTGTCGTTTCTAAAGATACGTAAAATACGGTAAGGACAAAATTGATTGACCTTGACTTTTTTAAATGGGACCACCCTTTTTTAAACACCTACAATGATAGTCCCTTTCATTACGAATTCAGTGACTATAATTACTCAAGGTCATTCAAGGTCACGGACAGAGTTCAACATTCCTTCAAAGCCCGTTTACAGGCATGTATCGATATTAAATCTTATACGTTATCTCTGTCCCCGACCTTGAATGACCTTGAATAATTATAGTCACTGAATTCGTAATGAAAGGGACTATCATTGTATGTATTTAAAAAAGGGTGGTTCCATTTAAAAAAAAGTCAAGGTGAACTTGATATCTCTAAAAAAAATGACACGGAAACAATTTGACACAACAAAGATATTTGAGGTACAAACGTTAGGTGACTCACCTTGTATAACTCGAAATAGAAGTTATGGGGTAACATGTATAGGAAAAACTTTGTTCTTTGTCTAATTATTCCAGTCTTTGTATAATTACCAAATTTAGTTCACACAATATAAACGGAGTTCCACTGTAGCTTTTTAAATAATTCGAAGCTGAACTGTACTTTAGAGGACCAAAAATTTTCAAGTTTTCTGTATATGATACTACACATTTTGACGAGAAAATGATAGATGTGTAAGTTTTACCAAACGAAATTCAAGTTTTGGTTACCGGAGTTCACTCGTTGAAAAGTTATACACGTGTAAACATGAGCAATTTTAAGCGTTTTTGAAAGGTTAGAGCGTCGCCATATTGGATATTGGTTGGGTGGTAGAGGTAGAACTGTTGAGCGCATGCGCTGAATAGATGGTGAGTGTTCAGCGCACGGACTGTGCATTATACTGCGGGGGTGAGGCGAAAGACGGAAGGGGTATCGACTTGTCGGCCATCTTGGACGGCAAACACTGTGGTGCACTCTATAGGCAGTGTTGGGATATGGTGCAAGATTTCACGCGCGTGCGCGGCGATTTCAGCCTCAGTAAAGTAAGATTCTCGATAAAGTAGAGTACCTTGAGCACCCAGCAGAATTTTAAAAAATTGGTATGATTTGATTCTGAAAAATGAGTGTATAACATGTGTATTTGTGTATATTTTGTAACTCGTAGGACACGTCCTGAAGTATTTTTGTCCGGAACAGATTGTTTCAAGACATTCCCGCCAATATAACTGTCTCAGGGCTCCACTACCTCTGTCATCATGATGTAGATACATTACTGTTTTGGCCGCGCATGCGCGTGAAATCTTGCACCATATCCCAACGCTATCTATAGGCAACTTTAAATACTAGTTGCGCGAATTTGCAATGCAATCATGCGGAAAATAGATACACATAATTTATTTATAAATTTATATTGGAGCCGAATGTGCAATATTTTATATATATATATATATATATATATATATATATATATACAGATATATATACAAATACGCTTGTTATGCATTCATTTTTCAGAATCAAATCATATCAATGTTCCCGTAACGTTATATAGATGGCAACACTAGTTTTGCCATCCAACGTGGCCGCAGTCTACCATCCCTCCCCGCTCGCGGCACGACCCCTCTCACCCATAAACCCACTTTATGCTCAGTCCTTGAAGTCCGTGGTTCAGCGCATCGGCCAAGTAGTACTGAGCGGTATAGTCCAAAGTGCTCAACTTTAAACACGTATAACTTCTGAACCAGTGAACTCCTGGCAATAAGACTTTCATTTCCGGTGTTCTCTCGTCGAAATCTATAGGACTGCATAAAAACAAGTTAAAAAAAATTGGTCCCCCAAAGTACAGTTCAACTGATTTCGAAATTAGGATACGCTCAAAAATTTCGCGACGTCGCTTCCGAGTCACCCTGTACATTTTAAGCACTGGAGAGTGAGGTTCGAATTGAGTTCACCAAATGTAAAAGTGTTAAAACGATAGTCTAGTAGTGTTACCCTGGCCAGGGTAGGACTGGCTCGACGTGGAGAGCGAACGAAGAGGAAAGTGTCTCGAGATCGATCGTTTTCTCTCGCGAGTAACGAAACGAAGGCGTTCGCGAAAGAGTACAACGTATCGTTTTTGGCAGCCTTCGCGCGCGCGAATCACGGAAAACGCGGCGTACTACGACGTGCAAACCCTGTGTCCGACACACGTCGACGTTTCGAACGATAATGGGCTAAGTCTATTTAACTGAATTACATGCCGGCCGCAGGTCGGTGTACGTGTAAGTTAAGCGATTAAGTATTTTAATAAAAATAAGGAGAAAGCAACAGCGTTGACCTTGTTTCGCACCTAACCCGCCATAGTCCTTTGACTCCCTGCCGCTGACCCACTTTGTCCCCGCTCTATGTATTCACCGATGATCCGACAGGTAAATTCTACATGGACAAACAAGTCGCGGACGTGAGATAATGGTTCTCTTTCTCACACTCTCGGGCATCGTTTCCGATTCGATCGATGCCACTTATATCGGTATTCCATTCGACTGCACTGTATAATCCGCATAATCGTAGTGTAATATCATAGTGACACGGGTATAAGTGTAATCTGTTAATTGGGATTAGAATGCTGGGTGAAAAACCGATAACGTGAAAGATTATATTTTTCTATTAATTTCTTGTAGAATAACGAGTCACACTCGACATGACGATTCCAAACAAAATCTACTGGATATAAATGTTATGTCTTTCTATTAGGACCAAATGGTAGTATGGAATGCAATAGATATAGTACACAAACACAAGAAATAGTTTTATTTTTCGCATTGATTAAAGAAACATGGCTACAAATAAACTGCGGATTTTTAAGCAAAATAAAAATTGGGTAAATATAGCTATGAAAGGACCCATCTCGGATCACCTTGACCTTGACATATGTTGTCAAGGACAACATTCTGAACAACTTTTGTCAATATATCTATCCGTCGCTCGGACTTAGTTTCTGAGAAAATTGCTAGAAACTATTGCTAGTACTGAATTGAATTTTTCGTATTGCGTTCGCATATATCCGATTTTCGTTTGCGTGCTTCGCCCCCTCCACAAACCTAACCACAACTCATTCTATTCGCATAATCTTTGTATTGTAGCTGTAATTCAGAATTTGATCTAGTAATTAAGACTAACCTAACCCAATCCTAACCTAACCTAACCTAACTACGCCACAACTCATTATATTCGTATGATTTTTCCATTACTAGATCAAATTCTAGATGACAGCCACAATGCAAAGATTATGTGAATAGAATGAGTTGTGGTTAGGTTAGGATTAGGTTAGGTTAGTCTTAATTACTAGATCAAATTCTAGATGACAGCTACAATGCAAAGATTATGTGAATAGAATGAGTTGTGGTTAGGTTAGGATTAGGCTAGGTTAGTCTTAATTACTAGACCAATCCTAACCTAACCTAACCTAACTACGCCACAACTCATTCTAAAATCATTACTGTTTGGTGTTTCATCCATTTATTTCTGTCTTAAATGCATAAAATCCACAGTCAAGTTACAAATACCAAGGAAAATGAAAAGATGAAAAAAATTGTAGGAAAATGTACAAAAGTGCGCGTAAGTAAATAATGAATAGCATAAAACGATGTTCCTAAGATCCCCCGTTCTAACACCATTAGATTTTTTCTTATGGGGATATGTAAAGGACAAAGTTATGTTTGAACCACCGACGACAAAAGAGGATATGAAACAAAGAATACGTGACGCTTGCTCTTCAGTGACTCCCGAAATGTTAAAAAATGTTGGAACAACTTTGATGTTTCGAGTAAATAAATGTTTACAAGCCCGTGGTGGACATTTTGAACATTTAATTTAAAGTACATTTCATTTCTTCACGAATAAGCAAAGGACTCAAGCGCGTATAATTCCATAACGCTATTTCCGAGCGCTTCAAGTACCTACAACTCGAAACTTCAAACTGTTATATCTCATCATGGAAGTATCTGACAAAAAAATGTTTCAGACAAAATTGACCTGTTTTTTCCGGTAGAATCTAAATATGTAACATTTTATAGGGGGTTCCATTTAAAATTACAAATGTACCTCCCCTCCCCCGTTAAAGGGGAAGGGAGGCCATTTCACGTTTATGTAGTCAGAAAGGCCCTTCAGTTCCATGCAATTTAAGACTAAGAACTTTAAAATCGATGGCATAGTTTTCGAGATATTGAGCTGTTCAGAGTTATGTGGGCCACCCTGTATATTCTTCAGGGGCGGCCGTTCCGAGGCGCCAAAATTTAGGGGCGCCATTTTAGCTTTATTTAAAAAATATATATTCTCAAGGGGCGGCAATTTGTCTTTTTGTTCGGGGCGACTTAACCGCTAGAGCGGGCGCTGCTAGGAATCAAGTAAAGTTACCAACAAAAATACATACAATCCACCTGCAGCACTGCCAAGGAATTCCTTTGATTCTCGCGTTAAATCTCAATCAGAGTAGAAACGCGGACGTTCTCGCAAAAGATTTTTGATCGACGATGACAGTGCTAATACAGCTAATGCTCGGACATAGTTGGAACGCGGCGTTTCCTTCGAATTAAGGTCAAATTTTATGATAACTCCGGTACCGAGATTCCGCGAGTTATTCGAGAGGAGTTCGAAGAAAAGAATGGCGAGGAGCCGGTCGTTGAAGTTGAAGGGATTAAATGACTCGACGGAAAACAGCGCCAAGAATAACGTTTCGCTTATTGTACCCTTAGTGTTCTTTGTAGCCGAGATTCTGACTGAGGAGAAGGAGAGATACACTTCCCCCCCACCTATCCACGGTTCCTGTTCAAGAGGAGAAAACGGACGACTCACCCCTTTCGCGTTAAATTGAGCCAACAAACTCACCGGGTGAAGTTCAATAGAGTTCACCGACCCAGTTGCGTCTCCTCTAATTAACCCCCATTGTTTTTACCGAACATTTCTCGATCGCGCACGCCGTATGACACGAATTAACTTCGTTTACGCAATCCGGCGCACAGTGGGGCCAAGGTGGAAAAAATTCCCAAGATTAAATTTTTTTTTTTTTAGTAAACTGTCTAGGTTCACCTGTTTATTTTGAACCAAGAAGTTGTGTTCTAAACCTACCACGGTCAAATGACCGGTTTTTTATTGCACAATTATTGAAATTATAAAAAGGCTTTCATAGGAAATTACTAAATTGACTTCTTTATTTAAGCATGAATTATAATGAAAACCGCACAACGTTTAAGCAAATTCAATCTTCTCACTTCTATAAGACGTTTCACTTTTATATGTTTTGTGCTTGGTAGGTTTAGTATTAATTGATGTGTTTCTATTGAAATATGGGAATAAACTACACTTTATACACAATAGAGTTTATTCTGTAGGTACTAATATTTCGTCTCCTCAGAGCAGGGGTTGAAAATAGTTATGATATTGATTCCGGTTCTTGAAACAGTTACGAGAACCGAAAAAATGTTTTAACTGTTATGAGAATATCGGTTCTCGCTTATATCGGTTACAGTTACGGTTCTTGAGAACCGATATTACAACGGTTCTATAACTGTTACTTTTAGGTTTTGGGTTTCAGTTTCGGTTTTGGTTCTTCAGACTTCAGAACATATAATATGTGAAGTATTGGTCTCATATCGGTTTTGCAGTTCTGCAACTGATATTTTTTGGTTCTGTATCGGCTATACAGGGTGTCTCAAGATTCCTTCAACATCCGGAAATGGGAGGTTCCTGAGATCATTTGAAGCGACATTTTCCTTTGCAAAAATGGCATCGGCTGCTTTGTTTAAGAGTTATTAACGATAAACACGGACCAATCAGAGCACAGCTACAGTGGATTGATTCTGTCTCGGCCAATGGCGACGCCATGCTAAGCGGGACCTGTCGCCGAGTCGGACTCCGTTCGCTGTAGCCGCGCTCTGATTGGTCCGTGTTTTTCGTTAATAACTCCTTAACAAAGCCGCGGACGCCATTTTTGCAAAGGAAAATGTCGCTTCAAATAATCTCAGGAACCTCTTATTTCCGGATATTGCAGGAATTTTGAGACACTCTGTATCGCCGATACGGAACCAAAAAATATCAGTTGCAGAACTGCAAAACCGATATGAGACCAATACTTCACATATTATATGTTCTGAAGTCTGAAGAACCGAAACCGAAACCGAAATCCAGAACCTAAAAATAACAGTTATAGAACCGTGATAATATCGCTTCTGAAGAACCGTAACCGTAACCGATATAAGCGAGAATCGATATTCTCATAACAGTTACAACAGCATTTCGGTGAAGTTAAAGTAAAGTTAAAAATACCCAGTTCCATTTAAAAATATGACAGCAACCTTGATTTTTTGTTGAAAATTGGTTTTTTTTTTATTTAAAAAATTGAAATTTTATGTCGGTTAAATACTGATTAACTTTGTTAAGAAACACTTTTATTTCCGACTATCCGAAGGAGCTGAACAATCCCAGGGACTAATTTGTGCCGCACCCTTTATATTTACCAATTCTCAATATAATTAACAATCGAAAATTATTCAAAGCTAATAATTATTATTAAAAAAGAATTCGAATAAATTCACAGTGCAAAGAGTGTAGGTATAAACATTTTGAATAGACGCGAGACACCGCCGCGGGAGTCAGAAAATTGGTTGTTTTAAATTTTTTCTAATTTAAAAAATTGCAATGTCTTGTCGGTTAAATACTGATTAACTTTGGTAAGAAACACTTTTCTTTCCTACCATCCGAAAGAGCTGAAAAATCCTAGGGACTAATTTGTGCCGCACCCTTTCTATTTACCAATTCTCAATATAATTAACAATCGAAAATTATTCAAAGCTAGTAATTATTATTAAAAAAGAATTGGAATAAATTCACAGTGTAAAGGGTGTAGGTATAAACATTTTGAATAGACGCGAGACACCGCCGCGGGAGTCAGAAAATTGGTTGTTCAAAATTTTTCTTTTTAATTTAAAAATTTGCAATTTCTTGTCGGTTAAATACTGATTAACTTTGGTACGAAACACTTTTCTTTCCGACCATCCGAAGGAGCTGAACAATCCCAGGGACTAATTTGTGCCGCACCCTTTATATTTACCAATTCTCAATATAATTAACAATCGAAAATTATTCAAAGCTAATAATTATTATTAAAAAAGAATTCGAATAAATTCACAGTGCAAAGAGTGTAGGTATAAACATTTTGAATAGACGCGAGACACCGCCGCGGGAGTCAGAAAATTGGTTGTTTTAAATTTTTTCTTCTAATTTAAAAAATTGCAATGTCTTGTCGGTTAAATACTGATTAACTTTGGTAAGAAACACTTTTCTTTCCTACCATCCGAAAGAGCTGAAAAATCCTAGGGACTAATTTGTGCCGCACCCTTTCTATTTACCAATTCTCAATATAATTAACAATCGAAAATTATTCAAAGCTAGTAATTATTATTAAAAAAAAATTGGAATAAATTCACAGTGTAAACGGTGTAGGTATAAACATTTTGAATAGACGCGAGACACCGCCGCGGGAGTCAGAAAATTGGTTGTTCAAAATTTTTCTTTTTAATTTAAAAATTTGCAATTTCTTGTCGGTTAAATACTGATTAACTTTGGTACGAAACACTTTTCTTTCCGACCATCCGAAGGAGCTGAACAATCCCAGGGACTAATTTGTGCCGCACCCTTTCTATTTACCAATTCTCAATATAATTAACAATCGAAAATTATTCAAAGCTAGTAATTATTATTAAAAAAGAATTGGAATAAATTCACAGTGTAAAGGGTGTAGGTATAAACATTTTGAATAGACGCGAGACACCGCCGCGGGAGTCAGAAAATTTTGCAGAATCGCGTTATCGAAGCGTACCGGAAGTGCCATTACGATCATTTTCCAATAACGCGAGTTTTCCGTGGCTGTTATGGCGTTCAGATGGCGGGAACAAGAGCCATCGATTCCCATCGATTCCCTTCGATATTTGGTGCCGGGAGAGAACGACACCACCGACGCTTCTGATGGCCACTTCGACACCGGAAATAGAGAATAATCTTCTCAACACTGTCTCGAAATAGCGTGTCATCGGGGGAATTTGGAGCATGCCCTTGACACCGTCGAAAGAGTCAATTTTCCCTCGTCAGGGACGCTTTCAACGGGCCTCCCCATATTTAAGTATTCCGTTGACAGAGAAGTCGAACACGCGACAGATCCGCTTCCGATCGCAGCTGAAACCGACAGCCGTCTTAAATGGGTTACATTGAAATCACCGATACAGGCTTCTCACAATTCCTCACCGCGAACCGGGATTCGTCGAAACAGGATTTCGCCTATACCCAGCATTCATCCACTGCAGAATTAACCCCCATGCTACGCTCGAGTCAATACCACCCTGGAAAGGATATTTGACTTCACCATTTTCTGTACCGCGTTAGCTTCTCATAGGAATTTGATGTGGGGGATGAAAAGCACGCTGGATGAAAGGGTTCAATTATCTCGGAGATGAAGAATCTGCCCTGCCATTTGCAGCGACGTATGATCAAATTTTTTCCCTGCCTGATTGTGTGCATCGGCTTTGGAAAAAATCTGAGAAAAATTATTTAGTCACTGAAACTGTACGTGCAAAAGTTGGAGTTTAAGACATTTAACACTTTACGTACCGGAAGAATATTAGTAGGATTTTCAATAATTGTATTATATGAAAAAGAGGCTTAAAAATATTCTTTTACATTATAATCCCAAAGGAAACTATTAACTGACGTTACTGGGGATGATTTGCTGGTTGACGATTGAAATTGTTGCAACTGTTGAAGGATCCATTCAAAAGCCTAGCCATCTTTGTACAGATTTATACTGAAAACATGTTTTATGTCTCATAAGTCAAGAGGCGTTTTGTTTAAAGTCGATATTACAAAAAGGGCCAGATTTTCAATTTGATTTGCATGTATTTATAGATGAGGCTCAGTAAAACTATACAAATAGGTTGCTTTTATTATGAATTGAAACAGCCATTGTTTTTTAAGCATTCTTTATACTGATTTCTACTGAAAAAGAAAATGTTTTGTCTCATAATTCGAGGAACATTTTTTTCATTTTCTGAGGATGTAATATATTTGACTATATAAACAATGACGTCAAGAGGCGCTCTGTTTTATGTCGATATTACAAAAAGGGCCAGATTTTCAATTTTATTTGCATGTATTTATAGATGAGGCACAGTAAAAATGTACAAGTAGGTTACTTTTATTATGGGTTTGAAACAGTCATTCTACTGAAAAAGAAAATGTTTTATGTCTCATAACTAGAGGAACATTTTTTTATGTTTTAAGGATGTAATATATTTAACTATAGATACAATGACATTTTCGTAGCTATTGAATCCTTTCTCAACCACTACAAAATATATGAGCAACATTTTGTAACGTTTGTGTAACGTTTTGTTTTATCACACTTCTCTCTTTCTCAGTGAGCCTCGATTCTGCGAAATCTCTGTATTTGTGACCTAAAGTATAAAGAATTCCTTAAAGGTTTCTTGAAAGATGTTCACAAAACATTAAAATTGATCAACGAAACTCCAATACAATTTCTTCCAACTTTAAAGCAGCATCCGCAACATTATCCTACTGTATCCTAAGAAAATGGCATGAAATGCTAAAACAGATTGGAGGAGCAGAAAATATGCAGTGTCAAATAGCAATTTCAACTATTAAAGAATAAAAATGAATGACTTGATAAATTATTGCTCGTGAAAATTGCTGAGAACAGAATTCTTCGGTGCAGAATTTTTCGCGAGGATCTACAGACTGAAGAGAGTGTAGGGTTAAAAATGAGAATTGCGAGCTGGAGGGTTAATGGGGGATGGACAGTCGTGTTAACGGAAGCGTTAACCTAATTTTTCAATGGCACGTGTACATCGTGGCCGTCGAATAGGTGTCACATGGCGTGGAAAAGCGAGAGCCATCAAGGAGAAGATCGAAGGGAAAGGTGTCGCGTATCGCGGCGTAGTCGAGCGAAAAATGGCGTTCGCTGGCGATCGATCGCGCCAGTTCGCAGCCACAGTTCGCCACAGATGGCGGGACCACGCGGAAATGTTTCGCAGTTTCCGCGGAAAACAGCCCCGATAGTGAGTCATGGTGCAATGACATCGAGGACGGCGAGTTTTGCGCGGTAGAAACTACGCTCCAACCGGAAACGAGCGGTTCTTCGAACAAAATTTTAGACAAACGTCTGCGTTAGCTTCTTTCTATCTATAAATCATTTTACAAATTAATATACATTCTAATTATACTGTAGCAAATTGTGAACTGTAAACCATGTGGTCGCTAATGACCTCGCTGCTAATGCGACCACATTAAAATAAACTATAAATAAATAAATAATATTCTATTTAAAGAAATTCGTCGATTTTCATTGTACGATAAAAAAAATTTTAATCGTCGATGGAAATCGTTGGATCGTAAATGATCGATGAAAATGATTAGACTGCGGATTTTATGTATTTATGAGATAAATGTGTACGTGTAATTTACAACAGCGAAAACATTAGAAGAATCCAAAAATACTGTAATATTGTTTTCAACCTATTAAACATATTAAGAATGAAAATAAATTTCTATTTCACCTAAGTTTTTTGCAAATGTTGCAATTCAGGTAGAAAATATTTACTTTGCATAAACATCTGCTGTCTAACAATATTATCATTAGATTTGTACAGCTTCAATCGTATATGTTTTTGTATTAATGTAAAATGGTGGGTTTTTGCGTTTCAAAGGAAGCTTCTAACACTTACGGCAGAGATGGACATTTTTGTCTCAATTGAGACAGAACCGTCCCCACCATAGCTCCCACTGTCCCCCACCAACCTTAAGAATGGAAATAAATTTCTATTTCACCTAAGTTTTGTGCAAATTTTGTAATTCAGGTAGGAAATATTCATTTTGCATAAACATCTGCTGTCTATCAATATTATCATTAGATTTGTACAGCTTCAATCGTACATATTTTTATATTAATGTAAAATGGTGAGTTTTTGCGTTTCAAAGGAAGCTTCAAACACTTACGGCAGAGATGGGAATTTTTGTCTCAATTGAGACAGAACCGTCCCCACCATAGCTCCCACTATCCCCCACCAGCCTTAAGAATGGAAATAAATTTCTATTTCACCTAAGTTTTTTGCAAATTTTGTAATTCAGGTAGAAAATATTTATTTTGCATAAACATCTGCTGTATAACAATATTATCATTAGATTTGTACAGCTTCAATCGTACATATTTTTGTATTAATGTAAAATGGTGGGTTTTTGCGTTTCAAAGAAAGCTTCAAACACTTACGGCAGAGATGGGAATTTTTGTCCCAATTGAGACAGAACCGTCCCCACCATAGCTCCCACTGTCCCCCACCAGCATCCGCCGTTACCGTAGACTCTATGGCATAGGGGAAGGGAGTGCTCCGCCCGTCGCGAACAGTGCGCAGGCCTCGAGCATGAAAGAGAGATTGGTGGGAGAAGGAAGCGTTTGAGGGGCCCCTACCGTGCCATCACGGTCTTACGGAGTTGAACTTGTTTGTGGGATGTTAATTTAAAATCTTATGAAGCACCATAGTATATTTGATTTGTATAGAATATTAGAGCAAGTGATGAAACCATTTATTATTAAGGTGACCAACCTTTTTACAATAAAACGGAGGACATAAATAAGTTGAAGAAAAAAAAATTGTAAATAAAAGAAACATTTTATTCATTGCAACAATAATACACTGTAATATGTTAAATGCATAATAAAAAGATTTGTAACATTTTATATTGTAATTATGCTTACATGCCTTTTAATTATTATTTAAATGAGTACTAAAAAAGAAGGACTGTCCTCCCTAAAGGAGGACGATTGGTCACCTCATTATTATACATTTTTTATATTGTTACGAATGAAACTTTTTATTTTGGAACAGAAGAATTAAAGAAATTCAGACAGATAACAATTTCCCAAAAGTTTCTGACGTTCACGACCGTTCATGCGAATGCAAACTTAATATTTGATTTTCATCGTGTCCGTGTGTGAAAATCAAAAACACTTGTAAATTTACGCATATAAGCAGACACTGTGCGAAACAATATTTACATGCACGCGTATACCAAATTTCACCATTTTATTGAACGCCGTCGATACAATTATTGTACTGTGTGTTAATTTAACCTTGTTTAAAACATGCATCGATTATTCGGCCTTCCATCCAAGGTAAATATAAAATCCTTGTTAAAAGGGCGTCACATGGATCTTTTTAGTTCCAAAGGTTATTGAAAAATTCATTCCCATTCATTATGAAATTAAAACAAACATCGAAATAATGAATTTTTCAAATATTTATCTTCCCGCTGTACAAAAATAGAATTCTACAATTCAAGGGGAATGTCGATCACTAAAAAGATTAAGAACGACTACAGTATTTCATCGGTAATTGTCCCAAATGTCTCGCACATAATTGTCCCTGAGATATCCCCACTACTGCGGGTGTATATGACATCATGCGGCTCGGGTATATCGGTGAGACCACACTAATCCGAATTTCCAACTTCTTTATTATTCATTATTTTTTTATGGGACTTCGATGGCCATATTCGTGGCATTTTTCTAATAAAAATCATACCAAATATTATACAATTTCGATAATATTTACTTGTGTAATAGACAATTAAAGTTTCGGGCGTGAGGAATACATACGCATCGCGCCCGAAACTATAATTATTTATTACACAAGTAAATATCATCGGAATTATATCATATTTGGTATGATTTTTATTAGAAAAATGCCACAAATATGGTCATCGAAGTCCCATAAAAAAATAATGAATAATAAAGAAGTTGGAAAATCGGATTACGTATGTTTACATTTTTCAGCAAACCTCAAACAATGATAACCCTCGCGCATAATTGTCCCTCCGCAGACCCGTGTTCTGGACAATTATCAAAGAAATACTCTAACATAGAAAATCGCTGGTTTAAATCTCCATTTTGTTAAAATGTGGCCAAACCGAGTACTCGTTGGTTTAGCTTAGTCGCGCAACAAGGCAACGGAAAATTTACCCAAATTTCTTCCGAAAAATAAAATTTTTAAGATAACTGTCACGTTTGACCCCCGCGAAAAATTGATTCCGCGTGCGTCGCGTTGGTGGCGCCGCGAGTGGCGCGCTAGTCATCGTCAAACTACGCTGCACCCTCTGGCGTCGTAGAAGGGGTTGTAGAGGTTGAAAGGGGGCGCGAGAGAGTGTAGCGGAAGAAGCGTAAGAAAGGTGGTTGGATGGCGCGAGCAAGTGGGAGCGAGAGGGAGAGTGGGGTAACGGGAGGGAGCAAGAGGGAGCCTCGGTTAGAGGAGGGAGTACCTGGGGGTTGCATAGAGGGAGCGAGTTCAGTTCAGGCGCAAGGGTCCTCGGTTAAGGACGCGACGGTCCTGCTAATCGGGACACCATGCCAGGCGGCGAGGGGTCCCCGATCAATCTCCTCGGCCACCGTGCATCGACCACTTCCGGCGAGTGCGCGAACAGTGACGAGGATGAAAGGACAACGGGCACCGTACCGAACACGATGACGGCTGTGCTTGCGGGCGACGGACTCAGACGGAGGAAGGTCATCCACGCGACCAAAGAAACCCTCGACAAGGGTGAGTCTGCAACCCCTACGCCACCATCTCTCTCCCCTAGCTCCCTCTTCATCTTCATCTTTCTCTCTCTCTCTCTCCGTTTCGCAACCCTATCAACGTCGGAAAGCTCTCGTGGACGCAGCACAAACGACACCCCAAGGTTCACAGTTCGCTGCCAGCGCAGGGTCGATCCTCTTTCGCGCTGACCCCATAGGCGCGGACACCCTGCCTGCGCTCCGCATCTTCTAGCTTCTCCTCCAACGAACCGTTCCCTACGAGGCCCTAAACAAAACCCACCGTGCCCAAGCAAATCGGTAGCTCGTCTTCCGGATATAGCCCAGAGCCTCCGTATATCGGTAGCACTGACATCTTCACACGAGTATCTCTTCCGTAGCGTCTTCTACAACTTCTCTTCCATCGAACCTTTTTCTACAAATTCCTACACTAGTCCACGGTTTGCCTAATCAAATCGGCAACCTAGCTCGTCTTCCTGATATAGCCCAGAGCCTCCATATAGCGGTAGCACTGACATCTTCACACGAGTATCTCTTCCGTAGCGTCTTCTACAACTTCTCTTCCATCAAACCTTTTTCTACAATTTCCTACACTAGTCTACGGTCTGCCTAATCAAATCGGTAGCCTAGCTAATCTTCCTGATAAGCCCAGAGTCTCCAGAGATCAATGTCACTGGCGTCTTCTTGTTAGTTTCTTCTCAATACCATCTTTCACAGGAACCTTCTTCCACAATTTCCTAGACAAGTTTGCCCAAGAAAATGGGTAGCCTTTTAGTCTTCTTGCTGGAGGGATCATTGTCACTGGTGTTTTCTTACCAGTGTCTTCTCAAAAGCATCTTCCATAGCGTTTCCTCCGGCAAACAATTTTCTACGAGATCTTAGACAACTTTTACTTTGCCCAAGCAAATGGGCAGCCTTCTAGCTCGGAGCCTCCAGAGATCAGTGTAACATCTTCTCTCACTAGCATCTTCTTAATAGTGTCTCCTATAGCACCTTCTATAGCGTTTTCTTCAGCGAATCTTTTTCTACAAGATTCTAGACAGGTTCCACTTCGTCTAAGCAAATAGTTAGCGTGGCTAATCTTCCTTGGTAACGTTTCTCTAAGACCTAGTCTGGGATCCTAAACAAATCCCAGCTACTTTCTAGCTTTTCCTCCTAGCTCCTCCACAGATCAGCGTTACTAAAATGGGACAGCAAGTGCGACAATGCAGATTACAGTCTGAATGGTGATCTCGAGGTGCCATAGTCGCGCGGTTAAGGGTATTTGTTTGTTGACTGTGCCTCCTGTCCCGTTGACTGTACGCGCAGCGAACAGGGTAATGGTGTCAGCGGGTTGGTTCGCTACCAACGGCCGTTCCGCGCAACTAGGAGCTGTGCTAGCGGTTTTCACCTGCAAACGGTAGCTTATCGAACCACTTGACAGCGGTCCAAGAATGTTGTTGTGTTTGTTGCGGTATAGTAGTATCGTTGACTCCTCGGTGTTTAGTGTACTACGCATGTTTTTAGGCGGTTGCTTTTATTACTGTATCCCCCTTACGCGTTTTGTAGGTCTCTCTCTCTCTAGCTTTCTCTGTTGTTATGTAAGCGAGGTAAGAGTGGATTACAGTAGCGACCCTCTTGTGCAATCTCGACTGCATCGGTGATAAACATTGAATCGGGCCACCTCGAATAACCGTGCGAACCACTTGGTGTTCGTGCGCTGCCAACACAATTGGTGGAATTTTCGTGGATTCGTGGTGGGAATGTTTGGTATAGCGATCGGAGATATGCTATATAGTTGGTGGAGTGATACCGCGAAGAAATCGTTCTGTCGAATTTATTTTGTTTGAGGAAACGTTGTTGCGTTGTAGAGATATTGAGAAGGTGATTTTATTAGGTGTATGCAAAAGTTTGTCTTTTTCAATCGTTCGGGGAGATTACGATAACCGTGGCACCCTACTTTGAAGGTTATATTTGTGTTCCTGGGATCATTTTAAGAAAAAAATGTGTATATACCAAGCATCCAATGGGCTCCGTTTAGCCGGTAAAGTAGATTTCTTGTTTTTCATAAAACTGCAAATATCTCGGAAACTATGAAAGATATGGAAAAATATTAAGAGACCTTTTTTGTAGGAAATTGAATTTCTAACAATTTATGTCGTATGACTTTTTTCTATTAGCTGCGCAGTTTCTGAGTATATTTATATTTCGGTGAAGTTGGAGAACAACTGCCTCTCCCGTGAAATAATGGTCGGGGCAAGTGAAAAGGGTTCTGAAAAGACCAAATTCTGGATAACATCTACAATGGGAAGATTATGTGAACAGAATGAGTTTGGGTTAGGTCGTGAGTGGGGGCGGAGAGGGCCGGCCGTGAGGCCGACCCGACCACGCATACGATAATCCAGGTGTAGTTTCGAATATCTCGAATTCACCGAAATATAAATATACTCAGAAACTGCGCAGCTAATAGAAAAAAGTCATACAACATAAATTGTTAGAAATTCAATTTCCTACAAAAAAGGTCTCTTAATATTTTGCCATATCTCGCATAGTTTCCGAGATATTTGCAGTTTTATGAAAAACAAGAAATCTACTTTACCGGCTAAACGGAGCCCATTGGACTCTTGTTATATACACATTTTTTTCTTAAAATGATCCCAGGAACAAAAATATAACCTTCAAAGTAGGGGCCACGGTTATCGTAATCGTGCCAATCGTTCGTATACAGGGTGAGGTGTTTAAAACAGGACACCTGAATAACGAACCTGAATAAATTTTCGGAGATTCAAGAAAATGCATCAAACTTATTTGTTATCGAAATCTGATGCTACTAGTTTTCTGATAGGTGGAGGCGTCAAGGAGATATGAAGGCCAACTCTGTTCTTTTAAATGGAACATTATGTTTTTTTACTTATATTCTGATAGAGTATTTTGAGACGAATACAATGACCTATTATTAAGGTCATTCAAGGTCAACTGCAAGAGAAAATAAATTGTCTCAAAGCACTCTTCCAATACTTTCGTGTATTCTCTGGTTGTTGGCATATTGGTCTTGTAATTGCCGACAAGGGTCACAGAACGTAAACAAACATTGAATCACATTGTACGCTCGTCTATGTCCACAAATTTGATTGGTAGTTTGACTGTCGATTAGGGTACGGCTTTGTAATAATCAATCTTAGTGTTCAATCTTCAAGAATGCGTTATACGATCGCAGGGGAAGTGGAAATGATTGTGATTTATGGTGAATGTCATATGACCTAGAGTGACCTTGAATGACCTTAATAACACGTCTTTGTATTCGTCCTGAAATTTCGATCCTGTGGTTTCGAAATGATTCTTTGCTGGCCACATTAGTTCTGAATCTTTCACATGTTTGTATACAATGATTTATTAGAATCTTGCAAAGACCCTTAGTAAATTGTATATATTAGAGTGGGGACCAATTTATATTGTTTTTGTATCTTTTTTAGTTATCTCAGAAGCATTTTAGTTCACACAGTTTCTATTTTTCCTAGAATTTATATATTTCGTGTATAAACGTATTATCAATCATCAATTGTGTTTAAGAATATAGACATTGACAAAAATAATCCCGGTAAAAATTGACATGACTAAGTAACAATAATCACATCAATAAATTTTATATTGTTTGTTTTACTTATCGTTGAGTAATGTAAAAAACCAATCCCGCCATAAAATAAATCATCGTTCATTATTAATACTAAAAATTTACGGAACCCATCAAAATGGCGGGTTCGAGATGTTCTAATTTATGATTATTGTTATAGGCAATCTATCTGAACAAATATAATCTTCTTAGTTTCGTAAAATAAAATAAAATGGTTGCTTTTAGCGGTCTGTAAATCAAAGAATTAAATATTTAAAACTTGGTGCGAATATCGGTGAAATTCCTCTCGATCGAAAATGAAGTGTATTAATAAACTTTATGATTTTCGCGCTAGGTTCGATCATATTAAGAAGCAGCAAATTTGCAATTAAATTATTCTCGACTTTCCGATCCTGATGTGGATCATTTTCACAGAGACATTATTGCGTTTGCAATGCTAGCAGGTAAAATAAAAAAAAAATTATGAACAGAATATTAGGAGTTACGAAAAACGATAATTAGTAACAATTACGCATCTGCCACCATGGGTTAAATTATCGTTTTTCGTAACTCCTAATATTCTGTTCATAATTTTTTTTTTATTTTACCTGGTGCCACAGCAAACGCAATAATGTCTCTGTGAAAATGATCCACGATCGAAACGTCGAGTATAATTTAATTGCAAATTTGCTGCTTCTTAATATGACCGAACCTTCCACCGAAATCATAAAGTTTATTTTTTAGTGCGCATATACAGGTTTCTGTTGACTCCGCAATCACCTCACCGCAATTACCATAAACCTCCAATCGAGGTCGCAATCCGTTAATCTAAACCTCCATTACAAATCCTCTAAAATCGCCTTTTGATCCGCCACAAAATCGTGAAAGTCGAAAATGCAGGATCTCATTTTAAAAAAGCATCATCGATTACCTCGTAAATCTGGTTAGAACGAGAAAGAGACGTTCGAAAGCAAATTGTATAATTCAAACACGAGTCACTGACAATTGACCCGGGACAATCCTCTTTCGACTAACTTCGCTCGAAGCGACTTCCGGTACCGCGAAGACAAGGAAAATCACCGGTCGCGGTAAAGCTTTAAGTAGAACCGTTCGTTTCCTGGATCCAGCTTAAAGCAATAAGATCCGCGGTTACGAAAGCTCGCGTAACTAGTTCACGAGGACTTGTTCCGTGCATCGGATCATCGACGATGATTTTCGGGGGTTACGGCCGCCTATTTTAGGCCGGGGATCGATCCGCTCGCCGAAAATCGCGCGACCCACCCTCCGCAACCTCATCCAGCTTTGATTGCAGCTTATCTCTCTTTCACCTGCACGCCGTCTTTTCATTCGGGCCAATATGTACCGAGAATGGAACAAATATACCCGGTGTCTCGAAACTTCGATCGTCAAAACTCGGAAATGCGAAGAAATATTCTGAAAATCTTAAACGAAACCATCGGCGCGGGAGAACTTGTGATTTCAAGTGAAACGAATTTAATGAACTCGTTGAATATATTTTTATACGTTCACCGTGTGATATACGTGTGTTTGACTGAAATGTTTATCATAGTTTCGTTTCACCCGTTGCTTATGACCCGTTTCATATACTACAAATAGAACTACAGTAATGCCTCGATATGTGCAAAAGACGGATGCACGATATATTTTAGAAAAGTTTAACTTTCTTGTTTTTAATTAATTTTACGTGAACTCTTTGCCAATATATTCGCGACACTTTTCTTATTAAAATGAGTCCAAACACGATACAATTTGGATTATGTTTATTCGTTTAATCCACGATTTAGTAGACCCTCGATTAGCGATTTAGTAGAGCCTCGAGTATCAGCGAGTTTTAACGAGTTTTAACGAGTATCAACACGATTCATTGTAATACAAATCAGTGCATATTTAATCGAGTTCTAATGTATTCAAGCTTCATGTGAAGTTAGTCGCGTTCACGAATTAATTACAGAAACACATAAAATATAGAAAACATAATAAACACAAAAATTTCAAAAAAAAATACGATAAAAATTATTTTCAAATTACCAGGATTATTAGAAGAAGAAATATATGTATATTTTTATACGACTCTGACAAAATGCAGTCGTTTGTAGTTGACGGTTGAATGTTGTCGAAGAGTTATAGCTAACGGAAAACAAAACAGTGATCTACTTTTTCAAATACCAAGAAAAGTTCGAAGATATGAGCAAGAAGATTCTGAAGATTAATAACTAGAATAAATAAGGTAGCGTGAGAGGGGTAGTAGAGGACGAAGTGTTTGGCCCGCGTCCATAGAGGCGCCATTTTACGAACTGTTGGAGAGTTCTTCGAGGATGCGGCCACTCGAGTATTTTCCGAACGCGGTGGGGGTGGGGGGGAGGGGGCTGTGGGCGATCGGGACGTTTACGAAATAAGGATTTGAGGAATGTTTGCCTTAGAATGGCTAAGTGGCTCCGGTATGAGGGCGTGTGTTTGTATTTCGTGGGGGTGAGTATGCTCGAGAGCGACTGGCATCGGAGAGAGGACGCGAAAAGAGGGGAGTTTAGAGTGATAGTGAAGAGACAGTAACGACTAGGTCGGGTTTCGAGCACGTATGTAGATTTTAGAGGCGTTTTAGCTGGTTTCCCAGTCAAACCAATGCGATGATCTCGATGGTGGAGATTTTAATCAAATACGATCGGGTGGAGTGTCCGGTTGTTTACGTTGCAATTTATAATTGTTGAAATATTTCAATGAATACTTTTACGGTACAATTGCTAACAGATTTGTGATAAGATGATGCTAGTCAAATGAAAGTATGTACAATGATTCTGTTATTGGAATGGGTGGTTTCGGTTAGGTGAATAACCTTCTCTTTTCCTTAATTAACAATTGTATATTTAATATAACATGTAATGCACTTAGCACGTAACTCCATTGAACTCTCTCTCTCTCTCTCTCTCTCTCTCTCTCTCTCTCTCTCTCTCTCTCTCTCATGGACTCACACACACACTCTCATCTCATACCAACTTCAATCTTAATATATTGATAATATAACTATTTGTGAATTTATAGGAAGTTTTACTATACAGGGTGTTTCATTTAAAACAGGACACCTAATCTAAATGGTTTCAAAAGACGAATCAAATGGAAGAATCGTTTTTAATAAATTGTAATTTTTCAATCGTTTTTCCAAGGTCACTCGTGTTTTTTTACTTAATTACTCCTGACGATACCAACACTATAAAATATAATAAAAATAACCCTACAGATTCAACTAAAATATATTCAATATTACATATATATTTAATATTCAAATAGTAACTAGAAACGTAATGATATACAGGGTGATACAAATCTGAAATGTCGCTGAAAGTAAGTTCTGCATTAATTAGCAAATTTTAGAATTCACGGTCATTTGTTCAACGTTTGCTATAACATACAACAACAAAAAATGTGTGTATATTTATAAAAAAACACGAATGACCTTGAAAAAACGATAAAAAAATTACAATTTATAAAAAACGATTCTTCCATCTGATTTGTCTTTTGAAACCATTTAGATCACGTTAGAAACATTTTTTGTATTTTCAGAGGTAGAATAGATATTTAGGTGTCCTGTTTTAGAAGAAACACCCAGTATAGTAAAACTACATATAAATTCACAAATAGTTATATTATCAATACATTAAATAATTAGCCTAAATTCTTCCGCCTAAATTAGCCTAAAGAATCAAAATCGAAGTACCTACTACAACCTCGTCAATAAAATGTCCGGCCATTTTTAAATAAATAAGAACAGAATGCAGAACTAACCCGAGGTTAAAAATGGCGTGCATTAAAGTGTGAGAAATGCAATTACCTGTTAAACGTGTTCGCAGTTCTTTTTTTCCCCAGATTGTTGAATCAGGTTCCCTGTAGGGAAATCTAGATTTTCGACGTTAAAGTCCCATGGGGGTAAGAGGGTGAGAATGGGGGGCGTGGAACGGTTCAGTGGAAATCGCGTGCAACACTGGCAACGCGTTGTCGCTTACGGCTATCGCGTTTCAGAGTAAATTGTCCTCTTATCGGGACAGTGGCGTTGAGGATCGGTCGTTTATCATTTCTAACGGGCTGTTAGTCCTGCGGATCGAACGGTTTCCGGTTGAGCACAGTCTCTGTGCATCGTGTGACATAATCGGTTCTGACTTGACCTTTCGTTACGTCTGCCGACCCCACGCCGTGAGAGACCAATAACCGGCCGACAATTTCGATCGTTCGATCGAATCGACGCACAGAGTGGTATTTGAGCTGAAAACCTGGCCAAAAATCAAAATTGTAAATATTTACATACAGGGTTGTGTTTGCGCGCCAGAATAGATACATAAACATGCAATCACGTGGTGCACCCCTTATCATTGATTACCCATACAGTCATCCGTGCCTGCGCTTAGAACATAGCATTTGTTCGATAGGCATCTGTTTATTCGCAGCATTCCGTTCGTACGCATCTGTTTCTCGTGATAATATTTATTTTGTAAGTGGTCTTTGTGGCGAAATTTGTGATGGATATTGTTACGCAAGGTATGTACATTAATCATATTTCTGTCAATATTAAAATTTTTTTGTACACGTTTTTACCGATCTACAAGCTTCACTAAAAGTTCTTTGATTTTCATGACTTTTTTTGCATATATTAGTGTTTTTAAACATATACCACTCATCGCCACAGCATAAATGTTACATGTTGTTGAACTTCAGGATATCTAGAATTAGTATACCGCAAAAAAGTTTTCATAAGTCTTCACATTACAAAAAAATAATGCTCCAAATATAACCCCTTTTGGCTGAAGTGGACTCAAGAGGACTCAAAATTTTCAAGTTTTCCGTATACGATGCTATACAAATCAGGTTTTGGTTACCGGAGTTCACTGGTTGAAAAGTTATACACGTGTAAACATGAGCAATTTTAAGCGTTCTTTACAGGTTAGAGCGTTGCCAAATTGGATATTTGTAGGGTCTACTGTTGAGCGCATGCGCAGGATAGATGATGGGTGTTCAGCGCTCCAATAGGCGGCGCGGTGTTCTAACCTGGCAAGAATTTAGAAGAAGTTAGAACACCGCGCCGCCTATTGGAGCGCTGAACACCCATCATCTATCCTGCGCATGCGCTCAACAGTAGACCCTACACGTATCCAATTTGGCAACGCTCTAACCTGTAAAGAACGATTAAAATTGCTCATGTTTACACGTGTATAACTTTTCAACCAGTGAACTCCGGTAACCAAAACCTGATTCGTATAGCATCGTATACGGAAAACTTGAAAATTTTTAGTCCTCTTGAGTCCACTTCAGCCAAAAGGGGTTATATTTGGAGCATTATTTTTTTGTAATGTGAAGACTTGTGAAAACTTTTTTGCGGTATACTAATTCTAGATATCCTGAAGTTCAACAACATGTAACATTTATGCTGTGGCGATGAGTGGTATATGTTTAAAAACACTAATATATGCAAAAAAAGTCATGAAAATCAAAGAACTTTTAGTGAAGCTTGTAGATCGGTAAAAACGTGTACAAAAAAATTTTAATATTGACAGAAATATGATTAATGTACATACCTTGCGTAACAATATCCATCACAAATTTCGCCACAAAGACCACTTACAAAATAAATATTATCACGAGAAACAGATGCGTACGAACGGAATGCTGCGAATAAACAGATGCCTATCGAACAAATGCTATGTTCTAAGCGCAGGCACGGATGACTGTATGGGTAATCAATGATAAGGGGTGCACCACGTGATTGCATGTTTATGTATCTATTCTGGGACGCAAACATTACCCTGTATGTAAATATTTACAATTTCGATTTTTGGGCAGGTTTTCAGCTCAAATACCATTCTGTGTGACGATCGAAATACCTCACACAGCGATCGCTTCGGCTGCACGAGCTCGATTATTGGATTTTCGGACGAGGATATTCGCGATTCGGGTCAAAGAAGGTTCGATGATCGCCGCTTTTTTAATCCGACGATCGGGAACGACGAAGTTCAGAAATGGAACGTAGATTTCCGTGAGCGACGCCATTTTGGTAGAACAAGCTTTCGTAACTCGTAGGAAATCGGATTAGTATTAATACATTATCCAGCTCGTTTTATGTAAAGGATTATCAGAGAGCCTATTAACAAGCATTTTAATCCTCGTTACTCTCTTCGAAAATGTATGAAAGCTTTTTTTTTGATTTTTGTACCTTTTTCGTTTTACACTTAAATTCGATTAATGACGGTTTTTCTTTTAAAATAAATTATCCGCCGGTAGTCTATTAACACTTCGATCACCATATCGCCCATATATTAGGTTGTCCCATATGCCGCGGATTGAAAAGTATTTTAATGAAAAACCACAGAAATTTTATAGTGACGGTATAATATCTTTTCCAAAAATGTGGGAAGATGTTCTAGAGAAGGTGGTTATATTTTTTCGTTGACTTTGAAAGTACGTTTCAAATATTAATTTAAATAGTAAAACAATAAACGGCACGAACTTATGGGACGACGTAATATCTGGATGACGGAATTATTTATACAAAATTGAAAATTAATTCTTACGTTGGAAAATTGTGTGTTACAAATTTGCTTACGATCTGCGAAATAGAAGAGGTTTGAAATAGTGATTAATATCAGAAAACTAAACTTGTGTTACTTTTTGCTTTATAAAAATAAATTGCTTTGTTTTCATGTGATTTTTATTATTGTTGATTATTTGGCGATATTGATATTGGGCGATTAACGTGTTAATAGGCTTTCCTGTAATTGTGCTGTGTTAAACGTAGCAGAATTATAAAATCCAAAAAGATAAATAGAATTGAATAAAAATATAAAAAGTTGCGTGAAGTTAACAAGAGAAGGAATAAATGAAGAAAGTGATTCGAGAAGACAGCGAAGCACGTTTTCGAGTAGAAACTGTAGGTGCGAACGAAATTGCAACAAGCAGTGAAATTCCCAGTTGATGAATAGGGTAGATAGAGAGGGGTGTGGGGGGGGGGGGGATGACGGAGTCATTAGAAAAGTGCCTAGGGCTTGCGAACGTCTTAATTCGTCCCTGCCCTCCAGGTATTTTTTCGATACAGACACGATCTTGCAAGCTTCTATTTCATGGCAGGCCGGATCATCCCTGAACACGCTGACCTGTTTTTATGCACGACCGTCTTATACAGGGTGCGGCCGAATAACACGTACAAGCGGACACGAGGTGATTCCTTATGAAAAAAGAAGAAAAAAGTATCCGTCATTACGATTTGTTCTCAGAAACAAAAATTATTTATGACTCGACTTAACTACATTCAGCGCCAACACCACAATCATAAAAATTACACAGAATCAAAGCAATATACAGGGTGTGTAAATATCTGTCGTATTTACAGTCCTATCAGAAAACTTCAGAGAACAAAGTGATACTATTGCAGGGGGGAGCACATATAATGGTAAAGAAAACAATTTTTTATGTCGTGATTTTTAATGAAATTACAAGGTCACCGATGTTTTTTACAATTGCAGCATTATGAGCTGGGTCGAAATTATTTCAAATATTCTGGCAATTGATTCATGGCGATATTATCTTTCATGGTCATCTGAAAGTCATTGTATAGCAGGTCGTTGAATTCGTTTCGACGTTGCCTACCGTATTATGAAGTTAAAAATACCCAGTTCCATTAAAAGATATGACAGCGACCTTGATTTTTTTGTTGAAAATCGATTTTTTTTAAATTTTAAAAAATTGCAATTTCTTTTCGGTTAAATACTGATTAACTTTGGTAGGAAACATTTTTCTGTCCGACCATCCGAACGGGCTGATAAAACGTGATGACTAATTGGCGTCGCAACCTGTACAAACATTCCTTAAAAACAGTGAAGTTCCTTTATTGCACGCGGTCTAATTCAAATAAATTCCGTCACCCAGATACGAGTGACACGGCGCTGAACGTGTTAATATGTTATTTATACAATATTGTCCTAATTGATAAAAAAGCGTGACAACAACGTAGCGAATTTCCAGAAACAGAAATTATTTATGACTCGACTAAATCTATATGATTTTCTTGTTTCTTTTTCTTGCAATTTATGAAAGCTTCACTTGATTAATAAAAAGACCTGGGTACAATGTAGTGCATTCAATTTAAAATAGAACCAGGTTCAAGAAAATTGAGAAAAAGGAGAAGAGAAAACCTTGAATAAATGGAACAACGAAGATAGAAATAAATTACGATCCAACAGGAAAAGTAGGGAGAAAGGAAAGAGCGAATGAAAATTAATTATGACGCTCGAGTGACGAGGGGAGGCTCTGAAAAAAAAGGCTGTAAACAAAGGGAGACGATTTTAGTACAGTGACCCCTTGTGGAAAGTAGCGAACCGTGTTCGCCACGAACTATGGGGTGCAAAACCTTCTACCCAGCTGAGTAACACAATCCTCCAAGCAGAAACGTGGCTTCCTCGTATTTGACCTGGTCATCGAAATTCTTTTAACTTCACAATTCATGCTATTTGATATTGTTACGAATATGGCACAATAGATACTCCCGTTATATCGTCGTTGCCTAAACGACGATATAACAAGGACAAAGGAGAGAGTCGCTTCACGAACGTCGTACCGGTCGGACGTGCAATTCCCTTCCTCTTTTCATAAAAAGATTAATTACCTTTTTATAAGGGTCTTTTATTGAGTATGCCTAAATTACGTGGTCGCTCGCGTAACAATATTTTAACAAAACTAATATTGGTACTTTAGAGTACTTTTAACCCTTAGAGTCTTAGCACAACAAATATTCTGCAATTGCAAGTTTGACCTTGAATGACCTTGAGTCATAGGTAATTGAACTCGTTTTAAAACGCACTAGTTGACGGTGGATAAAAAAAACCTATCACTCCAATTAAAAAAAGGATGTTGACCTTCACCTCACATTGGACTGTCTACCGGGAAAAATAGAAGTCCGACACACATGATGTCCCTTTCGGTACTGAACAACTTTCATCTGAAACATTTTTGCGTATAATCAATATTTTGAAGATATAGTCTGTAACGCTTTTTAATTTCCATCCTGTATATGTTACAATGTCTTGATGTGAAAAATCAGAATGACAAAATTTAGTTTTCAATTTTTGAAATAAAAATTGAAAAAGTTGAATACATGACATTCAATAGTCCTTCAACTTTCTTGCATTTTCTGGATACAGAGAATATATAAATAGTAACGTAAACATTTATTTTGAAATCTGAATAAATAATTCCGTCACTCATATTGTACAGATGACATGGTAGCTAACGTGTTAAAATAATTTCGAAAGCAAAACTGAAACGAATCTGGGTCCTACTGGACCCAGTTTTTTGTAAGATCGTTGGCGTTACAAGTGTGAAATATTTACTTTCCCGTGACGTCAAAATCTTCCACAGCCGTGACGGAGACTCGATCCGCCGAGGGGATGGCGTGACCTTGAATTTCAATTGGTTACAATGGGTTGATGCGAAATTGCCGGGTCACGAAATTGCCAGACCTCAATCGACGTTTATCCATCGAAGGTATGAGAGTCCGGCGTTGAAACCTAGAGGAGTTTCTCTGCGAGGCTGCTCTGAATACTTCGTTGTGACGTAAGAGGTTCCGCCATCCCCTATCCGCTACCAAAATGAGCATCCCTAACGTCTCGGAAACGACCATCGTGTGCCGTCGATACGCGAAATGAAATTGTTCTGCCGAGTGATTTCCCGTGTTCCAATCATTAATTATTAACGAGCCGAAGTGACCCAACCTTACACAACTCCTTCAAATTTATGACTCGTATATGCTTCTAATACATCACTTATATTCTTCCATTACATGACTGTCGGCCATCTTTCCTACCCTCATCCATATACTTTTCTCGGGAATCACCTCGAATAAAAATTGTAAATCGACCTTCCTCGAATGGAGATCAGCTGAGACGGTTTAATAACATGTTAATTGGCTGAACCTACGGTTTGAAGTTCCGTTAACATAATAACGGAGATAACTGATTATCGTAGATGTACCAGTTACCCTCATTTTTATTCCTTTTACACTTTAATTCAATCGATTCGGTTTTATTTGTAATCCGCATACTCGTCGGCTGACCTATTACATGTACAATCAGCGAACAAAATTATTTTGTGAGAAATGGTAACTATTCAAGTTTAAACATTTTACTGTGAAGATTGTTCATACTTTTGAGAATAATTTTGGTAACTTCGAAAATAAATAAATCATTTTTTAACTTCAAAAATATGAAGCCTAATTGAAGATACTACGGAGACATTTTCCAAAAATTTAGACTACAAGATTTTGCAAAAGAAATCGCTACATTTCTTAAATTTCCGCAACAATCCTCAAATTAAAATTAAAATCAACAATAAAATGTACAATAAACTGCAGAAAAATATTAAAATCGGCTTCATTTATCCACGTACTTCCATCTAGTACACATACCGTGCCATTTAGCTTATAATGTATAACTTATAAAACAGTGAATTCCTAACAATAGTACTTACATTTTCGTAATGTTCTCATCGATATCTACAGGATTACGTAAAAAAAAGTTAAAAAAGTTTTGAAGAAAGTTAAAGACATCTGGTCCTCCAAAAGAAAGAACAGCCCACCTTTCAGTCAAATCATGGAAAATGTCTAAGAAATCGTACCGTTCCATTCAAAATTTCGTTGAATCGATCCTGTATAAGAGAGCCTCAAAATCTCTGAAATTCTCAGGGCTATTAAAAATCTTAATCCCGCAGTGACAGCTTTCGGTTAAGTACATGGAAACGAAAGTTCATCGGAGCAAAGGTTCGCGAAGCTACGCGCGTTGCTACGAACGAAGATGTTCTTGCGCCCTATAATTTCGGCTCTAAAGTTCACCCAATCAACTCGACTGCAAGCTGCACAGTGTCACCTTGCCACAATGTTCCAAAGCTTTATAATTATGCGCAAACTTGAAACGAAGAAAGTTCAGATTGTTGAGGCTGGGCCGCGCGGAGTGTTATCTGACGCACAACAGACTGTGCGGAGAGGATTGCTTTGGAGGTTGCTTCTGCATTTCACTATCTACGGGTCGCGCTTATTCAAATCCCGCCACGTTTCGCCAAAACACCGCTGCAAACACCGTGACGTTGCGTGTCCGTGATTCCCGACGCTGTGTCACACTAGCCTCGTAAAAGAGAATTAACAGAGAATTAACCTCCGCATTGTCAGAGAGCGTTCACACTTCCTGTGAATTTGATGAGACCTAGCGTTTCAGCGACCAGTGTTGCTGGCGTGCAGCCATGTTTGTGGTCCGCGGTTTCGTGCAGTTCTTAAATCTGCGCCGTTGTGTTCTTACAGGTTTTGCACTAGAAATTAACCCTTGCACTGAGCAAATTCACCTTTCTAGAAATTAAATCCATCCTTACATAGACCGTTCAGTGATGTAATAGACGCATACACGAGTCATAAATTTAAAGAGGTTGTGCAAGGTTGGGTCATTTCGGCTCGGTAATAACTATTGATCGGAACTTTCGTTTCCATGTAATTAACCGAATGCTGTCACTGTGGGATTAAGACCTTTAAGGACCCAGAGCACTTCAGAGATTTTCAGGCCCTCTTATACAGGATCGATTCAACGACATTTTGAATGGAACGGTACGATTTCTTAGACATTTTCGATGATGGGACTGAAAGGTGGGCTGTTCTTTCTTTTGGAGGACCAGATGTCTTTAACTTTCTTCAACACTTTTTTTTACTTTTTTTTACGTAATCCTGTAGATATCGATGAGAACATTACGAAAATGTGAGTATTGTTGTTAGGAATTCACTGTTTTATAAGTTATACATTATAAGCTAAATGGCACGGTATGTGTACTAGATGGAAGTACGTGGAAAAATGAAGCCGATTTTAATATTTTTTTGCAGTTTATGGTACATTTTATCGTTGATTTTAATTTTAATTTGTGGATTGTTGCGGAAATTTAAGAAATGTAGCGATTTCTTTCATAAAATCTTGTAGTCTAAATTTTTGGAAAATGTCTCCGTAGTATCTTCAATTAGGCTTCATATTTTTAAAGTTATAAAATGATTTATTTATTTTCGAAGTTACCAAAATTATTCTCAAAAGTATGAACAATCTTTACAGTAAAATGTTTAAACTTGAATAGTTACCATTTCTCACAAAATAATTTTGTTCGCTGATTGTACATGTAATAGGTCAGCCGACGAGTATGCGGATTACAAATAAAACCGAATCGATTGAATTAAAGTGTAAAAGGAATAAAAATGAGGGTAACTGGTACATCTACGATAATCAGTTATCTCCGTTATTATGTTAACGGAACTTCAAACCGTAGGTTCAGCCAATTAACATGTTATTAAACCGTCTCAGCTGATCTCCATTCGAGGAAGGTCGATTTACAATTTTTATTCGAGGTGATTCCCGAGAAAAGTATATGGATGAGGGTAGGAAAGATGGCCGACAGTCATGTAATCGAAGAATATAAGTGATGTATTAGAAGCATATACGAGTCATAAATTTGAAGGAGTTGTGTAAGGTTGGGTCACTTCGGCTCGTTAATAATTAATGATTGGAACACGGGAAATCACTCGGCAGAACAATTTCATTTCGCGTATCGACGGCACACGATGGTCGTTTCCGAGACGTTAGGGCTGCTCATTTTGGTAGCGGATAGGGGATGGCGGAACCTCTTACGTCACAACGAAGTATTCAGAGCAGCCTCGCAGAGAAACTCCTCTAGGTTTCAGCCCCGGACTCTCATACCTTCGATGGATAAACGTCGATTGAGGTCTGGCAATTTCGTGACACGGCAATTTCGCATCAACCCATTGTAACCAATTGAAATTCAAGGTCACGCCATCCCCTCGGCGGATCGAGTCTCCGTCACGGCTGTGGAAGATTTTGACGTCACGGGAAAGTAAATATTTCACACTTGTAACGCCAACGATCTTACAAAAAACTGGGTCCAGTAGGACCCAGATTCGTTTCAGTTTTGCTTCCGCAATTATTTGAACACGTTAGCTACCATGTCATCTGTACAATATGAGTGACGGAATTAGTTATTCAGATTTCAAAATAAATGTTTACGTTAATATTTATATATTCTCTGTATCCAGAAAATGCAAGAAAGCTGAAGGACTATTGAATGTCATGTATTGAACTTCTTCAATTTTTACAAATAAAATTTAATCTTTCGTCTGCAACCTGGGTCATTTATGTCAGGAGCGAAATTTCATTCTAGAATTCCATCTTTACAATATTTACTTTTTTTCCCATTGAAAAATGGGTTTTCTGTGCCAGAAAACTATTAATATTATTAAGCCCGTTTCAACGGGGGTAATTAAATTTAAGGATTAAAAACAAATCTCCTCCGACGAGAGTTTGCAGTGAGACTCTTCCTCGGGCTGATTAAATTGTGACAAACAGTTAATCTAGCTCGGACAAAGGGGGAACGACGAGCTGAAATAGGAGTTTCATTGCATCATAACGAACTTTCACTTGAAATGTGACAAAGTTTCTCAAGCAATTTTGTATATTGGAGATTGCAGAGAACGTAATTTACATACTCGCTGGAAACGTTTCGAAATTGTACAGCGAAAGTAAGGAAATTTGTTTATAAAATATAGATAGAATAAAAGGGATGCTTCGCAAAACACGAAACAATGGAAACTTTACAAGATTTTTCGAATATTATTGTTCTGTTCTTCTTCCAATTGCTCAAAAATTTTTATTTAACTCGAAGGTCTCCAATCTAATTATTACCAAAAAAATCTCTTCTAAATTAAACAGTGCAGAATAATGTTTTTTCAATTATCAAAATAGATGGAATACTTTCTGTTAATTCAGTTTTAATTTTCATGTATTTCTTGATGTTTGAAAGTCCACAAATTGCCGATTAGAAATACTTCGCCTCTTGTTCGAAGAACAATGAAACTAATTTTTTCTTTGAAATAGATACACATAGACGAACTTTTGCTAGATTTATTGATGCTTGAACAATCCACAAAACGATGAAGAAGCGACGATAAAACACAATGGCGTTTTCTCCTCTTTTTCTCCAAACAGTTTCACTTTTCAAGAAACAAAGTAATCAAACTTTCGCGCCACTGCATACATTTAGCAGCGGGTCTCCAAAATGGCGAAAAGCGCGTTAACCTCTTGCACTACGATTTATTTTACGATTACAATTTATATAAATATAATAGACATAGATCTACAAAACGCACTGGTTAAAGTTTCACCACAGGCTCAAATAAAAAAGTTGCAACAACCGACTTTTACCCTTTTCGTTGAAATTGCAACTAATAACAATTTTTTCAACATTCTCTTTACCCGTTAATTAGTAAACTTAATTCTTCTAACGTGCCAAAAAAATCTCAACTCAAATATAAAAGTCGCAAAAACCGACGTTTGCCCTTTTCTTTAAAATTCTAACCAATAATAATTTTTCCAACATATTCTTCACCCGTTATTTACTAAACTAATTCTTCTAACATGTCAAAAAAATCTCAACTCAAATATAAAAGTCGCAAAAACCGACTTTTACCCTTTTCATTGAAATTCCAACCAATAACAATTTTTCCGACATATTCTTCACCCATTATTTATTAAACTAATTCTTCTAACATGTCAAAAAATTCTAATCCTTAGACTGATTAACATTTAGTTCAATTTTAAGAAAATTATGCGATTTTTAAATGTGGCTTCATACTTTTTGCCAGGAGTTGTATTGTGTGTTTCATTTAAGAAAATTCAATTATCACCTATGAGAGAGACTTTATAATTTCAACAAATCTAAAATAAATAATCTGGGACCGATAAATTCGACCATCACTGGTAGATTTAGCGTTAAAATCGAGGTGACAGAATTTTTGTATAGCCGTCGGCTATATTTAATAGAAAATCCACGAAGTCGATTTTCAAGGCGCAGGTCGGCCACCCACATTGCTTATAGGTCATATTTGCAATCGTTATCTGCGAATGGAAACCTTTCGCGAGCCTTGCGTGTGCACTCTTCCGCGACAACATTACGACTTGAAATCGATATCCGTTGAGCCGATAAAAAACGAAATTTTCTCTCGCCCTGGCTGCCTACTTCGAACCAGATTTCGTGAATGGCAGAGATACAAGCTGTAATTACGAAAGTGGTCTAACAAGAAAACCAAAATGGCACTCGCGGATTTGTATGGAACTCTGGTGAAAAGCAATTCTTGCAAATATATTTGGCACGCATATTTTCTCTATCCTTATGCGCGTTGAACGAGTTCAATTTAACCATTGTAATGTTGCTACTTTTATTTTTCCACTTTGCGTCGTCCGCCGCAGCATCGTTAAATCTGTGACTGCAAAGAAAAACGCCGCATGTCACAATTTGAATTTATGCATTAATTGAGCTTTATAGGATTTACGTATTTACCAGAAAAAAGTCATGAAAACAAATTCGAAACGCTCAAAAAAATATTGCAATTTAACTGATGTCCTATATCAGGCACTTCCGACCAATACCTCCGGAGCTAAACGAGGCACCTTCGTCGCTTAGGAGCTTCCCCCACTCTTGGACTTGAAAGCTCCCACCATGAGAGCCGCGCGGATCGCGTAGCACTCATAATGTTCCCATTGTATAGATTTCGACATTTTAAACAACTTTTTCGTTTTTCAATATATCGCAAAAGAGCATATTTCCAGTTTCTTCTCAGATATGGGCGCCGCCATACTGGTTTGTAGTGACGGTCGCGCGCCTCGTACTGAGTTGGTATAGCTTAGGTCGCGGTGAGTGGGGGAGGGGACGACAAGGTAAGCGGCCACAACATGTTTACAAAAAGAAAATAAACAGACGCAGCGCCGGAACAGGCTTACGTTGCCACGAATATCTCGAAAACTAAAAGCGACCCACCTACATTGAAAATTTGGGACTACACTAAACATTTAACTTGTTTAACACTAGAACTACCGAGCGCTAAACGCGACTGGTGTATATTGCATTCTAATAACGACAAGAATGCATTTATTCAACTTCCGTACAACTTTTGTTTAAATATGTATTCTAATAGAGGATTTGACTAAAACATTATTACTCCGGAAAACATTTTTATAATTTCAATATTTGTAAAAGAAAAATTTAGAAACCCGTCATTTTGACTTGTCCGGTAGTTCTAGTGTTAAAATGTCGAAATTTAAATTTCATCAAAGTCGGAGTATAGTGACCCTTTCGCAATAATTACCCTTTACCCTCGTGCGCGTTGTACGAGTTAAATTTAACCATTGTAATGTTGCGACTTTTATTTTTCCACTTTGCGTTGTCCGCGGCAGCATCGCTAAATCTGTGACTGCAAAGAAAAACGCCGCATGTCACAATTTGAATTTATGCATTAATTGAGCTTTATAGGATTTACGTATTTACCAGAAAAAAGTCATGAAAACAAATTCGAAACGCTCAAAAAAATATTGCAATTTAACTGATGTCCTATATCAGGCACTTCCGACCAATACCTCCAGAGCTACACGAGGCACCTTCGTCGCTTAGGAGCTTCCCCCACTCTTGGACTTGTAAGCTCCCACCATGAGAGCCGCGCGAATCGCGTAGCACTCAAACTATAGCACTTAAACAACTTTCCTTTTTCAATATAGGGGATCGCTTTTATTTTTCGATATATTCGCAAAAGAGCATATTTCCAGTTTCTTGACAGATATGGGCGCCGCCATGTTGGTTTGTAGTGACGGTCGCGCGCCGCTTACTGAGTTGGTATAGATTAGATCGGGGTGAGTGGGGGAGGGGACGACAAGGTAAGCGGCCACAACATGTTTACAAAAAGAAAATAAACAGACGCAGCGCCGGAACAGGCTTACGTTGCCACGAATATCTCGAAAACTAAAAGCGACCCACCTACATTGAAAATTTGGGACTACACTAAACATTTTACTTGTTTAACACTAGATTTACGGGGCCCGTCAAAATGACGGATTCAAAAATTTTTAATTTACGATTATTAAGCGTGTAAGGAGGTATTCGTGAGGAATTATTAAATAGATTTATTTTTTGTGTACATGTTACAATAAAAATCGCTGAAGATCCAAGTAAATACAATTTTATTATTTTTATAAAGCAATGTAAAATAATCAATTTTAGTACTCCGTAAACCCAGTGTTAAAATGTCGAAATTTATAACATATTTAAATTTCATCAAAATCGGAGTATAGTGACCCTTTCGCAATAATTACCCTTTACCCTCGTGCGCGTTGAACGAGTGAAAGTAATTTAATCATTGTAATAAAAATTGCAGAGTTTAAGTTTATCAGAGAGATGAATGACGTTCAAGCAACTGTATTACGAACAAAATTAATTTTTAAAGGTAAACGAATAATTGTGTGTCACACATCTATGACCGACGTGACAGTAAACGTGTTAAAAATTGATGTTAGGAAAACGCCGCTTGGTTTTGCAACAACGTTCGTTATCCCTTCAACTTTAGCCTTGCACGTTACATTTATTTTTCACTTGGCTCGATCTTATGTTACTTTTTTCTCGTTAGCTTCTTTCGCATACTTCACCCCCTTATCCGCGGTGCATTGTTGCCTTTATCTGGCTCGCGTTCTTTTTTATTGTACTTTATACACGGTTTATTACTCGGGAGCCCTCTTCTTCCTCGCGGCCATTATCTCCGTTCTGTAATGCGCAATAAAGGCGCGCCGTATTATTGTCGTCGTAGCTCGAGGACTTCGTCGACGAGTGTAGAGGCCTGTGTGAAAATTTGAAATTTATGTGTACGACGCACTCGCTCCGGCAAATCACCAATCAAAATACAAATAAAGTATCCTCAATAAAAAAAATAGAAACAAAGTAAATAGTGGAGGGAAAAATAAAATGGAAACTGATAATTGCTATTTCAATCATTTGCGTGTTGCAGGTCTTATACCAACGTGGAAATTTATTGATAGGTCGTAGACACTGTACTTCAGAATTTTGTAAAATATTAAAACTTGTAAAATATCGTAGCTTGCGAAAAAATTTTTTAACTCGCAGAAACAGGATTAAATCTAAAAAAATTTTAACACTAGATTTACGGGGCTCGTCAAAATGACGGATTCAAAAATTTTTAATTTATGGAAACTGGTAATTGCTATTTCAATCATTTGCGTGTTGCAGGTCTTATACCAACGTGGAAATTTATTGATAGGTCGTAGGTACTGTACTTCAGAATTTTGTAAAATATTAAGACTTGCAAAATATCGTAGCTTGCGAAAAAATTTTTTAACTCGCAGAAACAGACTTAAATCTAAAAAAAATTTTAACACTAGATTTACGGGGCTCGTCAAAATGACGGATTCAAAAATTTTTAATTTACGAATAATTGTATATCAGACATTATGTCTTAATGTATAGCTTTATAACCCCCCATGGGGAGTTCCACTTAAGCTTTCAATAAAAAAAAAAAATAAGAGTGAGAAAAGGCATTCGTGAGGAATTATTAAATAGATTTATTTTTTTGTGTACATATTACAATAAAAATAGCTGAAGATCTAAGTAAATACAATTTTATTATTTTTATAAAGCAATGTAAAATAATCAATTTCAGTGCTCTGTAGACCTAGTGTTAATTACGTTGCGTTGACAATTCAGTATATCTACAGATGAATAACACTGAAGTCAATATGTTTAACTTTGGTTAATGGGACTTGGGTCCATTTTGACCCATGATTAGAGAAATTGCATCTACATTCTAATTTTTTGGAGGCAATTGAAATTATTAGTTATTTACATTATATCGAATAAGATGATCAATATTAATCTCAACTAAATAAGTTTAAAAATATTTCAATAAGAAAAATAAAATATAAGGATTTGGTTGTGTCTTTGCTGCCATGAAATTGTTAAAAATTTTCATGATGCATTGCTCGCAAAATATATAAAATGAAATATGATTTTTGACAACTCCATAAGAATGGTGTAAGAATTGTCAATTTACGTCTATATTTGCGAAATGCGTCAGAATGATTGCCCCCACTCCAGACTCCACTTCCCGGACGACACAGGGAGAAAATTGACACAAATCTTCATTTGCCACGACATTTGATCAACCCCCTAAGATTTTTCAACCCGTTGGCGCGGTAATTCAATTTGTAACTGAGGCGGACAAATTGTCGTTGTAATTGACGCCTCGCCACGAAGGAGCCCGGAATTAGGGTTGTGGATTAGCCGGAGATGATTGAAGTTGTTCTCCAAGTGATGCTAATGAATTCAATTTGTGAATTGACTGTCGATTGTGTACGGCCATGAATTAAGTACCTCTATTTCATTTAGATCTATCACAATTATGGGGTCTGTTGAGAAAAGTGTCCCAAACATCACAATTATGGGGTTTGTCTTTGCCTTCGAGAAAATAATCCGCCATTTTCAACGACAAAACGAAATGCATTCAAAGGAACCACTACAGACTTTCCAAGAACAAAGGGCAGAAATAATTGTATAAATTTTAATACCAATTCCTGAAATACCTTCAAACATCAATACATTATTAATAGACTGGAGGAACTAAAGGCTGACCAATTTAGAAAAATATTGGTTCGTCACATGAATAAGTTGTATTCAATGTCTCTTTTTATTTATTCTGTGTGTCTGTGCGTATTAACCCTTTGCGCTCGGAAGTATTTTAACTCCATAACCAAATTTTTTTTTTTATCAAGAATATTTCCATTCTATATGATTTTTATCATTTTGAAGAAACGAAACTCATATTATACCTCGTAGAATACTTAAATATTTGGTAACTAATTTATTGAATATCAATTTAATAATGTAAAAAATATTTATAATAATGGTATTGGAATTTTTAGTGGTACCTCAGAGTCACCACTCGAGTGCCAAGGGTTAAATGTTTCTTTCTAGTTATTAGCAACATGCAGAATTGCATTCAAATAATTATATAATATTCAACGTTATTTATGGCGGCTTCTCAATCACTTTCTTTTTAAAATCGGTCACAGTTTTTATTATGTATATATATATTTTTATTCTACGTCTTTAAAATTAAAATAAATTTATATATGCAGTAGAACAAGCTTATATATGTTATAATCGACTACTTTTGTAACCGAGAACAATAAGTCTGTCCCCAACTTTGTTCGGATTTATTTATTGGTGAAATTTATTCGACTTTGCTGGAAATGAATAAAAGATGCAGGTTTATCAAAAAGTTATGAATGTTAGGGTAGAGTATAGAGCACTGCTTATCGACACATCCAACGAATGAAAGGCATCGATAACGATGAACAGTGAATGGCGTTGCATGTCCATTAATTATGCAAGCTACAAGCGAAACGAATCAGCAGTTTATCAAGACACCAACCTGTTATCGTGGAAATTTAATCCCAATAAAACCACGCGGGTCCCGCTAACGAGCTGTCTCGTTAAAAATCGCGACATTGCGGCCGAATGTTCAAATAACGAATTTTCAACTTTCTTTTTACAGCCTCCCGCCTACTCAGACGGAAGATACCATGTACAGGCCACCTGATGACCCCCCGCCGCCTATGGATACAAAAGGTTCCAACTCAGGTATGTCAGAACACTCGAAGATTAATATATTTCTCATTAAATATCAATTCTTAATCAATTGTAAGAACAAAGAAACAAAGACCTCTACAAATTTAGCTAAGCTAAGTTTTGTACAAAATTAACACTGAACTTACCATATACGGACAAATGACCAGTTTCAGATCATAAAGTTGCTTTCATAGGAACTGATTCAATAGATTTCTTTAGCCAATCGTAGATTGTAATAAAAATCGCACAAACTTTGCCGTAAGTGAGTCTTGTTATTTTTATAAGATATTATTATACTAGTTAATTTTAATGCTCGGTAGGATTAGTGTTAAGAAATACCGCGAATTCTCGATAATTATCCCAAATATCTGACCAGTAATTGTCCGAAATATCTGGCCCGTAATTGTCCCAAATATCTGGCCCTTAATTTTCCGAAATATCTGGCCCGTAATTTTCCGAAATATTTGGACCGTAATTGTCCCAAATATCTTGCCCGTAATTGTCCGAAATATCTGGCCCGTAATTGTCTCAAATATCTGGCCCGTAATTGTCCCAAATATCTGGTCCGTAATTGTCCCAAATATCTGGCCCGTAATTTTCCGAAATATCTGGCCCGTAATTGTCCGAAATATCTGACCCGTAATTATCCGAAATATCTTGCCCGTAATTTTCCCAAATATCTGGCCAGTAAGTTTCCGAAATATCTGGCCTGTAACTTTCCGAAATATCTGGCCCGTAATTGTCCCAAATATCTGACCCGTAATTATCCGAAATATCTTGCCCGTAATTGTCCGAAATATCTGGCCCGTAATTGTCTCAAATATCTGATCCATAATTGTCCCTCAACTATCCCCACTACCGCGCGGTATACTATAATAATCTGAATAATACATAACATAAAAATGTTCTAGGTTGGAAGAAATATCTTGATTTTGGATTTAAAATTGCTTCGTGTGCAAAGGGTTAATATTTTCTTATAGAGACTAATCGATAGATGCCTAGGAAGATACACAGTTCTGATCATGAGATCCTCAATGATGTATCTCTCATTGTCTCGAAGTTATAGCTTTTCGCAGTCGCGCGGGATACATAACGCGTACATTCATGCTAGTTTTGATTGTCTAACTTTGAGCATTTCTAGGATTAATAGCTGCCGTTCTAAATCAAATGTTTCGCGGTTTTTGGTTGTAGACCGAAATGGGTTGCGCGAATGACAAAAATTGTCTCTGCTCGGACATTCGTCGTGTTGTCGCGAACTGCTTACAAAGATTTATAGTCGTGTTACTAGAGTTCGGACTTTCACAGGAAACGTGTAATAAAGTTGTTCGAGTGATTCAAAGATGCCGCAATTTTACCCTTGGAGACAGATCTCTCTAAAGGGTGTGCCAATATTTTATTTGGGAACGGTACAGAATGCAGCTTACTGTTCTAATAAACATTTTAGCTACATAACAAGTGTTACATACACTTCATTCTAAAATAGGCTTCATACACTTTGTTGCAAATTGTTTCAAAATTAATCCACGATTCTCTCATAAATCATAGACATTTCAAGCGAGATAATAACAGTAATTAGTCCAGTGAAATTGCTATTGATTCGAGCATCAGACTCCACACCTCAACTGCCGAGGATTCCAACCCCGCAAGATGGCCTCGAACTCAGTGCAAAGCGTTTCCAACGATTAACAATAGAACTACGTAGTGCTGAAAATGTTTACTTTATATTACTTTATAAAACTAATATTATTAACATTTACCATTATATTCGTGACATTTTTCTGATTAAAATAAGTCCAAGCAAGACACAATTTCGGTCATATTTAACACTAAACCTATCTTCTATCCACCATCAAATAGTGCGTTTTAAGATCAGTTCACTTACCTGTGACTCAAGGTCATCCAAGGTCAAACTTTCAAGGAAATACAGAAAAGGTGTGATCTTGAGTCATAGGAAATTGAACTCATCTTAAAACGCACTATTTGATGGTGGATAAAAATACATATCATTCCATTTAAAAAAAGAAAGTTGACGTTCACCTCACCTTGGAGTGTCCACCGGGAAAAATAAAACTTCCATCTAAAACATTTTTGCGTATAATCAATATTTTTGGAGATTTTCCTGTATAATTCGCTTTAAATTGAACAACTTACATGTGAAACACGTAGGTACCTGGATATTGCAAAATTCAGACATAGGTTCGCATAATCGAGGTTCTACTGAATCGTGGATTAAATGAGTGAATGTGATCCAAATCGTATCGTGTTCGGACTCGTTTTAACCAGAAAAATGTAACAAATATGTCAAATGTGTCAAATGTGCAAATTTTTGACAATGGTAAAAAAGATGTACAAAATAGTATAGTACTAATGACAACACTATATCAAAAAGAAAACTCAAGTCGTTTGGATCAATTTTAATTGCTCAAAATTACACGATAGAATATTTATACCACAAAACGTAGTAAATATAAAAAAACTTTTACCTTCAAATAATAAAAAATAAGAAAAGTAACAAAGTCGTGCAACGACAAGATCTCAAGAATTTTAAAAGTTTAAATAACCGTAGTATCTACATACAGTCGGGTCAAAGGACCCGCTTGGTAAACAGAGAGTTAAAAAAGTTATCGTTTTTAAAGGCTATTTTTTAACTTTTGTCAGTATGTGTACATGGTTAATTGCTCGAAATTACACGATAGAAAATTTATACCACAAAACGTAGTAAATATAAAAAAAACTTTTACCTTTAAATAATAAAAAATAAGAAAAGTAACAAAGTCGTGCAACGACAAGATCCCAAGAATTTTAAAAGTTTAAATAACCGCAGTATCAACATACAGTGGGGTCCAATGGACCCGCTTGGTAAACAGAGAGTTAAAAAAGTTATCGTTTTTAAAGACTATTTTTTAACTTTTGTCAGTATGTGTACATAGTCTAAGGGGTCAAATGACTGACTGAACAATTGCTCTATACTCGTGGAAACAATGATTCGTCGTCCGATGTGTTTCGAAAGCGTGTGTTTCTCGGTAGCAGCGTTCGACTAATCGAAGAGACAGTTCGCAGACGCTTCCGGCTGTTACTGGTTCACAATAACGCACGTGACTTTTCGTTGTCATGCCATTCGATTAATTTTTAACGTGTCCGACGTCCACGCAACCCACACGCGGTGAAATTGCCGTGGCGCATATGCCGCGGTTGAAACGTTGATTTCTCGTCCATTGTCCGGTATGAATTACTCGTGACGAGCCCAAGGATAGCTCCCGCAACGTTCAAAAATATCCACCGTGGAAATTCATCTCTCCCCACCACCCTTCTCGCCCTTCGTCCCTTGTGTCCCTTATATGCATTTGAATAGTTCGTCTGTCGCGGGATTCCTAGGCAACCGTAATCGATAGCACGCCAAACGGGCGACCATTGTACCGGAGAACCTATGCGCGCAATCGGATTCTCGTTATTTGATCTTCTGGCCGCATTCCCTGATAATAATCGGAATTAAGTGGTTTGTTTACTGAACGCGCCGATGGAATTTGCTGCCTGGCATCCTGCACACGGACTACACGATTTTGTTAGCTCGCCCGGAATTCGGGAATCGGTAATTCCGATTTGCAAACTGATTTAACTCTTTCGCTGATCGGAATATTAATAAAGAAACTGTGAATCCTTTTTAAAGGAATTATCTTGTTGATCGACCACAAAAATTGGGCGATAACGAAGCCATTTATTTCTTAAAATTTAAATTTAGAAGTTAACTTAATTTTGAATTTTTTATCTCATAGATAATAAGTAGACTGAGGATGTTCTGCATTTATGGCAAAAATTATTAGATTGAATAGAAAACTGTGGAAACATTTAAACAATCTAGAAATCGTACTGGATCACTTCCGGTTTACTAAAATTATTAGAAAGAAAAATAATTGTCTATCTAGCTCCCTGTCTCTGCATTTAGTGAAAGATAATTTTTATTTTATATAATATAATACAATACAATACAATACAATACAACACAAAACACAACACAATACAACACAACACAACACAACACAACACAACACAACAACACAACAACACAACACAATACAATACAATACAATACAATATAATATAATATAATATAATATAATATAAATTAAATTAAGTTTTAGGTGTGGAATGCTACTACCACCATCGGTTAAATGATCGATTCTAAAAATTTTTATTTTTATAAACTAACACATGCGATTTACTTTTATGGCTTAATACTGTTGGTATTTCCTTTTTAAAACTATGAACTCTCCATTTCCCCTTCCACTATCCCATTCCGCTACCTCCCACTTCAACGTCCCCCACCGTAGACTGGTCACGTGACGTGCCGCGCAACGCGTTACATACTACTCTGGTCATCAGAAAGGTGGTAAACTGTATTCCCCGCGATTTAACTGATCTGGCGACACTGTGTACCTGGGCTTATTGCAAAGAGCAATGTTTCTATTTTTACATATATTTAACACTAGAACTACCGAGCGTCAAACGCGACTGGTGTATATTGCATTCTGATAACGACAAGAATGCATTTATTCAACTTCCGTACAACTTTTGTTTAAATATGTATTCTAATAGAGAATTTGACTAAAACATTACTCCGGAAAACATTTTTATAATTTCAATATTTGTAAAAGAAAAATTTAGAAACCAGTCATTTTGACTTGTCCGGTAGTTCTAGTGTTAATGCTTATTTCCTACTTTCGTTTATTTGTTCTTTATCATTGTTTTCTCGAGGACAGTTTGTACTAGAAATCAGGAGAGAGCTGGTTATTTCTCCGTTTGACAAATTCCAACGACAGTTACAGAGTGTAAAAATAATTTCCCACGACTCGGATCATCGCGAACTCATAAAATGAACTGTGCCGCAATTGTTTAGAACAGCAAATATACTATTTAATGTACGCTGTAAAAGATACAAATTTTTTTTAAAAATGTTATTCAAGCTACTTTTATACACGGAATCCTTACGGCAAACAAGCACGGACCCAGATAATAAAATTAAAAGCGTCGTAGTTATTTTCGTCGAAAAGAAATTCAACGCGGAATTTATTCGAGAAAGTTTATTTGAAATTTTCGAACGCAACGGACTGTAGTTACAAAGAAACTTCTTCCCGTTTAATAATTCCAACCGGAGATCAATATCGTCTCTACAATTCTCGCTGTTAAATCGTTCGAATTCCTTGGCATGAAATCGATCGGAAACGATGCACGATAAACGTTTGGTTTCGAAGACGGACGTCTTGGTATCGGATGGTTGAATTTATCGAGCGAACCTCGAATTCTCTTTTGATGAGAACTCCGTAAAATATTGGGTTGTTACATAAATTCATGAGAAGATAACACTAGCAGCTTAGGGTTGTCCTAGATAATAAAACCCAAGTGTCCAATAACAAAAAGAAGCAAGCATTACAACTTCGACGTTGTTGTATACCCGATAATCCCATGTAAACGCCAACGCATCATGATTACTAAGCCGTAGATCCCCCAGTAGTCCCCACCATAGCGCCCACTTTCCCCCACCATAGCGCCCACTTTCCCCCACCATAGCGCCCACTTTCCCCCACCATAGCGCCCACTGTCCCCACCAGCATCCGCTGCTACCATAGAGCACTGGTTCTTGACCGGTGTTCCGCGGAACATTGGCGTTTCGCAAGCTTTTTGCAAGTGTTCCGCAAAATTATGAAAGCCGAATTTTTTTAAAATAATTTTTATTGTCAGGATCTCCATCAACCAATGGAAAAAAAAGAATAAATACAAATGATGCAGGACTGAGCCAAAGCACACACAAACAAAACAAATAAACTCCACGAGCAAACAAAACAAAAATCACCTAACCTATCGGCATAAAGCAGACTTTTTTTTAAATGATTTTTATTTGTCAGGATCTCCATCAACCAATGGAAAGAAAGAGTAAATACAAATGATACAGGACTGGTCCAAAGCACACCCAAACAGAACAAATAAACTCCACAAAATGCGTCACCCGAGCAAACAAAACAAAAATCACCTAACCTATCGGCATAAAGCAAAATTTTTTTAAAAATGACTTTTATTGTCAGAATCTCCATCAACCAATGGAAAAAAAAGAATAAATACAAATGATGAAGGACTGGTCCAAAGCACGCCCAAACAGAACAAATGAACTCCACGAAATACGTCACCCGAGCAAACAAAACAAAAATCACGTAACCTATCGGCACAAAGCAGAACTCACGATAAGTGCAAACGGTTAAGGACGTTTGTACATCGTTTAAAATCCGACTGTGCCGAATGTGTGTGCACACGAACGGATACACTCTTCGCTATCTTACAACACAGGGGGCATATCTTGCGGTGGATACATAATGTATTCCACGATTTCGTATTTTGAATAACCATCGCTGCCGCTATTGAAGGCATTGTGTACGTAAGAATAACGTGACGCGAATGGGTACAACGAATCGTGTCGAGCCGAATTGAGTTGGGAACGATCACGTGTGTGCGTTCGATGTGCATTATCGTTATCGCGACCCGTTTTCGAGCTTCGATTCGCGTTTTAAGCTCGTACAGGGACCCAATAGATTACACACGTCTCGCTAGCCAATGCATACTTTATGAGAGTGACGTGAAATCGATAGGAAGCTGGCATTTAATAATAGAAACAAATCGGTCGACGTGGTCTCATACTGCCATCTCGTTTTTTCCAACCGTCCCTGCAGGGAGGACCTCATTTTGCAATGCGATACCGAGATACGTCCCTGCTAACTTTCGTTCTAGAGAGAAAAAACAAAATTCATCCTTATGCAGATCAAATTCGCCTTTCCACTAATCACTAGACAGCGGAGCTTTATGCAATTTGCAATTTTTGTAGATGAATGTTAAGAAACTGGAATCAAATGAAACCTTATTTTCAGCGGTAGTAGCCTTTGTAGATCTGAAATAAATAAAGATCGTACTATATTCTGTCGAATTTTATATTCTAGCATTTTTTGAAAATTTTCAGATGCCATACAGGGTGGAAGTTGTAAAGTGTTACAGACGAATATCTCCAAAAATATTGATTCTACGCAATAATGTTTCAGATGAAAGTTGTTCATTACCGAGAGGGGACATCATGTGGTGGGACTTTTATTTTTCCCATTGAACACTCCAAGGCAGGGTTTGACTTTATTTGCTCGCGAGGACCGTTTTCCGAGGGCTACGCCTCCTCGACCCGGCCGCGCGTCACGCTCCCCGTGGTCGCCTGCGTGCTCGGACGGGCTCAGGCGCGATCATAACAGACAGATGAATGTGGCGCATAAAGGGCGACACACGTTTCAATAGGTTTCCACATTACCATCGAGGTACTATTGTCAATGCGTTTTTTTTATTAGTGGTATCCCCTGTAGTTTTATTTGTACTTTAGTTCGTGCCGTCGAACTTTCACACCAAAACAATAACACGTGTTCAATATCAGCATTACTCAGGACGACATCAAAGTCCTTATAAATGAAATGAAAACAAACGTATTTATGTGTTACTGTGCTCTTCTGCGAGATAGGCAGTTTACTTCCATTACTGTTCGTGCTAAGGTATCCTCCGCTGAACGATAGTACTTAAACAAGTGGTGAAAATGGAAATGTATAAAAATGGTTTTGATACGTTTATGGTACTAGGAGAATGCAGGAAAAATTACAGAATGGCTGCTAATTTGTATGCACAAACGCTACCCAGATCGACCATCAAAATCGCATATGGCATTTAAAAGACTAGAACAGCGTTTTCTCCGTTCAAGTTCTGTGCTTAAAAATTGCGTAATGTCCATTAAGTCTACGACGCGTGAAAACAAAAAGGTCAGAATATGCGTAGCTTGTGTTAAGATAAATGTTGAAATGTCGAGCAGAGATAGAGAATCATTTAAACAAATAATTGTTAAGTGCATTGAAGTAAGAGGTAATCATTTTGAACACATACTAAACTGAAGTACAAATAAAACGATCACACCTTTTCTACATTCCTCTGCAAGTTTGACCTTGAATGACCTTGAGTCATAGGTAATTGAACTTATCTTAAAACGCACTATTTGACGGTGGATAAAAAAACATATCATTCCATTTAAAAAAAGAAAATTGACCTTCACCTCACCTTGGAGGGCTCACCGGGAAAAATAAAACTTTCATCTGAAACATTTTTACGTATAAACAATATTTTTGAAGTGTACTTTTAAACAGGAACTGGTAATTTACTGATTTATTTGTGCTAAAAATCATGAATTGCGTTGATGGAAATATGGTAACGCAGTTCCGTTAAACAACCATCGATAAATAAAAGCACCACGCAATCACGTTTCCCATTATCAACGTGTGCGGTACGATGCGGTCCGATGCTTGCCAGGACTAATTAAGGATAGATCGATGCTTCAGATTAATTAATTGGTTGATGTATTATTCTGGTGCTCTGGGGCGTGTTCTGCGGAGCGACATCATCATCGCGTCGACCGAGTTAACATTAATCATGCATTTCCTCTGGTAATACAATCATGTCAGCCGTACCAAAAAATAAAAGATGAATTACGTTTGTGGTTGGTCCATCATTATTAGATTAGATTTTAAATTTTGAATTCTGTTCTCGCGTGACATTATCGCACCGAGTGAACATGATCGATTCTATGCACAGAGTATTTCATCTGTTCAACTTTTTTTCCAACCCTTTCTCAAACCTTTTTATCAACCCTTTAAAATTGCAAACTTGTTAAATATCCTTTAGCTCTAAAACTATGAAAAGAACAATGCACAACGAAATGATCGGGGTACAATTGATATCGTTGTTGCTAGTAATTGAAAAATTTGGTAAAATAGATTTTTAGCTATGCATCAGAAATTTTTAAAAAAGTATTAAATAATTGTCACCATGAAACTTTAATATTGCGAACCTTTTTGGCGGCCATTAGAATGCAGCATTTCGCAATTAATTTACACAGTGTCGATTGGCGAGACTCGCAACAGGAAATTGTCGATCGTGTCACGAGCAATGGCTCCCTTAACTGTCGTTTATTTTCGAAAGTCTGTCTCGCAGCTGCCAATAACGTTAAACAACCGCAAACTCTCGTCCAAGTTACTGCCGACATTAAACGCAAAATCGAAATGGTGCAACAAGTGCTGTGACACATCGTGTCATTTGACATTAATATACGGCTGATCAGTTCGTTCTTTTCACGCTTGTTTTGCCGTCGTTCATCGACGCGCTTTGATTCCACGATGAAGCGCAGCATAATTCCATTAGGCGCTGACCTTTCAATATTGTCCCCCTAAAAGTATAGTTGAAGACATCTCCCATTACGCCCACGCAAGTTTCCCGTGTTATGAAACGTTTCATCATCATTCTACCCTCATTTTCATGCTGAAACTCAATTTCGAGTTTAATGCACTTTTATACACGGAGTTGTATCAAATAAATTCTAGTGTAAAATGTATTCGTACAACTTTAAAAATCAAATAACTATTTTAAAAGTAGCACAAATTAATTTGTGGTTGTCGTAAAATTTGTGGTATTTTTTGTTGAAAAGCAACTGAATTGTTATACAATAGAACTCTGGTGCCTCAGTTATTCTAAATTAATTTATATTTGAGGTATAAACATATACGCTTGATGTAAGTGTAATAACTACAATGTACTGCGTAACCACTTTCAATTTGTCTTAAAATATTGTCGTATTTTTAGTTGAAAACCAACAAAATTGTTATAGATCTCTACTGACTCAAGTAATTCTAAATTAATTTATATTTGAGGTATAAAAATATACGCTTGATGTATGCAGTGTAATAATTATAATGTACTGAGTGTACAAATTAATTCGTCACTCTCACAATTAATCATTTGTGATTTTGTTTTATACCCATACAGTTTACTAGATTCATCAGTTACCTGTAAAATGGTGTACCTGTATAGGAAATGGTTCTGGATTACATTCTCAAGACTTGAACATGTTTTGATTGTTTGTAAATGAACAACAAATTTTTGAAGACAAGACGACAAACTAATTTGGTTTACGTTTCTAGGGTTCGCGTATTGCTTTTCGGTATTGATTTTGGGTGTTGATTTTGGATGTTGATTTTAGGTACTAATTTTAGGTATTGATGTTGGGTGTTGATTTTGGGTATTTCTATTGGGCATTGATTTTAGGTATTGATTTTAGGTATTGATTTTGGGTGTTGATTTTGGATGTTGATTTTAGGTATTAATTTTAGGTATTGATGTCGGGTGTTGATTTTGGGTATTGCTATTGGGCATTGATTTTAGGTATTAGTTTTAGGTATTGATTTTGTGTATTGATTTTGTGTATTAATTTTGTGTATTGATTTTAGGTATTAATTTTGGGTGTTGATTTTGGGTATTGATTTTAGGTATTAATTTTGAGTGTTGATTTTGAGTGTTGATTTTAGGTATTAGTTTTAGGTATTGATTTTGGGTGTTGATTTTGGGTATTGATTTTAGGTATTAATTTTGAGTGTTGATTGTAGGTATTAGTTTTAGGTATTGATTCTGGGTGTTGATTGTAGGTATTAGTTTTAGGTATTGATTTTGGGTGTTGATTTTGTGTATTGATTTTAGGTTTTAATTTTGGGTGTTGATTTTAGGTATTAATTTTTGGTTTTGTTTTTGGGTATTGATTTTAGATATTAATTTTTGGTATTTATTTTGGGTGTTGATTTTGGGTGTTGATTTTGGGTGTTCATTTTGGGTATTGATTGTAGGTATTAATTTTAGGTATTGATTTTGGGTACTGATATTAGGTATTGCTTTTGGGTGTTGATTCTGGGTATTGATTTTAGATATTAATTTTGAGTGTTGATTTTAGGTATTAATTTTAGGTATTGATTTTGGGTATTGATTTTAGGAATTAATTTTAGGTATTGATGTTGGGTGCTGATTTTGGGTATTGATTGTAGGTATTAATTATAGGTATTTATTTTGGGTATTGCTATTGGGTATTGATTTTAGTTATTAATTTTAGGTATTGACTTTGGATGTTGAGTTTGGGTATTGCTATTGGGTATTGCCACAACAGTAAATGCTTCATCCCAACACTTTATATCAAAAAGAAAAAGAATCAAAATTTGGTCCAACTATAAGAAAATAATTTCTCAATGTTACGTCAATCAATGCGAGCAAGATACAAAATGGAGAAATATATGGAATAGGTTTAACATAATTCTGGTACGAACCCAAAATCGTTGTTGCAAGTCGTTGGCATCACTGGTTCGACGGAAAATTAAATGCGCTGGTATTTTCTTTAATCCTAATCTCCGAAGGGCCACAGGACCGTCGAAGTGAATTTCGCCTGCGCTATTAGGTCAGGCATGCCATCAGGATATCGTTGCACGTGGATTGGCAATACCAAACAGTCTGCTACCGCTTGGAATAGGGCCAGGCCAAACGACGTCGCCACGTTGTGCCAGAATTTCCCGATTCCGGTGTCGGACCTAAAGTTACAAGGCGAAATAACTTCGCTTCACCAGCCGGCCACTGTAAAATAACACCTTCGTGAAAATTTATTCTTGGACGCAAACACCTGTACAAGAATGTTAACACTTTGACAGCCATACAAAAATTCCAGAAAATCGAGATAATTTATTCAATGAAATGAAACTAGAAAGAGTAACAGATTATCTATCGCTGATTATTGCATAATTTTCCTATAGTCTATAGAGGCTATGATTTTTTAATCAACCCTTCAACATCAACAGAAACTTCAATCCTAAGCCAACAACTCTTCCTCAATAACATAATTTAATCATTTCGTTTGGGATTACAATATTTTATCGACAACTGTCCACAACACGGGTTCGGCCAGGGACAGTTATCGTTCAGGTATACTATTCTTTGACTTTTGCCGAACATAGAAAAGGACAGCGAAGCTCGAGAGGCCTCGATCGCCGAAAAGTGTAACATAATACGAGTCGTGTATATCGGTGTGAGACCACTACTAATCCAATGACAAAACTTCTTTATTTATTGCATACTAACAACAAATTTCGTCGTTCTCAGTATACGTCGCGATTGAATTCCTGCCGTATGGTACGAGCGGTAAGCATGCAAAGTTTGTTGTAGCGAAAGGTTCAATGGAAACATAAAGTAAACCGTACAATGTTTAAATAAATTGAATCTTCTCGCTTCTAAAGACTTTTCACTTTTATATGTTTTGTGTTTGGTAAGTTTAGTGTTAATATTCGACGCGTCGCGATTAGTTTTACGAATATAATACGAGCTCAGCAATGAGTTTGGTAAATTGGTTTGAATTTGACAATGATGGCTCGGATAAATGCAGCCCCACTGTATTGTGGTTTATGTCAGGCTATGCTATTGGAATTTCAATATGAAAACAGCGCGATGATTGATCTTTGTTGGATTTTGATGGATGATCAACGTTTGTTGCAGGAATGCGACGTCATAGTGATGTTCCCGAGTGGAGCGAGCGACGAGACTCTGATGTGGCTTCTAGGCCGTCTTCGGGCTGGAACCCCGGGCCTAGTTGTACATGTTCGACACCACGCCTCGGCAGATAGTTACGGATTTTACTTAACAGCCCCTTTTAGCGTGTAAGTATACCCCGTTCACTGTATGCCACACACCTATCCAACACAGTGTCGCCAGATCCACTCAAAACTGGGTGGATTTTCCTCTCCTCCTTTTCCCCTTCCACTCAGTGATGGGAATGTTGGCGCTTCTCACGCGCATGCGCGAGTTTCGGCAGCACCGAGGCTACGTCCGAAGTTTGTGGAGTACTATTGGGGCGAAATTAGTGGGTTTGTTATTATATATTTCGTTTAAAGTTATTTTAGTACCCTTCCCTTCCTTATTCCCAAGATGATGAAGAAGAGTAAGTTATATTATATTGTACATAGATACATAAATATTATATATTTATATATTCTATCTACGTATGTATATATTACATTTTAATACATATATATATATATATATATATATATATATGTGTGTGTGTGTAGGATCTCAGGAAAAAGGAAGGCACCGCGCCAGGAATCGAACCCGGGCCCTCGTGTTGGTAGCCGATCGACTAACGCGCTCACCCACGGAACCCTCCCGCCTTCTTCCTAATTTCCTACGGTATTTGTGGTCTGGGGAGTTCTAATCCCACATATGTATATATACAGGGTGAGTCACCTAACGTTTGTACCTCAAATATCTTTGTTGTTTCTAAAGATACGTAAAATATGGTAAGGACAAAGTTGAATGGTACAATGGGGCTGACACGATGCAAAAAAGAAATTTTGTTTTTATGTCATTTTTTTAGAGATATCAAGGGCACCTTGACTTTTTTAAATGGAACCACACTTTTTTAAACACCTACAATGATAGACTCTTTCATTAGGAATTCAGTGACTATAATTAGTCCAAGGTCATTCAAGGTCAAGGACAGAGAAAAACTATCATTGTAGACGTTTAAAAAAGGGTGGTTCCATTTAAAAAAGTCAAGGTGACCTTGATATCTCTAAAAAAATGACATAAAAACAACATTTTTTTTTTGCATCCTGTCAGCCCCATTGTACCATTCAACTTTGTCCTTACTATATCTTACGTGTCTTTAGAAACAGCAAAGATATTATAGGTACAAACGTTAGGTGACTCACCCTGTATATACGTACACATGTTGAACATTCATTTTTCAAAATCAAATCATAATAAATTTTGCGAAATTAGAGGGGCGACCAAGGATTTTCGTGCCTGACTGAGGCTAAAATCGCCGCGCATGCGCGTGAAAAGCGCCAACATTCCCATCACTGCTTCCACTATCCCATGCCACTACCCATGAGCACACTCCAACGCCCCCCCCCTCCCACTAAGACCGTAGACTGATCACGTGACGTGCCGCGCAGCGTATCACATATTACTCTGGTCATCAGAGAGGTGGTAAACTGTATTCCCCTCGATTTAACCGATCTGGCAACACTGATCACATTAACTTGAATGGTTTAACACTAAACCTACCACAGCCGGTCAAAGGACCGGTTTCATATTTTTAATTTTACAATTATTGATATTATCAAGTTGCTTCCCTGCGGGAATGATTCGGTAAATTTCTTTATTCCAGCACATCTTGTGTTAAAAATTGCACAAAATCGCTTGACATTTTTACAAGGTACAACATTTGAATCGTTTTCAGTGCTTGACAGGTTTAGCGTTAAAGAAAATTGAGATTATCGAAGGAGTTCCCTTGTTATTATAAAAGCGTCCGCGGCCAAGCGGAAGAGGGCTGATCGAATGAAGTCTAATGTGTTCGACAGATTGTTAAAAGCCGCCGAAGAGGTGCATTTGCCAAAGACACTGCGCCAAGAGTTCGGCGGAGGTCTGAAAGAGTTCGTGGGCTCTGAGGCGAGTTGCTTCGAGGGTAGCGACGACGAAGCTCAATTCTTCACTACTCAGGAAAGGCAGTCCCTGGTCCTGCACTTGCTGCACACGCTCAGAGCAGGGCCGCAGGACCTTCACAGTCTACCGGGTCTTAAGATGGTAGAAGGACAAGCAATTATTCCAAAGTGCATTTCTTCTGGGATCATTTCCCAGGTAACGAGGTCACGGCTAGCCAATTGTCCAATCTTTCCCGTGAACGGAATTCACAAACCCGGGCCAATCTTGTTTACGGAAACTTCTCCTTTCCTTTTGTTCGGTCACCGGATGAGACGGAGCAATACGTTTTATGATCGAGTTTGGCTCTCCTCGCGATTAACCTTGCATGTACAGGAAGGTTCGACTAATGGAGGACACTTAAAGATGGTGTACTAGGCGATTCTTGGCTCTTCATTTGTTTGTCCGTTTAAGAACAATTAACCCTTCGGACGCGACATCAGTACGTCCTACTGACTCTGAGAAATATTACAAAATTGATTAGGAAAGTTCAGATTATTAACTACGATGTGTTTCTATGCATTATTGTTCGATTTCTGGAATTTGAAGATAGCTAGAGACAATATCTAAAAGTTTAAATCATTTAGAACTTGTTGCAACATCTGTAATGTTATGTAACGTCGACCATGTAGACGCAAACTGACAATCCATCGTCTTCCCCGAAGGATTAAGTCGAGTTACCGAGATTGCTGTTTTCTGTGCATCTACTGTGCAGCTTACAAAATACCGAACTGTATAATTTTAGTAACAAATGTGGATTTATAATGAAGTGACAAGTTTTGCATCCTAAATACACCCTTACACTGATCAAATTCAACTTTTCACAAATTATATTCAATCTTACAGAGAGTAAATTCATCTTTTTATAAATAAAATTCACCCTCATAGACTAAATTCATCTTTTTACGAATCAAATTCACCCTCATAGACTAAATTCAACTTTTCACAAATCAAATTCGACCTTACACAGAACAAATTCATGTTTTCAGAAATCAAATTTAATCTTTTGCTAATGATGACCTTCAGATGACCTTGAGATTTTTAGGTTTTTACAAATCAAATTCACCCTCATAGACTAAATTCAACTTTTCACAAATCAAATTCGACTTACAAATTCATCTTTTTAGAAATCAAATTTAATCTTTTCCTAATGATGACCTTCAGATGACCTTGAGATGTTTAGGTTTTTACAAATCAAATTCACCCTCATAGGCTAAATTGAACTTTTCACAAATCAAATTCGGCCTTACATAGACCAAATTCATCTTTTTAGAAATCAAATTTAATCTTTTGCTAATGATGACCTTCAGATGACCTTGAGATGTTTAGGTGGCCTCCTTTAGCTCGGATATCGTGTATATTTTTGCTTTAACTAGGTGTTGATCACAGCTAGATCAGAAATCAAGAATTGGTTTAATGAATTGATTATTTTTGGACCAACAGGTCTTCCCTCTTCACGAATTGCCTGCGTTGGAGATGCTGCAACGGACATGGGTCCGAGCGTTTCTCAGTCCTCAGCCCTTGGACGATATTTGTAAATACTTCGGAGTAAAGATTACTATGTATTTCGCGTGGCTCGGACATTACACCACCGCTTTGATCGTTCCAGCTGCTGTGGGTGCCATATATTGGGTAACTAGTCGTCCAATCAAAATTTCTAGGTTAGGTCTTTCGAACCTAACCACTATCGATTCACCTTCCTACATTTAAAACTTGTCTGTCTCTTTCCTTATCCTTTTTTCATTCAATTTGTGAACGATTAGATTGTCAAACGGTCATTTGAAAATATGCCGATTCTCTTTCTCTTTTTAACTGAACTGTCCGATATTTTGTCGAGGTTGAAACATTTCCCTTTTTAATCTTTGCGTCCGTAACCAATATTTTCGACGATACAGTATTTCATCGATAATTGTCCACAACACGGGTCTGCGGAGGGACAATTATGCGCGAGGGATATCATTGTTTGAGGTTTGCCGAACGTAGAGAAGGACAGCCGAGCTCGAGAGGCCACGGTCACCGAGAAATGTAAACATAACTAATCCGAATTTTCAACTTCTTTATTAATCATTATTTTTTTATTGGACTTCGATGACTATATTTGTGGTGACCAATATGTCATATTTCTCGGCGACCGAGGCCTCTCGAGCTTCACGGCCCCTCAAGGGGGTACACACCGCACTAGTGGGGATATCTCAGGGACAATTATGTCGGAGACATTTGGGACAATTACCGATGAAATACTGTATTTAATAACGTTGCACCTCATAGTTTCAACGAATATTTTTATGCCTCAAATATCAATGAATTCGGGATATAAAAATCTGCTATAATTTTGCTATTGTTTGTAGAACTGTGCATAAACAAAAGACTTGTACAATCCCATTTCTGTTCAATTAAAACTATTAAGACAGTCTGAACATATTTTAATGTTATACGGATTATTGTATATTACATATTGTCTTGTAAATTCGATACCGTCAGTTCCCAATGAGTGACATAGGATCAGGTTTGAACGTCGAATACAAAAATCTTGATTTCTTCGATAGTAAGATACTTTTTGGAAAATGTACCCTACTTCGATCGGACTGACATTGCTGACACGTGTGAACACAGGTCGGCATCATCGGTAGGAATCAAGCGGTCGAAGACGTAGCGTACGTACTGTTCTCCGTCTTCAACGTGATCTGGGCCACCGTCTACCTGGAAACCTGGAAAAGAAGAGGCGCCGAACTAGCCTACAGGTGGGGCACCTTGGATCAAAGAGACGACCTACTTGTCGAGCCTAGGCCTTTATTCACGGTGAGCTTTTCTTAATCGATCATAGACACCCGGGTTCGCTTCAATTAACTTTCTTCTCCACTTAACTTTCTTCTTTTTTTTTCTTTTTCTTTCGCCGGCGGGGGGAACAGGGCACTTTGGAAATCTCGTCTGTGACCGGAAGACTGGAACCTACCTATCCTAGATGGAAGAGGAACATGTTCCGGTACTTCGTCAGCGTGCCCGTCATCGCTGCGTGTCTATTCTTCGTCTTTATCGTGATGATCCTGAGCTTCCAGATACAGGTAAACCAATCATTCGACTAATTTTCGCGATTGGTCTCATTTGTTAATTGAACACTGACTTTACGGTACCCATCAAAATTATGGATTCTAATAAGTGAAGGTGCATCCATGTGGAGTTGTTCCGTCGCAAAACTCACCGTGCTCAGGGACAAACGCGCGACCGAGGTCAGGTAAACCACCTGGCTACGTACCGACCATAAAAACCATAAACCTCGTAGGACTCGACCAAAGCTGATAGCCAGATGTTTTGAAGGCACTATACCGCGTTTAACTACGACAGAGATGGGCATTTTTTTTTCAATTCATTGAAAACGGTCCCCACCATAGCGCCCACTGTCCCACACCAGCATCCGCCGTTACTGCTTCTCCTCTTCGCCTGCTCGGCGATGGAATCCCCACCACGTCCACTCCGAGTCTGCCTTCACCACGGTACCCACGATGCTGCGTCTACCTACCGATGCAATTGAGACAAAACCGTCCCCACCATAGAGCCCACTGTCCCACACCAGCATCCGCCGTTACTGCTTCTCCTCTTCGCCTGCTCGGCGATGCAACCCCCACCACGTCTACTCCAACTCTCCCTTCAGCACGGTACCCACGATGCTGCACCTACCTACCGATGCAATTGGAACAAAACCGTCCCCACCATAGCGCCCACTGTCCCCCACCAGTATCCTTAGTTACTGCTTCTCCCCTTCCCCGGCTCGGCGATGAAATCCCCACCACGTCCACTCCGACTCTGCCTTCAGCACGGTACCCACGATACTGCACCTATCTGCCGATGCAATTGAGACAAGACCGTCCCCACCATAGCGCCCACTGTCCCCCACCAGTATCCGTAGTTACTGCTTCTCCTCTTCGCTGGCTCGACGATGCAATCCCCACCACATCTACTCTGACTCTCCCTTCAGCCGTTACCATAGAGGAAGGGAGTGCTCCAACCGTCGAGAACAGTGCGCAGGCCTCGCGCATGAAAGAGAGGTTGGTGGTAGAAGCTGGCGTTTGAGGGGCCCCTACCGTGCCCATTACGGAGCTACGATAATTAATAACTACAGCTTTTTGTCACCCTGCGCACTCTACTCCACCTCAATCTTTCTCCATTCTCTGTCTAGCTTTTCGCCTTCTCCACCACTTTTTCCGAAACACCCTACAACCAATTATATACAATTTTCCAAAACCACACCTACATCCTATCTTTCCTAAAATCTTATGCGACTCCACCAAATTAAAACTTTCCCGACCACCGATTTATCGATATCTATTAAGTATAGGCGAGTCTAGCTTATTGTTAGATCTAACCGAAATAAACGAGTTTTCTCTACTTTACACCCCTTCTTCGTAAACCCTTCGTAAATATAAAGTGATTTACGAGTCAAGGTCGTTCAAGATCGTTGAAGGTCAACTGCGATGGAAAATATATTCAATGATGTTGAAACGCCCTATTAGACGATACATAGAGAAATTACCATTCCATTAAAAAAAAAAACGGAGTTGACCTTTATACGTCCTCTACGCGTCCATCTACAAAAGCAAAACTATTAACAGTAGATCATGCCAGCTTCGAAATCAAGCAAGCTTTATCTCACACATTTTTTTGTATTTTTTGATTTTGTCGTCATTGAATATGAAGAAAAAATTTATTCTTATTTAGACGCAAGTTAGACACTTGCCACAGGCGCTTCATACCCTCGTTACGGCACTGCTACTCTGTATAAGGGACACGAAACTGTGTTGAATTTTCAATTCTCTAGGATTTCACAGATCGCGCGAAAGTTTGGCGTACCGGATCCACCAGCGCAGAAATGCATTTTAAATCCGGGCGAATGGTTTTGTCGCCGGCGTGTAGGTGACAGGGAAGTCAACTTGTTAACATACTTCGTGAACATATTGTACTTTCAGGATTGGTGGGACGCTCGTCTGGAGGCGGGGGGATACGGGTTCTGGTTGAGCTACGTGCCAAAAGTTTTGCTCGCCGTGGTGATAGCGTTAATGGACGAGGCTTACTTTAAGGTCGCCGTTTGGCTGAACGACATGGGTACGTATGGGAAACGAAGGAACGCCGTTACGCCGGGAACCCCATTAGTCTTAATCACTCCTCTCGACACCGATTCGTCCCCGCCGTGCAAAGTCGCGACAATATCGACATACATTTGTTTTTTTCGTACTCCCTCGCATCTGACTTCGTTCTACAATCACCGAGACACACTGTGCACGTCTAGTTTCGAAAAGCCTTAGCATATTATATTATACTTATACTCTTTCCGAATCTCTTTCACAGCTTAGCTTCTTCTAGACAGTAACTATCCGAACTATTTACTCGTAAACGATCAACCGACACTACCAATCGAACCGTTCTTATCACGACCATACGAATGTTCTTTTCTGTTGCGTCTACGATGAACCCTTTCAAGGTCAATTTTATCCCTTTGCCTTGTAACGTCAAAATTAGGACTTGAAAGTGACCCTTTCATTACTATGGGTGACCATAAACCAGGGATTCTAACCCAACGCCTAACCCTAACCCGTACCCGGTTAACCAAGGAAGGTTACTGTAACCCATACTAACCACGAGGGATCGGTTCCGAAAATCCAGAAAGAGCGGGTTAACCCGCTCGTAGCGGGTTGCTAGTAGGTATGGATATATGAATGTGTAGGTAAAATATTGATATCAAATGAAAACACAATTATTTCATTTTTGGCGATGGCTTAAAATAGTATTTATGTCTACTTTTATACTGTAGTAAGAAACTTATAAAAATATTATTAAAAACGTAACACTAATAAATGTACATAAAAAAAACATATTAAACTATACATATAAAAGCATATCCATATAAACTATATAAACGTAGCTATTGTAAAAATGCATTTGTCCGGATAGCCATTATATGGTCTATAATTGAATGATGCCAATTTTTTAAAATTCTGCTGGGTGCTCGAGAATCTTACTTTACTGATGCTAAAATCGCCGCGCATGCGCGTGAGATCTTGCACCATATCCTAACACTGCCTATAGAGCGCACCACAGTGTCTGCCATCCAAGATGGCCGACAAGTTGATACCCCTTCCGTCTTTCGCCTAACCCCTGCAGCATAATGCACAGTCCTTAAGTCCGTGGTATCAACTTGTCGGCCATCTTGTGTGGCAAACACTGTGCTGTACTCTATAGGCAGTGTTGGGATATGGTGCAAGATTTCACGCGCATGCGCGGCGATTTCAGCCTCGGTAAAATGAGATTCTCGATAAAATGGGGTACCTTGAGCACCCAGAAAATAAACGATGAATCGCGAAAATAGTTAATTTAATTATGTGTATGTCAATGGGTTAATTAATGCATATCTCATCAACGATAAAATGTCAAGAAGAAAATGAAAAGGCAAAGGGATAAAGAATCGCATTGAAGAACATTATTTCACCGTATTCGATCCGTCCATTTTGTATTTAGATGCACTAGGATGCACGCAAAGAAAGAATTTATTGTAATCTCCAAATTGGAACATGCTATTCTATTAATTCTACTATACAGAGTTTTAGCAAGCATCCAGGTAGTTAATTTGTAAAAGTTAACTTGAAACGTATTTTCCAGTATTGAAAGAGTTTACACATTCAGGGCGGCCATGATCCACCAAACAATAAATGATCGTTTCACTAATGATACTCAAATCTGATACTATGATTCAATGGTGTGTCATTAAAACGAAGTTTAACACTTCATCTACCGGAAACCTATGAAAAAAAAGGTTAAGTAATTGGTTTTTATATAATAAACCCAAACGAAATTATTATAGATTAGACTTGTTAAAAAAATCTATTAAAAACTGCTTAAACCTATAACATTGGCTTTAAAAAATTATGAAACAATGTCCAGTAGATGTGTTAAAACATAGTTTTGTTCAAACAACAGGATATTTCGTATTTTCAAAAAGGCCGGAGGTGTCTAAATATTTTTTAACAGTACTTATAACCAGTGGTGCGTTATGTCTACTTGGGGACCTTGGGCAAATTAAAATTTCGGGGCCCCTAACCCCAACTAAATAACTTTCACGTTGGAAAAAATAAAACAATTGTAAAAACATCGACATACTTATTATTGCATAAAAAGCGAAATAAATTCTCCTTCATCCATGAAAACCTTTTACATAAAAATACGAAATATTAGATTTGTGTTCGGGGCTCCGGATGGTTGATGGTTTATTCTTTACCCTACAAGTACTGTTCTGTACCTAGAGATGGCGTTGGTGAGAGCCGTAGTTCTATTTGCCCAAAGCAAACCTGTCTTATAAATTATACTAAAACTTATTATTTTTACATGTAGTGAACATTTAACATATGTTACACTAAGTTGTTTTTTCAGTCTTTGGTATATATTTTCTATTTGGTACTACTGACATGTTGTCTTTTAATCTACATCCTGTAGTTCTTTTTTGTCAGTTGGAGATTATTTCTGCATTGCACTTTGTTAACTTATATATCACATATTCTTTGGGACTTCGTCCTTTATGAATATTTCTTTTTTCTCTCTTTACCCTAGATCAGTCTTACATGGGAATTTGCCCAAGTTGCCCATAGGGTAATACGCCACTGACTATAACCACATTGAATGACGTCTAACGAATGTTAGTACAGGCATTCAAAACACATAATTTTGTAAGAATTTTAGGGCTGTATCTTAGCACCAAAAGAAAAAAGATGGTACACGATGTGAATACTAGTATGTGCAAGCTTGTTTTCTTACCGAAATCATTTATAATAACGTATCAGTGTTTAATCGGAACATAACCTAAATGAAAATTCGTGTAAAAACGGCTCTGAACCGCAGTGATGCCAGAAACACCCAAAACTGGATGGATTTCCCTAACCTCCTTTTCCCCTTCCACTATCCCATTCCACTACCCATGAGCACACTCCAACGTCCCCCACTAAGACTGTAGACTGGTCACGTGACTCTGATCATTAGAGAGGTGGTAAACTGTATTCCCCTCGATGTAACCGATCTGGCATCACTGATGGAACGTGATAAAGAAACAAAAGAATTGCTCAAAAGAGCGTCGACACCGCCACCGTTCTGGATGTGCCCAAGTATACCGATGGAGCGAGAGTCAATTTAGAACCATATTTATGTGTCTCTTCTTACCGACAACTTTCTACTTTGTCTTCTTCTCTTTTCTTCACACTGGTTTCGTTTCTCTTACATTCTCCTTTTTCCGTTCTGTTTTATTTTTACATACTGGAGAGTGGTCATGTTACAGTAGATAGTATTTGTGATTTTTGTGTGTTGGACGCAGAAAACTATCGGCTAGACACCGAGCACGAGAATCATCTGATCTACAAGGTGGCACTGGTAATAAGATGAAAACACTCCATTTACCACGAATAGTTTGTCCGTGTGTTTACGTGTGGCTGGGCGTGTGTGTGTTTCGTTGTGTTGGCCAATTTCTCGTGTCCTCCTCTAATCGACACTACAATATACAGAGTGTTCGATTACAGGTGGGAGAAAATTTAAGGGGTGGTTCTTCATGACGATATAAGTCGAAAATGAAGAATAACAAAATTGAGATTTCGGCTTCGTTGTTCAGTTATTAACAATTAACCCTTAGCACTCCAGTGGTGACTCTGAGGCACCACTAAAAATTACTATACCATTATTCAAAATATTGTTTACATTATTAAATTGACATTCAATAAATTCGTTACCAAACATTTAAGTATTCTATGAAGTGTTATATCAGTTCCATTTCTTCAAAATGATAAAAATCATATAGAATGGAAATATTCTTGATCGAAAAAAAAAGTTTGGTTATGGAATTAAAATACTTCGGAGCGCAAAGGGTTAAAAATCCGCCTGAAATGCGGCAACACGACCAACAGAGGTGTACGTTGCGTACATCATAGAGGCGCGCGACAGTCTCGTATCAAGTGACAAATACATGCTTACCTTGGTTTTCCTTTGGGCCTCGAGCGAGGTGAAAATGTTGAACAAATTGATGAACAGGATTAACAAATTGATCGTAGCACAATATTGAAGCTGCCTAATATCCACAAGGGCATTTCTAATATCCGCCCTATGGAATTATCGAGCAGAAGGGAACAATGCTATTTCTGAATGGGATCCTCACAAGTGCAAGTATTCACAAAACTGCACATATGCAATATGCCGTACCGAAATCGCGCACAACTAATTCGCGTTTGATGCACGTCAATTTCACTTTAGCACACGGTGAATAAAATGTTAGTGTAATTAATATGAAGTCGTTGACTGTGCCCACATAGGAAACATCTTAATTCAACGTTTTAAGAAAATGTGTTTGTGCGAGAGGAATCGTCCGTACAGGCTTGCGTTCGTATGATTCAAGACCGAACCGAACATCGACTGAGGTCAATGGAAATAAACAGGATAGACAATGTATTGGTATAGCAACGCGCAATGTTTGGGCCGGGGGTTGCTGTAGATCTACCTTTTTTTTCGATCAGGCTTTGACCGCATCAGCTGTCTTGAATCAGTGTTCATACGAACGCAAGCGTGTGCGGATGATTCCTCTTGTATAAACACATTTTCTTAAAACGTTGAATTCAGGTGTTTTCTATGTGGGCACAGTCAACGACTTCATATTAATTACACTAACATTTTATTCTCCGTGTGCTAAAGTGAAATTGACGTGCATCAAACGCGAATTAGTTGTGCGCGATTCCGGTACGGCATATTACATATGTGCATTTTTGTGAATACTTGCACTTGTGAGGATTCCATTCAGAAATGCCCTTGTGGATATTAACGACTAGGCAGCTTCAATATTGTGCTACGATCAATTTGTTAATCCTGTTCATCAATTTATTCAATATTTTCACCTCGCTCGAGGCCCAAAGGAAAACCAAGGTAAGCATGTATTTGTCACTTGATACGAGACTGTCGCGCGCCTCTATGACGTACGCAACGTACACCTCTGTTGGTCGGGTTGCCGCATTTCAGGCGGATTTTTAATTGTTAATAACTGAACAACGAAGCCGAAATCGCAATTTTGTTATTCTTCATTTTCGACTTATATCGTCATGGAGAACCACTCATTAAATTTGCTCACACCTGTAGTCGAACACCCTGTATAGTCGCGACCGTTTCTTTGTTCATCTATTCGCGGCAATGTTCGATGTGGTATTTTCTTTTCATATTCTTACACTGCATGCGTTTGTTCGAACGTTTTTACTACTGTAGTCCGGTTACGATCGTTTTGTACGGGTTTTTGTCTGCCACCATCCTCGTCGTTGTTTGCGGAAAGAAATTTGCGTTCTATGTGCACGGTGCAACGTTCGTGATTGTGCAAACACGTGCGAATCCATCCCTTGGTCGACGATCGATCGAGAAAATGCGAGAGCATCATTTTAATTAGCACCGGTTCTGTCTTTCGAAGTGAGACTCGTGTTCGAATGAAACCAAAATTTATTTTTACAATTTTATTTATTTTCACATTTATTTTCAAGTTTATTTTCACAATTTCGATCCATCTTGAGACGAAATGGGGTCAACGTGAATATTTTGCCATCGTCGGTGCACCTTGTACACGCTATATAATCTCGATACAATAATGTCTTTTTGCGAAAAAAGAAAAAATTGTAAAATCATTTTGATTTTAATTATTTCTTTATGCAAACTTTGCCAACATAGGATTTCTGACGGTTTTTTTTCTGATTAAAACTTTTTGTCCGAATATGACATTATTCGGAACACATTTGCTAATTTAATACACGATTCAATAGAACCTCGATTATCCGAACGGATGATATCAAAATTCAATCTAAGACGACGCACATGCAACACAATTTATTGCACAAATCTGAAAAGATTTCATTTAGCAATGTACGAAGGTAATTATTTTGGTAAACCTTACGTTTAGGGGAGGATGCTCCGATGACCTTGACCTTGACATATGTTGTTGAGGACAACATTCTGAACAACGTTTGTCATTACAACTACCCGGTGCTCAGTCTCGGTTTTCGAGATATTTGCAAAAACTATTGCTAACAGTGTATTAAATTTTCCGTATTCTTTCACGCTACGTGGCAACGTAAACCTGTTCCGAGGCCGCATCTGTTTATTTTTTGTTTGTAAACACGTTGTGGGGATGAGAAGCGACAATACCACACACACCCACCCAGTGTTTCTAAAAATAAGGCTCTCACATTATACAATATAAAATCAACTGAGACGAATACAACATACATGTATTATATTATCGCATTTGATAGTAAAACAAATTGCAAAACCTAACCCAGACCTAACCCAGACCAATACAGCATACGTGTATTATATTATCGCATTTGATAGTGAAACAAATTGGTATTGGTTTCAGTTGATTTTACATTGTTTAATGCGAGAACCTTCGTCTCAGAAACACTGGGTGGGTGTGTGCGGTGTCGTGTGTTGGTTAGGACTAGGTGGTGGGGAGCGGAGAGCACGCAGACGAAATTATGAGTATCTCGAATATTATCTATATCAAACTGAGAATTTTATTCTGTATTTAAATGGTCTAATGGATACATAGAATTCATTATTTCGAAAAAAGCGTCAATGCGTTTATCAAAATTGTACGTTCTTTTAAATAAAAATTCGGCAATATAATACAAAATTTAATACAGTACTAGCAATAGTTTTTCGCAAATATCTCGAAAACTAAGACCGAGCACCGGGTAGTTGTAATGACAAAAGTTGTTTAGAATGTTGTCCACAACAACATATGTCAAGGTCAAGGTCATCGGAGCATCCTCCCCTAAACGTAAGTTCTACCATTATTTTATTATTACAAATACTGTTTCACTGATCAGATAATTGAGGTTTTGTTCTATCGTCAATGAAACAAGTAATTGTAATCCAAATTGCGTAATTTTTGAACTCATTTTAATAAAACGAAATATTACAAATATGTTGATAACAGTTTCCATAAAAAAATCGCTAGAAAGAAAAGAGTTTTACCATTGAATTAGTACCACACATCCGTTTCTACGTTCAATGCTGGCGACAGAAGAACAATAAATATTGTTTGCACGTGATGTAAGTAACATTTTAGTCCTGAATTTCCTAGAGACATTACTGTGATCAGTGTTTGAAGCGAATAAACGACGTTGAAGCATTCACGCAGCTGTTGGAACCTTTTTATGGCAGATCGCGAGACCAACGACTTTAATCGTGTATTTAGAGGTGGACCTTTCGGTGTACTATAAAATTAGAGCCCGTACCGCTTTTCCATTTCGTTTGTCAAGTGAAAGCGACTGCTCTGGCTGTCTCTGTCGCCGCATGGAAATCTCTCTACTTTCTCTTTCTCCATACGTGAAATACTTTTTTTTTCTGCTTGCGCTTCCTGTCGATCTCGATGTCTCGTAGAACAATTTAGTCCGTGTTGTTCACTGATCTCTATACTATGGTTACGGGATTCGGATTCTGGAAATGTCCCGAATTGAACAGTAGATTTGGATGCCAGCGCCGCTATCGTTCGACCGGTGTACTATACCCCTCGTACTCCTCTTCACCTCCGTGATCCTCCTATACTTCGCCATGTGTTTGGGTCCCTCTAGATGGCGCTGCTTTCAATCGAGTTGATTGGACGTGATCGACACTTTTTATTTCGTAGCGTGTCAATGGCGTCCAATCAACTCGATTGAAAGCAACGCCATCTAGAGGGACGCAAACACATGGGGAAGTATAGAGGATCACGGTGGTGAAGAGGAGTACGAGGGGTACAGTACACCGGTCGAACGATAGCGGCGCTGGCATCCAAATCTACGTTCAATTCGGAACAAAAAGCTGTGTAGCTGGCTTATGGCAATACCGTATCCATAGTATATATGTATATATATATATATATATATATATATATATATATATATATACAGGGTGGGGCAACAACTATGTCCAGTTTGAATATTGCCGTTATTTGTAATAATATGAAAAAATGTTATATAGAAAACTTACACGGTATAGAGGGGGACATATCGTGACACAAACATTTTCTGCGTGGGTGGAGGCATAGAGGAGATTTCAAGGTCAACTCTATTTTTTTTAAATGGAATGCTATGTTTTTTTTTATCACGATGCGATAGCCAGTGTTGAGACGAATTCAGCGAGTTATCATTGAAGGTCATGCAAGGTCAAATATGATAGTAAAATAAACTTTATTACATTACGGGAGATGCTCGAATCGCGATGACTGTTTGCGTCAATGCAAAGCTGCAATCTTCGTATCCCTGCATCACGTGCATGTCTTATCGTTTCTGAACTTATTCTAGCACATGCTGTATTATTTCATAGACCCTCGCCTTTACATAAACGAATGGTTTTGTAGCATTGTTTACGTTGTGGCAATACATCGCGTATAGCTAGAAATGTAAACATCTCATCAGCTCGTAATGTAAACATCTCACCAGTTCGTAACATTAACATGAATCGGTCAGTCAGTCTCGGTCGATTGTTAAGTCAAGGAGCTGCGTGATCATCAAAATGAAGTTTTCTTTGGAAGAGCGAGTGGGTATGATCCTCATTTATGGAGAAATGTGACAAAATTCGATAAGAGCTCGATCCTTGTATGCTGAACGATATCCAAACCGTACACATCCTTCGCGTCGAACATTTGGAAGATTGTGCAAAAAATTATATGATACGAAGATTGCAGCTTTGCATTGACGCAAACAGTCATCGCGATTCGAGCATCTCCCGTAATGTAATAAAGTTTATTTTACTACCATATTTGACCTTGCATGACCTTCAATGATAACTCGCTGAATTCGTCTCAACACTGGCTATCGCATCGTGATAAAAAAAACATAGCATTCCATTTAAAAAAAATAGAGTTGACCTTGAAATCTCCTCTATGCCTCCACCCACGCAGAAAATGTTTGTGTCACAATATGTCCCCCTCTGTACCGTGTAAGTTTTCTGTATAACATTTTTTCATATTATTACAAATAACGACAATATTCAAACTGGACATAGTTGTTGCCCCACCCTGTATATCAGTGGTGTTGTTGCTTCGTAGACGCGCGCAGCTTCTCGCGCGCGCCCGTTTAGCGTTGTATGCGTGTTAAATCCACTACGACAAATAGAAAGTATACAGAAGAGAACTATGTATTTCAGTTTCAGTTTGTAAACTCCTTCCTATCGCTATTTTACATCGCCTTCTACCTACAAGATCAAGAGAGACTAAAGGAGGTAAGGGTCCCCGTTATTCCCCCGTTTCTTCCCGTTCTACTATTGTACTTTTGCGAAACGTCTTTTTCCGGGGATCGATGCAATAAAACCATGAATTTTTAACTCTTAAATAATCTTATTCTTTTTATCGCTAGACCTGCGGATTTGATGCATTTTTTAAAGAAATGACAGCAGATCAAATCTAAAATATAAGGGAACACATGTGAGCCATTTTCATGCTTACTTTTTCAAAAATTGATTTCATGTCGAAATATCGCATCAACCCCTTGAGAACGATTGTAGACACACCGTTTGTCGGTATTAGATTTCACTAATCGATAGATCGATTGTATGTCAATTTTGTACATTTGAGAACTATTTATCTATCTCTATTCTTTTGGTAGCTAGTTTTGGTAGTGTTATTCGATATGAAACCGATGTATACTGTTCCCCACATTCATAAACAATTTACCGCGAGATAGTGATAAGCGTGTTCAGATAAATACATACTCCGAGTTGACGTACTCTACACTAAATAAACTGTTAGGCACAGTGTCGCCAGAGCCACCCAAAAATGGGTGGATTTTTCTCTCCTCATTTTCCCCTTCCACTATCCCATTCCACTACTATGAGCCACATATCAGTGACATGAACACACTCCAACGTCCCCCACTAAGACCGCATATTGGTCACGTGACATACCGCGCAACGTGTTATACATTACTCTGGTCATCAGAGAGGTGTTATATTGTATTCCCCTCGATTTAACCGATCTGGCATCACTGCAACGAGAACTGGTTGTTTTTCCACTCCTCCTTTTCCCCTTCCACTATCCTATTCTACTACCATGAGCACAGGTCCCCCACTAAGACCGCAGGCTGGTCACGTGACGTGCCGCGCAACGTGTTATACATTACTCTGGTCATCAGAGAGGTGATAAACTGTATTCCCCTCGATCTAACCGATCTGGCGACACTGGTTAGGTATATTATCTAGGTTAGGTAGTACATACAGTGGCTTACGTAACTATTCGAACGCCCTTTAAATCAGAATAATTTGTTTAAAATCGCACCAAATTACTTCAATTATTCTGAATAATTAGACGCACTGATTTACTAAATGACGTGAAAGAGAGATTTTGAAAAAATTGCAATTGATAAGAGTCACATGAAAAAATAAAACTACACTTTTTAAAACTTTTTTATTTCAGCTCTTAATGAAAATGTAAAACATGCGTCTTGTAGACTTATGTTAGTTGTACACATGCTGAAAATTTCATCGAAATCGGTTGAGGGAGAAAAATTTTAAACAAAATGTTCAAAAGTCCTCGCAGGAGTGGGGATAGTTTTGCGACACTTCTTGTTCAGAAGTTTATGACACTTATCGATTAAACACTGTAATTGTTTTAACTTCTAAAAAAAATCCAAGTCGCAGGGTCTAATAGTAAAAAAGTTATCATCTGTTTAAATGTGTCCGAATATTTATGTGAGTCACTGCACTTATTACCCAACTTGAGATTGAGACTCCTGGCACTCGACCGGTTAATGGGCAATGTCGCGAGACAGCTCGAACGAATAAACGGTGTGCCGAAATTTGGGATTGATTTACGTATTAACAATGTTGCCTATCGTTTCAGCAACTGGCAGCTCTGTTGATAGCCCGCCAGGTAATCGGCAATCTGAAAGAGTCTGCGGTCCCGTATCTGATCGAGCAGCTGAAATTGGCCCGTTTGAGCTTCGAGCTTTTCGGAGCGTTAAGCCCGAGCGAAGCCCGACCCCCTCCCGGAGAAGAGAACGACGAGAACAACAAGGAATCCGAAGACAAGAGCGAACGATCTGACAGCGGGAAGAACACGCAACCGAGAAACGTCAGCCAGGCTGAGCTGGAAAGTTCCCTCTACAGAGTAGGGCATCTCACTAATTCTCTACTTAGTGACGTTACGTTCAAGGTTTGGTCTAGATTTAGCCTATTTCTTTTATTTCTGACGCACGTTGCGATCACGCGGGCTGAACGTAGCGGCGTTCGCGACTTTTAAGCCAAAACAAACCCAATTTCATTCATTGCTCGCGGTTTTTCCACGCTATTCGGTTGGCAGGACAATGAATGGATCGCTGATCATGGAAAGAAGCATACCTGTAGTCTAGGAGTATAGTAATGCCTCGATATATGCGAATATTGTGCTAATTCGTTGATAAGACAATTTCGCTTTTTATTGTTTCTGTGAAACAGAATCATATCTATCCACCTAATCTATTCAGTTAATCATGGAAAGAAGCATACCTGTAATCGAGGTGTAAAGTAAAGCCTCGATATATGCGAATATTGTGCTAATTCGTTGATAAGACTTTTTCGCTTTTTATTGTTCCAGTAAAACAGAATTATATCTATCCACTAAATCTATTCAGTTGATCATGGAAAGAAGCATACCTGTAGTATAGGTGTACAGTAATGCCTCGATATATGCGAATATTGTGCTAATTCGTTGATAAGACCTTTTCGCTTTTAATGTTTCTGTGAAACATAACCATATCTATCCACCTAATCTATTCAGTTGATCATGGAAAGAAGCATGCCTGTAGTTTAGGTGTAAAGTAACGCCTCGATATATGCGAATATTGTGCTAATTCGTTGATAAGACTTTTTCGCTTTTTATTGTTCCCGTGAAACAGAACCATGTCTATACACCTAATCTATTCAGCTGATCATGGAAAGAAGCATACCTGTAGTCTAGGTGTAAAGTAACGCCTCGATATATGCGAAAATTATGCTAATTCGTTGATAAGACTTTTTCGCTTTTTATTGTTCCCGTGAAACAGAACCATGTCTATCCACCTAATCTATTCAGCTGATCATGGAAAGAAGCATACCTGTAGTCTAGGTGTCAAGTAACGCCTCGATATATGCGAAAATTATGCTAATTCGTTGATAAGACTTTTTCGCTTTTTATTGTTTCTGTGAAACAGAATCATATCTATCCACCTAATCTATTCAGTTGATCATGGAAAGAAGCTTACCTGTAGTCTAGGTGTACAGTAAAGCCTCGATATATGCGAATATTGTGCTAATTCGTGGATAAGGAATGTTTGTTTTTTATTGTTTCTGTCAAATGGATACTTGGATGACCATGAAACTTCTAGCAAGGTATTTGTGACATTTTTCTGATTAAAACGAGACCAGACATTGCATTAATCGATGCATATTTGCATGTTCAATTCCACAATTCGACAATTCACATGCAAATTCAATCTAAAGCGATGCATGTACGACACCGTTTATTGTACAAATCGGTAAATGTTTAATTTACCACAGTATCAAGGTAATTGTTCCATTACCCGAAGACTCGTGGTCCCTTGGTTAGTTCGGATAATCGAGGTTTTACTTTATCATGGATTAGGCAAGCAAATATGATCCAAACTGCATCGTGTTTGGTCTCATTTTAATCAGAAAAAAATGACGTAAATATTCCATAAAAAGGTAATTAGAAACAAACGAATTTTATCATTGGATTATAGTATTGATTACAAACCGCTTCTCCGAAGTTAATAGTTTTTCAAATAGGTCGTAAAGCATGGTTTGCAGCTCCAACATGTGGTCTGCAGTTGAAAAGCTATTTTCCCCTCTGAACATGACTGAAGACAACTAAAACGAACATGTGTTCGATATTTCTTCAACTACTACGTCATATATGTACATTTCATCCGAATCGAAAATGGATATAATTGATTTACATTATAATCAGACAATCAAGACAAAATTTACATTATAATCATACAAAACACAACTATTGTAACTATCTGACTTCGACACCATTCAAACATCTACTCATTTTCCGTCAACCTAATAGAGATTTCGTTTCAACACGATTTTAATGTATTTTAAGAAGATTAAAAAAAACCTACGAAACGTTTCATACAGATTGCTAACGCTGTCATGTTCGAACATTCTCACTCCGTTGATTGTCACCCCTATCATGATGTATCTTCAACGATCCCTGGCTTGTGGGTTCGCCATTTTTCGTTTGGTTTCGTTTTGATTTTGTTGTAAAACCTTGAGAACCTTTTTGCGCATCCGTTGCTCCCACGTCACACGCGCACGTCGAGGAGAACGCCGGACGATGCAGCTAACATGAATGTTGTTGTCCCGTGCTGTCTGATCGGTTCTTTTTGCAGAGTTTTAATCATTTGTTTCCCCGTTTTCCACCGATTCCATCGACGACGCTCAGGTACCCACCAGAAAGGTAATATCACCGCTCATTCAAATTCTCTTAACCCTTTCAATTCACCGAATCATTGGTCAATACGAACATGTCGTTGACGCCATAGTGTTCAGCATACGGTGGACTGCCTGCAGGCGGTACTAAAATTTTTATTAACCCCTTGTACTACGATTTATCACGATTTATAACGGTCCTGGTACGATTAGTGTTAAAAGAAATGAATAGCATACATACTTAGTTGATCCTGTTCGAAATCTTCATCACTAGTCTGATTCGATGTCATAGCACAAGGGGTTAATCAGTCCTCAACTTCTGTCTAGATAGAACACCAGAGTCTTCATCAGAAAGAGACCACAAAAGTGAATCCTCTGGGTTACGTTTTCCATGCACTCTTAGTTTATTGCTTTGTCCAATAAACACATTGCTGAAACCGTAGTATACACTTAAAAGAAAATATTTCTGGTTCTCAGATTCTTCTCGGATTCTTTAAAACTCTGAAAATCCTCAGGATTCATTAATACAACATTTTTACAGTATTTCATCGTTAATTGTCGTGAAATTCTGAACGATAATTGTCGTGAAATTCTGAACGATAATTGTCGTGAAATTCTGAACGATAATTGTCGTGAAATTCTGAACGATAATTGTCGCAACACAATCCCTCCTCCTTCAGATGAAAGTTTCGGGCGGAAAGAAGGACAGCGCATGGGAAAGAAAGAGACGCGGAGAGTCGCAGTCGGCGGCACAGTTCAAAGGCCCACGTGTCCTCACAGTGTAATGCCAATAAAAAAACCTTTTATTATTATTACTTATTTTTTTATGAGACTTTCTCCAATATATTTGTGGCATTTTTCTGATTAAAATAATACTAAACACGATATAATTCGGATCATATTTACAATAAATTTCCGAAACTTTCATCGTCCATTACTCAAGCAAACACCATCGGAATTATATTTTATTTGGTATGATTTTCATTTAAAAAATGCCACGAATATGTTGATGAAAGTTCCATAAGAAAATAATAAAAAATAAAGAAGTTTTGTCACTGGATTAGTTACTGGAATATTACACTTCTCGGCGACCGAGGCCTCTCGAGCTTTGCTGTCGTTTTCTACGTTCGGCACAAGTTAAAGAATAGTATCATCTGAACGTTAATTGTCGCCGGCCTGACCCGTGGTGGCAACGATTATCGATGAAATACTATATTCACTTTAATAGTTCATGTTCATTTCCAGCAGCGTCACGATCGTATAACTGAAAGGGTTGAACACAAGATTCACAGCTTTTCACGCTGACCTCATGTTCAAGCGCTGGCTTCTTTTGTTTAGTTCAACGAGCATAGTGACCCTTGCACCACCTACGCTAGATACACTATACACACGTGATAGACGATGTTTCGCTGAACAAACCTCTATATTTACAGTCTCGTTTCCGTTTGCTGTGTTATCACTCGACTGCAGATCTTTATTCAAAATAAAAATGTTGGACATCGATTATGAGCAACAGGAGCCAAGCAAAAACTTCTTTAATTCTTTGTATAATTATAGTAAGATAAAAATAATATATCAATGTTTCTAAGTGCTCTTAATCTTTTCAATCTTTTAAATTGTACCTACCCATTTTATATATTTCTTTCTTTAGGAATGAGTAAATCGAATGCCGAACTATAAAGTGATGCTAGAAACAACCAGAACTGGTTGTTTTTTCCTCTCCTACTTTACCCCTTCCACTAACCCATTCCACTACCTGAGCACACTTCAACGCACTGATAAGTATATCACTGCTCCAACGTCCCCCACTAACACCGTAGGCCGGTCACGTGACGTGCCGCGCAACGTATCACATATTACTCTGGTCATCAGAGAGGTGGTAAACTGGATTCCCCTCGATTTAACCAATCTGACGACACTGACTGTTGTATTGTGTTGAAATCGTTAAAATTATTAAGAAAAGAAGTAAACGTCTATATAGATTTTGTGTCTTGCAGTACATCCATACAATTTTTATTTTTCATAAAAATCCGCAGTCTAGTTATCTGTCTTTCTGATCGCGACGATTCTTCTACAATCGAACAATTCGTATATTACTCTTGGAGATGATAAACCAGCAACGAATTCGACGACAATTGTGCAACTCAATGAATAATTAACCATGCTCTTTCGTCACAGGGATTAATAGATGTTTATAACAATGTTTCACACAGATTCGTCGTAATTTATACGCGATCTTTTCTATTTTACAGTACGATGGAGCGTTCTCAGAACACTTGGAAATGCTGTCGCAACTCGGCTACGTCTGCCTATTCTCTTCTGCGTTTCCATTGGCAGCCATGGCAGCCCTGCTCGGAAATCTACTCGAGCTTCGTGGGGACGCTTTCAAACTTTGCTTCGTTCTCCAGCGACCTTTTGGTCGAAGGGTCTCCAACATCGGAACCTGGCAAGTAAGTAACAAACCTAATTTATACTCCCAGATTGACTCGAATGATTTTTGAAGATGTTATTCACAAATTCAGTTTATACTGTAGACGAGGCATGTCCAGAAGTAGCTCACTTGGAGGCAAATTCGAGGGACACGCCTACTTCTCCAGCCTGCGCGTCTCACTCCCCGTGGCGGCCGTAGTCCTTCGAGCTCCTCGGACCCGTGCCTACCGTGGGTACGGGAGTCTCCCCAACGCGCCACACGCGGTACATGCCACAAGCGGTAGGCACGGGTCTGAGGAGCTCGGAGGACTACGGCCGCCACGGGGAGCGAGACTCGCGGGCGGGAGAAGTAGGCGTCTCCCTCGAATTTGCCTCCAAGTGAGTTACTTCTGGACATGCCTGCTCTAGACCATGGTTTGACTTTATTTGCTCGCGAGGACCGTTTTCCGAGGGCTACGCCTTCTCGACCCGGCCGCGCGTCTCGCTCCCCGTGGTCGCCTGCGTGCTCGGACGGGCTCAGGCGCGATCATAACAGACAGATGAACGTGGCGCATAAGGGGCGACACTCGTTTCAATAGGTTTCCACATTACCATCGAGGTACTATTGTCAATGCGTTTTTTTTATTAGTGGTATCCCCTGTAGGCCTATTCCACTATGTCACACGATAATTTCGGACAATAGCTGTAGAAAATTAATTCAAAAAATAAATTTATAAGATAAATTTTAAAAATAGTTTTTAATTCTATTGTTTAAATTTTAATACGGTCCGGAACAACTTGATCTTCGTGCACGTTTAGACGTGCTTGGCAAATTGTTAAGGTCTATGGAAAGTTTGGACGTGGATATTCGCATCGCCGACGCAAGCGAAGAATCATTTAAACGTGTACGGTGATCCGATTTAATATAGCGCATTGTTGAAAATGAGCTTTCGCACAAATAAGTTGATCCAAACATTGAGAATATTCGGGTCGCAAAATTTCGAAGAATAGGGTACTTTGATTCTTCCAGCGTTTTGAAGAATTCGGCTTGTTTTTCTTCCCACGTTTTCAAAGAGATGTCGTGCCGAAGATCGCACAGTTCTCGTTGAAACTCGAGGGCTTGATCTGCAATTTTGACAGTGAAGGGATTCTCGAAGAGAATTAGATCATTTCTAAACGAGTCGAAGTCGCTGAAATTATCGTGTGACATAGTGGAATAGGCCTACAGGGGATACCACTAATAAAAAAAACGCATTGACAATAGTACCTCGATGGTAATGCGGAAACCTATTGAAACGAGTGTCGCCCCTTATGCGCCACGTTCATCTGTCTGTTATGATCGCGCCTGAGCCCGTCCGAGCACGCAGGCGACCACGGGGAGCGAGACGCGCGGCCGGGTCGAGGAGGCGTAGCCCTCGGAAAACGGTCCTCGCGAGCAAATAAAGTCAAACCCTGCTCTAGACTATCACCATTTTGTAATGAAAATAGTATGCGCATCTTTTTAGAGCTATATTGTACTCGAATTTCCTACAAGCTAAAGCTATTCATTTGTTCAGTGAAGCAGTGTATAAATCTAAAAGATTGACTTCAAAATGAATGTAATAGACGAATGTTAATTCTGTCGATCAGTGTAATTCAGCTGGAATCGTTTAATTATCTAGAATGCGATGGAAGCAATGGGGTTGGTTGCTATATTGGTGAATTGCGCGTTGATCGGGCTGAGCGGGCAAGTTCAGCGGATGTTCCCAGAGATGTCGGCCACCCAAACGATCCTGCTGATCGTCGCCCTGGAACATATCATGCTGGCGATACGGTTCATCATAATCTGCGCGATACCCGACATACCGCACTGGGTGGCCACCGAGATGGCCAAGGTAGAATTCTTGCGAAGGGAGGCGGTCAGACGACTGTCCTCCACTCCGTCACCGGAACAGCAACCCGCCACAGTAATAGGTAAGCAAATCCCAACATGGCATACTATCATTTTAATCTAATTAATGTATCTCTATTCTTCTCTCTGTCCTTCACCAACGTGTACGTCCAATAACAGGAGAGATAATTGTCAATGAACCAAAAAACCATCCAGTACCCGATCGATATTGAACTGAGCGCACGATTCACCACCCTCGTTAACACTGATCTATTAGAATTTGGAAGCATAGTGTACATATTAGTGTACCCATGTAGCTCTCGTAACTTCATAACTGTATCCTCGTAACTCTCGAAATCCCCGAGTCTTCAAAATTCTCTTAATTTCTCGAGCAAATCAATGTCCTCCAATGTTCAAATCTTTATACCTTCAACCCTTTGTAGGTCGTCCATATCCTACTGTGCAAAACAGTAACTGTGTGTTACAATTTAAAATAACAGTTGATTTGCTTTATATGAAATACAAAATTGTGATCGCCACCTATATGCGATGCTGGTAACGAACGTGTTGAATAGTCTAGGCCAGGTGTGAGCAATGTTTGTTTTGGGAGTGGCTCAGATTGCCTCGGGGAGCAACAGAGACGAGGAGAGGTGTAGCTGGGCAGAGGAATGCGAATCTGATTGGTTGCTCGCTAAAGTTATTGCGTCAGCAAGATACCACACTCCTGGTGGTATTCTCCTCTGAGCTCTATATCGTTTTGCTAGCTATTCTCTTATTCTTAGTTCTATGCAGTACATTAGCCTGGGTATACGTGACTATGTGACTATGTTGCTCTATGTTGCTCTCTAGTTTCACCCGTATATCAGTATCCAGATATCAAGGTACCTATTAGATCAGTGCAAAAATTCGTGCGCAGTTTATCACGTTCACGCCGGCACTAATATTTGTGTTTCTCTCCGTGGGGCGGCGCTGATATTTGTGTTTCTCTCCGTGGGGCGGCGCTGTTTTCCTGTGTATCTCGTAACACACGAGTGTGACCCACCGGGACAAACGTTTGCGCTGACCTAATATTTGTCTTTGAAATTTTTGCATGTTCTAATTGACAAATAGCAAAATAGTATAGTAGTATCCAATCAATTTTCATCGAATGTCATAGAAAATCTTAGATACTCACAAAAGGGTTAATGGTGTCGTGTCACTGTCCCACAGCATGATCCGTAGCCACGCCTGGTTTAAGCACCTGTTACCTTCTATCGTCCAGGGAATGTTTTTTAGATAGACGCGCGACTACCCTCTGCTTCCATAGCACCTGGCTAAATTTTTTTTCCAAAATCAACAGAGTTACATGACGCTGCAGCGAATGAACCAGTTCTCGCGTCTGGTCAGCAAAATAGTTTAACGAACCTCTAAGTCCGGAGTAAATCCGAGTCAAAGCGGAGACCCGGCTATTGACGCGTGAAAAGGTCCGAGGTTCAGTATCGGGTCGGCGAACCCATCCTCATCCTCCGATATCGGGTAAACGGTTCTCGCCCGACCATCACGTTCCTTCTCTCTCTCTCCTACCGTCTATTAATTTCGCTCGAACTCAGGGAGATTCGTGGTGAGTCCAGCAGACGGAGAGACCGAAGAACAACTGCTTTCCGAATGCACCGGAGACGCAACCTCGCCCAGTGTCCCAGACACGCCGACCCTGGCCTCGACGACACAGACACCGAGCAGTCCACCAACGCCAAGTGCTGCGTCCGTCCCGAGAATCTCGGAGACACCGTCCGCTGCACAGACACCAGGCAGCGCGGCCAGCAGCGATATAGGTACACCTTTCCTGACTGAAATTAACATGGGCAGCATTCGCGACCTTCACAATACACCTAGGTGCTCCATTCCTGGCGGAGAACGAGGTTCGATCTATGTCCCTTTCTTCCTTTTGCGCCTTTAGACCAAGTTTCTCGCAAGTGTCTCCAATCTTTCGCTAGGAGACGCGTTACGCGGCTTATGCTACTCCTGCAAAGAACTACAATATAATATCTCCATGCATACGAAACAGTTCTGCACGATATTTGCAAACAATTTGTTCAGAGTTCCCTTTAAGGGACCCAGAAGATCAATTACCAAAAGATCTAACGTGAGACGACAGTAATTCAATGACGAAATTTTCTTGATGAAACTTTTACCAATATACAGGGTGGTCGGATATTGTAGTACAACCAGCTAAGGCATGTTTCTAAATTAAAAAATAAATCAAAATTTAGTATAACATATTTCATCCGAAATAAAATTCGTTCTCAAGAAAATCGAGTTTGAAAATACAATAAATACGCGCGCTATTAGTTAGGAATCGTCTGACGGGTCTGATCATGACCAACCAATTTGAACTCGATTTTCTCGAAAACAAGATGTCGAGAAAATGTTGTTCCTTTTTCTCGATTTATTTTTACATGTACCATCACCCAGTGATGGGAACTCCGTGGGCGCTGGATGAGAAAACTACCACCTCTCTGACGTACCGTCGTCCCCTACTTTGCTTTTACCGCGCATGCGCTACCCACAAGCGTACCTCTACTCTGTCCGTCGTCAAACAGGCAACTCACACGGACAGAGTAGAGATACGCTTGTGTGTAGCGCATGCGCGGTAAGAGCAAAGTAGGGGAAGACGGTAGTCGGAGAGAGGGCACTTCTTTCGCCTAGCGTCCACGGAGTTCCCGTCACTGCCATCACCCCCTGCCAGGTTGTTCTACGATTTCCGCCCCACCTTGTATTTGTGACATTTTCTTGATTAAAGCAAGTCCTCCAAGTGACAAAGAACTCGTTCGTTCGATTGAATATTCTTTTCCCAGGAGTAGCATACCTATGAGCAATTATACAAAATACAGCTACGAAAGTTGCGACAAAGAGCGTGAAGAATACCTCTTCATCATGGTACAATCGCAGGAAGGAGATCGAGAGACTGGTTGACAAACGAACCAGAGGCATCAGGCGGCGATCAGTACAGTCATCACTTGACGATCGGGCCCCATGGAGGCGTAGACTGGGTCCGAAAATTGGGTCTCGAACCCGGTGGTAGGAAATCCAGCGATTCAGAGATCAGCGGTGCTGGCAGCGTCAACGGAAGGGCAGACAAACTTCAGCATCTTCATCGATCCACCGACTGCATCGTCTCCAAGGAGCTTGCTTCGTCATCGGATAGCGATCTCCTCAGGTGTGCAAATATTTCTTTGTTCCTCAGCTCGCGGTTTCAACCTGAAACTAACCAAAAACCGTGTCGACTTTCTTTTAAATCTATTTGAACCTGCTTCATTGAGAACGAACATTAATCCTCTTATTGAACCTAACATAAGTATCTAACATCTTAAACTAGCTGCTGGATGATTCGAATTTAGATGGATCGTTCGTAAATTCCTGCCAACTGGACCAAAGATAATAAATAAAAAACAAAGTCTAGTGATCAATGGGTAGCAAAGCAAATGTGCTGTTTCGTTTGAAGGTCGGCACCGCCATGGACGATGGCGCACAGGAACCAGAAGTTCCGTTTCTCCCCGGACAGGGAAAGGGAACGGGAGAAGGCGGAGAGGCAGCAGTACCAGCAGCATCACCAACAGCTACAGCATCACCACCAGCAACAGCAGCAACAGCAGCAGCAGCAACAGCAGCAGCTGTTGCAACAGCAGCAGCAACAACAACAGCAGCATCAGCAGCAACAACAACAACAGCATCATCATCAACGCGAGAGCCACGAACACAGGCAGCAAACGTCCCACTATTCCGAGAAAGACAAAGACTCGAGTGGTCGGTCGGACTCGAGTAAAACCAGTCAAGAGGAGGAGAAGCCAAACAAGGAGGATCACGAGGCGAAAAAGACCCGTGTGAAACAGAGCCTGATGAAGAGGGCGAGATCCGTCGCGATTTTCTCGTTAAAGCTGAAGGAGCGCAGAGCGAGGGAAGCGGAGCTCAAGGCGAAAGAGGCCGAGAAGGAGGCCAGATGGCAACAGCCGCAATCCTGCGTCGGCGGCGAACTCTCCTGCATCCCCATAGATAAGCTTATATCCGTGGATGACATTGCAGCCATGGAACTACGCAGACTTAATCATTAGCCGCTTTTGACCTTTCAGTTTCGTTTCACACGCTACGTAGAAACATTCGTCTGCGCCAGTGATACTCGCTATGATACGAATGTTGCTCTATCGCGATACCGAACCTTGAATCTTTGCTAAACGATCGAGAAAACCAACCACACGATTACAAAACCAATGGATTCGTACGAGTTAACTCTCTTACGCTACAGGAAGAGTATGAAATGCTACAGGTGTCTTTTAACACGTTCATCGTTAAACCTGCTGTTAAATTTGCAGCTACATTGCTGTATGTTTACAAAATGGTCTTCTATAATTAATTCATTACATTCTATGTCGTTAACATCTCGTTAAGTTTGGTCAATTTTAATGAAACATAAATTAATATTAAATTTAAATAAAAACCGATCGATTACTTACTTTCTCCCCTAATTTCAGAAATTATTTTAAGTAGGTCCTCTCGAATGTATAATCCGTCACTGGTTTAATCGAACATTATGTGAAAATTAACGTGTTAATAGAAGCCCGTATTTTCTGACTTACGGATCTACCTGGAATCGTGAAAAATTTAAATTAATTGGAATTCGCATGTAATCAAAACTATGTTGAAATTGCGGAAGATTTACCGGCGGATTGTCCTGTCGGTAAAGTCGCAACCCGATTCGATCCTTACCGAACGATCGTCACGTTCGAAATTCTGCTTACTATACGTGTCTATTGATTCCCCTTGGAATTCTTGTCTGAAAAAAAACACCAAAAATTATTAAAAAAAAAAACAAAGAAAACTCCGATGTTTCGATAAACAAAATGTTTTCTATGAATTTGTATTGATATTTTAAATGAGTATCATTTGCGTACGCGAATCGCGCGCACCGGAACGCTCATACAAAACCATAAAGCCGTTACAAATCGGCGGAAGTCAAAAGACCTCTTTTGACGACGCAATACATGAAACAGAGAGCACACCAACGAGAAAAAACAAAGAACCGGCGCACAAACGTAAATTGAGTCGTTACAAACTTTAGACGACGTTCTATAGAAAACAGTTTAGCGTATCATCTTAAAAAGTCACAATTTTGGTAGATTAGTCGGTACCACGGTATCGTAGTCTGTAAACTGCGAGAAGGTTCGTGCCATTGATGCTACGCGATCGAATAATTTTTCGCGATCGACTTTCTTCGAATTTTTGGAACGTGAGCAGAATATTGACGAACAAAAATGTCGGCGGTTTCGTACGGCAAATTGAATTGGCTAGTTTTGAATTCGTTGCGACCGATAACAATGCGTTTCTACTTCACCGGTAACCTTAAAAAAATATTAATATTGTTATCACCAACAGTATTTTCTTCCCGTCAACACACAGAATTTCTCATGTTTCCTTCGGTTCTCAATCATTGCTGTTCTTCATCTGCACATTTTGTTCGCCTACATGTTTTTGTAAAGATCGAATTTACAATGACACGCTGTAGGGATATCCGCTGTACTACCAAAGTAATGATAATTCAAACAGATGAATGACACTTACCGCGGAGCATACTCGCCGGGTCAATTGGGGCTCCCACTTTGCTAATTACGTAATTACTCATGTTGGTAGTACAAGGGTTGAAGAAACAAAATGAACAGGTCGATACAAGAATAAGCGATGCAGGAGAGAGAGAGAGGGCGCACTAACGAATTAAAAGAGGAAGTCGCGCATGCGCGTCAGGTCGGAGACCGTGATGAACGCGACACACTGTTACGACATTTGTAAAGTATATAAACAACTGGTGCTCGTAAGGAGAGCCGTTCAGAATTACCGGCCCGATACGGGCCAGGAACGAGACAGAGATCCCGTTGTTGTTGCTGAAGTATAAGTTGTTATTTAATGTTACCTAGATGTTTATGGGTTGACGAACTTTTGCTAAATAAATCTCTACGGAAGTCTCTACAATTATACATAAATGCAGGCGCACTACAGTTCACACACACACACACACCACACATACACTGACGTCGACCACTAACGGAGTCGATACGAAGCACTGTACACAAACATAACGAAATTACAAATTACACATCCGTTTCGGTTTTACTTTTCGTTTGGGAAAGAAGAAAATGGCTGTTGAAAATATAATCGGTAAGAAGGAGAAACATACGGTTCTGTTGACAAGCGACACACGGTTTTAGGAACCGTTTTTGTATATAGCGAATTGTTTAACGAGCCACGCGTATAGATTTGGTTCCATGGCCTAGCTGACATCCCCGTCCGCAGCTGAAGTAGCGTTAGTCGTTTACTGAAGCACTTTCTTACGTTCTAACTTTTTAACGACCATCACCATGACTAGTTAGCGATTAGACGCCGCGACGACGTTTGAGCACTGTTCAAGCAAAATCAGTATTTTGCATCGTACTGTAGCGTGCCCTTTGGGAACCGCGAGACTAGAATCCGCGAAGTCGATATAGTTTAGTCGCTTTTCGTAAGGCGAGGTTTTAAAAATGTCAGCGGAACGCATCTATGTTTGTTAGATGTTTTGTATAAAACAGGAACTGAGCCAATAAAAACATTCTACGAACAGACAACAATTCATTCTTCTCCCCAATCTTCTCGAAAATTAATTTCTTCCCTCGGGGAATGCCCCAATAACTACAACAGACTTTTACTTGCCTATGCGGATAATATAAATCGACTTTAACCCGATACAGGGTCAGGTATAACGATGAAGCAGAAAGCACTACTAATTCAAGTACAAAACTTCTTTATTTTTCATTATTTTTTTATAAAACTTTCACCAACTTATTTGTGGCATTTTTCTCATTACAATAAAATGATACTAAACACAATATAATCTGAACTGTATTTAGTGGTATATAAAGTATATAAAGCCTTATTAGTGCAATACCGGTATGAGAATCATACCGGTTTCAAATCCCTGTTCATGACAAGTTAGAATCGTTCACGTCTACGTTATGTTCATTTATCTTGAGTTAACGCCAAATTACTGAGAATTACTCGAGCATTATTGTATTCCCAAGTTTGAAATTGAAATATGGCGCCAAAATCGACGGATAACGTCGGCTGGTTAATTTGAGTGAAATAAAGCTAATACCACAACGAAAATAGATGTAGCCGAATGTAATAGGTTATTTATTCAAAGAATTTCTATTACCACATGTTTTTAATCCGTATCGTCAGTGAAATTGTTCTTTAAATATTTACCCGATATAGGCAATGTTGCAAATCGTAAATACGATCTAATGCACTGGTGCGCAGAATCTCAGTGCAGCAGACAACTCCGTGACGTGAGTGTGTCTCGACGGGTTGAAAATGTTGCGTTCTATTATGTTTTCGCGTAAGTTTCTGCACAGTAGATTTTAACAATTTGCAGTTTGATCCATCAAGTGAAAATATCAATTGATAAAGAAGCGTAACAATTCTTTATTCGTTTTGCTCGATTTATCGTTAATGCATAGACTAGTTCTATACATGTTTCACCGTATATCTACTTTGTGCTGAATTCTATAGAACAGTTTGTATTGCATAAGATGCGCTAACTCAAATAAACTAAATTAACTTCATAATTTTTGGTTGTTGACACAGACCGTTGCGTTTTATATTGCAACATGGTTCATAACCTCTAAAGTTAAAAGGAGCTCTCCACGATATTAAAGAAACAATGCTTATGGGTAGTTGACCTTTGTAAATATTACGTATACGATAACGTGACATGCTCAATGAAAATAAAGAATTGTTACGAAATAATTAAATTTATAGTATTTTATATGTACTACAGCTTCGTTTTAATTTTTAGCCACTGTGAATCAGGGCTTATTGTCCCTGATTCGCAATAATGCAGCTCTGTCAGGATGTCCTGCAGTTTTGACGTCTCAAACTAGGACTGTGGCTAATCTACCAGAAAAACAGGAGAGGAAGCCTTACAGTCCGTTTCAGAATACCCATGGTGTAGGAGAATATGCCATGGCTAGACTAGATGACCTTTTAAATTGGGGACGTAAAAATTCGATATGGCCAATGACATTTGGTTTGGCTTGCTGCGCAGTCGAAATGATGCACATTGCTGCTCCCAGATACGACATGGACAGATACGGAGTAGTATTCAGAGCTTCTCCAAGACAGTCCGATGTTATTATCGTTGCTGGGACATTAACGAACAAAATGGCTCCAGCTTTGAGAAGAATATACGATCAAATGCCTGAACCACGATGGGTAATTTCGATGGGAAGCTGTGCCAATGGTGGAGGCTACTATCATTACAGTTATTCCGTTGTTAGAGGGTGCGACAGAATTATACCTGTGGACATATACGTGCCAGGTAACATATTTAATACACATTTAAGAGCATATTTATCTATACATAAGATTGTAACTGTATTTGTACATGTAACAATGCTTTAGGATGTCCCCCAACAGCAGAAGCTTTGATGTATGGTATACTGCAGTTGCAGAAGAAGATCAAGCGTATGCAGACAGCTCAAACTTGGTATAGAAAGTAATGTAAATGAATTGTGTAGAAATTTATGTATAAAGAAAATCGTTATTAAAATGTAATTAAGGTAAACCATTGTTATTATAAACTGGTTTCAATAGTAACTCAAAGTGACGATTGACAAGTTCTTATGCATTTATAAGTCACACAAACTCCCAAAAAATGAAAGTATCCATCTCTCGAACATACTGTTATCATTTTTAATGAGAGAAGTATATTAAATAGGAAACGTAAAAGCAATAACCGTGGTTGTAATAACGCATAAAAAAATAAAACATTCTACAGACATGTAATTAATTATATTCTCTTCATTATTTTTATTCTTTATTATCTTCACTATTTAAAATATGTACAATATCTTAGTTTAAACAAAGCAAAGAGTTAGGCAGAACATCTTTGCCATTTAGCTTACCACATATTAAGGCCCCTTTATTTTTTCTTTATATATTGCTCTATCTAATACTAATTACCATTCTGTTTATTTTAATTATACATTACATACATACAGTACTTAATAAAAACACATCAACTGATACGCACCACGCATACGATAGGTACGGTACTTCTGTAAAAAAAAAGTCACCCTGCAACTTATTGTACCTATTATTTCATTATGTTCATGTACGAGAGTAAAGTTTTTTCATGAACATATACGTCTATTATGTCCACAGCCCGAATTTAAACGCCTATTTTGGTCATTAAAGAGCATAGTGCGCTGGAAATGTAATCATTGTTCTATTGGCCTATTTCCTTTTCTCAACGATTTACAAAAACCTTTAATCGGATACAAATTTGAATTTTGGTAATTAGTTTTGTATTGAGATATAAATCGATAACCATTTCATGCAATAACAGATTAGATTCGAATTGTTGCAAAGGCCAATTATGCAGACATATTTGTCAATGTGCTATGTAAATCTAAAAAGGTATAAGAATTTTAAATTTAAAAATGTATGCGAATGAAGTCAACGTATGATCGTAAAATACTAATGTTACGTTTCGTTTTAGTATGCCCTAAGCCTGTAGCATCGCATACAGGCCAATTTCTTTTCTAGAGAGCAAATGATATGTAAAAGAAGAATGAATCCAGCCAAAAGCATTGTGTCTTTCGTTTTTGTAGAACATTATTAACACTTACCGGCGTACTTTTAAATATGCCTCTCGATACAAGCATAAGTAATACATACTCAGAATCCTTGTTACAACGAAAGCTACTATTTTTTACAGCATAAATTAAGTTTAAGCTTGGTTTCGAAAAGTCTTTGTGCGGCGGTGTAACAATTACATCAAAGAAATGTCTAATTCCCGTTTAACATGTGCTGGTCCGACAATCTCGGCGTCAATGTTGTTGTTTTTTGCCTTTTTTGTTTCTGCTTCTCTTAGTTTGCAGATATACAATTACAAAAGAAACGAAAACAAAGAAGTTCGAGATAATTTACAATATACAAAATAATAAAATATATCAAAGTTCTATACATATGTTCATCTCTTGCATATCCTCTGTGACGTAGAAAACAACTACAATAAATTGTTTGTACAAATCTATGTATAATATAGAATCTTTATGAAACTTCGCAAATGAAAATCTGTGGTTTATAGATACCTGAAATGGTTTGAATGATAAACAGCGAGTTTGGATACTGTCTCGATACCCATAACAAACAATTAAAAATTCCTTATCTTCGATTCCGATTATGATTCGACATATTACTCTTTTGCGGTACGATAGTTAATTTCCATGTAACAGAGCTCAAGCTCTTTTCCGTTTTTCCATCTATCGGTACCTCTAGTGTTTTTTTATTATTATTATTGTTCATTCTGTGATTTAACAATAAAATTGTACAAACCTAGCACGTTTCTGTGCTTCACCAAAATATGTTACACGTTTCAAATTACACTCATAAAATGTAGAAATTTTGAATAATATTAAAGGATGGCTTGCGATGTGGAAGGTGGTGGATTGCTTGGTAAGGCTGGCACTTGCCCGTCAGTCCACTGTATGAGAGAATGCTCACCCATTTGTGTACTTTGAAAATGATCTTTCAACAACGTTTGCGAAAAATTACAATGCATTTGGTACGCTTCGCTTTCGCGACTTGGATCTCCACAAAGTCTATAGAGATCTATCAAACAAAAACATCACGGTCAACATTTCCCTGCTTTTATCGGTAACTATTAGAGGTGTTGGAGAACCCGAAGGATGAATATCGGGATGCCCGAGAATATTCAAGATGCTAGTGAATTCCAAATATTCGTAAGTCCATCTCGATTCCGTATAAAATTCTCGACCCGTCCTGACCTGACATTTTCGGGTTCTCGCACAACTCTAGTAACTATATAATACACTTGTATTTTCTAGTTAAATGTAGTAGGACTTAATGTAGTATACCTTTGAGGATAGCAGTAGCCCATAGTTGTACGTGAACGTCAGGTATTTTTGAAGCTAGCTGCATCGCTGGTGTGACCATATTCATAGATTCTCTGCTATTTCCTAAAGAAAGAAATATGTGTCCTAAAAGTACAAGACTACACGAAGTAAGTCTGTTCAAATCTTCAGAATTGGCCATTTTCAACGTTTCTCGAAGATATCTCCTAAAAAATGAATTCACAGATTCCGATAATTAGAATAATTGATAATAATAAATTATTGATCGTAATGTTACGTATAAATTCTTACTTTGCTTCGTTGTATCTAGCTCCGAAAAACGCTTGAAGTCCTTGGACGTAATATGCCGCTGCTCTTAAAGAATGCGAATGGGATGGTAAAGATTCAGGGTTTATTCGTTCTAGCAGTGCACCTAATTCAGTATCTCTTTTAGTTCTTAAGTATACTATTGCAAGATTTAAATTCGCGAAAGTCCAAAGTTCCCGCTCTTGTGACGTCTAAAGAAAATAATAGTCTATAAATTATCTCTCAAAGAATAGATACAATTATTTTTACTGGTGTTTATAATTTTACCCTGAGAGCAGCCGTGAACTGAGCTTCTGCAGCCTCCATGCAGTTCATCGACATTGCATATAATCCTAATAAAGCATGTAACTGTGGCCTATGACCTTGAAGTAACCTTGGTTGGGTTCTACAAAGTTGACATGCTTGTGAAATTTCTGCTAGAGCTACACTTTTATTCCCCATTACAAGCCGGCACATTACTATATGTTCCAACAGCATCAATTGAAAAACGGAAAGTATAGGTTTGTTATCAGCACCTGTAAAAGATCACGATTATTACATTCTCTTTGAAATTTTAATAGAACATAAAGTAGGTACATTTGTACTGTATTTACTTTTCAGTTTTTCAATTTGAGTTAATGCTTTATCCGTATATTTTTGAGCTTTGTCCATGTAACCAGCTTGCATTGAATGCATAACTGTTACTAAATACACCAAAACATATAAATGGTCCTTTGGCATCCATATAAACATATCTCCAATGTTCGAACCAGTAACTACTTCGTCAGCTGGCCAACTAGGAGACATTATAGTTTGTATACTTTGTTGTAATTGTTTCAGACAAGGCTTAACGCTTTTCACCTATCAAAAACAACAACAATGCATACGATAATTAAATGATCCTTTCTGTATAATGACAAAACTCTGTTTCTTACTCACCTGACCAGCCATTAAGTAATGGCAAACTTGAAGTACCAAAAAATATACTTTTAAATATTCTTTCTGGTGCGGACTACCCTGCCAATTTTCTACATGATGGCTTGCCGAATTTAAGAGAGGATGAACTTCGGTAAATTTTTTGTCTATTAATAAAAGCATACATCTGCTCAATAAGAACAAAACTCTTGTATAGCTTGCGTTACTAATATGAGAGTAATCAACACCTACAGCAAGCAAACTACTTGCTGCGACAAAATCTTTCTCAGACGCGTGTATTTGCTAAAACATAGAATGCGAGATCAGTTTGATATGAAAATTATCCTACAAATATAATCATAACTGTGTAATACTTACTGCAAGTTGGAAAATAAGTCTACAATGCCAATACACATTGTGCTGCGAAAGTTCTATAGCTTTCCTTAATATTGGCTTACTGAGATTTGGTTGTTGCTGTTGTTCGTATAGTTCTGCGACTACGCTTGCTGCTTCGAACTTAACATCGTCAAAAGTGTTTATGTTTTGACTTAAACGCCACTGAAATTCAATGTTGATCATTTATAAAACTAGGATTATTATTATTACGATATGATTATCTATTATTTCAGTAAATTCACTGACACAACAAATGTATTTTAATCGCTGTGCGTTACATTACCGACAGTACCAAAATAAAAAGAAAGGTTAGAATCGCCGCTAGCAAAAATACCAAAATTTACAAGAGATATATGGTGATAATCAAAGACAACCCTGAAGAATACTGAACGTAAGTGATTACAATATAAATAATATTGAGACTGACCGCTTGTTCTAAATGAGACCGCGCCAAATCGATGTTTTTGGTATGCGTAAGGAGGATGTTACCAAGCTGAAGATGAGTACGCGCTTCGACCCTTGGGGGTGGCTTAAAATTGAAAACTGCTTGCAAACACTGTATACACGATTTAATATTCGGCGGATTCGACGTTCGAAAGTTTTCTGCTAGTCCTAATAACGACAGATACCAAGCGTCCTGCGAAGACGCCATTTTGACATTTCACAAGCAAAATCTCCAGCCGTGATAACACACGGTCACTGGTTTGTAACCAAGAATTCTCGCCACCAAAACACAATAAAAACTGTATCACTGTCCTAGACGAGATAGCCGTGATCACGACACGATTTACAATTTCGCGGTGCCCCCTCGAATACGTTTCCCCTGGAAACCGCTATGTTGCATAATGTTTACATACATATGTAACACGACAATTTCTACATTATTGCTTCGCATTTTTTGTGTATGTATGAAAGGTATCTCGTTAGCGCGCGAGCAAAACCAATTTAGGTGGACCACGACATTGCTCATTTTAATAATTTTGATACATAACGGTAAAAAAAAACTGAATTCGATGAAATCGTTGTGTATTGGATATAACCAGGATATAACAACCATTTAGGGAAATTATTTTTTCTCTGACCTCGAGGGAGGATCAATCCAATACATTTTGTAATTTATCAGAAACATAAAAAATACGTGCGCATAAAATGATACAAGTAATTGAACATAACAAAGTAATTGCAGTCAATTAAATCGATTCAGTGGAGCTTTGGTAATTATAGAGAATATATATTCCGACGAATTGAATCGTGAATATGTAATTGGTTGAAGCTATAGTTCTGATCCATGCCACAGGGGGGTTAAAAACATGAGGTAGGTTCTGATCCAGGCTAAAATGTAAAAACCATGGCTAGGGATGGGAAAAACTGCTACTTCCGAATCACTCGTGATTTGATCACGTTCGTATCAAATCAGATCAAATCACGGTGATTTTTCACAGTGATTCGTGATTTTTCGTGATCGCTTCTGATTGGTGGAGAGCATAGGAACATAACTGTTCATGGTCACTCTATATATATGCTGTACCACGAGAGAACCGTACCATTTCACGCGCAGCTTGACTCGTCGTGGAAGGCGCAGCGAACCTCTCATTGGGAAAGGAAGCGTACAGAGTGAGAATACCACCAATCAGGGCGAAGATGCGCAGCAACGAACGAAAATCGGTCTTCCCGCGGTACGGTTCCCTCGTGGTGCAGAGTATAGAAGTCTGTGTTCTGGGGCCTCTCTGGTATAAACCACCTGAATAATTCGTGCCGGATTGGACATAGCGGCTTACCGGCAGAACGGCACGAATTTACTGTGCGCCTCTTGAACAGCGCCGCTATAGGCACTATACATGAGCCTGAAAAACATTAATTATGGCAAATTTGGAGCAATAACAAATAATCCAAGGACAGAGATCTTGGAGAACAATTGCTAACCTATCTTCTGACCTTTTTTCTATCAAATGTAATAATTAACCTTGAAAATGTACGACATATGTCACCCTAGTGTAAGTACAATAATCTATTCGAATGTATAATAGATCAGAATTATAGAAGTAATTTTTTTTATTCAAGCAATTTCAATTTCCATCGAGATTATTTTGTGTTACATTACATGCAGTTGCAGAGGTAAAAGTAATTAATTAATTATTTTAGTACTATCACATCGGAAAATTGGGGTGTACAGATCCTGTGAAGATAAGTACAACGTTCTATGTTTATATTGAACTGTGTGAAGGTAATTGTACCATCATAGTAATAATAAATAGCATTACAAAAATGTTGTAAGACAGTTAATGTTTTGAAGAAATATTTAATTATTCTTTTTCAGCACGACAATATTGGGATGTCAGTTATAAATACAATGAGAATCTGGATTTACTCTATTTAGAAGTTAAAAAGAAGAAGGACTCTGAAACTGAATTCTACATACCATGGTCAACATTGTACAACATATCTTTGAACAAAATCGAAGAAATACAAGAAGGCTTAAACAGTGAAATGTAAAGACAAAACTATTTGTACGATTGAAGTATATAGTTTACCATGATTTATGAATAATTTACGCTGGTAAGCTTTCTTTTACAGGATCACATTTGTTTTTAAATCTGAGGATAGTACCAGCATTATCTACAAAGTGACTAAAGGCCTAGTCAAACCTATGTCTCCAGAAGTCACTAAACTGATGAAGGAGAAGGAAGAAAAAAAGCTACATTTAGAAAAGGAAATTAGAAGGAATACTTCAAACTTATATGAATTAGCAAAATCTTTAAACTCGGATGACACTGATAAGGAACCAGAGACCGATGTAAACAAAGCAGATGAAGAAGTGTAGATTATTTTCTGAAATCATTTAATTAACACTTACACTGGGTCGTCAGTATTTTCTGTAGTTCTGTGAAAAAAAAAAACAGTTTGTAGTATTTTTTACTGTTTGAGACAAAGGTGTATCATCCAACACGAAAATGTTAATAGTTACTATTGTAAGTTCTGCAAGGAATAGAAATAATCGAACACTGGATAATTGTACATTACTTTTGGGTATTTATTATTGAAAGTAAGTATTGCTTATATATTCGTAGTATTGTAAACTTGGGAAGTACTGTTGAAAGTTACTTAACTAAACAGAGTGATATGTATTAAGCTGCCACTGCAAATGTATATGTTAAATAAATTATTTTTTAAGGATAATCTGTGGGTATCCTTTTATCTAGGCATACTAGCTGTTCATGTGATTTTAATAAACGCTACGAGGCACATGCTGTTTCATTACTATTAGATTAAAGATAAATACAGTGAACATGTTACCTAAGATTAGAACTTAGCGGGTCTACATTATTAGCTAAATGTATATAAAAATAAGTAACGAAAGTACAATCTAATAAGGTTTCTACTTTTGAGTGTTAAAAATAGATCTATCTACAAAAAAATGTACGACACTTCTATTATATATACATTTTTCAATTATCATGTTTTTTTTTCGAACATCATATCCAATCGTTAAAGTTGCCAGTATACATGAAGAAACTTCGTTCTTTTAAAAGTACTTATGTATGTGATGTTAATGTTAATACAGTATCATTTTTTTTTACTGATTAAATGTATACATATGTTTTAGGTAAGGTGAATATAGTATACAATTAATAGATCGACAAGAAAATATTCTTCTCTACAGTGTGATTGATTTTTATAAAAATCTGTTTTCTTTTGGCAGTTAGATGTGTAGAAATAATGTAACTCATTACTCGTGGACTATAAAAATAAATGTTCTTTCAAATTCCTTATGGATCTCTTAATAGAACGTTTATCAAGAACCTCGATGTTACATATTTTCTTGTCCATTACATAAGAAGACGCCGTTACACAGATTTTTAAACATCCTTGTACATTATAACTAAAGTTATATTATAGTTACTCGGCTAAATCGTAGAACCTATATATGAGAATTGTATAAAATAGGCACATTAGAAATAATGTGTTACATGAGCACCTCGGCGTAAGTAGGTTTTCACATCAATTTACATGGTCACGGTACAAAATAGTTACCAAACGGTTTATTAATTTATCGGTGCATTAAGGCAACTAGAATTCGAGATGAATACTCGAAACTACTCGAACTATCACAAGTGATACAAACGGCTTTATGTTTCATAATTTCAAATAGGGCCCATTTTCGTTCCTTAAAAAAATTGCAAGAACTTTTTTCCCATGACAAAAACGAATATAATAAGAATTATTCAAAATGAAACCTTTTTTACGTTAGTATCACAGCATTGCAATTTGTAAATATTTATGATCAATCGTTTCTTGCCCATAAATTGTTTCGACAAATCTTTTTCATTCAAACATGCATATAAGTTATAATAATCCTCTCCGATAGGTTTCATTTAAAAAAATTCTTGCGTACAAAACGTTTAGACCGACAATCACATTTAATTTAAAAATGTTTCGTGTAAAAAATCGAAGAAATGAACAAAATGAATCGATAGTATTGTTGATGAAATGTGTAATTTGTATAGTATTGTTGATTAGCGTAATGTGTATTACTTGGTGACATTTTCAGAAATCGTTTGTGGATCCATTATGATATTAGCGCAGAACTCTGAGTAACTAAGATGTAACGCATATATTTGTGATGATTGTACAAGGTAATCGCGATTGTTCAACAGAATATAAAGAAAAGGTGAGTAAGAAAATGGTAGTGTGATGATTATAATAAAATTGTGAAATACGACTACTAAGAATGTGCTACTACATGTGTTACTCTTGTGATATTATGTTGTAATAACATATCAAGCTGAACTATTGTACTTATGGATCTTATGCATTATTTCTAGACGACGTTTGGTTACATATTTACAATGTGTAGCACTAGAATACCGAATGTATTCTATCACATACTGGAATCGTGAAAATATGTAACTAAATGATAGAGTAAAATTAACAAATAGATTAGGTAGGAATCAAACCTCTAGAAATTTGTTCGTTACAAAGTTTGTAGGTTTGTTTGTTTACGTTCTTTTTAATTGATCGTAAAAAAATTGATTTCAACTGTTGATCATGTTGATAAGCAAATGGATACACGTGTAATTAATGCCAATTAATAGTCTTAGTGCCCAATGTTAACAATAATTACCGTGATCGATAGTGTTGCACACAGTGCCATTTCTTTCATTCAATTCCCTATCACATGAGCATGAGCAAATATAGTTACATTTTGATTTATTTACTGCACTTTATGAATATTAATATGTTTATACAGTTAATATCTTTTTACGATACACGGGGAGGAGGGATAGAAATCTGAAGATGTTTAAAAGTGATTATTATACATAAAAATGATACGTGTACGATGGAAAAAAATTGTAAAATAATACTTGTATCTAAAAAGAAGTAATTTCAGATGATTGGTCGGCGTTTAGAATCGTGGCTGTGAGATCTGATAAAACGTCTCGTGAGACGACAGAAACTTTTTAAAATTTAGATACCAAATAGCAATAGCTTCGTATCAAAATATGAACATGTTACAAAAGTACATGTATGTATATAATTTATGTTTCTTTTCCTGCATTTCGGTCGATAGGTCGTGAATGTTGTCTCAAAATATTCTCAAGTGACTAACAACTATTTCCTTAAACTGAAACTAACCAGTAATTGTGATAAATGTAAATCTGAAAATGTATAACTATGAGTTAAAAGCCTGAAGATCATATATTAATTAAAAACCTGAGATTCAACGGTAGAACATAATTCGTATCTTTTCTTTTCTTTTTTTTCTCTCAATTCTCTATGTCCGATTATACCATGACACTAAAAAATAAAACATCTGTACAATACATAACATCATGAAGTGTGGAACATATTATTCTGACAATTAAACAAATACATATATGTATAATTACCGGTATTATTAATTAATTGCGATTCAATTGCCCCTAAAATGATCTCTGAAAAGATATTAATAGAATGCTAAATGATTTCCATATCAAATTTAACAAAAAAGACGAACAACAGTATTAATATTATTATTATCGACATGGCTAGCACCAGTCAGCCATATACGTAAAATCTTTAAATAGACTTTGTTCTAAATCGCTAAGTGGTCTAGGATCTTTAGGCGGAGTTAGTTGCGGTTTCTCGGATGTAAATTCCTCATCGAAATTACTGACGTCTTCCACAGAATGCTGGAATAGATAAACAAAATTACGATGTACCAGTTGAAACGAATATTGGTTTCGACATCGACCTGAGAGAAAGATGAAAATCTGGTACTCACAATCACTGGAACAAACGGCGGCTTCACGCGTCTCAAAAGCAAATCGTCCCAGGCTATGTGCCTAAAGAATGCTTGCTTTTTAACATCCTCAGCATCTCTCTCACTGCTACCCAATCTTCTGTCTGGGTTTTTCCTTAGCAACTGTAACGAAACAAGTTACATATTTTTCCCCTGCTGCTATCGTTATGGGAAGCAAATACTCAATCTAATAATATTAGGCTAACATTAGGATAGTAGTTACAGGATAATTGGAAGTCCGAAAATAAGATAAAGAGCAGCACACTCACCCTTCGCATTATTGCTATTGCTTCCAAAGAAAGGAATCGCGGATAGCGAACTTCGTCGTTCACAATGGAGTCAAATACTTCTTCCTCGTCGTCACCAGGGAATGGAGACTAAAAAAGATAATGCTGCAGAATTGTCTGTAGGTTACGGATCTCTGTGTAAAACAAATATATATTCTCCATCCATTGCGAAGAATGGCAGTCAAATAAAATGATCAATTTGCACAAAAATTCTTGGAATCTAATAAATTCAGATAACAATCGAGCTTACCTCGCCAACGAGCATTTCAAATATCAGTACACCAAGGCCCCACCAATCCACGGCTCTGGTGTAAGAGGTTTCGGTGAGAACCTCAGGCGCCAAGAACTCTGGCGTTCCACAGAATGTTCCTGTTCTATCCCCATAACCCATTCCCTCTTTACACAAACCAAAATCTGCGATCTTCACATATCCCTCTGTATCCAATAATAAATTGTCTAGTTTCAAATCTCTGGAAGGTCAACAGGCACATTGGTACTTAGAAAACTGCCACAAGATGTATGATTTTCAACTGCAGAAGAATTTGTCAAAGTCTACCTGTAAATGATACGACTCTCATGCAAATATTGCAACCCTAACACAACGCAAGCTGAGTAAAAGACTGCCCGTGGCTCCCCAAAGACGTCAGCGTGTATGTGCATCATGAGATCTCCTCCAGCTGCATACTCCATCACAAAACACACGTGTGCCTATGGGGAACAAAGTTGTTACTCTTTGTTGTACTTATAATTAGCGAATAATATGTTCACGGGGATATTCTGATTTTTCATTTTGAAAAAAATTGATTTTTTGCATTTTCTTTAAGCACAAGTGTTGTGGAATATGTGTGCAAAAGGATTTGTTTGAATTCTTAAGATTGATGTAGTCGTAGACGTTTGAGGAATCCAACTATGATAGAAATATAGAAAGTTGAATTTTCAAACGCGTTTACTTTTAAAAAATCACACATGGCACTTCAAGTACCAATAAATATGTGTCCAAAATCCCCATGCAAAGGGTTGAACAGTTTTCCTGAGAAAAAATTCCTAAAAAATTCGTTAAAAACTGCCTCGAAAACCAGAATGTCCCCTTAAGTGAAATTCATAGGATTTTGTACCTCTGTTTGGAAACAAGCGAACAGGTTCACCAGGAATGGGTGGCGCGTTGCATTCGCCACTTCGAATATTCTTTTCTCGGACAACAACGACTCGACTTCATCCCTTGCAATAATGTCTCCCTTCTTCAGCGCTTTGATCGCAAAGTATTCTCCCGTGTTTCTGTACTGCGACAAAATCACTTTGCCGAAATGACCGCGACCGAGGACCGAGAGCAGCCTGAAGTTGTCTATGGTCATTCCGGTCAGCTGCGAGTGTCTTCTAGACTCGTAGGCACTATCTCTGTATTGAGAAGGCTTAGATGGCATTTCGTACACGACCTACAATTGTTAAATCACTCGTCTCAGATAGGATTATCCCCCACGGTGCAACAAATACATGAACATTAATCACTCAGAGATTAATCGGTAGCGTCGTTGTAGTCGTGTTAACAGTTTTATGAATTTGTCAAATGTAGGGCGCTAACGCTGAAGTTTTAACACAATGCATACGTTATTAGTAGACTACGGATGTTTATGTAAAAACGTTTCAACAAATCCGACACATAAGAGAGGAGTTTGTTTGTTGAAGGTTTATGTAATTCAGTACACAAGATCTGTAGTCTGTTTATTAATGGTATGGATGAACGAATTTTGCGAATCATGTCCCAGTCTACCAGAGCTCTTAGTAATTGTTAGAGTACCTAGAACGGTAGCACCATGAAGTATTTGCATTGTCAAAGACAGAAATAAATATAACATTACAGAAAGCGTTACGTGTACAGAGTTAGAAGCTTTTGTACAGAATACAGACGATACAGGTACGTGCAAAAGTTTGATTGGCATGCTCTCTACGAAAGGCCTATCAGCTCGGTTGAGAATTGGCAACGATTTGTTAAGGGGTTTCCCTACTTTGATACCATATAAATTCAATCTTTTGCGGATGTGGATTTTTTAAAATATTAACATTCGCAAAATCTGTAAGAATGTTACTTCGGTGTCTTTTTAGACCCAGACATTTCTATACTATTTAATTCATTTATTTTGGAATATATACTTGAATACACTATTTTATTTCATAGAGCTTTTTATGAATCTACACCATAATTTATACATTCTAGATTTATTCTTCTTCTTGAAACTGTGATTTCTGGGGCTAGAAAGACCCGCCGACGACCGAGCGAGTGTTAAAAATGTTTTCCTGAGAAAATTGGAGCGATCAATATGCGCTGTCGCATAAAAACAACAAGACAGTGTTTATTTAGGATTTTTAGAAAAATTCATTCAACCAATTTCTATGAATGTATCTCGTAGTAGATTTAGTGTTAACATTTTGTCTACTGAAAGCCTATTAGTAGACTTTTTAATGATAGTGCTGTATTTAAAAGAACTTTGATAATTTTGTTGTAAATAATAATTTCAGAAGAAGTTGTTATACTATATTCATCCATATTATAATTTGCTAGATTATTAACGAAATTGCTGGCATTTTTGGACAATTCATTAAGAAATTCTTAACTGATGGTCAATTGGTTTCAAAAGTACTAATAGGAAATTTCAGGTAGATAAAGTGTTAACAATACAATTTGAAAATCTGAATAGATCAATTTACAGAGACCCCCTGTGATTTAGTATGAGCCGCAATGAATTTCGAGAAGCAGTATCGCGTTGAATATTTGTGAGTAAGAAAAGAGCAGAATCACAAGAACAATAAAGCAGCGTGTAAAGGAGGTATGTACCTCATCTTCAGGAAACTCGACGACAGGTTGGGGCGAGGGTGTGCGTGGAGAGGGTGGTGCAATCAGCACGGGACGAGGCTCTGTAACAAGAGGCCTCAAATTTGCCCCCTGAGGCCCCCCCTTTTCCTCGTTGTGCAGGAAATCAAACTCCCTTAATGCACTCTGCAACTACATTACTATCTGCTTAACTCTGGGGAACTATTTTTCGATTACCAATTTACTTTGTGCCGTGGCACAACACATCAGCGTGCGTAAGTATGCCAAACGGAAAATCAATTTTTGAATATATACATGAAATTTATAATTAAACGATAGACTAGATAAATGAAGGGAGTTTGTCGCGATTTTATCGAAAGAGAGCAACTGCACATTGCCACGTAACAACATTGTCGGTTACATTGGTGCCGGACTTTGCGAAAACAGCTATGGCGCAAAAGAAGCTAGCGGTAAAACAGAATAAAAAATTGTAAAAAAAAAAAAATTTACATATAAAAATACATTAACATCTGTACGCTTGAAGCATCTAATAGTACGCTAATCCTTAATACAGTATTTTATCGATAACTGTCCACAACACGGGCCGCCCGGCCAGGGACAGTTATCGGTCAGGAATACTATTCTTTGACTTTTGCCGAACGTAGAAAAGGACAGCGAAGCTCGAGAGACTTCGGTCGACGAGAAGTAACATAATGCGGGTCGAGTACAGTGATGCCAGAAATGTCAGCTTTTCGCGCATGCGTACTGCGGCACGCGCGGAATCCAGTAACGTATACACGACAAAAAAGAGAAACATCTAGGTGGCGTGCCGGGACCCAGCACTGCCATAGACGAACTTGAAGATAACGGACGTTATTTTTTATTTACTTGTTTGTTTATATAATTAGAAAATATATTTTTGTTATTTTGGATACTGGAAAGGTTTTTGGCAGTATCCTTTTGTCTTGCAAGAAATGTTGGTATTCTTTATAAATTCTGCCAAATAAAATAAAAATTTATATTATGTTATCCCGTATAATCCGAACTTTTTTAGGTAAAGAAAGTATGTGAATGTTGAATGAAAAACATTATTTTTAAAACAGGGCCTTAAAGAACTCTCAAAAATTTGAAATTAGTACAGTACTGATGCCACGCGTGAGTACGCATGCGCGGAAAGCTGACATTTCTGGCATCACTGGTCGAGTACTATTATTTTCGAGTATTAGTATCTGCATTAGAAAAATGCCACAAATATGTTGGTGAAAGTTCCATAAAAAAATAATAAAAAATAAAGAAGTTTTGTCATTGTATTAGTAGTGGCCTCACAACGATATACTCGACCCATATTATGTTACACTTCTCGGCAACCGATGCTTCTAGAGCTTCACGGCCCCTTACGGGGTACACCCCGCGGAAGTGGGGATTGCTTTGGGACAGATATCGGCTAGATATTTGGGACAGTTATCGATAAAATACTGTAGTTGGCGTTCTAGTCGGTCTTCATGTATAAACGTGGTATTATACAAGGTGTCCCATTTAAATCGATCCTCTCGAATATGTCTGAAATTATAATTATTTATGAAACCGGAAAATGTTTCAAACCAAAGTTGAATGGTATGGAGATATTTTAACGACCTACGTCTGTTTGAAAACAATCATCGAAGCACAGAGTGTTAAGTGTCGTGAGTACTAGCTACATTGGAGTTGAGTACTCTCTTGTGATAAAAGTTAACATATCTCCCAAACTAATGGTTTTTCGGTATAAATTAATGTGTTACAGGGAATGACGAGCAACAATGTCTCACTGAAGAAAATAAAGTTTACCTTTCTATGTCCTCTACGTCTCCATCCACAAACAAAACTACGCACATCAAATTATGTCCTCCTCGATACCAATCAACTTTTGTTTGTAGCAATTTCCAGTATCAGAAACAATTTCAGTGATATTCGAAGGGGTCGATTTAAATGGGACATCCTGTACATTCGTTGCATTTTCAAAGCGGCAAATGTGAATTGTAAATACTAGTATACCTTGCGCAGTCGAAAGTATATAATATACCCTAACATGCCTTGTCAAAGTATATATACAAACGTTAGAAAGTATACGGCGTCAACTGGATACATATTGTATATACGTGTTCTACATGATCTTTCACCCATAACCAGTGTACCAAAAACCCTGAACCTTTCAAGTAACAGAAAATACTAGGAAACTTTTAAATACTTTCATAAAACAATGGATCCTCAATATACTACATCTTCGTTCAAATATACTTTTCATCGGCTGTTTCAAAAGGATTACACTAACATAATATATAAGTGAGATCGATGTACATTTCTTTGGACATACCTCTTGATCTAGTTTAGGTGGCGGGGGCGGCGCTGGCAACGAGGGTTTTTTGGTGATCGTGGGAGGAGGTGGTGGGGGATGTTCCGGAGGTCGTGGCAGTGTGGGACTACTGCTGGATGCTGATAGTCCCAGGGGTCTAGCTCCTCCGAGTCCTCCCTTGTCAGGGTCAGGCAGTTCCCCAGGTGTTTCAGGCTTGTCCTCCAAGGAAGTATCAAAAACTAGCTGCAAAGGTTGCGGTCCTGAAAGATAAAAGATTTCACGTCACATATCATCCTATGTTGATGCACCACAGACGCAACAATGCATGTAAAATTACCTGACGGCGGACTCTCAGAGTTTCTTGTATTGTGTAGCGATGGGGCCGATCGTTTCAGCAGCCTGCCCCAAGTGGCGACGTTAATGTTCATCTGATTGGCTCTAGGGAAATTCTTCACTTGCTGCTTGAAGATCTTGCGTTGACGTTGCAGCTTCGGCTTCCTCGAGATCATCGGGTTCAGGAATTTAATCTCGGCAAACAGGAGACCCTGAGGCTCCAACTGAAGTGCCATTCCGTGTCTCACGTCGTCGATGAACTCCTCCAGGCGCAGGAACTTCACGGCGCAAAGGGATCTCCAGTCTTTCCAGTAAATGCCTATCTCAAGCTCTCTTGATTTATCTAGTTCAATGGAAAACCTGAAGAGACGGTACATTTACACAGGTTTCAACCAAGAGTATCTTTTTTGAATGAAGGTGTATAGTGAAATAAACCTTTGATCCCAAGCCTGCTGGGAACACGGTCGCCAACTTGTTTGCGCTACTGTTTGGTTGTCCAGCTTAATGACTGCCATAATATCATCTGCAAGAAGCACAAGCGTTAGCATAAGGTCGAAATTAGGAGAACACAGGCACACCCTTTAACACTGAGCCTACCAAGCATTAAAAGTATCTGGTAAATATTGCCTTATAAAAATGGCAACACTGAATATATTGAGACTGTCCCTAATGTTCACTATTTTATTTTCCATAAATGAATTATTATAATTCCAATAATTGTAAAATATAAAACCGGTCATTTGAGCATGGTAGGGTTAGTGTTCAATCAGAATAACTCTTTTATAAATGGACCGATGTGTGTACCACCAATTTTGAGACTGTATGCATGGATACTCACTACTTGTTTCATCCTTAACGCTGTAGGATTTGCTCGAGCTGCGTCCTGTCACTCCCTTGACAAAGCTGCGCAGGTCTGGACTCGCTGGATGCTCTCGTCTGGTACGCCCAGGCACTTCCTCCGCCAAGTCTTGACATCCCATTAGTCGAACCTGATGCGTAAACCACATGTGAAAAGATGTTGAATCACTGTTGAACCCATTACCATTGCTCGATAGTTTCTCTTACCTCTAACTGCCCAGTTACAGCTGCGCATCTTGACACTGAAGCGGGCACAGTGGCTCTGCCCTCGAGAGGTCCACGGAAAGGTTGCAGAGAAGTGTAAGTCACCGGGACAGGGCTAGCCGACTGCACGCTAGCCAGCTCTCTCTTCAACTGAGCAGCAGTTCCACTGTCTGGCGGTAGCTCCTGCCTTCTAAGTTCGAGGGATAATCTCAATAGGTCCAGCTTTCTACTTGATTCCGCGAGACTTGCTTGAGCCTGAAGTAATTCAAAATGGAAGTACAGAAAAGGGTGCTAACATCATGGCGAGAGTGTAATGGTGCGAAGAAGACACGTGAAAAAACGCCGTTACTAATATAACCAATATTTATTAACAGCATGAACAACGTAGACAACCGCATGTACCAGTAGGCTTACATAAATGCTCGATAGTCAGCAGAATGTTCTGGTAAGATGTTTGTAATAGTTGTAAATTAAAAAAAGGGTATGGAATATCATATAGTAGACGATAGATATAATTTAAACACACGCTTGCAACACGGCCTTACATAACCTCAATCTTTTTAGGAAATTCCCTTGCGATAACGGAAGTACAAAACACTGTCCAACGTGAATTTTGCTTTGTAACGATTAATAGGTGATTCCTACAAATTTTTGGGAGACGAAGACCGATTTCGCTCTTTCCCTTAAAAATTCAAGAATACCGGAGGAAAACGGTGTTCGAGCTCGTCAAAATTTACATAACTGCCTATTGACCGTTGAAGCGCTTAAAGACAGTTAAAATTCGTTGGCCAGAGTAGTTAAATAAAAAAAAAGCGATGAAAACACGTCAGTGAGATGCACCCTCTCACGATTTACAGTTCTTCGGTACGGGTCGAACGATTTTCCTCTCGCTCTGCAACCGGAAGCCGGTTTGTCGTTCGAACTCGCTGACGGACCCGCTCCGACCCCTGGCGTTCAATTCTTCGAAGTATCTTCTACAGTGGTCGCAGGAGCAATTAGGATTCTTGGAGGGTCCAATATGGTGTCCAGGTTTGCGGAAGGCGCTCACGACCCTTCCAAAGATGGAAGCTTTAACGATATGATCGGTTCTTTCGCCTTGAGGAGTCATGAAAGGTGAGGTGACCCTAGAGGGCATCTTCGACGGAAGTGGGGAGGGACTTTTGGACCCAAACGGTCCAATCTGATCGCGCAAACTATGTGGCTGCGGAACACTGCCGCTTCTGGTGGTGGAACCGGAGTGATCCTGTTGCGACTGTTTGCGGGGAGGTTCATCCTCCCTCTTAACAGGCGCGATGCTGCTCTCGGCGGTTCCTGCGAACTCTTTGCTAGCTCTTCTAACGCTGGAGGTTCTCTTCACCATTTTCTGGCTCTCCTCGCTGGACACGAAGCTCCATCCGACCGTACCGCTTTCGTCGGACTCTTCTCCGCTGTCAGCCGAGGACCAACCAACTTCTCCGTGTCTCTCCACGTGCTCCTTCTTCGTCTTCCTGCTCTGCGACAGATACTTTCGTTCCGCCTTGGCCGACCGCCAGTCTCTACATTTTTCTTCGGTCTTGGCCCAGGTCTCCTCCATGCGGCGGATCCTCTCCCGGTCGCTGGAGCTGGCATACTCGAAGCTGTCGCAAGGTGTCAGCCCAGACCTCGAGGCGATCAGCGACTCTATGTCCGAGAAGGTGTCTTTGCAGCTGGTGGCCGCGGCGGAGTCATAATCGAAGGGAAACCCCACGTTGGAGGAAGCCGCCGACCAAGGCACGGAGTCCAGGTCTCTCAGCGCACTGTACGAGCTGAACTGAGAGGGGTACAGCGAGCTGAGCATGTCGTCGCTGTCGTAACCCTTCGAGCTTGCTATGGAGGGCATCCTCATGGGCGCGTGTTTGAAACTGTCGCATCGCCGCTCCATCGCCCGCTTCAGGAACGCCTTGTCGTCTTGGAATCCTCTGGGGAGCACCGTGTCCGGGAACTGCGTGTGCGTCACTCTCACGTCCGGGTTCTCGAAGACCGTCGACGGCGTGTCTCGCTCGTTTTCCGACGTGTCGGAGTTCTCGTCGTCCTCGGTCCCGGTGCAGTAGACGTCGATGTGCACCGTTCGGGATTTTCGTCGAGCGCTGTCGTCCTTTGCCGACGAGTCCGATCTTTCCGAGTCCACGGAGGGTCCTAGGCTTGTGGTCTCGGAGGCTGCGGCCGGCGATTCACTCTCTTGCTAAAACGAAACGATGCTTTAACGATCTGGTGGGTTCATTTGGTCTTTTTTGGGGGTGTAAAGGAGTTAAGGGTAGCAGTGGTGGGGTTGTGTATGAGTAGACTGCGAGTTTTATGCATTCATAGCGAACATAGATGAGTCTATGGCGGCTGTCGAATTATGAAAAGATGGAAAAAGGAGAAGGAAGCGGTTCGTCCTAGGCCCGCTAGAGGACTCGTCACAGTAAGGCTATCTAGCGGACCCGTGCCTCAGACGCGGGATGTCGTAAGGACAGTTTAGGGCGGTATATATACAAACAGAGGAAGATTCAGGTAGTAGCGGGAAAGGTGTTGTCGTAATGTCCCTCTGTTGACGAGTATAGGAAGTAGCCGCCACAAGTCGAAAACAAAATTGTCAATATATTAGCAGATGTTAAGAATATTGTGGGATCAGGACCTCCCAGATCCAAATACTGTATGGAGATTAGGAAAAGTAGGAGTGGTCCGTGGGTATGTGTAAGAGTTGATCAGCTACAACCGCGAGGGTCCCGGGTTCGATTCCCGGCGCGGAATTCCTCATTTTTCCTAAGACCCTACAATAGCAAACATAGATGAGTCTATGGCGGCTGTCGAATTATGAAAAGATGGAAAAAGGAGAAGGAAGCGGTTCGCCCTAGGCCCGCTAGAGGACTCGTCAGTAAGGCCATCTAGCGGACCCGTTCCTCAGACGCGGGATGTCGTAAGGACAGTTTAGGGCGGTATATATACAAACCGAGGAAGATTCAGGTAGTAGCGGGAAAGGTGTTGTCGTAATGTCCCTCTGTTGACGAGCATAGGAAGTAGCCGCCATAAGTCGAAAACAAAATTGTCAAGATATTAGCAGATGTTAAGAATATTGTGGGATCAGGACCTCCCAGATCCAAATACTGTATGGAGATTAGGAAAAGTAGGAGGGGTCCGTGGGTATGTGTAAGAGTCGATCATCTACAACCGCGAGGGTCCCGGGTTCGATTCCCAGCGCGGAATTCCACATTTTTCCTAAGATCCTACAATATTGTTACTTTCTTCTCGAGACTTACCAAAATTATTGAAACAAAAGTTTTATCCGACTTCTACTTTTTATGATCAACTTGGAAAATTTGCGTAAAGATTCGCAGTCTACTTGTGAGGGATCGAAGAGTGTCCGTGCTCTTGATGTTATTCAATTAGTCCAACTCCAAAAGAAGCTACTAACAATTTTCAAGCCACGTGGGTCGCATACGCCATATGCTAATAGAATGAATTGTACTGTAATGAATTGTGGCGTTTAAAATACAGCGTATAAAACATAAGCAATAGACTCAAGCGCGTATAATTCCATAACGCTATTTCCGAGCGCTTCAAGTACCTACAACTCGAAACTTCAAACTGTTATATCTCATCATGGAAGTATCTGACAAAAAAATGTTTCAGACAAAATTGACTTGTTTTTTCCTGTAGAATCTAAATATGTAACATTTTATAGGGGGTTCCATTTAAAATTACAAAGGTACCTCCCCTCCTCCGTTAAAGGGGAAGGGAGGCCACTTCACGTTTATGTAGTCAGAAAGGCCCTTCAGTTCCATGCAATTTGAGACTAAGAACTTTAAAATCGATGGCATAGTTTTCGAGATATTGAGCTGTTCAGAGTTATGTGGGCCACCCTGTATATATATCAGTGGGGACTACGGAGAAGTAGGCGTCTCCCTCGAATTTGCCTCCAAGAGAGCTACTTCTGGACATGTCTGGTGTAGTTGCTGGATCCAGCGATAACATTCCCAATGGCTTGACTGGAAATAGGTCGATGTCTAAGTTTACTCCAGTCGCTGGATTCAGCGATTTGCATTCCAGTGGCTTGACTGAGAATCGATGTGTGTCTAGAAAACACCACCGATCCCATAACTATTAGAACACCATCCAAAAACGAATAACTTTTTCAAAGTTGGACCAATCGATTTGACATTTTTTTAAGACGTTAGAAGGATTAGTTTACTAGAAAATGTGTAAAGAAAAAAGGTTAGATTCCTTCGCTCACCTTCTTCTTTTTCTGCTCGTCAAACGGAAGTAGCCCAGCGGCCGCCTTCCTCCTGACCTTGCTCTTGCTGAACACCGTCGACGTGGACTCCCTGCACTCGATATCCGTGGTCTGCGAGGCAGCGTCTTTGCTAACAGCGATCGTCTGCGTGGCAACCTTATCCTTGCTCAATTGCGTGGTCACCACACTGGCACACTCCTCTTCCTCCACCTCGGGAACAGTGGTGAACTGTTGCCTGGAGAACACATGTTGGGTGGAATGGTGTCTCCAGGAGTGATCGTGCGAGTGTTTGGTCGACTCGCTGGTAGCGATCTTGCCGGAAGTCTCTTTTCTGGATCCATCGGTGACGTCGACGGCGGATAAAACGATGCTGCAGGTGCTTTTGCATCTGCGATTGTACTGTTGCGATGGCCGACGCGTCGGGAGGCTCGAATAAGTCTGCGGTGAATATTCGCTGTTGTACCCCGAGTCGGAGACACCTCTTCCTCTGGTGGACTCCTCGTTTCCCGAAGAGCCTGATCTTGGGATCGTGTAGAATCCAGGACTCGGTCTCGGTGGTGGGGTTGAGGTGAACAGGATGTTGCCTCTCTGGAAGCCGAACGAGCTGGAGGAACCGGACGGAATCGATTGCGAAGACGAAGAGGCTGACACCGCGGACGGCGGCGGCGACTGGCTCGTGTTCCACCTGTACACCATACGCACGCCGCTCGCGTCTGTGACCCTCGAGGACACCGCCACCGGCGTCTCACTCGACTCCGAGGTCGTCGGCGTGCTATGTCGAATCGTGACTTCCGCACGCACCAACCATGGCGGTTGTTGCGAGTTACCAGGCGGCTCGCCCTGACGGCCGTACATGTCGCCGATGCTTCTTCAGTCTCCTCCAGGCCGTTACCCACCGCAAAACACCCTCCGCACGGCCGTTCAACCGGCCGACACGCCAACACGCATGCCGGAACTCTACAACTGGCGACGGGGATACCTTGATCATCGATTCGACCTCTCCGGATTCGACGACGCTGAAACTACTTCTGGTTTGCACCTTGTCCCTAGGCTAATTCGATGATTTTGTTTTGTTGATGTTCCCTGTGGGTGTTGGGTTGCGTGGTGTTGGCTCGTAGCTAAAGTTTGATACTCCTGGCGTTTGTTTCTTGCAAGATTCTATCTCGTTTGCGTTTGATCGTTGCTCCTTTAAAGCTCTTGTCTTTTTTTGTAGGTTATGGATGCAATATGCGAGGATTTTGTTGCTGGTCTCAAGATAACAGCAAAGGTTTGACCCTTCTGATTGTTGCTTCTTAAGAATTTTGATTTTCCTGGTGTTTGTGTTTCTTTCCTACAATATTCTATCTCGTTTAAGTTTGATGGTTGCTCCTTTGAAGCTTTTGTTTTTTTTGTAGGTTATGGTCGAAATATGCGCGGATTTTGTCGCTGTTCTCAAGATAACAGCAAAGGTTTGACCCTTCTGATTGTTGTTTCTTAAGAATTTTGATTATCCTGGTGTTTGTGTTTGTTTGCTACAAGATTCTATATCGTTTGCGTTTGATCGTTGCTCTTTTGAAGCTCTTATCTCTTTTTGTAGGTTATGGACACAATTTGCGAGGATTTTGTTGCTGGTCCCAAGATAACAGCAAAGGTTTGACCCTTCTGATTGTTGTTTCTTAAGAATTTTGATTTTCCTGGTGTTTGTGTTTCTTTCCTACAATATTCTATCTCGTTTGCGTTTGATGGTTGCTCCTTTGAAGCTTTTGTCTTTTTTTTGTAGGTTATGGTCGCAATATGCGCGGATTTTGTCACTGTTCTCAAGATAACAGCAAAGGTTTGACCCTTTTGATTGTTGTTTCTTAAGAATTCTTATTTTCCTGGTGTTTGTGTTGTTTCTTTCCTACAATATTCTATCACGTTTGCGTTTGATTGCTGGTCCTTTAAAACTTTTGTCTTTTTTTGTAGGTTATGGCTGCAACATGCGAGGATTTTGTTGCTGGTCTCAAGATAACATCAAAGGTCTGACCCTTCTGATAACTACGTCTGGTTTGCACCCCGTCCCTGGCTAATTTGATGATTTTGTTTTGTTGATGTTCCCTGTGGGTGTTGGGGTGTGCGGAGTTTGGCTGGTAGCTAAAGTTTGATACTCTTGAGGTTTGTTTCTTGCAAGATTCTATCTCGTTTGATTTTGATCGTTGCTCCTTTACAGCTCTTGCCTTTTTGTAGGTTATGGACGCAACATGCGAGGATTTTGTCGCTGTTCTCAAGATAACAACAAAGGTCTGAACCTTCTGATTGTTGTTTTTTAAGAATCTTGATTATCCTGGTGTTTGTGTTTCTTTCCTACAAGATTCTATCTCGTTTGCGTTTGATTGCTAGTCCTTTAAAGCTCTTGCCATTTTTGGAGGTTATGGTCGCAACATGCGTTGATTTTGTCGCAGTTCTCAAGATAACAGCAAAGGTGTGACCCTTCTGATTGTTGTTTCTTAAGAATTTTGCCACGTTCTTTGGTAGGATAATTGAGAGTAGAACTTCAACGAGTAATGTACAATTCATCAGTTACTTTCGATCGTTGCCCCTTTTCGATGAGTAGTATGCGGGGATCTTCTTTTCCTCGATTGCCTCCAATATGGCAGCAAAGATTTAACCACGCTGTCGTTTCATACTAAGTATTGCCACGTATCTGTTACGCTTCCGGTCGTTGCTCCTATAAAGATTTCACAACTCTATAAAGATTTTATCTCCTGATGCTACCTCAATGATGTCTTAAGACCTTGCGACAACAAGTTTTCTTATTTCTTAAAAATTTCGTCACTCTTCTCCCGCGACAATTAACGGTACACCTAGATTTTGCTTCGACTCTCGTTTTAGTTTGTAGCGGTCGTCCCGACGTCTCTCGTCTAAGAAACGACTCGTCTCTTCCCACACAGTGATCTATACGGTTCGGCAAGCTTTGACTTCATCTTGGCAGACGCATCCGCACAACGAGACCGTAACGCGAGAATTTGTCCTTTGTCTGGCGACTTCAACTATCTTCGCAAACATCGATCTACGATCTTCAGGAAGCTCGAAATAATTGTCTTGGCAGATACATTTCTCAATACGGCGTCGCTTTAAATAGATCCTCTCAAAGATCTCGCGGCACTTCGTTTCACACGGTGAGACAGTCGCGACATTAATCTGCCTCGCATATCAAATTTTATCTCGCCTTCGAGAGAAACGGCGCCGACAGAGTGCTTTTTGCTTCCTTAACGCTTCGGCGATCTAACAGGGATCACAGTCTCGAAATAATTCCCGAGTAAAGTGATCAATCCGCGCGGGGACCCTTCCGCAAGCGCGTGGATTACGCTTCAGGAAAAAAAGAAAATGGCAACCGGTGGACATCTCTCGTTCACGCATCCTCCTCGTTTGACAAGATCGCGGATAATCCGTGGGTTTCTTGTGAAACCCTGATACGTTCAATTTCCTTGCACCATCGATCAACTCGCCAGTCAACTTTCCTCAAAAAATGGCACCACCGCTAACGCGATTCTAATCGATCCTCCATCGGCCAGGCATTTTTATCTTTTATCGCGAGACCGAGCGTTCCGTTCCAAACGAGAACTTGCACAAGAAGACTTTTCACTGGTACCGTGAACAAATAAAAAAATAACACCCACCGTCCCACGGCGGGTTCGAACTTCGCGGAACAATTCTCTTCGCCCGATTATCGCGGAGTACCCTCTCGGAGGGGACGCATTATTTTCGGTAGCGTCTTTCACAAATCCGCGGCCACGTTGCACGGTTGTTCGCGGAAAGACGGCGCGATTCAACGATATTGCGTCTCCGCGGTCTATTTTCGGCACGGTGGCCGCAGTGATCGACTCGCTTTCGCAGTCGGGATGTTGTATCGCCGGAAAATGGTAAAACACTTCGCTTGTCCGACGACACCCGACGACGACGACGAGGGATAACGGAAGAATTCGTTGTCTCAGCGATCGGATCCGTTGTCCATAATATTTACGTCGATTCCGCAACGGCAGCGGATCTCGAGGGTCGGGTCAGCCGCTGGTTTTTGGTGACAAACGGCGCGCGTCGGCCCGCGGTATAATTAGCACCGGCATAAATTCGGAGCAACGCGCGGCCGCACCGAATATACACCTAGAACACCAGATGATACTCGCCGTGTTGGTATTGACCACCTTGATCGGATCGATCACCCGATAACCAATCTAAATAAATGCACGTTGTCGAGAACCGTCTTCCGGATCCCCTACTTCCGGTCCCTCCAGTTTCAATCTTCCATGATGAACGTGAAATCTTCGAGAGGTCTGGAGAGTCTGCGATTCGAATGCAGACGGGTCCCAACAGCTGTCCTCTTGATGTCTTCGACCTGGAGACCTCGGTCTTCTTGGTTTGTGGACGTAGAGAGCGACCGGAGCAACGCGCAGCCGCACCGAATATACACCTGGAACACCAGATGATACTCGCGTGTCGGTATTGACCACCTTGATCGGATCGATCACCCGATAACCAGTCTAAATAAATGCACGTTGTCGAGAACCGTCTTCCGGATCCCCTACTTCCGGTCCCTCCAGTTTCAATCTTCTGTGATGAACGTGAAATCTTCGAGAGGTCTGAAGAGTCTGCTATTCGAATGCAGACGGGTCCCAACAGCTGTCCTCTTGATGTCTTCGACCTGGAGACCTCGGTCTTCTTGGTTTGTGGACGTAGAAAGCGACCGGAGCAACGCGCAGCCGCGCCGAATATATACCTAGAACACCAGATGATACTCGCCGTGTCTGTATTGACCACCTTGATTGGATCGATCACCGATAACCAGTCTAAATAAATGCACGTTGTTGAGAACCGTCTTCCGGATCCTCTACTTCCGGTCCCTCCAGTTTCAATCTTCCGTGATGAACGTGAAATCTTCGAGAGGTCTGGAGAGTCTGTTATTCGAATGCAGACGGGTCCCAACAGCTGTCCTCTTGATGTCTTCGACCTGGAGACCTCGGTCTTCTTGGTTTGTGGACGTAGAGAGCGACCGGATGATGATGGAGAGACAGAGAGAGAGAGAGAGAGGGAGAAGAGGGAGAGAGGGAGAGAAATGGTCAGTCTTGTCGAGGAATCAGGTCATAGTTCCGGTGTAAATGATTCTAGCCGCGGACACCGGCGAAGTCTCCAGGAAGGTCCTCCGACAGGGTACACGCGTCTACCCTGATCTCGGTCCGCGGTTGATTGGCACACATGTCGTTGGTTTATCGCGTTGCCTACGACTGGGTTGCGCCAGCTCCCCTCTAGAGGTGGGCAACTAAGCCCGACCCGAAAAGGCGTCATAGACGGCGACGGGGTAGCGGGGATTAGCCGCTATTTCGGGAGCGGTGCGTGTACGCCAGCGACGCGCAAGCCGAGACATAGACGACCACGTCGAGCAACGATTCTGTGACTACGAGTCTCGACATAGGTTCCACTCGGATCTTGAATCGAGCTTTCGGTTCTATATTCATTTTCGAGGTGGACCAATTGCTTTTAATCTGATTTTGTCTTTTGAGTGACTCTTTCACTGCCTAGGTCCATCCACGATGTACAGTGAGCCACGAAAGTATTTGAGAATGTGATTGTGCGTGAAATAAGAAAAGACCCAACAATTTCGGACCCCAAACTTGCTACACTAGTCGCTGATAGCTTTGGGAAACAAGTTCATCCGGAACTTTGTCGAAGAATCCTCCGTGAAAATAATCTTCATGGTCGTATTCCCCGAAAGAAACCATTTATTAGCAAAATCAACAAGCAGAAGAGACTAAATTTCGCTAAAAAAATATTTTCGTAAATAGTTTCAGACAAAATTGACTTGTTTTTTCCTGTAGAATCTAAATATGTAACATTTTATAGGGGGGTCCATTTAAAATTATAAAGGTACCTCCCCTCCTCCGTTCAAGGGGAAGGGTGGCCAATTCACGTTTATGTAGTCAGAAAGGCTCTTCAGTTCCACGCAATTTAAGACTAAGAACTTTAAAATCGATGGCATAGTTTTCGAGATATTGAGCTGTTCAGAGTTATGTGGGCCACCCTGTATATATACATATATATATAATTTAATACATATATATATATATATATATATATATATATATATATATATTAAAAATGTAAATTGTATTAAAATGTAATATATACATACGTACATAGAATATACAATATATAAATATATAATAATTATATATCTATGTACAATATAATATAACTTACTCTTCTTCATCATCTTGGGAATAAGGAAGGGAAGGGTACTAAAATAACTTTAAACGAAATATATAATAACAAACCCACTACTTTCGTCCCAATAGTACCCCACAAACTTCGGAAGTAGCTTCGGTGCTGCCGAAACTCGCGCATGCGCGTGAAAAGCGCCGACATTCCCATCACTGATACTAAGTCCCGGCAGAGAACCGAAAAAGGACTTAGATCGCGGGGTTACTATACATACATAGAACATATAGAGATTTTCTCTTTTTTGTAAAAAATTATGAACTACAAAGAAATTCTAATCACTAAAACCGTAAAATAAATCGTAAGACAAGGGGTTAACATTTCTAGTGCAACCCAGGACTTACTTTATTTGCCGAGGTAATGCAACGACAGGCAATCGACAGCCACTTTGATACAATATTACGCAATCATTGGATCGATTGTTCATCTTTGTCTTTATTATTTTCATTTGTTCGAGCCGCAACGACCGGAAGACACATCACGAATGTTTCTTTTCTTTTTTCGAGACCAGAGCGAATCGGGTATTATGAAGATTCCTGTCTCGTAAACGAGATTCCACGGACAGAAAACATCGACAGGGAATTTCACCGCGTGAAAGACCGTCTCGAATACGTTGTCCAATAATATCGCGGCGAAGAATGCGCGTCCGTTAATAACGCCTAGGCGATAGTTCGCTTTTGACGGCGCGTATCGTCGGCTGAATAGCACAAAAGCTTTTCATTATCGGAACGTCAGTCGCTCCTATCCTATATCGTCACGCGTGTATTGAACAGGAAATGATACGTACCTCCGTTAACGCCTTCTTATCAGCCACTTTGGCACTTTGTAGCAGACGTATCACGTTCTTAGCCCCCTCTACCACCGCTGCCTCGATCCGCAAACGGTGTCGCAGCTCCTCCACCCTTTCCTCTAACGCGAGCTCCAAGCTAGGCTCGTATTTATCTAGAAACATAGTGCACAGTCCATCTTGTAAATAACTATACTTCTGTTAAGTCGACGGGGAGATGACGTTCGTTTACTCGACGTTTGAGGAAATTCGATTTTCCTGGGAAACGCGGGGGTTGAACGATAACAGAACATTTTCTGCAGGTTGTATGTTACTGATAGACGGCTATATACAAATTTAGCTTGTTTGTTTGTTGAAAAAAATGATAAAATGATCAGTTTGTTCATTCAAAGTTTTAAGGGTTGGAAATTTAAAGGTCAATCGGACCCGATTGTATAAAGTTACTAAATTTATTTTTTGGATGTGAGTGTACGAAATCTGTAAGCTTTAATGGTTTGAAAAAATTGTGCTTGTTATTTATTCGTTGAGAACAATTATAAAACGGTATTTCATATTATTCATTTTAAAGATGAAGCTGAAACACAACTCAATTGTACTAATCTACCAATATGTTTTCTAGATATGAGTCTACAAAATCTGCAAGCTTTAATGCCTTTAAAAAATTGTGCTTGTTATTTATTCGTTGAGAAAAGTTATAAAACGGTATTTCATATTATTCATGTGAAGTTGAAGGATTAAAAACGGAGAGAAAACCAGACTCAATTATACGAAGTTACTAAATCTATTTTTTGGTTGTGTGTATACAAAATCTGTAAGCTTTAATGCTCTTAAAAAATTGTGCTTGTTATTTATTCGTTGAGAACAATTATAAAACGGTATTTCATATTATTCATTTTAAAGATGAAACTGAAACCCAACTCAATTGTACTAATCTACCAAATTTGTTTTCTAGATATGAGTCTACAAAATCTGCAAGCTTTAATACTTTTAAAAAATTGTGCTTATTATTTATTCGTTGAGAAAAATTATAAATCAGTATTTCACATTATTCATTTGAAGTTGAACGATTAAAAACGGAGAGAAAACCAGATTCAATTGTACGAAGTTACTAAATCTATTTTTTGGTTGTGTATATACAAAATCTGTAAGCTTTAATGCTCTTAAAAAATTGTGCTTGTTATTTATTCGTTGAGAAAAGTTATAAAACGGTATTCCATATTATTCATTTTAAAGTTGAAGGATTAAAAACGGAGAGAAAACCCAACTCAATTGTACGAATCTACCAAATTTGTTTTCTAGATATGAGTCTACAAAATCTGCAAGCTTTAATGCCTTTAAAAAATTGTGCTTGTTATTTATTCGTTGAGAAAAGTTATAAAACGGTATTTCATATTATTCATGTGAAGTTGAAGGATTAAAAACGGAGAGAAAACCAGACTCAATTATACGAAGTTACTAAATCTATTTTTTGGTTGTGTGTATACAAAATCTGTAAGCTTTAATGCTCTTAAAAAATTGTGCTTGTTATTTGTTCGTTGAGAAAAATTATAAAACGGTATTTCATATTATTCATTCTAAAGTTGAAGGATTAAAAACGGAGAGAAAACCAGACTCAATTATATGAATCTACCAAATTTGTTTTCTACATGTGAATCTACAAAATCTGCAAGTTTTATGCTTTTAAAAAATTGTCCCCGTTGTTTGTTCGTTGAGAAAAATTATAAATAGGAAATACACGTTATTCATTTTCAAATTGATGGTTTAAAAACGGAGAGAAAACCAGACTAAAAACAAATGCAAGGGCTGAGAACGAAGAGGATGCAAATGCTGACTCTGCCGTTCAAACCTATCAAGTCTGCAGGATCTCCATTTTCGTTAGAAAATGCACCGGCTTGTTGTTTTTTCATTGAGAAAACTCGCCTCGTTCATTGAAAAATACATATGGTTTAAAAATGCAGAGCCAGCAAATCCTGGCTCAGCCGTGTAAATACATCGGGTCTGAAGCCTGTAAAATCTGCAGAGCCGCCATTTCTGTTAAATTACTGCAAGACTTCTGTCTAGTATTTCTCCACTCCAAAAAAGTGTTGTAAGACATTCAGTAAAATATTTAACAGATTAAAATTGAAGTGGACATTTGGATAAAAATATGTTCAATTTATAAAATGTAAGAAATCATTTAAATAAATACAAATGTATGAAATTAACAGATATCGGGCTTCCGTCTGGTCACTGCAAGAATTTCATCTGTTGTCTACTTATTACAAAAATTTGCAGGAAGAAGCTTTCATTTCATTTATTACAAAATTGACACGACTTTTCAGCTCATTGTTTATTTATCGCTTGTACATTATCTCCAATTTTTGAGTTACTAATATAGACCCTTTTATTAAAATTAATATTATCGTTCAAAGTTTATAAGGTATACCGAATTTGATGTAAAAATTGAACATATAAAGGAAGACTATAATTCTCTAGTGTTATTAACCAGTTAACTGTGTAGCTCGACTTTGTGTGTGGCTACTAAATATTTTTGAAAACTTTATTTATCACATATTGACCTCTCGTCAATTTCCTTTGTTCGTTTCTTTACTTCATCTTTGACTCAAAAAATTCTAAAATGTCGTTAAACTAATAATATGTTTTAATTTTCACTACAAATTTTAACATAAATAGGAAGCAATTAATTTTATTCCATGACGAGTATACTCGGCAAAAACAGCTAACTGGTTAAGAACAGAATGATTGTATGATAAGGATGTGCTGGGTGATGCGGTTCTTACACAAGAAGATCGGTCCATGATCGTCTGAACTGGTCCTCGCGAAGATGGATCGAAAGCACATAGAGAGATAGAAGAGGATTTGTCCACGAATGGCGACGCACTGAAATGCGACCAGCGATCTACTGATGTCGAGACCGAAAGCGAGATTGATTTTACGTCACGCGAGACTGCCGTCGGTGTCCTCCGAATTGTGGCAGAACGTGCATTGGACTCTTTTGGAATCGCGCATCTCACGGACGGGTCAAGTGAAACGAATAATAGCGAATTTTCGAAGACATCTGTGTGTGTGTGTGTGTATATTTTCGATCGATTGATCGTCTACACATACTAGAAGAGTATACATCAGTGATGGGCAATTTTGCCTCAATTGAGGCAAAACCGTCCACACCGTAACGCCCCCTGACCCCTTCCAGCAAGCGCGGTACAATGGGGCAACGAAGACACGAGACATCAGCGTACGCAACGAACGTGCGCGCTGCAGGAAAGAGAGGTTGGTGGGAGAAGCAGGCGTTTGAGGGGCTCCACCCGTGCCCACCACTGGTATACATTATCTATTTATAGCTTGAATTACTTAAACTCTGACACAATGTATCAATAAAATGTACTGTAGGGTCGGCAACTATTTTTCAGTAGTTTTGTTAGATCAAAATTATTATGACGGCACCCTTAAATTTTTCTTGTGTTTCCAGTGATTCCTTGTAAACTCAGACCTTTCACCGAAGCTGTTAAGTGAAAAATGGCTTCAGTCGGATTCACCCTGTTTACCAGGGTTTTATTAAGTATTACGCAAAAGGCAGCTATTGATTATAGACTCTTGTATCAATTGTAAAGAAGAAGAATGTTCGCCAATGCTTGACTGATCAGAGGAAGTTAGAATTGTGATTGTAATGATTGTTTAAAACTTGAAGGAACTCGACGAAAAAATATAGATCTACTTTCAAAAATTGAGAAAGTAGGATATCCTCAAGTTTACCTTCTTATTTTGCTCGAAATTGTAAACATCATCGAAAGTAATGGGGGATCCAGGTTCAGATTGTAGATTTTTCAGCTTTGAACCAAGGAATTTAAAATTGCGAATTAGCAGAACAGAAAAACGAAGCGATGTGTATTCGCAATCGCGAAGAACATAAGTACTTCCGGAGTGCAGCGTAACCTAACGAATCACAGATTCGACCATGAAAGAAGGAACAAGGAAGACACCGTACCTTTATTGCTAGTTGCTTCTCCGTTCGGTGGCGGTGCATCGCCGCGTTCTTGTTGTTGACGAGCCTGTCGCACCTTCATTATCCGCATACGTAGGAACTCGATTTTCGCACGGGAATCATCCAGCATTTGCTGCGCCTCCTGCAGCAACTTCTTGTCCCTTCCGCTCGTTAAACTCTGGATCATATTCTCCGCCCCCTGCTTCACCTTTAACGCAAACAGGAACACGTTTTAACCAACAAATCAATAGAACTGGAAAACAAGAACACGATCGGAAACCCTTTTCTAAAAAATCTAAGCCCCTTTCAACCAATGATTTTAAAATCACTCATCGAATTATCTTGGCTCGTTTCGTACATTGCGGAAATCTATTAATCTTTCACATTGCGATTACTGTTACACATTTACGTCTCACTATTGCGAACACTACACATGTGTTTTCACCACACACGCGTATTAAGAAATTGCTGAGTATGTTTATTTATTCTTGCACAAGTTTAAATGATCTATAGTTGGTTCTTTTCATTTTTATGGAGCATTGCAGAAATCAGTCATTTTAGTATTCGATGCTTCCGTTAATTGAAGGATCGATAGTTTGTTCTTTTAAGGGGGGCATTGCAAATTGGTTATACTAGTACACTCGGTGCTTTTAATATTTAAGAGATTGGTACCGTATTGTTTTAACTTGTATGCGGCATTGCAAATTGGTTATACAGTATTTCATCGTTAATTGTCGCCACCACGGGTCCGGACGGCGTCAATTATCGTGTAGAAGATACTATTATTCTTTATTTTTCATAATTTTTTTATGGGACTTTCACCAATATGTTTGTGGCATTTTTCTGATTAAAATAATATCAAACACGATGTAATGTCATTTTCATCAGAAATGCCCTCACGGGGTATACTCCGCGGAAGGAGGGATTGCTTTGCGACAATTGTCGTAGAGAAGTTTATGACAATTATCGTAGAGAAGTTTATGACAATTATCGTAGAGAAGTTTATGACAATTATCGTAGAGAAGTTTATGACAATTATCGTAGAGAAGTTTATGACAATTAACGATGAAACACTGTACCAACACACTCGGTGCTTTTAATATTTAAGAGATTGGTACCGTATTGTTTTAACTTGTATGCGGCATTGCAAATTGGTTATACAGTATTTCATCGTTCACCACGGGTTCGGCCGGCGTCAATTATCGTTTAGAAGATACTATTTTTTCGACCTCTGGCGAACGGAAGGACGGACAACGAAGCTCGAGAGGCTTCGGTCGCCGAGAAATGTAACATAATACCGGTCGAGTATATCGGCGTAAGACCACTACTAATCCAATAACAAAACTTCTTTATTTTTCATAATTTTTTTATGGGACTTTCACCAATATGTTTGTGGCATTTTTCTGATTAAAATAATATCAAACACGATGTAATGTCATTTTCATCAGAAATGCCCTCACGGGGTATACTCCGCGGAAGGAGGGATTGTTTTGCGACAATTATCGTAGAGAAGTTTATGACAATTATCGTAGAGAAGTTTATGACAATTAACGATGAAACACTGTACCAACACACTCGGTGCTTTTAATATTTAAGAGATTGGTACCGCATTGTTTTAACTTATATACGGCATTGCAAATTGGTTATACTAGTACACTCGGTGCTTTGAATATTTAAAAGATTGATACTGAATTGTTATAAGTTTTATGGAGCATTGCAAATCAGTCATTTTAGTACTCGGTGCTTTTAATATTTAAAGATGGCGTGTTTCTTCAATTTTTTATGGGGCATTGCAGGTCAGCCATTTTGGTACTCGGTGTTTCGATATTGAAGAAGGTATTAATTATTTTTCTTCTCAATTCATTGACCAACTCCTTCACTCCATTGTAGTGAATAATACCCACTCACGCTACAATGAATATAACAAAACTAATATTAGTATAAGCTAAATTGTAATTACGATGATTACTATAAAATGTTTGTCGTCTCAATCCTACTAGTCTTTTATATTACGTCTTCGTAACAGATCATGATTGAAAGATCACTCTCGGTTAAAAGGATAATGAACGAAACTACCATTCTTCTATGAATTAAATTTTTCCTGTGATCGTCAATTTTCAACATTGCATAACAAACTGATGGAACATTGTGCAACAGAGTCACCAATCGTGTTCCATGTGTCTAGGTGTTCAAAGACCAATTATTTCGATAGCGTCCTGCAGAATCTGGTCGTTTTAGTTTCACGATTCACCTTTCGCCACGAAAATTTCGGCATTTTCGTTGTTTTAACCGCGACAGCTGACGGGAGACTACGTGTTTCCTAAACATTGTAGGTATTCACCAGCTCGATGGCTAAGCCTATTACGGTCTGAAACGGATCGAGTGATATGACGTAAAAACACGATTTTGTCGTGGGGCGGATCACCGCTTCGGGATTTCGGATTCGTTGACATTCGCGGATTAGGCTCGGTGCCAGAATCGATAGTTCGAGGCTCGTCGATTATCCGGGGAGTTGATTCGAATCTGGTTGATTTTTATTTTTTTTTTTCCAAGGTTATTAGTGACGGGGATGGAACAATGAGCCTGTCCCAATCTTGGCCTGCGTGAGCAATATATTTTCTTAAAAATCGACACTTTATTTGCCGTTGTATTTATATTTATTTCAGTCTCAAAAAATTAGTCGAAAACATTGCGTCAATGCGATTTAAAAAACGCAATCGTATTCGGTAAACATCATTAGAAATTGCTGTTTTTCGGTGTACTGTTTTGTATATAAACTCGAGGTTTGCTTTTTACAAACGTTCACTATGCGAACGTTTATAATCACAGGCGGCAAAGTAATTGAGAAAATTAAGTGACACTGCATTAATATCGTGGTTTCGAGCGACGTATTAAATGATTATAGGTGTATAATAGGTGTATAGCTCTTTTTATGATTTTACTTCTAATTAACGCGTCTAGACTGCATATTGTTGATTCTAGTTAAATTGCTCGAATAAAAAAAGTCGTTCTACATTGAACCGTAGTAAAACCTTACAAGTGGCAAATATAATTACTGCATATACAAATGTAAAAAAAGGATATGAGAGAAGCGAGGTATTGGGAGCACGAGGAGGAAAAAAGGGGATGCAGAATGTGCGGAGAAGAAGAGGAGAGTTGGGAGCATATATGGGATAGATGCGGAGGAGGGAGGGATTCTACATGAAAGAGAGGTTGGTGGGAGAAGCAGGCTCCGAAGAGGGGCCCCTAAAGTGCCCATCAGTTCTCTATGGAAGGCATGTCCAGAAGTAGCTCACTTGGAGGCAAATTCGAGGAAGACGCCTACACAGTTCTCCCCTACTTTCCCCACAAACATAAGACGTACATACGTTCCTGCATTTAGTCGCGCATGCGCGAAAAAATCTAGACCATATACCATCACTCGGCGGGAGGGAGAAGTAGGCGTCTCCCTCGAATTTGCCTCCAAGTGAGCTACTTCTGGAATATGGCTGCTCTATGGTAACGGCGGATGCTGGTGGGGGACGGTGGGAGCTATGGTGGGGACGGTTGGTCTCAATTGAGACAAAAATGTCTATTCCTGCTCTACGTCAACATTACTATGTTAAAAAGGTAGACAAGATTGTAATAATCGTCACGAAATTAATAAAAAATTGTTTTTCATAATCTGAAGTTGTTTACTTGTGTGCGAAAAAGTTTTGCTCCGATAGTATAAATAGTTTTTGTAAAAAAAAATCACTTATTCTTATGCTTGTTACAGAAGAATTCTTTCTTAAGACAGAGACAAATGTTTAAATTTTTGTGTTTAGACGTCGCGGACGAGCGACCGAAGAAGGGGTGAGAGATGGAAAGAGAAGAGTAATATTCGCGATTGGTCTCAATTGAGACAAAAATGCCCATCCCTGCTCTACGTCAATATTAGTTTGTTAAAAAGGATGACAAGATTCTAATAATCGTCACAAAATTAATAAAAAGTTGTTTCTCATAATCTGAAGTTGTCTACTAGTATGCGAAACTGTTTTGCTCCGATAGTATAAATAGTTCTTTAAAAGAAAAATCACTTATTTTTATGCTTGTCACACAAAAGAATCTTTTCTTAAGTCCGAAACAAATGATTAAATTTTTATGTTTAGACGTCGCGGACGAGCGACCGAAGAAGGGGTGAGAGATGGAAAGAGAAGAGTAATATTCGCGATTGGTCTCAATTGAGACAAAAATGCCCATCCCTGCTCTACGTCAATATTAGTTTGTTAAAAAGGTTGGCAAGATTGTAATAATCGTCACGAAATTAATAAAAACTTGTTTCTCATAATCTGAAGTTGTCTAAAGTTGTATAAATAGTTCTTGTAAAAAAAATCACTTATTTTTATGCTTGTTACACAAAAGTATCTTTTCTTAAGTCCGAAACAAATGTTTAAATTTTTGTGTTTAGACGTCGCGGACGAGCGAACGGAGAAGGGGTGAGAGATGGAAAGAGAAGAGTAATATTCGCGATTGGATTGAACTCGCTTGAATTGATCTCGCGAACGAGCCCACAAAAGCAAGTTCAAAGCTCGTCGCGTCCACCGATTAGTATAAATCGCCGTGCGACGATGCGTGGATGCTATCTTTAGTGGTAAAAAAAAGCTGGCCGACGATTCACTGCTGACTCACACAAGAGCCCGAGTGAAACTGTTACTCTGTCTCCTTCGGTTAATCGCTCGCGAATTGCAGACGGATTGTTACGGTGCTCGCGTGATCGTCATCACACGCGTCATTACGACACACACACGCTGCCCATATGGAGGCGATCGGTACAAAATAATAACCAGCCTTCCACGTTTATGCGTAAACAATAAACGTAATTAGCGAACCGTGGATCTTGGCGCAATCGCGCGTTTTCCACGAACGATTCGCACGAACCGCGACCGAAGGGGGGGGGTTCTAACTAAAATCTCAGCGTGAAAGTGGAATAAACGATTAACTGCATGCACACTCGATTCTACTTTTGCGTGGATCCTCGGGCAAAAACTATGCGAAAGTAACGAGAAAAAGACTTTACGGGAGACTCGTTCTTCGTTTAAACGCGTTTCAGTCTTGTGCACCTATGTGTAAAGACAATTATTATGTAAGCTGGGAAAGACGACTGTTCTTCTTAGGAGTTATTAATTTGCTAAGCAAATAGGGTGACACAGTGGCTCAATTCAAAAATGAAATAGTGAAAATGTAGAAATATGGGTATAGGAAATACGTAACACACTCTTTTGAATACGAAATAGAATTTATTTTAACTATACGTTTGAAGACACGTTGTGAGGGACGTCTTTACTGTTCGATAAAATATTTTGGAGGACCGCTCTGGAATGAAAATTAACCCTTTGCACTCGGAGCTATTTCAACTAAAAAACCAAACATTTCTTCTAACCTAGAATATTTCCATTGTACATAATTTTATTCATTATATGCGCACGAAACTGATATAGTACCTCATACAATATTTAAAAGTTCAGTAATTTATTACATATGAACAAATTTAATCATGTAAACAATATTCTGAATAATGGTGTAGCAATTTGTAGTGGCGCCTCAGAGTCGCCATTCGAGTGCTAAGGGTTAAACAATTGACCGAAAGTCGAGGGTCCCATAACCAGTGATGCCAGAAACACCCAAAACTGGGTGGACTTTCCTCTCCTCCTTTTCCCCTTCCACTATCTCATTCCACTACCTGAGTACACCCTAACGCCCCCCACTAAGGCCGTAGACTGGTCACGTGACGTGCCGCGTAACGCGTCACATGTTACTCTGGTCATCAGAGAGGTGGTAAACCGTATTCCCCTCGATTTAACCGATCTGGCGACACTGCTTTCAAAGTGTATTTGCTGATTTTTGTCCCGAATGCATAAAACACATATCCGTCGACATTATTACTGTTAAGATAAAAGAGAAGGATGTACAAAAAATCAAAAAGTTAATTTTTCTAATTTTTCTGTTCTTTCAAAGTGAATCTGCTCATTTTTGTCCCAAACGCATAAAATTCATGTTTGTCGACATTATTACAGTTAAGAACAAAGAGAAGGACATACAGAAAATCAAAAAGTTAATTTGTCTAATCTTTCTGTTCTTTTAAAGTTGCTTATTTTTGTCCTAAATGCATAAAATAGTACATATTTGACGACATTATTACTGTTAAGAAGAAAAAGGACATACATAAAATGAAAAAGTCAAGTTTGCTAATCTTTTTGTTGTTTCGAACAGTGTCGCCAGTAACACCCAAAACTGAGGGAATTTCCTCTCCTCCTTTTCCCCTTCCGCTACCTGAGTACACTGCAACGTCTCCCACTAAGACTGTAGATTGCTCACGTGACGTTCCGCGCGCGACTAATATTACCCTGGTCATCAGAGAGGTGGTAAACTGTCTTCCCCTCGATTTAATCGACTTGGCATCACTGCTCATAACGCGGGCAGTATAGATACAATGTATCATTTATTTGTATAGGCGCTCGAAAGTCAAGCGATCGATTGTGCCTACTAAATAACAGAAGATTCTTTTATTTAGGTCTCTTAGGGAATTTAGGTCTCTTAGGGAGATTTAAATGTGCGCATGAAATATGTATTTAAAGAGAATTTCCAATAACAAAATTACGTTAAACTATAGCCATGAAAAAGTGGAATTCTCTTGTGAAATTTCAATTCTAACAATTCAACTTGCATTCCATTACAAAAATATATAAATAAACTCCATTTCCGCCATATTTTCGCCGTTTTTCTAACGAACGGAAATATTTTTTAGAATTAAATTCGAGCTTTATTTAAGTTGTATAGAATATAGAAAAGAACTAGATTTGTTCATATATCCTGCAAAAAGTGGAATTGCAATCAGTGAAGCGAAGGAACAATAAATATGTTTGTCTGAAATTTTCTTACAGGGAGAGTAAAATTGAAAAAGTAAATTAAATCTGCTGTCTGCCCATTACACGCATTTATTAGTAACAATTTCGATTAGTTGTGCATTACATTATTGCCAAACGACACTGTTACTCTACACCCCGACACGCAAGTAGAAATAGCAAGCAATGGCCAGACACGCGAGCCAAGAGCCAAATTTTCAAAGCTCGACTTTCTCGAACGAGTTACACACGCTACGAAAAGAACAAAATGTTATCTGTTCAATTTGTTCTTGCACGGAGGGGCGCACCGGTAATTATACTAATTGCGAGCCGTTTTCTGTACGTTGCTAATGCACAAAATCCCTGGTCTAGCAATTACTCTCGAATGACATAACGGGGCAAGCTGAAGGCTGCAGTTTCTGCAACATTGAGGCGCGCAATTCGCAATGCGATTCTCCGAGTCGCGTCGCGTCGTTCAACGGGGACTATAATTGATGTAACGCGAAGGTTACATTGATCGTTTGAATTTGATTGAATTCGGAGTGGAGAAATTGGATTCAGGTACACACACACACACACACACACACACTTCTCTGTCCCCTTTTATGTTCCCCCTTTTTCCCCCGGTTGGTTTGTCTTACTTAACCCCTTGTACTACGACTTATTTTATGGTTTCAGTGATTAGATCTTCTTTGTCGTTCATGATATTCTAGAACAGGGAGTTCCAATGTATTTCCCTCCGAGAACTGCAAGGTCCCCACCATCGAACCTCTCCCCACTACTATGTATAGCTGTTGAGTCAGTGAATGCTACGCAAGTCGCGCGACTCTCATGGTGGGGGCTTCCAAGTTCAAGAGTGGGGGAAGAATCTAAACGGGGGAAGGTGCCTCGAGTAGCTCCGAAGCTACTGATTGGAACTGCCTGTTCTAGACGAAAAAGAAATTGTTGTATACCAACGTCATTTTACTCTACATAGATAAGTCTGACATGATATTATAGTGCAAGAGGTTAATAAATGACGTTTTTAATATTTAAAAGATTGATGGCGTGTTCTTTTCATTCTTATGGGATATTGCAGGACCGCCATTTTAGGACTAGGTGCTTTTAATATTTAAAAGATTGATAGCGTGTTCTTTTAATTCTTATAGGGTATTGCAGGTCCGCCATTTTAGGACTCGGTGCTTTTAATATTTAAAAGATTGATGGCGTGTTCTTTCAATTCTTATGGGGTATTGCAGAACCGCCATTTTAGGACTCGGTACTTTTAATATTTGAAGGCTTGGTAGCGTGTTCTTTTAATTCTTATGAGGTATTGCAGGACCGCCATTTTAGGACTCGGTACTTTTAATATTTAAAGGGTTGATGGGCGTGTTCTTTCAATTCTTGTGAGGCGTTGCAGGACCGCCATTTTAGGACTCGGTGCTTTTAATATTTAAAAGATTGATGGCGTGTTCTTTTAATTCTTATAGGGTATTGCAGGTCCGCCATTTTAAGACTCGGTGCTTTTAATATTTAAAAGATTGATGGCGTGTTCTTTTAATTCTTATAGGGTATTGCAGGTCCGCCATTTTAGGACTCGATGCTTTTAATATTTAAAGGGTTGATGGGCGTGTTCTTTCAATTCTTGTGAGGCGTTGCAGGTCAGCCATTTTGGTACTCAGTGCTTTTAATATTTAAAGGCTTGATAGCGTGTTCTTTTAATTCTTATGGGGTATTGCAGGACCGCCATTTTAGGACTCGGTGCTTTTAATATTTAAAGGGTTGATGGGCGTGTTCTTTCAATTCTTGTGAGGCGTTGCAGGTCAGCCATTTTGGTACTCGGTGCTTTTAATATTTAAAAGATTGATGGCGCGTTCTTTTAATTCTTATGGGGTATTGCAGGTCCGCCATTATAGGACTCGGTGCTTTTAATACTTAAAGGGTTGATGGGTGTTCCTTCAATTCTTATGGGGCGTTGCAGGTCAGCCATTTTAGTACTCGGTGCTGTGATATTAAAAGATTTTAATTATCTTCCTTCTCAATTCATTGACCAACTCCTTCACTTCATTATAGTGAATGTGTACTATTCCCTAATACAATACTAATATTAATATAAGCTACATTGTAATTACTAGACAGCGGATCTCTATCCAAAATAAAAAATTTTCTACCTGAATCGCAATAAACTGGAATGAAATAAAAATTTATTCTCTTTCTTAATACTTTTAACAGGTTGAAAATAATATAACAGTATTTCCAAATTCCTCTAATCTTTTTATTGTTTCAAATTGCACCTACTTATTTTTAGCATAAATGCATAAAATCCGCTGTCTAGTAATCACTTTGAGTATCATCAAATGTTTGTCGTCTCAAACCTAGTAGTCTTATATTACGTTTTTCATGATATCCTCAAAAAAAAAAGAAATTTTATATCTGCACTATACCGATGTGTTCCTCAATGGCTATACGTTGACGACAGCAAAATAGAATTTGATTTGAATAGAAACGAAATTAACAATACTCTTATTTAATAGATTCTGTTGTAAATCTTCATCGCGAGTTTGACACGATATTATAGTGCAAGGGGTTAATAAACGACGTCTACCTTGAGTTCGATATTGAGCTGCTTCTCCAAGGATAAAAATCGAGGATCCGTGAATAGACCCTCCTGACTCGGCGACGATGGCCCCATCGGTGACAGAGGCGTGTCTGAAACGAAAATAGGCGTTGAAAATAAAATGCCGCCTCTCGATACGATCCGGTTGAGTCTGGACGACGGAAGCACGAGTTTCGCAGAAAAATTCTCTCTCTCTCTCTCTCTCTCTCTCTCTCTCTCTCTCTCTCTCTTTCTCTCTCTCTCTGGGACGATCTCTGCGGATATCAGACATTAATCCGTTGTGCTACGATTTATTTTATGGTTACGGTGGTTCGGAGTTTCTTTGTTGTTCGTTATTTCCTAGAAGAAACAGAAAATTGATGTCTACTGGATACCCAAGTATTTTCTAATTGCTATATACAGGGTGGTTCACGATTGGTTTGCAATTATTTCAGGCTATAACTTCGTTATAGGTACAGTTACAGAAAAACATCAGAAAAAAAGGATGTTTGGTTTGAAGATTACTATACCCGTAGGACTTTATTTTTGTAAAAAATGCAATGGTACATGTGCAATCGACAATTGTATTATTTTGTTAAATGTAACTTCGAATCTATATCTTTCACAAACATCTAGCGGGCCACCAGTAGAAAATCTTTATTTAGAAGTGATTCAAAACGCACGCGAGTTTTCGAAAACTATTTTTACTTACGAACAACAAATGCAATTTTAGTTGTAGCATTTTTTCAATATTCCTCACCGATCTCGAGATAGTCCACGAGAACGAAAATCTTGCATTCCTTCCAAGAGTGATTTCACTATCTAAAATTTGCATTATGGTGAAAATAAAGAAATAGCGGTGTATTGCCGATGAATCACTTTCGTTGCGTAAAAAGTTTCACAATTTTCCTTTCGTCGCAGGAAAGACAATGTTAAGAAGATCAGCATGACGAAAAAAATAAAAAAAAAGTAGACTGAGTATAAGCATATTCAAAGTCGAGCGCCTAACGCGCTGACCCAACCGAGCTGTTGGAAACATGGTTAATATTTTCAGATGTTATGCGCTGACGTAGTAGAGTACTAATTAAGTTAATTTCATTTTTTAATTATTTCTGTGAAATGTTCAAGGTTTATCAGTATCCAATAGGCTCGCAGAATGAATAAACTGTTACAATTCGAAGATTAGCTTCGTTTTTCACGGAAAAAATGGCGAAAAAATCGGTTTTCATTTTTTTTAACAACGGCGCAAGAAACCGAAAAATGTGAGAAAATTCATATATGATACTTATAATAATATATCGGTACTGTAAAAATATAAAGTTAGTCACTCTAGAACTTCCGTGTGAAATCTGCATTTTTTCAATTTTTTTGAGGTTTTTGATGTGTAACAAGCAGGATTTTCAATTTAAAAATCTAAAACGAATTGCAGAATATGTATTCGGATGTTTGACATGTCTCAGATTTTTTTTCAAAATTTCTAAACTCCGTTAACTAGGCCAAATAGGCCAAAAACTGATTTTTCAATTTTACCCCATAACTACCCTCCCGATCAAGATATAGGGTTAAAATTTTACACAGTATGGTTTTTTTGGATGCCCTATCGAAGGACCCATCCGCGATATCATACGGCTCAAGGGCGGTTTTGACCATCTTATCCGGCTGTACCCTTTGTACACAAAAAAATAAATCTATTTAATAATTCCTCACGAATATGTCTCCTTACACTCTTAACTCTCTGTCTACCAAGCGGGTCCATTGGACCCGACTGTATGTAGATACTGCGGTTATTTAAACTTTTAAAATTCTTGGGATCTTGTCGTTGCATGACTTTGTTACTTTTCTTATTGTTTATTATTTAAAGCTAAAAGTTTTTTTTTTATACTTCCTACGTTTCATGGTATAAATTTTCTATCGCATAATGAAAGTTTTTTTTACGGTAGACAGAGGGTTAATAATCGTAAATTAAAAATTCTTGAATCCGTCATTTTGACGGGCCCCGTAAATCTGGTGTTAATGTTGCGATAAATTTCCGATAAATTTGAGTAATGAAATAAAAGAAATAAAAGTCATTTTATTAGGAGGTTGAATAAGTTCTCGCTGTTTTTTTTTATGAAATGAATGCTTTATTTTAAAAAAATTGGTAAAAAATATGTTCTTGAAAGTATTGTCTCTCGCTAGCCATTACTTTTCACCATCTTTCTGGCAGCATAGTAATTCCATGTCGGAAAAACGACACGTCTTTTGAGGCAATCCAAGAGTGGACCCATTTTTTGATATCTTCATAAAATTGGAAGCGCTGCTCAGCCAGGCCATGTGTCATCGATCGGAACAAATGGTAATCTGATCGGGAAATGTTTGGTGAATACAGCGGGTGGGGTTGTACTTCCCATTTAAGTGTTTTCAAAAACGTTTTCACCGGTTTTGCAACATGTGGCCGCGCGTTGTCATGCTGAAATATCGCTTCAACTCGTACAGCACCCAACGTCCTTCCCGTGAATCATTCCTAATGCTTTCAAACGTTTCGAATCTGTTGCGCGATCAACTCCTAATGATTCTGCAAGTTCAGCTAGTATCTGACACGAGTCTTCATCAAGTAATGCCTCAAATTCTTCGTCTTCAAGTTTTTGTTGTCCGCCAGGGCATTCTTTATCTTCAAGATCAAAATCATTATTTTTGAAGCGTCTAAACCAATCTCTGCATATTGTTCCCGACAGAACATGGTCGCCGTAGGTGTCAACAAGAATTCTGTGTGCTTCAGCTGCAGATTTTTTTTTAATAAAATAGTGTAGTAAAATTCCCCGCAATTACTCTTTCTTTGGCATGAAATTCGACATTTAGCATAATGAAAGAAAAATTGTTTATACTTCAGTGGAATGACATGCACTGAATTTTAACCTTGCATATATGTAGTACTTCATTATAGATACGTTACTATCTGAAACTGAATTCACGTAGTTCTAATATTACAACCTAATTTCATATTACACATACTCTGTGTTCGACGAGTATACTCGTCATCGCTAAATTAGTGCGACCCAATTTAAATACGCATTTTCCAAAGAGGTCGAAACAGTTAACTGGTTAATTTATAAATCCCGCGGAAAGAAGAAACGCATTTTTGCTCACGGTGTGCGCAACGATAGGTGAAACCAGGCGGTTAGCGTGGATCCAAACGGATCTTTGTTTAGATCCGAGGCAGCCTCGATCCGCGTGGGCGGTTAGTTCGTATAAGCGCGACTCGTTACATCCGCGAGTTTCAAGTGTCCAATAGTGAAATCGTAAAGTGCTCGAATCTCACTTCCTGTAACCCACTGGGGATATCGCAGAGCGGCGGCGTAAAAGACTCCCACGTGTTTAATGCGCCGTCAGGTACAATACTCGCCTCGAACGAGGGAGGGGAGGGGCGGTGGTGGGGCGAGGGTAGAAAAGAATCCTCTTTTGTTTCGAGCGCGCACCGTTACCAGCGAATTTCCCATCGCCGCTTTTCGCCACGGGCTCCCAACGCACGGTGAAGTCCCACAATCCCTCTGACTGCGAACAACTTATTGCGCAACGTTAATCCGCGGTGAAATCGGCCGATCAATTAGCCCCGGGATCATCGCACAATACCTCGACATTGCACAATGTGGTTTTAACAATAAACCTACCAAGCACAGCACATATAAAACTGAAATTCTATATAGAAGTGAAAAGATTTAATTTACTTTAACTTTTTATGATTTTCATTACAGTCTGTGTTTAAATGAAGAAGTAAGCAAACCTAAGCTTGACCAACCTGTAAATATGAAAAGCCAATTGCCCTTAAATTAATTCATATATTAATTCAAGATGTTTTTAATCAACTGAAAATGCCCTCGTTACGAGAACGAAATATGGGATACTAAATATTTCTAACCAGACGATTTTGTAACGCATAAAGTGAATAAAAAGCATGTACAATTATCTGCCGTAACTTTATCATCCGTAACAGCAATAAGGTAATTCGATATGATTAAAAATAGGAGTGTACTGGTTGAAATGATCTTTTTCGTTGAAATTACAGGTTAAGCAGGTGAAGAAATGCTGTCGATAATAAGCGGCGACACTACGTACCCTAACAGGAACACGAGATTTACATAAACGGCTCATGGAAATCAGAAAAGTGGAAACGCGATGTATCAACGTAAGCGGCGCACATAAATTCTATGTTCCTGGAGAACGATCGAATGGTTCTCTTTTGCGACGTAATTAAGCGGGCGTAAATTAAGGTCAGACATTATAAAATCATGGATTATCCGATTTGCATAAAAAGCTGACGCCGGTGTTATAATATATTAAATCGACTACAGTGAGCCGAGTCGATTTATTACTAGCCGGATCGGAGTGGATTTATATTAATCTTTCAGGAAATATCGTTCTGGGAATAACGGCGGAATAGATACCGCGTTGTACAGGTCGACTCAAAATTGATCACGCGAAACAAGTCGCACGTGAAAATCTAATTACAGTAACCCCGCGATCTATGTCCTTTTTCGGTTCTCTGACGGGACTTAGATCGTGTAGGGACAATATTCTTTTGTGACCGCGTCGAACGTAGAAAAGGACAGCATGCAAACACGAACTGCGCGGCCGAAGGCGCAACAAAAAATAGCGTATCGTTGAGACAATACTAGTGCAATAATAAAACTTCTTTATTTTTTACTTATTTTTAATGAAATTTTACCAATATATTCGTGGCATTGTTTTAATGAAAATGATACCAAATAGGATATAATTCCGATGATATTTACTTGTGTAATAAACGATGAAAGTTTTAGACGTAAAGAAGGACAGCGTATAGGAAAGAAAGAGACGACAAGAGTCGCGGCCGCCGGCACAGTTCAAAGGCCCGCGTGTCCGTGCAATGCAATGCCAATAAAAAACTTCCATCGTTCATTACACAAGTAAATATCATCGGAATTATATCATATTTGGTATCATTATCATTAGAAAAATGCCACGAATATGTTGGTGAAAGTTCCATGAAAAAATAATAAAAAATAAAGAAGTTTTGTAATTGGATTAGTAGTGATTCACACCGATATACTCGACCCAGGATCAGATTACGCGGCATGTTTACACTGCTCGGCGACCGAGGCAGCTCGAGGTCCACGGCCCTTCCGGGGATACCCAGCAATGGAAGGAGTAGGCCAAGGGACATACATCGCAATGTTCCGTTGGACTTAGATCGCGGGGTTACTGTAACAAAATTTACTGGAGCCAGTAAAAATCAATTTTTAAAATTGGTCCACTTTTATGAATGAAATCTGCTGTTAAAAATCACATCAATTTATTGGATCCAATAAATAGCTCGAATACTGCATAGAACTGGAAAAAAGGTGTATCTTCAATTTAACGTCTTTGAAAGATCGATTTTTAAAATTAGTCCACCTTAACGGATAAAATCATCATTTACAAATCACTTCAATTTTTTTTTTTAAATAATAAATAATGTAAATAGTAATTTTTTTAAATAGAGTTTTAAATCAATGAGGTGGTTCGTTTAGGAACAATTCCGTTTCATCTTCGCTAGATTGATTCTGCTCATAGAAGAATAAACAATAATCGAGGAGGTGATTCTGCAATGCAAAACATAATCGAAAATTCTTTGATAGCGAGTTCCTTTTTGAAATTAATTGACTTCGAAAGTTTCATTGTTTCTGATAAATGACGCGTCGTTTCTTGTAGACTCAAGGTCGATTATTTAAATAACGAAGCCTCGAGCAACAATATTTTATTCTTCATTTTTCATTCAGCTTTTCATGTAAAATCTCTTCATCCCCTCTTCTTACGAATTTCATGCCTCCCTACAATTATTATCATTTTTATTAGAAATCGATGAAGTTCGCAAACAGAATGTCGAAGACTCTCTTCAGAATTCGATTGTGCGACTTTTCTGCCATAATGGATGGATTATGGAAGATTTTTAGAACGTCCTGTAAATGATTAAAAAGACCACCCGTCCACTTCGAAGCGGACTCGCGCTGTTCTATTCGATTTGCATAAACAACGCTCCGGCTCAGGGAAAAGTAGACCGCGGGGCTCTCTCGCGGGAGCCTTCTGAAAACCGAGTGTCGGGAGTTATAAGTGCAGCTTCCGGGCGGGCCGGAACCCCGAACAATTACAGTAATCAATTCCACTTACGTAATTATATCGGCGGCGCTTGCGAAACACGCGCGGCTCCTGTTTTAACGCGGCCGGACACGCCCAGCGAACATTTTTCTCCTCGTTTCTTTGCGCGTTTATTTCTCCGTTTTATCCCCCCCCCCCCCTCCCCCTCGGTTTTCGCGATATCTCGAGGCGCTAGATTGTACACACCAAGCAGGTTATGCCGTGGCACACGGATTTCCTGCGTAACCGATACACAGAAATGGCCGCTCGTTGATATTAACGAGATATTATCGAAATAATTTTCCATATGTTCTTATTATATTCCATTTGAGGGACATCAGTTCGATAAGCTTCCAGACACATAGTGGGTACGTAATGAAAATTATTTCGAAAATATCTCGTTAATATTACATTAGGACATATAGAGGTCAAGTACACTTTTACACAGAATTTGATACTCTATGATACAAAAAGTTGGTATTTTCATTTAAAGAAATCAAGGGGACCTCGAAATCAACGAAATGCCTTCACGCACATAACAAATGTTTACATCACAATACATTTCCCCCACAATACTGTGTAAGTTTTGTATATATCAGCGAGTTCTCCTCTGAGAACTGCAAGGTCCCCACCATCGAACCTCTCCCCACTACTACGCACAGCCGTAGAGTTAGTGAATGCTGCGCGCGCCGCGTGGCTCTCGTGGTGGGGGCTTCCCACTACTATGCATTACGACGATGGAGTCTAGGAGTGGGGGAAGAACCCAAGTGGGGAAGGTACCTCGAATAGCTCTGGAGCTACTGGTTGGAACTGCTTGTATTATAATTTAAGGCCGAATATTGTGGAAAGGTGCAATTTTCACCATCTTTAAACGAGTGTAGCTCATTGTAACGTTTACCGATTTTGTCATTGAATATTAAATACACAACGTATTTGTTAAACTTTCAATATATACCCACATACAACAGTTCTAAAAAACAACTTTTAGAATTTCCTTTGCAATTCCGTCCAATTAAAATTATTTTAAACGAGTGTAGATTATCGCAACGTTTACCGATTTTGTTACTGAATATTAAATACACAACGTATTTGTTAAACTTTCAATATAGACCCACATACAACTTTTAGAATTTTCTTTGCAATTCCGACCAATTACAATTTTTTCAAACGAGTGTGGCTTATTGCAACGTTCACCGATTTTGTTATTGAATATTAAATACACAACGTATTTGTTAAACTTTCAATATAGACCCGCATACAACAGTTCTAAAAAACAACTTTTAGAATTTTCTTTGCAATTCCGACCAATTACAATTTTTTCAAACGAGTGTAGCTTATTGCAACGTTCACCGATTTTGTTATTGAATATTAAATACAAAACGTATTTGTTAAACTTTCAATATAGACCCACATACAACAGTTCTAAAAAACAACTTTTAGAATTTTCTTTGCAATTCCGACCAATTACAATTTTTTCAAACGAGTGTAGCTTATTGCAACGTTGACCGATTTTTTTTCTGATTATTAAATACACAACGTATTTGTTAAACTTTCAATATAGCCCCATTTACAACAGTTCTAAAAACCAACTTTCAGTATTTTCTTTGCAATTCCGACCAATTACAATTTTTTCAAATTTTCGTTTTTGCGTTATATAGTAAACGAATTGTTTTAACTTGTTCTAAACTTGTTCTGAATTGTTGTAACTTCTCAATAAAAGTAAAGTTGTAGGGTCCAATATTCAAAAAATTTATCAAAAGTCTTTTTAGGAGTGTCCGAATATTAATGGGAGTGACTGCAAATGTGATTTTGAGAACAAATCGGTACAATTTATGATGTCGATTGCCGAAATCGCGATTTCTGAACAATTTTGAAATGCCGGGCGTTGCATAAATAATAAGCCATTGTCGAAATTCTTTCAGTGGCACGATATTCGTAACTTTCTCCTGTACGTATGTGGTTTCGAGAGCGCGAGCAAACGGCTGTCGGTTAAATGGCATTCAAAGGATTACGGGGCCGAACAATGGCGAAAAGCGCGTGAATTTCCTGGTGTACCTGGCCGACAAAATTTCTTTCGAGCCGAGCGAACCGTGAAGGCCTTGCCGGAACAATTTATTATCGACAAATGTCGGACTTACTCGTGGAAAAGAACGACGATAACGCGTGTTAAATCATGGCAGGTATAATCGAATTACGAACAATTTCACACGCGGCGTTTTTTGCGAAAATAATTTAAGTGAATATGTCGTACCACCTCTATCCCCTGTATACTTTGAATAATCCTTGTAGGGAATTTATAAAAATTCACAACAAATACATAGAAATTCGTAAAATTCACGATTTGAAATTTTGAAGTCGTACTTCTCGACAGAGTGTTTTAAAAAAATTTTCTGGGAAAGAAAACGAATGGACCAATTTCGCTTAAATTTGACAAATATATTCCTAAAAGAATAATCTATTTTTTCAGAGAATATTATTTCTCCAGACGTCGTAGTTGATTTTTTACAAATAAAAAACCTAAAGCCCTTGTATTTGTAAACCTTCCATTTATCGATTCGAATCACTGCGACTGCTTAAACAGTCGATATTTTCAGAATTGTTTATAGCAGAACATAGTTCATTGTTTCTACCATGAGAAGAAAAATTCATTTGTTCTTTCAAATAAAAACTGTCTACTATTATCGTAACGCATGTGCAAAGTCTGATTAAACAGATCCCACAGCGAAGGTAATCGTTATTTTATCAGGAAAATTATAAACTAGATCAACAATTAATTATATTCTATTTCTATCACAGTTATTGGATAGCCGACGAGTGAAAAGAGTACGGGAAACCCAGATTTGAGAAAATCCTCGCGCGTTTCAACAAAGTGTTCGCGAGAGAATCGATCTGGCGCTGTTCAATAGATCCAAATGGCTGCCGCGGGACGTTCCAGCCGCAGGCGATATCCTCGTCATTGTCCTCTTCTTATTTACTTCCCTTTCTGTGCGTCATTATCCTTTTCCGTTCGCCAACCGGCTCTTCCTTCCGTTGTTCTTTTTCCTTGTTTCCTGGGGAACCTGTCCGTACGCTCGGATTCTCCTCGATCACAACCGAGCCCGAGCTCGATCTTGTTCCCGTATGGGCTCCCATGCCCGATATCCTCTCCTATTTTCCTCTCTGTCCTGCCCCCGCCTCTCTTTCGCCTTATTCGGCCATGTCAGAGTTTTGTGCGCAAACCGATCGCGATGCGTGCACAAGTGCGTTTCTCTCTTCGAACGCAAACGTCCATGATTTGCCACGTATTTGCACCATATCGCATTCGGTCAGATATCTTCAAGAATTTTCTCTATTATTTCTCTATTATTTATACGCAAACATTCATGATTTCCACATACTCGCACCATGGCGCATTGGATAAGATATCCTCCATGAAATTCTATATTATTTTTCTGGCACGTAAACTCCCACGCTTTGCAATATACTCGCACGATGTCGCATTCTATCAGAGTACTGTTCCAAACCTCCTTAGAGTACATATTAGTGACGACAATGACTTTTAAATTTGTGCAAATCAGGGGTTGAAACGGTTCTGAAAATAACTGTTTGAAACAGTTATGAAGAACCGAAATGATGTTGTAACTGTTATGAGAATATCGGTTCTCGCTTATATCGGTTACGGTGACGGTTCTTGAGAACCGATATTATAACGATTCTATAACTGTTATTTTTAGGTTCTGGATTTCGGCTCCGGAAAATAACTGTTTGAAGCAGTTATTATATGACTGAAACAGTTATGAAGAACCGCAATGATGTTGTAACTGTTATGAGAATATCGGTTCTCGCTTATATCGGTTACGGTGACGGTTCTTGAGAACCGATATTATAACGGTTCTATAACTGTTACTTTTTGGTTCTGGATTTCGGTTTCGGTTCTTCAGACTTCGGAACCTATAATATGTCCCGTATCGGTCTCATATCGGTTTTGCAGTTCTGCAACTGATATTTTTCGATTCTGTATCGGCTATACAGGGTGTCTCAAAATTCCATCAACATCCGGAAATAAGAGGTTCCTGAGATCATTTGATGCGACATTTTCCTTTGCAAAAATGGCGTTCTCGGCTTTGTTAAGGAGTTATTAACGAAAAACACGGACCAATCAGAGCGCGGCTACAGCGAACGGAGTCCGACTCGGCGATAGGTCCCGCTCAGCGTGGCGTCGCCGTTGGCCGAGCCAGAATCAATCCGCTGTAGCTGCGCTCTGATTGGTCCGTATTTTTCGTTAATAACTCTTAAACAAAGCAGCGGACGCCAGTTTTGCAAAGGAAAATGTCGCTTCAAATGATCTCAGGGACCTCCCATTTCCGGATGTTGAAGGAATTTTGAGACACCCTGTATAACCGATACAGAGCCAAAAAATATCAGTTGCAGAACTGCAAAACCGATATAAGACCGATACGGGACATATTATAGGTTCTGAAGTCTGAAGAACCGAAACCGAAATCCAGAACCTAAAAGTAACAGTTATAGAATCGTTACAATATCGGTTCTCAAGAACCGTGACCGTAACCGATATAAGAGAGAACCGATATTCTCATAACAGTTATAACATTTTTTCGGTTCTCGTAACTGTTTCAAGAACCGGAATCGATAGCATAATTGTTTTCAAACCCTGATACAAATAAACCGGTCACCCGCATTGTACATGGATGACATGTCAATCAACGTGTTAACCATTTGCACTCGAAGAGCTATTTTAACTCCAAATCCAAACATTTCTTCCGACCTAGAATACTTTCTTTCTATATGATTTCTTTCACTTTATGAAACTGATGCGATATCTCGTACAATACTTAAATATTTACTAATTTATTAAATACAAACAAATTTAACAATGCAAACAATATTTCGAATAATGATATAGTGATTTGTAGTATCGCCTCAGAGTCGCCACTCGAGTGCTAAGAGTTAACACTAAACCTACCACGGTCAAATGACCGGTTTTACATTTTGCAATTACTAAAATTGTAAAAATTCGTATGTGCAAAATACTAGAATAAATTTCCTTATCCAAGCATCTATTATATTAAAAACTACGAACAATCTGAATAAATCTAGAGTTATCATTTTTTTATAAGGCAATATTCGCCGATAGTTTTAATTGCTTGGTAGGTTTAGTGTCAAGCACACAAGTGCACTTTCTTAAAATGAAGCAAAACAGTCAACAGGTTAAGAGAAGAAGTTGTCGCGTAAAATTCTCATGTTGCATAAAGATTCGCAGTCTAGTGACGGCAATCTTGCGGCATTCAACGTGTTAACTAAACAGAGGGTTTCCATAAAGTGAAAGGGGCTGTGCGACGTAGTTATTGCATCGCAAAAGGGGAATTATGCCGACCGGATGAGTCCTCGGAGACACCGGAACCAGCGAACCGGAAGGAGGATCCGGGAACGATGAGAGGAGGGACAGAAACAACATCGGAAGGGAGGAATCGGATGACACAGGAAACAAAAGGTATGCGGGGGGAGGTGGGGGGGGGTGGGGGGAAGAGTATAATTCGCGAGCGGAGAAATTGCGGGGACAATGGCGGCATGGGGGACTCCTTGAAACCATGTCATTAGCGCAGCGCTAGAACACGTGCCCCATTATATTCCGCTTCTGGCATCGAGGGGGCGGCTACAAAGGCTTCCCTTGTTTCCAAGCTGCGAAACTCTGTCAATCCTCTCTGTTCTTCCTCCACGGCGAATCCGCTCGCGCGAAACCATCACTGGAATTATCCTAGCGTTTAAAAAGAGTAACACAGACTGTGTTTCAAGAAGCGACGCATGATTTCATAGACGATCACTATGAAAATCGATAGTCTTGTGTTTTTGGGATTGTTAAAGTTTGAATACGTTGTCAAAAATACGAACTTTAAAATGGATAATCCAATAGCACCCTAATAAGCATTGTTTTTAATATAATTTTAGCGAAACTTGACCATTTTCCCTATTCGCGTATAATTGTATAATTAGAACATAAAATATAATATGACGATGGTAATTTCAAACCAGTTTTGTTATTAATTATTATAAATATTTCCGTTCGCTGTAACGGTGTTCTGATTGGTCCGTGTTTTCTGCTAATAAGTCCTTAACAAAGCAGTGACGGTGATTTTTGCAAAGGAAAAAGTTACTTTAAATAACCTCAGGTCCATTTCAAGAATTTACAACAGTTTTGAGACACCCTGTATACAACAATGTATACATATACAAGTCAGGAGTTAAACAAATCTGATTCTTCTCTCTAAGGAATAATAGCGATTAATTTAAGTCCTCTATTTATGAAATAAATTCCAACATTTTTAAAGGGTGTGCTTTGTTTAGGCACTGTACAGAACAAATGTGCTGCATCGAACAAATGTTTGTCGCTAATAACTCCTTAACAAAGCAGTGACGGTGATTTTTGCAAAGGAAAAAGTTACTTTAAATAACCTCAGGTCCATTACAAGGATTTACAACAATTTTGAGACACCCTGTATACGACAATGTATATACAAGTCAAGAGTCAAATAAATCTGATCCTTCTCTCTAAGGAATAATAGAGATTAATTTAAAACTAGAACTACCGGACAAGTCAAAATGACTGGTTTCTAAATTAATCTTCTACAAATATTGAAATTATAAAAATGTTTTCCGGAGTAATGTTTTAGTCAACTTCTCTATTACAGTACATATTTAAACAAAAGTTGTACGGAAGTTGAATAAATGCATTCTTGTCGTTATTAGAATGCAATATACACCAGTCGCGTTTAGCGCTCGGTAGTTCTAGTATTAAGTCCTATATTTATGAAATAAATTTCAACATTTTTAAAGGGCGTGTTTTGTTTAGGCACTGTACAGAACAAATGTGTTACAGGAGCTTTTTGTTGCCATATAAGTCGAAAATTGCATTTTGGCCAGCTTTTCGGGGAGAGAGACCAGGCTAAGCCGCTCTTCTCGCGTTCGGTTCGTTGTCTTCGGGTTTGACGACCCCCGGGGTGCAACGCACGCAACCCCCGTGTGCAACGTAAAATGCAGTATAAACGATGCACACGTCCGCATCATTGAAGTCCTCTCGAGTGTAGATAATTCCCTCGGATCTCCTGAAACTTCGTGCTCAAGCTGCCGAAGAAGTTTTCACCCGCGGAACCAGACGCGAGATAAAAATATCCGCTTCCGCGATAATGATCAGCTTTGCTCGCTGGCTCGATTAACCCCGCCAGACATGAATTGTATTTTGTTCAAATTATTTTTAATTTATCGGGTGTATTATTATTTTTCCTTGCAATTAACACTCATTCTCTTCGACGAGCAGCGTGTGCGAGATTTATTCTAAATATAATTAGCATTTCCTGGCAAATTGCTTATTTAGATCGTACGGCTTTTAATAAAAACAAAGTTTTTTTTGTCTAACACTAATCGTATTGAGCACAAAATGTGACTGATATAATTTGTTGTATCAAAACTACAAGATCGAATTATATTTGTCTGCTTGACTGAAGAAATTTATTTAACAATTTCTAGTGGAAGTAATCTAATCGCAGCTTTTGTTATCAATAATAATAAGCACGAGCTCCCCCCCTCCTTACTTTTCAATCGATGAATATGCGACAATTACATAATCTTGTGGCGGCTACTTCCTATGCTCGTCAACAGAGGGACACTACCGCAACACCTTTTCCGCAATAGCCCGCGCAACGAGAGCAGTGATGGGAATGTTGGCGCTTTGCACGCGCATGCGCGAGTTTCGGCAGCACCGAAGCTACGTCCGAAGTTTGTAGGGTATTATTGGGGCGAAAGTAGTGGGTTTGTTATTATATATTTCGTTTAAAGTTATGTTAGTACCCTTCCCTTCCTTATTCCCAAGATGATGGACAAGAGTAATTATATTATATTGTACATAGATACATAAATATTATATATTCTATGTACGTATGTAAATATTACATTTTAATATATATATATATATATATATATATATATATATATATATATGTAATATATACATATATATGTATATATGTATATATATACGTATATATATATATATATATATATATATATATATATACGTATATATATACGTACACATGTTGTACATTCATTTTTCAAAATCAAATCGTAATAAATTTTGCGAAATTAGCGGTGCGACCAAGGTACCCGATTTTCGTGCTTGACTGAGGCTAAAATCGCCGCGCATGCGCGTGTAAAGCGCCAACATTCCCATCACTGAAGGAGAGTTGGGACGGAGAAACTTGTTGGTACCACGTGATGCTCCCACTACTTAACTCGGATTCGTGAGTACATATAGAACTTGATCCCATCACTAGTGTTCAGCCTTGAACAATTTATTTTGGAACGATTCGGATCACCCAGTATAGAGGAAAGATTCGCGATTAGCCGAACCGTGAGCGATATTAAACCGTGCGAGATTAATGAGCGAGCACGCGCCGTGAGTAGATCGTGTACGAAAGAAAATTAAAAATTCTAATCTCGGCTGTCTATAGGCTGTAACATGGTTTCCTCGTTCGCCGGACATACGGCAGTGACTACGGCCTCTCCTCCATTCATCATTTTTCCGCGTGTCCGCGCGATTCATGCGGCCGCGGGTTTACGGACCGGAACCAGGGCCGCGTTAAGCGATTCGCATTAGGAACAGGGTCTAATTTTTTCTCATAATCTTCGAGAAAACATTTGGTTCCCATCAGGGAACAACCATTCAAAAATTGTATCTGCTAAAGAAATTACTATAAAAAAAATAATTCCTTATTTAATAATTTAATAACATCACTAAAAGGTTGAAAAATTCCTAAAAATAAAACTTTATTAGGTCCCTTACGATTCTGAATATACCCTAAAATTTTACGTTCAAATAAAGTTACGAATGTAAAGTCATTTCTCAAAAATATTAAGGCTGTTAAGTATATTATTGTTTAAAAAAATTGAGAGAATTATTTAAAGTTCTAACTAAGATTTCTAATAATTTCTTTGAAAAAAATTTATAGAATTGAAAACTTGGTAAAATATATTGTTTATCAAATCGGATGGAAAAGACAGAAATAAGGCATGGTTCAATTAATTTTCATTAGCACAATTATCAGTAAACAAAGATCAAAGAATTTTGTCCGGTGATTAGATGAATGTTCACTTCAATCGATGAATACGCAACAATTTCATGAGCTTGTGGCGGCTACTTCCTATGCTCGTCAACAAAGGGACACTACCGCAACACTTTTTCCGCAATAGCGCACTGTTCACGAGCGAAGGGGTTGCTAAAAGAAGAAAGATGATTAGGGTCTAACAAACGCCACGATACGCCCCTGGCCGGAACCCCGTGGGCCAGACTTCCTACGGCGCGGCCGCCATTAATACAACATAAGAAATAATTGTTGCCGCACCGTGAACGGGGATCGAGCCGGGACTGCAACATCCTTATTACGGGACTGATGGAAATAATTAGCGTGACTAGGAAGAGCTCGGTCTTCAGTCGGCGCGAACTGAAATCGCGGCGCTTGTGCACGCTAATTCCAACCCCCCACCATCGCGTCGTCGTGTTAACGATCGGTTGCGTCAAACCCGTCAGCCGCCGCGACACAATCCGTTATTAATTAACGTAAATGTTGCTCAACTATTGTGCTACAGCCATAGGATGGGAAGAGAGAAATTTTCGAAAGAAAGTTGTTAGATTACGTTACTGAATATTACTTGTGGGTTCGTAATTGAAATTACGGTAAACCTTGCGTTTAGGGGAGGATGCTCCGATGACCTTGACCTTGACATATGTTGTCGAGGACAACATTCTGAACAACTTTTGTCATTACAACTACCCGGTTCTCGGTCTTAATTTTCGTGATACAGTAAATCCTCTATAAACGCATAAAAGCTGTAACGGATAAACGCATAAAATATATCCCCTCCACTTAGTAATTTGATCTCGGCTCGGGTATATCGGTGTGAGCTACCTCTAATGCGACGCGGAGAGTCGCAGTTGTCGACACAATCCAAAGGCCCGTGCGTCATCACAATGTAACACCAATAATTAATCTTTTTTATTATTACATATTTTTTTATGAATCTTTCATCGATATATTCGTGGCATTTTTCTGATTAAAACAAGACCAAACACGACATAATTTCAGAATGTTGTCCTCAACAACATATGTCAAGGTCAAGGTCATCGGAGCATCCTCCCCTAAACGTAAGTTTTACCGAAATTACTGTTAGAGGATATTTCTAGTAAACAATTCTTAGCCATTGGCCACAGATTTCCAAAAATTATGAAACAATCGGTAGATGATATGTTAACTTATGTCCACGCTGAAGCAACATCGAGTAACATTTTGTTACATTTCCTTGCCTTTTTCTGTTTCTCCTAATGAAAGAAGAAGGCAATGAACCAGTTAGCTGTGTTTGCCGAGTATACTCGTCATGGAATAAAAATTAATTGCTTGCTATTTATATTAAAATTGTAGTGAAAATTAAAACGCATTATTAGTTTGTCGACATTTTAGAATTTTTCGAGTCAAAGACGAAATAAAGAAACGAAACAAAGAAATTGACGAGAGGTCAATATGTGATAAATAAAGTTTTCAAAGATTTTTTAGTAGCCGCATGCAAAGTCGAGCTACATAGTTAACTGGTTAAGAGGGGATAAAAAGTTGCTAGATCAGTGTGGACATAGCTTAAAGATTTGCGAGGTTAAAATGTAGCGTATGGAACCAATAATCGCAGAAATGAAGTTTCGAGCCGGGAGGAAATAATATTGAGGAAATAATTACGTTGTCCAAATATGGGTGACACGCGTTAAACAATCGGCTACCTCTGGAAGTTACGCGAGCGGAAAAATGTGCGTTTCAAAATCGTGCTGGATCGGCAGAAATCGAATGCAGGTCGTCGATTATTCGATAGGGATCGCGGCCGGGGCGACCGATTTCTGCGATAAGCTTGTGATTAGTGGAAAATGCGGTTACCGGTCTTGTAAAACAAGCGGCGAGAGGGGAAATCGTCGGCGAAACAGTTTGCACGGTGAGTTGTGATAAGAACGGTTAGATAACATCGGTTTTATGGGCCGTTTTCTCGCATTGAACGACCGTCGGCGTGAAAACGCATGAGATCGCCGCGGAACCCTGATCGGTAGTGATGGGATTTTTTTAGGCGCTTCGACTCTCTTGACCAAGCACTAAACGTAGCCAGTGATGCCAGAAACTACCAAAACTGGTTGTTTTTCCTCTACTTCCTTTCCCCTTCCACTATCCCACTACTCACTACTAACACTAACAAAACATTAACCTACTACCATGAGCACACTCCAGCGTCCCCCGCTAAAACCGTAGACTGGTCACGTGACGTGCCGCGCAACGTGTTATGACACTACTTTCAAAGTGTATTTGCTGATTTTTGTCCTGAATGCGTAAAACACATGTTTGTCGACATTATTACTGTTAAGATAAAAGAGAAGAACATACAGAAAATCAAAAAGTTAATTTGTCTAATCTTTCTGTTCTTCTAAAGTGTATCTGCTTACTTTTGTCCCAAATGCATAAAATGGTACATATTTAACGACATTATTACTGTTAAGAAGAAAAAGAAGGACATACAGAAAATCAAAAAGTCAATATTGCTAATCTTTTTGTTTTTTCAAACAGTGTCGCCAGAAACACCCAAAACTGGGTGGATTTTCCTCTCCACTTTTCCCCCTTCCACTATTCCATTCCACTACCATGGGCACACTCCAACGTCCCCCACTAAGACGGTAGAATGGTCACGTGACGTGCCGCGCAACGTATCACATATTACTCTGGTCATCAGAGAGGTGGTAAACCGTAATCCCCGCGATTTAACTGATCCGGCGACACTGCTTTCAAAGTGTATCTGCTCATTTTTGTCCCGAATGCATAAAATACATATTTGTCGACATCATTACTGTTAAGAACAAAGAGAAGGACATACAGAAAATAAAAAATTTAATTTGTCTAATCTTTCTGTTCTTTTAAAGTGTATCTGCTTATTTTTGCTCCAAATGCATAAAATACACATTTTTCGACATTACTACTGTTAAGAACAAAGAGAAGGACATACAGAAAATCAAAAAGTTAATTTGTCTAATTTTTCTGTTCTCTTAAAGTGTATCGGTTTATTTTTGTCCTAAATGCATAAAATAGTATCATATCAGAATATGCCGATGAAAGTCCCATAAAAAAATAATAAAAAATAAAGAAGTTTCGTTATTGGATTAGTAGTGGTCTCACCGATACACCCGAACCATATGATGTCATCCGGCGACCGAGGCCTCTTGAGGTTCGCGACCTCTCGAGGAGTATACCCCGCGGAAGTGGGGATTGTTTTGTGACACTTCTCGTACAGAATTCTGCGACACTTATCGATTTATTACTGTAATTACTCAAAGAGACAGACAATTACAACAACATACAACGCACATGAAGAAAAAGAAGAAAATTCGAGGGTTACTGCGAGTTTCAATAGTTTGAAATTTCGAATCTTATCCAAAGTGATTCGAATTTACAAATTTGAACTATCGCGGTACACGATAGAAATCCTAGGCGATACGAAGTGTATCAAATCCTATCGCTACCGATCGGTTCGCATTTTACGCGTTTCGCGCACCTCCGCCACCGATAAATGCGTGTGCGATTCGCAATTTGCAATTCGAAGGATACGCGTCAGCAGCACCGTGCCAGAGTTACGAGGCACTTTTGTAATTCGTGAGTCAGACCTTATCGATCATCGATTTTTTACCCGTGTCGCGCGTGATGACGACACGAGCGTGCCGCGAATACGCGAACTCCTGAATCACTGCTATCGCGAAATCAATCATCCGCAGGATAATGATTTTCGAACAGGATACACAATTCCCCCCCCCCCCCCCTAACTCCACGCGACTCTTTCAGATCAAATATTTTCAGTGAAAGGCAAAGAATTTCTCGTTTTCTTCCGATCAATTAGTCCATAGATTTTACGACGTCTCTGTCACGTCAGGGTAATTTGTTCTTCTATTTAATGAGTGGAAGACAATTTTAACATTTTGCACTCAGAACTATTTTATCTCGAAAACAAAACTTTTTTTTCGATGTAGAATATGTCGGAGGTTTTAAATACACTATTGCGTTAGAAGATCAAGCAACCCAAAGATCATTGAACCAAAAGCAATTTATTCAGAACACAATTGTAAGGATAACAGAATATACAGTATTTCATCGATAATTGTCCACAACACGGGTCTGCGGGGGGACAATTGTGCCGGAGGGATATCATTGTTTGAGGTTTGCCGAACGTAGAGAAGGACAACCGAGCTCGAGAGACCTCGGCAGTGTTGGGATATGGTGCATCTTTTCTCGCGCATGCTCGGCGATTTTGGCCTCAGTAAAGTAAGATTCTCGATAAAATGGGGTACCTTGAGCACCCAGCAGAATTTTAAGAAATTGGTATAATTTGATTTTGAAAAATGAATGTGTAACATGTGTATTTGTGTATATTTTGTAACTCGTAGGACACGTCCTGAAGTCTTTTTGCCCGGAATAGATTGTTTCGATACTTTCCCGCCAACATAACTGTCTTAGGGCTCCACTACTTTGTCATTATGATATAGATACGTTACTATTTTGGCCGCGCATGCGCGAGAAAAGATGTACCATGTCCCAACACTGGACCTCGGTCACCGAGAAATGTAAACATACCTAATCCGAATTTCCAACTTCTTTATTATTCATTATTTTTTTGTGGGACTTCAATGTCCATATTGGTGGCATTTTTTTAATAAAAATTGTACCAAATATGATATAATTCCGATGATATTTACTTGTGTAATAGACGATTAAAGTTTCGGGCGCGAGGAAGCATTGTGAGACTGCGACTCTCCGCGTCTCTTTCTTTCCCACACGCTATCCTTCCTCGCGCCCGAAACTTTAATCGTCGATTACACAAGTAAATATCATCGGAATTATATCATATTTGATATCATTTTTATTAGAAAAAATGCCACAAATGTGGTCATCGAAGTCCCATAAAAAAATAATGAATAACAAAGAAGTTGGGAATTCGGATTAGTGTGGTCTCACCGATATACCCGAGCCGCATAGTGTCATATTTCTCGGCGACAGAGGCCTCTCGAGCTTCTTGGCCCCTCAAGGGGGTACACCCCGCACTAGTGGGGATATCTCAGGGACAATTATGTCGGAGACATTTGGGACAATTACCGATGAAATACTGTACATCTTAACAGAACAATGTTTATCGGAAGAGTGAAGAATACGCTATCCTAACAAATCGATATCGTATGTCGTGAAGGAACGATTCGCTATTGTTTTATAAACTTGAAATCTGAAGCTCTGTTTCCATATACTGGGTGTTTAGATCCAAATAGAGCAAATCAATTCACAGAATATTTCCATTCTGTAGGATCTTTTCATTTTATCCATATGAAACTGATACTACTTACTCATAAAATACTGAAATGTTTAGTAATTTAACAAATATAGACAAATTTAATACTGTAAAAAATATTTTGAATAATAACATAGCAATTTTTAATGACGCCGCAGAGTCGCCACTCGAGTGCTAAGGGTCAAGTGGATGTGATAAGCGTGCGAGTGTAGAGAACATTTCTAATGTTCTTTTATAATTACAACATTTTGTCCAGTCCTCGATGTTTTTATATGCTGTATTTCCTTTAGCCAGTAGTTTGTACCTTGTTACGCTATTTTAATTCGTTATTCTATTTGTCAATGTTATAAAGCAGGTTTGGGCATTTTTATCTCAAATGAGACAGAACTGTCCCCACCATAGCGCCCACTGTCCCCCACCAGCATCCGCCGTTACCATAGAGGAAGGGAGTGCTCCGCCCGTCGCGAACAGTGCGCAGGCCTCGTGCATGAAAGAGAGGTTGGTGGGAGAAGCAGGCGTTAGAGGGGCTCCACCCGTGCGCATGCCTGTTATAAAGCAACGGTGCATGGAAATCTCCATAATCATATTTATCATTTCGTAAATCTAATTTGATAAATTTAAAATGTTTTCTCATAATCATTATTTCTTCAAACAATAAAATATATTTCATTTGTTCGAATGAAAAATTTGTCTTGTTCGTACAGGAACTTAAAGGATTGGAAAACTATAGAACAAAAACAATATTTGCACGAATTTTTCTAGAATCTCCAATAAAATAATCCATCGAAAGATTCTTTAACACTAGGTTTACGGAGCACTAAAATTGATTATTTTACATTGCTTTATGAAAATAATAAAATTGTATTTACTTAGATCTTCAGCGATTTTTATTGTAATATGTACACAAAAAAATAAATCTATTTAACGATTCCTCACGAATACCTCCTTATAATCTTACTAATCATAAATTAAAAAATTTTGAATCCGTCATTTTGAGATAGTCTAGTTTTGTTCGTTGTATGAAGTCAGATTCTGGTTTGGCAACATAATCTTCTCTGAAGAGAAACTTCGTTGACTTTCATTTTCCATAAACTAGTTCACCCGAAGCACGAAGATGTTGCGTCTACGTCTTGTCTACAAAATTGCAGCAACTTGTAGATGGTTTTTTTTACGTCGAATGAAGAGCGCTAAAGACCTCAATTAGCATAATCGCTCTAATTAAGACTGAAATTAAACTGCAGCAGTAACATTTTCACCGATGTTACTCAACTCGAGCGTAAAGCTGATGATTTCTTTCATACACTGAGCATTAGGATATGTTACGCGAGTAAACGTCACTGTTCGACGCCTGAACGTCTTCTGAACCGTTCGAACGCGCGTAAAATCAACACCAACAGATGGTGTTGGTAAAATCGAGTACTCGTGAAATAAAGTTCGCAGCGGTGTGGCTGTATGAGCGGAAGAGTGAAAGGATAACAGACACGGTTTACGCGCGACGAAATTCGCAGATTGCACAGTGGCACGGATAATACAGTATTTCATCGGTAATTGTCCCAAATGTCTCCGACATAATTGTCCCTGAGATATCCCCACTAGAGCGGGGTGTACCCCCTTGAGGAGCCGTGAAGCTCGAGAGGCCTCGGTCGCCGAGAAATATGACACCATGCGGCTCGGGTATATCGGTGAGACCATACTAATCCGAATTTCCAAATTCTTTATTATTCATTATTTTTTTATGGGACTTCGATGACCATATTTGTGGCATTTTTTTAAATAAAAATGATACCAAATATGATATAATTCCGATGATATTTACTTGTGTAATAGACAATTAAAGTTTTGGGCGCGATGAAGGCCGCCGACCGCGACTCTCCGCGTCTCTTTCTTTCCCATGCGCTGTCCTTCCCTGCGCCCGAAACTTTCATCGTCCATTACTCAAGTAAATACCATCGCAATTATATCTTATTTGGTATCATTTTCATTAAAAAAATACCACGAATATGTTGCTGAAAGTTCTATCAAAAAATAATAAAAAATAAAGAAGTTTTGTCATTGGATTAGTAGTGGTCTCACCGATATACCCGGCCCGTATGATGTCATACTTCTCGGCGAGGGAGGCCTCTCGAGCTTCACGGTCCCTCACGGGGTATACCCCGCAGGAGTGGGGATTGTTTTGCGACACTTCTTGTTCAGAATTCTGTGACAGTTATCGATTAAATACTGTAATTACAAAATTTTATTTTCTTTTCGGAGACTTAGCCCCTTCGCGTATAATAATGAGTCCGTGATGGGAAATTTGAAATTGACTCTACAAAATACGAATGTCGTTCATCTCTTTTAAATCGAAATGGAATTTTATTCATCCCTGGTCAATGTTTATGCGTTAAAGTAAACGTAGACGTATAATAGATACAAATTTTCTTTTTCTACTTAGAAATTGCTCGGGATAAAAAAGATCTAATTATTGCAATTACAAAGAAAATAATACGACAAGTTGTTAATATTGAATAGGTATTTCTTATCAGTTTTTTGGTGTTGTAAATTTTCTTTATCTCACGTCGGTAATTTTTGATAAAATTAATTTCACAAAAACTTAATAATTGGACATTGGAACTATTAATGCTTGTATGTTGAATATAAATCTGTAAGTTTATCTCTTCCGTGTAACTTCCGCAAAGAATCGATTTCGAAGGAAATAGCATATTTGAACTTGTATTTATGTAAGTACATTAGATTAAAAAATAAAGATTGTAGCAGGGGATTAACAAGATTACAGCAAAATAGAGATTAGATACATTATAGTGCTCTGTCGTTGTATTATATCTTGCTTTGTCGTCGAAATTCCAAGAAATTATGAAACAATATGTTCGTTTTTCGCTTTCAATTCATTATATGTATCGGTCGATCTTCTCCACAAGTGTCACGCAGAGTCATTATAGTAATTTACACTATTTGTCATCGAGATATCGGCGAACATAATTCCAAGCATTTACGATATACAGGAAACTTGTCGCAACGACGCGAACGACTTTTTAAACGGTTATCGGAGCATCGATCAATACTTATCTTTCGCTGAAGAACACTCTTCGACGCGCGCGATGGTTTGCTTCATTAAAAGTCAACATCCGGTTCGACGTTTCCTCAGATCGATATTAAAAAGCACAGGTGTTTTAATGGAGTAACTGTTAACTCGGGAGTAAACCTGAATAATCCTCCTGACCTCCCGCAACACGACAATGCCCGTATCACCGCTCGCGAGTTCTTATCAGGAAATGAAACTCCCCGCGACAATTACCGATACCTTTGTTTCTCTGACTATAGCACTCCAAACTGTCCATGTACTCGGTATTGAAAAAATTTGCAAGTAATTTTAACTCTGCAGTCAAATTATGTACTGTGTCTGATAATGCTCATTGTTAGGCAATGATGTTATATAGGGATGGACATTTTTGTCTCAATTGAGTCCCCACCATAGCGTCCACTCTCCCCCACCAGCATCCGCCGTTAGCATAGAGGAAGGGAGTGCTCCGCCCGTCGCGAACAGTGCGCATGCCTCGCGCATGAAAGAGAGGTTGGTGGGAGAAGCAGGCGTTTGAGGGTCCCCTACCGTGCTCATCCCTATTATATATAGCAAAAAGTTATGAATTTTTTTTAGATAGTGGTTGGCTGAACGCAGTTGCCTGTCGAGCAAGAGAAAACTAATATAACTGCAATAAGTTAAAGGGTAGTATTTTTCAAGGGTAGTACTTTTAAAAATCACAAATATAGATCAATTTATAAAACAATAGAAATCTGCAGCAGTTTCATTAGTTTTCAACGAGATTATACAAAGAACCTCCACAAAAAAATAAAAAAGAGATTAACCAGGTGAAAGCATTTAAAAACATCGAAAATAATAATTTTTCTTTTTATATTCCACTATTGCAAATGTTAAACCAATAGTTATGAGTTTTCTTTTTAGATCGTCATTGATTGAACGTAGTTTATCTATCTAGAAAGCAAGAAATAATTATTGCAAAAAGAAGACACGCGCCTTCAACTAATATAACCGTAAAGAGTTCAATGATAGTACTTTTAAAAACTTACAAATATAAATAGAACAATTTATAAAATAATAGAACTCCATAGCAGTTTCGCTAGTTTTCAACGAGATTATACAAAGAACCTCCCCAAAAAAATAAAAAAGAGATTAACGAGGTGAAAGCATTTAAAAACATTCAGAAAAATAATTTTTCTTTTTAGATTCAACTATTGCAAATGTTAAACCAATAGTTACGAGTTTCTTTTTAGATCGTCATTGATTGAACGTAGTTCATCAATCTAGAAAGCAAAAAATAATTATTGCAAAAAGAAGACACGCGCCTTCAACTAATATAACCGTAAAGAGTTCAATGGTAGTACTTTACAAAACTTACAAATATAAATAGAACAATTTATAAAATAATAGAACTCCATAGCAGTTTCGCTAGTTTTCAACGAGATCATGCAAAGAACCTCTCAAACAAATTAAAAATAAGATTAACGAGGTGAAAGCAATTATAACACTCAAAAACAATTATTCTTTTTAGGATTCACAATCGTAACGATGTATATAAAATCGCGAATGTCATAAATACGCAACATAAATCACAGCTTATCGATTGCTGTCGATCGAAGTGGGTTTCGGTTAAACTATTATAATCTGTTCCACAATGGACGGGTGTTAGAAATCCCATATTCCTATTGTTTCCATTGTTCACCCCTAAATCACAATGATTGACTAAAGCTTGCGACAGTTTGCGGAAAGTTTAGAAATTTAATGATCCGTGCCCCGGTAACAGAGATATCTCGCGACACGCATGGATTCCCCTCGAAGCCGCCTGCATTTATCCCGCACCGCGAAATTATGATAATGCTGGTCAGGGTACCGGGTGTACCTGTGCATTCGTCGAAGTAACGGTTCGTTGCGGCGTTTTCCCCTCTTTCTGGCTTTTGGAACGTGAAACCCTCGCCCCCTTTGTGTTTCATCGATTCAAGAAATTATTTACGACTTGCATTTGCCAGGGACTCTAAACCCGGGGACGCTTATGATCATCAAAATGGCCGATCGATGGACTCTGACTGCTCACAAAAACAATTAAAAAGTTCCTAAAATATTTTACAACAGTGATCAACCAAATAGCAATCACACATACAATGGCGGGCAGGTATTTACGAACACACTTTAAAAACGAATAACTTTTTCAAAATTGGTCCAACTGACTTGAATTTCTTTGAGATGTTAGAAGGATTAATTTACTAGATAATGTGTAAAATGAACTTTTATAAAATTGATATTGATCGGAGTGGTGAAGAAAAAAGTGAAGGTCATGAGTTTTAACATTTTTATCTGTACTTGTAATAAATATTTAGAATATGTAGGATTCCATAATAAATTTTCGCAACCAGTTTAAGGTCCTAGATGGAAGCGTGTAGTCCCTGAAGCAGTGATGGGAATACTGGCGCTTTTCACGCGCATGCGCGGCGATTTTAGCCTCAGTCAAGTACGAAAATCGGGTACCTTGGTCGCCCACCAATTTCGCAAAATTTATTATGATTTGATTTTGAAAAATGACTGTACAACATGTGTACATATATACATATATCGGGTACCTTGGTCGCCCCACTAATTTCGCAAAATTTATTATGATTTGATTTTGTTCAGTTCACCGAATTGACACCTCTCTGTCGCTCCTTTTCCAATATTAGCAGCCATTATTTAATTAAATATTAACTTACCTGAAATTCTCGCAGCCCGCTCTTTTTTCGCGCTTCGTGTCGTAACGGTCGTAACGAACTCCGCTAGACGTTCCCTCTAATAATGCTACCCCACTACTTTCGCCTCAATAGTACCCCTACGGACTTAAGGACTGTGCATTACGCTGCGGGGGTGAGGCGAAAGACGGAAGGAGTATCAGCTTGTCGGCCATCTTGGATGGCAAACACTGTGGTGCGCTCTATAGGCAGTGCTGGCATATGGTGCAAGATTTCACGCGCATGCGTGGCGATTTCAGCCTCAGTAAAGTAAGATTCTCGATAAAATGGGGTACCTTGAGCACCCAGTAGAATTTTAAAAAATTGGTATGATTTGATTCTGAAAAATGAGTGTATAACATGTGTATTTGTGTATATTTTGTAACTCGTAGAACACTACCTCTGTCATCATGATATAGATACATTACTGTTTTGGCCGCGCATGCGCGTGAAATCTTGCACCATATCCCAACGCTATCTATAGGCAATTTTAAATACTAGTTCCGCAAATTTGCAATGCAATCATGCGGGAAATAGATACACATAATTTATTTATAAATTTATATTGGAGCCGAATGTGCAATATTTTATATATATATACAGATATATATACAAACACACTTGTTATGCATTCATTTTTCAGAATCAAATCATATCAATGTTCCCGCAACGTTATATAGATGGCAACACTAGTTTTGCCATCCAACATGGCCGCAGTCTACCATCCCTCCCCGCTCGCGGCACGACACCTCTCGCCCATAAACCCACTTTATGCTCAGTCCTTTAAGTCCGTGAGTACCTCACAAACTTCGGACGTAGCTTCGGTGCTGCCGAAACTCGCGCATGCGCGTGAATAGCGCCAGTATTCCCATCACTGCCCTAAAGAAGGACTCCGAGGATATAGAAGAGGGCCCCGAGGGTCTGTTCGATATCTCGACAGCGTGGAATGCGAAAGCGTGGGTTCGGTTCGGTTCGGGTTGAAACGCGATCTCGATCCGCGTCGAAGCGGGCCAGGCTAGGACCGCCTCGGGCCCGATACCCGCGCTAGACCTCGCAACGGGACCGATCCGATCCGATCCGATCCGATCGGATCCGATCGACTCCGGTAAACGCGCTTTCGATCGTATTGTGGACACCGTAATACTTTGTGTCTGTGTCCGTGCGAGAGGAGAAGCATTTTCACCGTCCCTTGCGGTGGAAGAACGCGTATTACACGCAGGTACAGCTCGGCCAACTGGAAAGTGAAGCCGGGAGCCCCTCGTGCGCGGCGTTCGTTATTCGCTTCTTCGAGGACGAGACTGGGGAATCTACTTTCTCCTCTCTACCGTCTCTATATCTTGCTCCGAATCTACTCTGGTTTTCGGTGGAACCTTAGACCATATACAGGGTGTTTCGTCTAAAACAGAACACCTAAATATCTCCTCTACCTCTGAAAATACAAAAAATCTTTCTAACGTAATCTAAATTGGTTTCAAAAGACGAATCAGATGGAAGAATCGTTTTTTATAAATTGTAATTTTTAAATCGTTTTTTCAAGGTCACTCGTGTTTTTTTTTTACATATATATACATATATTTTTTGTTGTTGTATGTTATAGCAAACATAATTGTGCATTTATCCATGTTTAACACGTAAACTGCCGTGTCACCCATATATTATTTATTACGCTATTATAATAATAAACATAATTATAATTACGCTATTAGAATTATTACGCTAATATAATTATTGTACCAAATTTGGTTAATATCTGGGAAATGCAAGGAGGTTAAAGAACTACTCGGTGTCCTAAATTTTAATTTTCTAATAGTTTCTTCATTAAATAAACTACTTCGATTTTATGAAATGTTTGAGGCCATTGCTTTGGCAGTCAAAGTGTTAATAGAACGACCTTAAAATGACCGTGTACTCTAGAATTTGTTAATTAATTATTAACTTAATTCTCAACGGCTGCGCAAGAAATCTTACAGAAATGGTACTTTAAAGAAAAATAATTATAAACACAGAATAAATAATGTTATTGGCGCAAAGGTTCGATCTAAACAGAATTACTTGGTTCATGTTCGATCCGCTGATCCTGACTATGTCTTGACTCTAATTGGTTCTTGGTTCTATCTGTCTCTTGTCCTCGCAACAGTAACTGGTGTACCGGCATAGTAACAACACGTGTTTCTATTTCTCAATTTCGTTTTTCAAATCTTTATAAAACAAGTAAGCAATCTAATACAGTATTTTGACTTCTGATCATATATTACAATATTAAAATTTGGTCTATTTAAAAAGAAAAAAAAATTAAATTCTTTCAGACGCAGCTCTCATTCTTTCTTGAAAAAGATCAACATTAGTATCGAAACGTAGAAAGTTTTAACAAACTAGCAAGATTGCTTTAATATTCTGTTTAGATCGAACCTTTGCGACAATAACATTATTTATTCAGTGTTTAACAAATTTACGATCGATAACCGAACCAACGTTTAAAAATAATTTTAACTGTAATTCTCGTATGCTCTTCATTTTTTTATATTTTTTTTAAATCAATTAGATTTAATTCATGATTTCACAATTTTAAAATATATCAATAATCGTTAATTGTTTGAATGCGCAAAAAATCCTAAAGTGATTCATGATGAGATCTTCAATTTTTGTGAACATCTTTGGACACCATTTGTTTTGTTTAGAAGAAGAAATGTCATTGGGCAACTATATTGATTTTAATCGATAACGTCAAACAGGTCAGTTATCCGACTACAATAAAATAATACATAATAGTAATAATAAGCGTCCTAAAAAAAACATGGTTGCCGTGTCAGGTTATTGTTCTTCTTTCACGGTGATGAAATCTTGCCAGGATCGGTGAGATGCAAGGAATATTAAAAGATCGCCAGCGAGATAAAAATCTCGACTTTCCAGTTTCTATTCCATTAAATAAATTGCATCGATATTGTGGGATTTTTATAGCTGGTGTTATAATGGCGGTCGAGGACCATTATACGGCAACTGGATGCGGTACACGTCCAAGTCGCGTCGGCCACGGTGTAGAACTGTGGTGGAACGTTTTTAAATTAAGGGACCGTGGTTTGGAATGTGGGTCAGGTGGCGTGGTAAATCCGAGCATCTATTTAAAACGATAATAATGTCTTGTTCGTATGTAGAGCGAAATCGTGGACCCTTCTGCGATTATTATTAAACGTCTCATAAACGTACCGAGCGATTCCGGTCGCCAATACGCAAAATCTGGAACACGGGACCGCCAAATCTGTTACGTTGCTGTAAATCTTCCCCCTTTTTCTCTGGACACGGAGGAAACGTTAATCATACAATTCGCGACAATTTTAAGGAACCTTTCCCGAAGGAATCGGATTAGTATCGATATTTAATCGACCATCAAATGGCAGAATTTTTAAAAATTTATTTCTAGAAACGAGAAATGGCAAAAATTAATGAATGAGTACAAGTCTGAAGAAAGTTAAAATATGTAATGCTTATGCATTCCTCGGATAAAAATTTGTTAGAAAGTGAAATTACAAATGAAATACACAATTGATTTGAAGAGAATAGCAAAAATGGATGAAGTATTGTATTATACTAGGATTTTTAATAAATATTCCTGAAGACCGTGCGGGACATGCAGTGATAATTATTTCTTTAGAAATATCAATTCTTCAGGACCTCTTGCACGATTATTGAGAATTATAGTTAATTCTTCACAATATAAAGATACAAATGAAATCCTGTCGATTTGAAGTGAATAGTAAAAGTCGACAAAGTATTATCCTAGGATCATTAACTATTCCTGAAGAGCATACGAGAGTTGCAGGTAAAATTACCATTTCTTTCAAATCTCTTTCGCGAACATTAAGAATTGAAGTTAATTCTTCACAACATAAAGTTACAAATGAAATTGAATCAATTTGAATTGAATAGTAAAAATGGACAAAGTATTATTCTAGGATTATTAACAACTATTCCTGAAGAGCATACACAATTTCCAGGTAAAGTTACCATTTCTTTCAGATCTCTTTCGCGACCATTAAGAATTGAAGTTAATTCTTCACAACATATAGTTACAAATGAAATCCTGTCGATTTGAAGTGAATAGTAAAAGTGGACAAAGTAGTATCCTAGGATCGTTAACAATTATTGCTGAAGAGCATACGAGAGTTGCAGTTGAAGTTACCATTTCTTTCAAGATCTCTTTCGCAATCATTAAGAATTGAAGTTAATTCTTCGCAACATAAAGTTACAAATGAAATCCTGTCGATTTGAAGTGAATAATAAAAGTCGACAAAGTATTATCCTAGGATCATTAACTATTCCTGAAGAGCATACGAGAGTTGCAGGTAAAATTACCATTTCTTTCAAATCTCTTTCGCGAACATTAAGAATTGAAGTTAATTCTTCACAACATAAAGTTACAAATGAAATTGAATCAATTTGAATTGAATAGTAAAAATGGACAAAGTATTATTCTAGGATTATTAACAACTATTCCTGAAGAGCATACACGATTTGCAGGTAAAGTTACCATTTCTTTCAGATCTCTTTCGCGACCATTAAGAATTGAAGTTAATTCTTCACAACATATAGTTACAAATGAAATCCTGTCGATTTGAAGTGAATAGTAAAAGTGGACAAAGTAGTATCCTAGGATCGTTAACAATTATTGCTGAAGAGCATACGAGAGTTGCAGTTGAAGTTACCATTTCTTTCAGATCTCTTTCGCGGCCATTAAGAATTGAAGTTAATTCTTCACAACATATAGTTACAAATGAAATCCTGTCGATTTGAAGTGAATAGTAAAAGTCGACAAAGTATTATCCTAGGATCATTAACTATTCCTGAAGAGCATACGAGAGTTCCAGGTAAAATTACCTTTTCTTTCAAGATCTCTTTCGCAATCATTAAGAATTGAAGTTAATTCTTCGCAACATAAAGTTACAAATGAAATTCAATCAATTTGAATAGTAAATATGGGCAAAGTATTATCCTAGGATTATTAACAACTATTCCTGAAGAGTATACAAAATTTGCTGTTAAAGTTACCATTTCTACCAGATCTCTTTCGCAACTATTGAGAATTAAAGTTAACCCCTTGACATACGAATTAAATGAAATTCGACGCGATCAGAGTTAGCATTTATTGTTTAACTTATCATTCGTGTAAGCTTAATAATGATTTTCATATAAATCAAAATTAATATGCTCAAGAGATGATAACAGACACGTTGCTGGTAATATTTACTCTAAATATTATGTAATATTTTACTTCAATCTGCACAATGCCATAAGAAATACATGACGTGTCTGAAACGTCTTTATACGTCAAGGGGTTAATTCTTTACAAAGTAAAATCACAACTAAAAACCAATGAATTTGAAGTGAATAATAAAAATGGACAAAGTAGCCCAAGATCTTAAGACCATTTCTAAGGACCGTGCAAGTTCTGATTAAAATTATTGATGCAATTGTCGACGGAATGATTGGCCGAGAATATTCCGATATTCCGTTCCAACAAACAGCATCTTTTCTCGTCGCAGTCGCATTGTTCAGGCCGAGTTGAATGGCACACAGGGCATCGCGGGTGAATGAGATGGCCCGGAGGCGAGTTGGTAGTCCCGACAATGTATGATGACTGACTTAACTGGATTGGATAGAGCGTCTGGGTCCACGGTATAAATAGACTCTAGCACTTACCGTCAATTCAAAGGGAACAGAAGACCGACCCGCGCTTCTAGTCTTCTAGCGAACGAGTATGCGAATATGCGAATACGCGGAGGAGCCTCCGGCACGTCACGAAGCGGCACCGATAGCAAACTGCTTCGCACAGTGGCGTAACCAGGCTTTCAAGGTCGACGGAACCAGAGAACCTGCGATTTACCGATGCTAGTTAACCAAAGGATCGATACAGCGATTGTCACGACGAGATAACCTCGTGTTCGTTTTGCTCATTTTTCGCTCAGAAGACGCGATCATGGGGTTTCAGATTTTCTCGAATATTTGCATATTGGTAGATTTCGTTCTCCTGTTTATAAAAGTGTAACAGTTAAGATAGTCGACGATATTTAGGTAGGGTGACCTGTCCAACGAATGAATACTTAGGTTGCATGTTTCTTAAAATGATCGTTTACAAATCGTTATTTAATCTCCTGAATTATATTATCGTAAGCGAGTTGTTTTATTACTAAGTTAATAGGAGCTTCTCCCGATGAAAATGAGTCCAAACTCGAGTGTAATTGAACATTTTTTATTGATACGTGATGCAATAATAAAAATTAGAATATTATAGAAAATAGTTCGAATGGTGTCGTGTTTGGACTCATTTTCATCGGGAGAATGAAACGTAAAAGTTTAAATTTTCATTCTTGCGCAATTCCCTATTTGCTTACGTCCAGTGATGCCAGAAACAACCGGAACTGGTTGTTTTTTCGTCTCCACCTTTTCCCCTTCCACTACCTGAGCAGACTCCAACGTCCCCCACTAAGATCGTAGACAGGTCACGTGACGTGCCGCGCGACTAATATTACTCTGGTCATCAGAGAGGTGGTAAATTGTATTCCCCTCGTTTTACCGATGTGGCGACACTGAACCCAACTCGAGCGTAATCGAACATTTTTTATTGATACGTGATGCAATAATAAAAATTATAATATTATAGAAAATAGTTCGAATGGTGTCGTGTTTGGACTCATTTTCATCGGGCGAAGCTCCTCAATTCATTCGTAATGCTTTTACGTAAGTATATTGAAAAATGTAAAAGTTTAAATTTTCATTCTTGCGCAATTCCCCATTTGCTTACGTCCAGTGATGCCAGAAACAACCGGAACTGGTTGTTTTTTCCTCTCCACCTTTTCCCCTTCCACTATCCCATTCCACTACCTGAGCAGACTCCAACGTCCCCCACTAAGATCGTAGACTGGTCACGTGACGTGCCGCGCGCGACTAATATTACTCTGGTCATCAGATAGGTGGTAAATTTTATTCCCCTCGTTTTACCGATGTGGCGACACTGGTCCCAACTCGAGTGGAATCGAACATTTTTTATTGATGCCTGATGCAATAATAAAAATTATAATATTATTGAAAATAGTTCGAATGGTGTCTTGTTTGGACTCATTTTCATCGGTAAAAGCTCCTCAATTCATTCGTAGTACTATTATGTAAGTATATTGAAAAATATAAAATTTTGAATTTTGTTTCGCTGGTCTTTGAAGTTCGGCGCTCGGTGCTGGGCACATGGGTCTCGGTAAAAGTTATTCAAAGGTTATTCGAAGCCTACGAATAATTATTTTGCCTATATCTGCTTTAAATAGACGTTGATCCTATTTTTATTGGTTTAAGAAATTTATTCGATCATTTCCTATGGAAGAGCCTTTACAATTTCAACAATTCTAAAATAAATAATCTGGGACTGGTCAAATTTCATAAAATTTTAGCTTGCTCAAACGAATCGCAATAAAAGTTTGACGAACGATGATGTCACCCCACATTTGACCGACGCGACGTCAGCGTGTTAATCGCTGACTCTCGAAACACGTGAGCTGAAAATGATCGTCTTTTGACCTAGCACAATCCCACGATCAATTTCACAACGTTCGGGCCGGACATTTTCATTCGACAGCGCATTAATCGCAATCATGGTAGCAATTAGTCCGATCGAATGGATTCTGAGAACCGAATCGATTCATCGAACGATATCACCGATCGTGCGCGACTATCGTTCGAAATCGGAGCGTTTCTACGCCCGTGGTTGTTCACCGAGTGCCATGACCCGCGATTACGAGGATCACAGTTAATCATTCCTAATTTATGCCCGGTAACTGCACCGGCGCGTTGCTCGCGCGCGCGCGCGCGCACGCTAAGAGGGGGAAATGCCTGGAAACGCCATTAGAGCGCCGTTTCCGGATGACAATGTTCCGTTGACTGGAAACGCGTGTCCCGCGGAACGACCTAACTGTACAAAGTGACGTTTCCAATGCGCTCGAACCTAACCCGAGAGACCGGGGCCACCCGAGTGATTTATACGCGATACGTGCCTGGTGATTCACGGATTAGAGTCCCGGGGAACTCGAGAACGAGAGATCGGGTCCTGCTCGCAAAACGCTAATCCGGGGAAGGCGAAGTTATTGTTCCGATTAAGCGGACCACGACAACCGCCGTGTAACCTGACCGTAAATATCAACTTTATTGCCAGGGCGAAGCTGTAAATGTTTATTTACGACGCGCAAGGGCGGGACCGAGTCTTTCGATTCGACCAACAATTTCATCAGCTGTGTAAGCACACTTTAACTAAAGGTACGAGTAATACAACGGAGCTGTGATACTAGCGAAGAGAGCGAACCGTTGAAATAAAACATATACAATGGGTGGACAATATTACGGTGGACAGCCTTTAAGAAATAATAACTTGTTTAGCATTAGATCAAAAATTGCTTTATTGATCAGAATTGTGAAGAAACAAATTAAAAACAGTTTTTTCTATTTTTATATGACAATAGACTGTAACGAAATGTTTACTGAATAACAGGTAAACGAAATTTTGAAAAAATTGCTTTATTGATCGGAATTGTGAAGAAACAAATTAAAATCAGTTTTTTCAACTTTTTATCTGACAAGAGCCTGTAACTAAATTTTTACTGAATAACAGGTAAACAAAATTTTGAAAAAATTGCTTTATTGATCGGAATTGTGAAGAAACAAATTAAAATCAGTTTTTTCAACTTTTTTTATTTGACAAGAGCCTATAACGAAATTTTTACTGTATAACAGGTAAACAAAATATTGAAAAAATTGCTTTATTGATCAGAATGGTAAAGAAACAAATTAAAAAGAGTTTTTTCAATTTTTATCTTACAAGAGCCTGTAACGAAATGTTTACTGAATAACAGGTAAACAAAATTTTGAAAAAATTGCTTTATTGATCAGAATTGTGAAGAAACAAATTAAAATTAGTTTTTTCAACTTTTTTTATCTGACAAGAGCCTGTAACTAAATTTTTACTGAATAACAGATAAACAAAATTTTGAAAACATTGCTTTACTGATCAGAATTGTGAAGAAACAAATAAAAATCAGTTTTTTCAATTTTTTTTATCTGACAAGAGCCTGTGACGAAATTTTAATTAATCCCTTTTGTAGACCCGTGTCAATTATATAGATGGTAAAAATTTCATTGAAATCGGTTAACGTTGTAATGAGCTACAAACATTTATAGGTGATCACTAGACTGCGGATTTTATGCACTTATGACAAAAGTGAGTAGGCGTACCTTAAAACAGCAATAACATCACCACAATTTAAAAATAATGATGTATTATTTTTAGGCTTACTAAGATATTAAAAAAAAACTAACTTTCTATTTCACTTCAGTTTGTTGTAATTCAGATGAAAATTTTTTATTTTGCATAAAGATCAGCAGTCTAGTGATCGCGCAAGGGCGAAATTTCTTGAAAAAGCCGAAAATCTGCGACTTTTACAGGGGGTGATTTTACATGTAAAAATAAATCGAAAAAAAGGAATAACATTTTTTCATTGGACACCTCGTTTTCGATAAAATCGAGTTTCAAATACCGTCGGGCTCGTGTGCTTTGGTACAGTAAAGTCTTGACGATACATACATACATCGCGTACTGCTACTATGTTTGACCTCAACGACGCTGCCGAGCGCAGAAAAGGACAGCACGTAAACACAAACCGCTATCCTCTTCTACGTCCAAAAGTCACTGTACATACCGTTAATTAAACCACTAAATACAGTTGAAATTGTATCGTGTTTAATGTCATTTTAATCAGAAAAATACCAGAAATAAGTTGGTGAAATTCCCATAAAAAAATAATGAAAAATAAAAAAGTTTTGTAATTGGATTAGTAGTGGTATACTCGACCCGTATCGGATTACTCGGCATGTTTACACTACTCGGCGGCACAGGCAGTTCGAGCTTCTTGGTCCCTCGCGGGGTGTACTCCCTAGTGGAGGGGGTAGGAGAACTAACATAGATCGCATATCTCCGTGCGACTTATATCAAGACTTTACCGTATACATGCGGAAACTAGAATTGGTTGGTCGTGGTCAGATGTGGTTAGCATGTTCATTAGAATAGTAATTTTATACTATTTGCATGAAGACGAGTTAACTGAAATTCGAACAACTCGCGAGTTCTCACAAAAGAGACAGAAACGAGTCTAATAAACCACAAGAAACGCGTCGTTAATCTGACAAGAATTATTTTTATGGTTAGCGGAGCAATAAACGGTGATTTACGATTGCGGTCAAGATTATGCTAAGTGTCTTTCAATAAGCACATAAAATACAAATTTTTCTGTCGAACGCGTGTCGTTAGTTGAAATGAAAGAAGAGCGTCGGGGAGACACAAGAAATGTCTCATTAATCCAGGAAGAACTACGATCCTAAAGTTTGAAAATGATTCTGCCATTCACTAAGCGGATCAAAATTTCTTGTTAAACCGAGGAGGTCTACTAAACACACATACATTGATCCAAACTTAAATTCTCAGTGCAAACAATCAGACTCGCTTCAACAAAAATTCAAACAATTTAAAATTCGAACAATAGTACCAGATTCGAACGCACTGATTCGGAGCGTGAAGTTTCGCTAAACCGAGGCGGAATTCTCACTAAACCGAGGAGGTCCAAGCACGCATGGTTCCGAAAATTAAATTCTCAATTAAAATTACGGAACATTTATTCAAATCCAAACAAAATTGTCAGATTCAAACGCGCTAATCCGGGGCTCGAAGTTTCGCTAAACCGAGGCGGAATTCTCACTAAACCGAGGAGTCCAAGCACGCATGGTTCCGAAAATTAAATTCTCAATTAAAATTACGGAACATTTATTCAAATCCAAACAAAATTGTCAGATTCAAACGCGCTAATCCGGGGCTCGAAGTTTCGCTAAACCGAGGCGGAATTCTCACTAAACCGAGGAGGTCCAAGCACGCATGGTTCCGAAAATTAAATTCTCAATTAAAATGACACAACTTTTATTCAAATCCAAACAAAATTGTCAGATTCAAACGCACTAATCCGGGGTTCGAAGTTTCGTGAAACCGAGGCGGACCACGCCCCCAAGTGGATTCGAAGATTAATGCGTCGCGTTCGTAAGCAAATTACCCGGGACCTAGAACAGCGGCGGAGCAATACTGTGCGCCAGGAGCGTAAACGATTCCTCAGCGTACTTTATCAAGCCCGCGGATCGTTGGATCGTTGACGGAACGATCCGTGGCGTCGAAGAGCATACTCGCGGCGTGTGTGTTACGCCTCGGGGCTGAACACGCTCGATTTGCCGAGCCTGATGCGATATACAGTGGCGTGCAAAAATATTCGGACACCTTTTAAAAACGAATAACTGTTTCAAAATTAGTTTAAACGGCCTCCAACATAATTATTCTTGCTCAAGGTCATCTCAAGGTCAAAAAGGTGGTATCCACTAAATTCAGTTTTTTATTGTCTATCATGCTATCGTAAAAAAATTAAACTAGTCCATTTAAAAAAAAACATCGGTGACCTTCAAATTTCATTAAAAAACACGACATAAAAATTTGTTTTCTTTACCATTATATTTGCCCCCCGCAATACTGTCACTTTGTTCTCTGAAGTTTTCTGATAGGACTGTAAATACGACAGACCTATTTAGGTGTTCCTATTTATTTGGGACACCCTGTATACAGGGAATGAAGCGGTAGCTCGCATGCACGGCCGAGCTTTATAAACCCGAAGACGTCGTCTCGACGGCTCGTTAGCGGGTGGAGTTATTAAGTGGCCGCTCGTTAACGACACTGGCCAGTCGTTAGCGTGGTAGGAGGGAACGTACCGGAACGTACTCTCTCCCCGTTACTACGATGTATCGATAAGTTGCCCGTGAATAAGCAGAAACATTAATTGATACGTCGGTAAAAAGGGCACCGAGCTGGCTGTGCCACGAAAAAAATCAGCCGACGGGGTTGAACCGTCTTTTTGCGCGCTTATGGTAGCCAGCTTAGACAACAATTATGTAATTATGCGATCTAACGGCTGAATCAGATAAGCTAAATGATGGATCGCTTTGGCGCAGAGTGGACGAGTCTTTTAGGTTGATTTTGGAAGAAGAAGTGTTGAATTATTTGTAATAATCTGTCGGCTAAGATGCAAAAATGAAGCTCGTTATACAGTAACCCCGCGATCTAAGTCCTTTTTCGGTTCTCTGCCGGGACTTAGATCGTGTAGGGACACTAGTCTTTTGTGACCACGTCGACCGCGCAGTACTTCAAAATTTTGGTAAGTTAATGTTAATATACTCGATTTCATAATGGCAACTAGTATTGGAGAAGGAGCTACTTGTCAATTCATATTTGAAAATCGAAAGAAAATTTGCGAAACTATGTGGGGTGACTAAGGTACCCCATTTTAGCCCAACTTTGTACTTTACTGACGCTAAAATCGTCGCGCATGCGTGAGAAAACCGAGACCATATACCATCACTGGTCTAATTATCCCGTGTTCCCCCAAATCACGATTTCGTACGATTGCTAAAAAGTCCTTGAACTCGTTTAGGGGTAACAAAACGATGTTCAAAATAGAGAGAGAGAGAGAGAGAGAGAGAGAGAGAGAGAGAGAGAGAGACTGGTTCTCTTTCTTGGTCTCTCGGTGCTCGCAAGGTTCAAGCCAAGAGTCCGGTAATTGATCGGCACGGAAAGGTCTAACGCCGCGGCGGCATTACATAAAACCCGTTTAGGCGAGCATGAAGTCCTGGCTTATCCTCTCGGTCAATGGCATGCAGCGTTAACGCGACTACAAAGATGGTATCTCTGTGTGTAGGCCGGTATACGAGCGCGAGCGAGAGAGACTTTCGGGGCTTTTCTTACCTTGACCGTTCGAGTGATTTTGCTGGGGCGACTGGGGCTGGCCCTGCGTCAATATAATTTGACTCTCGAGCTGCTGCAGCTCCGCCTGCAGCTCGTTCAGCTTGCTGTTCGCCTTTTTCACGATCGTCGCCACGTCGGACAGCGCTTTACGATCGGTCGCGACTTCCCTCAGCTTCTCGGCGCCGGCCTTTATTTTCAACTCCTGCAACAGAGCGGACAGGTTCGAGTCGGTACACGCCAGCTGATCATCTCTATCTTTAATTCCTACCAACGCCTCCCCTCCCTCACCCCCACCCCTCGATCGATTCATTTCGTAAGACTTTGAACCCCGAAGGTGATTGCTCGACGCCGCCACAATTGGCCAAACCGATGAACTTTGTGTCAAAATCGTAGAACTTTTGATAAAAATGAGATACAGTGTTTTATCGATAATTGTCCACAACAAGGGGCCTGTGGAGGGACAATTACGCCGGAGGGATATCATTGTTTGAGGTTTGCCGAACGTAGAGAAGGACAGCCGAGCAAGAGAGGCCTCGGTCACCGAGAAATGTAAACATACCTAATCCGAATTTCCAACTTCTTTATTATTCATTATTTTTTTGTGGGACTTCGATGAAAATATTTGTGGCATTTTTCTAATAAAAATGATTCACGACAATTACCGATGAAATACTGTACTCTGATAATTCTTCCAGATTAAAGCGGAAATGTTGCAGAATAAAGGAAAATTATAGAGAAAGCAATGTAAACACATTTTTGACCTTGAAAAGGTAGGTTGATGCAACATTTTTTTAAATAAAATTTTCGTTTATACATTACTGTGTGTTTTCAGATTTTATTCTTAATACCATATATATCATGTATCATATAGATTATATAAGGACGAACTCAAATCCAGCGGCAGATTTTATCTACCTCTTCCGAATTTTAAGGAAAAAGCGATTTAAGTGTAAGAAAATGTATTAACGTATGTATCGTGATTTCTTTTATTTGAATAATTTGATAACAGTTTAGTTTGAATATATCCACCGTATTTAGTCATTTGGAATGCAAAAATACATTAGGCCTTCCTTCGGTTATCCGTGAATCGTTGGTAAATATAAAATATACAATTTTCTGGAAAATTCAATGTAAGCTCCGATTTACAATGCGTTTATATGAGACGACAATTTCTTAAAAAAATTTCGTTGGAACTCTTGTGTACTATAAGTATATCTAAATTTAGGCTGAAATTTCTTTTGGGGGACCAGATGTTTTTAACTTTTTTGAACTCTTTTTTAACTCTTTTTTATGTAATCCTGTAGATATCGATGCAATCATTACGAAAATGTAAGTATTATTGTTAGGAATTCACTGGGTTATAAGTTATACGCATGTAAACATGAGCAATTTAAGCGTTTTTGACAGATTCGGGTATTAGCCATATTGGATATTCGTTGGGTGGTAGAGGTAGGACTGTTGAGCACATGCGCTGTATAGATGCTGCGTGTTCAGAGCATCGGCTAAATAGTACTGAGTGGAATAGTCAAACTTGGTTTGAGGTTAGTCAAAAATGCTCAACTTTACACGCGTATAACTTCAGAACCAGTGAACTCCTGGCAATAAGACTTTCATTTTCGGCGTTTTCTCGTCGAAATCTACAGGACTGCATAAAAACAAGTTAAAAAAAATTGGTCCTCCAAAAGAAAGTTTAACCTAAATTCATATTCATTTCGTGTTTTCATAAGAAAATCATTTTTTTGGAAATGTTGGAGTTTCTTTGATTGTAGACAATTCTAAATTTCGGTTGATGCATCGCTTCCTTCAGTCTCACATCTTCACAATACACACATTAACACAAAAATTAACACTTGAACAATTAATTTTAAAAAAACTGCACTGTCATCATCGGACTACTCTCACGGATTCCAATAAAAATTGCCAAACACATTAACGCACAAAATTAACTTTCGAATAATTGATTTGTTGTCTTGCGCGTGAAATTGAAGACTCTAGCTCTCAGGAATAAAAATATAGCAGCGATTGAAATGAAATCGCGTTACGATTCGAGGATGGCCTCGACATGCGTATCCCGCGTAGCTTGAAGGCTGCGCCGGTAGAAACATTTTCGTCACAATTCACCAAACACGCTTTATTGTTCATTGTTTCATTAATACGCGCACTCGAACACGTTTCAATAGAGCCGGGGCTAGGATCGTTTTCGTCAGTCATCGAGAACGAATGTGTCCCGGATCGGTTGTCCTCAAATCAGAAGCGGAATCTCGCTTCACGGAATTCAGATGCGAGCGCGATTATTATTATTATTGTTATCGATCCCATCGATCGGTCGAGGCGTCGTTCTTTGTCTATCGAAACACCACTCCTCTTCTCTTCCTCCCTTTCTTTCTCATCCCGTTCGCCGCGGCAAATGAGACATAAAATTATACCAACGCTATACAGCCTATCCTCATTCTATCCCCTCCTTCCCCCTCCCACCAATCTTACCGGCCATTAGATTTCCTATAACTTTTCACCCGCGAGTTTCTACCTGACCGGTACCGCCGTACCCTCTAATCATGGTCGCGAGCCGTGAATAATATTTGCGAGCGGCGTTTAATGAGACCCTCTTCGGGAACGTCGCAATTCTACACAGGATACCGAGTAATTTGTCATACGGACCGTGATGCTTTGAAGGAAATATTTTATAGTATGAAGTACTGGTTGGTCAACTTTGAATTTGAAGAAATTATAATTTTGAAAGTTATAAAAACATTTGTAAAGATCCTTGGAATTGTCTAAATCACGTGTTTATAGTTTAATGTAGATTACAGAATTTTTTCTAGAGTATCGCTTTGATGAACATTTTTTAAATTTTTACTATGTGTATAGTACAGTATACAGTACTAGTATGATTAGTTGCAGCTCAAACAAATGTCTTTTCTGAAAATGATGAAGGTATTCGTAAAAGTCAAAAACTCTTCCAGGTGATGTCGGCACCCGTAGTCAACAATGGGGGATAGAATTTTTCTAAGAGTACCGGCTTGATGAACATTTTTTATATTTTTTCTATGTGTACAGTATAGTATAAGGTACTCGCATAATTAATTGCAGCTCAAACAAACGTCTTTTCTGAAAATTACGAAGGTATTTGTAAAAGTCAAAAACTCTTCCAGGTGATGTCGGCACCCGTAGTCAACAATGGGGGATAGAATTTTTCTAAGAGTACCGGCTTGATGAAAATTTTTTATATTTTTGCTATATGTACATTATAGTATAAAGTACTCGCACGATTAATTTCAGCTCAAACAAACGTCTTTTTCGAAAGTTACCAATCAACAAAAGTCACTTCTAAATTGTATAGATACCCGTGATTTAAAAATAAAGAGTACAATTTTTTTTAGAGCATTGGCTTGATGAAGATTTTTTATCTATTTATTACATAAGTGCAGTATTATGAAGTACTCGCATAATAAATTTGAGTTCGCACAAATATTTCTTTTAAAAGTTATAAATACAATTGCACAGGTTCTTTTATGTCGGAATACAATACGATATCAAAACGTCTGCAAATCGCAATAACAAAATCAATTCTGTTTTACTAAAGCAACGATACATGTTCACGGTATCTGTTATTCGAACATTTTCCCGAAAAATTTTGAAAAAATACAAAAATAGCAGGGGACCTTAAAGGAACAATTACGATCTCGTTGAAGAAAGATGGAAGGGAGGAATCTAATTGCAAAGTTATCTAGAACAAAGTTTAATATTCGATTTTTAATTTGCAGGAGGAAATTAGCGTTCGCCCAAGGATGCAGGATAACCGATATGGTCACGCGTTCCTGGAATAGAAAACCGTTTCTTAAACGGTTCTAAAATCCCCGACCCCGTTTCCAGGCTCACGTGCAACTCTCCTCGCGAAGAATAACTGCAGCTGCCAGACGCGGAATAAACGCGGCAAGGCAAGGGTGTAATCACATTTTTGCTAAACCGAGCTCGGCTCAACGAGACTGTACGGATAGAGGTCGCAGCGCAATCACGAAAAAGAGAAACGAGCCGAGTGAGAGGAAAGAGAACAGGGAGACCGTGGAACTCGTTTCCACGCGGACCACCCTCGAGTTTCTATCTACTCTAACAGCCCACGTGTCCTCTCTCCTTCTACCTAGAAATTATGAAATTACACGGTCCATTACTATCCCTATTTTTCCATATTTAATAACAAAGCGAATCGCCACCAGCACAAATATCCTTGCAATAATTCCTCGGTCAACGAATTCATTTAACTGTTTTGTTTCCTGCGTTCCCAACTCATTTCTTGGTCACGAATTAACCTTTCACCTTTTATTATCCGTTAGGAAAATGTCTATTAACGATTATTATTATTATACAGGGTGGAGCAATAACTTTGTCCACCTTGAGTATTTCCGTTATTTGTAATGATATGAGAAAATGATATGTACCAGACAGTTCCAACCAGTAGCTATTCGAGGCACCTTCCCCACTTAGGTTCTTCCCCCACTCTTAGAATTCATCGTCGTAATGTATAATAGTGGGAAGCTCCCACCACGAGAACCGTGCGGCGCGCGCAGCACTCGCTAACTCTACGGCTGTACGCAGTGATGGGAAACAGTGATGGGAATGTTGGCGCTTTTCACGCGCATGCGCGGCGATTTTAGCCTCAGTCAAGCACGAAAATCGGGTACCTTGGTCGCCCCGCTAATTTCGCAAGATTTATTATGAGTTGATTTTGAAAAATGAATGTACAATATGTGTACGTACATATATATATATATATATATATATATATATGTATTAAAATGTAATATATACATACGTACATGGAATATATAATATATAAATACATAATATTTATCTATCTATGTACAATATAATATAACTTACTCTTCTTCATCACCTTGGGAATAAGGAAGGGAAGGGTACTAAAATAACTTTAAACGAAATATATAACAAACCCACTACTTTTGCCGCAATAGTACCCCACAAACTTCGGACGTAGCTTCGGTGATGCCGAAACTCGCGCATGCGTGTGAAAAGCGCCAACATTCACATCACTGGCTGTACGTAGTAGTGGTTTCAGGTGAAACAAATCGTTTTATTTAATGGTCCAATCATTTCAATCTAATTTTGCTACAGGAAAATGTCTACTAACATTGATCAGATTTATTTATTGCCCAATACTGAATGCAATGTATCGTTCAATTTAGTGGTAAAACTCTCAGTCTATCTACAATTGTCCTATACAAAAATCTCTGTCAAAATTGTTCCAATTTGTACAAAAGTCTTTGTTAAAATTGTTGGAATTTGTACGAAATTCTCTGTTAAAATGATTGCAATTTGTACAAAATTCTCTGTTAAAATTGTTGCAATTTGTACGAAATTCTCTGTTAAAATTGTTGGAATTTGTACAAAAATCTCTGTTAAAATTGTTACAATTTGTACGAAAATCTCTGTTAAAATTGATTCAATTTGCACGAAATTCTCTGTTAAAATTGTTCCAATTTGTACAAAAATCAAAATTGTTCCAATTTGTACAAAAATCAAAATTGTTCCAATTTGTACAAAAATCAAAATTGTTCCAATTTGTACAAAAATCAAAATGGTTCCAATTTGTACAAAAATCTTTGTTAAAATTGCTGGAATTTGTACGAAAATCTTTGTTAAAATTGTTGCAATTTGTACAAAATTCTTTGTTAAAATTGTTGTAATTTGTACAAAATTCTTTGTTAAAATTGTTGTAATTTGTAATAAAGTCTCTGTTAAAATTTATTCAATTTGCACGAAAATCTCTATTAACATTCATCTAATTTGTCCGTGAACATTAATTCGCGAATTAAATCGCGTGATTCACCGATCGCAGACACAGGGATCCCTCGATCTTTTCCCATCCAGAGATCAGCGAAAAAGGAGAGGACAAGAAGGAAGCGAGATTCCCCCCTCTTTTCCCCTGCCACCCCCGTTTCCTCCGAGGGATCGAGTACCCGTGCGAGCGGTGCTACCGTGTACGTATAAAGTACACGTCGAGCGCGCGCGTGAAAGAGAGAGAGAGAGAGAGAGAGAGAGAGAGAGAGAGAGAGAGAGCTTCGGAGAAGAGGTGTGCGGCCGGAGAAGGATAAACGAAACGTCGACATACCTTGCGTATTTCTCGGCGTATGTGCTCCCGGAGCTCGTCGAGACGAGCCGGCAAGGGCACCTGGTCACTGCCAGCCACTCCATACTTGCTCGACAGTTCGTAAAGAACCGGGTGCCTGATGTAATCGCCCTGAAACAGATCCCGAATTCGATTATTCGACGGTGTGCTGCATCGTTCTCGAACCTAATACTATGAAATATGCGACTCGCCGGACAAGGATGCAATCGTTCTACGAGCACCACGGAATGTCTACGCGAGTATGTCAAACCGCGTGATATATCTATTACCGTTGGATTTATGGGACCACTCAATTAGACATCATAAATACCATTTTACAGCGGTTTCTGTCGACTTTGATCGATACCAAACACGGGAACACGGTCTCGAGCTTTTTATAGTGATTCTAGAAAATGTAAACGTGAAACCTCAGTATCACTAGATGCAACAAATTGGGACTGTAGATTGTGTTATGCGAATTCGCGTTTTTTTTTTTAAACATTCTTTAACTCTTTGCGGCACAGGATTTCAGATAATAAAATAGACCCATGTTGCATAGAAATTTTATTGCGTTTTAAATGAAACAAAATTGATATATTTTTATTAATAAAGTTATTACATAATGTGAAAACGTAAAAAATAGTAATAGTTTAATTAAATTTGTTGTTATAGGGTGGGACTCAAATAGTCCACCACCACAAATTTAAGCTTTAGTTTTTATTATAAAGCTCTTCAATTGCTTATATAGAACTAATTTTTATAAAAATTAACTTACTTCTACGATTTTTCACATAAAACCAGGAAAAAAAAGATTGTCGCAATAAATCTTCCGCTTGCAACAATTGATGAATCCGTATTGCCATGTTGAATGTTGCCAACACAAGTGAATACATTTGTAACATTTGTTGAAGATATTACCAACTGCTTTACGTAAATAAAACGAAATATAAACCTATCCGCATGCAGCTATTGCAATATTTCGAGGTGGGACTCAAAATGTCCCACCATGCATTACGGTGCATCAAAAAGGTGGGACACTTTTAATCCCGGCGTGCCCCAAAGAGTTAAGAAACACTGAAATTGAAATTCTTCTTCTCGGAATTTTCTTTTTCTTGTGAGAAATATTACCGTTTTTTATTTTGTTTTTTTTTTTACGACATAAGAGGTTGATGAAAGTACAGTAGTCCCGCGATTAAAGCAAATTCTCGGTTCTCTACTGTGACTCAAACTATATTTTTTCTTGTGAGAAATAATACCGTTTTTTATTTTGTATTCTTTTAGGACATAAGAGGTGGATGAAAGTACAGTAGTCCCGCGATTAAAGCAAATTCTCGGTTCTCTACTGTGACTCAAACTATATCGTGTTTAGTGCCATTTTAATCACAAAAATGCCAGAAATAGGTCGGTGAAAGGACCATAAAAAAATAATGTGAAATAAAGAAGTTTTGAAATTGGGTTAGTAGTGATTCACACCGATATACCCGACTCGGGAGCAGATTACGCGGCACACGTTTACACTGTTCGGCGATCGAGGTAGCTCGAGCTTCGTGGCCCCTCCGAGGATACCACGCAGTGGAAAGGGTAGGCGAGCTGACATAGATCGCAATGCTCCGTCGCGCTTACATCGCGGGACTACTGTAATTGATTTTTTTCATACGTTAGTACGATAGTATGAAGTACCTACACGAAAAATTTCAGTTTGAACAATCTGTTTTTTCAAAAATTGCGAGGGTATTTGTAAAAACCCTTCTAAATGCATTTACAATTGAAAGTGTAGGATACAATTTTTTATGACGCATTGATATATTTTTTTACTAACCGCAGTACGAAGTATTTGAGTAATAATTTTTCAGTGCAAACAAATTCCTATTTACAAAGTTATGTAAGTATGTATTTGTAATAATTCTGTCGCTTCAGACGGATTATACGACAATCAAGAGAACAAGTCGGCAAATAATGTATTAAATAAAATGAAAACGTTCAGTAAAAATTAATTTGGTTCCGTGTTAGTCATGAATGAGTGCAGACCATAGCAATTCGTCTTGCACTGTACGACTTTTATTGAACAATTTGGAGGTACACGTGTCCGAAACTGCGTTTTGAAACAGCAGAACTTTCACGAGTCGATCAATTTTAAGCCTCCTTTTATTTTTAAACGTTCCATCGAAAATACACAGAACGTGGTATGGTTGGCGGCACAACATTATATTCTCTGCGCGTTAAAAGACACGATTCTTTTATGTTCTTCGCACTTGTGGCTAGTCAATGTGGCTAACGAAATTGGTGAACTTAGGTTCCCATAGGTCTAAATTAGGAATAAATAAATTAGGAAAGCAGTTTCATTGATTGGACCGATCACTCTAAATTAATAAATGGAAATTTTGGTATTACAAATTGTGTTTATTAAGAAACAAAATGGATTACATTAAAGATCAAAATATTAACATTCTTCACTATTTCGTTTTTATTAAAATTATTTCCATCTCTATATACAGGGTGTCCCACATAAATGGGAACACCTAAATATCTGTCGTATTTACAGTCCTATCAAAAAACTTCAGAGGACAAAGTGACACTATTGTAGGGCTGGCAAATATAATGGTAAAGAAAAAAATTGTTATGTCGTGTTTTTTAATGAAACGTCAAGGTCACCGATGTTTTTTTTAAACGGAATACTATATTTTTTAACGATAGCATGATAGCCAATGAAAAAACTGAATTTAGTGGATACCACCTTTTTGACCTTGAAATGACCTTGAGCAAGAATAATCATGTCGGAGCGGATAAAACGTGGAAGTTTAAAACTTCCGTGTTTCAGCAAGGATTACGCGTTGTTTACGGCGGGTGGACATTTACATATCATAATAAATGTTCGAAATGTTGACCATCCTCGTTCATGCAATATTGCAATCTTGCGTTAAATGATCTGTAGGCATTGTCGATTTCCTGAGACGTAATTGGACGTCGAACGAATTTATACAAGGAACTCTTACTGGTATAATGTTTGCTGCATTTTTACGCCAGGATTTGTCGGGCCTTTTAGAAGAAATTACGTTATTCGATCGGGAGCGCATGTGGTTTCAACATGATGGTTGTCCAGCGCATTATTCTAAAGTTGCTAGAACGGTGCTAAATACGAAATATCCTGGACGCTGGATTGGGCGACGAGGAACAATTCCATGACCAGCCCGTTCTCCGGATCTGACACCATTGGACTTTTATCTATGGGGCAAGATAAAATGTATTGTGTACAAAGATAAACCCATAACACTAGAGGATATGCGGCAAAGGATTACCGCAGCATGTGCTTCAATTACGTCTCAGGAAATCGACAATGCCTACAGGTCATTTAACGCAAGATTGCAATATTGCATAAACGAGGATGATCAACATTTCGAACATTTATTATGATATGTAAATGTCCACCCGCCGTAAACAACGCGTAATCTTTGCTGAAACACGTAAGTTCTAAACTTCCACATTTTATCCGCTCCGACATGATTATTCTTGCTCAAGGTCATTTGAAGGTCAAAAGGGTGGTATCCACTAAATTCAGTTTTTTCATTGGCTATCATGCTATCGTTAAAAAAATATAGTATTCCGTTTAAAAAAAAACATCGGTGACCTTGAAGTTTCATTAAAAAACACGACATAAAAATTATTTTTCTTTACCATTATATTTGCCCCCCTGCAATAGTGTTACTTTGTCCTCTGAAGTTTTCTGATAGGCCTGTAATATAGTAAAATACGACAGATATTTAGGTGTTCCCATTTATGTGGGACACCCTGTATATATACCAAAAATTATTTACTGGGTCCAAATTCGGCAACCCTCCCCTACCAGTAACTTTTGAAGTTCGGTAGGTTTAGTGTTAAATTTGAATAAAACGTGACATGAAAATCGAGAGAATATTGCTTCGCTCTTAACGTGTAGAAGAGCGACTTTATTTTCTCGATCGTCACACGCGATCGTTCCGCTTTGTTTCAACGTGGATCGAAATAACCGTGGTCGCAGGCGTTTTTCCGCGAAAGCCGAGGCGGAATCGATAGCTCGCAAATTTGCGAGGAAAACAACTTCTGAAGCGTGTTTAGAGGCCTCGCGCCGCCGGAAATTGTCTGGCGCGTAACTGCGGATGTGCACACCGTGTGTGCTGTTCGCCCATTCAGCCCGTGCACAGTTATAAAACTGTAGTCGCGGGAGAAAATATTGATCTTCGAACACGATCCACGGGGATCGCCGCTCTGCATACATTCCGATCGGCCTATTAATACCGCTAATCGATCAATATTTAAATTGTTTGGCACCCGGATAACCTTGATCGAAATATACGATCAATTAAGACGATACGATTGAGATTTAATGCCTGCGCCCGTTTCGGAAGGGTTGGTAATGGATTTGCTTCTAATTAAAATTAACACTAGAACTACCGGGTTCAAAATCACACTAATATACATTGCTTTATAATAATGACAAGATTACAGTTATTCATATCTCGTGAAATCTTTAAGTTAATATGTGCTTCAATAAAAAAGTACATCGAAAAAGTTCGCATCGAAACATTCTTATAATTGCAATAACCGTGGAAGAAAAAATCAGTAACAAGTCACTTTGACCCGCCTGGTAGTTCTAGTGTTAAAGGATCCGAAATCAATTACTATAAATTATTATATTCAACAGTCAATTACTTCACCTTGAGAAACATAGCAATGAATTGGAACAAATGTTGCACCGTCTTTACAAATATAAAAAAGAAGCTACGAAACCAGGTTCATACAAAAATATTTCTATAACTGGCTTCAATAATTGAAAATTTAATGCTTGAAACTTTGTGTACATTAATAGCGAAACGCTAAATAATTTCACAAATGACCATCCGAAAACAAAATTGTACATTAAAATCGTAGTGTACTGTGATCATACATTATAATTCTAAGAGACAGTTAACTAAAAAAAAAAAATGTTAATAATCTTTTAACAAACAACCATCTATGGACAGAAACAATACAGTATTTAATCGATAAGTGTCATAACATTCTGAACAAGAAGTGTCTCAAAACTATCCCCACTCCTGCGAGGACTTTTGGACATTTTGTGCCACCATTTTATAAACAATCAAGATTTCTAATTTATTTTGAGTCAGATATATCGATTCATATTCATCCAGTGGAAGCATTTATATAACTTCAATAATTGTAAAATAAAAAATCTGAAAGCGGTCATTTGTTAATCGATAAGTGTCGCCAAATTCTGAACTAGGAGTGTCGCAAAACAATCCCCACTCCTGCGGGGTATACCCCGTGAGGGGTCGTGAAGCTCGAGAGGCCACGCTCGCCGGATGACATCATACGGTTCGGGTGTATCGGTGAGACCACTACTAATCCAATGACAAAACTTCGTTATTTTTCATTATTTTTTGGTGAGACTTTCACCAATATATTTCTGGCATTTTTCTGATTAAAATGAAACCGAACACGATATAATTCGAATCATATTTACAATAATTTTTCGAAACTTTCATCGACCATAACACAAGTAAATATCATCGCAATTATATCTTATTTGGTATCATTTTCATTAGAAAAATGCCACGAATATGTTCGCGAAAGTTCCATAAAAAAATAATACAAAATAAAAAAGTTTTGTCACTGGGTTAGGTGTTGTTTTCACACCGACATACTCCACCCGTATTATGTAACATTTCTCAGCGACCGAGGACTCTCGAGCTTCATAAGAAGTGTCTCAAAACAATCCCCACTCCTGCGGGGTATACCCCGTGAGGGGTCGTGAAGCTCGAGAGGCCACACTCGCCGGATGACATCATACGGTTCGGGTGTATCGGTGAGACCACTACTAATCCAATAACAAAACTGCGTTATTTTTCATTATTTTTTGGTGAGACTTTCACCAATATATTTCTGGCATTTTTCTGATTAAAATGAAATCGAACACGATATAATTCGGATCATATTTACAATAATTTTTCGAAACTTTCATCGCCCATAACACAAGTAAATATCATCGCAATTATATCTTATTTGGTATCATTTTCATTAGAAAAATGCCACGAATATGTTCGCGAAAGTTCCATAAAAAAATAATACGAAATAAAAAAGTTTTGTCACTGGGTTAGGTGTTGTATTATGTAACATTTCTCGGCAACCGAGGACTCTCGAGCTTCACTGTCCTTTTCGGCACAAGTCAAAGAATAGTATACCTGAACGCTAAGTGTCGCCGACCGGTCCCGTGATTGTGACATTTATCGATTAAATACTGGAATGCGATTTCAGTACCAAAGAATTTATGGGCTCAGGATCATTTTGTGGGCACTAATGGTAACGCGATAAACAATTTCAGGGGGAAAAAATATAAAAGAATGATGTAAGAAAGAATGAACGAAAATAATAATAAGAATAAGAAAAAAAGACAACGTACCGCGCACGGTTGAATGCAGTACCAAATGGCAGCGGGCAGATGTCCACAACTTTTCGATTTCTTTCCCATCCCTCGCACCGAAATAAACGACATTGTTCAACGGTGCTACGCGACGTTATAAATAACATACGGTGGAATTCCGTTTTATTTGATCGTTGGCTTTTTTTACGGCCACGGGAATTCGCGTTTGGTGCGGGAAAACGGTTGAGCAGCTTTCATCCGGTGTCAATGTTGCCGGTGATAACGAACACAGGCAATTAGCGTCGTTCGTTGATCAGCCGTTCTATTAATTTAAGAGCGATCAGCGTACGTTTTGCTCGAGATCGTTCGCCGGAGTCATCGGATCGAAACGAACGAGCCACGATTAAATCCAACCGATCTATGCATCGTCGTGCGATCACAGTGTAGCCTGCCCACGATGCATCGCGATGGGACCAAGTTCAGTGTGCACCTGTTGGTATCGCACGTGTAAATACGCCTGTGATTCGATTCTTCGAGTCCTATCAGAAAAACACTCGAATGATTCACGCGCTTGCCTGAGTGTCGAGCGACTATGCCTTCAAGATTAATTCATTGCCATATGATATCGAGTGATGAAGTTTTCTAAAGGAATCAACTGAATACGAATGCTGATCATTTATTTCAAATCAAGGTTAAACCTTTTTTTTTTGGAGAACCAATCTTTTTTTAACTTTTTTTATGCAGTCCTATAGATACGTATAACTTATAAACGTATAACTAACATACGTATAACTTATAAACCAGTGAATTCCTAACAACAATACTTACATTTTCTTAATGTTCTCATCGATATCTACAGGATTACATAAAAAAAAGTTAAAAACATCTGGTCCTCCAAAAGAAAGAACAGCCCAAATCAAAGTAACACCATTTGGGACCACCAGATGGACCACACAATTTTGAAATGGGGAAGCCTTTAATTTCTTTCTTTTTAATTCACATTTATTCTTTTGAGACCAAATTCAAAGTTTAAATGGACCATTTAAAAGTGACCATTGAAAAAGTTTGTATTGTATTCTCTAGTTATTAACACTTTATCTACCGGAAGCCTGTTAATAGGATTTTCAATGATTGCACTAATCAGTCTGTTTTGAAAGAAAATGAATTTTTACATAATAATCTTAAATGAAATTATTAGATTACTGTACTGGAGGTGACTTATTGTTCCAGGATTAAAATTGCTAATACTGTTTGAAAGATCTATTAAAAAACCCTTAGCCATGGACTATAGACTTGAAAAAATTATGAAATAATCGCCGGTAGATAACGCGTTAATATTTCATCGTTGAAGCGAAGACATGAAATAGATATCGTTTTTGTTTTAAGAAATTGAGGACAAGAGAGGTTTTAACTATTTTAGTTTTGAAGAGAATCATATGGCAAAGGATTAATTCACTGTTCGTTGACGTTGTGTTAACGAAACACTGTCGGCAATTAATTTTGTGTCTGTGTGTCAGGCTCTAAATAATTGCAACATTTTGAACGAAAAGAACAGAGATTTTTGTAGTTAACACTAGATTTACGAGGCTCGTCAAAATGACGGATTCAAAATTGTTTAATTTACGGTTATTAACCCTTAGCACTCCAGTGGACTCTGAGGCACCACTAAAAATTACTATACCATTATTCAAAATATTGTTTACATTATTAAATTGATATTCAATAAATTCGTTACCAAACATTTAAGTATTCTATGAAGTATTATATCAGTCCCATTTCTTCAAAATGATAAAAATCATATAGAATGAAAATATTCTTGATCGAAAAAAAAAGTTTGGTTATTCAAATTAAAATACTTCGGAGCGCAAAGGGTTAAGAGTGTAAGGAGGCATCCGTGAGGAATTATTAAATAGATTTATTTTTTTTGTGTACATATTACAATAAAAATCGCTGAAGATCTAAGTAAATACAATTTTATTATTTTTATAAAGCAATGTAAAATAATCAATTTTAGTGCTCCGTAAAACTAGTGTTAAACAGACTAAAAGTGTGCTTTTGTGTTTTACATCGAGGTAACGTAAATCCTGATATTGATTTTTTAAATAACGACATACACATTCGATTGCTCCCGATACCTGCGGCTTACAGCGAAGCAATACGCCGTATATCAAACCGCGCCGGCAGAAATACTGATTGAAACAATACCTTAATCGTAAAAGAGAGTTAATCCATTCTCAAGATATTTGAGATATGGAATATAGCACCGCCCATCATGGGATTGATTAACATAACACGAAGCAACTGATAAGCCACATTTTTAAAATAGCATAGTTCACTGGTTATGTGAGAAAGTTATAGTACTGTTAACGCAATCGGGCATCTGGAACACTGGCGGGCAGATTCGGACAAAAGCATACAGATTTAAGCTCCTAGGCACATTATGGGAAAAATGACGCACTCGGAGGGTTTCTGGGAAAATCAGGTACGTGAGCAGTTTTTGGAAAAATCAAGGATCTGGACAGATTTCGGAAAAATCAGGCATTTGGACAGATTCGGGAAAAATCAGGCATTTGGGCAAATTCAGGAAAAACCAGGCAGATTTAGGCACTTGGGCAAATTTGGGCAGAATGAGGCACTTGGGCAAATTTGGGCAGAATGAGGCACTTGGGCAAATTTGGGCAGAATGAGGCACTCGGGCAGATTTCGAAAAAATCAAGCATTTGGGCAGATTCGGGAAAATTCGTGAAAAATCAGGCAGATTTAGGCACTTGGGCAAATTTTTGAAAAATCAGGCATTTGGATAGATTCGGGAAAAATCAAGCGTTTGTGCAAATTCAGGAAAAACCAGGCAGATTTAGGCACTTGGGCAAATTCGGGCAGAATGAGGCACTCGGGCAGATTTCGGGAAAATCAGGCATTTGGGCAGATTCGGAAAAAATAAGGCATCTGGGCTGATTCGGAAGAAATCAAGCGTTTGGGCAGATCCGGAAAATCAAGCGTTTGGACAGATTGAAGAAAAACCAGGCAGATTTAGGCACTTGGGTAAAATCGGACAGAATGAGGAATTTGGGCAGATTTCGGAAAAATCAAGCATTTGGGCAGATTTGGGCAGATTCGAGAAAAATGAACCATTTGGGCAGATTTGGAAAAAAACAGGCACATTTTGGCACTTTGCCAGATTCGGCCAAAATTGGATAATAACTTGCACACACTAGTATGAACAAAATAGATAGGGTATTTCACTCTAATCTATCCAGATAACTATGTCAAAATATAGAAAGTATAGGGAGACCTCAAAGAAGATAGTTGGAGGTACTTGACCCGAGCTCACTTCCCAAACGCAGCCACGAAATCATTTTTTCTTCGACTCGACCAGCTTAACCTAGTTTCGATTGACAATCTGATTTCGACACATCCTTTGTCTGCGCCTCGCCCTTACACATCACACAGTCTTACATAATTTAATCGAAAGTACAGTAGACAACACTATGAAAATAAAAAATGCCCCATAAAGCCGATACAATAACAATAATCTACAAACGTGTAATCAACCACCACATATAAAAATTAATAATAACATTGACAACTCATTCATATTGTAAAAATAAAATACAAATCTCCGTGCAATATTTGATAATTGCAATGATAACGTGTTTGGCTAGAATTAGTACAATTTTCTACCAAAATTACTGTTATTGCGTGTGCAAACTAAACGCAACAGAAATGGTGAGAAAACCATTAAAAATAATAACACTGACAACTCGTTCATATTGGAAAAATAAAATGCAAATCTCCGTGCAATATTTGATAATTGCAATGATAACGTGTTTGGCTAGAATTAGTACAATTTTCTACCAAAATTACTGTTATTGCGTGTGCAAACTAAACGCAACAGAAATGGTGAGAAAACCATTAAAAATAATAACACTGACAACTCGTTCATATTGGAAAAATAAAATGCAAATCTCCGTGCAATATTTGATAATTGCAATGATAACGTGTTTGGCTAGAATTAGTACAATTTTCTACCAAAATTACTGTTATTGCGTGTGCAAACTAAACGCAACAGAAATGGTGAGAAAACCATTAAAAATAATAACACTGACAACTCGTTCATATTGGAAAAATAAAATGCAAATCTCCGTGCAATATTTGATAATTGCAATGATAACGTGTTTGGCTAGAATTAGTACAATTTTCTACCAAAATTACTGTTATTGCGTGTGCAAACTAAACGCAACAGAAATGGTGAGAAAACCATTAAAAATAATAACACTGACAACTCGTTCATATTGGAAAAATAAAATGCAAATCTCCGTGCAATATTTGATAATTGCAATGATAACGTGTTTGGCTAGAATTAGTACAATTTTCTACCAAAATTACTGTTATTGCGTGTGCAAACTAAACGCAACAGAAATGGTGAGAAAACCATTAAAAATAATAACACTGACAACTCGTTCATATTGGAAAAATAAAATGCAAATCTCCGTGCAATATTTGATAATTGCAATGATAACGAGTTTGGCTAGAATTAGTACAATTTTTTACCAGAATTACTGTTATTGCGTGTGCAAACTAAACGCAACAGAAATGGTGAGAAAACCACTGAAAAAATAATAACACTGAGAACTCGTTCATATTGGAAAAATAAAATACAAATCTCCGTGCAATATTTGATAATTGCAATGATAATGTGTTTGGCTAGAATTAGTACAATTTTCTACCAAAATTACTGTTATTGCGTGTGCAAACTAAACGCAACAGAAATGGTGAGAAAACCATTAAAAATAATAACACTGACAACTCGTTCATATTGGAAAAATAAAATGCAAATCTCCGTGCAATATTTGATAATTGCAATGATAACGTGTCCCGCTAGAATTCGCAATATTACGTGTGCAATTTGTTCCAAGTGCACTTCTATTTTTCGAGGCGTAAGGACTCGAGATTGTATGCAGCGAGGGTTCGATGCAGCTCGCGATGCACTTGGTCCCATCGGTGCTACTCGACCACCTGTTGCAGCAAAAGTGCGATGTCGCGACGGCTTTTATCTCGCCGACGATCTCCGCGAATTCACTTATTTTTCACCCGAAGCTTCTTTCACCGAACTTTCACGAGTCAACCCACGTTTTATCACTGCACACGCGATTTCCATGGAACGTCTAGATTTGCATTCTTCCTATCGCGTCGGTCCGCGTCGAACGAATTCGAGCATTCGTGCAAGACTGGAAACCGTCTTCGCCCGATGCTCCCTTATCTCTTATCGCGAGCGACGATAACAGTGACACTCATCGAGAATCCGTTCGACCGGGAACGAACTCCACCTTCAACTTTATTCGACGGTTATTCGCGTCAACAATCGATAACAGAGCGCGCGCAAAATGTTGATAATAATTTATATCGCGAGGAATGTGAAATGCGCTTACATAAGCGGCTTGGATTCTTTTCCGATGGTTAACGTGCCGTGCAATGATTCCCGTTGATAAGACGCGCACTGTTTATCTGTTAAGAAGCATTGGCAACCGCGGCCGTGCTTCTTCCGTTTCTGAGTGGATTTTTTGAATGGGGTCAATGATTTTTTTCAAGTTACTGTTTCTGATGTTTTGACTACGATTTTATACGTTTGTTACATAAATGAATGAATCGAACGCGAAACAGTAAAAAACAGTTAGGCAATTTAAAAGAAACAGTCTATTATTCTCAATAGAGACAAAACCGTCCCCACCATAGCGCCCACTGTCCCCCACCAGCACTCGCCGTTACCATAGAGGAAGGGAGTGCTCCGCCCGTCGCGAACAATGCGCAGGCCTCGCGCATGAAAGAGAGGCTGGTGGGAGAAGCAGGCGTTTAAAGGGCCCCCACCTTCAGCGCCTGGCGTTACTGATTAGTACAGTGGTGGGCACGGGAGGAGCCCCTCGAACCAGTGATGGGAATGTTGGAGTTTTTCACGCGCATGCGCGGCGATTTTAGCCTCAGTCAAGCACGAAAATCGGGTACCTTGGTCGCCCCGCTAATTTCGCAAAAGTTATTATGATTTGATTTTGAAAAATGAATGTACAACATGTGTACGTATATATATTATTAATATTATATATTTATGTACTTATGTATATATTACATTTTAATGCATATATATATATGCATTAAAATGTAATATATAAATACGCAGATAGAATATATAATATTTATGTATCTCTATATATATATATATATATATATATATATATGCATTAAAATGTAATATATGCATACGTACGTAGAATATATAATATATAAATATATAATATTTCTGTATCTATGTACAATATAATATAACTTACTCTTCTTCATCATCTTGGGAATAAGGAAGGGAAGGGTACTAAAATAACTTTAAACAAAATATATAATAACAAACCCACTACTTTTGCCCCAATAGTACCCCACAAACTTCGGACGTGGCTTCGGTGCTGCCGAAACTCGCGCATGCGCTTGAAAAGCGCCGACATTCCCATCACTGGCCACCGGCACAGTTCTAAGGCCCGCGTGTCCGTACAATGTAATGCTAATAAAAAACTTCCATCGTTCATTACACAAGTAAATATCATCGGAATTATATTATATTTGGCATCATTTTCATTAGAAAAATGCCACGAATACATTGGTGAAAGTTCCATGAAAAAATAATAAAAAATAAAGAAGTTTTGAAATTGTAGTAGTAGCGATTCACACCGATATACCCGACCCAGGGTATCAGGTTACGCGGCATGTTTACACTGCTCGGCGACCGAGGCAGTTTGAGCTCCGCAGTGGAAGGAGTAACCAAGGGACATAGATCGAGACGTTCCGTTGAACTTAGATCGCGGAATTACTGTATATCGAAAAGAGGTCACCCTCTCCAGATGAATTCCAAGCTTAACGGATAGACTGAACCCATCGTCGGATTACGTAAGTACCTTTTGAAAATGAATACCCATTTACACCGACGGCTGCGCAAAATTCTCGCCGCTCGGTATAATTATCACTATTTTCTTTGGCAGAGCCCGTAGACCGACCAAGCTCGGAGCGACGCGACGGTCCGCGTCTCGTTCGATCAGCATAGTTTCATCCAAGGTTTCGTGGCTATAGTTTTGGTAACCGGCAATAAAACTGTGCCGCGGTTACGGCGAGTGTGGAACAATTTAAAGAAGCAACGAACCCCGTTTCCTCGTGCGCATCTGACACACTGACGCCACGAGCTATTTCCATGCATTCCGTAATATATGTGCCGTGCATAATAATCCGCAGAGGTCAACACTCGTTGCGTTTACCACGACGAAATATCGCCGTGACCGGAAACGTTCAACCGTCCCTCGTAAAACGCTACCTGTTCGGTTGTTGCTGGACGCTTCCTTTCGTTTCTCATCTACCGCGTGGATTTTCCGATGGAAATATATGGTATTCGGATCGGTTCGTTCCGATGCGACTTTGGAAAAATTTGCAGAAACCCCCGGACAGTGATGCCAGATCGGTGAACACTTTGATCGTCATGTCACCCATATCTGGGTAACGGAATTATTTATACAGAATTAAAAATTAATTTTTACGTTGGTAGATTGATCATGTAAAATTTGCTTACGATTTGCGAAAGGAAAGAGTTTGAAACAGTAGTGTGCGTATTTTATTGTCTCCCCTCGGGGTTGCAATGCACATCCATTACTCCTCTCTTACCTCTACATCTTCTTCTAACTTACTCTACCTTATCTAAATGTTTACAATTAACTATATCTAAAACTTAAACACTAGTGGTAAAACGATAGAGAGAGGGGGAGAGAGGGGGGGGGAGAGAGAGATCTATGTACAGAAAAAAAAATAACTTACAACTACTTAAAAACTACTCCTTCTCATTCCTTACTCTAATTGTGGACCCTACCCCCCCTTCCGCCACTCCTCAGACATCCCAGCCCCTTCCAAATTCATTATTTCCTACATTTTAGTTGCTCACCTGACATTCTATCCACTCCTCCACCTTCCTCATCCACTCCTCCCCTCCCCCTCCATCCAATTGGAAACAGTAATTAATATAAAAAATGTGAACTTCTCAGTTTTCGTTTTATTAAATAGATTATTTTGATTTTGTGTAATTTTTGTGTTTGTTTAGTGGGCGATCAACGTGTTAAATCGAGAGGAATACAGTTTACCACCTCTCCGATGACCAGAGTAATATGTGATACGTTGCGCGGCACGTCACGTGACCAGTCTACGGTCTTAGTGGGGGAACGTTGGAGTGTGCTCAGGTAGTGGAATGGGATCATTACTATCAGTGGAAGGAGAAAAGGAGGTGAGGAAAATAACAACCAGCTCTTCGTTTGAGCAAGCTAACATTTTTTCGAATTGACCAGTCCCAGATTACTTATTTTAGAATTGTTAAAATTGTGAACACTCTTCCATAGGAAATGATCGAATAAATTTCATAAACCAATAAAAATAGGAAAAAGTCTATTTAAACCAGAGATGGGCAAAATAATTATTCGTAGGCTTCGAATAACCTTTGAATAACGCGTTATTCGATTCTTGCCTTCGAATAACTTTTACCGAGTCCCAAGTAGTGTCGCCAGATCGGTTAAATCGAGGGGAATACAGTTTACCACCTCTTTGATGACCAGAGTAATATGTGATACGTTGCGCGGCACGTCACGTGACCAGTCTACAGTCTTAGTGGGGGACGTTACAGTGTGTTCATGTAGTAGAATGGGATAGTGGAAGGGGAAAAGTAGGAGAGGGAAGAACAATCAGTTCTGAGTGTTTTATTTTATTTTATTTTATTCGATCGAGCTACCTATGGCTTCTTTCGTTTTTCGCGATTAAAACAAACAGTACGAGGGCATCAGTTTCAATCGATTGAGGAAATAAAAAATTTCGCTGAACGAATTAAACGCCATCAAGGAAACTGAATTTTTGATTTGTTTTGAAGAATGGAAATAAAGTTGGAAAAAATATATTGCAAGCAATAGGGATTAAAAAAAAATGAAAAATTAACGAATAAATGAATATTACATGTTTTATTTGACTTTTCCTGATACTTTTTGAGCAGGGGAGTATATTACAATATTCTTATTGAACAAAGTCTAAATAAACTCAATCTTGTAATTTCTATAAAAACAATATATATATATACTAGTTACTTTTAAGGTTCGACAGGTATTAATAATTCGAGAACTGTTTTTAGTTACACAGTAATTTTTAATGGTGCCATAAAAGGAACAGTGAGTTGCAAACGGTTAACAATTGCTCGACGAAGCTAAGAAACATTAAATTGTATGATTAGCCATCATTGCTTATAAATAAATTGCACTGCAAGGAATCAAGCGTTTGGAAAATTGATCCTCTTTCGTTTTTGATCTCGCCGATACAATTCCGTTTTAGCCAAGTGTCTCTAGCGAGAAAAATCGAGGAGCTCAATGGAAAATTTACGTTGGCCAAAAACTCTAATGATAGCCGGCCGTGTGCGGTTATGATTAATCGCCGCGAGAAAATAGAACGCGAGAATTTGCGAGCGCGCGCGGGTGTCTCGGCGACGTGTACCATTTTATTTTTGGGTTACGCACCGCGCGGAGAGCATCGGTTAGGCGAATTGCGAAAGTCGCGCAAATCCACGCGACAATCGCGCAGGGTGACGATCATGGCTGTGTGGCACACGAGGCCCGCGAACACGGACCGGAAGCGGCGTACGTGCGCGAAGTTATCGCGTCGTGTTTCGCCAAAAATATTCAGGTATCCGGCTTTGCATCTTAACCGATAAATACACGAGATAAAACGAAATAAATATTAACACAGTACTTGGAAATTATCGACTCGAGGATCTTCTCGATGAGCGCACATTTCGGATTAAGCACGAGTTATCCGTGAATTTATGGAACGGCATGGGGGTCACCGGAAATTGGCGTTTGAGTTACTTTTACGTTAGCACTAGGTTTACGGAGCGCTAAAATTGATTATTTTGCTTTGTAAAGATAATAAAATTGTATTTACTTAGATCTTCCGCGATTTTTATTGTAATATGTACACAAAAAAAGAAATCTATTTAATAATTCCTCACGAATGCCTCCTTACACTCTAAATAATCGTAAATTAAAAATTTTTGATTTCGTCATTTTGACGGGCCCCGCAAATCTAGTGTTAAACCAACTGAAAAATACTATGTACATTTGCACTGTTAACACTTTATCTACCGACAATTTTACAAAAGTCTTTTTTAATACTAGAAAGACTGAAACTTAGTATATACCTATATTGCCCAAAAGCAGTCAAAATGACTGCATTGTGAAAGAATAACTAATGTGTAAAGAAATTTGTTTAAAATTAATTTTTAATATTTTTTATATCATTTACAGTTATATACCAAGTTATTAGTATATAAAATAAACAACTTGTTAGAACAAGTATCACTGCATAAAGATTCGAATAACAAGTACTACTTTAGCTTATTGAGCAACTGCAACTTATCAAGTATATGCCCAAATCGACAATTTATCATGTACTTGTATGTTTTCATGTGACGATAACCGAAAAAAAAATGAAAACTGTTATTTCAATACAGAGCCGAACTGGTCATATAAGAAATTTACTCAATTCAATAATAATTTGATTATTTAAAATTTCCCAAGCAGTCAAAATGACTGCTTTTGGGCAATATAGGTATAACACACACACACACACACATATACCGGAAATGAAGGAGAGGGGAGGTAACTACAATTATTAATAAACGCATTTATATGTTGTACAAAAAGTCACTAAATTCTAAGAAATTGTGTGATTATATACATAATTGTTTTTCTAATTGAAATTAAAAAGCAGTCAAAATTTCCTTGGGCAATCTAGTGTTAAATCAAAGATCAACGGTTGAGAAAGTCTCAATAAATTGTTCAAAAGCGACAGGAATTTCATTGATCATTCAACAAATTTTTGGAATTAATATATTGTGACAATGTCTTCTGAAATTATTATTTATAAGAAAATTATGGACTTTCTCTTATATTCAGCTCAGTCATTAGAAAGCCGATTAACCCTTTGCACTCGGAGCTATTTTAACTACAAAATTAAATAATTTTTCCGACCAATCATATTTCCATTCTATATGATTCTTTTTCATTTTGTAGATATGAAACTAGATATAATTCCTCGTACAATACTTAAATGTGTAATACCTAATTTATTGTATATTTTAGTAATGCAAACAATATTTTGAATAATAGTACGGCAATTCTTAGTGGTGCCTCAGAGTCACCACTCGAGTGTTAAGCTTCCGGTAGATAAAGTGTTAATTGTAGGATGATGGTAAAGACATATTTTATCGTATGTCCTTCTTCAAGGAACTATAACTCTCACAATTCCAAATATTTTGACTTCAAAAAATTGTGTGGTATAGTCTAAACAATATAGAGAATATTTTATGCAAAACGTCAATACAAAGCAGACATCCGAATTCTTTAGAAAAATTTTAGTGTTAATAATGGTACTGCCGTGCGTGATCGGCCGCCTTCCGTCGGAACAGGATCGTTGGTCCGTCCCTCGGCTACGCTTCTATTCCCGTAAACTCGAGGAAATACCACTTGCCGGCCGAAACAGGTGCTACTGCTCTGTTTGGAAAGTTCTCAGGAGCACGTTGGACAAATCACGGTTGATATCAGGTGCGCGATGCCCGTCACGCCTCGGTCAATCCATAACCGGATGATTTTTCGTCGCGCGTATCGCAATATTCACCCCAAGGTGTTCCTTCGACTTTCCATTTTTCCTAGTCTTACTTCCCCCAAAATTATGAGAGGTAGTTTCCGGAAAAATATTTGATAAGTATTTTTCTTCTACCATCATCCATGTTGATGGGGTGAAAACAGACCTTAAAGTTGGACGAAACCAGTGGAAATCAACAACATTGAGGGATGGTTTCACCCTTTTAATGTGCACGATGACCGAAACAAAAATACGTGACAAATATTTTTTAATTATTTATATTTTTTATATTTATATAAATTATATTATTACATAATTATATATATTATTTTTATATTATTATAATTTATATTATTATATAATTATGTATATTATTTTTATATTATTATAATTTATATTATTATATAATTATATATATTACTTTTATATTTATATTTTTTAATTAGTGTTTGAATAGATATTTAACCCTTGTGTAACTAACTTCATTTATTGTTGGCCAACCGGACAATTTTATTGTTATTTTTTTTCAATAAATGTTAATCTACGTGAAATTATAAAAAAGAATAGAGATCCGGAAGGGTTTTAAAATATTTTGTCAGGACCATTAAAGAATTACTAAAGGAAATATGGAAGTGGATAACCGGTTGGCTACACAAGGGTTAATACTTTTAAATTTGAAAACTTCAACGTAAATGCGGCACGAGTTCCCATTGTCCGGTTGATTCCAAATTTTTTATATATATATTTAACTCACAAAATCTCACAATTTAGAGGGTTAAGGGCAGGAAACATCTCAAAAGAAAAATGTTTCACCCCTACAGTTAAGGACCACCCTATTCAACTCGTGACACACAAAGAACATATGTACTTCCGCGAATATTATTAATAGACTGCGGATCTTTATGCATTTATAGATTACAAAAATGTTCAAAAATTGCTATATTATCAAATTCGATATTTTATTTATTTGTGATCTACAAAGGCTATTATCAATGAAAATAGGATTTTATTAGGTACCACTTTCTTATAATGTGTCTAATAAAATTGGATCACAGTAGAATATGCGAATAACCCTTGTGTCAATAACCACAATTCACTACGATGTTCAATAGGGGGGGGAGGGGTTGTTACTACCTAGAATCAAGGTTCCAAGACCTCGGTTAGCCAGAAAGACCCTAACAGATAATATGTAAATATCATCGCAATTATATCTTATTTAGTACCATTTTCACTAGAAAAATGTTCCAGAAGTTCCATAAAAAAATAATAAAGAATAAAGAAGTTTTGTCATCGGATCAGTAGTCGTCTCACACCAATATACTCGACCCGTATTATGTTACACTTCTCGGCGACCGATGCCTCTCGAGCTTCACGACCCCTCACGGGTTATACCCCGCGGAAGTGGGGATTGTTTTGGGACAGATATCGGCCAGATATTTGGGACAATTATCGATAAAATACTGTATTTCGTACTAATAACGTTTCCTTGTTTTCTTTTTATAATATACATGTGCATTTCTTTCAATTTTCATTATACTGTATATTTGTATAATTAATGTAAATAATAATAGAAAGAATAATAATTTTAGCTTTTTTAACATTAGGTTTTCCTAATGTGTGTGAATTCAACATTCGACTCCGGTTAAATTGCATTGTTTTTTTGTGACTATAAAATTTGTTTTCATGGCACATTTTCTGGTAAATATATAAAGAATATATTCTAAGGTTAATTAATGGATATATTTGAATTTTTTGAAATTGTGACATGCGGCGTTTTCCCTTGCAACTACAGATATAAAGGGGCCTTCAATGGTACCCTGTAGGGAGCAGCGCACCGTTATCTTCGGGTTTCATGAAAAGTAGCCATTTGCTCTTAAGTACCGCAAAAAATAATACAGTAACTTTACTTTCCACGATGCATTCCGATAAGGCTGTGTCAAATGATGCGAGAAAAAAACTCACATTATACTTCATTACAATAAGTATAAAGCCAGAGTGGGTACTATGGACCAATTATTACGTAGATACTCAACTACTTAAATTATTGCAATACTTCAACTACGTTAATGTACAAACAGGTGGTCTCTCGCTTTTTTTTATAATATAATAAATATTGCTAGTCTTGCTACATATATCACTTATTATGCAAACAATCAAATGCTGCACAAGAAAACCAATCAACGTAGACTATTTTTATAACAATTGGGTACAAAATGCACAAATTATGAGGCCAAACCAAACTTGCTGTCGAGAACGTTCTTAACCGGCAGACTAGTCCTCCGGACACAGCCTGGAACTTCGCGGACTGTAGATAACACGGGAAGAAAGGTTATAACAGGCTCGTGTCATTTATGTCATAGAGCAACGATAAGAACACGAAGGAAAACTAATCACTATTGCAAAATGTGAAGAATGCATATAAAAACAAATAATTACGGTTTCATACATATATGTAAATATATGTTTCTATTTATTGAATTTTCACTGTAACGATATCGTATTGTAACTTGTTTTGTTCATTCGGAATTAATTCATAATCTTACGTGTCTATAAGTGGGTACCCTGGTACCCTGATTATTGAGATTCACTACGTAAACTTTGACAAAATGTTCAAATAAAGAAGAACCGAGCGGCCATGACGAAATTTTCACAGGAACATAACAAATTTTCATGAAACATGCCTATATAGGTGAACACCCGGGTACCCGGTTATTGACATAAGGCATAAAGGAGCGAATGGATATTAGCGATGGGTGTTCTCCTAACTTCGCAGGAGATGCTCGGAAATCGATAATCGCGATCTCGAGGAGATCCACCGATCATCGGCAAACACCTTCCTCGAGATCGAGGGAGAGACAAGTGGGAGAGAGCGTCGCTAAGAACGAAAGGCCGCGAGGTGTCCGAGAAATCGTCGCGTGCTCGATTCGATTACGTTTGCCGACGATAGTATTTTCTGAAAATCGTTGGAGAACGACCGGTCGGTCGGCGAGAAATCCGCGCACCAGTTCGTAAAGAGAGCGTGGATGGACCTGCGGACTCACCTGATAATAGCTTGACTCCGCCATCTTGAACACTATAATCCACTCACTCACTCACTGCTTTCTATCCGTCCTTTGTGCACAGGACGACCATGTCCATTGTGTGTTTACACGCGTAATGTAAGCTGCTGCACCGACCGTTCGGCAGCGAGTGTCCGCATCTCAGCAATCGCAGGAGCACCGGTTCTCACATCCGTCCCCGGGACCGTTCGCGAGAGAATCTGCGGGCTCGGGAAGCGACACGGGTGTTACTACCACGGAGAAGCGATGAATGAAAGACGCGCGGCTCGAGAGCGAAACGCAACCGGACACGAGCGCGTTCCACCGCACCAGACTGAAGACTGACGCAGCGATGAGATATGGGCTGCTTTTTCTCGCGCATGCGCGGTGATTTCAGCATCAGTAAAGTAAAATTCTAGATAAAATAGGGTGCCTTGGTTACCCTGCAAAATTTTTAAAAATTGTTATGATTTGATTCCTGAAAAATGAATGCATAACACGTGTATTGGTATATGTATTTGTATATACATATGAAATATGATATATATTATTCAATCTAATATATATATAAATACATAATAATTGTGTGTATATATATAATATAATTCAAACTTAGGCTTATTATATTATTATATTATATTTTGGGAATGGAGAACGGAAGGCTCTTAAAATAATTTTAAGCAACATACATAATAGAAAAAAAATATTTTATTTGACCGAAACAATTAAATAATACCAACATTTACTGTTACGATAAGGAAAACAGTCAAAACTTTATCGCTATTCACAAAACAAAAATTTTATTTATGTAATTTAAAATAAGTATATAAATACTTATAATTACTGAAATCAAAAAATACCTAAAGCAAAACAAAACATTGGACATTTGGCTCTTTTCTTATATATTAAAAACAAAACAAAAATAAACGAAACATTGCCTATTTGCCTCTTTTCTTACATAATAAAAACGATATACATAAAAAACAAAAGTAAACAAAATATTGCACATTCGGCTATTTTCTTATTGGATAAAAACAATATAAATAGAAACTAACCGGGGTTAGGTTCTGGTACTTTCCCGCCAGTATCATCGCCCCATTACCATTTCCTCAGAATATAGATACGTTACTGTTTTGAGCGCGCATGCGCGAGAAAAAGCGGCCCATATCTGATCACCGGATTGACGGCCGAGCGCCCAGCCAATCATCGGCCACTGGCGCGCGCACTCTATCTCTGTACCGTTCTCGCTAAAGGTGAATCCTCGTCGCGACACCTCCGAAACGGTCTGTGTTCATTGGCCGCTTCCGATGCAGCTGACGTATAGTGATCCAAAAACCGCGAAAACGTGGCCAAAGGTCAAGTTTTCATTGCTGCTTTATGAAAATTTGTAATTAATGATTTTTGGGGTCGCTGATATTGATGTGAACGCTATTATTGTAGTAAATATTAAATTAAAATAAAATTTTTATTTTTTCCGCACTTATTGTTTTATTGTAGAACCTTTACTTGCTTAGTGTTTTATTATAGAATGGCACCAGAAAAGCTGGGGCCCATTGCCGAAAATTTCAAAACGCGTTTGAGACTCTGTATCGGCGCAAAGTTTTGCATTTCGGCAGTACATTCCTTTCGGCATACTTTCCCTCCTACGTGCAGTGCAGCGCAGGAATGAAGCCTACCGCCAATATCACGCAAGGATATTAGCACAATCTCCATAGTGGCGAAACTAGTGTTGCCATCTATATAACGATGCGGGAACATTTAAAATGTACAATTGAATCACGTATACTCTCCGCAATAATGACTTGCCTAGTAATTTAATTTTTTAAATAGTATCTTTAATTAAATAAAAAGGAATGTATAAAGGACCAACAACAACACGGTATATTTAATGGCGAGAAAACAATATCAGTTTATTAAAATACGTTCTTTTATTATTCGCAACATTATTTTTTTGTAACAAATTATAACAACCTCTTATAACAAATTCTTCTTCTTTAATGTCTGCAAAATTGTTTGTAGATCCTCAATTTTTCTGTCTCTTCTTTTAATTTTTTCTTTCAATGCTTTCAACTCCAATTGATGCCTTTTCTTTGTTTTAGACATATGCTCTCGTATTAGTTGCTCACTTGGGGAATGAAACAATCTTGTCGGGGATATGCACGTGTATTTGTCTATCAAAGACACTTTTGCTTCAGTCGATTTATCTGATGTTTGCAATAATGCACCTACCTGCAATATGATAAAACGAGTTAATAAGTAATCACATTAGGGTACATCCTACCGATTTTGATGAAATTTAGACATTGAAAGTCAGTTTTACTTTTTCATAAATAAACCTATCATTTCTTTATTTTCTATATTAGATAGTAAAAACTTACACGTTCATTTTCGAATTCAGATTTAATTTTTAATACTTCTTCACTATCTTCATGGGAACCAGTATTTACTAAATGCATCTTTCCTTCTGCAATGCTCATTGATTCGTCAAATCCAACTGAATCATCAGGTTCTACCTTTATTACTACAGAACTCGTCTAAAATATATATATTATCACAAAATGAGTTCGTTATTTCAAATGAAATAGTATGTAAAGTAAAAGTCTTACGTTATAGCTATCTAAACATGCAGAAGTTAAAGGCTCCTCAGTTGATATTCCTTCACACACATTAATATTTTCTTCCTTTATAATTTCTGGAAATTTTACCTGTAAATATAAATACATTTATTGATGTCACTTACAGGTCATTCCACGCGAAAACAGACACTTTTTTGGAGTAAAATTTCGGATTTTGTCACTCCAAAAATGCATAGTATAATATAAATAGCTCATAAAATATTACATACATACGGTATAGCATTCTCCTTCAATCTTATATATACTAAAGATGTTCTATCCAAATCTTCATGTCTAAAATGAACCGAACATACAGCCGGAAATTTTGGTACAACTGAATTTTGTAGTCCCAGACTATTTAACCACAATTGGCGTTTTTTAGGACATTTGGGAAATCTGGAAATGAATTATACAAAAACATTACTATTCCATAAACTAAAATTTGTACGTGAAATTCCCTTTTTACGTATATTAATGTTATATTAATGAGACATGCAACAAGTCTTTCAAGTTCCACTGTATTTTACTGTTACTTACGCATGTAAAGTAATTTTCATTGTTTTCTCTAATTCTTCTTGCCGACGATTCTTCAGCGATGATCTATTTGAGCATCCTTTCACAATACACACTGGCATTTGTATAAATTAATGTATATCAACGCGCAGAAAAAACAAAGCCACGACAATTCACCAATCTTACCGCGCGCCGAACATGTACCGGGCACAGAAACAGTGTGGCGTGGGTTACAAGAGCGCAACACAGTGTTTGCCACACAAGATGGCCGACAAGTTGATACCTCTTCCGTCTTTTGGCTCACCCCTGCAGAATTAGGCCACTGATATCACTGAATTAGACTCAGTCCACGGACAGAGAGGAATAGAGAGTAGCTCACGCTCGGGGGTTTGTCATTCCCGGTACAGTGTTGCCCCCTACTCTAAATCTAGCCTGGATCAGATCCTACCTCATCTCTTTACCCCTTCTAACGCATGAATCAAAACTAACTATTAGCATGGAACAGAACCTACCTCATTTCTTTACCCTCTCCAACGCATGAATCAGAACTGGCATCCACCTATTATTCAATTTGAATATAAAATAATGTTTCAATAACGAATCAATATGCAATATGTATCATACTATAATTAATCATACTATAAATAACTATAGTTTAATTGTTTTATATAAATAGGTAACTATATTTTATATAAAATAAATAACTAATAGGTAACTTATAATATATGAAATACAATATTAATTGTAATGACAAGTATTTTAATTTTTCTGGATTTTGTAGTTGCAAACTTTAGTTCTAAAAAATGACAAACCCGAGAATGTTCGAAAAAATACAGATTTCATATCAAAGCTCAAGAGCGACAATCCTGGACATTAGTTTAATAAGGTATTATCACCACACTATTTCCGATCTTTTTCATATTTTAGCTACGGTATTATTCGATAAAAAATGAAAATATTAGCCAAATGCATTATATCCAAATGTTGCGAATATACATATAATACTTCCATCAGCCCGTATGAATGCAGATCTAGCACCACGTACTATTCACTCTTGCCGTCTATTTTATTACAAGACTTCGAATCTCCTGGTAAAAATTGAGTGAATATGATAACGAAGTTGATATCGATCAAGGACGAACTTGTGCACATTTACAAAGAGAAAGAAAGACAGACACAGAGCTGCTGAATAATATGTGCACACTCGGCAGAACATTATTAGTTACGCACTTATGAGGAATTGTTTATAAATACTTGCAGTTAGGAAATATAGAATAGACCTTCAGCTACATTCACATATAGTTTCTCGTCACAGTTTATTTCTGATTAAACAGTTATAAACAATTATTCGAAGTCTTATTCTAAAATAAACTCAAATAATTTAACAGATCTTCGGTAAAAAATAATCTTCCAACTTTAGAGATTTAATGTATGCACTTTTGCGATCGGAGGATCTAAAATGATCTCTCAGCTACATTTCCGTTGCAGTTTTATGTAGATTCCAGGCCTAGTTAATTATTTATTTACGATTTCAAGACAGGTGACACAACGATTTGTGTGTTTATTCTTGATACACAGTCGGACTCTCCTTGTCTTACACATTACGCGCATAGAAGATGGAAGTTATCTCCTCAAAAATTGTTGATAAATAGCAAATCAGGGAATTTTTATAAATATTAGATCTCGAAGAATATAGAATGGACCTTCGGCAACATTCATGTATAGTTTTCAATTCGATTCTAAAAGAGGTTAATTAGTTATAAATAATTTTTTTTACTCTTGTTCTCATGAAACTGTGCATAATAGTGAGAATTGAATATCTTGTATACTCCAAATGTTCATGCATAAAAGTTAATCTGTATCTCGAGTATTATTAGCTATTTTTACTAAAAAATTGGGTGGTGAGGTAACCAAACATATAATTGTTGTAATCGTTAAACAAGGAATTATAATAAATTCATTAATTACATTTTCTCGATATAATTATGCTTAATAATATTCATGTATCATAAATTATTCTGTATCTCGAGCTCTATTACCTACTTTTACTAAAAAATTAGATGGCAAGATGGTCAAGGGAGTGCTTATCGACATCATTGACAAAAGGGATTGTTACAAATATTAATCAGCTAGACATAATAAATTTATTAGAGAATTGTGTTCGATAAATTAATGAGCGCGAATATTCATGTGTTAAAAGTTATTTAATATCTCGAGTTCCGTTATATATTTTTACTAAAAAATTAGATGGTCGGATAGTCGAGGGAGTGCTTATCGACATAATTAGCAAAAGGAATTGTTATAAACATTAAACAGCCAGAGATAGTAACTTTATTAATTACATTTGCTTGATATAATATTGTTTGGTAATATTCATGTGTTAAAAGTTACTCTGTATCTCGAGCACTATTAGCAATTTTTACTTAAAAATAAGATGGTAGATAGTCAAGAGGATGCTTGTCGACATCGTTGGCAAGAGGAATTGTTATAAACATTATACAGCCAGAAATAATACATTTATCAATAATTATTATCACGGCGATCGAGATCTACCAAAATTAGTTGGGGTGGGGAGCGTTGCGCTTGGCTGCGCGCTGCTCATCACTGCTTACCTAAACCCGCGGAGCGCGCTTAGTCAGTCAGTCGGGCCGGGGGCTCCGGCAGGAGCGGACGAGCTCCGGGACCAGGAGAGTCTTTGGCTACCTTGGGGCTGACCAGGGCTCCTCCAGAGGTACTCTGGCCTCTCCTGCCTACCTTGGGGATGACCAGTGGACCTCCAGAGGCACCCAGGCCTACCCTTACCTACCTTTAGCGGCTTAGGGTTGACCAAGGGTCCTCCATCAGTGGACCACTTTGGAGTTGACCAGTGGTCATCCACAGTTACTCTGGCCTAGCCCTGCTTATCCTCAGCGGGCTTAGGGTCGACCATGGGTCCTCCAGCAGTGGTCTACCCTTGCCTACTCCGAGGTTGACCAGTGGTCATCCAGAGCTACCCTAGCCTATCCCTGCTTACCTTCAGCTGGCGTAGGGTTGACCAAGGGTCCTCCTCCAGTGGCCTAACCTGGACTTGACCAGTGGTCATCCAGAGCTACTCTAGCCTACCCCTGCTTACCTTCAGCTGGCTTAGGGTTAACCAAGGGTTCTCCACCAATGGCCTGCCACTGTTTATCATGGCCTACCTTTAGCTAGCTTAGAGTAGTCCAAGGGTTATTTAAAACTTCCTTGGCCTACTTTAAGCTAGCTCGGGGGGGGCCATGGTCTCTTCAATGCTGTCTTCGTTTACCTTGGGTTCTGAGCCGGTCCAGTTTCAGTATACGGCATGATGTCAGTACCATGCTGATCGGTTCAGAGAGGGCAATTATTGCAGTGGCTTCGCATCTTTGAGTGAGTCATTTCGTCACTACCTTATCACTATATTCGTCTGTAGAAGTAGTAGTACAGAGTAGTAGTAAAGTGTAAAAGTAGTTAGTTGCATGCATGGGCAGGCCTCGCCGCCCCAACGATCAGCCGAGATGGGAACGTCCGCGATTTGCACTAGCGTTGCGAGAAATCCACGCGTTGAATTTAGTCGATTTTGAACAGAGATTAAAGCTAACATTACGGTATAGATTGTTTAGAGCGTAGCGTTACGAATCACAAATAGTCGCGGTTCAAAATTACATTTCAATTTGATAACTGCGCTTTTAAAGTTCATATTGTTGTTGTTTTACATATAATCTAAAGTAATCGTTTTTTTGGATCTCTGTTCGTTGAATTAGCGTTGCGCACCAAAAGTTCGCGTTTGCTTTCGAGTCTTTCGACTTTTCAGGCTCCCATGCTCGAGCTGCAACGATCAACTGTGAGATGGGCACATCCGCGATTTCAAGTAGTGTTGCGAAACAAATTGTTACACGCGTTGTACTAGTATGAATTTTTAAAGTTGATGAAATGTCTAGTTAATGTTGCAAATAAATAGTCGTAATTTAAAGTAGTTCTAAAGATACCTGTTTAGAATTTTAGACGTTAGAGTTTTAAATTTCTTATTTAAATAGCATTTTTAATTCGATTTGTTGAATTAGCGTTGCGCATCAAAAGAATCGCGTTTGCAATAGAATCTTTCGATATTTCAGGCGCCCATGCTCCAGTTGCAACGATCAACTGTGAGATGGGTACTTCCGCCATATCGAGTAGCGGTGCGAAACAAATTATCGTAATGGGGCCGAAGGAGCAGACGAGGTTTTATGCCAAAGATGCCGGACAAACTGTCATTCAAAAGGACAATCATTGCAACGTCTTCGCATCTTCGAGTGAGTCATTTTATCACTACCTTGTCGTTATACTCGTCTGTAGAAATAGAGTTGTAGTAGAATGTAAAAGTAGTTAGTTGCATGCATGGGCAGGCCTCGCCGCCCCAACGATCAGCCGAGATGGGAACGTCCGCGATTTGCACTAGCATTGCGAAAAAAGTACGCGTTGCGTTAGTCGATTTTGAACAGAGATCAAAGTTAGCCTTTCTTCTAAATATAATACTAGTCTCTATCAGCGATATAGCTTGTTTAAACTATAGCGTTGCGAAACAAATAGTCGCGATTCGTTTTTCAGAAACAGTAGAGTAATCTTTTTTGGATCTCTGTTCATTGAATTAGCGTTGCGTACCAAAAGTTCGCGTTTGCTTTCGAGTCTTTCGATTTTTCAGGCTCCCATGCTCGAGCTGCAACGATCAGCTGTGAGATGGGCACATCCGCGATTTCGAGTAGTGTTGCGAAACAAATTGTTACACGCGTTGTACTAGTATCAATTTTTAAAGTTGATGAAATGTCTAGTCAATGTTGCAAATAGTCGTAATTTAAAGTAGTTCTAAAGATACCTGTTTAGAATTTTAGACGTTAGAGTTTTAAATTTCTTATTTAAATAGCATTTTAAATTCGATTTGTTGAATTAGCGTTGCGCATCAAAAGGATCGCGTTTGTATTAGAATGATTCGATATTTCAGGCGCCCATGCTCCAGTTGCAACGAACAACTGTGAGATAAGAACATTCGCGATTTTAAGTAGCGTTGCGAAACAAATTGTAACACGCGTTGTAATAGTATAAATTTTCAAAGCTGACTTAATGTGTAGTTAATGTTGCGAATAAATAGCCGCGATTTAAAGTAGTTTTCGAAGTACCGATCTAGAATTTCAGACCTGAGAGTTTTAAATTTCTTATGTAATTTGTATGAATGGTATTACTTAATTTTGTAAGACTTTCAAAGTTCAACTTTACCAAATTGATACAATATTTTTGTATAGAGATTGATATTTTTTTCAGGAAATTGATATATTTGCCTTGAAATTAATATTTATTTCAGGAAATTGTTATTTATTTCAGGATATTGTTATTTATTTCAGGAAATTGTTATTTATTTCAGGAAATTGTTATTTATTTCAGGAAATTGTTATTTATTTCAGGAAATTGATATTTATTTCAGGAACTTGATATTTATTTCAGGAAATTGTTATTTATTTCAGGAAATTGTTATTTATTTTAGGAAATTGATATTTATTTCAGGAAATTGATATTTATTTCAGGGAATTGATATTTATTTCAGGAAATTGATTTTTATTTCAGGAACTTGATATTTATTTCAGGAAATTGTTATTTATTTCAGGAAATTATTTATTTCAGGAAATTGTTATTTATTTCAGGAAATTGTTATTTATTTCAGGAAATTGATATTTATTTCAGGAACTTGATATTTATTTCAGGAAATTGTTATTTATTTCAGGAAATTGTTATTTATTTCAGGAAATTGTTATTTATTTCAGGAAATTGATTTTTATTAGAGGAACTTGATATTTATTTCAGGAAATTGTGATTTATTTCAGGAAATTGTTATTTATTTCAGGAAATTGTTATTTATTTCAGGAACTTAATATTTATTTCAGGAACTTGATATTTATTTCTGGAAATGCATATTTATTTCTGGAAATTGATATTTTTATCTTGAAATCAATATTGCTCGGATCGGAGTTCCCTCAGGGACTCACTCACGGGATGGGGCCCGTGTGTGGGTACGGGGACTCGCGTCCCCGGGGGCACCCGAATCGCCTATAGGTCGTTGCGTCCACAAATCATTAGATTTGGGCTCGATGTGGTTTCGATTTTGTTTCGACTGGTTTTCGATTTGGTGTCGATTTTGTTTCAACTGGTTTTCGATTCTGTTTCCATTTTGCTTCACCTGGTTTTCGATTCTGTTTCGATTTTCTTTCAATTGGTTTTCGATTCTGTTTCGACTTGGGTCGTTCATCTTGCTCTTGTTAGTCAGAACGAACGAAGAAAATTCATCAAAGGAAGAAAATTCATCGAAAGAAAAAAATTCACCGTGCGAAGAAAATCACCGTACGAAGAAAATTCATCGAAGGAAGAAAATTCATCGAAAGAAGAAAATTCATCGAAAGAAGAAAATTCATCGATCGAAGAGGAATCATCGAACGAAGACTCCAGATTATTTATAAATTAGTTTTAGTGCGTGCGTTGGTTATTAAGATTGTATATCGTCGTTGTAATTGTGTCGAGTAATTATTGCCGTAATTTAACTTTGCTCGCTCCGTTTTCCGACTCCGACACAGCCTTCTGCTGTGTCGGCCTTGCTTGCAGGTCCTGAGCCGGTCCAGTTTCGGTATCCGGCGTGAAGTCATTGAGAGGGATGTCTAAGAGACTCGTTCACTCGTCTTCTGACGATCCTCTGTGTTAACGTAATCCTGGGCACGCCATGTTCTCATGTCACCCAGTAGCGCCAGAAACCGTTTGAGCGCATCTCTTTGCCATCTTTCTTGGTGATGGAGTGGCGGGTATCGGGCTGGTCGGCTCAGGACTTGTAAGCACTGAACGCGTCGCGTCACCCTTGAACCAGAGCCTTCTGCTCTGGTTCGATCTTGTTTCTCTCTTTGAAAGAATCAGAGCCTTCCGCCTGATTCGCCCTTGGTCCCTCGTGGATCGGAGACTTCTTCTCCGATTCACTCTTTGCCCCGCAATAATTACTCGACATATGCTAAATGGAAAAGAAGTCTTTCCCATGAAAAAGACTACTTTTCCATGTAGCGACCTGCGAAACTTAGTTTCTAAGAATCTTCGTTGTAAGAAAGGGAGACAGAACGAAGGAAGACTTCGTTCTGACTCCCTTTCGGGTCTCTTGTGCAGCAACCTCCTCGTGGTGAGACCTGGGCAATCGATATTATCCACAATTCGCAAGATATTATAACTTATAAATTGTAGTATCTTGCATGTAGTGGATAATATCGAGCTAATAGCTGCAGATTTAGAGTTTGCGCAAATATGTATTTTATATTAGAATGTAAGACTTAATAATTTCTTCGTTTCCCCTTGTTCAAGTATTCCAGCTTCAGCATTTTTTTCAATTGATAATAGGAATACGGAATTTCAATTTCAGAATACATCTACCTTCAACAAACACCTCCATTCTTAATTTTTGGATTCGTAATTGGAATGTGCTCCTGAACTTTCAAAGTTCAACTTTCTCAAATTGATATTTTTGTCTTGAAATTGATATTCCTCCGATCGGAGTTCCCTCAGGGGCTCTCTCACGGGATGGGGCCCGTGAGTGAGTACGGGGACTCGCGTCCCCGGGGCCACCCGAATCGCCTATAGATCGTTGCGTCCACAAATCATTAGATTTGGGCTCGATATGGTTTCGATTCTGTTTCGACTGGTTTTTCATTTGGTGTCGATTTCGTATCAACTGGTTTTCGATTCTGTTTCGATTTTGTTTCAACTGGTTTTCGATTCTGTTTCGATTTCTTTTCAACAGCTTTTCCATTTGGAGTCAATTTTGTTTCAGCTGGTTATCGATTCTGTTCAAGAAAATTCATCTTGCGAAGAAAATTCATCGTACGAAGAAAATTCATCGAACGAAGAAAATTCATCGAACGAAGAGGATTCGTCGAACGAAGACTCCAGATAATTTATAAATTAGTTTTAGTGCGTGCGTTGGTTATTAAGATTGTATATCGTCGTTGTAATTATGTCGAGTAATTATTGCCGTAACTTGACTTTGCTCGCTCCGTTTTCCGACTCCGACACAGCCTTCTGCTGTGTCGGCCTTGCTTGCAGGTTCTGAGCCGGTCCAGTTTCGGTATCCGGCGTGAAGTCATTGAGAGGGATGTCTGAGAGACTCGTTCACTCGTCTTCTGACGATCCTCTGTGTTAACGTAATCCTGGGCACGCCATGTTCTCATGTCACCCAGTAGCGCCAGAAACCGTTTGAGCGCATCTCTTTGCCATCTTTCTTGGTGATGGAGTGGCGGGTATCGGGCTGGTCGGCTCAGAACTTGTAAGCGCTGAACGCGTCGCGTCACCCTTGAACCAGAGCCTTCTGCTCTGGATCTTGTTTCTCTCTTTGAAAGAATCAGAGCCTTCCGCCTGATTCGCCCTTGGTCCCTCGTGGATCGGAGACTTCTTCTCCGATTCACTCTTTGCCCCGCAATAATTACTCGACATATGCTAAATGGAAAAGAAGTCTTTTCCATGAAAAAGACTACTTTTCCATGTAGCGACCTGCGAAACTTAGTTTCTAAGAATCTTCGTTGTAAGAAAGGGAGACAGAACGAAGGGCGACTTCGTTCTGACTCCCTTTCGGGTCTCTTGTGCAGCAACCTCCTCGTGGTGAGACCTGGGCAATCGGCATTATCCACAATTCGCAAAATGCTATAACATAGAAATTATAGCATTTTGCATGTAGTGGATAATATCGAGCTAATAGCTGCACATTTAGAATTTTAGTTAATAAATATTTAATAGTTAAATGTAAGAGTTAATACTTCCTTCGTGTTCCCTTGTACCAATTTCAGCATTTCTATTCAATTAACAATCCAAATACAGAGTTTCTATTTCAGAATACATGTACCATCAACAAACATCTTCAATATTAATTTTTGGATTTGTAATTGAAATATGCTTTCGAACTTTCAAAGTTCAACTTTTCCAAATTAATATTTGTCTTGAAATTGATATTCCTCCGATCTGAGTTCCCTCAGGGGCTCACTCACGTGACGGGGCCCGTGAGTGGGTAAGGGGACTCGCATCCTCGGGGCACAAATCATTAGATTCGAGTATGATTTGGGTTTGATTCGGTTTTGATTCGGTTTTGATTCGGTTTCGACTTGGTTTCAAACCGGTCCTTCATCTTTCTCTTGTTGTGTGCGGTTAGCTTTGCTCTCGTGAACGGGCGTTAGATGTGCACTCCTGTGCGGATATAAGTATATATATGTTGAACGAGTTACATTTTATCCATTCATTTGAAGACAGAAATTGTTAACAGAATGTGTTAATAGTAGAGGTGTGCGAATACCCGAAAATGTCGAGAACGGGTCGAGAATTTTATTAGAGAATTCTAACCTGACTTTTCCGGGTCCTCACACACCACATACCGACGCGATTCAGTAAGCCTTTGAGTAAGATGGTCAGAGTCCACAGAGACCAAGCTTAGAAATTTATTAAAAATTATTTTACAATGATGTATTTACATGTTTTTTATTAATAATTACTCGGCGATCAAGATCCTTAAAAGGTCTTCCGGACTCCTCGTGAAGAGACCATTCGGATTTTGATATAGATTTTTGGGATCGTGACAGGATTCGTATAGTTTCTTGTAAATGGCTCCAATCACTTCGAAGGATCGTTTTTGCGTTATTACACGATGATTGTTGCTTTGTAATAAACTTATTTGAGGGAGCAACAGTACGTCCGGCATCACTAAGAAAGCTTCAAGTTTGTTCTATAAAATAACAAAAAGTGGCACAGAATCGTTTACCGATAGTTATAATATTATATTTTTAAAATAATAACTTACTGTAAATTCCTTTACGCTCAGAGGATCCATGCCAGGAATGGACGATAGCGGGCCTTGTTCGTGCCCTTGCAAAATTGTATAGATCGATCCAAGATTTAAATGCGCTACTAAAGAGCTCGCTTGTTCCGATGTAAGAGTATCGATTTGTGCATCGGATTGGGCCTAAAACATGAGGTTTTAACGCATTACATATTCAACATTCCAACATACAACTCCAATTTCAAAACCAGTCGGTCACCTGTAATCTTTCTAATCTTTGATCCATGTACTCGTACAATGCCAAGGTGGATTGTATTTGATGCATGCAATTCAGGAGATACACAGCCATGTCCACTGTGGGTAATCTCGATGCGGTTTCGTTCACTTCTTGCAGAAGTGGATCTATGATGCAAGATACTATCTGTAAATGATTCGACACAATACTTAAACGTCACAGATAATAATTAACACTGGTTAATGGGAGTCGGACATCACAATATTCAATTAAATTAATATTTGAAATAATACGAACTTGCAGCATGTCTTTTTCTCTATCTTCCGCAATGCTGGCCACAGATAGGATTTCATTCAGAAGCGCTAACAATCGCGAAACGGATGGGGCTGGTACTAGATCAGTTCCAGGAGGTTCTGCGCGTTCGCCAAGCGCAATTCTCGTCTCTTTCTGCAGCCTACTAAGAAAACTTCTCTCGCTGAGTAGCAATAAATCCGACAACGTCGAGTCCAAGGTACTCTCGGGTATTGCTTGCTGAATTATGTCGCGGTAAAATCTGAGAAGAGTCGTCACTGAGTATAACACTGTGGCTGGCGCGTCCGCGGAAACAACGTGTTCTATTCTTGACTTTAAGGGATGGCAAAGACCCTCCGTGATGTTACTCAAAGATTGTTTAACTTGATCGGATATGCCTGAAACGAGCATTCTATAAAACGGTCGAAACATATGGGTACAAGATAATCGTTCAAGTTTTACCAGTTTTATCGCAGCCTTTCATCAACGTTAAAATATTCTCCCTTTCAACGGGAATAGCCTGGTGCAACCAAGCGAGCATATCGCCGACATATCTTTTCGGATCGTTCGAATGCATTTCAATGGGATTAGGTGTTCCCCCATATCCCTCCCCCAATGTCAAAGCATCTATGAAAGATCCTACCAATGCAGTTCTTCTGGCTGAACAATATTCGTCTAAGATGTATCTGAAAGTACAAATATGAAAAGATTCGTCAACGTATATACACACATTTGCAAATATTTTGAAGCATTAAGAACATACTTAAATAAAACTGGTCTGTCTTGCAGTTTATTCATTGCTTTAATTAACAGCGGTGCTAAACGCTCGTTTTCAATATTTTTACATTGATTCTGTGTCCACCTGTATAGCCTTTCAAGAGCTGACTCTTGTAACAGAGTCATCCTTTGCATGATATCTAAGCCCAACGTTTGATATCCTGACTGCATTAATATCCTGCAATTACTATGAATTTCCTGTAATTTTAAGAATCTATTAAGAATTTTTTCCAATATACACAGACGGATTAATTAGTACAGGTATACCTGAACACGATTGACCACAGAAAAAAATTCCTCTGTTATTGGCGAATCTCTGCTAGGTCCATGAAGAACACCTAATTCGGGTTGAGTCAGTTGAAAATTTTTAATGAACGCCGTTGCAACTTCGTGCTGCATGGACAAAGTTTGACTGAAAATATTATATAACATTTCAGGATGCTGTCCGCTATGGTTTGTATGGTAAAGTTGATTTCAGTTCACGAATCGAATCTACCTTTTATTTTGAAGTTTAGTCGTTTGATCGATGAGCTGCGATGTTTGGGTTTTGGTACTTTGCAAACGGTTTGTCATACATTGTACGGCTGTGTTCATGGCTACAACGTCTTGATAAATGTCATCTAAAGAGGCTTTCACTTGTCTAAAAGCAGACAGAAATTCTTCATTTATAGCCAAACTTCGTCTTTCTATCTTGCTTCGTAAATTTCGACGTGCGTTCAGCGTATTCTCTGTGAAGAACGTGGACAGTTCTTTTAAAGCCTCGAGTGTATCCTAAAACAGATAAACGTTTAAACGATCCTATCCATTTCTGTTGTCTAACGATATTGACAAGTGATGCACGTAGTAGTATATTCTTTAAATACCTTGTCGTGTTCGACCCTCGACTCGAGTAATTTATTTACCCGTCGAACCAAGGCACTGTTAGGACCTTTTTCACTCATTTTAAGTACTCGGTTTTTCCCCTGCCAAATTCATTCGGAAGTATACATAACCTATATTATTCGACAACTGTCACGTAGCTTACATCAACAGCAAAAAAAGCGCGTACGTAGATAGATACGTGTCTCCAATAATCACGGACCTTATCAGCTGTATTGAAAGTTCTCCTTTAGTGTTCTCGCTTGAGATATTTCGCAAATGAGAACAAGCTGCAGTTAAATATTTTCTCAACGGTATGAAAATGTTTATCGAGTAATTATGCGTTGATGTTCAATATTAATTGTTATCGGTCGCAACGATTTCGGGAATACAGTGCAGTCTTGATCTAAGCTGGACGGAGCTGTACGATCTTAGTCAGTTCTTCTACCCCTTCCACTGGGGAGTATACCCCGCGAAATAGTAGCCTTACACGATCTATGTCCGTCGTAACACGGACCCGAGGATTCGGTTTACAATTTACAATTAGATCAAGACTTTACTGCACCGATATCAGTGCTTTACCGTATCTAAAACTATTTACAAAAATTACTCGCAGCGACATCTGTGTTAAGTTACTGAAAACGCTCTGTGGTAAAACCACAAATTCTGACTTCAATTTTATCAGTAAACGAAAACAACGAAGTGCAGTTGCAAGGTACGTCCATTCTGTTGTTCAAATTCATCCACTGGCTTTTATTCGAAACTATATCGCGAGCATAGGATTCGTTCGGCAGCTTTACACGTTAAAGCCGACGTGGCAATAGCCGGCATCATGCTTGTTGACGCAGAATTGCGCTTTGCATGTATTGTCGTTCGATGTACAAATACGTTTGCAACGTGTTATGTGTATATTTGTGCAGATCTATATTTCTGTAGACTAACTTTCCTTTTGAATAGTGAACAGTTAATCGCATCGTATTGCAGTTTCACACGAGTTTCTCTCTTTGTTAATGTTTGCGTATTTTGAAAATAATCTGCTATTATTAATAATCAACAAGTTGATTACAGATAATAGTGCATGCAGCATGTGTATGAATATTCGTACGCCAGATAGGTCTGGTTTGTTATCATCGAATACAATAAGTATTTATAACGATCGTTCTTATCAAATCGTATGCGTGCTGTTGCCCGAGCAGTTTTGCTGACGGCTCAGAGTGATATTGTCATTAATCATTTCAACAGTGCATCTCAAGCGAGATTCTAGCGTTGAGTCACAACGTAATTATTAAATAGGTGGTTGCAAAAATTACGTTCTGTATCATGCATTTTTCTTGAACGGGATTTGTAATTCGATTAGATGGTTAAGGGGTTAAATGTTCGACGTGTTTTTCACAATCGCAATTCAAATCAATTGTCGATCGAATTCTCGAACGGTAACGGAAGCTTGGTTCAAATAGCCGCGACACGATCTTCCGCGAGTGCTGATTGGTGCTGCTACCTGCGATCAACCAGTGGAAACTTTAGAGCGGTCCTTCGAAGGGCGGGAGAATTGGATTAATTTAATTTTCTTCTTTTTATTATCACAAAGAATAGCTTGTACAAAATCGTTACCATCTTTGCAAACGTTTAAAACATAACGTTCTTATTAGACTACGAATTTTTATGCAAAATTTTCTGTATTAATTGTAAGAAACTGACGTCAGGGAAAAATTTCTTTAATAATTTAAATAAATCGATAGCAACGTATTGCGTTATTGGTAATGAGAAAAAATGATAGCGGAAAACGCGATTATAAAAATCTTTCTCGAGACTTCAAAGTCACCGATAATTTTTTGCGTGAAACCATGACCTCGTGTGACCTTGAATACCAAAACTAAATAAATAAAACGAAGCGCATAAGAATTTCAATCTTACGTTATTTAGCAAGCTATATGAAAAAACGACGAATCTGGACTTTTTCCAATTCTGCATATATTGGGTTGTAACAAATATATTCGGTTGTAAATATGACAATTTTAATGATATTTAATTGCGATTCCTTGCAAATGCAGATGACTTTTTTTAAATAAATGCTACTTTAAAATCGATCGATTTTCATTCTCCATTTTGTTAATGATTGAAAAGGTGATATTGAGAATAACCGAACAAATTGATGTTACGACCGAATATATTTACCAAGTCATATAAAAATCCTCCGGGTACCGATGAACGATATTTTCGGTTATAATCAAAATTTTATAATAATCTAATTTTTATTTAAATAACCTCCTAAATTTTTAAACAAAAATTTTCACGACATGAAACGCTCGGTTGCAACACGTCGATGGTTCTGCGAAAAGGTCAGGTGTTTTGATTCACCGACGAGAACCAGTTATCGCGAACTCTGCCGATCGTTTGGACGCGGATAATTATTATATCTCTCCGAGCTGCCGGATAATTGTTAACAATCGCTGCTTCGACTTCAATCTTATTGTCATCAGGTAAATTTGTCTTATTCGAACATCTGTTAACGCTCTATCTCCTGTAACATTACCAACAAGCTTTTCAATACCTAAATGAGCTTCATAACTTCCTGTGAAACATTAATTTCAAACGAAGTTGTAACTTAGATACTGGTTTTCGAACGAAAATGTCGCCGCTACCGAACTGTTCATTAACAAGTTCTCAATCATTTACGTTTAACTAAGTGACAAGAAATAATTTAATCCCTGGTGGACAGGATTTTGGAAAGTAAAGAGATTAGTTTCCTCAGGGAACTGGATTACAGTAGTATCTCGCCCGTTGCACGAAACAGAACCGGAAATGCGTACAAAAACCGAGGTTGTACTATGAAAGACGCAATCAATCACGTGATTTGTTTTTCCACCATCGCAATCTGTATTTCCCCTACAATCATAATCGCTACCACGAGTTCCAGAACTTGCGACAACTCATGTGTGCAGTAAACGAGGTTGCAATTATCGAGGGTCTACTGTATTTGTTGGAGCCTTAGCTACTGGGTAAAATGAGAAACATATACTGATTTTTCGTTGTGTACACGATTGATTTGTTTGCTAACTAGACTGCTGATATTTATATAAAATAAAAATGAAAATGTATTTCCTCTTTCAATCGTTTTAATAATTAAGAAACGATAGAACAATATCATTCAATTTTTGTAATATGTGTTCAATGTTTTGTATCTTAAAAATCCAATTTTATCACAAGTGCATAAAGCCCTGACGTAATTCATATATAAACAGTTGCTTTCGATGCTCCATTAATTAGCGAAACGCTAAACTAACCGTTCCGCAAAAAAGCCTGTAAAACCATTTGCATTCGATCGATGGTACTCGAACCAACAATTCACAATTCGTTTTAAACAGGCGATGAGGACGACTGGATGGATCTGCGATCTGATATTTATCGTGCGCAAGAAACACACGCACGTGGTCGTTTGCATTTGAAAAGCCTCGTTGAAACGATGGGGACACCGAGAGCATTTTCACCGGAACTTTACAGTCGTGCAGGTTGATAGCGTTCGTGGCAGCTTATTGCGCCGATAAAAATAGTTCTGTGTTTATCGTGATTCATCGAGTTCGACGTTATCGTGACGCGATCGTCTTTTTTCTCGACGACAATCGCTCGCACACATCGAGATGTTTGACGAAACAACGTTTCACCGCGAACTACAAACAGCCGTAGCGCGGAATTTTGTTTTCGATCGCTTAATACATTTCCTACCGACGATTAGTCTATAATTTTTAGAAACTAATAGAATCCCGTGGCTGGGGATTTTTTAATAGATTCTTCAACAGCCGCAGAAACTGCAATAATAAACCAACAAATCATACTCAATTACGTAAACTAATAATTTCGTTTGGGAACATTGTATAAAAAATGATTTTTCAGCTTCGAATTTGATGCGTCGTATCGAATCGGATCGCGAGATAGGTAATATGATTATTATCGACCGTTTCGCCGGGAAATCCTGCCGAGCGATTCAAATATCCCGCGCGGGTTGAACACTCTACGGAACAGAAATCAACCATTTTTGTATCAGTTCAAGTTAAAATATCGGATCGATTTTGAAATGGGATTTTGTTTCAGAAATGACGAACTCCGCGAACAGAAAAGGCGATGCGGAAGAGATGGTTCCCGTTTTGCAACCGGAAGAGGGTCTCCGGAAGAGGCTGGAGACATTGGCTGCTCATTTCGCGAAGAAATATGATGTTCAGCCTTCGTTCTTCGTGAGAGTTCCCGGAAGGTATCCTAAATTTCTAGATATTCGCAACGAAGAGTATAATTTATTGGCTGTTTTATTCAAAACGATTTTTATTGAACGATTCAAGCTCCTATTTGGTACAGCGCAACTACCGAAAAGCGTATAAATAGGCTTCCGGTAGATAAATTGTTAAGAAGTACTTTGTGAATTTGTAGTTAGTTGGTTTTGGCGAAAGCTAGGAATAATATGCGAACGATATTTATCGTGCAATGTTTCATACTCTTGCACAAATGTGCAAGATCAACAGTTTCATAACAGCTAGACTCCAATCTCGTTTATCCAGCAATTATTTGCACCGGCATCGACGACTTCAATTCCCCGGGGTGTAATCGAATTTATTTTACCCGTCTGCTCGTAGAGTTAATTTAATTGGCGAGCACATCGATTATTGCGGGTACGCTGTTTGTCCCATGGCCATCGAACAAGACATCCTCGTTGCCGTGGCTATCTCGCGAGACGACGAAGTGCGTCTGACCAATCTGGAATCGAAATACAAGGATTTCCAGTGCAGCTTCAAAGACGTAAGGTGAGTAACGTGGAATGGAAAACATTCTACGATTCCTCTTCATTATTTCCAATCCTACTTTCCCAAATAGCACCGTACGTCCATGGGACGTCCGTTTTACGTCCGACACGTCCAATGTTCGTCGTGTACGTCCGTGGGACGTCTCTTGGATCAAAATTTCTGACGTCCCATGGACATCCGTTTTTACGACCGTGGGACATCTCCCGGACATAAATTTCGGACGTCCCATGGACATCCGTTTGTACGTCCGTGGGACATCCCTCGGACATGAATTTCGGACGTCCCATGGACATCCGTTTTTTACATCCGTGGGACGTCCCTTGGATCAAAATCTCGGACGTCCCATGGGCATCCGTTTTTTACATCCGTGGGACATTCCTCAGACATAAGTTTCGGACGTCCCGTGGACATCCGTTTGTACGTCCGTGGGACATCTCCCGGACATAAATTTCGGACGTCCCATGGACATCCGTTTGTACGTCCGTGGGACATCCCTCGGACATGAATTTCGGACGTCCCATGGACATCCGTTTTTTACATCCGTGGGACGTCCCTTGGATCAAAATCTCGGACGTCCCATGGGCATCCGTTTTTTACATCCGTGGGACATTCCTCAGACATAAGTTTCGGACGTCCCGTGGACATCCGTTTGTACGTCCGTGGGACATCTCCCGGACATAAATTTCGGACGTCCCATGGACATCCGTTTGTACGTCCGTGGGACATCCCTCGGACATGAATTTCGGACGTCCCATGGACATCCGTTTTTTACATCCGTAGGACGTCCCTTGGATCAAAATCTCGGACGTCCCATGGGCATCCGTTTTTTACATCCGTGGGACATTCCTCAGACATAAGTTTCGGACGTCCCGTGGACATCCGTTTGTACGTCCGTGGGACATCTCCCGGACATAAATTTCGGACATCCCATGGACATCCGTTTTTTTACGTCCGTGGGACATCCCGCTGACATAAATTTCGGACGTCCCATGGACATCCGTGGGACATCCCTCAGACGTAAGTTCCGGACGTCCCATGGACATCCGTTTTTACGTCAGTGGGACGTCCCTTGGATCAAAATTTCGGACGTCCCATGGGCATCCGTTTTTTACATCCGTGGGACATTCCACAGACATAAGTCTCGGACGTCCCATGGACATCCGTTTGTATGTCCGTGGGACATCTCCCGGACATAAATTTCGGACGTCCCATGGACATCCGTTTGTACGTCCGTGGGACATTCCCCAGACATAAGTTTCAGACGTCCCATGGACATCCGTTTTTACGTCAGTGGGTCGTTCCTTGGATCAAAATTTCGGACGTCCCATGGACATCCGTTTGTACGTCCGTGGGACATTTCCCGGACATAAATTTCGGACGTCCCATGGACATCCGTTTTTTACATCCGTGGGACGTCCCTTGGATCAAAATTTCGGACGTCCCTTGGATCAAAATTTCGGACGTCCCTCGGATCAAAATTTCGGACGTCCCATGGACATCCGTTTGTACGTCCGTGGGACATCCCTCGGACATCAATTTCGGACGTACCACGGACGTGGGGCTTAGATTATTTCGTAATTTAACCATAAAATATACGTTAGATCCACTCTGGCATCCATTCACCCCAGAATTCAAATTAGACCGCCATTCCTCCAGCATTCGATCAAATATTTGTGAATGGCGGCGGCATACGAGCGTCGCAATGGCGGAAAGGATCAATTGACTGCAAAAACGAGCTTCGACACATATTTTCGTCGATAACCGGGGAATATGAGAAACCTATTTGCGGATGGGTCGGAATATATATCCGTCGCACCGGTGTATTTTCATTCTTGGAGTTCGACCGTGAACGGCGGTCGGACGAAACAAGCTCCGATGTTAATGCACAATTCCCGCGCGGGACATCGGAATGCAATTTCCGTCAGCGAGAAATTTCTGACCGGCGCGCCGTGGCGGATTTCTCGCGGGGAGGGACAAAAATAAATGGGACTCGACCCCACGCTGTAGAAACTAATTCGCTGGAAAAGAGAACGACGACGGTCGCCACTGATTAAAGAATCGCAACCGTATTGAAACGTCAAAAATTAATTCTTTTGCAATTAGTTTCGAAAGTCTGGTGCCTCGCGAACATCTGAAAAACTCGTGCAATTATTGGAAAGTTTGCGGAAGTTGCAGCATTTATTATTTAAGTACGGATTTTATGCATTCGCGGCAAAAAACGGTGGATGTAATGTCAAACAATACAAAGATTATAAAAATTGAAGAGTATCATTACATTTCTTATAACTTAATGAAACACTGAAAATAGGAGTAAAATAGAAAAAAAATCCTATTTGGCTCGTATGTCTTGCAATTAATGCATACGATTTTTGTTTTGTATATAAAATCCGCTGTTTATTTATGTCAGTAATTTAGTGGAGGGTTGCCATCATTTCGAATTTTAAAGATGTTTATAATAGAAACTACATTTTTAAGTGCGAGTTGCGACTGGGATCTTTATGCATTTTTACATTTTTATTTGTGATTATTTGTGACACTATGTTTACCGACAATTACAGTTATACAATTGCAGACAAAAGCATACAGTGATATTATATGGATGAATATATTTAATCAACTTTTTCTGGAATTATTATTCGAAAAGAAACTGTTTTGTGCTTAACTTAAATCCAACGCAGCAGAAACGATTGATTTTAGTTACCCAATAATATTGTACTCCAGTTAAAGCAGTGTTTCCCAACGTGGGGCCCACGCCCCACGGGGGGGGGGGGGGGGGGGGATTTGATTTTTAAGAGGGGCAATTTGAAAATTAACTTTTCCAGAGTTTAACTGTATGGTGACTCTCACTCTCAGTCGCTACTCGAGCCAGTGATGCATTTCGGGACATGTTTTTCACGGATGCGCGAATTACTAATAATTAAAATAATATAGAAAAATCTTTCATTAAAATTATTTCGTACTTGAATTCCAGTTCTTCATTATATGTTTCGCAAAAATTTACTTACTGTGTTTCCTCAACAATTTCCTAGTGATTTCTTCCTAAAACTTATCATTTAAGTTTCTTCAATGAACAATTCAATTTTTGAATGCTAAACATGATGTATATTTCAGAAAGGCTTAGGTGGGGCATGGCATAAAAGAGGTTGGGAAACACTGAGTTAAAGAGATCGCGATGGAATGAAAGGCGGCGGATGCGAGCGTAATTTCATTATTCGCCCGATATTTAGCGGCCGTCAATCGGAAAACTGGCATAGCTGCGAAGCATTGTATACGAAGAACGATCGTTCCACCAAGAGGAAATTGTTCGATACGACACGGATCAGGCGAAATTAGCGCAACGTCAAGATGTCACGCGAATAAATAAAAACAGTGGGTCGAGCTGATTTTTTTTACGGCGGACGGAAAACATTTAATTTGTTCTTTTTCACGTTAAAATTACTCGCGGGCTATCCACATACCCCTTTTTTATCGGTTTTGTAGAAAAATCTCGGGGAAACTGTTCGGATTCGTAACCAGAATTAATTAGCTTGCATTCGAATGTCGTTTGCTCAATATTAAGGTATATTGTGTTGTATTGTGTTAGGTCAGGCCTGGGCAAGGTTGGGGCTCCTCAAACGCTTGCTTCCCCCACCAACCTCTTTTTCATACAGCGCGCACATTCGTTGCGTTCTTAGACCATATATACTTATAGATCCGGCATAGGTATAGTGTGTGCATTGAATGCAATGTTCCAAGATTAAAGAGTATCTGGTGGCCTCTTAGATGATTCAAAATGGTGGATAGCGCATGAGGCGATGCACGTACTGCGGTAGAAGCGTCACCAGTAACAAAGAGAGAAGAGCAGCTACGCATATAAAAGCGAGATAAACGATTTTGAATAACGAATGAAGATAAAGTATCTTTTATTCGCGAATCGTTATTTGAATAATTATTTATCTAAATAATGCCCAACTCTGGTTGTATTCGACATATACATGTACCTATATTGTTCTTACTAGTATTTTTCTTAAATAAAGTTGTGAGGAAATAAATACAGATTTCATATTATCAACTTCTACATTAAAATTTATCTTTTTCCCAATTATAATCAACAAAATGAGTTAAGCATATTTAAAATAACTAGAGCAAAGTAAGAATGAACGAATAATAAAATAAATGTATGTATATTACAGTACAGTTTCCATAAATATCTATACAGAATCAGATGCGATGACGATTCCCCTTTCCCCTCTAGCACTTTACCACCAAGGTACTGCGATTTCTCAACAGACTATAGCACTTGGCCTCCTACGTCATCTTTTAATCTTGGAACATAAGACGTTATCTGAAGTCGGGTCTATAAGTATATATGGTCTAAGGTTGCGTTCACTGATATCTCGTGTCTTCGTTGCCCCACCGTACGGCGCTTGTTGGAAGGGAACAGTTGGCGCTACGGTGGGGATGCGCGGCACGTCACGTGACCAGTCTACGGTCTTAGTGGGGGACGTTGGAGTGTGCTGATCAAGGACTGAGCATGAAGTGGGTTTATGGGTGAAAGGGGTCGTGCCGCAAGCGGGGAGGGATGGTAGACTGCGGCCATGTTGGATGGCAAAACTAGTGTTGCCATCTATATAACGTTGCGGGAACATTGATATGATTTGATTCTGAAAAATGAATGCATAACAAGTGTATTTGTTAGATCTGTATATATATATATATATATATATATATATATATATATACAAAATATTGCAAATTCGGCTCCAATATAAATTTATAAATAAATTATGTGTATCTATTTCCCGCATGATTGCATTGCAAATTCGCGCAACTAGTATTTAAAGTTGCCTATAGATAGCGTTGGGATATGGTGCAAGATTTCACGCGCATGCGCGGCCAAAACAGTAATGTGTTTATATCATGATGACAGAGGTAGTGGAGCCCTGAGACAGTTATATTGGCGGGAATGTCTCGAAACAATCTATTCCGGACAAAAAGACTTCAGGACGTGTCCTACGAGTTACAAAATATACACAAATACACATGTTATACACTCATTTTTCAGAATAAAATCATACCAATTTTTTAAAATTCTGCTGGGTGCTCAAGGTACCCCATTTTATCGAGAATCTTACTTTACCGAGGCTGAAATCGTCGCGCATGCGCGTGAAATCTTGCACCATATCCCAACACTGCCTATAGAGCGCACCACAGTATTTGCCATCCAAGATGGCCGACAAGTTGATACCCCTTCCGTCTTTCGCCTCACCCCCGCAGCATAATGCACAGTCCTTAAGTCCGTGGTGCTGATGGTAGTGCAATGGGACAGTGGAAGGGGTAATGGAGGAGAGAAAAATCCACCCAGTTTTGGTTGTTGTGGCATCATTGATTAGGCGTGCGTTCGGTTATCCTCATTAAAGCCACGTACGGCACCGGTTAGGAGTGCCTAACTTAGGCGATCCTAATCACTTACGCATTAGGCCAGCATTCGTCTAATATCTCACTGAGATTTTAGTCATTTGTACCATGAGTTTTTGTGCATGTCCTTTCTTTGTTATTTTATGTAAAGTCTTTTTCCTATTGTGTGAACATTTATGTAAGAGGGCTTCGGTCCGTTTATAAATAATAATAACAAATAGAAAAATACCGGTATAATATTACTATTTTACATTACATTTTACATTTCGAAGAAATAGTTTGGACACTCGTAGAACCGATAAAAAAATTCTCGCGGTCTTTTCGATCGAATAGATCTTGAGACGCTTATTTCCGTGTCGAATCAAGGAGGAAACCGCGTCCTCTCTTTTTCTCCTTTGCACTCGATCAGCTTCCAGGAAACGGCGCTTTAATTTCCAAATGACGCGTAGGGACGCTGAACGCGTGCTCGTCCGTAAACAACCGCGAGACAATATTTGCGGAATCTGGCGAACCGGAGCGTGTTCCTTCTCTCGCCACCATCGTTCGCCAGAGAGAAACAGCTGCGGCGTCTGTCGCTTATTACGTAGGAATTGTCGCGAGTTACTTTCAGCTGGCTCTCTTTATTGAGCGTGAAAACGCTGTTTGAAGAATCGGCTGGCTCGTAGCTCACCGTCGCGTCGCGAACACCGTACTTCTGGCGAAGCGAAAAATTCCGACCCTTTCGTGGCTCGCTGAAAACTCCTGTTTCCACTTACGACCGGCAACGATAAGTTAAAACGAAGCGACTGATGATCGATATTCTTGTTATACCCGCCCGGATTGCTATACTCTTTTAACCTGCTAAAAATTATTTCATCCGTATTTCCTTCTCGACTCGGCCCTCGAAATTACGTTTTTAACTTTTGAAATGTTTAGTTTGCTTGCACACGCGCTAGCTATAACAAATTGTGTTTTATTTGGCCTGTTACTAGCTTTACTGTTTCCCATTTTAGCCTCTCGTAACCTAAATTGTTTAATTATTATTCTATCCTGGCCATTTCGAGTCTCAAATTTGTCTCTTTCATTTTTATTTAATTCTACCCTTCTTTTCTTACCTTTTGTGCTTCGAACTCTTGTGTTTTTATTTTTGCACACTTCAGGTCTTAAATCAGGGATGGGCACGGTAGGGCCTCCTCAAACGCCTGCTTCTCCCACCTACCTCTCTTTCATGCGCGAGACCTGCCCCCTCTATGGTAACGGCGGATGCTAGTGGGGGTCAGTGGGCGCTATGGTGGGGAGGGTTTTATCTTGTAGCGTCCGGTAGTACGCACAAAAGAGAGTTTTTTCTTTCGTGCAAACAGCCCTCTTCGAGTACCGTTTCTCGAAGAACCTCTACCCACGATCTCAATTGAGACAAAAATGCTCGTCCTTGTTTTAAATAATATCTTCCTCTTCGATGATACAATTTTTTCAGTTGGTCTTTTACCAATTTTACACAATATGATAGAACAAAGATAAATGTTTGTAGAAACCAGAAGGAAGATTTATTTTGCCAAATGTAATATTCCTCTATCATCCGTCGCTCATTGAACACAGCAGGTCAGCTTATGGTACATCGCGACAGTAATCAACGAAAGCACACAGGTCCCTTAATATCAGTTGCAAAAGCCGTAATATTAGTTTACAGAAATTCATGTAGGAGATCAATCCCGTGCACGTCAGATTACACCGTGATTGCAAACAGAGAGTCAAATGCCATCGAATCTAACGAGATCGATCATGATAGTACTTGATGCTCGAGGAATACCATGTGGTACTCGAACACGAATTGTTCGTTTAAGCCGACGTTGTTAATACATAGATTCCTCGGGTGCTTCATTATAATAAGTTACAAATATCGAATTTGCAACTCGAGTGTTGAATCTTACTGACAGTATTTCATCGATAATTGTCCACAACACGGGTCTGCGGAGGGACAATTATGCGCGAGGGATATCATTGTTTGAGATCAGTGATGGGAATGTTAGCGCTTTTCACGCGCATGCGCGAGTTTCGGCAGCACCGAAGCTACGTCTAAAGTTTGTGGGGTACTATTGGAGCGAAAGTAGTGGGTTTGTTATTATATATTTCGTTTAAAGTTATTTTAGTACCCTTCCCTTCCTTATTCCCAAGATGATGCAGAAGACTAAGTTATATTATATTGTACATAGATACATAAATATTATATATTCTATGTACGTATGTATATATTACATTTTAATACATACATATATATATATATATATATATATATATATATATATATATATATACACAGGGTGAGTCACCTAACGTTTGTACCTCAAATATCTTTGTTGTTTCTAAATATACGTAAAATATGGTAAGGACAACGTTGAATGGTACAACGGGGCTGACACGATGCCAAAAAAAAATTTCTTTTTTGTGTCATTTTTTTTAGAGATATCAAGGTCACCTTGACCTTTTTAAATGGAACCACCCTTTTTTAAACACATCCAATGATAGTCCCTTTCATTACGAATTCGGTGACTACAATTACTCAAGGTCATACAAGGTCGCGGGCAGAGATAACCTATAAGATTTAACACCGATACATGCCTGTAAACGGGCTTTGAAGGAATGTTGAACTCTGTCCGTGACCTTGAATGACCTTGTGTAATTATTGTCACTGAATTCCTAATGAAAGGGACTATCATTGTAGGTGTTTAAAAAAGGGTGGTTCCATTTAAAAAGTCAAGGTGACCTTGATATCTCTAAAAAAATGACATAAAAACAAAATTTTTTTTTGCATCGTGTCAGCCCCGTTGTACCATTCAACTTTGTCCTTACCATATTTTACGTATCTTTAGAAACAACAAAGATATTTGAGGTATAAACGTTAGGTGACTCACCCTCTATATATATACGTACACATGTTGTACATTCATTTTTCAAAATCAAATCATAATAAATCTTGCGAAATTAGCGGGGCGACCAAGGTACCCGATTTTCGTGCTTGACTGAGGCTAAAATCGCCGCGCATGCGCGGGAAAAGCGCCAACATTCCCATCACTGTTTGAGGTTTGCCGAACGTAGAGAAGGACAGCCGAGCTCGAGAAATAGAGAAATGCCACAAATATGGTCATCGAAGTCCCATAAAAAAATAATGAATAATAAAGAAGTTGGAAATTCGGATTAGTGTGGTCTCACCGATATACCCGAGCCGTATGGTGTCGTATTTCTCGGCGACCGAGGCCTCTCGAGCTTCATGGACCCTCAAGGAGATACACTAGTGGGGATATCTCAGGGACAATTATGTCGGAGACATTTGGGACAATTACCGATGAAATACTGTATATCATTACTAAACTGCGGATTTTATGCGTTTATGATAGAAATAAGGAGATAGAACTTCAAACAGTGAAAGGCTTAAAAATATTTATTTATAGATGTCAGTGCATTATATTTAGCCTATAAAAATAATTGACGAGAGAAAGATATATTTATTTAGCACCTGCTTCTTCCAATGGGTATAGACAATTTTTACTTTGCATGAACAAATTACACATGTTTCTCAGCAATATCCAGTATTTTCTGATTTTTTCCAGTCTTGTTAGATTTATTGGACCCTTTGTTACCATTAATTTCTCTTTTCTGTGGTAAAATCATTTTGTTTCAATTATTTAAGTCAAAAGGAATCCTCTTGGTAGAATCACGGTTTCCGTAAGAGAGAAACGAAGTAACGGGAATGTAAAATGCAGTAACGCCGACGAGTCGCCATCTTGGCGTTATATGTTCCATCGTTTTTTAACAACTTCGCTCTGGTTTTACGCGGAGAGTGTATTCGTTCGTGATCATCTCACACGGGTACGTCCTCGTAAAAGGGAATATAATTGAAAGAATGTTCCTTCACGCGGCTATCTCAAAATGTTTACCTCATCTGTAACGAATGACACTAAAACGCAGAGTCGGGGCACTTCGTTCTTCCGCGCAGTGAAGTACACAGGGTGTACAAAAATTATATAATTATTCTGTTAATACTAGAACTACCTCTTCCATTCGAATGAAAAGATTCACATTGTTCGTTTCACAATCATTGAGACAATAAAGATATTTTTGTAGGAAATTATTAAAGAAATTCACGTGGACGTGCGGATTACGGTAAAGGTTGAGTAAAATCAGAAGAAATACGGTTTCGTTATTTTTGCGAGATGATAAAAATTTGATGATCGGTGGTTCTAATGTTAGCAACAATGAACCTACGATGTTTAACAGCGACGGAAGTGTGGTGGAGTTCAGGGAGGTGAAATAAATTTATAATTTTCCACAGCGGTTGCATCGAAGGCGCCGGCGGTGGACCAGACTGGTACAAATATTTCCTCTGCGGCGTGAAAGGAGCACTCGAGGTTATCCCAGAGGAGGGCGTTCCTTCGGGAATCCTGGCTGCAGTTTGGGGAAACATTCCTCCTAATTCAGGGCTCTCGAGCTCGAGCGCTCTCGTCTCCGCCGCTGTTCTTCTGACCGTGCGCGCCAGCCAGGTGAGTTTCTATCTTTTCGTTATTTTTCTTTAACCCAGCGTAGCCTGGAACACACATATTTTCATTCAAAATTTCAACAAACATATCTGCATTCATGATGCCATGGATGGGAGCTAAATTTCCAATCCATACCAAGAAAAACATCCCCATACCATTATGGATCCCCCTCCACGTTTGATGGTAGGCAACACATGCTGCTTCTTGAGAGCTTCATTCGGTTTTCTCCATACGCGTGTTCTCTTTTTTTTTAAATTTAATTACTCAAATTTGATCTCGTCACTCCATATAATTTTTTTCCAAAATAATAACGGCTTATTCACATATTTTGTTGCGAAAGCTAAACGTCTCTTTTTATGAAGTTTACTAATGTGTGGCTCGCGTCCAGTTAAACAACTCTGCGGATTAACTTCTTTTAATCTTTGTCTCGCAGTTCTTGAAGAAATATTTAATTGTACAGTTTCAACAATATTTCGTGATGTTATCGATGGACAGGTCTAATGATCAACAAAAAATCAACGCAATTTAAAACATAATTTTAATAAACTAGAATTGTACGGTACATTTAAGTTAACAAAGTGTACTTTAATGAAATAAACAACAATATCAATAATAAAAGTTAATATAATAGAATATATTATCATTAATCAAAATTGTATACAGTTTTTGGTGGTCAAAATTAAGTGGACACTTTATAAATATTTAGAAAATAAGCAATTAGTATTTGGTATTGTGACCTCTTGCTTTAATTACTGCTTCTAATCGTCGTGGGATGATTTCCACAAGTTTTTGGAGGTAACTTCGATCAATTTGTTGAAATTTTATTTGCAATTCGTTTAAAAATACTGTTTTATTATGACGTCTTCCTAATGGTATTTCCGAATCTAATAAGCTCCATAAATTTTCTATAGGATTAAGATCTGCACTTTGTGGAGGCCAATAGAGAACATCTATCCCACAATCTTATAAAAATGTTTTCGTTTTCTTCGCCGTATGCTTATGATCATTATCCCGTTGTAGCATCCATCCCTCATCGAAATCCATTTTTAGGGTTGACTATTCCATATTTTCATTTAAAATTTCAACAAACATATCTGCATTCATGATGCCATGGATGGCTGCTAAATTTCCAATCCATACCAAGAAAAACATCCCCATACCATTATGGATCCCCCTTCACGTTTGATGGTAGGCAACGCATACTGCTTCTTGAGAGCTTCATTCGGTTTTCTCCATACGCGTGTTCTCTTTTTTTTTTTAATTTAATTACTCAAATTTGCTCTCGTCACTCCATATAATTTTTTTCCAAAATAATAATGGCTTATTCACATATTTTTTTGCGAAAGCTAAACGTCTCTTTTTATGAAGTTTACTAATGTGTGGCTTGCGTCTAGTTAAACAACTCTTCGGATTAACTTCTTTTAATCCTTGTCTCGCAGTTCTTGAAGAAATATTTAATTGTACAATTTCAACAATATTTCGTGATGTTATCGATGGAATACGTTGAGTTTCTCTTACAATTTGTCTATCATCGTATGAATTTGTGCTACGTTCTCGTCCTCGATCGATTAAATTTTCAACAGTATCATACTGTAAATACTTGTGATAAATTGTATGCACTATACTCTTAGAAACTTTGTATTTTTCAGCGATTTTACGATAACTTGGTTTATTTTTGCACTCTGAAACAATGAACTTTCGCAGGTGCAAAGGGAAATTCTTCTCGTCTCTTAGACATGCTCGGTTTATATTTCTAATCTTGTTTAAACAAAAGTTCAATGTCTACCGAGGACGAATGACACCGCGCAATGCGAGAGTCAAACGTTTGTTTACATTTTTTCCGTCCCAACACAGAATGTCCTCTGCGTCCACTTAATTTTGTCCACGGTCTCAAAGACACCCATACAAACAAATATGCATAAAAATTAACAGAAACATTATATTTATGCTTTTACATACTAAATAAATTCTTTCGTTGTGTATAAACATTTTTCATGTTAAACATCCGCAATAAATTTATAACACAATAAATGAAAATAGAGATTATTCAGAATTTATGTTCTGTCCACTTAATTTTGTCCACGACTGTACATTGTTTATATTCTGTGAAAACAACCGTAAAAGAGAAGATCAGAACAAACGTATTATAGCGACGTAGGCTCCATGTTGGGTATGATCGTTCGCCCTACGTTGGCCGCGATTGTTGGCCCAACGAAGAAAATAGCAACATTTCTAACGGTTGGCCAACGAATACTGCAACGTAGGCCCAACGAAATGCCAACCATAAATGCTACTAGGGAAAGCGAGTAGGCGCAATTTAAAACATTGGGAAGATTAAAAGACTTTAAGAATATTAATATATTATTTTTAATACATTATCCATGAAAGATATTGCATTTAGCTAATTACAATTGATGCACAACCTTTTTATTTTGCATAAAGATGGAAATAGAACGACATACTTGCACTGTATATTAATTGTTTAATGTACATGTAGATCTGGCTTGTAGATTTGAATTGTATTGGAAGTTAAACACCGCGTGGAATAATATTAAAAATAATTCTCACAAATCCAACATATGGACTGGTCGTTAAAAAATAAAAAACAGAATTTGATCTCACGTTACTGCGAGCACAGTTCTGGGAAACATGAAAATTAAATGTCGCATATAGCGAGCGAGCAAAAAAGCATATAACAAAACGGGTATCGCGTCGGTTCTGTTCGCGTAACAGAAAACGTTCTCGCAGAGAGAAAGAGCAACGGTATAAAACGAATCGTTCGCTAATCACGTTGTACGTCATCGTTACGTTATTTGCAGACAGAAACGATCCGAAATTGTACCTAATCATGCGATAACTGCAGCTAATGGAACCACCTGTCGTCATTTCTATATGCGCGACCGTGATCATTTCTGGTTCGCGCGGGTAATCGCACCCCCGTTCTCATTTTCGCTCGATACGGACGATAATACCGTTGTAAAAAATACTCGAAAATTTTCGCGATCCCCAGGGGATTAATCTGCCGACTTTTAGAGGGTTTTCGAGCCGCGATCAACGGCTTCCCACTCTCTGAAAAGAAATATATGTCAGGGGTAAACGATCTGTTTAACTTCGCCACCGGATGAATTACTCCGGCGCAAAACTTTTATCAAAGGAGGGTGGAAGAAATTTATCCGTCACACCCCTGAAATTACATCTCTCTTAGACAATCGCGACATACACGTTGTTTTAAAAATCTTACAGTTGTTTCTTGAAAAATGTCCTTGCGATTGTCGTTGAAATGTTTTACGAATGTGGCTTTTTATATTGATTCATAGTTAAATTGTGGAGTTTAATATATTTATTGTATTTATATATGTTTAGATGTCAGTGATGATTAGTGACGTTTTTATTTTAGTTTTACCGTAAACAGTCGTTTTTAGAGATTTTTAAAGAAAGTTTATATGGAGGTGCTATGGTGGGTTGAAATTTGGTGTGATTTTATTTTTAATCTAATAATATAAGTAATCGAGTACAAATTATGTAGTTAATTCTGCACAATCGTTTGATATCAGTCAGACTAATTTACCCATTTGATTGATTCAATACAGGGAATGTATGCGTAAAACAGGCATTTTTGTCTGAATTGAGACAAGACCGTCCCCACCATAGCGTCCACTGTCCCCCACCAGTATCCACCGTTACTATGGAGAAAGAACGCGATTCGTCCACCGCGAGCAATGCGCATGTCTCGCGCAGGCGTGAGGTACGAAGATATGGTGGGGGCAACGAAGGCGCGAGACGTGCGCAGTCGCGAAGAAGGCGCGCACTGCAAGCGCGTTGGTGGGAGAAGCAGGCGTTTGAGGGGCTCCACCCGTGCTCATGTCTGGTGTAGATGAACAATGAGGGGTTGAAATTTTATTTTCAATAGTAATATGGATTTTTAATTGTAAACATCATTTGATGTGTAACTAGAAGACCATATAATAAAGTGGACAAGTTATTACGGTCACCTCTACAATTTCTTGAAAATAATAATATTAATCTATTCATTTAATTCATTCAACAGAGTGGATGTGTTTATAGATGTGATATTGATAGTTGAAAGTTTATTTTCAACAGCAGTATCTATTTTTAATTGACAATTGACATCCTTGCGAATGTCGTTGAAATGTTTTACGAATGTGGCTTTTTATATTGATTAATAGTTAAATTGTGGAGTTTAATATATTTATTGTATTTATATATGTTTAGAAGTAGATGTCAGTGATGATTAGTGACGTTTTTATTTTAGTTTTACCGTAAACAGTTGTTTTTAGAGATTTTTAAAGAAAGTTTATATGGAGGTGCTATGGTGGGTTGAAGTTTGGTGTGATTTTATTTTTAATCTAATAATATAAGTAATCGAGTACAAATTATGTACTTACTTCTGCACAATCGATTGATTGATTCAATACAGGGAATGTATGCGTAGAACAGGCATTTTCGTCTCAATTGAGACAAGACCGTCCCCACCATAGCGTCCACTGTCCCCACCAGTATCCACCGTTACCATGAAGAAAGAACGCGCTTCGCCCACCGCGAGCAGTGCGCATGTCTCGCGCAGGCCTCGCGAAACCCTGGCGTCAGGTACGAAGATATGGTGGGGGCAACGAAGGCGCGAGACATGCGCAGTCGCGAAGAAGGCGCGCACTGCAAGCGCGTTGATGGGAGAAGCAGGCGTTTGATGGGCTCCACCCGTGCTCATGTCTGGTTTAGATGAACAATGAGGGGTTGAAATTTTATTTTCAATAGTAATATCGATTTTTAATTGTAAACATCATTTGATGTGTAACTAGAAGACCATATAATAAAGTGAACAAGTTATTACAGTCACCTCTACAATTTCTTGAAAATAATAATATTAATCTATTCATTTAAGTCATTCAACAGAGTGGATGTATTTCTAGATGTGATTCGGATAGTTGAAAGTTTATTTTCAATAACATCTATTTTTAATAGGTATAGTACAATCGTGTATACAAGTATTACATTGATGCATATATTTATTTATTAATTGACTTATTAAGTGAATAAATTATTACAGTCACCTCTACAATTTCTTGAAAATAATAATATTAATTTATTCATTTAACTGATCCATCAGACTACATAGACAAATCGATAGAACATTTAAATGATCTTGTATTATTTGCCATTAAAAACTGAATTCTAATCTCACACTAATCTTCATGTAATAATGGACTGCTCCCTTAGAATTAATTTAATTAGTACACAATTTTACTATTGCAGTATGAAATCATTGTGCAGTTGAATGTCATTCGACAAGTAAATTCTATTACCTCTGGCATAGTTCTACAGCAAGAGCTTATCGCATAATTGTTCCGCGAAGTGGCGAAGACGTCAGCATAATCCGCAGACCAACAATGTCGCGTTGGGAAAGTTAGTGTAAACCGTCAAGCACAAAGTCAAAATGTTGACTATACGTGTTACGCGGGGAGCTTGGCCGCCATCCAACGAGACCGGCTTCCTTATAATTTAGGTTCGCCGGTTCAAACGCTTTCTCATAAATTAATACTAATTAAACGTCCCCTGCCGGACACGCTGTTACTACATCGGCCTTATGAAACTTTAAGATGAATAACCGGGGTGAAAGGTGAACGACGATTTTTACCGTCGGGAATTACTTTCCGCGCGACAGTTCACCTGGATAAGTTCAATTCTGATAAAAGTGGATTTTCATCGCGATAGTGGTTATAGAGAGAGACTCCGCGGGATAGCAATGATATCTCTCGAACTTTTTGATCTCTTTACGGTTACATCCACCGAGGAATATTAAGAATAAAGTTCTTACAGTTTGAAAACTTTATTTCTTCTCGTAAATCGCACGCTGTCGGAGTTATTTGAACAGATTCCTTTGGTTATAGCCGAATAAGTATCTTTCCGTTTCGGCCATTTTGTAGATGTAGGATGAAAAGACACAGTGTGGAACTCCGTTTATATGAACTAAATTTTAACAGTGCATGGTTGTCTGAAGTATAGCTGAGCGAAATCCTCTTGTATGAACGTGAACTCTTATTAACACTATGATTGCTGAGTACTAAAATTATTTTACTTTACATTATACAAATAACGAGAATGTGTCTATTCGAACATTTATCCATTTTTTAAATAATGTATACCCAAAGGAATAAATTTGTTGAATAATTCCTCGTGTATGCATCTTCACAATCTTCATAATCGTAAGTTAAAAATATGACAACGCGTCCCGTGAAACTAGTGTTAAATGAACAATAAATTATAGTCAGTAGTAGAAGACAGATGCACTCTTGTTACGTCCGTAATGGGCACGGTGAGGGCCCCTCAAACGCCTGCTTCTCCCACCAACCTCTCTTTCATGCGCGAAGCCTGCGCACTGCTCGTGACGGGCGGAGCACTCCCTTCCTCTATGGTAACGGCGGACGCTGGTGGGGGACAGTGGGCGCTATGGTGGGGACGGTTTTGTCTCTACTGTTTTTTTTCTAAGCCCTACAATTTTTTCCTGAGGTCTACAACTTTTATTGAAGCTTCTCAACTGTCTTTGTAAAGTCTTTTTCCTACTCTCCTTAATTTTTTCTAGACGTCCCAACCTGTTTTTAAGCTCCAAATTTTTCTTGCAAGTTTTGCGATGTTTCTGGAAACTACAATTTTTTTTTTAGAGGACCCATAATTTTTTCCTGAGCTTTATCAAAGATTGTCGATTGTCTTTGCAAGCTCTACTACCGTTTCATACTCCCCTAATTTTTCTCTAGGATTCGCAACTAGGCTCTACAATTTTTTTGCAATGTTTTTGGAAACTCTACCATTTTTGTCTAGGTCCTATAATTTTTTCCTTAGTTCTACAAGTTTTATCGTAGCTACTCAATTATCTTTGTCTACTACTTTTTCTTACTTTCCTCAATTTTTTCTAAACTCTAAAATAATGATGGGCACGGTGAGGGCCCCTCAAACGCCTGCTTCTCCCACCAGCCTCTCTTTCATGCGCGAGGCCTGCGCACTGCTCGCGATGGGCGGAGCACTCCCTTCCTCTATGGTAACGGCGGATACTGGTGGGGGACAGCGAGCGCTATGGTGTGGACAGCGAGCGATATGGTGGGAGACATTGGGCGCTATGGTGAGGACGGTTTTGTTTCAATTGAGACAAAAATGCCAATCCGTGTAGAGAGATAGAAACGCGTTTCGCTCTACGTGCATTTGCAGATATCATACATTGAAATTTTGTGGGAAGTACGGTATCGTTGTATGGAAAATAAGTATATAAAATTTCAGCTAAATTGATTCAGATTTAGACAAGATATTCTTGATTATTGCTGACAGTTTCAAGAATATTGTGCACATGTGTCTTTGAAATCGCTTCTGTCAAAAATTACTAAAAAATGTGCAAATTACTAAAAATCGTGCACCCAACAATTTGTATTGAATCATGAAATGGATATCTGCATAAACTTTAATTATAGATAATACTCTCAACACGTTGACTGCCGTGTCATCCATATATGGGTGAAAGAATTATTTGTCCATATTTAAAAATTAATTATAAAGCTAATATAATTATTGTACCAAATTTGGTTAATATCTGGGAAATGCAAGAAGGTTAAAGGACTACTCGGTGTCTAAATTTTAATTTGTCAATAGTTTTTATTTTATTAAATTAATCACTTTGATTTTACGAAATGCTTGAGGTCACTGCTTTGGCAGTCAAAGTGTTAATAATATAAAACACGCTTTTCACGCTTCGAATACAGTTTCTTCCCGAGTTTCAATTGTCCGCAGAAACTACAATAGATTCATCCGGTCTGTCTCTCAATTAGGTCAGTCGAATCAGCTCCTATGGCATCTTTAATGAATGGCAAGATTAAATATAAACCGTTCGAGCTGAATAAATCCAAATACAAAACAATATTTCAAATCGGATCCTCCCACGGCTTACCTACAGCGTCGAGTACTATGAAAAGATTTATCGATCTCGAACCGATAATATAATTAAACATAACCCACATTCATAGCATTCAAACGATCTCGTAATCCACGTTCCAACCCCTTGAACATCCGCGAACGACCTACTTAACCTATCGCAGACCTACATAACAGATATTTTATCTAACGTAAAGGGGTTAATAATAGCAGACAAGAATCTTGGTAGGAAGTTCCAGTGTTAAAAGTTGCAAAAATAAGAAAACTTCGGCGAACGATTACGAAGGAGATCGCTGACGTTCGCGTTAGGCTAAAATTTGCACAGATAACGGAAACTGTGGCCGTGTACTTAATCGAGGGGGTGGGAATATGTTCGCGGTCAGGTCGCAATTTGTAAAGCTACGTGGTTAATAGACAGCGGATCTTGCAAGGAAAAGACGCGGTCATGGGGTCTCAGATTTCCTCGAAACTTTGCATATTGGTAGATTTCGTTCTCCTGTTTATGAAAATGTAGCATTATAGGCGTCGATACTCAACAACTTTCGAGATACGTTAAGATTGATGAAGTTAGTGTTTCTTTCATATTATGTTCCTGTTCAATAAAATTTTTATATTTTCTTTCCTATAGATATTATGAGTGCATTTTTCATGTGCAAAATACAATTAATTAAAACAGATAAACTGAACAGAAAGAAAAGAAAAAAATGGAAAAAAAGTAAAAAGGGATTTGAACACTGGCCTTCCCGGTAATGAATCTAGTACGTTACCATCACGCCGTTTAGCACTTGACGAAAACTTCAACCAAAACAACCGGTATAATGAAATTTAAATTGTAAATACAGTATTTCACCGGTAATTGTCCCAAATGTCTCCGACAGAATTGTCCCTGAGATATCCCCACTAGTGCGGGGTGTGCCCCCTTGAGGGGCCGTGAAGCTCGAGAGGCCTCGGTCGCCGAGAAATATGACACCATGCGGCTCGGGTATATCGGTGAGACCACACTAATCCGAATTTCCAACTTCTTTATTAAAACATTATTTTTTTATTGGACTTCGATGACCATGTTTGTCGCATTTTTCTAATAAAAATGAGACCAAATATGATATAATTCCGATGATATCCTTCCTCGCGCACGAAACTTTAATCGTCGATTACACAAGTAAATATCATCGGAATTACATCATATTTGGTATGATTTTGATTAGAAAAATGCCACAAATATGGTCATCGAAGTCCAATAAAAAAATAATGATTAATAAAGAAGTTGGAAATTCGGATTAGGTATTTTTACATTTCTCGGTGACCGAGGCCTCTCGAGCTCGGCTGTCCTTCAAACAATGATATCCCTCCGGTATAATTGTCCCTCTGCAGACCCGTGTTGTGGACAATTATCGATGAAATACTGTATCTCAAAAATTATTGAGCATCGACGCCTATAATGCTATATTTTCATAAACAGGAGAACGAAATCTACCAGTATGCAAAGTTTCGACAAAATCTAAGATCCGATGACCGCGTCTTCTGCTTGTAAATAAAATCCAGTCCCAGTGTTTTCGCTCGTTTCTATCCTCTCGAGCCCGCGAGGATCGATGACGAAAGTTTGCTAGCTGACGCTTTTAACGGAGTCGCATAAGAGAGGGGTGGAGACCGCCGAGATTATGCTACCAGTGTCCCCGAGCGTGGTATCGGGGGAATTTCTGATGCCTTCCTGTCCATTGACCATGCTCCCTGAAGAAACATGGAAATGAAGTCGCAACGACTTTTGCATGGAGAATGCATCGACTGCGAAATATCCCTTTAACGTCGCGTAGAATATTTTCAGCTTTTTCTTTTTTGTAGGATTGTTTATTGGTAGAGGTCACTTTAATGTCATCGTACAGTGCGAATGAAATGTGCGGGAAAGAACTGTATAGTCTAGAAAGAATTACGGGCTTGTATTGAAGTGGAACAATTTGTAAACACTATAAAAGAAATTAGAGCTTTGGGAAAAATGGTAGAACCAAGATAAAAGTTATACAATTTGGTAAACATATTAAGAATTAGGAACAATTATAGAGCTCCCGAGAATGTTGTAGAGCAGGGATCGGCACTTTTGTCTCAATTGAGACACAACTGTCCCCACCATAGCGCTCGCTGTCCCCCACCATCGTCCGCTGTTACCATAGAGGAAGGGATTGCTCCGCCCGTCTCGAGCAGTACGCAGGCCTCGCGCATGAAAGAGAAGTTGGTGGGAGAAGCAGGCGTTTGAGGGGCCCTCACCGTGTCAATCCCTGTTTTTGAGCTTAGAAAAAATTGAGGAAAGTAAGAAAAAGTAGTAGACAATGATAATTGAGTAGCTACGATAAAACTTGTAGAACTAAGGAAAAAATTATAGGACCTAGACAAAAATGGTAGGGTTTCCAAAAAGATTGCAAAAAAATTGTAGATCCTAGTTGCGAATTCTAAAGAAAAATTAGGGGATTATGAAACGGTAGTAGAGCTTGCAAAGACAATCTTTGATAAAGGTTGTAGAGCTCAGGAAAAAATTATGGGTCCTCTAAAAAAAAATTGTAGTTTCCAGAAACATGGCAAAACTTGCAAGAAAAATTTTTAGCTTAAAAACAGGTTGGGATATCTAGGAAAAATGAAGGAGAGTAGGAAAAAGACTTTACAAAGACAGTTGAGAAGCTTCAATAAAAGTTGTAGACCTCAGGAAAAAATTGTAAGGCTTAGAAAAAAAACAGTAGAGACAAAACCGTCCCCACCATAGCGCCCACTGTCCCCCACCAGCGTCCGTCGTTACCATAGAGTAAGGGAGTGCTCCGCCCATTGCGAGTAGTGCGCAGGCTTCGCGCATGAAAGAGAGGCTGGTGGGAGAAGCAGGCGTTTGAGGGGCCCTCACCGCGCCCATCCCTGTTTTAGAGTTTAGAAAAAATTGAGGAAAGTAGCTACGATAAAAGTTGTAAAACTAAGGAAAAAATTATAGGACCTAGACAAAAATGGTAGGGTTTCCAAAAACATTGCAAAAAAATTGTAGAGCCTAGTTGCGAATCCTAGAGAAAAATTGGGGGAGTATGAAACGGTAGTAGAGTTTGCAAAGACAATCGACAATCTTTGATAAAGGTTGTAGAGCACAGGAAAAAATTATGGGTCCTCTAAAAAAAAATTGTAGTTTCCAGAAACATCGCAAAACTTGCAAGAAAAATTTGGAGCTTAAAAACAGGCTGGGACGTCTAGCAAAAATTAAGGAGAGTAGGAAACAGACTTTACAAAGACAGTTGAGAAGCTTCAATAAAAGTTGTAGACCTCTGGAAAAAATTGTAGGGCTTAGAAAAAAAAAGAGTTTCCGAAAACATTATACAAAACCTAGAAAAAAATTGTGGAGCCTAGAAAAAGGTAGAGAAGCCTAGGGAAAAATTGTGAAGCTTAGAAGAAAGTAGTTTGGTTTCGATAGTCCATCGAAAGGTGGATTGAAATCGGAAGAAGCTCCCTCCAGGACAGTTTTAGCGTCATGTCGAGGCAATGAAGACAGTGTTAAGTCCTACAGAAGAGTGCCTAGGGCTTACGAACACCAGGATGCGATCCTTTGTCCGTGTGTTTCGAATGGAAAGGATATTGTTACCCGGTTTCGCTGGTAAAAGGTTCGCCGAGAGGACTTCCCTCGAACAGCCCCTGCTGGCATTTCTAACGTCACTCGAGAAGGTATTTTCACGGCGGGCGCTCGAAAAGTTCGGAGAGCCATTAGCTCCGGAAGCTGATTGATTGTTCGTCCTGGCCACTGGTACACAGCGACGACAAACACTCGTGACAATTATAGCTTGTGAAGTCGCGTAAAAGATTATTCGAAAAAATTGTTTTTCTTCGGCCTATCGTCATAAATGTTACATGAAATGTTTTTAATTAACTCTCGTACACACAGGGTCTGCTCTAGAGGCAGGCAACTCGGACATTTGTCCGGATCGTCAAAATTTAGGGGCGCCATTTTGGCGTTATTTCAAAAATATATATACAGGGTGTCTCACATAAATGGGAACACCTAAAAATAATGAAAGATTACGTCTCAGGAAATCGACAATGCCTACAGATCATTTAATGCAAGATTGCAATATTGCATAAACGAGGATGGTCAACATTTCGAACATTTATTATGATATGTAAAGGTCAACCCGACGTAAACAACGCGTAATCTTTCCTGAAACACGTAAGTTTTAAACTTTCACATTTTATCCGCTCCAACATGATTATTCTTGCTCAAGGTCATTTCAAGGTCAAAAAGGTGGTATCCACTAAATTCAGTTTTTTATTGTCTATCGTACTATCGTAAAAAAATATACTATTCCATTTAAAAAAACATCGGTGACCTTGAAATTTCATTAAAAAACACGACATAAACAAATTTTTTTCTTTACCATTATATTTGCACCCTGCAATAGTGTCACTTTGTCCTCTGAAGTTGTCTGATAGGACTGTAAATACGACAGGTATTTAGGTGTTCCCATTTATGTGGGACACCCTGTATATTATTAAGGGTCGGCAATTTGTCTTTTTGTCCGGGGCGACGTAACTTCTAGAGCAGGCGCTGCATACACAGTTTTGAGAAAACAAATGATCCTCTTTGGTACATTGATATAAAATAAACAGCGTATAGACTATAAGGTGTATATAACAAATATGGCGGTCTACAAAATGATTTTAGGTCTTACATAAAAATTGTACGACTTACGAATAGGCTATAGGTTATAAGGGGTATATCATAAATGTGGGGGTCTACAAAATGATTTTAGGACTTATATAAAAATTGTACGACTTACGAATAGGCTATAGGTTATAAGGGGTATATCATAAATGTGGGGGTCTACAAAATGATTTTAGGTCTTATATAAAAATTGTACGACTTACGAATAGGCTATAGGTTATAAGGGGTTTATCATAAATGTGGGGGTCTACAAAATGATTTTTGGACTCATATGAAAATTGTACGTCCTACGAATAGGATATAGGTTATAAGGGGTATATAATAAATGTGGGGGTCTACAAAATGATTTTAGGATTTACATAAAAATTGTACGTCCTATGAATAGGCTATAGGTTATAAGGGGTATATCATAAATGTGGGGGTCTACAAAATGATTTTAGGTCTTATATAAAAATTGTACGACTTACGAATAGGCTATAGGTTATAAGGGGTTTATCATAAATGTGGGGGTCTACAAAATGATTTTTGGACTTATATGAAAATTGTACGTCCTACGAATAGGATATAGGTTATAAGGGGTATATAATAAATGTGGGGGTCTACAAAATGATTTTAGGATTTACATAAAAATTGTACGTCCTACGAATAGGCTATAGGTTATAAGGGGTATATAATAAATGTGGGGGTCTACAAAATGATTTTAGGACTTATATAAAAATTGTACGTCCTACGAATAGGCTATAGGTTATAAGGGGTATATCATAAATGTGGTGGTCTACAAAATGATTTTTGGACTTATATAAAAATTGTACGTCCTACGAATAGGCTATAGGTTGTATATGAAAATTGTGAGGTATTCAAAATGATTATAGGACTCACGAAGAAATTGTAGGATCTATAAAATGATTGCGGGGGCCTGCGAAAAAATTGTACGACCTACGAATAGGCTGTAAGCTATAAGGTGTAAAAATTATGGAGTCTCTAAAATTATTGTGGGTCCTATGAGAAACTTGTAGAATCTACGAAATGATTAGACGATCTATACAAAAATTGTAGGATCTATAAAGTCTATGTAGAGTCTGTTAAAAATATTGTACGACGTACGAATAGATTATAGGATGTGTATGGAAATTGTTGAGTCTATAAAATGATAGATAACGTAAATCAAGAATATACATAAGAAATTCGATTCTTTTTAGGTAAGAAGAAATAATTAACTTGTGTTGCAGCACCAACTGTCGAAACGTGAACTGGCTGACCTGAGTGCAAGAGCTGAGAGGTACATAGGCACCCAGGGTGGTGGAATGGACCAGGCCATAGCATTTCTTGGGAGAGCTGGTAATTGAATTGTTTATTTCAAATAAATTCTTCGAGACTTACAGGAAGACTTGAAAAAGAGTACAAATAATTTTAAACGGTGAAATAACATGGATGTAATTGAATGAACAACTCCGACCACTAAGGGTGGTTTGTTGAAGTTAAAATAACTTTGAAATGCTTGCGACTGTGTCCGTAGGTTCTGCGATGCTAATCGAATTTAACCCGCTGCGTGCAACGAATGTAACTCTACCAAAAACCGCGGTCTTCGTAATAGCACACAGCCAGGCCTGTCATAATAAGGCTGCTACCACGGACTACAATTTAAGGGTTGCAGAGTGCAGACTGGCTGCCCAGGTAATGTGCCTCCATTTATAAATTAATAATCTTTTTGACTCGCTCGAAAACAGCGAGACAATTGCTTTAACACAGGGATGGGCATGGGGTCCCTCAAACGCCTGCTTCTCCCACCAACCTCTCTTTCATGCGCGAGGCCTGCGCACTGCTCGCGATGGGCGGAGCACTCCCATCCTCTATGGTAACGGCGGACGCTGGTGGGGGACAGCGGGCGCTATGGTGGGGACGGTTTTGTCTGAAATGAGACAAAAATGCCCATCTCTGCTTTGACACGTTGACCGCCCACTCGTCATCACAAGAATAACATAAAATCAAAGTAATTTATTCAACAAAATAACAAAAATTGAGAAGATTAACTTTCTGAAATTAATTACTGTTTCTAACCTCTTCTATTTCGCGGAGCAAATTTTCTGCACTCAATCTATCAACGTAAATATTTATTTTCGATTCTGTATAATTAATTCCGTCATCTGGATATGGATGACATGATGATCAAAGTGTAAAATTGTCCTCTAACCTTTGCTAATAACATCTCGTTTTTTCTCAACGATCTGAACACATCTTTTACCAGCAATTTTGTAATTGTCTTTTCAAAATTAAGTTCCACAGTTGAGAATTTGTCAGTAAATTTTTAGTATTAATATACTGTAAGAACTTTCTTTGAAATTATTGTACGAAAGAAAATTATTGAGCTCCTTTTACATACAGCTGGGTCATTAGAAAGTTTATTAATCGGTTTCCGGTAGGTGAAGTACTAAAACCCTGTATATGAATTGCTATTCAATTTGGTACATTTCTGTCAATCTGCTTAGTATACAGAAAACGTTGCATTTAGTATAATTCAGAATTGTATTTTACATTTTACGATGAATAGCGAGCGGAAATGTCACAAGCTCATTTTAAATCTAGAAAAATGTGTGGCACGTTCTTCGCTGCAGTTGAAAGCTTAAACTGGAAATGTCAGGGAAAGAATTTAATTAATATAATTATAGAAATATTGTTTATTAAATAAGAGTAGTACGATATACGTTACTTTATTTACGTAACCAAATATGAAGATACATGGTTACCCATTGTCCAATGGAAGTTTAAATGGAACTATCATTTCGGCGTGAACTTTAAATGACACGCGGTTTGCTACAGAACACCGTGGCCTCTGTGTTCGTTAAATGAAGTTGCAACTGTTATAACAATGTCAAGAGATAGTCGTTTGACTAATATAGAAACTTCAACGCTGTATTTAAGCGAATCAACTAGCGATGCAGAAACGCGACGCATTTCAAAAGGCTTGACAAGTCGAGATGATACTTCTTGTGCTGCGTGCATTGTGCATTATAATTCGGACAAGAAGTTGCACGAGCAGTTGGTGAAAAATAATCGAATGTTCTAAACGGTGACCAGAAACCAATGAATATTCCATGGGCTATCGAACACGACACGGTTCGCCAGACTCTACTCCCTCGTTTCCAGATGATAGCGAAGAAAAGAGGCAAGAACTGGGAGCACGTGCAGAGATTAATCGATGTCCAAGAGGCACTCGGTATCACCGTCGACGATATGGTTCCTGCGGTAACCTCGGACCTCCATGAGGAGCCATACACCCTAAACGAGGTATGCACTTGACGTAGAACATTAATAATAATAATAATGCTCGTATCGTGGTATACTTTTTCTTCGATTCCGCGATACCGAAGGGAAAAACATCGTCGTCGATCACCGAGGGGGAAAAAAATGAAATCACGAAGATCAGTCGAACGTATCATTTATTTACGTCATTTTTACTCATCAACACTCTTCTATTCAAGATCTTAGAATGGGGATTACATTGTAAAAGTTTCTGTGAAATTATATTTCCTATTACAGAATTTTCGAGAAACCGACGAAAATTCTTAGATCGTTGATGGAAGGATTATATGTATACAGGGTGTCCCACATAAATGGGAACACCTAAATATCTGTCGTATTTACAGTCCTATCAGACAACTTCAGAGGACAAAGTGACACTATTGCAGGGGGCAAATATAATGGTACAGAAAAAAATTTGTTTATGTCGTGTTTTGTAATGAAATTTCAAGGTGACCGGTTTTTTTAAATGGAATAGTACATTTTTTTACGATAGCATGATAGACAATAAAAAAGTGAATTTAGTGGATACCAGCTTTTTGACCTTGAAATGACCTTGAGCAAGAATAATCATGTTGGAGCGGATATTCAATACATATACATAGATCTTACAATCCTTTCCTAGACTCTGCAATCCTCTCGTAAATCCTATAATTTCTTTCTTTGCTAAATTACTTGTTTACGGGTTCAACAATGATTTTTTAGACGCTACAAATTTTTGTATAGGTTCCAGAAGGACCTTTCTGTAAGTCCCACAATTTTTCATTAGCCCTATATTTACTTTCTAGGTTCTAGAAAAATTGATAATATTAATCCTTCCATCAAGGGGCTGGGACGTCTGAGGAGCGACCGGGAGGGGGGGGGGGTCCACAATTAGGGTAAGAAATGAGGAGGAGTAGTTTTTTAAGTAGTTATAAGTTAATTTTCTGTACATAGACCTTTCTCTCTCTCTCTCTCTCTCTCTCTCTCTATCTATCGTTTTAATACTGGTGTTTAAATTTTAGATATAGTTAGTTATAAGCAATTAGATAAGCTAGAGTAAGTTATTTTAAGTTAGAAATTAAGGATAGGGTAAGGAAGAAGATGTAGAGGTAAGGGAGGAGAACTGGATGTGCATTGCAACCCCGAGAGGAGACAATAAAATACATATATACAGGGTGTCCCACATAAATGGGAACACCTAAATATCTGTCGTATTTACAGTCCTATCAGACAACTTCAGAGGACAAAGTGACACTATTGCAGGGGGCAAATATAATGGTACAGAAAAAAATTTGTTTATGTCGTGTTTTGTAATGAAATTTCAAGGTGACCGGTTTTTTTAAATGGAATAGTACATTTTTTTACGATAGCATGATAGACAATAAAAAAGTGAATTTAGTGGATACCAGCTTTTTGACCTTGAAATGACCTTGAGCAAGAATAATCATGTTGGAGCGGATATTCAATACATATACATAGATCTTACAATCCTTTCCTAGACTCTGCAATCCTCTCGTAAATCCTATAATTTCTTTCTTTGCTAAATTACTTGTTTACGGGTTCAACAATGATTTTTTAGACGCTACAAATTTTTGTATAGGTTCCAGAAGGACCTTTCTGTAAGTCCCACAATTTTTCATTAGCCCTATATTTACTTTCTAGGTTCTAGAAAAATTGATAATATTAATCCTTCCATCAAGGGGCTGGGACGTCTGAGGAGCGACCGGGAGGGGGGGGGGGGTCCACAATTAGGGTAAGAAATGAGGAGGAGTAGTTTTTTAAGTAGTTATAAGTTAATTTTCTGTACATAGACCTTTCTCTCTCTCTCTCTCTCTCTCTCTCTCTCTATCTATCGTTTTAATACTGGTGTTTAAATTTTAGATATAGTTAGTTATAAGCAATTAGATAAGCTAGAGTAAGTTATTTTAAGTTAGAAATTAAGGATAGGGTAAGGAAGAAGATGTAGAGGTAAGGGAGGAGAACTGGATGTGCATTGCAACCCCGAGAGGAGACAATAAAATACATATATACAGGGTGTCCCACATAAATGGGAACACCTAAATATCTGTCGTATTTACAGTCCTATCAGACAACTTCAGAGGACAAAGTGACACTATTGCAGGGGGCAAATATAATGGTACAGAAAAAAATTTGTTTATGTCGTGTTTTGTAATGAAATTTCAAGGTCACCGATGTTTTTTTTAAATGGAATAGTACATTTTTTTACGATAGCATGATAGACAATAAAAAAGTGAATTTAGTGGATACCAGCTTTTTGACCTTGAAATGACCTTGAGCAAGAATAATCACGTTGGAGCGGATAAAATGTGGAAGTTTAGAACTTACGTGTTTCAGCAAAGATTACGCGTTGTTTACGTCGGGTTGACCTTTACATATCATAATAAATGTTCGAAATGTTGACCATCCTCATTTATGCAATATTGCAATCTTGCATTAAATGATCTGTAGGCATTGTCGATTTCCTGAGACGTAATTGAAGCACATGCTGCAGTAATTATTACGATTTTTAGAACTTACACCACCGATATTTTTAAATTGTTTTACCACAACGGAAAATGCGTGTAACGAAGGCCAAATACGATTCACAAATTTTTCACGATACAAATGTACTGCTTGCCTCAAAGATTGGTGGCTTTCGCCATAAGTGAAAACCATATCGATTCGTTCCTGTACAGTATAACGCATTGTTATCACTTTCACGTTTCGAATTCGAATAATGCAGAAGGAACAACGTACTCATTCTAACCGATTAACCTTCTGTTAACGATCTCAATGATACATACTCTAACATAAACATATGCTATTTACTATGAAAAATATTTCAAACATTTACTGTGGTTTGTAAAGCTCAACCCGACGTAATATGTAACATTTTATAGGGGGTTCCATTTAAAATTACAAAGGTACCTCCCCTCCCCCGTTAAAGGGGAAGGGAGGCCACTTCACGTTTATGCAGTCAGAAAGGCCATTCAGTTCCATGCAATTTAAGACTACGAACTTTAAAATCGATGGCATAGTTTTCGAGATATTGAGCTGTTCAGAGTTATGTGGGCCACCCTGTATATATTTTTTAAATAAAGCCAAAATGGCGCCTCTAAATTTTGGCGCCCCGGACAAATGTCCGAGTTGCCCGTCCCTAGAGCGGGCCCTGCTATCAGCAAGCCAAATTATTTGTTTAGATCGTCGAAGAACTGGAAACAACGATCGAGAAGCTGAAAGAGATCTCGCGGGTTGGATCCTTCAGCGAGTCGCAGCCTTTCAAGCTGAAGCAACGTGCCCTGCACGTGTACCAAGGTAACACAATACATATCGTTGCGACTTTTATTACTTCGCGTCGTACGCCGCGGCATCGCGAGATATTTATTAACAAACTTTATCTACAATACAACTCTTATAACTTTATATCAATATAACGATTTCAGAATATGTCTGTTCTGCTCGGCTGTCGATTCTGTCTTTCTCTCTTCTGTTCAACGATCAACAGTTCGTTGACAACCCCTATCTTCAATTATTCCTTAGGGGTTGTTCATCACGGCATTACGGCGGCTTCTCAATATTCACGCCGCCGTAGCAATATTATTTAAAAATAAACCGGACAACCCGTAGAAGCTCGCTCGACTCTCATATTTATCAATTTAAGAAAGACTACCGGTTAACGAGAATGTTGCCCGCAACAACCTTCGGTTACTTATGCCACAATTTTTCTCGGCGAACTTCCGCCCGATTTCGCCGGCGTTTTCGCGCGAATAATTCATGTATGCAAACGCCGATGTTACTTACAAAGAAGGCAATCCGCCGGACTCTGTTTGAATAATGAAAGGAGCCTGAACACCGCTTTGTGGACGAAAAAATATAGCACCACTCACGGAGCAGAGTTTAATGTGCATTGAACCGAGCGACAAAAATGTCTAATTCATGCGTTCGCTGGGAATTTCTGATCGAGATGCCGTAAATTTATGCGCAAGAGTTTAAACAACCCTATTTTTGCCTAGACGTCTGAAGATATTTCAAATGTAAACCCCCCGACTTGCCCTCGATTAATTTATTTTATCGATACACTATTATTCTGAATCCATCGATGGGAATGGAATTTTTGCATTTCATTTTTGCTTCGAGGAGACGAGGGAAATTTAAATTCAGTAATATCGGAATTTGAATTTTTTAATCTTTGGTCGAAGCTTCAAGCTTGTAGTTAACATACACGGGTAAAAGAATCACCAAACATCAATTTTGAATTTCATATTCGAAAAAGCTGTTTCGATCGGGAAATTCAAATTTCTTAATCAATAAATTTGAATATTCCAATTTACTGTAGATTCTTTAAACTTGCAATTGTCCGGAATGGATGAGCATCCAAGCTAGAATAATTTTTGAATTTCTTCATCTGTTTTGGAAAGCCAGTTTCGTGTATGGAACTTGAATTTTTTTCACCGAGGAATTTTAATGCTTCAATTTGAATATTTGAATTTTTCTACTCGTTTTTTAGACTTGCACTTATCCTGAACGAATTGAGCATACAGCTACCATTATTTTTTAATTTTGTATTTTGCTTCGTGAAAATTACATCGTCCGCGACATTTGAATTTCCTAACCAAGAAATGAGAATATTTGAATTTGCGGCCGATTTTTATTTGACGCGGGAAATTTGAAATTATTATGACGCGGGAAATTTGAATTTCTCAACCGTGTGGTTTCAGCGCTTGATTTCGCAGTCGATTTTTAAAATTTGTAATACTACTTAAAAAATGGAGATTCCGACGGTGGCGCGGGAGATTTCAATTTCCTAACGAAGGAATTTGAATATTTGAATTTGCGGTTGATTTTTGAGACTTGTAATTATTCCGAAAAGACAAAGGACTAGCTAGTATAACTTTTTAATATCATATGTTGCTTTGGGACGATTGCATCTCGCCGAGATTTAAATTTCCTAACCCAGGAATTTTAATACTTGAATTTGCGGCCGATTTGTATTTGATGCGGGAAATTTGAAATTATTATAACGCGGGAAATTCGAATTTCTCAACCGTGTGATTTCAGCGCTTGATTTCGCAGTCGATTTTTAAAATTTGTAATACTACTTAAAAAATGGAGATTCCGACGGTGGCGCGGGAGATTTGAATTTCCTAACCAAGGAATTATAATGTTTGAATTTGCGGTTGATTTTTGAAACTTGCAATTATCCCGAAAAGACAGTGGACTAGCTAGCATAACTTTTGAATATCATATTTGCTTTGGGAGGATTGCATCTCGCCGAGATTGAAATTTCCTAACCCAGGAATTTTAATATACTTGAATTTGCGGCCGATTTTTAGTTGGCGCGGAAATTTGAAATTATTATGACGCGGGAAATTTGAATTTCTCAACCGTGTGATTCAGCGCTTGATTTCGCAGTCAATTTTTAAAATTTGGAGATTCCTGCTGTGGCGCGGGAGATTTGAATTTCCTAACCAAGGAATTATAATGTTTGAATTTGCGGTTGATTTTTGAAACTTGCAATTATCCCGAAAAGACAGTGGACTAGCTAGCATAACTTTTGAATATCATATTTGCTTTGGGAGGATTGCATCTCGCCGAAATTGAAATTTCCTAACCCAGGAATTTTAATATACTTGAATTTGCGGCCGATTTTTAGTTGGCGCGGGAAATTTGAAATTATTATAACGCGGGAAATTTGAATTTCTCAACCTTGTGATTTCAGCTCTTGATTTCGCAGTCAATTTTTAAAATTTGTAATTCTATTTAAAATATGAAGATTCCTGCAACGGCGCGGGAGATTTGAATATCTTAACCGAGGAATTGTAATGTTTGAATTTCCCGATGTTGTTCGAACCAAGAACCGCTTAAGCAACGTCGTAAGTAATTCGCCTCGTAGACGGCATAACAAATGAGCACACAGTTTTAACAATTGTTAACTCAATATTTGATCTCGCTGAAAGCCGCGGTCGTCTCTCGGTTGTCTATTTAATTCAATATTGGGGAAACAGAGTTGCTTATTAATAATTTACGCGCGCTCCTTCGTGAAACAATGAAATTTCGCGACAGTAGTTTATCGATTGCGGTCACTGTCCGTCCTCTGTGCCATATTCTCCCCCGATCTAGACAATTTATTGCCGTGAGAACGCAACGGAAATACAATATTTCATCGATAATTGTCCACAACACGGGTCTGCGGAGGGACAATTATGCGCGAGGGATATCATTGTTTGACGTTTGCCGAACGTAGAGAAGGACAGCCGAGCTCGAGAGGCCTCGGTCACCGAGAAATGTAAACATACCTAATCCGAATTTCCAACTTCTTTATTAATCATTATTTTTTTATGGGACAAACGATGACCATATTTGTGGCATTTTTCTAATAAAAATTATACCAAATATGATATAATTCCGATGATATTTACGTGTGTAATCGACAATTAAAGTTTCGGGCGCGAGGAAGGATAGTGTACGGGAAGGAAAGAGACGCGGAGAGTCGCAGTCGGCGGCCTTCCTCGCGCCCGAAACTTTAGTTGTCTATTACACAAGTAAATATCATCGGAATTATATCATATTTGGTATGATTTTTATTAGAAAAATGTCACAAATATGGACATCGAAGTCCCATCAAAAATAATGAATAATAAAGAAGTTGGAAATTCGGATTAGTATGGTCTCACCGATATACGCCGTATGGTGTCATATTTCTCGGCGACCGAGGCCTCTCGAGCTTCACAGCCCCTCAAGAGGGTACACCCCGCACTAGTGGGGATATCTCAGGGACAATTATGTCGGAGACATTTGGGACAATTACCGATGAAATACTGTACCGCGAAAAACTTGTCAAAGGTTCTATTGTCCTTTTTTCCGTTAGCGTTGCTGCGAACAACCAAAAACTGGTTTCGGATCTCTGATTTTAGTAGATTCTCGACGGTCCGTGTAATAACATCAATTCGATGGTACCGGACGAGATGGAAATTCATTTCAATCGGGGAATTCAAGGAAATTTCGTATTGCATAGATGGGATTTGTTGCTGCTATCGCTGTGGCACAAATAATGGCGGAGCTCTTAAGCTACTTAAAACGATTGAATTTCATGCATGTAACATCAACGTACGAGCGACGCCATCGCTATATTTTCCTAAATGGCTTGTGCACGCGAGAACGATACAGGTTCACTCGTATTAATAATCCTTTCTCAGTGTTTCGTTATTGATGGCACGATAATAGACCGTGTTCGGCTTGCAGAGTGCTCAAGCTTCAAGCAGTGCCGGATTAAGTCTTTGAGAGGCCCCAAGCACTTAACCCTAAACCTACCAAGCATAAAACGTATAAAAGTGAAATGCCCTATAGAAGTGAAAAGATTGAATTTACTTTAACTTGTTACGGTTTTCATTATAATCTGTGTTTAAATAGAGAAGACAGCTGAATCATTTCCTATGAAAGCCTTTTCATAATTTCAATGACTGTGAAATAGAGAACCGGTCATTTGACCGTGGTAGGTTTAGTGTTAATTATTCCATAATTTTTCGTAATCTATGGTCCATGTTTGAGCATTTTTTAATAGAGAACAGGAACAAGGATTTCGATCATGAACCTATTCGATCATTAGCATATTATCTACCGGCCATTATTCCATCATTTTTCGAAATCCATGGTCCATGGTTGAGCATTTTTTAATAGAGAACAGGAACAAGAATTTCGATCATGAACCGATAACTCACCCTCAATAACGTAATCTATATAATCATTTCGTTTGGGATTATTGTGTAAAAGAAAATTTTAAGCTTACTTTAGGCACGGCAAAATTATAGAAATGCTTGTTAATACATTGCATTCGAATGGTGATTAAGAAGTTGAAAGAAATATCTTGATTTTCGAATTAAAATTGATGTCTAGATCGGCCACAGAAACATGCTTTTTATTTCTAAATGTATTTTTACTTCTATGTGAAATTGGATAATCAATTAATACTATTTACCTACTAATTTTACAAAAAGAATGTTTATGAAAATTTTTTTTTTAAGTTGCATTAACCTCACAAGGGTTAATAACAACTTCAAGCTAACAATTAGGTGGTCATTTATAATTTAGATTTTGTTGTTGTCATTTGTTCAATAGAAGGGAAAGCAATTTTCATCGTTTGTCTGCACATCAACGACTATTTTACGGTTGTAGTAATTACTTTTGGGAATATGTTAAGTAAGACACAAAGTGAAATTGTTAAAAAGATAATTTGTATTTGGAGCCACTATCTCTTGCATTTTATTATTCATAAACAATTTCACAACCCACTCAATTCCATTTTCCACTGGCCATAATTTTTAAACACGAACATTCTGGTCCAAAGTACACTTCATTAACAAGAAGAGCCAGTGGAAGAGTTTGCAATACCTTTTCGCGAAAACAATGTTCTCGAATGTATTCTAGCCATCTGTTGAAATTGAAGAAAAATATTCTTATAGTTTTCCTCTTCGTCTTTATTTTAGCACGATCTTAGAACTCTTCTGAATTTCTTCTTGACATTTATGTAATGTTTGAGATATATGTAACATTCGAGAATCATATTCGAGGTACAATCACTCCTATTAATATTACGACACTCTTAAAAAGACGATAACTTTTTTAATATTGGACCATACGACTTGGACATTTTCGAGAAATTAAAACAATAATTAGTTTACTACATAATGTGGAAAAGATATTTCGAAACAATTGCAGTTGGTCGGTATTACAGAGAAATTACGAAAAGTTGTTGTTTTACAATTCATTTATGTGAGCCTACACTCCAAGGTCAGGTGAAGGTCAACTTTCTTTTTTTAAATGGAATGTTTTTTTTTATCCACCATCAAATAGTTTTAAGATGAGTTCAATCGCCTATGACACAAGGTCATTCAAGGCCAAACCTGCAAGGAAATGAAGAAAATGTGTCATCGTTTTATAGGTAGGTACATAATACAGTTGTAAAAAACGACTTATAGTATTTTCTATGGAATTCCGACCAATTACAAATATTAAAGAATTTCTTTCTGCGTCATGTAGAAAATACGAAAAGTTGTTTTTTTACAATTCTTTTATGCGAGCCTACACTCCAAGGTCAGGTGAAGGTCAACTCTCTTTGTTTAAGTGGAATGTTTTTTTTTATCCATCATCAAATGGTGCGTTTTAAGATGAGTTCAATCGCCTATGACTCAAGGTCATTCAAGGTCAAACTTGCAAGGAAATGAAGAAACTGTGTTATTGTTTTATAGGTAGGTACATAAAACAGTTGTAAAGAACAACTTATAGTATTTTCCATGCAATTCCGACCAATTACAATTTTTAAACAATTTCTTTCTGCGCCATGTAGAAAATACGAAAAGTTGTTTTCTTACAATTCTTTTATGTGAGCCTACACTCCAAGGTCAGGTGAAGGTCAACTTTCTTTGGTTAAATGGAATGTTTTTTTTATCCACCAACAAATAGTGCGTTTTAAGATGAGTTCAATCGCCTATGACTCAAGGTCATTCAAGGTCAAACTTGCAAGGAAATGAAGAAAATGTGTGATCGTTTTATAGGTAGGTACATAAAACGGTTGTAAAAAACGACTTATAGTATTTTCTATGCAATATCGACCAATTACAATTTTTAAACAATGCGAAATGTAATAAACTAATAGTTCTGACTACTCAAATAAATCCAGGTCATCTGATCCTATAATAAATACGTTATCGTCTTTTTAGTAGTGTCCGGATATTAATGGGAGTGAGTGTATGTTTACCGCGATCATGACTCGTTGATGTATTAATTTTTGTTCGGGCTGGTCCTGCGTCCCCTAAATCACTCGACAGAAGCAAAATTGACTGGAGAGGTTTATACCTCGAACAGCCTCGGTTACTCGGCCTGTAGCGATCCCAAATACCCTGTGCATACATTCGATTATGAATGCACGCGAGCATGCTGTATCCTGTCCGTCGGTTATTGCTGCGATCATTAATAGTCGATTAAAAGGCCACTCCGCTTCGACGAAAAATCATCTATGCGAACATTTCAAAACGATATGGTCGATTAGACGTGGTATTTCACGGATGTACAAACAAGTGGAGCAAATATAAAATTTTAAAAACGTTTGAATAACTTGAGAATATTATTTCATTATTTTCGACATATTAACAATTATTTAGAATGCAAATAACGGTCTTGTGAACTTCCATTTGTTGTAGTTAAAGCGAACAATTTTTATTTTACCTGGCAGTTTACTTTAACAGTCTACTAATTTCTTCTTCATTTTTTTAATTTATCTTGTGAAGGTTGGAAAATTGTATACAAGTAATTAAACTTGCAAACTTTGAGGTAGAGAAAGTTTTAAAATGGTGGCTGTGAGTCAGAAACAGGTTCGAAGCTATAATAATCAAGCAAAATAAAAAATCAGGGTAAGAAAACGTTTAAAATTCCAAATTTCATTTTTTGCAAATGTTGACTCATAATTACTTTTATTCCGTTCAAAAGCGAAGGGAATATTTATTGAAGCTACCTACCGAGTATTAAATTGGATCGCCGCTGTTTGATATAGGATTTTTATCTACGAAGATGATTCGAAAAAATATTGAACTTCTTGCGAATATTGACTGACGTTTGTAGCTTTTATTCTGTTCAAAAGCGAATGGAATATTTATTGAAGCTATCTACCAAGTATTAAATTGGATCGTTGCTTTTTGATGTATGATATTCAATACGATTGAAATGCAAAATTGTATCTCAATCGTATTGAATTTACACTTTCAAGTTTTATTTTATCCGTATTCAGATGAAATCTTGATCGAAAATGTGTATCAAGTACTGGATCGTTGCTTTCAGAAATATCATTTTTATTTTTGGAAATTATCGTTTCTAAGGGGGATTACAAAATGGCCGTACGATTGTCTTTTTCAGAGGCAGCCCGAGTGGCAGCTTTCCGTCGCGTAAGCGAAGACAGCGCGTTGATGGAAAAGGAGAAGCTCGAGCAACTAGGTGTCCTGATGTCCGGAAGCCATAATAGTCTGCACAAATTGTATGAGTGCAGCCATCCCAACGTCGATGCACTCGTCGACAATGCAATAAGCTGTGGAGCTCTTGGTGCTAGGCTTACGGGAGCTGGGTAAGTTTGACCGACAAAATGGCGAAGCCTCCGGGGACCATCGACGCCATTTTTCACATTAACGCTTCTTAAACTACAATTGAACACGTTTATCGATCGATTTTTCCCGTTGAACACGTTGACTGTCGTGTCACGCATATACGGGTGACGGAATTATTTGTCCATATTTAAAAATTAATTATTACGCTAATGCAATCATTGTATCAAATTTGGTTAATATCTGGAAAATGCAAGAAGGTAAAAACGTTACTCAGTGTCACACATTTTAATTCTGTAATCATTATTTTATTAAATATATTGTTTCGATTTTATGAAATTTTTGAGGTCGCTGCTTTGGCAGTCAAAGTGTTAAACTACAATTGAACACGTTTATCGATCGCTTTTTCGCGTTTAAGAGTGCGGATATACCTATTTGAAGGCAGCCATTTATAAATGGATGGACATGTTTTGTAGAGTTGAATATTTTTTCTAGGGAAAAAGTTGTTTGTTTTTGTTAAACCAGATTTTCTTAAGAACGAGATCCGAATGGAATTAATTCAGACAATTTTACGTTGTCGCGACTGTTCACACGGTTTCTCGTTGTTTCTCTCTAAACTCTCGGTTCTCGATCCTGACAGAATGGAAATCCGTTTACCGACTTTGAGCTAGCTGGAGGAATTCTTGACACACTGAGGACGCCGGGAATCTGGGACGTTGTAGAACCAACACGTTACGCGGTCCGTTCTCGACGAATTCCTGGAATGATTTAACGAGAAGCCAAACTTTGGAAACACGGATGAATTTGTTTGTTAGCTTTCTGCTGGACTGACCCCCTTTACTAGTTTCGAGCTGCTTTATAAACATAGTTACAAACTAGCCTTCTGAGAAATATTCAAAAGAAAAGAAAATGGAGTAATTTTAAGTTAATGAACACGAATACTATTTATTTCTTTGAGCCAGTAACGTTGACCAGATTTAATGTCTGAAGTAGTGAAAATTTGAAAATCAATAATGTTCATTTATTTTGAGTAGGAGAAATCAACTAGTTTAATTTTTTAAATCAACTATGAAGGTTTTAATCTGCATTGCAGCATAATTATTTTTGAAGACTGAAATAAGTATTATTTAAATATTATCAGTATTTAATCTTCAGTGCAAAAATAAGCTTCTCGTGAATATGAAATTTCGCAATAAGTATCGTTTATTTATTGCGAGTATGACAGGTCAGTTCCGTTTTTAAAGTGGTGAAAATTTCGAACTAGTTATGTTACAGCTAGACTACGGATGTTTATGCAATTTTCAATTTTTGTAGTCCAATTTTATTTTACAAATAAAATCTTACAATAAAATGAATAATAATCAAATAAATAAACGAATTCTTAAGGCACATACAGGGTATCACAAAAAATGTTTTATTTCCTTGAAAAGAATGATTCCCGAAGTCATTTGAAGTAACTTTTTCCTTTGCGAAAATGTTGTCTGTGGATTTATTAAGGAGTTATTAAAGAAAATCTCGGACCAATCAGAGCGCGACTACAGCGGATGGATTCCGGCTCGGCCAATGCCAACGCCGCGCTTAGCGGGACCGCGCTCTGATTGGTCCGTGTTTTTTGTGAATAACTCCTTAACAAAGCCGCGGAGAACATTTTCGCGAAGGAAAAAGTTATTTCAAATTATTTTAGGAATCGCTCCTTTCAATGAAGTACCACATTTTTGGGACAATCTGTATACTGTAAATATATGTTTGTTGACACGCTTGGAACTCCATTGCGAATTTCTTTTACGAGCCCGGCCATCCCCGCGTTTCGTACGCCAGAGGCAAACGCGTGAAATACGCGATGATTGAATGGCTGAAACTCAGGACCGGAAACGAGCCTCGGGGAACGGGTTAATCGTTTTACGATGAAAACGCGATGAATTTTATTACGGAGGCTAGCCGCCGGGACGTCTTAAACGACTTTAAAAATAGGTGCTGCCGTATCTCAATGCGAACGCGAACTTCCATTGTTCCCTGCGATTCAATTTTATTCGAACTGTTCTATCCAAACCCTTTCTACCTAAATAAGTTCCCTTTAAAAGTGAGTATCTTACTTACTGGAGACCTATTAACTACTCTGTAATCTTGCAATTTTTTTTTTAATTATTCTTGCGCCACAACTATTAGATATGGTGAAAATTAAATTTTTTTTGCGATTTCCGGCCTAGTCTTAGACTAGTCACTTAAAAGGTTGACAAAATCAAGATGAAAATATGCAGCTATAAGTTACATTTCTGTCCCTCAAAAATTAGAATTTTTTTGTTAGTATTTATCTCCGTAACATAGAAAATATTACTTGTTCTTATACGCCTCCAGGGGGTAATTTAGTTTTCGAATAAATTTCAAGAAATACAAAAAACCTAGCAAGCTGAAATTTTTGCACGTGTGTAGGCACATATCTGAAGTAATAGCACAAATTTTTATAACGAATGTGAATTTACTTGCTTTTATACGCTCGAGATTAATAGCTGACCTTCGAACTAATCATCGATTAGTTGCTCGACACAAAGGGTAGAGGCGATTGATGAAAATTGATGGAAATTCAATTATGACCGGAAACGTAATAAAATGATAGTAGTAGTAGGAATTGGTAGGAAATGGAAGTAATTAGGATTTAATTGGTAGTCCAATCAATCGATTGGTTATCCTATTATCTGGCTGGAAAATATTTCCGTGCGGATCGATCATCGTTATTTTAATCTTCTGATCTTTAATCGTTTAATTACTGGATAAAAAAGAAAATTGCGGTTTGTAATTATTGCCAGAAAATTTCTAGAAACAATTCTACAGTGGAATTAATTGACAACACGTTTCTGCCAGAATTTCATCTGCTCGCGAATAAAAAATAATCCTGCGATTATATTCCGCAATCTAGATGGACGAATTAATTACAGCAGTGTCACGGGGTGATTCAAGAGAATTTAAACAGAAGACAGAAAATTTGTTCACAACCTTTTAATGTCTGGTGCAACCCCTACACGGGGGATGTGTCAAATCGATCCATGGGTGTGTTTCAATTGCCGGCTCAGTGTGCCCACGAAATTGCTTTTACGGCACTGAAACACGCAATCCTGGTGTCTATTGCCCCTGAATTTTCCACTTTACAAACAAACATGTCCAAAAATCGACGAACCCGTTTTCCGCTCGTATCCACTGTGAAAACCTGAACCCATTAAAAAATATAAACAACAGCCTGCTTATTAAACCCTTGACTAATTAAATGAAACTCGATGTGATCAAAGACACTGTTTATTATTAACATATCATTTGTGCGAGTTGGACAATAAATTTTCAGTGTAAATTCAAAACGGAGATGTTCCTCCGATGGTAAGAGATATTTTGTTCATAATATTTGTTTTTAATATTAAACAGAATTTTATATCGATCTATAAAACGAGCAACTATTTACTAATATTTTATATCAATTTGTAAACTGACGACGCATTTAATGTTTTATATCAATGTGTAAAATAGGGACGTATTAACCAATACCAATGTGCAAAACGAGGACGCCTTTGCACGTAAAGAGGTTAATTAACACTAGATTTACGGGGCCCGTTAAAATGACGGATTCAAACATTTTTAATTTACGATTATTAAGAGTGTAAGGCGGCATTCGTGAGGAATTATTAAATAAATTTATTTTTTTGTGTACATATCACAATAAAAATCGCGGAAGATCTAAGTAAATACAATTTTATTATTTTTATAAAGCAATGTAAAATAATGCAACTTAAATTATTTCCAATTATTTCTTAATGATACTTAGAAGAAGATAACAATATTTTTCAAAGAAAGTTAGTCAGGAATCATGTGACAACAAATTACAATTGAAAAAATTGGCAAAAAACTTTTTATTTCATAAAAAATTAAGGTCACCTGAATTTTTTTAATGAAAATGTATTTTTTTCATCAATCAAAACGTCTTTGTATCCTCTTTAGAAAAGTATTAGAGGTCTTACATCGAAAATTGATTAGTTTCGAAATTATGAGTTTTGCGCCGAACGTTCATATACTCGTCACACTGTGTGTCGTCTCGAACGCGAATACAGTATTTCATCGGTAATTGTCCCAAATGTCTGCGACATAATTGTCCCTGAGATATCCCCATTAGTGCGGGGTGTACCGCCTTGAGAGGCCAAGAAGCTCGAGAGGCCTCGGTCGCCGAGAAGTATGACACCATGCGGCTCGGGTATATCGGTGAGACCACACTAATCCGAATTTCCAACTTCTTTATTATTCATTATTTTTTTATGGGACTTCGATGACCATATTTGTGGCATTTTTCTAATAAAGATCATACCAAATATGATACAATTCCGATGATATTTACTTGTGTAATAGACAATTGAAGTTTCGGGCACGAGGAAGGATAGCGTATCCGAATTATATCGTGTTTGGTATCATTTTAATCAGAACAATGTCACAAATCTATTAGAAAAAGTCTCATAAAAAAATAAGTAATAATAAAAAAGTTATTCCTTGGTAATACATTGTGAGGATGCGCGAGCCTTTGAACTATGCCGCCGACTGCGACTCTCCGCGTCTCTTTCTTTCCAATACGCTATCCTTCCTCGCGCCCGAAACTTTAATCGTCGCACAGAGTGGTATTTGGTCATGAAAAAGTCATGAAAATCCAAGAACTTTTAGTCAAGCTTGCAGATCGGTAAAAACGCTTACAAAAAAATTTTAATATTGACAAATATATAATTAATACATACCTTGCGTAACAATATCAATCACAAATTTCGCCACAAAGATCACTTACAAAATAAATATTATCACGAGAAACAGATGCGTACGAACGGAATGCTGCGAATAAACAGATGCCTATCGAACAAATGCTATGTTCTATGCGCAGGCACGGATGACTGTATGGGTAATCAATGATAAGGCGTGCACCACGTGATTGCATGTTTATGTATCTATTCTGGGACGCAAACGCAACCCTGTATGTAAATATTTACAATTCCGATTTTTGGCCAGGTTTTCAGCCCAAATACCACTCTGTGCGTCGATTACACAAGTAAATATCATCGGAATTATATCATATTTGGTATGATTTTTATTAGAAAAATGCCACAAATATGGTCATCGAAGTCCCATAAAAAAATAATGATTAATAAAAAAAGTTGGAAATTCGGATTAGGTATGTTTACATTTCTCGGTGACCAAGGCCTCTCGAGCTCGGCTGTCCTTCTCTACGTTCGGCAAACCTCAAACAATGATATCCCTCGCGCATAATTGTCCCTCCGCAGACCCGTGTTGTGGACAATTATCGATGAAATACTGTATCCAAATGCCGCGAAATTTTTTGCTACAGCTTTTTCTACTCATGTGTCTTTTTATTATTGAAAAAAAGCATTTGAACCGCATTGCCACGAATCCGCGATCGCTTTTGAATTTTCCAGATTTATATTTTCGATTCAGCCCGAACGTGAACCGACACGTTGATCGAATCAATCGTCCCCGATGGCTGCCGTGTAAATTAATAAAAGTGTATTTGCATGTTCGTTGCTCACCTGAGGATTCTCGTTTGATGCAGGTGGGGTGGTTGCATAGTGGCCATCACGACCAAAGACAAAGTTTCGCAATTCGTGGATGCACTGAGGGAGCAGATCGCGAGAGATGGGATAAAAGATGGATACAAGCTCGAGGACCTGGTCTTCCCAATGGGGCCGAACCAGGGGGCCGCGATTTACACGATCTAGTTCCACCGTCTATCATTCGTCGATCTCTTGCCGGACAGATCCTTTCCAGATCCAGATGACGTCACGGGCGAACTGCACACGTGTACCGAAAATTCAATTTCACCTACAGTATTTCATCGGTAATTGTCCCAAATGTCTCCGACATAATTGTCCCTGAGATATCCCCACTAGTGCGGAGTGTACCCCCTTGAGGGGCCGTGAAGCTCGAGAGGCCTCGGTCGCCGAGAAGTATGACACCATGCGGCTCGGGTATATCGGTGAGACCACACTAATCCAAATTTCCAACTTCTTTATTAATCATTATTTTTTTATGGGACTTCGATGACCATATTTGTGGCATTTATCTAATAAAAATCATACCAAATATGATATAATTCCGATGATATTTACTTGTATATTAGACAATTAAAAATCGTCGATTACACAAGTAAATATCATCGGAATTATATCATATTTGGTATCATTTTTATTAGAAAAATGCCACAAATATGGCCGTCGAAGTCCCATAAAAAATAATGATTAATAAAGAAGTTGAAAATTCGGATTAGGTGTGTTTACATTTCTCGGTGACCGAGGCCTCTCGAACTCGGCTGTCCTTCTCTACGTTCGGCAAACCTCAAACAATGATATCCCTCGCTCATAATTGTCCCTCCGCAGACCCGTGTTGTGGACCATTATCGATGAAATACTGTATCATCGTGCGGACAAAGATCGAGAAGAGGCTGAGACTATAGTTACTAGTTAGCATAGCTTTCGATACACCAGTCGAAGAGTAGATCGAGGAATTTGAAAGCTTGCGTTGTTTGCTGTTCACTTGGGATCCCGCATCAGCTGTGTAAGAAATGCGGGACCAAAAAATGACGCGGGATCCTGCGGGATTGTGGGATCCCACTTTGCGGGATTGCAAGCCCTATATGGAAGTGGATGAAATGGAAAAAATATTTTCTTGAAAGAATTGGCTCTAAATTTGGTGATTACTAAAATTCTATTATTTTTCTACATTCCTCTGAATTCTTCGATCATTTTATTATTCCGCATGAGTAGGATAAAGTAATGTTAGTTAATGGTATTATTGCCAAACTGCGGATTTTATGCATTCCTTGTGCACAGTCAACTTTTTAATGCAGTAATGTCATGATATTTGTGAAGATTCTTGTTTCCTGTGAGACAATAGTAATCCAATCGTAAAACTATTTTATTGACATATTCGCGATAGTTTTCTGATTGAGGCGTTAGAAAACATCCAGACCAGGGGTTGAAACGGTTCTGAAAATAACTGTTTGAAACAGTTATACATCGGTTCTGACTGAAATAGTTATGAAAAACCGAAACGATGTTGTAACTGTTATCAGAATATCGGTTCTCGCTTATATCGGTTACGATTCTTGAGAACCGATATTATAACGGTTCTATAACTGTTATTTTTCGGTTCTGGATTTCGGTTTCGGTTTCGGTTCTTCAGACTTCAGAACCTATAATATGTCCCGCATCGGTCTCATATCGGTTTTGCAGTTCTGCAACTGATATTTTTTGGTTCTGTGTCGGCTATACAGGGTATCTAAAAATTCCTTCAACATCCGGAAATGAGAGGTTCCTGAGATCATTTGATACGAAATTTTCCTTTGCAAAAATGGCGTCCGCGGCTTCGTTAAGGAGTTATTAACGAAAAGCACGGACCAATCAGATCGCGGCTACAGCGAACGGAGTCCGATTCGGCGACAGGTCCCGCTTAGCGTGGCGTCGCCGTTGGTCGAGCCAGAATCAATCCGCTGTACCTGCGCTCTGATTGGTCCTTGTTTTTCGTTAATAACTCTTAAACAAAGCAGCGGACGCCATTTTTGCAAAGGAAAATGTCGCTTCAAATGATCGCAGAAACCTCCCATTTCCGGATGTTGAAGGAATTTTGAGACACCCTGTATAGCCGATACAGAACCAAAAAATATCAGTTGCAGAATTGCAAAACCGATATGATACCGATACGGGACATATTATAGGTTCTGAAGTCTGAAGAACCGAAACCGAAATCCAGAACCTAAAAATAACAGTTATAGAACCGTTATAATATCGGTTCTCAAGAACCGTAACCGTAACCGATATAAGCGAGAACCGATATTCTCATAACAGTTACAACATCATTTCGGTGCTTCATAACTGTTTCAGTCAGAACCGATAAATGGACGCCATTTTTGCAAAGGAAAATGTCGCATCAAATGATCTCAGGAACCTGTTATTTCCGGATGTTGAAGAAATTTTGAGACCGCCTGTATAGTCGATACGGAACCAAAAAATATCAGTTGCAGAACTGCAAAACCGATATGAGAACGATACGGGACATATTACAGGTTCTGAAGTCTCAAAAACCGAAACCGAAATCCAGAACCTAAAAATAACAGTTATAGAACCGTTATGATATCGGTTCTCAAGAACCGTAACCGTAACCGATATAAACGAGAACCGATATTCTCATAACAGTTATAACATTTTTACGGCTCTCGTAACTGTTTGAAGAACCGGAATCGATATCATAACTATTTTCAACCCCTGATCCAAACCAATGATTCCTGAATTCGTTATTCTCCGAATATGTGTTTCACGTTGAAAGAATTCAATATAAAGTGAATTATATAGAACACGATTCATTGTACGAATCAGTAAAGATATAACGAAATAATCATTTTCAATTTAAATTCAGCTATCGTCAAACTGTATCGTCTTTGGTCTCATTTTAATCAGAAAAATGTCACAAGTTTGATGGAAAAAATCATGCACCCTGAAATAATAGAAATAAATTTTTAACAAGTATCGTGTACATTTTTCTACATACATATATTGAGACATTACTGTAAATAAGTTTGAACAAAAGCGCAAAAATTCAGGAAAATACAAATGCACACATTATTATTGGCATTTGATCTAGAGACAATTGCAATGGGTGCTAGCATTTTCGGATAAACATCCGCAGTCTAATTATTGCAGTAATTACTTTATATATTCCTACATATATTATATATAAATATGTTGAATTCAATAAAATGTTCCTTTTAGTAACCAATGATAAGATTAATGAGCAGTAGAAAATGAGAAAAAGCTGTTTTGTATGTCTATAAAGAGCATAAATACATAAATATGCAATACCATAGGTTCCCGACGTGTCCAAACCTGATTTCCCATTGGAAGTCCTGTTCCCGAGTGGGTGTAGCCGACGAATCCCGTAAATGCAACATTAAAATAATCTATACGAGTCATCTCGGATTGATTTACGAGCGGGAACGTAAAACTGATCTGGCAGGAACCGATGGGAAGACTCGAATCATCCCCTATGACCGGAACATCTCTCACAGAGAGGTCTGAGGTACATTAACGAACGACAAAGGAGCTGCGTAGCTTGGAATTTTATCTGGCTCGGATTCGAAAGGATAAGAGAGAGATCCTGTTTGTCCTTGGAATATTCCTGCACACCTACGATGACGCCACGCCATTTTACGTTCTGAACGACTCCCCGACGCCTAGCAAAGGTAGGGTAAATTTTCAAACTTTTCTTTCAGAAAACCATTCTTTATCCAAAAATCGTTGTGTGCATCTTAACCCCTTGCCTTGCGATTTATTTTATTGTTTCAGTGATTAGAACTTCTTTGCAGTTCAAAATTTTCTAGAAGAAGGAGAAAATGTATATCTTTTGTATGTCTGCATGTTCTTCAATGTCTGTTCATTAACAGCAACAAAATAGAATTTTATTTCGGTTTAAAGGAAATTAATTCCATACATTTTTATTAGACTCTGATCAGAATATTTATCGTGTGTGTCACACAATCTTGTAGGGCAGGGATGGGAAATTTTGCCTTAATTGAGACAAAACCGTCCACACCGTAGCGCCCTCTGCCCCCTTCCAGCAAGCGCGGTACAATGGGGCAACCACGGACTTAAAGGACTGAGCATGAAGTGGGTTTATGGGTGAGAGGGGTCGTGCCGTGAGCGGGGAGGGATGGTAGATTGCGGCCATGTTGGATGGCAAAATTAGTGTTGCCATCTATATAACGTTGCGGGAACATTGATATGATTTGATTCTGAAAAATGAATGCATAACAAGTGTATTTGTATATATATCTGTATATATATAAAATATTGCACATTCGGCTCCAATCTAAATTTATAAATAAATTATGTGTATCTATTTCCCGCATGATTGCATTGCAAATTCGCGCAACTAGTATTTAAAGTTGCCTATAGATAGCGTTGGAATATGGCGCAAGATTTCACGCGCATGCGCGGCCGAAACAGTAATGTATCTATACCATGATGACAGAGGTAGTGGAGCCCTGAGACAGTTATAATGGCGGGAATGTCTCGAAACAATCTATTCCGGACAAAAAGACTTCAGGACGTGTCCTACGAGTTACAAAATATACACAAATACACATGTTATACACTCATTTTTCAGAATCAAATCATACCAACTTTTAAAAATTCTGCTGGGTGCGCAAGGTACCCCATTTTATCGAGAATCTTACTTTACCGAGGCTGAAATCGCCGCTCATGCGCGTGAAATCTTGCACCATATCCCAACACTGCCTATAGAGCGCACCACAGTGTTTGCCATCCAAGATGGCCGACAAGTTGATACCCCTTCCGTCTTTCGCCTCACTCCCGCAGCATAATGCACAGTACTTAAGTCAGTGGGGGCAACGAAGACACGAGACACAAGCGTGCGCAACGAACGTGCGCGCTGCATGAAAGAGCGGTTGGTGGGAGAAGCAGGCGTTTGAGGGGCTCCACCCGTGCCCACCATTGTTATAGGGCAAGGGTTTAAACTGCACGTGTCGAGCTATAAATTTTAGGCACAGAAATATTATTGTTAGAGTGTTATACAAATTTTATTAGTCATTATAAATTCTTTTACATTTGATACCACTTTTTAATGAAAAATGTTCACACACGTGAACTTTACACCTTCATCTACAAATCCTATAAGTTTAATTCACGATGATTAATCCTATAAGTTTAATTCAAGTTTAATTAACATGACGAAAACTAAAAGTTCGACAGTAAATTCTTTTAGACCACTTGTGCAAATCATTTTTTACAACGATTATATGACGGCTATTATGGACTACGAAAAAGAGATTTATAGTTAAAGTATATTTTTAGTGAAAACAAAAAAACTGATATTTTATCGGAGCTGACTTTGAAGTTATCAGTTTTCTAAAAAATTACTGTTGTCCGGAGTGAAAAATGGTTTTTCTCTATGAAAAATGTAGTAACGAGGTTGAAAAAATCCTACAACGAAAACTGGATGAGTTGTCCAATGGCTTATGGGGTTGTGTATTAGAATTCCTACGATCTTTGGTCATCAGAAATTCCATCAAGTACATGGAAATTGAAGGATAGCAGGAATACGAGGGAGTTAGGTGTGACTGATTGCAAATTTGTTTGCCTCAGTGCGTGGGCCACGTTGAGGCGAACTATCGTCGTGTTCTGTCAATCAAAAGTCAAAAGCAGAGCCCTGGGTAATGCATGCATAGTTCCTGGTAGCGAGATTACAGTGAATACGATTATAAAAAGCAGTGAACGGCTCCCGAATAATTAAAGTTGCAAAGAGCAATCGTCTCAATTAGTATCACCGTAGGCGTGATTATAACCAGTGATGCCAGAAACAAACAGAACTGGTTGTTCCTCTCCTCCAAACATCTACATATTTATTGTTGCATAAAAAGTGAAATAAATTCTCCTTCATGCATGAAAACCTTTTACATAAAAATACAAAATATTTGGTTTGTGTTCGGGGCCCCGGAGCATTTGCCCAAGTTGCCCATAAGGTAATACGCCACTGACTATAACCACATTGAATGATGTCTAACGAATGTTGGTACAGGCATTCGAAACATATAATTTTGTAAGAATTTTAAGGCTGTATATCAGCACCAAAAGAAAGAAGATGGTACACGATGTGAATGCTAGTACGTGCAAGCTTGTTTTGTTACCGAAATCATTTATAATAACGTATCAGTGTTTAATCGGAACATAGCCTGAATGAAAATTCGTGTAAAAATGGCTCTGAACCGCAGTGATGCCAGAAACACCCAAAACTGGGTGGCTTTTCCTCTCCTTCTTTTCCCCTTCCACTATCCCATTCCACTAACATAAGCACACGTCCCCCACTAAGACCGTAGGTTGGTCACGTGACGTGCCGCGCAACGTGTCACATATTACTCTTGTCATCAGAGAGGTGGTAAACTGTATTCCCCTCGATTTAACCGATCTGGCAACACTGATTATAACGAGCATGGACGCGACAGTAGGGCTGAATATTTTCGTATACACTTCAATTAATTACGAATTTATCCTTGGACCGCAGATAGAAAATGGAATAAATGTAGGATTTAATGATTAATAAATTTTTACTAAGGCTCAAGGAAGCCTTATTAGTTTTGCAGAAGCAGAAATTAATTAAGAAATTATTCTCAGAATACAGACATTTATTTTATAATGTTTATACCAACAGAGAAGGAAATGTAATAAAATATTAATTAATTACGAATTTATCCTTGGACCGCAGATAGAAAATGGAATAAATGTAGGATTTAATGATTAATAAATTTTTACTAAGGCTCAAGGAAGCCTTATTAGTTTTGTAGAAGCAGAAATTAATTAAGAAATTATTCTCAGAATACAGACATTTATTTTATAATGTTTATACCAACACAGAAGGAAATGTAATAAAATATTAGGCTGAATATTTCGCAAATTCTTAGTAAGGCTCAAGGCAGACTTATTAGTTTTGTGGAAACAGAAATTAATTAAGAAATTATTCTCAGAATACAGACATTTATTTTATAATGTTTATACCAACACAGAAGGAAATGTAATAAAATATTAGGCTGAATATTTCACAAATTCTTAGTAAGGTTCAAGGAAGCCTCATTAGTTTTATGGAAAAAGAAAATCATTAAGAAATTGTTCTCAGTATACAGACATTTATTTTGAAACGTTTATACCAACACAGAAGAAAATGTAATCAAATATTAATTAATTAATTACGAGTTTATTCTTGGACTGCAGAAAGAAAATGGAATAAATGTAGGATTTAATAAATTCTTAGTAAGGTTCAAATAAGCCTTATTAGTTTTGTGGCAGCAGAAATTAATTAAGAAATTCTTCTCAGAATACAGACATTTATTTTGTAACGTTTATACCAACGCAGAAGAAAATGTAATAAAATATTCGGCTGAATTGTATTTCACAAATTCTTAGTAAGGCTCAAGGAAGCCTTATTAGTTTGGTGGCAACAGAAATTAATTAAGAAATTCTTCTCAGAATACAGACATTTATTTAGTAACGTTTATACCAACACAGAAGGAAATGTAATAAAATATCCGGCTGAATATTTCACAAATTCATAAGTACAATTTATTATTTCCATGAGAACGGAAATTAATTAGTACTGTATTCCCAGAATGCAGATTTCACGAATGTATAGTATTTATACGAACAAGGAAGAAAATGAAATAAATATTGCATGTATAATAAATTTTCCCGGGTATACCGCAGAGACATCGAAATTTCCATAAGCATTTACTACGGACTTTTTCCTGGAAGAAAATAGTCCGCGTCAAGGTACATTAAAGTTTCTATTGCGTTGTGCTTCACGTCGGTTGCATTTGCTATGGAGTACTATGGACGCATAAAATCTGCATTCTAATCGCTGCTAACCCCCTATGACGATTCAATTCGAAGGAGGTCGACATAGCTCGCTTACATCGAGGCAATGCTCCACTTCCGCTAGCGAAGAACCAATCAACGCCAAACTGCTATATAAAATTCAAAAAAATATTACTGGGACAACGACTACGAACAATAGACGTAGTCTATGCAAACGGTATCACGGTTAAAATGCCGTCAAAAAGTATCGGGAATCGTTTCCGAGCGGGATACGACTTTCCAATTAAAATTCGCACGATTTCTACGAGTTTTATTTTGCTTCCTGATGATTGATACCGGGCTATGCGAAATTGCGGAGTCGTGTGGAAGACTTTTTCCAGAGTGAGGCAGGTCGACACACCTGTCGGTCCTAAACTCCGACGGTGATATTGATATTCCGGGACGGCCGTCCGTATCAATAAACTTCTCGATAAGAAACCGGAGTACGATTCAGCGGAAATTCGAACGAATCGAAAAAAGATGTCTCCTCTTCGAGATGATCGAACGGCACGCTCTTGCAGCCAGATGGCCGTCGACGGATCAGACGAACGAAGAACTGGAATCAATTTCGAAAAGGATCGAGAGCTCTCTTCCTCGGGAATCTTCATAGAGACAGCGAATTCAGGTGCCACATACCTTTGATGAAATAATGGAAATCGATTTTTCAAAAATTACGTTCTACCACCACGATCCTTCTGGAATGCTTTCCCAAAATTTCATTTGGAAATTCTTAAAACTATATACATATATACAGGGTGAGTCACCTAACGTTTGTACCTCAAATATCTTTGTTGTTTCTAAAGATACGTAAAATATGGTAAGGACAAAGTTGAATGGTACAATGGGGCTGATACGATGAAAAAAAAAATTTTGTTTTTATGTCATTTTTTTTAGAGATATCAAGGTCACCTTGACTTTTTTTAAATGGAACCACCCTTTATTAAACACTTACAATGATAGTCCCTTTCATTACGAATTCAGTGACTACAATTACTCAAGGTCATTCAAGGTCGCGGGCAGAGATAACCTATAAGATTTAACACCGATACATGCCTGTAAACAGGCTTTGAAGGAATGTTGAACTCTGTCCGTGACCTTGAATGACCTTGAGTAATTATAATCACTGAATTTGTAATGAAAGGGACTATCATTGTAGGTGTTTAAAAAAGGGTGGTTCCATTTAAAAAAAAGTCAAGGTGACCTTGAAAATCTCTAAAAAATGACATAAAAACAAATATTTTTTGGTATCGTGTGAGTCCCACTGAACCATTCAACTTTGTCCTTCAGACATTTGACGTATTTTTAAAGACAACAAAGATATTTGAGGTGGCAATAGTTACTGCCTCACCATACAATGAAAGCTCCTTTCATTACAAATTCAGTGACTATAATTAGTCAAGGTCATTCAAGGTCACGGACAGAGTTCAACATTAAATGACCTTGAATAATTATAGTCACTGAATTCGTAATGAAAGGGACTATCATTGTATGTGTTTAAAAAAGGGTGGTTCCATTTAAAAAAGTCAAGGTAACCTTGATATCTCTAAAAAAAAATGACACAAAAACAAAATTTTTTTTGGCATCGTGTCAGCCCCGTTGTACCATTCAACTTTGTCCTTACCATATTTTACGTATTTTTAGAAGCAACAAAGATATCTGAGGTACAAACGTTAGGTGACTCACCCTGTATATATGTATATATATATTAAACAAAGTTTCAAAATTGGGTCCTGGTTACTACAGCAGCCAATTCAATCCCAAAGACCACGACAAATATTGAAAATTTTCAAAACTGTATACGCACACTCCGTAGTTTTCCATTTTGGATCTGAATCATCTAGCTCAGGGATATTTTTGTCTCAATTGAGACAAAACCGTCCCCACCATAGCGGCCACTGTCCCCCACCAACATCCGCCCTTGCCATAGAGAAAGGGAGTGCTCCGCCCGTCGCGAACAGTGCGCAGGCCTCGCGCATGAAAGAGAGGTTGGTGGGGGAAGCAGGCGTTTGAAGGTCTCCACCCGTGCTCATGCCTGATTTAGCTACTCAGCTCTTAATGATTAATTTCAGTTGAAAATTATGCGATTGAGTACAATAAGAAGATCAATGGATCCAGATAAAGTACCATTAACACTATGACTGCCATTCCAGTAACCTCAAAAAATTCCATAAAATCGAGATGATTAATTTAATGGAATAAAAATTGAAAAATTAAATGTATGATACTGAGTAGTCCTTCAATCTTCTTGCAGTTTATGGACATTAATCAATTTAGTACAATGAATATATTAAAGTAAAAATTGATTTTGTATACTGAATAAATAAATGTATGGGTGATATGGAAAACAACGCGTTGAGAATATATGATACAATAATTGATAAACTTGTTACTTGAAAACAGCAATTATTGGAATACCAAAATCACGGTCCAGTTTTCCAACATGCTTTCCTTTCACGCAGGCTAATTAGGGATTTAGAATTTGCAGGAGGAAGACCATTTACGCACGGAGTTAGGTATTTATACGACAGTTGGTGCACGTCTACATTCAACCAACGTTCCGAGTAACAAGTTCGTAACAAGAGGGCGGAATTTCGCAATGAGGTGCTAGGCAAGTCTACGGGTCGATTAATCATAGTGTCGTTTTACTATCCAGCCACCGGAAGTCGGCTTATTATGCATCGGCTCGTTTACTTCTTATAACTGACGAGCGGATAATCTTTCTCCGTAATCTTTACACTGTTGTGAAAATTATGAGATCGCTTTTTTAATTGATGCCGCGGATATTTATCCCTTTCATTCTTAGAATTAATTTTTATTTATCTTTAAGTCGATTTATTGATGATGATTATGAGAAAGAAACTGCTCGGAGACAATTGTATATATTTTTTCATTGCCCAAAAACATTGTCCAATTTGGCCACACATTTTTACATCGTGCACAAACGTTATCAAATTTGACTATACATTTTTACATCGTGCACAAACATTGTACAATTTGGCCACACATTTTTAAATCCTGCACAAACAATATTAAATTTGTCTATACATTTTTACATCGTGCACAAACATTATCAATTTTGTCTATACATTTTTACATCGTTCACAAACATTGTACAATTTGGCCACATATTTTTACATCGTATGCAAACATTATCAAATTTGACTATACATTTTTACATCGTGCACAAACAATGTCCAATTTGATCACACATTTTTAAATCCTGCACAAACAATATTAAATTTGTCTATACATTTTTACATCGTGCACAAACATTATCAATTTTGTCTATACATTTTTACATCGTTCACAAACATTGTACAATTTGGCCACATATTTTTACATCGTATGCAAACATTATCAAATTTGACTATACATTTTTACATTGTGCACAAACATTTTCCAACTTGTCTACATATTTTTAGATCCTGCACAAACATTATCAAATTGGGCCAATAATTTTTACATCGTGCACAAGCATTATCAAATTTATCTATACATTTTTACATCGTGCACAAACGTTATCAAATTTGTCTATACATGTTTCCAACCTGCATAAACATTATCAAATTGGGTCACACATTTTTACATCGTACACAAACATTATCAAATTTCTCTATACATTTTTACATTGTTCACAAACATTGTACAATTTGGCCACATATTTTTACATCGTGTACAAACATTATCAAATTTGTCTATACATTTTTAGATCGTGCACAAACATTATCAAATTTGACTATATATTTTTTAATCCTGCACAAACAATAATCCTAATGAATTCCTTACCGCGTTGGGAAAAAAGAAAAACAGAAGAGAGTGAAAAAAATATTTTCCAAGATAGATGTTCGACAATGATCAAAGATTGAAAGTGTAAATTTCAGTTTAGGTACATGAAATAGATTATATGCTCGAATAGCCGTGCGAATGAAATTTCTGGCGGTCTGATATTATTTCGCGACACGGTTGAGAAGTTGGACATTTACGAGCTTAGACTTGGAAATTCTGGCAGTGTCGGTGCACAGTAACAAGTCGGCAGGTGTTAGAGGAAAGGTAGACCGTGACAACCACGGCAAAGTATGTGACGCCTCGAGCTTAAGGTCATCAGGACCACCGGAATTGATTTACACAGCGGTTATATGACCGACCCTAGATGACACCGATGCTTCCGAGATTACGGTTACTTACCGCGTCGGCAATAGTGTCAGGAAGAACGCTAATAACATTGTCTTCGTTATCTTTAACTAGCGAAAAATTTCCATTAATTTATCAACTCTCGAACTTTGCCTCTAAATGTCCGTGACGTTCAGAGTTAAAAGCATGGGCAAAATGAAAGGCTGATTAACACGGACAATACTTGTATTTTGTAAACCCGATTTTGAAGTGAATATTGCCATGAAACTTTAAAGCTTGCGATAAAATTCTTTGGCCACAAATAATAAATTTTTGAAATTACATTATTTTGTATTTTCATTGCAAGTCTACGGATTTGATGCATTTATGACTTAACTCAGGGAGTTCTAACGTATTCCTCTCCGAGAACTGCAAAGTCCCCACCATCGAACCTCTTCCTGCGCGCGCCGCGCGGCTCTCGTGGTGGGGGCTTCCCGCTACCATACATTATAACGATGAAGTCTAAGAGTGGGGGAAGAACCTAAGCGGGGAAGGTGCCTTGAATATCACCGGAGCTACTGCCTGACTTAACTGAATGGGTAAACTATAAATTTGTGAAGACACTAGAAAAAATGGAGGACAATGTTCATGCTTAAAACACGATTTTCAATTTATTCAATTTATTGAAAGTAAAATACGAAAGATGTATTCTTATTTCATTTCTGTTTCTTACGATTGACTTAGAACATTTTCATTTTGCATAAAGATCCACTGTCTATTTTTTATGTTCCAAAATGGTACCCCCTAACTTTGTTACATTTATAACAAAGTCTAGAGTCCCTCATGACTTGGCAATAATTGAGTTGATGCAATTTAAAAGACTAGGCACATTAAAAGAATTAAAAAAAATGTATGTATTATTTCTACATTGTTGAAGTCATTAATGTAAGAAGGAAATTTCTATTTGTTTCCTGTTTCTTGCACTTGATGCAATTTTTATTATACTCAAAAATCCGCAATCTATTCATGACATCCGAAAAATAGTCTAAATAACAATCTTCACTAACATATTTCAATAGAACTGCAAGTATGAAGTGCTTCAACTTTATGTTTAATTTATTATGTACGTCAGGGATGGCACGGTAAGGGCCCCTCAAACGGGCAAAGTGAAAGGCTGATTAACATGGACAATACTTGTATTTTATAAACCCGATTTTGAAGTGTATATTGTCATGAAACTTTAAAGCTTGCGATAAAATTCTTTGGCCACAAATAATAAATTTTTGAAATTACATTATTTCGTATTTTCATTGCAAGTCTACGGATTTGATGCATTTATGACTTAACGCAGGGAGTTCTAACGTATTCCTCTCCGAGAACTGCAAAGTCCCCACCATCGAACCTTTTCCTGCGCGCGCCGCGCGGCTCTCGTGGTGGGGGCTTCCCGCTACCATACATTATAACGATGAAGTCTAAGAGTGGGGGAAGAACCTAAGCGGGGAAGGTGTTTCGAATAGCTCCGGGGCTACTGGTTGGAATCAGTGATGGGGTATTGTGTGCTTTTTCTCGCGCATGCGCGAGATTTTAGCGTCGGTAAGGTAGAGAATTAGGCTAAAATGGGGTACCTTGGTCACCCCGCATAGTTTAGTAAAATTTTGTATGCATTGATTTTGAAAAATGAATGCGTAAAATGTGTGTTAATAATAACTTACCTCAAATTCGCAGTTCACTCGTATCGTCGTAATGTTTTCGACTCTTCTGTTACTTCCCCCCTACTTTCGCCACAATATAGATACGTTACTGTTTTGGACGCGCATGCGCCAGAGAAAGCACACAATATCCCAACACTGGTTGGAACTGCCTACTCTATAGTAACGACGGATGCTGGTGGGGGACAGTGGGCGCTATGGTGGGGATGGTTTGTCTCAATTGAGACAAAAATGCCCATCCCTGATGTACGTAAACGCATTTTAGTAAACTTTTACGGAATTTTTCGAAGTATTCAAGGTAATATTAGGTTAGAATTAATAATAATTGTTATTACGAAGTTATCAAGTTCTATTTCATGTACTTTTACGAACCCTGTTTCGGCTGAAAGCATTTCCTCTGGCTCGTGGCAGGCGGAATGTAACTCTCCGTTTCCCACCGCGAGGTGCATTTTAATTGAAATCCGTAAAACTAAATGAAGGCGCATTCCCGCGCATTAAAAAATTATTTTCAAAGGAGAACTTTGCTGTAGCTTCGTCTTAGCGAGGCACAAAGCGGCTGGTGGGAAAGAAGAACAATTAAAAAGTTCCGAGAAAAAGAAGAGGCGAGCGGCTCGTAGAATAATAATTTTTCTACACGCTCTATCGTCCATCCAGCGATTTAATGGTCCACCAACCACGCTGTCTTGGATCTTCCAAGTATTTCATCAGCCAGAAAATGTATAATAATTGTGTTTTCATACAACCTGTCAGAGAAGTAGAAAGAATTATACGTTTCTCCGAACGCAATAAAACTAAAGAGGAGTAAACAACAAATGATACGAAGTTTCTCTTGTTTATAATCTCCAGGAATCTGTTCTATAAATTCCACGAATCTTTCCTCGGCGAAATATACAGTGCTGAACCTGCAGCTATAAACATATTTTCTCTAAAATATTTTAATTTAAGCATTTAAACCTGGAAAATGTTATTTAAACACTAATGTTATTTAAATTTCTAATGTTCGAAATTGTGGATGTATAAACTGTTATAATTTCGTAAATATATAAGAATCGTTCAATAATAAACTCGATTTAAAGCTCAAAGCTTCGATCAGTTTAGTTGTGTAAAACAGGGCTATTCTTTCTTTTGGAGGACCAAATGTTTATAACTTCCTTGAACACTCTTTTAACATTTTTTTATCTAATCCTGTAGATATCAATGAGAATATTACGAAAATGTAAGTATTATTGTTAGGAATTCACTGGTTTATAGGTTATGCGTGTGTAAACATGAGCAGTTTTTGAGAGGTTAGGGCGTCGCCATATTGAATATTCGTTGAGTATAACTATATCTATCTAGTATAACTAAAACAGTATATCTTTCATTCAAAGTTCGTTAAAACGTTCGAGAAAAATCGTATTTTATTTTTGTGTTGTTATGCGCGTGTAAACATGAGCAATTTTAACAGTTTTTGAGAGGTTAGGGCGTCGCCATATTGGATATTCGTTGAGTATAGCTATATCTATCTAGTATAACTAAAACAGTATATCTTTCATTCAAAGTTCGTTAAAACGTTCGAGAAAAATCGTATTTTATTTTTGTGTTGTTATGCGCGTGTAAACATGAGCAATTTTAACAGTTTTTGAGAGGTTAGGGCGTCGCCATATTGGATATTCGTTGAGTATAACTATATCTATCTAGTATAACTAAAACAGTATATCTTTCATTCAAAGTTGGTTAAAACGTTCGAGAAAAATCGTATATTATTTTTGTGTTGGGTCGTTGTAAATAAAAAACCTTCAATCTTCTAATGTACAGTAAATTTACTCACGAAAAAAATTGTTCTCATATCTTTTGAAACATTTCAATCTCTATAATTTTCAACAAAAAATCTGCAATCACATTGCGATCTGCTACGTCATGCAAAAGTAGCTTTTTAGGGGCGCTCACGCTTTTTTTTTCACAATTAATTAGGAACGAGAATTTTTTAAACGGCCGCAGATTCACTGGTGTAAAATTTGTGAGAATTGATGAGGAAGAACTTTGACAAGGAAAGCTACGCGGCAGGTGTAAGTTACTTTGTCTTCCAGAGTTTTTCCAATCTGTGAAAGGTCAACCGAAAGCAGATAGACAGACACAAAACCGCGCCGGTTTTATCAGCTCGCGAATAAAAAGTCGGGGCCGGGCAAATTGATTAGAACACCGAGGAATGTAGGCTGAAAACCTTTGCGAACCAATGTATCATGTCGTTCACGATCTCTGGTACTTTTATTTTCCCGGGTGTTCCTCCTGTCTTTTAACTGTCCACCCTTGTTGGCCGCCGCAATTTATAGCGCATTCTCGTGTCTATGCGGTGGAAAACCGCTATTGCCTGCGGCGAAGGTGCTCCCGTTGTTCCTGTGCTCGCGACATAAATTCTACGAAATAGGTGTTGCTGTCCACAGGTGTCCTGATTTATTCCGGTGCGCCCTGGAAAAATTACGCGGTACTTGTAATTGCGGGTACACGGGTCGCTACACGACACCTACACAGGGTCGACTTGGTCAATGGAAAACTAAAATAGATGTGACGAGTCTATAAAAAGATCGTAGGATCTCTTACAACAAGGTTAATATGTTAATTTATTATTTAGAAAATTACTGTGCCTATAAAGTAGGTGTAGGATACACGACAATAGTTTTGGAACTACGGAAACGTAGCACCTAGAAAGAAGACCTAGGATCTAACAAAAATATTCAGGCTAGTGAAAAAAATTGTGGAACTTGGAAAAATGTTATATACTCCACGAGAAACTTACAGGACCTACGAAAAAATTGTAGGCTCTAGGAGAACATTTTAGGGCCTACGAAAAAATTCTAGGACATAGGAAGACATTGTAATCTCTAGGAAAATATTTTAGGACCTACAAAAAAATTCTAGAACCTAGGAAAACATTTTAGGACCTACGAAAAAATTCTAGAACCTAGGAAAACATTGTAATGTCTAGGAAAACATTTTAGGACTTACGAAAACATTCTAGAATCTAGGAAAACATTTTAGGACCTACGAAAAAATTTTAGACCCGGGGAAAACATTTTTGGACCTTCGAAAAATTTCTAGAACCTAGGAAAACATTTTAGGACCTACAAAAAAATTCTAGAACCTAGGAAAACATTGTAATGTCTAGGAAAACATTTTAGGACCTACGAAAACATTCTAGAATCTAGGAAAACATTTTAGGACCTACGAAAAAATTTTAGACCCGGGGAAAACATCTTTGGACCTTCGAAAAATTTCTAGAACCTAGGAAAACATTTTAGGACCTACGAAAACATTCTAGAATCTAGGAAAACATTTTTGGACCTTCGAAAAATTTCTAGAACCGAGGAAAACATTTTAGGATCTACAAAAAAATTCTAGAACCTAGGAAAACATTTTAGGACCTACGAAAAAATTCTAGAACCTAGGAAAACATTGTAATGTCTAGGAAAACATTTTAGGACTTACGAAAACATTCTAGAATCTAGGAAAACATTTTAGGACCTACGAAAACATTCTAGAATCTAGGAAAACATTTTTGGACCTTCGAAAAATTTCTAGAACCGAGGAAAACATTTTAGGATCTACAAAAAAATTCTAGAACCTAGGAAAACATTTTAGGACCTACGAAAAAATTCTAGAACCTAGGAAAACATTGTAATGTCTAGGAAAACATTTTAGGACTTACGAAAACATTCTAGAATCTAGGAAAACATTTTAGGACCTACGAAAAAATTTTAGAACCGGGGAAAACATTTTTGGACCTTCGAAAAATTTCTAGAACCTAGTAAAAAAAATTTTAGGACCTACAAAAAATTCTAGAACCTAGGAAAACATTTTAGGACCTAGGCAAAAGTTCTAGAACCTAGGAAAACATTTTAGGACCTACGAAAAAATTCTAGAACCTAGGAAAACATTGTAATGTCTAGGAAAACATTTTAGGACCTACGAAAACATTCTAGAATCTAGGAAAACATTTTTGGACCTTCGAAAAATTTCTAGAACCGAGGAAAACATTTTAGGATCTACAAAAAAATTCTAGAACCTAGGAAAACATTTTAGGACCTACGAAAAAATTCTAGAACCTAGGAAAACATTGTAATGTCTAGGAAAACATTTTAGGACCTACGAAAACATTCTAGAATCTAGGAAAACATTTTTGGACCTTCGAAAAATTTCTAGAACCGAGGAAAACATTTTAGGATCTACAAAAAAATTCTAGAACCTAGGAAAACATTTTAGGACCTACGAAAAAATTCTAGAACCTAGGAAAACATTGTAATGTCTAGGAAAACATTTTAGGACCTACGAAAACATTCTAGAATCTAGGAAAACATTTTAGGACCTACGAAAAAATTTTAGACCCGGGGAAAACATCTTTGGACCTTCGAAAAATTTCTAGAACCTAGGAAAACATTTTAGGACCTACGAAAACATTCTAGAATCTAGGAAAACATTTTTGGACCTTCGAAAAATTTCTAGAACCGAGGAAAACATTTTAGGATCTACAAAAAAATTCTAGAACCTAGGAAAACATTTTAGGACCTACGAAAAAATTCTAGAACCTAGGAAAACATTGTAATGTCTAGGAAAACATTTTAGGACTTACGAAAACATTCTAGAATCTAGGAAAACATTTTAGGACCTACGAAAACATTCTAGAATCTAGGAAAACATTTTTGGACCTTCGAAAAATTTCTAGAACCGAGGAAAACATTTTAGGATCTACAAAAAAATTCTAGAACCTAGGAAAACATTTTAGGACCTACGAAAAAATTCTAGAACCTAGGAAAACATTGTAATGTCTAGGAAAACATTTTAGGACTTACGAAAACATTCTAGAATCTAGGAAAACATTTTAGGACCTACGAAAAAATTTTAGAACCGGGGAAAACATTTTTGGACCTTCGAAAAATTTCTAGAACCTAGTAAAAAAAATTTTAGGACCTACAAAAAATTCTAGAACCTAGGAAAACATTTTAGGACCTAGGCAAAAGTTCTAGAACCTAGGAAAACATTTTAGGACCTACGAAAAAATTCTAGAACCTAGGAAAACATTGTAATGTCTAGGAAAACATTTTAGGACCTACGAAAACATTCTAGAATCTAGGAAAACATTTTTGGACCTTCGAAAAATTTCTAGAACCGAGGAAAACATTTTAGGATCTACAAAAAAATTCTAGAACCTAGGAAAACATTTTAGGACCTACGAAAAAATTCTAGAACCTAGGAAAACATTGTAATGTCTAGGAAAACATTTTAGGACTTACGAAAACATTCTAGAATCTAGGAAAACATTTTAGGACCTACGAAAAAATTTTAGAACCGGGGAAAACATTTTTGGACCTTCGAAAAATTTCTAGAACCTAGTAAAAAAAATTTTAGGACCTACAAAAAATTCTAGAACCTAGGAAAACATTTTAGGACCTAGGCAAAAGTTCTAGAACCTAGGAAAACATTTTAGGACCTAGGCAAAAGTTCTAGAACCTAGGAAAACATTTTAGGACCTAGGCAAAAGTTCTAGAACCTAGGAAAACATTTTAGGACCAACGAAAAAATTGTAGAATTTAGGAAAAAGTACAACAAAAATTTGCCAGGCTTGTGCAAAAAGTTGGAGTGTCTGGAAAATTATTTTATAGGCTACGAAAACCTTGCAGAACACACGAAAAAATTGTGGCCTCTGGGAAAACGTTGTATTTCCTATTAAAAAAATCGTAGTGTCCACAAAGCAATTGTAGAATCTATGAAAAATTGTGGAGGCTAGGAAAAATTTGTATCGAATATTAAAAAATTCTACAGCTTGAGAAGAAATTGTGGAGCCTATTAAAAAATTATAAATGTTGTGAAAAGTTCCAGTGTCTATTAAAAAATTGCAGAGCCAACGAAAAAATTGTATAGCCAAGAAAGGGAAATGTTAAGTCTTCGAAAAAAAGTTGTCGGTCCAAAAACGGTAGTACTTTGTGATTATTTTGCGTGGGAGTAAATTGTGACGATCGTGGGTGGACTAAAACACTGTCTAGAGACTATAAAAAATTAATTAACTCTCGAAAAAATTGTTTGACCGTCGACAACATGGTTAGAGTCCACAAATGATGATTGGTGTAGTTTAATGCAATCTTAAAATTGTTGATTGAATACAGAAGAGCCTAAGACTGGAAGGAAGCAGAAAATATCACGATCTTTTCTCGTTGACAGTTTGAATCGTTTTAGGATCTATAATTAACTGTTATTAGCGAGTTTCGGCGAAATCACTGTGCTGGACGAGGGCGTCGTAATCCTCGCAGCGACGCGTTACGATTCGCAATATAAAAGTTAGATGTTCCTTGGCCAATAAAACCTCGCGGTTCCTGCAACCGGTAATAAAACGATAACAGTCGCATCAGGAAGAAGTCTTCGAACGAGGACGAAGCACTACGATAAACGGAGAAAAGTTTCGAATTGGCATTTCAAATATTTATGCTCGGCAATTATCGCTGCGAATTTTCACGCCATTTCCCATTTAGGCGAATGATCTTATAAAACCTCAAATACGAGAGGAATTTATTTCGGAATAAAATAAACGTGAAAGTAGAATTTCATCCATTTTTTTTTTCTCCAATGATTTCCAACAGATTCATGATGTTTCATTATGAAAATGCGAATCCCTATAAATATTGTAAAATTGTGTAGTATCTTCATTGCACAATGTTTGCTTGCATTTATAATTAATGTTTCTTTGAAAGATTTTTGTTACCTCAAGAGGCTTCGTGTAATGAAAAATATGCGTAGAATTTAGGAGCACGCCATATCTGAAGAAGATCCACGCATAATTGAAGTTCCCGTGAGCACAAGCGTTGACGTGAAAATTCCTCCACGAGTTTTTATAACAATCCCACGTATAGTCACCGGATTTTCCTTGTTTCGGTAACTTTTTAGGTCAATCTTTGTCACATACTTACTGATAATATTTTTAGTCAGCCGTTTTCGTATGTTGACTGTACTCGAGTGCGTTTTGTTGATTGTGGTAGGGTGTACTTTGTACACATTATATTACACATAACTTCTGAACCAGTGAACTTCTGGCAATAAGACGTTCATTTTCGGTGTTTTCACATCGAAATCTATAGGATTGCATAAAAAAAGTTAAAAAAAATTGGTCCCCCAAAGTACAGTTTAACCGAGAAAGATACTCAACGCTTACCCTTAAAGCACAATTTGCCAGTCGACACCAAGGATTAATGGAGCCGTCGAAACATCATTTTCCAGTCGTTTTATTTTCAATTTTATGAGATTCATTTATGTAGGATCTACATTGACAATATTATTGATCATCTAGGGAACCCTTAACCCCTTGCCAATAATTATAACGTCTTGATCCCTAAAAATGTCACAGAAGAGGGAAGAAACTTCAATGCACATATATTGATTATACAAAAGTAAAATTTTATTTCGTCTGAAAAGAAAGGTATAACTTTCATCTTTGTTAGATTTTATTTAAAATCTTGAGTATGACTCGTTAAAATACGACAAGGGGTTAAGATCTTACATAAAGGGTTAACTTAAGGGTCCGTTCCTCGGCTCGGCTGCATGCCTTTCATCCCTGCAGGCTATGCATCTTGCACTCCATACAGTATTTGGTCTGAACAATCCTGATCCCACACTCAACCGTCCTGCAACGACATCCGACCTCGAATGTCCGTCCCAGCGTCATCGTCCTTGTGTATGTTTGGCCTCAGCGCCGTCAACACAACTCGCAACTCATCTCGTAATTTGCAGTTTTTTTTTCTCGCTTCGTAAATGTATTATTATGTATTACGTATGTGTTTGTGCCGCCATCTAATGGATTTGTTCAGAAGTATATCGTGTGTATTACCTAGCAAATATATCAATATGGCGGCGCTGTAACCTGTCAAAAAGGCTTAAAAGTGCTCAACTTTATATGCGTATAACTTTTTAACTAACGAATTCCGCGCATTAAGATTTTCATTTTCGGTGTTTTCTCGTCGAAATCTATAAGATTGTATTAAAAAAAAGCTTGAAAAAAAGAGTTCTCCAATACGCAGTTAAACCGAAATTAACGTTAGGGGTACAAGATGACAAGAGAGTATTGTATAAAAGAAAAAAATGCCTACTTCGCTTCATTTAGTTGGAATTAATTCTGGAACAACAAGAAGCAGCAGCGTATGACATTTTCCTAATGGAAAAAGCATCTTAGAATAACCCTATGGATCATGTCGTTAGAGGAACTCAAACATTTTTGGTTCACCCTGTAGGTTTTGTTATGTAACCCTGTTAGACGGTTCATTTTATGGATCCGTGTATTAAATACGGTTAGGGTTAGGGTTCGAATTCTAGCTGCACGATTCACAGGGATCGATCGATCAGTTTTCTTGATGCAGTCGCAGAAGAAAAACACCATGTCGCAGAAACCTATTTCTGAAGGAGTGATCCACGAAAATTTCATGCATCGCGAAACGTAGCGGTCGATGCTTTTGTCTCCGATCGAGCGACCCAGCGAAATCATTCTAGAAAGTTTACGATCACCCTGTGGAAGCCACGGGATCGTAAACTACCGAGCAACCCGGTCGTTTTTAAGGGAAGAACTGAAATATACTTGGTACCAGGATCTCGGTCCGCCGTTTTCAAATAGGTTGCCAACGCGAAAATTTGCTGGTTCGTCTGGCAATGCTTTTTCCAATCCCAGAGAATTTCAAAACGCAATTGGGTCGTCTGTCGGTCGCTGAATAAATTTCGATTTTGAGGTAAATTAATCTTGGATATGTTAATCTTCGAAATGCCGCGGTGAAATTACGATTTTATCGAGAAAATGACGCGCTCGATTTTACCGAAGAGTGAATGAAATCTGGTGTTAATATTATATAGACTGGTATAACATTCCGGAGAATTTGAATGATACTGACATAAATCATTTTTGTTCAGTATAATTTTCCTATCACTTGGCACATCATTGTGATGTAAATCGTATCATTAGGAGACGTAAAGAATATGCCTGCAACAGTGAATTGTTTTGTTTTAAGAATTTTATTGACGTTGGATTAGAAATTGCAATTTCAAAAATTCTTTTCTGTACTTTAATATTGTTTTATAGAATAATTTACAGAATTTTCGTTGTGCATGTAAACGCACGATTTCATTGCATCGAGCATTATTCAGGAATATTATATGTGGAAATGAATAATTCAACTTTTTGTGTGCAGTACAAAAATTAATTTTAGCTAATTCAATCAGATAAAACTAATCCTTCATTTCGAAAAGCGATAGAGGGAATATTTTTACTCGAAAATTTGCTTCGCTTTTATTTTTAAATAAAATGATCCTCGAGTTTCCCTGGATAAATTGTATTATTCATTTGTATATAATGAACAGATGTCTGGTTTTTGAAATGTATATTATTAATATTAATATATAAACTTTCTGTGGACCGATAACAAACGTTAATTATTTCGCAGAGTATGTTTAAACTTTGCTGCGCGTGGGCGTATCCATTTCCGTTATAATGGCCAGAAATAAGCGGATACAACTGCTTCGGATGCAAGCTGGTTAAGAGATATAAGCTTTAAAGCTCTTGACATATTGCTGTAGCTTTGATTACTGTTGAGAGTTGACATTTTTATTATAAGCACCCGAGGCGACGTTTATACACGTGTAAACATGAGCAATTTTAAGCGTTTTTTACAGGTTAGAGCGTTGCCAAATTGGATATTTGTAGGGTCTACTGTTGAGCGCATGCGCAGTATAGACGGTGGGTGTTCAGCGCATATGATAAACAAACATCCAATAGGCGGCGCGGTGTTCTAACTTCTTCTAAATTCTTGCCAGGTTAGAAAACCGCGCCACCTATTGGATGTTTGTTCATCATATGCGCTGAACACCCACCATCTATCCTGCGCATGCGCTCAACAGTAGACTCTACAAATATCCAATTTGGCAACGCTCTAACCTGTAAAAAACGCTTAAAATTGCTCATGTTTACACGTGTACAACTTTTCAACCAGTGAACTCCGGGTAACCAAAACCTGATTCGTATAGCATCGCATACGGAAAATTTGAAAATGTTTAGTCCTCTTAAGTCCAGTTCAGCCAAAAGGGGTTATATTTGGAGCATTATTTTTTTGTAATATGAAGACCTGTGAAAACTTTTTTGCGGTATACTAATTCTAGATATCCTGAAGTTTAACAACACGTAACATTTATGCTGTAGCGATTAGTGGTATATTTTTAAAAACACTAATGTATGCAAAAAAGTCATGAAAATCCAAGAACTTTTAGTCAAGCTTGCAGATCGGTAAAAACGCGTACAAAAAAATTTTAATATTGACAAAAATATGATTAATATAATGTACATACCTTGCGTAACAATATCCATCACAAATTTCGCCACAAAGATCACTTACAAAATAAATATTATCACGAGAAACAGATGCGTACGAACGGAATGCTGCGAATAAACAGATGCCTATCGAACAAATGCTATGTTCTAAGCGCAGGCACGGATGACTGTATGGGTAATCAATGATAAGGGGTGCACCACGTGATTGCATGTTTATGTATCTATTCTGGGACGGAAACACAACCCTGTATGTAAATATTTACAATTTTGATTTTTGGCCAGGTTTTCAGCCCAAATACCACTCTGTGCGGCGTCCAAAAGGAACGCGTCCAATCAGGCGCGTCCAATCGGATGGCGCCCAAGTGGGACACCCCCGGTGTACAGAGACCCTTATGCGACGCACTCGTCGTTATCCCTCTCTCTCATGAAGTCATTCCAAACTTTCACTCAGCTATTTCTCATAAACATCCCCGTGACGGCCAATAGCCGGAAGACCCAGCGCTGTCGCCTGCCATTGTCCATCGACGGTTCTGTTTAATCTCAAGCATCCCTCTTTAAGACCTCACGCATGCCAAGACCCCGCCATAAATCTCTCTTAAAACGCATTGACGCTAACAAGTTTGTAAACAAAGTCCATTTCACAGCCGCCCCCAGTCCCAACTGAATACAACTACCACATTTATCTATTTACATGAAAATAAAAAGTAGGGATTAATTTTTCAATTACGACTCCTACGAAGCCAATCGTTCCGAATAAAGGAGCCGTGTGCGAACCTCGTTGTTCGTTTCTACCGAAAATAATGGTCAGTGCTTGTTCCTTTTATTCTCCATTCAGGGCTCGCGGCATTGTTCGCGAATAGTAAAGTTTCCCATTCGGGGTTGCGAATTAAACGCGGGAATCGAGCGCGCATGAGCCAGTTGAGTTTTCGCTCGGCGAACAGCACAAAGGCCGACAGTCAGTTCCGAGCTACCGCACGTGCAGGTTACTATCGCCTGCGATCATGTTTTCGACATAGTTTTACTCCAGTTGTTCACGTTACCCACCGTGTTATTTAACGATGGCTCGCGCGCCATTTTACGATCCAGTGAACCGTTCGATCAGTGTTTGAAATTTGAAATTGTTCATATTTTCTTTTCATCGCGGAGTGTGTTATGTGCGGTTAACCACGCGCCCGAAGCATGGCAATCATGCAGTCCTGTTGCTGCTGGCGGTCCGTCAGAAGGGGCAGCTTCGCATGTGCTATTTACACGGGGGTGAGCATTTTACATTATTTTATATCATTCGAAATACTCCTCCAACCCTTGTGTCAGTATCAAAAATTTTCTCTTTTTAACAATTTTTAATAGATTCAATAATTTAGGGATTCATTCAGCATATTTTTCTGCTGAAGTTGACATTTATCACAAGTCAAATATCCATAAAAATTTATAAAAATTCTCAAAAAATTTTAAAAATTCTTACAAATTCTTAAGAATTGTTAAAAATTGTTAAAAATTGTTAAAAATTGTTAAAAATTGCTAAAAATTGTTAAAAATTGTTAAAAATTGTTAGAATTTTTAGAAGTGTTAAAAATTGTTAGCATTGTTAAGAATTGTTAAAAAATGTTAGAATTGTTAAAAATTGTTAGAATTGTTAAAAATTGTTAAAAATCGTTAAAAATTGTTAAAAATTGCTAAAAATTGTTAAAAATTGCTAAAAATTGTTAAAAATTGTTAAAAATTGTTAGAATTGTTAAAAATTGTTAAAAATTGTTAAAAATTGTTAGAATTGTTAAAAATTGTTAAAAATTGTTAGAATTGTTAAAAATTGTTAAAAATTGTTAGAATTGTTAAAAATTGTTAAAAATTGTTAAAAATTGTTAAAAATTCATGACGAACGAAGGCAAATTCAGGCCAAAAGAATGAATGAATTACAAGTCGATTCCTCTCGCCGTAAATTTGATGAGCTTGCAGCTACTGTAGCACGAGATCGGCGAGACTTGATTAGTATTTGCAATTTCCCCTGCTCCCTCCACTTCGACTTATGAATGCATAAGGATCCTGGTAGGTTTATTAACGGTCTTGGGTTATTTTCCACCCGACCGACAAACTCCGTCAGGTGACGGGAAGAAAATATTTACGTGGTGGAAAATAATTCGCGCAGCTACAGTTTATTGACAACAAACAGTGATGGAATAACGGTGACGTACGAGGGCGAATAGTTTGACCAATAGATCGAACTTGTCCAGTGGCAATTTCAAAATTTGTTATTTGCCACATGACAAATATTTTTCCGACCGCAAGAAATATTCGTTACACGCGGTATCACCGTCGAATTTATTGCCTTTTCTATCGCCGTGGTCGCACTGTATCTGCATGCTTTATTTATTCTCTTATCTTCGAAAAATTTTTATTGAGAATTTAGTTCCCTTGCTTCAGACAATGACTTTTGCATTTTGGGATGTTCAGAAATATTTTCAAGAATCATCAACCCTTTGCACTCGAAGCAATTTCAATTTCAAAATCTAGACTTCTCTTTCAACCAAGAAAATTTTTGGTAATTATTTAGAAAGAGGTACTCCTCTCCGATTTTTCTATTTTTTTTAGTTTTTAAAAATAGCATCAATATTCAATATATTCAAAATATTCAATATATTCAAAATATTCAATATATTCAAAATATTCAATATATTCAAAATTTTCAATATATTCAAAATATTCAATATATCCAAAATATTCAAGATATTCAAAATATTCAAAATATTCAAACTATTCAAAATATTCAAGATATTCAAGATATTCAAGATATTCAAAATATTCGAGATATTCAAGATATTCAAAATATTCGAGATATTCAAAATATTCGAGATATTCAGAATATTCAAGATATTCAGAATATTCAAGATATTCAGAATATTCAAGATATTCAGAATATTCCAGATATTCAAAATATTCGAGATATTCAAATTATTCAAGATATTCAAAATATTCAATATATCCAGAATATTCAAGATATTCAATATATCCAAAATATTCAAGATATTCAAAATATTCAAAATATTCAAAATATTCATAATATTCAAAATATTCAAGATATTCAAAATATGCAGTTATAAAGGGTGTCCCGTAACTCATGTTCAACCGATTAGGAGGTGATTCTACATGTAAAAAAGAGGCGAAATTGAATTAGAAAACATTTTCTGTACCTTCGATCATTAGGAAAAATAAAATACTTCGTACATAATATAATACTTAAAAGCAATAGCATTCTCCATGATTCCCCTGATCGAAAGTCGCAGAGTGTTAGGGCACAGTCGAAATGGGGTGTCAGTGTATATTCACCGTCAATGTTTAACGATCCTCCGTAAACCGTAACGTTGAGTCTGCTGGTTGAACAAGCATAACAGCACTAATTGATTGGATATTGATTAAAATGCTTAAATTCTGGCGAGTGCAATATTCGTTAAAGGAAATATTCGTTGGAATCGTGACCTTAATTTAATGATTTATACATTATCCTGGGTTGGCCAATAAGAGAGTCCCAAGCATAATGAATAATAAAATGAAAGGAGAACGTTATGAATACGGAGTAGATGATCCATTTGATTTCGAGGATCGTAGGAGGCACCGGTCACCTTCGAAAAATTTACGTATTCGAGGGGTGTCTGAATTAATGCGGTTTATTGCTCCGGTACGGTCGTAAAGCGGGCAATAAACAGGTGTGCCATAATGAACTGCATCGCATGATACCCCGTACTTATGCATGACGAGAGCTCGTAAAGAATATAAGGGCTGGGGTTATTCACTCCTTAACAGCGGGAAATATCGAATTTTTCGTGGATATTGAATTATATTTATCGCAAAATTTCTTCTGAAATCTTGCAACATATTTTATCGTCATTAGGCTGCGGTTTTTATGCATTTTATACATTTTACGACAAAATTGAGAAAACTTAAATGAATTTAGAAAATTTAAATGAAATTAGAAAATTTAAATGAATTTAGAAAATTTAAATGAATTTAGAAAATTTAAATGAATTTAGAAAATTTAAATGAATTTAGAAAATTTAAATGAATTTAGAAAATTTAAATGAATTTAGAAAATTTAAATGAATTTAGAAAATTTAAATGAATTTAGAAAATATATGATTTTTAACTGACTAATATGTTTAAAGGAAAGATTACATTTCTATTTCGCTCGTATCTGTTGAAATTAACAACGAAATGTATTGTTTGTCATCACTAGACTACAGATATTTGTATGGATTTTAACTTCCGTAATTTATGGTTTTTTAATTACAATTCTGAATTCAATACTTTAGGGCAGGGATGTGCATTTTTATCTCAATTGAGACAAAACCGTCACCACCATAGCGGCTACTGCCCCCCACCAGCATCCGCCGTTACCATAGAGGAAAGAAGTGCTTCGCCCGTCGCGAAGAGTGCGCAGGCCTCGCGCATGAAAAAGAGGTTGGTGGGGGAAGCACGCGCTTGAGGGGCTCTACCCGTGCCCATCACGGCTTTAGAGCAATGCACATTTAAAAATAGCATCAAGAGACCAATATAAAATATCACGAAGATATAAAGTTGTTAAGTACATGTGCAAAATAAAAGTAACAAAATAAAAGTAACAAAATAAAAGTAACAAAATAAAAGTAACAAAATAAAAGTAACAAAATAAAAGTAACAAAATAAAAGTAAGAAAATAAAAGTAAGAAAATAAAAGTAAGAAAATAAAAGTTACAAAATAAAGGTAACAAAATAAAAGTCACAAAATAAAAGTTACAAAATAAAAGTTACAAAATAATACGTACACGCAAAATGCATAAAGTACATTGAGCTGCTAATTTCCAAATCGATTAACTCCACAATTTTAATAGTAGAAAAGATCAATGAAATAGTGTATGTTTGTTTTTAAAAATTCTGCCAATGTTTATCATACATCACAATAGGCATGCATCTCTATTTCTTGCGTAACTTGCAATACAATTCCGTTCGTGTAGGGTAAACAATATTGGAAAATATCGAAGAAAAGAAATTGCATCGGGATCGTTTGAGATCCGTGGGAAACTCGGAGAAACTCGGGGAAACTCTGTGAAACTGTGAAACTCTGTGAACACGCATCCGTGGAATTCGGTCAAATATAATTTCGGTACTTAGATTGAATTTGCTCTCGCGATTGTTGCCGAGACTCCCGTAACTGGATTCAACAGTTCGATCCACAGGAAATGCAACGTGTTAATGATGCAAGACATGCGATCTGACGAACTGGAAATACACAGTACTATTCCCTGTGTCTGAATTAATTGGGAAGCACAAGAATCCAGAATCATCAATTCCTCCAACTCTTAAATTTTCTAATAGTATTAATCCTGCAGTTAAAAATTAAAAGAAAAAATTGAAATTGTTTCGACTGATCACCTGTTACGGTATTATATTCAAACAATCATAGAATTTTTGCGTTCATATTATTGACAAGTCTTTTTTCATCAAATTGCAACGAGATTGTTATAAATGTATAAAATTGATGCATTTAATATTATTTGTTTGAAATAGCTTTTCATTTTCGTTCATAAAATACACTGCAATAAATATTTGTGTATTAATTATAGCAGGGATGGGCTTTTTTCTCTCAATTGAGACAAAATCGTCCCCACCACAGCGCCCACTGTCCCCCACCAGCATCCGCCATTACCATAGAGCCATTGAGGCAGGAAGTGCTTCAATCATTGCGAACAGTGCGCAGGCCTCGCGCATGAAAGTGAGGTTGGTGGGGGAAGCAGGCGTTTGAGGGGCCCCTACCGTGCCGATCCTTGAATTATAGGAATAGCTCATCTTTATTTCGCACGGTTCACTAAAAATTGAAATTAACAAAGAAGCACAACAAATGCTTCAAGTTTATTAATTATAGGAATAGTTTGTCTTTATTTTGCACGAATCACTAAAAATTGTAATTAACAAAGAAGCACGTCAAGTGCTTCAAGTGTTTTCATCATAGGAATAGTTCGTCTTTATTTTGCAGTAATCACTAAAAATTGAAATTAACAAAGAAGCACAACAAATGCTTCAAGTTTATTAATTGTAGGAATAGTTCGTCTTTATTTTGCACTTATCACTAAAAATTGAAATTAACAAAGAAGCACAACAAATGCTTCAAGTTTATTAATTATAGGAATAGATCGTCTTTATTTTGCACGAATCACTAAAAATTGAAATTAACAAAGAAGCACATGAAGTCATAGAAATATGAGTAATATCAAGCCATAATAAATATTGCTTTTCTATTTTCAATTATTGAGATTATTATTTAACTCTCTGACAGCGGAATCTGGGTCTACTTTGACCCTGGTGAATTAAATACAATGATTAACTGAAATCTCTTAAATGTTGCAGTATTGGCAATTTTCCCTTATTTGCAGGATTTGTTATATACGAAGAAAATAATGGCGATCATTTTCAGCACTGGAATATATCGCAGTTATTTGCAAGTGGACAGATTTGCGAGTAAAGTGCCTCAAATGAATCTGCGCACTTAATGATAACGAATTCTCTTGTTTTCATGGCGGAAAATACGATCCGTCAGGTCGATGCACCGGAAATTTGTTTTTCGCCAGGATGCACCGTGCACACGCACCTCGCGGAAATCTTCAATCACGATATAAAATTGGCAAGCGTGCATCGACACGTTGCGCGTCGCTCAGATAAATTTGATAGCAATTTTTTGGTTATTGCCGGCGTTGAAATTGTCCCAAAACAATTCGATCGTATAAAATCCCCATTGAACGACGGACCGGGATAAAATAATGCCTTGAGCGAGAGAAAATTCTCATATATTTCTCCCGATTTTTCCTTCCGAATTTTCCAAGTATGGAGTGTGCAAAATAATTCTAAAATAATCCTCTTTTACGTTTAAAAAGTCCTGTTAATCCCAATTCGTTCATCTTCTTAAATTTTCTTGGGATAATTGTACGACTAAGACAATGCAAGGTTTTGTAATAAAAAAAAAAAGTATGTCAAACAATAGAGAATTTTGCAATATGGGAAAAATGTCCTTCTTCTATGTGTTATTAACTGCAAAAATAGACTGTAATCTTGGAAATTTCTTTTAATCTAAATTATAAACTTTTGTGAAAACATCAGATATTCTTCTCGCGTTCATTTTAGAGGTTAAAGTTTTTACTTTTGGAAGCCGATTCCTCTCGAACTTAGTCGTTCCAAGGACTTTTTTTATTATTAAATGAAAAGACAAGCCGCAGTCACTTCCTCTCATTTGAAATTTTTATCAATTCAAGACTCCACAGAGTTTAACGAAATTTTTTCCTCGCCAGTTTCAAAGTGTCCTTACAAAGAGTAATTTTCCTTTTACGACGATCTCTCGGAAGTTCATCTGCTATTTCTTATTCAATGCATACTTTTATGTAGAGATGATTTTTATTCTCTGGAATATAATTTTTTGAATGCATATGCCAGAATTAATCCTACGGACTATATTTTTTAAACTCCTGTAAAGTTTATTATTTAGAGTGATATTCTAAGGTTTTCCCATAGAGTGAATCTTTAGGACTGTATTTTTCAAAGAACCCTCGAAAGTAATGATACAATGTATGTATTCCAAAGATTGCACACTGTAGAGTGCATCTCTTTCAAACAACGTAAATTTTCAGACTACATTTTAGAATATCACAACATGCATTCTCCAAACTACGTATTTCAGAGAGCATTCTTTAGAATACCGATTCCGGAGTGCATTCTTTAGAATACCGATTCCGGAGTGCATTCTTTAGAATACCGATTCCAGAGTGCATTCTTTGAAGTTCATATTTCAGAGTGCATTCTTTGAAGTACATATTTCAGAGTGCATTCTTTGAAGTACATATTTCAGAGTGCATTCTTTGAAGTACATATTTCAGAGTGCATTCTTTGAAGTACATATTTCAGAGTACATTATTTTGAATACTTATTTCAGAGTGCATTATTTTGAATACTCATTTCAGAGTGCATTATTTTGAATACTCATTTCAGAGTGCATTATTTTGAATACTCATTTCAGAGTGCATTATTTTGAATACTCATTTCAGAGTGCATTATTTTGAATACTCATTTCAGAGTGCATTATTTTTAATTCTCATTTCAGAGTGCATTATTTTGAATACTCATTTCAGAGTGCATTATTTTGAATACTTATTTCAGAGTGCATTATTTTGAATACACATTTCAGAGTGCATTATTTTGAATACTCATTTCAGAGTGCATTATTTTGAATACTCATTTCAGAGTGCATAATTTTGAATACTCATTTCAGAGTGCATTATTTTGAATACTCATTTCAGAGAGGACTATTTATAATACTCATTTTAGAGTGCATTATTTTTGATTCTCATTTGGATACTCAGAGTGCATTGTTTTGAATACGTATTTCAGAGTGCATTATTTTTTATTCTCATTTGGAAACTCAGAGTGCATTATTTTGAATACTCATTTCAGAGTGCAGTATTTTGAATACTCATTTCAGAGTGGATTATTTTAAATACCCATTTCAGAGTGCATTCTTTAAAGTACATATTTTAGAGTGCATTCCTTTGAATACCCATTTCAGAGTGAATTGTTTTGAATACCCATTTCAGAGTGCATTCTTTAGAACATCTATTCCCGAGTGTATTCTTTGAAGTACATATTTCAGGACGCGTCTATCGGAATGTACATTCAAAAGTACGTCAGAAGCACACTGCCTGGTGTGCATTTTCCAGAGAGTGTCCATAAAATGCATTATCTACACCGGATCTCCTGAGTGCCTCCTGACTTCATGCTTTGAGTTTATGCTTTGGGTTCATCTAATTACGGAATCCTGTTTAAACACATTCGCCCTACTCTGATTCAAGATAATCGAAATTAACGATCCACTAAACATCTACGAATAAATTTTGCCTCGTTTCTCGAATACATTTTCTTTTTCCTGCTGCATCTATACAAAAAATATACAGCTGATCCGGAAAGCTTACGCAGTACGATCATAAAATCTCTCGCAAGAAGGAAGTGCAATATACAATAAAACAAAGTTCTGTTCGGAAACCTATAACCGGGGGTGTTGTTTGCCAGTGCCTTTCGGACCCGTTCCGCGGAGGTAATCCGTAATTATCTCAAAGTTTAAACTAACACGCCTACCCTGTACACGCGTAGAGAAGCAAGTTTGTTGATCCTAAGCGGACGCCCTCCGTTCGCGGCTGTATTACGTTGGTGCATATGAAATGTCGTCGGATTTTCTCATGAAATAAGAACGAAACCATTTACCAGAAGAATTTTTTTGTTAAATCAAAATATGCTTCCTTAGCTTCTATACGTTTTCTCTTATGGATTTTTAATAATTTCTGTAAAAATTCGATTTTTTAGATTCTGTAAACGTTGCTGTTGAATTCTTTAACACATTCAGCGCCCACTCCACAAGCATAAAAATTATACAAAATCAAAGCAATATATTTAATAAAACAAAAACTAAGAAGTTTAGTTTTGTGATATTAATTACTGTTTCAAACCTCTTCTATTCCTCATATCGTAAGGAAATTTTGTAGACTCAATCCACCAACGTAAAAATTAATTTTCAATTCTGTATAAATAAATCCGTCATCTAGATATGGGTGACATGGCGCTGAACGTGTTAAATCATTTTCACGTCTGCATGTATTGCATATTTTAAAAAAAATGATCTAAGCATGAAAAAAATAGTAATCCATCGGAGAGAAGTCTGGAGAGTAACCAGAATGATCTAAAGCAGGGATGGGCATTTTTGTTTCAATTGTGGTGAAACCGTCCCCCGCCATAGCGCCCACTGTCCCCCACCATATCGCTCGCTGTCCCCCACCACAGCGCCCACTGTCCCCCACCAGCATCCGCCGTTACCATAGAGGAAAGAAGTGCTTCGAACGTCGCGAACAGTGCTCACTGCCCAGGCCTCGTGCATGAAAGAGAGGTTGGTGGGAGAAGCAGGCGTTTGAGGGATCCTTGCGTGCCCATGTCTGATTTAAAGTTTCATAATATAATTGCCCTAATTTTTTGACAGTCTTATGCGAAGTATAGTGTCGAGCGTTATTAACAACTGCTGGTTGTTAAATTCTTAACTTTTCATACATTTCGTCAATATAATGTGAATATGTACATGTCAGCTCTAATTGTTTTTCGAGTACGAAGAACTTAATAAATATATTGTTATCCAACGCTGTTTGAAATCTTCCACAAAGATAAATCACTGGAACGAAATCTTGCAATGCTCCACTTTCCTCTCAGTCCCAATATTATTTTTAAAATTTCTGTTTATATTTTAATTGGTTTGTGCCGCAACGGTGTTAAGTTTAAATCCATATAAGAAAATTACATGCATATCACCGAAATCCATGTTTGACTGAATATATTTAAAAAATACCAAAAATGAAGTACAGTTCTGTGAAAATATTTTTCAACGAAATGTCGCACTCAATGTAGCCAATCGAACCGTTTAAGAGGTTATGTTACAAATGAAAAAAATTACGAAATCATGGTATCAAGCTTTCACGAATAATCCGACATTACGTGCACACCAAACCTAATACACATAAAAAGAACGGAAAATCTGAAAGCACGTGTAAAGTTTTTATGGAAAACTCTGTATCCTGCATGAAGTTACAAGTTCATCCGAGCCACTCCACCGCACCGGGCCGCGCGGCTATAGTGCTATGCACGTAGCTCAACAAACAAGTTTATGCGAGCCTTGCAGCTCCTGAATGCTTATTATTTACCTAAACCGCACCTGATACTACGCCTCGCGTCTCGCGAGCACTGTTCATAAAAAGAACATACACGAAAGTCACGAACTTGATGTTTTTGGTACGAAAAGTAGCCGCGAGAAGATTCTGTTTTACACGTACCGCAAAAACCGAAAAGTTTTACGACGAATTCATATTTTTCTTTTTGTATTAGCATTGTCAGCAACGTCTGTGAAATAACGACAAATTATTGCTGTTATTGATTAGCTGTTTGCAGCTTTATGGAGTACATACGTTAGCCCAGCGATGCCCAGACTTGGCTCCCGGGAGCTAAACGCCGTCTCCATCACCGTTCGCCGTTTCCATAGCTCCGTGACGCGGCGAACCGATTACCAATATGCTCGGTTGAACTTCGTTTTGGAGAACTCTTTTTTTTCAACTTTTTTTATGCAGTCCTATAGATTTCGACGAGAAAATACCGAAAATGAAAATCTTATTGTGAGGTATTCATTGGTTCAAAAGTTATACGGGTATAAAGTTGAGCTCGCTTCCCGCGTTAAAAAAATGATCTCCGATTGTTTTATGACAATTATGACCCTTGGTTGGCAGGGTGAGAACACACTGCACCTACGCAAACTGACAGTGGGAAGGGGAAGCAGGCGCGTGAGCCCCCCCCCCCCCTATGCTGGACACCGCTGCAGTTTAGCCTAATGTAGCCAATATGGCGATATATGTACGTAGGGAAAGGATTAGTCGAATTTTTTCTCATTGTACTCTATTGAAACGTGGTTTGAAAATTTTTATTTTTTCCTATAATCACGAAAGAAATTATTCCCTAGCGGGCGAGTTTTTATGAAAAATAAAATTTATGTGGAAGAGACAAAAGCTACACAGATATTCGTTTCTTTGCTTAATAATTGCAATGAGTTGAATTCGTTAAATATTTATACAGTTTTGTATTCGATCTAGTCATTTCTGTCATTCCTGCTATTAAGAATTTATTAAGAAATATTTAACGGTATTGATCATAGAGATCACCTATATTGATTTTTCTGAATTTTTATAAATATCGGAAACATGAGAGTCCTTCCGCGAGGATTTATCGAAAAAAATTGATTCAGCCACGGTCACGTTACGGTAAAATTGAATTGAACGTTCAATAAACACTCTTTTGTAATTTAATCAAACTGCAAGGGAGAAGAACGTCATTCGACGAGTGCATTTAAAATTCTGTCTCCGGTTTCGCTATTGACATTTCAGGGTATAAACTTGTCTAAAGAAAATCGATTCTCGTTCCGATAACCGCGAGTCGGCAACTGCAATTTGTTTCAATTAAGTCAAACTTCTAGAATACCAGAGCATCGATCGTTGTTGAGTAATTATAATACTGACGGCCCAAAAGAAGTACACCGAGCGCAAATGTAAAGATTGTTAATTAGCTGGAGCTCGGGATCGATTAAAAATCTTTCCACGACGGAGACCATCGATTTTCTATTTGCCTTGGGAAAATAAAGTACGCTCGATCGGGAACCCGTTCGCGAAACTTTCTAATAGAATAATTAACTCTATCGAAAAGTTTGCGTTTTAATAAAACATGCGACGTCGGGAGGAGGGTCCCTTGATTGGCAAGCTGTTAAACATTGTCCGAGGAAAAATCTACAGAAACTTCGACGTTTCTGTAGTGTCTTTCTTGGACGATTTTCCATGGAAGTGGAAAAAGATTTAAAAATTGGAAACGCTGATATTCTCGTGAAATAAAAATAGAGGAAGCATTAACGTGTTCGAAATGAAAAATTTAATTAGTTTTATCGAGTTTCTGCGGGAAATATTAATGTAGCAATATTATATAGTAGATCAGGCATCGGCACGGGTTCAGCCCCTCAACGTCTGCTTCTCCCACCAACCTCTCTTTCATGCGCGAGGCATGCGCACTGTTCGCGACGGGCGGAGCACTCCCTTCCTCTATGCTAACGGCGGATGCTGGTGGGGGACAGTGGGCGCTATGGTGGGGACGTTGTCTCAATTGAGACAAAAATTCTCATCCCTGCAGTAGATTCTACTGCATACCTGTACAATATAAAATTGAGAATATTAAGCTCGTGGGTTTGAAAAATATGTTGTTTAAATATTAACTCGTAACTATGCTGGTATTTTAAAAAATTTTAAAAGCATGAAGTAATTATATTTCAAACTCTGCATACAATATGTATGTATTGATAAAGGAACGATTTTTAACAAATTAGCTACCGACGATCATCTCCTAATTTTTTAATTCTTTCTTGAACAGCAATAACAATTTCAATCGTGAGCCTACAATTCTCCAATCCTCCCATCATGGGGTAGTCCAATAGTTTCGTTTAGGATTATTATATGAAATATGATTTTCAAATTTTTTTTTTGTTATAGCAGAATTATTGAAAATTCTATTAATAGGCTGTCGGTAGAAGAGTTGTTACGAATTCTATTTTATTACAATTTTTAACTTTGCAGTTTCAAAATGTATTTTTACTTCTAATAATTTCCGAGAATAGATGTTTTAAAAAAAGATACTAAGGACGTTTTAAAATAAAATTCGGTGTAGAAAATGTTTGCAAATCATACAGTGAGAGTATGTTACTGACCGCAACGATTAATCTAGGATATAAAATAATAATTATTTTTGTCCGTAAATCGAAAAATTCCCGTAGAAGACTCGTGACGAATCGATGACAATTTTCCACTTGAAAAAGCCACTGACGACGAAGAATGTAATATTTTCCGATAGAATATTACCAGTTATACGCACACCGCTTCGGAAAGCATTGGCCAGGATTAATCAATTGGACAAATTCACGGGATTGAATCAGCCTGTCCGATTCAATTGAAATATTAACAACAATGAGAACGTGTCTTTATTTCGATTCACCGAACGATCACGGGAATCCGACGCTTGCCGCAGTTGGTAATTTGATATCGTTCCGGATTGCGTTAAATTAATTAAGAACAAAGTTGAACAGAATCGAAACTCGAGATTCGAGTGGTCATTCGGGTTTTCCCTCCATCGTGTTTAATTGTTTTGCGATAATATCGCGAACCTTGCCCGCTATCTCTTTCACTCTCTCTCCTGCAAGTTTGATCTTGAATGACCTTGAGTCATAGGTAAATGAACTCGTCTTAAAACGCACATTCTAGTATATCCTAGTATATCCTAGTATATTCTAGTACATTCTAGTACATTCTAGTACATTCTAGTACATTCTAGTACATTCTAGTACATTCTAGTACATTCTAGTACATTCTAGTACATTCTAGTACATTCTAGTACATTCTAGTACATTCTAGTACATTCTAGTACATTCTAGTGTATTCCAGTGTATTCCAGTACATTCTAGTGTATTCCAGTACATTCTAGTGTATTCCAGTTCATTCTAGTGTATTCCAGTACATTCTAGTGTATTCCAGTACATTCTAGTGTATTCCAGGACATTCTAGTGTATTCCAGTACATTCTAGTGTATTACAGTACATTCTAGTGTATTACAGTACATTCTAGTGTATTCCAGTACATTCTAGTACATTCTAGTACATTCTAGTACATTCTAGAGTACATTCTAGTACATTCTAGAGTACATTCTAGTACATTCTAGTACATTCTAGTACATTCTAGTACATTCTAGAGTACATTCTGGTACATTCTAGAGTACTTTCTAGTACATTCTTGAGTACTTTCTAGTACATTCTAGAGTACTTTCTAGTACATTCTAGAGTACATGCTAGTACATTCTAGAGTACATTCTAGTACATTCTAGAGTACATTCTAGTACATTCTAGAGTACATTATTGTATATTCTTGTGTATTCTGGTATATTCTAGTATATTCCAGTATATTCTAGTATATTCCAGTGTATTCTAGTATATTCTAGTGTATTCTAGCAAACTCTAGTAAATTCTAGTATAATCTAGTGTGTTCTAGTATATCATAGTATATTATAGAAAGCTAAAATTTCAAGTCGATCGGTCCAATCCTCTATAAAACGGAAGTAATGTAAAATGGTCGCCGTGAGCGTTCGGCGGATCCAACATTGAACTTCGAAGGTAAGGGTCACTATCAACCAAGACAGAGCACCGAAATCGTCGGGAGAAGCGTCGCATTACGACAGGAAATAAACCGTAATCAAAGCAATATCGAGAAGACCACGGTCCTCGGACCGAATTCAATAACCCATCGAAACCGGGGTTACGCCACTCTGGTCGTTCCAAGGGGAGAAAGTGGGAAACCTGGGAAACCTGGGAAAACTGGGAAAAATCTTGGTGTAAAGAAACTCCACGAGCAGTCGATAGCCCGTTCCATTGGAAGGAACCGAATTGTTGGCTTTGCCATTGTCTGCCACTCGTATCCTCATATGTTACATTGATTTCAGCGAACGAAAAATAGAACGTAATAATATAAGGTATCGAGAACTTCACCCGATCGACAATATTCCTCACTTCTGTTTTATACAGGCTATAAAAACAATCGTAATTTCCGCACACTTTTAAAAAAATGATAACTTTTCTAAGATTGGACCAAACGACTTCAATCTTTTTGAGACGTTAAAAGACTTATGAAAAGAAACAAGAAAAAACAATTGTATGAAAATTCAGAACATATGTGATTGGCACAGATCTAAAAAATGTATTTTTAAAATTTTGAATATAGGCCCACATGAAAAAGTTTGAAAAAACCAACTTTTTGTATTTTCTCTGCAGATCCGACCAATTGCAATTTCTTCAACAAAAGTTCAAGAACAAAAGTTCTTGTTACGTACCGGAATAATGCTTCTAACGTTACAAAAAAAAAATTTAAGTAGTTTAGTCGAATCTAAAAAAAGTTATTAACCGTGTCTCTGTTTTACAACAATTTTTCAAACTTTATCGTTCAAATGCATCTCGGAGAGCCAGTGTATTTTTACAGTAGGAGCAATACTACGTCCAAGATTGTCCTTCAGAGCAAAACTAGGTGTCTGGCGACTTATAAAGAAAGGTAACGTATATCACGAAGAGACCCGATCAGAAGGAATACTTGTAATCGAACTCTCTCCTCTGCCTGCATCGCTTCTGTGAACCCTATCATATATCGTACACGCGTCTATCCCCGAGCTTTTTCCAATTCGTAAAACGAAATTCGCGGTAACGCCGCTTGGAAATTCCGAATTAAAAATCGTCGAAGGGACTGGCAAGCCCTGGCTCCCTTATACTCGTCTTTATTTCGTTTCTAGGATTCCTGACGGAGACAACTTGTTCCCAGCGTTCAAGACAGAACGCTGCCGGAATAAATACAACGAGAATTTTCGTAAGCGACATTCCTGACATGAAAACAATTTGAAATTGCCGCAGTTTCTGCGCGGATTCGTTTTATCCTGCAACCGAAGACCAGGGTTGCCATGTGCGGGCCGGTTTTTGTAAGAGAATACATGTTAGTCTATTTTAATGCTAAAGCTGGGAAATGTTAAAGCTAGAAAATGGTGCAGCTAGCAAGCGATGAAGCTAACATACGGAAAACCTAGTAAATAGGAAAGCTATAAAATAATAAACTTAGCGAATAGTAAAGCTAGCAAATAGTGTAGTTAGTAAATAGTTAAGCTAACAATTGGTACAGCTAGCACATGGTGAAGCCGGGAAATGTTAAAGCTGGTAAATGTTAAATTTGGGAAATGCTAAAGCTGGGAAATACCAATGCCTGAAAATATTAAAGTTGGGAAATGCTAAAGCTGTGAAATATTAAAGCTGTGAAATGTTAAAGCTGGGAAATGCTAAAACTGGGAAATGCTAAAACTGGGAAATGCTAAAGTTGGGAAATGCTAAAGCTGGTAAATGTTAAATTTGGGAAATGCTAAAGCTGGGAAATGCCAATGCCTGAAAATATTAAAGTTGGGAAATGCTAAAGCTGTGAAATGTTAAAGCTGGGAAATGCTAAAACTGGGAAATGCTAAAGTTGGGAAATGCTAAAGTTGGGAAATGTTAAAGTTGGGAAATGCTAAAGCTGGTAAATGTTAAAGTTGGGAAATGCTAATGCTTGAAAATATAATAAAGTTGGGAAATGCTAAAGCTGTGAAATATTAAAGCTGTGAAATGTTAAAGCTGGGAAATGGTAAAACTGGGAAATGCTAAAGCTAAGAAATGCTAAAACTGGGAAATGCTAAAGCTAGGAAATGCTAAAGCTGGGAAATGCTAAAGCTGGGAAATGCCAAAGCTGGGAAATGTTAAACCTGGGAAATGTTAAAGTTAGAAAATGGTGCAGCTAGCAAGTGATAAAGCTAACATACGGTAAAACTAGTAAATAGAAAAGCTATAAAATAATAAATTTAGCGAATAGTAAAGCTAGCAAATAGTATAGTTAGTAAATAGTTAAGCTAACAATTGGTACAGCTAGCACATGGTGAAGCTGGGAAATGTTAATACTCGGAAATGGTAAAGCTAGCAATTGGTAAAGATAGCAATTGCTAAAGATAGCAATTGGTAAAGCTAGCAAATGATGAAGCTAGCAAATGATAAAGCTAGCAAATAGCAAACCTGGGAAACGGCAAAGTTAGCAAATATTACAGCTAGTAATATTACAATACTTTATCCCAAAATTCAGTATACTATATCATGGAAGAACTTGCCAACCTTATTAGTTCCATGGCATTTTGAGGTGTAACAATACTCCAACCACGTGCGTCAATTTCAAAATGTGACACACAGGAAATTAGCCCGAGACCCCGGACACTTTTGTGCGAAATGATCAAGTACGCCTCCGCGCGTGATCATAAAATGGCGAAAATATTTCCAACAGATCATCATCCATGTTCACTTTAATCCCCGCTTAATCCTTCTCGCTACCATGGAATACGTCGAATAAATTGATAATATTTAGTTACAATTTTACACTATTATCCTCTTATAGCTGGATTAAGTCCGTTGAGTTTCGAGCTCGCTGGGTATAATCGAGTCGCTGTCCGTATCATTGAAAGCTTGGGGAGCCTCTTTGTATCACGAACTGTGCGCGGGGCTTTACGTAAGCTCCGCGGAACACGCGTTTTCATTAGGGATAGGGACGCGAGGCCGCCATGACACGCGATAACTCTTCCGCAGCCGGCCATTATAAATCGGATATTATGGTGTTCTTGCCGCGAATCGATAACCTGAACTTCAACCACCTGTGCAAACTTCGTCTTCCTTTTTAAACAATTTCTTGTGCTTCGATGCACGAACGATCGCTTCGTTGATCGCATTCTTCGACTAATTCCCTGCCTCGGAGCTACGCGACAGAGTTATTATGCTTTTAACCCTTCGTGGCCAACCAGGGTAGTTTTCATTCTTCAGTCTCCTTCTTTTCGATATTTAATTTTTTCCATTAATGTTTCAAACATTTGACGTTCCAACGATTATACATATATTAACCAGTTAACTGTTTCGACCTCTTTGGAAAATGCGTATCTAAATTGCGTCGCACAAATTTAGCGATGACGAGTATACTCGTCGAACACAGAGTATGTGTAATATGAAATTAAGTTGTAATAAAATGACTTTTATTTGTTTATTTCATTACTCAAATTTATCGCAACATTACAGTCCGATATTTATGTAAATTAATCTCTGATCAGATGAGAAAATATAAACAAAAATGTTCAGGGAAATATCTTAGGAAATATCTATAAAAGAACGCTCTTGAATACATGTAAAAAGGAAACGAAAGGATTCTCATCCCGTTTTTCATTACCAGGCGCGTCACTTATTGCATAGTCTAAAACAATATATAAATCTGTAATTGCTTCTGCGATGACTAATAAAAGACAACGATACATTTACGAAAAATAATTCATACTATATGCGGTTTTTTTATATTGATTATTTATGAACTTTTATTTGTTCCTTTTCTTTCGACGGGCCGCAAAATATTTCAAACATCTTGAAGTTCACGAATATATTTTAGTTTTCACTAAAACTGCAATTTAAACTGCAAATTGTCACTATTTATTACTCATGACGAATATACTCGTCATAGCACATAATTTTGCACTTTTTTCATGACGAGTATACTCGTCAAAAACGGTTAACTGGTTAAAACAGCGACATCGATACGTATTTTGGAATTGTTTTAGATTGTTTGATTGTTTAGGACAGTACAAAAATTAATCGCGACATAAACATTATGCTGACGGCGTCGATAAAAATAAGGAAACAGACGCAGGGTTAATTATTTTCCTTTCCCCCTTGTCCCCTTTCACTATCCCATTCCACTACCTGAGCACACTCCAACGTCCCCCACTAAGACCGTAGACTGGTCACGTGACGTGCCGCGCAACGTATCACACGTTACTCTGGTCATCAGAGAGGTGGTAAACTGTATTACCCTTGATTCAATGGCTCTGGCATCACTGTATGTAGTTCCTATTCTGAAGACATGGTACATTCCATTAATTTTTTATTTATTCCACGTCCTTTGTCTAGATTTCATTAACTTTTTTTAAAATTTTTCAATTCATAGAAAACACGTCATGGTCTTTAACACGTTGACTGCCGTGTCACCCATATATGGGTGACGGAATTATTTGTCCATATTTAAAAATTAATTATTACGCTAATGTAATCATTGCATCAAATTTGGTTAATATCTGGAAAATGCAAGAAGGTTAAAACGTTACTCAGTGTCACACATTTTAATTCTGTAATCATTATTTTATCAAATATATTTTTTCGATTTTATGAAATTTTTGAGGTCGCTGCTTTGGCAGTCAAAGTGTTAAGAAGACAGTTTTTCTTTTCGGATCTTTTCTGATTAAAAATAGGAACAGAAGAAACAACTCCTCGAAAAAAAGAGAGACTGGTGACTAATTGACTAAATAAGAGCAAAACCAAATCTAACTTATTCAGTGCTAAAGTAGTAGAAAATCGTGTCGACGTCTCTGTGCAGCAAAATAAACGTTGAATATAAATTATTCGTTATCGCATTACAAGGAAATCGATTCAACGGCTTCGTAACACAGAAATTTTCCTCTCTTTGCACACGTTGTATTCAAATATCATGGAAATATGACACTCCTGTATAAAGAGACACGAAGTAGGATCGATCGAATAATATCTACGTTAAACACGAATTCTTCGGTGGTTACGATAAAAGGAAATCGTGAAGACATCTTTGTAAAACAGAACATTTCCGTTGTTTAAATATTTTCTATTAACCCTTAGAACTCGATTGGTGACTCTGAGGCATCACTAACAATTTCTGTACCATTATTCAATATATTGTTTACATTACGGAATTGGTATTTCATAGCTATTAAATATTTAAGTATTGCACGAGGTATTATATCAGTTTAATATCTACAAAATGGAAAAAGTCATAGTAAATGTTACGTTAAGTGGAGTCACCTCTGATGACCTTGACCTTGACATGTGTTGTCTCAGTAATCCTCAAGAAGTTTTATCCGGCGCTCGTTGTTCATTAAAAAGTTATAAGAAGTTTTCAAAATATAGCAGTTACTTAGTATTGAAGGCTAAAACAATATACTATATTGACATATGTTATCAAGGTCACCTTTCTAAGTAACCCCCGAGAGGATTAAGCCGCCGATCGTTTTTTATTATAAGGTTATGAACAAAAATATCCCGATGCTACCATATTGCAATTTGCCAGTATCTACGCGAATGTGATTTTGGATTTGACATCAAGCCTTATAACTTGAAAAATATTTAAGGAAAAAATATTTCATTATAGTGTTTTCGGAAGCTATCAAAACATGTTACAAGAATATACAATAAAAAGAAGGGAGTTCTGTTTAAGAAATTGAAGATGACCTTCATGTGATTTTCAAACGACTATCCAAGGTCAAATCAATAACACCATTTCATGTCCCCCTTGAAACCATACAACTTTTGCCTGAAACATATTGTTCTACAAAATGCTTCATTTCCGAGATTTACGTCTATTACACTTTCAAACAACTATCCAAGGTCAAATCAATAACACCATTTTATGCCCCCCTTGAAACCATACAACTTTTGCCTGAAACATTTTTTTCTCAAAAATTCCTCCTTTCCTGAGATATACGTGTGTTACACTTTCAGACAACTATTCAAGGTCAAATCAATGACACCATTTCATGTCCCTCTTGAAACCATACAACTTTTGCCTGAAACATATTTTTCTCCAAAATGCTTTCATTTCCAAGATATACGTCTATTACACTCTCAAACAACTATCCAAGGTCAAATCAATAACACCATTTCATGTCCCCCGTGAAACCATACAATTTTTGCCTAAAACATATTTTTCCCTAAAATGCTTCCATTTCGGAGATATACGTGTGTTACACTTTCAAACAACTATCCAAGGTCAAATCAATGACACCATTTCATATCCCCCTTGAAACCATACAACTTTTGCCTGAAACATATTTTTCTCCAAAATGCTTTCATTTCCAAGATATACGTCTATTACACTCTCAAACAACTATCCAAGGTCAAATCAATGACACGACTTCATGTCCCCCTAAAAACCGTACAATTTTTGCCTAAAACATATTTTTTTCCAAAATGCTTCATTTCCGAGATATACGTCTATTACACTCTCAAACAACTATCCAAGGTCAAATCAATAACACCATTTCATGTCCCCCGTGAAACCATACAATTTTTGCCTAAAGCATATTTTTCCCTAAAATGCTTCCATTTCGGAGATATACGTGTGTTACACTTTCAAACAACTATCCAAGGTCAAATCAATGACACCATTTCATATCCCCCTTGAAACCATACAACGTTTGCCTCGAACATATTTTTCTCCAAAATGCTTCATTTCCGAGATATACGTCTATTACACTTTCAAACAACTATCCAAGGTCAAATCAATGACACCATTTCATATCCCCCTAAAAACCGTACAATTTTTGCCTGAAACATATTTTTTTCCAAAATGCTTCATTTCCGAGATTTACGTCTATTACCCTTTCAAACAAGTATCCAAGGTCAAATCAATGACACCATTTCATGTCCCCCTTGAAACCATTTCATATCCCCCTTGAAACCATACAACTTTTTCCTAAAACATTTTTTTCTCAAAAATTCCTCCTTTCCCGAGATATACGTGTGTTACACTTTAACCGACTCGCCCTGTATACGTGGTAAAGTTCATTTTGAAGGTTCACTGAATGGTTAAATTTGCATTTTAGGAATTGCGAAACTGAAGTCCCTGGAACATTTGAAACTTTCGACTGAATTATAGCTCAACTCTCAGTTATGCAAAAGTTCCATCAACGCAGGAAATTGCGACAGCAGAAAATTTCCTGTCTTGAAAAACTTCACAAAAACAGTCTATTGGTAATGCTTCACCCCCGTTGCGCAACAAAGGACGGAAGAAGCAACGACGGAAGCGATTCCTCACGGTTCCGCGAGCGCATGTTCGCGTTGACGGATTTGCACAAAGTGACGAAATTGGTCCAACGCCGTCGCAACTAACCGACGAGAGACAATAAGTCGGGGTGAAAACAATTTCAATAACCTACGTTACGCAGGATCGATCGCGGTCGACTATCGGACAAGAATGGCCACGTTGCGAACCACCCTTTGGACAAAACGCGTCTCTTTCGCGACTATGGTCCGCGTGCGTGTACGCACGGCTTTGTAAATCATTCATAACGCGTGTCTAATCGATTGTGAAATGATAAATGCCAACAAACCTCGTCGGACATTTCGAATTTTTCCTTTTTCAACGGTTTGATACGCCCGGTGACAGCGACCCGCGCGCCTTTTGTTAAAAATGATGAATCGATACGTTATTTATCGCTCTCCGAGGTGATTATGCCATATTAGTTCCACGTGGATCCCTCTGCAAAATTATTGCTGCCATTAAAAACGATTTCAAATTGCTCCAATTTCACAGAATATTCCGAAGTTGGACAGTGACGCTGTGAAATCTTGAAAATCATTTATTGAGTTTTGAAGGCAATTTTGTGTATCACTTCTACATGGTTTCTTTTTTGATTATATTTTTTATTGAATAATGATTTCATCTGTTGTTAATGTTTAGGGATTCTTGAAATTCATTTCGATTTGGAAGAGTCATTTATTTACTGCGAGACACAAATTACTGATACAGTAAATATTAGTTATATGTTAATATTAACACGTCGGCTGTCATCACTCGTATATGGCTAAATAAATTATTTATTCTGATATCAAAGTAAATTTTTATGTTAATATATTCATTGTACGAAATTTAAACCTTCTCAATATTATTTCAACGAGGGAATGAGTGAGAGAATGTGATTAGATTAAGTTAGATTTTATGTAAAGCCAAGTTCGATTCTCAGCCGTGAGACTGAATTAAATAAAGTGTTATTATTATTATCATTTAATTAAATAAATTTGATTGTATGGAATTTTTGAGGTTGATGAATCGACACTCTACATGTTAATGTTAATAGTGAATGTTCGGTTGTTAGTGGTTAGCGGAAAAATGGGTACTGTTAGTCGTGTGGATCGGGTATCTGTTAAAACAATTTAAAATCGTTTCTATTTTACACAGGATTCAAAAATCGACAGCGCTTTAACCTGTCAGAAAGGAATAAAAGTGTTCAACTTTTTACGCGTATAACTTTTGAACCAATAAATTCCTCACAATAAGATTTTCATTTCCGGTGTTTTCTCGCCGAAATCTATAGGATTGTATAAACAAAAGCTGAAAAAAAGAGTTCTCCAAAACGAAGTTCAACCAATCTGATCAGTGTTTTATTGTAAGTATGCGATGATCTGCTTGTGCAATAGAATGGATAATTCATACTATTGAGTGAATGTCGAGAAAATGGAACGTATTCTTTCGGAAGAATTCCATAGCCGTAAAAATTTTTTTTTTTAAATCAATAAAGCGAAAGCGCGATAGGGTAGATAAGATAGGGGAATTCATTAGGAATAGATGAAGAAAGGAAGAAGAGGAAGTAAATGTGAACGAGGGAATGAGTGAGAGGATTTGATTAGATTAAATTAGATTTTATTTAAAGCCAAGTTCGATTCTTAGCCGTGAGGCTGAATTACATTAAATAAAGTATAAAGCGGAAGTGCGCGGAACAAAGAACGTGTCAGCCACGTGTTTTCATATTTTAGAAAGGATTCACAGACAGAGAGAGAGAGAGAGAGAGAGAGAGAGAGAGAGAGAGAGAGAGAGAGAAATAAATATAAAAGCGATCCTCGCATTGATATAAAATTTTCTTTTTACTTCAGCTGCGACCTGCGTCCCTCGAATATTGACACACACCGAGGATTCACTATATATTTAACCTAGTATTGAACTTTTCCGACTTTTATCATTCTTTGAGACGTGCTCCTACAGTAACTGTCAACCCTAGAAAGATGGGATTCTAGAGTTTATCGGATACTAAATATTAAAAATGTGCTATTTCCGTCATCTGCGATATTTATTTTCATCTGTGATTTCAAGATGAGCATTGGAAAATTAATTTTATTTTAAGAAAGATAATATTAAGTAATGGTTTGTGAAAGATCACAGGTGCTTGACAAAATTTTGCATATTACCACACAACAATAACAAGAATAAATGAATACAACAGCAATAAAGTCTACTAACAATTGAGAATGTGAACACAATTCTCTGAACCATTACAATCTTTTTGTACAGCACAATTAAAGTTTGTGCCTCAAGAACAAGAAATCAAAATTACAGAAAAATTACTAGTGCTTCAGAAAATTGTGAACATGAACTCACAACAATAACAAGAATAATTGAATACAATAGCAATAATGTCTACTAACAATTGAGAATGTGAACACAATTCTCTGAACCATCACAATCTTTTTCTACAGCACAATTAAAGTTTGTGCCTCAAGAAAGAGAAATCAAAATTACTGGAAAATCACTGGTGCTTGACAAAATTTTGCATATTATCACACAACAATAACAAGAATAATTGAATACAACAGCAATAAAGTCTACTAACAATTGAGAATGTGAACGCAATTCTCTGAACCATCACAATCTTTTGTACAGCACAATTAAAGTTTGTGCCTCAAGAAAAAGAAATCAAAATTACTGGAAAATGACTAGTGCTTCAGAAAATTGTGAACATGAACTCACAACAATAACAAGAATAATTGAATACAACAGCAATAATGTCTACTAACAATTGAGAATGTGAACACAATTCTCTGGACCATCACAATCTTTTGTACAGCACAATTAAACTTTGTGCCACAAGAAAGAGAAATCAAAATTACAGAAAAATCACTGGTGCTTGACAAAATTGTGCATATTATCACACAACAATAACAAGAATAATTGAATACAACAGCAATAAAGTCTACTAACAATTGAGAATGTGAACACAATTCTCTGAACCATCAACTAATTTTTGTGAAGCGCAATTAAAGCTCGAATGTCGAGGAAGGAAAAGGTAGTCCGAAGGGCAAACTCGCGTTAATAAAATCATGGAAAAATACAAGATATGTCGACGGTGGTACGGCGGTATTCTATTTGATGGCGAAACAAGCCGAACGGCATTCGTGCGTGACGAAATTCTCTGGACAGGGACTACCCTCGTTCCGGGGTGGGGGGGGGGGGGGGGTTGCGATCCGAATCAAGAACTCGGATTCCTTCGGGATGCCTTGTTTTCCCAGTGGCAGCCGAAGGATGGTACGTGGCAAAAAAAGGCAGGAACAAATACAGATCAATCGTCGGGGAATCAATTGCGATCGGGGCTAACCCGGGCCTGTGGAATTTCGTTGTAGAGAACAGGCTGGAGGCAATAAAATGTGCAATCTTGACGATAGAACCGCCACCCTCCATCTCCATGGAACCGGGAGCCGGAAATTTCATTTTAAATTCGAACATGTTCACGGGTTATGACGTCGACATAGCTCGGAGCAGCTCAAGCTTGTCGATAACGCCTGGCCGAGCCCTTTTTTTCCTAGATTTTGCCTGCAATTAGCGTTGTCGCGAGACGAACAACCTCCCACGTGAAAATCCCTTTGAAATTCGTCAATTTTGATTATTTCTGCAATTATTTACGAATTTCCCATTAAAATTCGAATGCAAATTCATTTCGTTGATGAAAATCTTGGTTGATATTTTTACACCCTCTGGAAATTCACAAGCATCGATTTTTATGATACGTGTAAGCAGAACGCTCTAACCCCTTGCCTTATGATTTATTTCAATTTGTTAAAATTATAAATCCGTCGGATATAAATTAATTTCGTTGATGAAAATCTTGGTTGACATTTTTACACCCTCTGAAATTCGCAAGCATCGATTTTTATTAAACGTGTAAGCAGAACAATCGAACCCCTTGCCTTATGATTTATTTCAATTTGTTAAAATTATAAATCCGTCGGATATAAATTAATTTCGTTGATGGAAATCTTGGTTGACATGTCAATTTGTTAAAAATAATAAACCCCTCGAATGTGTATTTATCTCGTTGATGAAAATCTTGTTTAACATTTCTACACCTCCTTGATGAATTTATGTACATCGAATTTTATGAAATGTATGAGCAGAACACTTTACACCTTCATTTATTATTTATTTTACAGCCACTGTGATTAGAACTTCTCTGTTGTTCAGAGATTATTATTATTATTATTATTATTGCTTTATTTCCGCCTCACAGCAAGGAAATGTGACTTGGTTTACAGATCTTTCTCAGTTCCACATTCGGTTCAAACCTTCTCTCACTTTCTCCCTCTCTCTCTCTCTCTCTCTCTCTCTCTTGCTTTCTCATCTCTTTTACAAATTTTTAAGTTCCTCCAATTCGTTACAAATTAAGACTAAAATAGTGTACATAAGTTGCTACTGAGTGAGTAGAAAAATAATAATATGAATAAATTGTGTATGAGTAGAAAATATTGAATAAAAGAGGTACCAAGTGAATAGAAAAATAATAATATGAATAAAATGTGTATGAGTAGAAAATATTGAATAAAAGAGGTACCAAGTGAGTAGAAAAATAATAATATGAATAAATTGTGAATAAGTAGAAAATATTGAATAAAAGAGGTACCGAGTGAGTAGACGTATAATAATATGAATAAATTGTGAATGAGTAGAAAATATTGAATAAAAGAGTTACCGAGTGACTAGAAACATAATAATATGAATAAATTGTGAATGAATAAGAAATATTGAGTAAAAGAGTAATAGTACAAAAATCGGGTAGAAAAATAGTGTACATAAGTAGGTACCGAGTGAGTAGAAAGATAATAATATGAATAAATTGTGTATGAGTAGAAAATATTGAATAAAAGAGGTACCGAGCGAGTAGAAAGATAATAATATGAATAAATTGTGAATGAGTAAGAAATATTGAATAAAAGAGTAATAGTACAAAAATCGAGTAGAAAAATAGTGTACATAAGTAGGTACCGAGGTAGTAGTAAAATAATTTGTAAATATTTTACGAAATTGCACTTGGGTCCACAAGTCCAGTGATGAACATTTCAGTATTATTTCATTCTGTTACCACGTGGATTAAAATGCCAGGTCAGATAAATTCCGTGCTAGAAAAGTTCGCGGAAAAATATGAGCCAATTTCACAAAAGGCGATATTTTATAATTACGCTAACCTACACAAGAGCCGCCGCCGCTGTTGAAGTTCGTCTAAAAAAAATGTGGCGATGCGGAGAATTTTAAACAGAGGATGAAGGGAGAGTAATTTTCTATTGTTTCAGTATTCTGGGTTAACTGCTGCATGTCACGAATGTGTTTCGTAATACCGTCTACATATATGTCGCGGGTTCTGCTGATTCGGTGAATTATAATAGACTCGACCCCAGAAAAAGTCTGTTTGAGATGCTGCGCCAGCGAGACTGGCGAATATTTATGGCACTCTGTTCTACCGTTTATGAAGGAACTATCAAACATACTTCGTATGCAATCTTACGATCGGATCTACTTGTAATACAGTAATTTTGTTATATTTATTGCTCATTCGAGCGAAAACTTCTGCAGCGATTTATGCAAACGCGAAACCTAATTTGAGGCGAGTGGATTATTATTGCCAGGTGAAACATAATTATGGATTTTTTAAAAAGTGTTTGCAATTACAAATTTAATTTACGAACAAATTTCAAAGATGTGCAATTACAAGAAAAGTCTAATAATAACAGTAGTGATTGTAGTAGTAAAATAACAGTAAAATTGTCGCTAACCCGGTTGGCCAAAAACAGTGAACATTTTGGTTGACTACACAAGGGTTAACGTGTTAACGCTAAAACTACCACGTTCGAATGACCGGTTTTATAATTTTTCAATTATTGGAATTATAAAAATTCGTTTATAAAAAATAATGGAATTTCTTGCCCAAGCATCTATTATAATGGAAATTACGGACAATCTGGATACATCTAGTGTTGCCATTTTTATATTGTCTGGGTTAGGTTAGGAATACAATAGCAATAATGTCTACTAACAATTGAGAATGTGAAGACAATTCTTTGAACCATCACAATCTTTTTGTACAGCACAATTAATGTTAGTGCTTCAAGAAGGAGAAATCAAAATTACAGAAAAATTACTAGTGCTTCAGAAAATTGTGAACATGAACTCACAACAATAACAAGAATAATTGAATACAATAGCAAGAAAGTCTACTAACAATTGAGAATGTGAACACAATTCTCTGAAACATCACAATCTTTTTGTACAGCACAATTAATGTTAGTGCTTCAAGAAAGAGAAATCAAAATTACAGAAAAATTACTAGTGCTTCTGAAAATTGTGAACATGAACTCACAACAATAACAAGAATAATTGAATACAACAGCAAGAAAGTCTACTAACAATTGAAAATGTGAACACAATTCTTTGAACCATCACAATCTTTTTGTATAGCACAATTAAAGTTTGTGCCTCAAGAAAGAGAAATCAAAATTACAGAAAAATTACTAGTGCCTCTGAAAATTGTGAACATGAACTCACAACAATAACAAGAATAATTGAATACAACAGCAAGAAAGTCTACTAACAATTGAGAATGTGAACACACTTCTTTGAACCATCACAATCTTTCTTGAGGCACAATTAAAGTTTGTGCCTCAAGAAAGAGAAATGGTCATAGAAGGAAAAAGCTCACGTTGATAAAATTACAGAAAAATCACTCGTGCTTGACAAAATTGTGAATATTAACAAACAACAATAGCAAAAATATTTGAATACAACAGCAATAAAGTCTACTAACAATTGAGAATTTTTTGATGGTAACATTCGCTGATAGTTTTAATACTTGGTAGGTTTAGTGTTAATGGTTAAATCTGTAGTGTTATTATTATATTTTCATGAGGTTGGTATTATTAGGGTAACAAGAGTAAGGTTGGTATGAGAGGGGAGAGAGGTGCGTCTGTATGTGTGAGTCCAAGCTAGAGTGTGTAAAGAGAAGTACGAGCAAAGAAGTGTATTATATATTTTATTAAATATATAGTTGTTTGGTTACGACAGTGAGTAAGTTATTCAACAAACTTAAACCACCCGTTACTACAACAAAATCAGCACTGGATGAAATCGAGAAAAATGTCTAAGTTACGGAAAAATTAATTCTTAGGAACCGTGTTCAGTGGATATTCATTTTTCGTTTCAGATTTACTTCATCGCGCTGGCGCTAACCACCGGCAAAGTGCTCCAGGGGGAGAGCGAGTATCTGAGGGGAAATCGTTCGTTGCCGGAGTCTATCAGCTTCCTAGAAGAGGACACCATATCCCCCAGTGAGTACCCATGTCGTAATAACGGTAACACGCGTTTACCACCTCCGAACGATGGCCGTTGACCAATAACTAAGTTCCTATAACCCGGATCACAATACACTCGGCAAACCACCGGAACAATAAATGTCTCCGCGTACAACACGCTTCTGTTGCTTCAGCTACGGTGAGGATTAACGTGGCCTTGCTTCTGTGCTCCTGCTGCGGCGTGATCTGTTGCATCCTGCTCCTCTATGGCCTGTTCAAGGTGAGCATCCTCATTTCCGGTTAACAAAAATATCACAGCTTGTCAGCGATGCGATTCATATGTATCGTATACCGTAATACGAATCACTTTGAATATGATTCGAACTTTGAAACACTTGAAAATCGTAATAACTCTTGAATCGATGGAAAATCCTGTTGAACTTCGTTTTGGAGAACTCTTTTTTCCAAGTTTTTTTTCATGCAGTCTTATAGATTTCAACGAGAAAACATCGAAAATGAAAATCTTATTATGAGGAATTCATTGGTTCAAAAGTTATATGCATATTTGTCAACTTTTCCATCTAAAAAGCATCGTTTCTTTGATTTACTCTGGACATCCAGTGCTGGATTAACCAATAAGTAAAGTGAGCTCGTGGTTCAGGCATCGGAAGAACCTCCTTTCTTCCCCCCCACCATAGAAGTATTCTGAATTTTACATATTTTACATAGTAATAGCTAAGTGTGTATGTATACATATGTGAGAGTGGGAAGAAAGGAAGAATAGTGGAAAGATGAAGCAACGAGCGAGCAGAACTTTAACTTTTGTTAAAAACACTTTTGATCCTGCATAAAGGGGCCTCAAAATTTTTGAAGTGCTTAGGGCCTCTAAAGACATTAACTCCCCACTGCGGATATTCTTCTTGTTTTAAATATTTCCAAAGTTCACCACCAGGGACAAAGTATATTGAAGTCGAGGGACATCTCCGGTTACGATATGTTCCTCTGTTTGACAAGTCAAAGCCCGGCAGGCCCGCCACTCGATCCTTCGTGATTCTTCCGCATCAAGGAGTCAGCTCCTTCGGGGCCATGATAAAAATTGCATCGCTCCTGGAAAACCGCGGGGGTGGATTTGTCCGTCATTTGAGACAAACTAACAGGAGGATCGATACGAGGGCGATAAGACGTCTATTACGAGGGACACTAGAATACTCTGATTACACTACACACAGTTTCTGTAAAATGGCAAGAAACGCTGAACTATATACTCACTACCTCATTCTTGATTTAGCATTTGTTGCCTCGAAAAATGGTAGACTATTTTATGATCTTCGTGAATGCTATTTATTTGACGGGACTGTCTCATCAAATCATTTAAAATGAAATTGATATTTGTGAATTTTTTTCTTAAATAATACATTTATTACAAAGTATAAAATATACATTTTATTCCAAAAATTTTTTGTCCTTAGTTTGTACACACTTCTAGCGTAAAAAAAAAAATTTTTTGTTGCGGTTCCTGTTGTTGTATCACTTATAGATGACACCTGTTAAGAGGTCTAATATATTGTAAAATAATTAATAATATCGAGCAGCTTGTTGGCTCTCGCGGGACGCGCGGGGGCCGGGCGTCAGGAGCGATCGCGCTAACGGCCGCACATGCGCGTGAAAAGCGCCAGTATTACCATAACTGGCCTGAGGTGGCTCGAGAACTATTACCATCACTGGGAGCGAGACGCGCAGGCGGGAGGAGTGGGGGTAACGCTTGAAAATCGCCTCCGATCGAGCAACTTCTGTCCACGCCTGATTTAGACTATCTAGTCCCGTATATCCAATAGTTATTCTAAAAATATTCTAAACAATCACTCGTTTTCACTGACGGTACACAAGAAGCTCCTCTTATCTTCATACTATGTATGCCGGATGTCCCAAAAATGTTGTAGTTCCTTAACACTTTTTGCGACCTCAAAAATTTCATAAAATCGAAACAATATATTTAATAAAATAATGATTACAGAATTAAAATGTGTCACACTGAGTAACGTTTTAACCTTCTTGCATTTTCCAGATATTAACCAAATTTGAAACAATGATTACATTAGCGTAATAATTAATTTTTAAATATGGACAAATAATTCCGTCACCCATATATGGGTGACACGGCAGTCTACGTGTTAAAGGGGATGATTCCCGAGGTCATTCGAAGTAACTTTTTCCTTTGCGAAAATGTTCTCTGCGGCTTTATTAAGGAGTTACGAAGGAAAAGTACGAACCAATCAGAACGCGGCTGTAGCGTACGGATTCCGGCTCGGCCAATGCCGGCGGCTGGTCCTGCTGAGCGTAGCGTTGGTATTGGCCGAGCTGGAATCCGTCCGCTACAGCTGCGTTCTAATTGGTACGTACTTTTCCTTCATAAATCCTTAATAAAGCCACAGAGAACATTTTCGCAAAGGAAAAAGTTACTTTGAATGACCTCGAGAATCGCCCCTTTTAAGGAAACACAACATTTTTGGGACAACCTGTATAAGGTGATACGAAAGTCTTGCAGGGTGGTCCCTCTGTAATTAGAAAATCGGAGAAACTCGCCATGTTACGCGGCATTTTCATTAAATGAAGTGCAAACTTGGAGATGGGCTTTAGGAACCGGTTAGTACACGAAGTTTGCGAAGACGGTACAGGAAAATGCAAAGAGCCAGAGGCTGCCGAAAGAAACTCTACTACTGTTCCAACCAACATGTATAAATAAACTGGTTTTGCAAAATGAGTTAAGTAACGTTGAGTCGAAAGGATGGTGAAAAAGAGTAATGTAAAATTATACAGTAATTTAAATTTTACATTGTTAAAAAAATCTCTTGCATATTTACTAGTGGAAACAGTAATTTTCGAGGCAAATCAGTTAATGTGCTCTCGAAATTATGGACTGATGTTTGCTTACAAAGCAACGCCACGTTACTTTTAGAAGTATACGACGATTGTGAAGTACGATAGCATCAAAGAATACGCTGCGTCAGAGTCGCAGAAAAAAAATGAAAGTGGGTCCGTGAAAAAAAGAAGAAGAACGAAGGGGAGAGGATAGTAGGACAGTATCTAGTCGACGAGGGAGCAAAAAATTTACGAGCCAGATAAGCCAGCACCCTCTTGACTGACATCGTCCAACCGCAAAATCTCTCCGGAAAGTTTCCCCGGGATCGAATTGAATCTTCGTTACCGCCCTACGGAAACTCGAGGCTATGCAAAGTCGAATTTGAACGGTACATGCGCAGAAAACGGCGAACTTATGGTTATGTATCCGTTAAAGTTACCGAAGTCCTACCAAAAATCAATTTTTATTACAACGTTCCGAAAGAGCCATCCGGTCCGAGGGTAACGTCAGTTAGAAGCAAAGTGTCTTTAAAAACAAGTGCCGCCATTTTGTTACCAGCAATAATCTTGAAAATATTCATGTTTGTACTACACGATTTTAAACAAATATTGCAGAAAAGAACAAATTTTTACCTCGTTTCGTTTTCTCGAAACAAAACAAGCTTTCTCTATGAAGTGTCTTTAATAATGTGTGCCGCCATTTTGGTAATACTTACAGATCTGCGAAAATTCATGTTTGTACTATACGATGTTAAGAAAATATTGCAGAAAAGAAAAAGTTTTCATCTCGTTTCGTTTTCTCGAAATTAATTTTAGTAAAAGATTTATCTTTTCTGAAACAAAACAAGCTTTCTCTATGAAGTGTCTTTAATAATGTATGCCGCCATTTTGGTAATGCTTACAGATCTGTGAAAATTCATGTTTGTACTACACGATTTTAAACAAATATTGCAGAAAAGAAAAAATTTTTACCTCGTTTCGTTTTCTCGAAATTCATTTTAGTAGAAGATTTATCTTTTCTGAAACAAAACAAGCTTTCTCTATGAAGTGTCTTAAAATAATGTTGCCGCCATTTTGGTAATACTTACAGATCTGTAAAAATTCGTGTTTGTACTACACGATGTTAAGCAAATATTGCAGAAAAGAAACAGTTTTTACCTCGTTGTTACCTGAAAATTAATTCCAGAGTAGAATGGTTTATTTTTTCTAAAAAGTGTCTTTGTAGATTGTCGTGTGTCGCCATTTTGTAAATGCTTGTATTTTCTCATTTTAAAAATGGAAGATTATCTTTCAAAGGTTTTGCTACGCAAACGTTCGTTTCGCATGCTCACAATGAAAACGTAAATGTGTTCGATCGGCCCGAGGAGATTTAATTAATTCGGACGACAGAGACGTCATTGTCATTGCGATTTAATTAATTAAATTCACGGAATAATTAATTTTTTATTAATAAATTGTGCGAACCAATAATTGCATTGTTGAGGAATGGTCTTTATCCACGGCAAACTAGGTACGTTGCGAACGTAATTGTATAAACTTTACTTGACCATATTATATTATACATTAACAAATAAAATAAATGTAGGTGGACGGAGAAAAGGGAATCAAGGAAGTTATTCAAATCGAATCATTTGAAGAAGCCACACGCGGCGAGAAGGACTGAGCTCGCATAAACGCGGTCTACTTTGTGTATTTTGTTATCCTCGCATTAGAATAATCGCTCCTCGGCGAGCTTAGGTTAGCGTGCCCTCTGAAACGGAGGAATTGAATCCCCTCGCGAGAAAGTGGCTCGCCCGCAGAGTGTATTCTTAAACCGGAATACGACACAGGATACGACGATATCAGACCAGATTTTACAAAGATAAATGGGAAAAGGCTGTTTCTTCGAATGGAGACTCGGCAAATCTGGCCCACAGTGCCACGACACTTATGGAACGTGATGTTTCGTAACGCGGGGGACGCTTTATCCGCTGAAATCTGCGATTCCAGGAACCTCGAGAAATGGAACCCGATAGCCAGATTACAGAATTTCGTGCATTTGTGCCGTATACAAATTCTTAAATATTATATGAAAGTATATACGCCTTGACTGCCAATCCAACAACCTCAAAAAATTTCATAAAATCAAAGTGATTTATTGAATGAAATAAAATTTGAAAACGTTAAATGTATGACACTGAGTAGTAGTCCTTCAACCTTGTTGCATTTTCTGAACATCAGTCAAACGTGGTACAATGAATGTATTAACATAAAAATTCATTTTGGAAATCTGGATAAATAATTCACACATATGTGAGTGGCATGGCAGCCAACGTTTTTAATCAGAATTGACGTAGCTTTTATTATATTTTAACCATAGGGAATTTTCTAGTTCATGGAACACGTATTTTCATGATTCTAAGATTTATAGAATTACTTGACATGGATTCCTAAATATTACTTTAATTTAATAATCTTTTTAATGTCTTTTAAATAAATCGGTCTGATTTCTAGCTTCGAAATCAATCCAATTAGAGTTTCCCGACTCTTAAGAACTCTCGTAACCATCATCCCTCGAGAATCTGTTCCTATTTCTATCCTCTTAGCTGCCATCACATTTAATTTGGTATGTCATATCGTCCCGCGAGTAATGCTGCTTTTTGATCCCAACTTCAACAAATATAAAATATTAATCTTTATATATATAAAATATTAATCTTTATATATATAAAATATTAATCTTTATATATATAAAATATTAATCTTTATATATATAAAATATTAATCTTTATATATATAAAATATTAATCTTTATATATATATATATATATATATATATGTATATATAGAAGCTCCCCTCAAACCATTCCCCTATAGCAGGGATGGGCACGGTAGGTGCCCCTCAAACGCCAGGTTCTCTCACCAACCTCTCTTTCATGCTCGAGGCCTGCGCACTTGTCGCGGCGAAGCACTCCCTTCCTCTATGATAACCGCGGTTGCTGGTGGGGGACAATGGACGCTATGGTGGGGACGGTTTGTCTCAATTCAGACAAAAATGCCCATCCCTGCTCTACAGGGACCCGGTGACGGCAAACATCGTGTCCCCCCTTCCTTATATGCTGCACCACGAGAGAACCGTACCGTTTCGCGCAGCTTGACTCGTCGTGGAAGGCGCAGCGAACCTCTCATTGGGAAAAGGGAAGCGTACGGAGTGAGAATACCACCAATCAGGGCGAAAATGCGCAGCAACAAACGAAAACCGGTCTTCACGCGGTACGGTTCTCTCGTGGTGCAGAGTATAGGGACCGCCCGGTGGACAAGTGGGATCAGGCCCCAAATGTCCGACGGTCCCCCGGATACTGCTTTCCTCCTGCTCCTCACGCCCATAGACTCTCCTGCGTAAACGTGTACAGATTCCAACGTTGAAATTGCAGCTAACCATTCTCGTCATGAATGCTCAAAATCCGCAGTCAACGCGGAACTATTCGACTGATTCGCGAGCATATAAATTTGCTCGCGGCATCTGCGCGATACGTTCGAATAATTAAATTGGCAGTGCCTAATCAAAATCACGCGTTGCATCGATAAGCAACGTCGTCTGAGCGTCCCAGCTCCTTTGACACAGCTAGGATCCACAGAGAGACACGAGTTTTCGTTGGTCGAATGATTTATCGACGATCTTCGTGGCGGCTGTAAATCACATTGCCAGTCGGCTCCGCGCGTAAATCAACCCCGACAACGTAATCGGGCTTCGACAATGCGGGAAAAACTCGAAGCTCCTTCGGTACGTCTCGATACTCGATTCTCGAGGGCGAGGGTGCCATTCATTGCTCTCCTCCCTGGTCAATTGAAATTCATTTCCTTCGAATCCGCAACACTTGTCGGGCTGAAGTGAAACGTTCGCTACTCGTTCGGAGGCTCCTCGGGGACCTGGGCTGTGTAAAATGTTACACAACCCGTGGGCATCGATGCCATTCCCATTGAGGGTCAATTGAAGGATAGAATCACTCCCAGGTCAACTCGCTGGGGCACAGAATTCACCAAACAGCGAATATCATTTCTTTAGTCAGCATTTTTAAACTTCAACTGTTTGAGGTCTGTTAGACACTGTCGGATATTTTGTCTCGTGGTGTTTGTAGGAATCGTCTGACTCGTCTGTTCATGACCCACCAGTTCTACTTCATACAAACGCTAGGCAGGCGAACTTGACGGATTTTCAAAATCGATTTTCTCGAGAACAAGGCGTCGAATGAAAAAAATATTTATTCTGTATTTTCGACTTATTTTCTCATGTAGAATCATCCCCTCCACGTTTATACCATCTTGGGATACCCTGTAGACGTATGGAATCAAATAGTTTACGAAACTTTATAGTCGTTTTTATAAAAAACGGTTCAATTTGCCACCTATGGCTCCTTCAAGACTTTTGTTCCTCCGAATGAGTACTATAGGATGCAATGAAAAAACAAATTTGACCTTGAACTTTTCCCTCAAGGTCAATTTTGAAATTTTGTACACATATGGAATCGAATAGTTTACGAAACTTTATAGTCGTTTTTATAGAAAACGGTTCAATTTGCGACCTATGGCTCCTTCAAGACTTTTATTCCTCCGAATGAGTACTATACGATGCAATGAAAAAATAAATTTGACCTTGAACTTTTCCCTCAAGGTCAATTTTGAAATGTTGTACTTTAGAAACTTTAGAGTCGTTTTTAGAGAGAACGGTTCAATTTGCGAGCTATGGCTCCTTCAAGACTTTTGTTCCTCCGAATGAGTACTATACGATGCAATAAAAAAACAAATTTGACCTTGAATATTTCCGTCAAGGTAAATTTTGAATTCTACATATACATGTATGTATATGTCAATTCCTCTAACATATAATGACTTCTATTTACACCGAAAATTTATGACTAGACTGCGGATCTTTAGGCATTTATCCGAAATTTTTCGAAAAACGTTAGAATACAAAATTTTATAGAATTTAGTACAATTTTTATTTATTTCAGATCTACAAAGGCTGCTAACACTGAAAATAAGATTTTATTTGATTCCACTTTCTTAAAATTCGTGCAGAAAAATTGAAAATTGCATAAACATCCGCAGTCTAGTTACGACTATTATTAGAATTTATAATATTGCCCGAATGAAAAGTACTCCGATGAAGCTGGTACATATTCATATCAAAGTAGAATGATATTCAACGACGTTATAGTTTCTCCGAGAATATTAAGTAACCCGCAATTTTCGGACTGCAGCGTGTTAAAGACAGACGGTTTCACAAAGAGTTGATTCTCGCGAATTCCTCTTTATTCAACCGTGACAGAACGGTAGAAGCTGAATTGCATTTAGCATTTCCATTAACACATCCACGACAGACTCTTCCTTCTCGCTTGAATAAGCAGAAAAACGTTTTGGTATCGGGTCTGTGATAAAGCGAGATTAATGTTAATTTCTCTGAAGAAATACTAGAAGCGAAAGAAACATTTACAGCTGAAATTGTCTCAAGTAGCAACGCATTGTTAACGCGTACTATTTCCGACTCTTATTTCTGGAACTTCTTCAATTCTTGCGTCAAAAAATTTTATACAAAAAAATCTGTAAAATATGTCGACCGGCCTCTAGGTTGCATCATATTTATAAATCATAATTAAGTAACACCACAAGCAACACTGTTAAGTATTTCCCTTGTTCCTATCAATTAATATTATTAATAACTTTTGAAATATTTATTTTTCTCAAACTACTTGGTCTGTTCAACCAAGGGCTGTTAGTCCAAATTAAACTACTCCCCTATATAGTACATATAACTAAAAAACATAGTCGCCTAGTTTTTGCACGAAGATCTTGAATTTCACTTCGATAGGAACCAATCAGAACGCGGCTACAGCGCACGGATTCCGGCTTGGCCAATGCCGGCGGTAGGTCCTGCTGAGCGTGGCGTTGGTATTGGCCGAGCCGGAATCCGTGCGCTATAGTCGCGTTCTGATTGGTTCGTACTTTTCCTTCATAACTCCTTAATAAAGTCGCAGAGAACATTTTCGCAGAGGAAAAAGTTACTTCAAATGACCTCGGGAATCGCCCCTTTTAAGGAAGCACAACATTTTTGGGACACCCTGTATTAGGTGATTCAGAAGTCTTACAACGCGGTGGTCCTTCTTTAATTAGAAAATCGGTGAAACTTGCCATGTAACATGGCATTTTCATTAAATAAAGTTCAAACTTGGAGACGGGCTTTAGGAACAATTAATATTATGAATAACTTTGGAAATATTTATTTTTCTCAAAATACTTGGTCTGTTCAAGGGCTGTTGGTCCAAATTAAACAACTCCCCCATATAATACTACTAAAAAACATATTCGCCTAGTTTTTGCACGAAAATCTTCAATTTCACTGCGATTTTTGCCACATCCAGTGTATATTCGATTTTTATTTCTGAATTGTTACATTATAAAAGAAATGGTTTTCTCTGGAACATCTCGAAAATACAATTTCGCGATGGTGGCACTAAAAATATACGAAGTGGCAGATCGACGTACCTTCTCATCGATCTCTTCATCCATCAATCACTGATTTTACTTCAATAAATGGATTTGCCAAATTTTTGCACTGTTTTCAATTTCACCACGATTTTTGCCAGTATATTTTCGATTTTTAACATGTTTTTATTAACTCTTGTCTGTCTATTTGTCTGTTCGGTACAAATTTGGCAATTGATTTTAAACTAACTTCCCGATGAGCTAGAGACATGAAACTTTAAACATAGCCCAGAACTGGATGACAATATAAATTATTTAAATAAAAACAAATATTGATATACCACGTTTTTAAGACGGACTAGAAAGTATAAAATAATTTTTCCTAGCCTGAAAATTTGTGATTATGAATTTTTAATAGCTATGAAAATACTCGTAAGATTTAAAATGAAAAACGTGGCGCTCGTGCAGTAGTTTCAAGAAGTTCCAACGTATTCCCTCCGAGAACTGCAAGGTCCCCACCATCGAACCTCTTCCCACTACTACGTACAGCCGTAGAGTTAGTGAGTGCTGCGCGCGCCGCGTGGCTCTCGTGGTGGGAGATTCCCACTACTATACATTATAACGATGAAGTCCAAGAGTGGGGGAAGAACCTAAGTGGGGAAGGTGCCTCGAGCAGCTCCGGAGCTACTGGTTGGAACTGCCTGATATAGGACAATAGTATGATAATTATATTTCATATAAATATAAAACAATAGATGTAAAACTTTAAGTAGTTGTACTGTACCAAAAGAAAACGTAGAAATTTTCTTTCACACTATAATCTCAAATGAAATTTTTAGATGACGTGACTTGGAAGTAATTTATTGGTTCACAAATTGGAATTGTTGTTGCTGCAGAATGATCCGCTAAAAATTCTTTAGCTGTGAACCAGGGGCTTCCAAAAATTGTGAAATTATGAAATGATCTTGCGCCCCACATTTTTTTTTTAAATCTTACAAGTATTTTCATAGCTATTTAAAATTCACAATTCCAAATTTTCAAGAATATCTGTATGGGGTTAGGAAAAATTATTTTATACTTTTCAGTCCGTCTTAAAACGGTGGTATATTAAAAAATTTTTTTTACTTAAATAATTTTTTTTTTACTTAAATAATTTTTTTTTACTTAAATAATTTTTTTTTTACTTAAATAATTTATTTTTACTTAAATAATTTTTTTTTACTTAAATAATTTTTTTTTACTTAAATAATTTTTTTTTCTCTGAATTGCTGTATTACAAACGAAGTGGGTTCTTCTGGAACTTCGCGAAGATACCGTTCCGCGATTCGGGCGCTAAATATACGGGCTGGCAGGTCGACGTTCCTTCTTCTTATCGATCTCTTCATCCATTAATCACTGCTCAGTGAGACTCAACTGCCGCGTCTATTTTGGAATGCCGGCCCGCCAGGAATAACCATGGCAACGTTTCCCCGCGATCTCCATATTCGGGCTTTCGCCGTTTCCCATTCTCGCCCCGGTCATTCATCATCCAGGTACCGTCATTTTTTAATGAAAGTCCGAATCGTATGCTCCTCGCGGACGGCGAGTAATTCTCGCAACGATTTCTCCCGTTCGATTCTGTGACGGCTACTTCCTATGCTCGTCAACAGAGGGACATTACGACAACACCTTTCCCGCTACTACCTGAATCTTCCTCTGTTTGTATATATACCGTCCTAAACTGTCCTTACGACATCCCGCGTCTAAGGCACGGGTCCGCTAGATAGCCTTACCGACGAGACCTCAAGCGTTCCTAGGACGAAACGTCTCCTTCTCCTTTTTCCTCCTCTCACACACTTTTCAGCCGCCATAACTCGTTCGATGCATGGGCACGACGGAACAAGGCTCGCGAAAGCTCGATTGGAGTTTAGGTTTGGAAGAATTCAAGACACGAACCGGAATTGGCTTACGTTCGAGGCAGATAAGGGAACTTATTGGAGATTAAATGTGTTCGGGATCGATAGAATGTCGACTGACCACGCCATTGGGTCAGTTTTTATCCGGGAATCTGATCCCCTGATCCTTCTAATGCGCGCAACACTAATCCCGGATATGATAGAGGTTGCAATCAAATTCTGAATGAAATTGTTCCACTCGATGTAAGAGAATAATTCGTCCTTATCCGAGAATGTGATCCCCTGATCCTTCTAATAGGCAATACTAATTTCGAGCATGAGAGAGGTTGCAATCAAATGCTGAATGAAATTGTTCCACTCGGTGTGAGAGAATAATAGTTCGTCCTTATCCGAGAATGTGATCCCCTGATCCTGATAAAGCGCGCAACACTAATTTCGAGCTAAAAAATCTGTAATTAGTCATTTTGACCGGCAGTGGTAGGTTTTAAAGATTTCTAATGGTCTTGAAACAATTCTAAGGCACACCAAGGTCCCACAGATGAAGGTCATAGGTTCTCGGGAGATTATGAAGGTTCTTAAGCCTCCCAGAAAATTTCAAAGGATCCCGGATATCCCCGAGGGATCTCAAAAGCTCTCGAACGAAAGATAGAACAGAAATGGGAAACATGAGAACCCAACTTTGAAGGACTTACGGGATTAAGGCTCTAGAGATCCTTCGAGTCCAAGGATTTGGAACAGATTGAATATGTTTTGTTTCGGCAGGACTAATTAAGTCAGTTTTAATCCCTTTTGCTTCTGCTCTCATATAATTATACAATCGTCGTGTACACTATTTTCTATCTTGGGACTTGGCTAGAAGACGCGCGGTGTGGATATTGAGGAATGTGTGAGGAAAAAATTCATAGGGAAATCAAGGTAGTAGAAGTAACTAATTAAGGTAACGCAAAGTGAGAACATAAGTGGAAGAAACGTTGGAGTAGAAGCAAAAGAGAAGAACAGAAGACTGGTAGCTCGGAGAGTAGTAAAAGTGAGGTTAGGTTGCAACGTGGTAAACCACGTGATAAGATAGGTCACATAATACACAATACAAGTAGAGTAAGTACATATTAGTATAAGTACATAATAATAGAGAAAATAGTAAAAGTATTACAGAAAGAACGTTGGAGTAGAAGCAAAAGAGAGGAACACAAGAATGATAGCTCGGAGAGTAGTAAAAGTGAGGTTAGGTTGCAACGTGGTAAACAACATAGTAAGATAATAATAATAATACACAATACAAGTAGAGTAAGTACATAATAATAGTGAAAATAGTAAAAGTATAATGGAAGGAACGTTGGAGTAGAAGCAAAAGAGAGGAACAGAAGACTGATAGCTCGGAGAGTAGTAAAAGTGAGGTTAGGTTGCAACGTGGTAAACAACATAGTAAGATAATAATAATAATAATACACAATACAAGTAGAGTAAGTACATAATAATAGGGAAAACAGTAAAAGTACAATGGCGAATGTCGAAACGCGGGAAAATATAGGGTAAAGAAAGAGGGAGACAATAAGGGAAAATAGTGACAACACAACAAACGTTGAGAAAAAGAAAAGGGGTAGACCCGCAATAGGAGAGGGTAAAATTAAATAGAATGAGAGTAACAGGAAAATGACAGAACTTTGTAAAACAGACACTATTTCCTATCTTTCTCGATATCAATTCAAAAGAAACATAAATCAATTTACACTCGCTTGTCTACAATTGAACATTCAAAAGAATAAGTCAAATAAACTATTTAAACTCCACATCTATTTTTTTAACCCTTAGCAGTCGAACGGCGACTCCGAGGCGCCACTAAAAATTGCTCCACCATTATTCAGAATATTGTTTACATAATTAAGTTTGTTCATATGTAATAAATTACTAAACATTTAAATATTGTATGAGGTACTATATCAGTTTCGTATTCATATAATGAAAAAAATTATATACAGTGGAAATATTCTAGGATAGAAGAAATGTTTGGTTTTTTAGTTGAAATAGCACCGAGTGCAAAGGGTTAATTTCTGTGGAAAATTCTGTATTTAGTACTCCTGCATTCTCGACCGAGATTTAATTAAAACGTTCTCGAGCACGAGCTACCTTTCGATTAAAAACTGCATGCAAACTCTGTGAAACTCTGTGAAACTCAGTAAAACTCTGTGCAGTTTTGTGCAATTTCTCGGTAGTTGTTCAACAGGTTCGTTCGGAAACCGGTCACACTGTCTAATGCTCCGCGATGCAACCCGAGACAGCTTAAAGTTTCCAAGCGAGGCATTAAACTGAAGATGTCGCGGCCGGTTCGCAATCGGATCAGAGGCACAATTGATCGAGGATTCTAACAATGGATTCAATTTTTGTACTGCTACTACGCCGGCGCGAGACAACGAACCCATTATTCAAAGAATCGTCCCTCTTCCACTCGAGGAAGTTTGAACACCCTGTTTCCGCCGCAAAGCTCGCCTCGGCACTTAAACTTTTCGAGCAGACTGTGTCCCGGAAATGCTCCTCGAGATATGAAACTGAAGAAAGATATTAAAGCCGTGAATGGGCCATTAAACGGGCCTGCTCGTGTCAGGGTTCGTTTCTCCTGACACCGTTCCATTTATCACTGGACATTTATGAACGATGATCTTTCAGGATCAACGCGTCTTCCTCATCCCGTGGATCGTCATCGTGACCACGACATGCTTCGTCGACGTTGCCCACACTTTGTACCTGTTCACCGCTGCTGTAAGTACTATCATCCTTAGAAAGAGAACATAAACGTTACTTGCGCTGCCGTTGAGCATTATAGACGTAGAACTATTATAGAACTTTCTTGATAAGATCCTGTCCAAGTCATTCAACTTCTCATTTCGTTTGAAATCCAAGATTTCAAATTTAGACGGCATAATAGAGTTTTAGTAAGAGAGTTTCTTAACGCTAAACCTACCAAGCACTAAACGCGACAGGCACGTATTGTTTTATAAATATGACAAGATTAAGGTTTCGTAGATATTTTGCTATTTTTATAATAGTATATGTTTGATATAAAAGAATCTTGGTAAATATTACGTTTAGGGAAGGCACCTTGGATGTCCTTGACCTTGACATATGTTGTCAAGATCACCTTTCTGAGTAACCCCCAAGAGGTTTCTGACGGCGCTCGTTGTTTATTAGAAAGTTATAAGAAGTTTTCAAAATATAGCAGTTATTTGAAGTACTGAAGGCTAAAACAATATGCTGTATTGACATATGTTATCAAGGTCACCTCTCTAAGTAACCCCCAAGAGGTTTCTGAGGGCGCTCGTTGTTTATTAAAAAGTTATAAGAAGTTTTCAAAATATAGCAGTTATTTGAAGTAAAGAAGGCTAAAACAATATGCTGTATAGACATATGCTATCAAGGTCACCTTTTTAAGTAACCCCTGAGAGGGTTTAGCCGTCGCTCATTTTTTATTGAAAAGATATAAACAAAAGTAATTTTCAGAATATAGCAGTTATTTGAAGTATTGAAGGCTAAAACTATATACTGTATTGACATATGTTATCAAGGTCGCCTTTTTAAGTGACCCCCGAGTGGTTTTAGCTGTCGCTGGTTGTTTATTAAAATGATATAAACAAAAGAAGTTTTCAGAATATAGCAGTTATTTGAAGTATTGAAAGCTAAAACAATATACTGTATTGACATATGCTATCAAGGTCACCTTTTTAAGTAACCCCTGAGAGGGTTTAGCCGTCGCTGGTTGTTTATTAAAATGATATAAACAAAAGAAGTTTTCAGAATATAGCAGTTATTTGAAGTATTGAAAGCTAAAACTATATACTGTATTGACATATGTTATCAAGGTCGCCTTTTTAAGTGACCCCCGAGTGGTTTTAGCTGTCGCTGGTTGTTTATTAAAATGATATAAACAAAAGAAGTTTTCAGAATATAGCAGTTATTTGAAGTATTGAAAGCTAAAACAATATACTGTATTGACAGATGTTATCATGGTCACCTCTCGAAGTAAGCCCCAAGAAGTTTCTGAGGGCGCTCGTTGTTTATTAAAAAGTTATAAGCAGTTTTCAGAATATAGCAGTTATTTGAAATATCGAAGGCTAAAACAATATACTGTATTGGCATATGTTATCAAGGTCACCTCTCTAAGTAACCCCCAAGAGGTTTCTGAAGGCGCTCGTTGTTTATTAAAAAGTTATAAGCAGTTTTCAGAATATAGCAGTTATTTGTAGTATTGAAGGCTAAAACATAGCCGACCGTGCAGCCGTGATCCCGCACGGCGGTATAAATCGACCTTAATCCGCCCCTGCTCGAAGCTTGTCCAAAGGAAGAAAATATGGCACCAGGTTAAGCGATTTCGCGGAATCAGGCTTTCGTAGTCAACGTCCGTGTTCGGCAATGTCCCCGCGGCTCGCAATCGTAATTCCAAAAAGGCTGTGCTGGGAAAGTTCGTCGCTGGAAAACGTGGTCGGAGAAATTTCTAATCGAAAATCCGCGCGGCGAATCGTATCCGCTGGTTCGTTCTATTGAGCCGTGTAAAAGCAGAATCGTGTGTGGTAGCTCTTCGCTCAACGCAACGTTCCCAGCGTTCCCTGTCTGTCGCATTCGATTCCCTCTGTTCCCTTTGTTCCCGTTTGTTCCCGTTTCCCCCGTTTTTTCTCCGCATCGGCACGTTTTCCGGCCGCGTTTCCTGCGTAAAAAGCATCGGCGTCCGTTTCCCTTTTTCTTCGAGGTAGTTTCCGGGGGGGGGGGGTCGAAGAGACCCGGCAATTATCACGGACATATCCTCTTACCACGCGAAAAGATGATCATACGGTCGGTTCTCACGGAACACAAGCAGAGAAACCGGAAACACGCGGACGCGTGGCCATGGACACCATACTCGAACTCGTGACGAACCTCGCGTGGATCCTTTTGCCACGGAAGTGATTTTGATGGATCACCGTGGTGCGAGATGTTCGTGAAACGCTCCTGGAAATGATCATGTCGGAGAACAATTATTCATCTATTTGTATGTAGTGTTCAATGTTGAATGGCGTTGTAGCGTTGAATGCGCAATAGTATATAACTTGTAGTTGTTAACTGATTTTTTATAGACAACGAGTTTGTACATATTCTCGGAAATCTCTAGAACAGATAGAGTGCAAAAAAATTTAGTTGGTTGAACAATTTGCAAAGTTATCAAGAAAAAAAAAAAGAAAATATTGACCGAAATATAAGAGCAATAAATATTCGCACTTAATTTTAAATCAAGTTCAATAAAAATATTAATGTGAATCTCAAAAAAGAAACTGTAAAATATTTAAAAAATATATTAATGGATTTAATCAGGGCAACAACGAAATTGTTAAAAGCATACATTTTGCAGGATTAAAATGCAAAATTATCGCAATTAAAATCACCAACCGCTTGATTTTAAATCAGGTCGAATAAGAAAATCAAAATGGCTGTCACAAAGTAGCTTCAAAAATATATAAAATATATTAATATATAAGAATTTGAATGGATCCAGTCACGGCAAGAACGAAATTGTTAAAAGCATATATTTCGCAGGATTAAAATGCAAAACCATCGCAGTTACAATCACCAACCGCTTGATTTTAAATCAGGTCGAATAAGAAAATCAAAATAGACGTCACAAAGTAGCTTCAAAAATATATAAAATATATTAATGTATAAGAATTTGAATGGATCCAGTCACGGCAAGAACGAAATTGTTAAAAGCATACATTTTGCAGGATTAAAATGCAAAATCATCGCAGTTAAAATCACCAACCGCTTGATTTTAAATCAGGTCGAATAAGAAAATCAAAATGGACGTCACAAAGTAGCTTCAAAAATATATAAAATATATTAATGTATAAGAATTTGTATGGATCCAGTCACGGCAAGAACGAAATTGTTAAAAGCATACATTTTGCAGGATTAAAATGCAAAATCATCGCAGTTAAAATCACCAACCGCTTGATTTTAAATCAGGTCGAATAAGAAAATCAAAATGGACGTCACAAAGTAGCTTCAAAAATATATAAAATATATTAATAAGAATTTGAATGCATCCAGTCACTGCAACAACGAAATTGTTAAAAGCATACATTTTCGATGATTGAAGCTCCCGATATTTTTGCCCAAAAAACTATTGATGTGCACAAGGTCGGCAATCTAAAGGAAACAGGTTCAATTTTAAATTTTGCAGAACTAATAAAATCCCTCGATTCATTTCCGGTAGATCGTAGATTTCTCAGCGGGAAAAGTAGAAATTCTTCTCGGAAGATTAACCAGATCAACAGATCATTTCCCGACAGACGAATGCAATCTTCGTACCCGTCGATGAAATCGCCGTTAAAGCGTTGGAACTGCTATTCCGCGAAACTTCCGCCACTTCAGGCCGACCTTTAAGTTTTCCGCTCACGGGGAAACAGTTTCGACTATTTTTAAACGTGTTCGCTCACGGCTCGGAACTTTTCCTACATCCGAAGAATATTCTAACGGGTTGAACGGGTACTTGCCAGTACTTTCGCCTCGCGTTCGCTGTTTCCGGTAAGCGTGATCTTTAAGAATTTTTTCTGACAATATTAAAGGACTTTTTTGATAAACAAATAGCAATATTTAAAAGAACATGCATCGTATATGTTCTACAGCCATTTCTTCAGAAACTGGTATACTTCAGTATTGGGAACATTTTATTTGAAAGAAAACAATAAATAATCACTTGAAATAATGAAGTACTTTTCAAATAATGTATCATTTTTATTTGTTAAATAACATACGGAAAGTATTTTCATTTTGTATTCAATTCAAATAAAGTAATAAATAATTTTACATAAAATGTTCAACTGAATCGAGTTGTATAACAATAACTTTATCCGAGTTATATGTATGAGATATTATTATAAATGTAGAGACATTTGTATATTAAATATAGTTGACGAATTAAACAATAATTCAAATTTTATTTGTAAAAGTGTTTGATCAAATGAAAAATTATTTCAAATAAATTCCAAATAACGAAATAATCTAAAGGAAAATTATTTGTCCGCTCGAATAAAATAAGACGTGATCATTTCAAATAATATATATGTAAGCAAATAAAATAATATAATATCTTAACTATTATTTTTTAAATAATCTATTTGCAGAATTACCAAGTCTGGTTTCCGTTTAAATGCGCTGCGCGTCGAGCTCTATTTTTCATAATTAAATCACTTCCGTAAGGGAACAAAATAAATATACATACATAATTAAATCACTTAAAACAAACAAACATAAAGATTCTGTTGATATACGATTTTTTTCTGGTAGCTAAACAAAGGATTTCTTTTTAGTTTGAATTCTTTTTTTTAATTCCCGAAGAAAACATTTTCCGAGCCAAACGCGAAGTTTTCTCGAGCAATTACCGTTTTCCAAGCCGCGAAACGTTTTTTCCCCGTCTTAAGTAATGCATTTGACAAAAGAAACGTGGGATAATTATCCGACCACAATTCAAATCTGAACTTCTCGTGTTTTGAGCTGCTTGCCACCCCCGCGTGCTAGTTTCACCCTCAAATGGGTTGAACACTTGTTCGCGCGCTTTATTCGAATGCAGCGTGCGCGTGGAGTACTTATTCACCCGTGATTTCGATGTCTTTCAAGAACGACGTCACTCAACTATACATTGGAAAACGGAGAGCCTGCCTTTCGTCCTCGTTGACACGTGCATTCGATTTTTCACGTCGTCGCATTGAAGTTTCGGTTGTTTTCTGTTGATTTTTAGCAAAAAATTGCTGGACGGTGTTGAATATACAACTGTAGTTCAGAGTCGAAGCAGAAAAGATATTTTGAGCCTACGAAAACATTCGAAACTTGGTTATTTTACTTAAAAATTTTGTGCATTAAATTGGTGCATTTGCATTGTCCGATTTTGGAATATACAGTCGACCACAGTAATATTCAAACACTTTTAAGAAAACGATTAGTATTTTTAACATTGGATCAAACGACTTACACTTTTTTAACCATTTGGTTATTGCTGGCGCCTAAAGGCGCTTTTAAAATTTGGTTTCCTTCTCATTCACAACGAAATTCATTTTTGCTCCTTGCCAGTTGCATTATTATTGCTAATAATCCAACAATATCAGTTGTATATATTTTGTATATAAAATATATATTATGTATATATTATATAATATATGTATAATTATATTTATAATATTTATATAATTTATAATATATATAATTATATTTATAATATATATATAATTTATAATATATATATATATAATTTATAATATATATATATATAATTTATAATATATATATATATATATATATATATATAATTTATAATATATATATATATAATTTATAATATATATATATAATTTATAATATATATATATATAATTTATAATATATATAATTATATTTATAATATATATATAATTTATAATATATACATATAATTTATAATATATATAATTATATTTATACTATATATAATTTATAAAATATATAATTATATTTATAATATATATAATATTTATAATATACATATATATAATATTTATAATATATATATATATAATTTATAATATATATATATATATATAATTTATAATATATATAATTATTTTTATAACTGTATTTATAATATATATATAATTATATTTATAATATATATATAATTATATTTATAATATATATATAATTATATATATATGTAAATAAATATTTGGAAAGTAATCAAGTATTACTTTGAAAAATAATTTAAAAGAAATAAGAGATTGTCAAATGAAAAGAACAATGTTCATACTTTACATGATTTAATTTAACGAAGTGAAACTTACATTTGAACCCTGAAACACACGAGAAGAATTTTTAGCCAGACCAATATAATATTTTAAATGTAGTTCGATTTAAAGCATCGATGTCTGACTAAAGACTGACTTATACTACTGTGACTAGGGATCCGATTTTTCTTCGGAAGTCTAAATTATTCTCGAAGCAAAAATTTATCATATCGTTGTTAGATAGGCAATACGTGTATCGTGTTGTGACGCTAATTTCTAGTTTAAAGTATTAACATTTATTTATAATTTTTGAAACATCAATACGTTGTACTTTTCCTGACGATGTTCGTATAAACGAGTTCGACGAAATATGCACACCATCGCCTCGAGGTAGATCGTTGCCATAGTCACGTGTTCTCGCATGGGGAAAGTGACATAACACAATTCTCCCGGAGGATTGATCTCCGATGCTCACAGGTGGCTGCGGGAATCTCGATCGCGTATTCATCGGACTAATGAATTAAGGAATAACACGAGCAGAGCATGTCATCCTGATGCTCGTGCTGGTTCATCCCTTATTTACTATAATTTATAGACTGCGGATTTTACGTGGCGATTTTAGTCTTCTGACGGTGACGCAAAATGTTTCACAAAAGTTTAATTAGATTTTCCTGCTCCCAGAAACATAACAGAATATTTAAAACATTTTTTGTTTCATAGTAAGTTGATTGTACTGACGTTCTATTGAGAAATGTAATATTCTTTCGAAAATGAAGATGGTTCTTCCAGATCAATCTTAACGCCTTACCTACCGGCGACTATTTCATAATTTTTAAAAACCTACGATCCATGGCTGAAGATATTCCAGTGGATTTTTCAATAGCAACAATAATTTCAATACAGATGATTTTTTAAAGAAATCGTGTGCGTGGAGTCCTCGAGCGACAGAAGTGAAACTTCTTGCATACCGGGTGTAGATTGAGAAAAATTATTAGTATGTATATTATTAGTGCAACGGTTCTTTCGCGATGAATGCAAAATTGTCATAAATAAATAAATTATTATTAGAATGCATATTATTAGTACAACGGTTCTTTCGCGATGAATGCGAAAATAGTCATAAATAAATAAATTATTATTATTGCAACGGTTCTTTCGTGATGAATGCGAAATTGTCATAAATAAATAAATTATTATTAGTATGTATATTATTTGTGCAACGGTTCTTTCGCGATGAATGCAAAATTGTCATATATAAATAAATTATTATTAGTATGCATATTATTAGTGCAACGGTTCTTTCGTGATGAATGCAAAATTGTCATAAATAAATAAATTACTATTAGTATCCATATTATTAGTGCTACGGTTCTTTCGTGATGAATGCGAAATTGTCATAAATAAATCAATTATTATTAGTGCAACGGTTCTTCCGTGATGAATGCAAAATTGTCATTAAAAAAAATAAATAAGGTCTTAAACGAATAACGTCATAAACGAAAAATTTGTTGGTTGCAACGTTGGCTGCTTTGTCACCTATATAATGTTAACGAGAAAACATCTAAAATGATTTACAAGATTACATTTGCATTATTACATTACACCCATAGGAAAAATACATCGTTTCTTGTTGTTAATATTGTGTAGATGCAAATGGTACGTATTTATACAAGTACGATGCAATTCAAGTAGGAGCATTAATAACCGTGAAGCGTGCTCAATGAATAATTCTCCAGGCATTGTTACGTTGCGCAGACAATTAATGTTGTCATTATTATCAAGAAGGAAACCATCTGATACCTTTTTATCATGCTGAAGAATGCTTTACATTGAAAAGAACCGGAAATGCTTTACTAGAAACTTCCAGGGAAATATCAATCATACTCGATTGCAGGTAAAGGAATATTTTCCTTTGATCCTTAGTCGTTCGCTCGGGTACATTCTTTTTAACAGGCTGATTTGATATATTCGTTCCTTTTGTTACGCGATTCAATTTAGGTTCAAGGAATGCTTAGATATTCGCAAAAGTAGAGGTACACTGCATGAAGCTATTTAACTGATCTAAAAAATCTGTTTTTAATATTGTAAAAAAAGGAGCAATCTAAAATTTCATTATGATTCATCAACCCCTATATATTTATTTAATTTTCAATTTCCATTTATCTATTAAGAAAAATTAATTTTGATGTATTCCAAGTTCCAACAATGTACCATCAATTTGGTTGAACAACTTCCTGCTAGTATGTATCTTCCTCCCATTATTTCTATCATCGTCGATTTATTTTCGACGGCACCCTATATTCCGTAAAGATATACCGTTTTCACTCGTTTCAAACATATTTCATATTTTTTCGAGGTTATCGAGGTCCGAGCGATGTGAAGAATGTACTATGGTATATATGTGTTGAAATGTATTGGGCGACCCAGTATATGTTGATTTCCATAGAGGTGACTTGTTTTTAATATTTTAATGATGATGTATGTATGTGTCTTCAGTTCGCTACATGTTCGGGTTCTTGTAATTTGTGTGTAGTCTGATCTGTGTAAATATGTTATATTAAATTGGGCTGAACTTCGTTTTGGAGAACTCCGTGTTCTTAACTTTTCTGAACTTCTTTTTATGTGATCCTGTAGATATCGATGAAGACATTCCGAAAATGTGTGTATGGTTGTTAGAAATTCACTGGTTTATAAATTATACGCATATAAAGATGAGCAATATTAAGCGTTTTTGACAGGTTAGAGCGTCGCCATATTGGATATTCGTTGAGTGCTAGAAGTAGGTCTGTTCGGCGCATGCGCTGGATAGATGGTGGGTGTTCAGCCCATGTGTTAGATAGTATGGTATATTTGCGAGGTATAATGTTTCGCATTTTGATTTGGCAAATGTGTTATTATTACGTTCGTGTTTGTACTGTCACCTAACGGATCTGCTCGTAACTATTGAGCCCATTTTACTTGTATCACCTAGCAAATATATCAATATGGCGCCGCTTTAACCTGCCAAAAAGGCTTAAAAATGTTCAACTTTATACGCGTATAACTTTTGAACCAATGAATTCCTCACAATAAAATTTTCATTTTCGGTGTTTTCTCGTCGAAATCTATAGGATTGCATGAAAGCAACATAAAAAAAAGAGTTCTCCAAAACGAAGTTTAACCTTAAATTTTCCTACATATTTCATTGCGCAAATATCTGCTACAAGCGACAGTTTCTTTTTTATTTTTCCTATCACTTCAAGGTTAAAATAAATTAATTAAAAAAAAGTCCCGTTAAAATATTCACCCGTCATTTTTTCATATTACATATTACGAATAACGGAAAAGTGTACAAGTATTCAAAGCGTAGAAGTTGCGTGGACCACCCTGTATAATAAAGGTCAAATAGCTTCCCCCTAGTATACTAACGGCTATACAAATAATCCTGGCTCACTAAGTGGAATAAGCCAGTTTGTAGTCAGCCGTCCGTATAGAAGGCAGTGCTCGTTAAGCTCGTTAAGTTATTTCCGAGAAACAGGCCGGCAGATAAGAACCATGAACACGTGAACGACTCTGCAGGACATAAGGAAATGTTCATCGGCCGTGTCGCATACTAAACGTAGCTCTGTAGGCATCAGGGGACAGGTGCAAAAGTTCGTTTCCGACGTGGCGCGGGGTTATGGCGCATCCAGACCGTACGCGTAATCTTCATTAACGTTCTTGCAGAGCTTTTTTGCCCTCGGAATGTAGAAAACAGCGGAATGATGTTTTTGCGAGAGTATCGGGTGACCATCCCCGTGAATCCGGAAAAAAGAAATGGAAAATTACATTACTGAATTGCTTTTTTTTCTCTCGGCGGATCGATCGACGCTGTTAGAGTTATTGCGGGGAATGAGATGACCTTTCCTACGGAAACCGAACAAATGAAGGTTGAATTTCCGAAGATGTCCATGCTCAGAATTGGATGAAATTTTCGAAATAGGTTCTTTTTTTACCAAAATGATGATTGTCAGAAGGATTTCTAGCAAATTTTAATTTTAATGTCACTCTCGGGGAGAGTACGATTTCCGTGGCCCCTCGTTTTGAGGTTATATTTGTGTTCTTGGAGTTATTCCAAGAAAAAGATGTATATATAACATGGTGTCAAATTGGCCTGGTTTAGTCGGTAAAGTAGATTTCCTGTTTCTTATAAATTCGCAAATATCTCGGTAACTATGCGAAATGTGGCAAAATATCAAGAGACCTTTTTTGTAGAAAATGAAATCTTTGCATTGTAACTGTCATCCAGAATTTGAACTAGTAATGGAAAAATCATGTGAATAGAATGAGTTGTGGTTAGGTCGTGGAGGGGGCGGATCAAAACGAGGGGCCACGGAAATCGTACTCGTGCCTCACTCTCTACCTTACCGACAAATTTTTTTTACTATTTTAATATCTAGACGACACCACACACACATTCACCCAATGTTTCTGAGAAGAAACGACTGTGGATAATCCGAAAAGATTATTTTAAGAGCGAGCGGAAATTATATTGGACTAATTGTAAGTTAGGTTTGGCTAGATGACTGAAGTTCTTGTTAATCTGGAAGTGGATTTAGTTTGATAATAAACCGTGTGAAATTTTTTGAAAAAATTTCTAGTTTAGGTCACAGTTTGGTCTGGCTAGGAATTTGTATGCGAAACGAATTAATTGAATTAGTAATAGAGGTATGAAACCATGTGGGCCGTTTACGATTTTGTCGGTAAGATAGGGAGTGACATTAAAATTGTAAAAAATTTTTTTCGAGTAGCCAAAAATCCTTCTGGCAATCTACATTTTAGTCAAAAGGGAGCCTATTCTCAAAATTTGATTCAATTCTGAGCGTGGACGTGTTCGGAAGTTTAGCGCAAATGTAATAGTAGAAAAATGTTGTACACACAATTAAAAAAAAAATGTTTAATCACCTCAGAATATTTCGACCTAATTATTAATACAAGTAAAATATTTTGAACTATTTTATACATAAAAGAAATACTTTGAAGTGAAAGGTTAAATTGATAAAATTAAGAAATTATAGTTTTCAGTAGGAATGAAAAATGGCTGAAATTTATTTTTGTACGCACCTGTAGAATATTTTATACTATTCAACAAATAAAAGTGATTATGAGAATTTAATGAAAGCGAAGAATTTGCAGATATAAAATGAGGGTGAAAAGATATCTAAAATTAATTCTTTTAAGTGTAAACATAATTATTAGTAAATGTAAAAATTTTTTGTTAGAATGAGAGTGAGAAAATGATTAAGATTTATGTAACGAAGTATAAAGTCGATTCGCTAGACACGGAAAAACTGAAACAGAGAGACAACAAATAGGAGTGAAATATTGCTGAAGTAAAAATGTATTTTAAAAAAAGTTGCGTTCAGAAAATCGAAAAATTTGAACACAAGTTCGACTTTGTTGAAATCACGTGTATAGAAGAGCCGTTTCGACGAAACACGTGCAAACGCGTTTAATTTCGTTGGTCGAGCGATCAAACGCAGGTCTTTCAAAGAAAATTCGAAGCACTGTTGACAAAGAAATTGAAACGCGTACGCGACGAGCAATTTTTTTACAAAAGCGTCGATACCAGCGTCGGGATTGGTGACAAGGCTTGATCGACTGATCTAATTTTACGGATGCTCTGTTTCAGCCTACTTTCGACCCGGCGAAAGTGATGCTGTACACGCTGAACTTCTTCCTTTTCTGCCTGAACGTGAGTAGATCTTAATGAATGCAACTGATAATCGCAGAGGAGTGATAACTATTTTTTCATCGATCCACATACTTAACATTGCTCCAATAACAATTTTTATTTTTCCGTTTATCGCCGAGCTATTTTCTTGCAAAATTTTTAATCTTGGAGTCCTTTAAGCCCTTGCACTGTGATTTCTTTTGCTCTTACAGTGATGAACACTAAACTTACCGCGGTCGGATGACCGTCTTCATATTTCACAATTATTAATGTTATAAAAATTCATTTATGGAAAATAATGGAATAAATTTCCTTGTCCAAGCATCTATTATATTGAAAATTACAAATAATCTCAATAAATTTCGTGTTGCCATTTTTATAAGACAACATCCACCAGATATTTTTAATGCTTGATAGGTTTAGTGTTAAAACTTCTTTATTGTGCATAATTTTCTGCGAGATAAAAAATTTATATTTATGTTATGCCTATACAATATTTCTAATGGCTAGAAATATTGACGACGACAAAATACAATTTTATTACGAAATTTTCAAAATTTTCATTACGAGTGTGACTCGATATTATATTGCAAGGGATTAAATTAGTATATTGGTTAAGATATTGAACAATAGAACATGTGGAGCTGATAGACTATACATACTACGCTAACTATTGTGGACTTCATAAAACTATAAAAATGACTCTACACGTGGGAAATTTAATTAAATTAATTTCTTCAACATGAAAAAAGGAAGACATATTTTTATTGTACTCGAGTTCTTGTAAAACAGTTCTTAAAAGTTGTATATTTGCACAGTAATCCACTCAAGTTTCAATATTAACCATGTTACTTTAATTTTCAATGGCAGTTGCGTTTTTCCTGTTATTGTTACTATCGCTTCACCGCCATTATTAAATTAGCGTTTCCAACGACAGAAATTGTAATAAACGGGGAAAACAGTGTTGGGCAAAATGCGATCTGATTACGCATTCGCGATTGCCATTAAATTGTAATAATCCCCGATCATAATTATTACAGACCTACGACTGGGATCGCGGTAATTAAACTGAATGATAAACGAGCACGCAGTGCCGGATTAAGACCATTGGAGGCCCTAAGCAATTAAAAGATGTTCAGTCCCTCTTACACGCGATCACTTTAACGCATTATAGGTTAGACCTGTATCATTTCTCAGACAATTTCGATAATTTGACTGAAAAGTATTTTTGACAAAAATTATAGTTTCTGTCTTAGCTATATTATTACTAGACTGCTGATCTTTATCATGGGTTCTGAAAATGTTCAAAAAATACTACAGCACAAAATTTGTATACGATTTCAATTTACTTCAGTTTGCAAAAGCTACTACCACTGAAAATAAGGTTATGTTTGATCTCACTTTCTTCAAATTCGTCTAGAAAAGTTGTAAATTGTATAAACATCTACAGTCTAATTATTACTACAAATTAATATTAAAAATTTTATTCTACTTTTTAATAATAATAATCATTTTCTGTATGTAAAAAATTTAAAATTCGGAAAATTTCTATGATGCCTTTTCCTGATGCCCTAAGCGTGTGCTGGCCCCTTGTGTAGGCAACCAGGTACCCATTTCCATATTTCCTTTAGTAATTTTTTAATGTTCCTGACAAAATATTGCAAAACTCTTCCGGATCGCCTTTCTTTGTACAATGTCGCGTAGATTAACGTTCAGTGGAAAAAGAAAACAGTAAAATTGTCGTTACCTCGGTTGGCCAACAACAGTGAACATTCTGGTTGCCTACTCAAGGGTTGAGTTGTTTATTATTGGTTAGTCTAGCACTGCGAACGCGAAAACTAATCCGCAGTTAAACGCTATATGTCAGTCTGAGAATTTAAAAAATAATATATAATTCATATGATATTAACAAAATATGTTGACCGTCTGATAAGATTTTATTAACACTAGATTTACGGGACCCGTCAAAATAACGGGTTCTAATTTTGTGAATTTACGATTGTTTAGATTGTAAAGATGCATCCATGAGAAATTAGTCAACAAATTTATTTCTTTGGTTATATATTCTTTAAAAAATGGCTAAAAATTTGGATAAACTTATTCTTGTCATTTTTACACTGTTATGTAAAATATTCACTCTTAACGCTCCGTAAACCTAGTGTTGAAACAAATGAAACAGAAATAAGGTCAGCATATCTTCTGCTTGTGCACAGGCGTATTTTTGCATTGAAATTTAAATAAACAGTCATATGGAAAACGAGAGAAATTAGCTGCGAAGTTTAACGCGTTAAATGTCGCGTTTCGATCGCAATTGGCAAAGGCACGCGATTCGGATCGCGTTGTGCCCAATACCTGGCAGAAACAAATCTGTCAGGTTTTATCAGACGATTATTATCAGATGTGGTTGACGAATTTACGGGTTATGGCTCCACCTGTCCTTTACTTCAGATATATTCGCTGTTGTGCGTCATCTCCCAGTATCAAGAATATATGGCCGGTCGGGGGACCGCCGCGGATGACTACGAATACAGGGTCAGTATTCTGAGACTGTCTCAGCGGAAACAGGAACGGGATAAGGGACAAAAAGTTAAGTGTACTAATTGTATTGTCCAACTGTTTCATTTTCTTTTCTCGCCGCGGAGATCTACTGCGAAAAGTTCGATTCTGCAACCTTTCGAGAAAGAAACGATCACCGGAAACACATTGTGTTCCTCGTTGTGATTCTTGACGCGAGGTTTTTTTTGTTCGTCGAAGTTATAAATGATAGGAAAAAGTGTTTCAGAAAGAGAATATTTTATAATATTCCAAATTGTACTGAAAACAATATGATATGATATTTCTTTTCATTATGATATGATATTTCTTTTCATTAAACAGGAAAGACGTCAGACATTGGAATAAGATAATTTTTCTAGAAACATTCATCTCGATTCTTTAAATTAAGTGAACGCTTGTTGAAAATGCATGAAAAACGATTGTAAAGCATAATAAGTCGAATGCCAATGAAAATATCAATTTAATTTCTATCTTCCAAGACAAGGATGGGCATTTTTGTCTCAATTGAGACATAACCGTCCCCACCATAGCGCCCACTGTCCCTCACCAGCATCCGCCGTTACGTAGTGCGCAGGCCTCGCGCACGAAAGAGAGGTTGGTGGGAGAAGCAGTCGTTTAAGGTCCCCCTACCGTGCCCATCCCTGTTTCAAGAATTTAGAAAGACTGTTTCACTTGCAAGTGTATCAATGAATGGAAAAATGAATGTTTAAATTCAATATCGAACCAGAAGTTCTGACAAGTTTTAATAACTTCTGTTTCCAATCGTTCACAAAAGAAAAGATCAACAATCACATGTGTGGTTATACTATACTGTGGACCTTTATGCAAAATAAAAATGTTCTTCATCGATTGTAGCAAATAGGAGCCAGATAAAAATTTGTTTCTTCTTTTAATCATTTTAGTGGTTTGAAAATAGTAAACAGATATTCTTAAATTTCATTTAATCTTCCTACTATTTCAAATTTCCTGTCTTCATTATAATTATTTATAAATGGATAAAATCCTCAGGCTAGTCATCACAGATTAAATAAAATGCTATATTATTATAAATATCTATAAAAAGAAGTATAATATCGCTATTGAGAGAAAAGTATGTGACAATTTGATTGGATGCTTGCTAAAATATTTTCTTTCTGAACCACACCCCAACCAGGACCGTACAAAGCGGTATATACGTCTCAATTATCTGCATGTGACAATAAGGGGCCGCAAAGAATTCGTCGAAAGGACAGACGGAGGGGCACTTGATATGGGTCGACATTTTGAACGAGGAAATGCTATTATTGGGCAACGGTGACAAGTGTATTCTAAGGCTGAGCCATCGCGTGTTTTCGTTTACTCTAAAAAACAAGCTCTGATACCGAGAACGTTCAAACACGTCATCAATAGTGGTGTGCGGGAACCCGAAAATGTCGAGTCGGGACAAGACGAGAATTTTTTTCGAGTTCGGGGCGAGTTCTCGAAAATTTTTCGATAATTCTCGATTATGTCGAGATTCTCGAAAGTCCCGTGAATCTCGAAAATTTTAGGATGTTCAGTACTCGATTACCGTCATGAGAATCGCTTCAAAATCGATCGCGGTATGAAATTTCCGATATTTGAGGCGTTTCCGAAAACCAGATTATAAAATTTATTCATTGAACCTTCTTTTTTCTTCTTTTCGGGACTTTCGAGAATCCCGAAACTTTCGAGAATCTCGAATATTTTTGAGAATCTCGAACATTTTTGAGAATCCCGAAACTTTCGAGAATCCCGAAGCCTTCGAGAATCCCGAAACCTTCGAGAATCTCGAATATTTTCGAGAATCCCGAAACTTTCGAGAATCTCGAATATTTTCCAGAATCCCGAAACCTTCGAGAATCTCGAACATTTTTGAGAATCCCGAAACTTTTGAGAATCCCGATGCCTTCGAGAATCTCGAATATTTTCAAGAATCTCAAATATTTTCGAGAATCTCGAACATTTTCGAGAATCTCGAACATTTTCGAGAATCCCGAAACTTTCGAGAATCCCGGAACCTTCGAGAATCTCGAATATTTTTGAGAATCCCGAAACCTTCGAGAATCTCGAACATTTTTGAGAATCCCGAAATTTTCGAGAATCCCAAAGCGTTCGAGAATCCTGAAACCTTCGAGAATCTCGAATATTTTCGAGAATCCCGAAACTTTGGAGAATCCCGAAACCTTCGAGAAATTTGGAAACATCTAATTTGCAATTATTTAAACATTTTTCTCAACGTTTCGATCCCTATATGGATCATTTTCAAGAGAGACATTTTTGCGTCTGAAAAATAATATATATATATATATATATATATATATATATATATATATATTTAAAACAGTTGAACAAAAAAGTAGGACTGCTTTGTCGGCTAGCATAAAAATTTGAGAGACGCCACTACGGTTTGATTACCCGTTAGTCAGAGTCGGATTTAGGGGAGCTGTCGCGGTTCATCATGCCGAATGTCTGCGCAGCACGTGGCAATGCTCTCAGCTGGTAAAGAGGAAATTTGATTCCGCCTCCAGACGTTGATTAATGCAAATTGCGTTGGCTGTGACGGTGCACCTGCACACTGCACGCCGATGCATGGATATCGAATACGCGCTATTGGCTCCCTTGAAGTGTCGGCTGACGGCGCGACGTCCTTCCTGCCGAAGGTCCCTCAAATAGGTGTCACCCGGCTCGACAGACACGAGCGTCCATGACAGAACTGATTTGACCCGACACGACCACGAGAAAAATGGATCCTGTAGATTTGTCGAGCTGCGTTTAACATTCACGAAGAACCTGCTGTCTATGAAGTGCACCATGAATCGCGGAAATGCCATAAGAAATATGCCATTCGGTCATTCACTTCTCTTGTACAGACGTGTCTTGCTGCGGACAGGCAGTATTTTGAGCAATTAATTAAATAAGGTGATATTACCCTTTTCGTTTTATTACTTTTGTATTCTTCAAACCGAAACTGATTTTTTCGCCTTCAAGGTCACTTCAAGGTCACTTCAAGGTTATAAAAAAAATATTAATATAAATACAGGCAGTATTTTGAGCAATTAATTAAATAAGGTGATATTATCCTTTGTGTTTTATTACTTTTGTATTCTTCAAACCGAAACTGATTTCTTCGCCTTCAAGGTCACTTCAAGGTCACTTCAAGGTCTTAAAAAAAATATTAATATAAATACAGGCAGTATTTTGAGCAATTAATAAAATAAGGTGATATTACCCTTTGTGTTTTATTACTTTTGTATTCTTCAAACCGAAACTGATTTTTTCGCCTTCAAGGTCACTTCAAGGTCTTAAAAAAAATATTAATATAAATACAGGCAGTATTTTGAGCAATTAATAAAATAAGGTGATATTACCCTTTGTGTTTTATTACTTTTGTATTCTTCAAACCGAAACTGATTTTTTCGCCTTCAAGGTCACTTCAAGGTCACTTCAAGGTCTTAAAAAAAATATTAATATAAATTCTAATCTAATTAAAATTATTAAAAATAAAAATTATTATCAAAGTTAATAATATTATAAAATAATAATAATTAAAATAAATAAATTTTAGGTCGTTGAACTCATCTTGACGCCGACTACCACATTCCATTCTGAAAAATACATATTAATATGCGAAAAAAAATACGGTGACCTTGAAAAACTCGTTTAAATGACCTTCGATGGATTTCTTTTTATTATCATCTGATGCACACCTTAAAACCATGTACATCCTATTTAGTTATTTTTTATTACTTTTAATAGTAATGCGGAAATAATTTAGGTGTTAAAATTAACACCCCGTATAATGCAAGTTTCGAATGTACTTATTTTTTAAACGTCGCATTGTACGAACGCGCCCCATGATCAGATTCTAAAATAAAGCACACAAGTTGCGTATGTTGCACCAGCGAAGATTTCATGGCTATTGAAACTGCATTAGGTATCGAATTTCTTATGTAACGCACTCTTATGCACAATGTTTTTCTCAGACTATATCGGTAATTCCATCATAGTGGTCATCAAACCATCAATACCTACAAATATCGAACTTCCTAATGCTTCTGATCAGAACGATAACGTGCCGCGAAGGAACACGAGAAAAAATAGATATCGACTTTTAACATCGATTGTTTAGAAATAATTAAATTGATCGGATTATAATAAGACGCATCCTTTCGCCTCTTTCTTAACCTTTCTTTCTTCTTCTAACACCCGCTGCGCTGGCAGCCGATTAAACATTATTAATTCGCTGCGTTTAAAGCTCTCAGGATTATTTAAGCCTCGATATCGATAAAAGTCTTCGACGACGCGCAAAGTGGCTCTTATTTTAATTGAAACTCGATGAAGCCCTTAACAGGGAAAATCAATTTCATCTCGGTGGTGTGTCAAAGTGGTTGAGAGGCTTCTTGATTGTGTTAACATACCCAATCTGTTTATGCGATTTAATACCCTCGAGGAAATGAATCGGTTCAAAATCTTCGAGCATAACCAGTTAATGGAATGGCTGCTCAGGAGTGGGGTTGCCAACCGTCCCCGATTGGCCGGGATTGAAGTTGTTGTTAAAAATCCCGGTTGAATGTCAAACTGTCCCGGAATTTCGGAGAAAGCCATCGACCAATGTCACTTATACTACAAAATAGTTCTTTCTATTGCACATGACTTCCTGTCCATCCATTGTGAAATTATGTAGGATCTTAGGAAAAAGGAAGGCACCGCACCGGGAATCGAACCCGGGCCCTCGTGTTGGTAGCCGATCAATTTCAATTCAAAGGCTCTTTATTTACATAACAGTAACTTACAAAGAATACATAACAACAACAGTCTCATATATGTTTGTACTTTAACGTCTGTTCCTGTAGTCCCTATCACAATGATTTATCTACTTACTATGTCTTTTTGTACGTCTAATTACATTATATATTAAATATATAATATATTACTAACAGACTATTCATATTGCGTTTGTACATTATTGCAGTTGTGGTTTCATCACATGTTTTGGATTTCGACTAACGCGCACACCCACGGAACCCTCCCCACCTTCTTCCTAATTTCCTACGGTGTATTTGTGGTCTGGGGGGTCCTAATCCCACACTCGGCCATCCTGCAAAGACATTCGCCCTCGAATGTTCATTACAGCGTGATCGTCTCTTGTTTGTGTATCTTTGGCTTCAGCGCCATCATACACAATCTCTTGCACTCGTTCCGTAACTTCATATTTCGTATTTCATGGTTTGTTTCGTCTTCGTCCGTTATCGTCGCCATTGTGCGGTGATCGGTGCTCCCCCCAACCCGGACGTGCCCCCAAATGTAGGATCTTAGGAAAAAGGAAGGCACCGCACCGGGAATCGAACCCGGACCCTCGTGTTGGTAGCCGATCGACTAACGCGCACACTCACGGAACCCTCCCCACCTTCTTCCTAATTTCCTACGGTGTATTTGTGGTCTGGGGGGTCCTAATCCCACACTCGGCCATCCTGCAAAGACATTCGCCCTCGAATGTTCATTACAGCGCGATCGTCTCTTTTTTGTGTATGTTTGGCTTCAGCGCCATCATACACAATCTCTTGCACTCGTTTCGTAACTTCATATTTCGTATTTCATGGTTTGTTTCGTCTTCGTCCGTTATCGTCGCCATTGTGCGGTGATCGGTGCTCCCCCCATTCCGGACGTGCCCACAAATGTAGGATCTTAGGAAAAAGGAAGGCACCGCACCGGGAATCGAACCCGGACCCTCGTGTTGGTAGCCGATCGACTAACGCGCACACTCACGGAACCCTCCCCACCTTCTTCCTAATTTCCTACGGTGTATTTGTGGTCTGGGGGGTCCTAATCCCACACTCGGCCATCCTGCAAAGACATTCGCCCTCGAATGTTCATTACAGCGTGATCGTCTCTTTTTTGTGTATGTTTGGCTTCAGCGCCATTATACACAATCTCTTGCACTCGTTCCGTAACTTCATATTTCGTATTTCATGGTTTGTTTCGTCTTCGTCCGTTATCGTCGCCATTGTGCGGTGATCGGTGCTCCCCCCATCCCGGACGAGCCCCCAAATGTAGGATCTTAGGAAAAAGGAAGGCACCGCACCGGGAATCGAACCCGGACCCTCGTGTTGGTAGCCGATCGACTAACGCGCACACCCACGGAACCCTCCCCACCTTCTTCCTAATTTCCTACGGTGTATTTGTGGTCTGGGGGGTCCTAATCCCACAATTATATACAGGGTGTTCAGGCTATTGCTAGCTAGCATTTTTTTTGTAAATAGTAAATATCAGAAAAAAAATGATAGATGAAAAAGTAGTACTGTTTTTTATACGCAACAAATTGACATATGCTTTTTTTGTTGTATTTACATTATTTTGATAGAAACGAAGGTGACCTCCAATTTTTTAAAAGGGATGCTACATATTTTTTTATGTCGTATGAAAGCGTGTGTCGAGACGAATTCATCCATTTACTGCACAATGACCTTCAAGGTCATGCAAGGTCAAAAATGGAAGGAATGGAAGAAACAATTTGAATATTGCGTACCAATGTGTTTACAAGTATTCTTTATTAATGAGGCTAAAACAAATGTTCAAAATGGCTTCGTTGCGCATGAATACACATTTCGACACTGTTAATTACGTTTTTGGTAGCTTCTTGTAATGTGGTCCGAGTTATTAATCCACATGCTTGTGTTATTTTGCTGGGCGGTGTCTCACAAACTAGTTATTTAATAGTACCCCATAAATAAAAGTCCAGAGGTGATAGATCTGGAGATCTTGCAGGCCACTCGACAGGCCCGTATGTTCCAATCCATCGGTTTTGAAACATGTCGTTAAGATAATTTCTTACGATTCTACTGTTATGAGGTGGGGCCCCATCTTGTTGGAAGTACATACCTTGCGTAATGGATAGTGGCAGATCTTCCCAATAGTCTCTAAATTTGCGTATTTAAAAACTCTAAATTTAGTACGCGAAAAACATTGGTACACAATATTCAAATTGTTTCTTCCATTTCTTCCATTTCTGACCTTGCATGACCTTGAAGGTCATTGTGTAGTAGATGGATGAATTCGTCTTGACACACGCTTTCATACGACATAAAAGAAATATATAGCATTCCATTTGAAAAATTGGAGGTCACCTTCGTTTCTATCAAAATAATGTAAATACAACAAAAATGCATATGTCAATTCGTCGCGTATAAAAAACAGTACTACTTTTTCCTCTATCATGTTCTTCTAATATTTACTATTTACAAAAAATATATGCTGGCTAGTAATAGCCTGAACACCCTGTATATTTCAGTTTTGAACAATATGTCCCGGAATTGTCTCAGACAAAATTGGCCAACCTACCAGTAGCCATTTGTAATTTCTTCATCCGAGATTCCATTTTCCTCTCTGTTTAACACGTTGATTGCCTTACCAGCAACCATAACACGTTCACTGCCCTAATAAGTACATGTTAAGCTCGTAAAAAAATAATAGGATTTTTAAGAGCCGATCGTGAACAGTCTCCTTTTATGTGTTACACTCGGTTGGTTCTCTAGTCTTTAATAGTAGAACCGACAAAATGGCGGACTCTGATTCCGTGACTTGCTAACTAGTAGATTGCGCACCTTTATGCAAATTTTCATTTTCATAAATCATTTTGTAGAAAGCTGAACACGGAAACACTTACTTCACTGATTACTTACTTTGTGCTGTATAATTAATCTCACGATGAAGACTTCAAACAGAAATTACAACATTTAAACATTGAAGTAAATGTAGGAGTAGAATAAATACAAATTCCCTTTCAAGAAATGGAAAATCCTCCTATTTTAACGACTGACTAGAAACAAAGAATTCTAATTATTCCTCTTCTTCTTCTTCTTCTTCTACTTTCTTTCTTTAAGGTTATATCCACATCTCGGTCATTAGCGACGATTGTGTGTTTTACTATTCAGATTTCATCTCGTATGTCTCTGTAGCTTTTATGCATTCTAGTAGGTTTGTTCTGTTTCGTTCCGATTTGTACAGGCTGTCCCAAAAATGTTCGAGTTCCTTGAAAGGGGCGTTTCCTAGGATTAGTGTAAGGAGCTTTTTCCTTTGCATAAATGTCATATGGCGGCTTCGTTTTCAAGTTATTAACGAAAAACACGGTTGAACCAGAGCGCAGCTACAGCTGGCTTATTATTCGGTATTGTATAAAAATAATTCGGTATTGCCGTATAAAAGAATTCGAAGCAGCAAGTGCATTTCTGACTGAATATGCGAGTTTTTTTTTAAATTAATTGTTACTCCTTTTCTTGTTCACGATTCGAGCACGACGCAACAACAACACTACCGCTCAGTAGAATCAGCGCACCTCTGACGATTGCCGCGTGTTTTTCGTTAATAACTTGAAAACGAAGCCGCGTATGACATTTTCGCAAAGGAAAAAACTTCTTTGAATAACCCCAGCAATCACTTTTTTTTTAAGGAACTCGAACATTTTTGGGACACCCTGTATGTTTCGTTGATTTCTTTGGGAAATTTTACTTAATGATACACAATTTTCTGCATTTCAAAAATTTGCATAAAGATGTCGTTTGCTCGATTGCTCGTCGATCACGCGAAGTCTATGAAGCTTTTACGTTGAGAACGCGTCGATGGGACGGACAGCGTGTTAATGCGTCAGCAGGAAAACTAAATTAGCGGCAGTGAACGCGTTATTTACAAAATGGGTCTTATGAAGTGTCCATTGAAGGTTCCAGCAGTGAGGTACGCGACACAGCCGCCAACAACCACTGCCACCACGTCTTGCTTGAGCTCCCGGCGAACGGCAACCAACAACGAAACCAAAACGACCGCAACACCGACACAGAGTCCTACGGCGGGTCAGAACGCTCTGGAGAGAAGTCCAGTGTCAGGGAGGCCAGCTAGGAAACACGTCCAATTCCCCGACATGGCTTTGGAAGAGCAGAAAGTGAAATCTGGTGAGCCACAGACCAACCGAAATGTATAGCGTAATAGTTTACCAGATATCTCTTACATCCGATAGAGTCTACCGATATTGTACTGAGTCACTCGAGGAAAGATAACCCAGACGTAACCTCAACTCTACTCTAATCAATCTTTCAATTATTAAAATGCTTTCATTTCTTAATGCATATTTCATCGTTAATTGTCGTGACCTTCTGAACGATAATTGTCGCAAAACAATCCCTCCTTTCGCCAGGTATACCCCGTGAGGGGCCCTGGAGTTCGAGAGGCCTCGGTCGCCGAGAACTGTAACATAATACGGGTCGAGAATATCGGTGAGAACACTACTAATGCAATGACAAAACTTCTTTATTTTTTATTATTTTTTGGTGGAACTTTCGCCAACATATTCGTGGCATTTTTTTAATGAAAATGATACCGAATAAGATATAATTCCGATGGTATTTATTTGAGTAATGGACGATGAAAGTTTCGGCCGCGAGGAAAGACAGCGCATGAGAAAGAAAGAGACTTCTTTATTATTACTTATATTTTTGCGACAATTGACAATTGAAATACTGTATTAGTACCCTCGGTGCTTTTAATATTTAAGAGATTGGTACCGCATTGTTTTAACTTATATGTGGCATTGCAAATTGGTTATACCAGTACACTCGGTGCTTTTAATATTTAAGAGATTGGTACCGTATTGTTTTAACTTGTATGCGGCATTGCAAATTGGTTATACAGTATTTCATCGTTAATTGTCGCCACTACGGGTTCGGCCGGCGTCAATTATCGTGTAGAAGATACTATTTTTCGAGCTCTGGCGAACAGTGACAAAACTTCTTTATTATTTTTTTATGGCACTTTCACCAACATATTCGTGGCATTTTTCTGATTAAAATAATACCAAACACGATATAATTCGGATCATATTTACAATAATTTTCCGAAACTATCCATTAATCAAGTAAATACCATCGGAATTATATCTTATTTGGTATAATTTTCATTAGAAAAAAATCACGAATATGTTGGTGAAAGTTCCATCAAACAATAATAAAAAATAAAGAAGTTTTGTCACTGGATTAATTATTGTTTTCACACCGACATACTCGACCCGTATTATGTTACACTTCTCGGCGACCTCTCGAGCTTCGCTGTCCTTTTCTACGTTCGGCACAAGTGAAACAATAGTATTATCTGAACGTTAATTGTCGCCGGCTGGACCCGTTTTGGCGACAATTATCGATTACTACTAAACTACGATACTAAACTTTTTCATAACCAGCGACTCTCAACCAAAACCTTCGGAACATTACTCAAGGTGATGACCTTGACAGCATATTAAAATAATCACTGAATTCGAAGGTGGCTCCCTGAATGTAAATATTTACCACGAACTCTTATCACATTCGCAATCTCGAGCGTATCGAAGCTTCCAATACAGAAAATACATTTCCGGTTCAATGTCTTCTAGGTTATCTTGAAAAAAAAATTCCAAGTCGCATTCGCAGTCCAACAAGTTGATCTTCGCGATCGTTTTCGTGCTGATCTCTCGGTGCTCGGAGATATTTCGCAGAGTTCAATTGGATGTCTCCGTTGGCAGAACGTCGGCTATAATTTAGTATCGGTACGAAGTTTTCAGCGGTATCCGGGTCTCGGTAGTACAACGTTAATGAACTCGGCTAGCAGCGTAGCGTGCGCCGCGAAATTTCCACTAAACTACATCATCGAGAACCGATCCGGTAATTACATCGCCGATTGATTTCGTACTGTTCGCTGACCTGAGATTGATCGAACCGGGGGCGAGTAGCGGTTAGGCTAGCTGCAGGGTGAGCACCGGGTCAATTCGATTATTGTTATCCCTCGACAGTCTTCCAGCCAACAAAGGAGATCAGCCTTGATCATCTCCGCGAAGCCTGTTTCTCGAAATTCGCCTCGGTTTCGCGTGAATCGAATCATAAAACGGTCGTTTGATCTCTGGATCCTGTTACACTATCCTACACTTCGTTTCTGAGCTCCTGTTCCACCTGCTCGCGCGTTCTTACATCATCGTTGTCATCATCGGACTAAAATATAAATTTATTGATAAGACACATGCTCTTATCAAACGCGGATAATGTGTATTGGAATAATGGGATCGGGCGAAATGTTAATTAAAAGCAACAATTTAGGACATTTTTAGATAATTCAATATTTTTCATAAAATGTTGCAAGATATAAGTTGTTGCAATTATATCATTATCCTCTACACCCTACGAACAAAAATGTCACGCGGCATTGAATAATAGGAGAGTGTATGTGCATTTATGTATTAATAATAAAGATTCGCAATATAAAAATTAAAATATCTCCCAAAGTAATAATTTTTTGACATAAATAGATTCAGTTATACATTTATGTTCAGAATACCGAAATGCATCGAATAGTGTATACAAAATTTATATGATACCATTAGGAAAAATAAAGATGACCTTCATGTGTCCTTCATGCGTACACTGACAAACGTTTCGTACCGAAAAATTTTTTCAAGCAATGAATAGTTCTGAACATAATCATATGTATTGATTAAAATGGGATACCCTGTATAAAGTAGAGATCGTACATTTGCATATGTATACATATACAGGGTGTTCATTTGAAAACTTTCCGGCCGAATATCTCGGAAAAGTATGAAAGATATTAATAAAAAGTGTAAAACACATGTCCAAGGATTTCGAGGCGGAAAGAGGGCGGGCAGTATCAGTTTTTTATTTGGGTGGCGTTTTCAAGGTCATTTGAAGGTCAACTTTGTTTTTTCAAATGGAAACCTATATTTTTTAATATGTTATCTTATTGTACGTAAAAAGACCAACAATTTTCGCACGATACTTTTTTTTATCCGCGCACTAGTTTCGGAGATATTTAAAGAGAAGTAGAACGAGTCATACTTATACTGCGAGAAAGTTTGTAATTTCTTTATAACTATAACAAATTTTCAAAATGTTCTCCGTTCTTTTCTAAACAATAATACAGACGATTCTCAAACTCTGAACGAACATTTTTGAAGGTGTCTGTTGGAATAGCTCTACATTCCTGTACAAACGCTCTACTTCTCTTTAAATATCTCCGAAACTAGTGCGCGGATAAAAAACAAGTATCCTACGAAAATTGCTGGTCTTTTTACGTACAATAAGATCCCATAATAAAAAATACAAGTTTCCATTTGAAAAAACAAAGTTGACCTTCAAATGACCTTGAAAACGCCACCCAAATAAAAAAACTGATACTACCCGCCCTCTTTCCGCCTCGAAATCCTTGGACACGTGTTTTACACTTTTTATTAATATCTTTCATACTTTTCCGAGATATTCGGTTGGAAAGTTTTCAAATGAACACCCTGTATAAAGTAAATTTTATTTATTTTGTTATTTAACGTCGCTTCAACTGCCAAGGTCATTAGCGACGGTGTACAAAGTAAAGTATTCTCGGAATAATATTGATTGTTGTACACGTATCCACTAATGTTTACTAATTCTCAAAAATTGGATCCGTTGAGAGGTGTGCATGGAATTGGATTGAAAAGGGTTCAAACCACAGATCGTTCTTCGCAACTGTTCCAGAAAGCTCGGCGACGATCCTGATACCGAAAAAGGACTCGGAGACCATCAATCTGATCCTGTCGTCCCCAATGCGGATCAAGGACCAGGTGACGATCGACCTGTCTCAGAAAAGCAGTTTGATCCGTCACACCTGAATCCGAGACGTTGGATGACCGGCGTGTCCCAACGCTGACATCGATTATAGGAGTCATCAGGGCTGACAATCCCGAAGCCAGAGGGAACCGATCGGCTCACGGCCGATTGCACCGTCTCCAATGAATTATTAATCCTGGCAAGGTGTTGCACGTGCACACAACCGATGGAAACCGGCTTGTCGAACATCGGCAATTCCATCGTCCGTCGGCACACGGATTTCCGGCTAATTGAATCCGCCGATTGGACAGTTGGTCAAGTTCGACATTATTATCGTTTCCCGAGATTCGACGCTCGAACACCGTCGAGGAGAAACATTGGGTCGAGGGAGATCGAATTCAAGGATTTGCTAAGGCTCGCCGCAGACTGCAGACTTTCTATCGGCCGATTGTTTGGTCGGGTTGGCCTGTAGCGCGCACACTGGGCCCAGTCAGTGATGCCAGAATCGTGGAACCGAGGAACTTGCCCCTCCGGTGGATCCTCCGGCTGGACCCCCACTCTGACGTACCGTCGTCGCCTTACGTTGTTTCTTACTGCGCACGCGCTACACACAAGCGTACCTCGACGCCGTCGAGTCGAATAGACAACTCACACGGACAGACTAGAGGTACGCTTGTGTGTAGCGCGTGCGCAGTAAGAAACAACGTAAAACGACGACGGTACGTCAGAGTGGGGGGTCCAGCCGGAGGATCCACCGGAGGGGCAAGTTCCTCGGTTCCACGATTCTGGCATCACTGGGCCCAGTAATGCCAGAAATGTCCGTGGCTCCCTCTAGTCGATGTTGAGACGTTCCCCCACTTTGCTTCCACTAGCCGTTACGCACACAAGGAACCTCTACCACCATCGTGTCCGTGTGCGGTGGCTGGTCGGCCGGTTGGCCGTAGATTTCGAACGTACGGATCGTTCCTCGGCAATTCAGCTGTTTCAGCTTACCGGTGTTGCGAACGGGCGCATTCGATTCTCGGTGCGGCACGGCACTCGTTTTGTTATAACTTTTGACCTAAAAAAGCTATCAAATGAAATTTTTCGATGTCCACAAATAAAGAACATGCATTTTCTATTAAGAAAAGAAAATAACTTTTTATTTTGCACAGATTTCATCAATTTTAGGTATATTCTTAAAATTGAGGTAGATATCAGTTGAAAAAAAAAAGATAATGTCGACAGCGTGAATCGAACCGGCAACCTAGTCATTACTAGTAAATCGCGCTCCGCGCACGAACACTCGTCTTGTTGTTCAGTATTTAACGCGATCTCCATATAAATGAGTTAAACGATTTTCAAATGCACCTTTCTCGGAAAATCTGGAGAAGTGCACGCTACTGCTTTGCCGAAATAATTTGGAAACGACTTCTTTCAAACCCGCAAGTTTCAGGAAAATCCGTTTCCGTCGACCGCGCTGTCTCCATGTAAGTTTCTACATTATTTTTCCGAATATAAAAACGTTTATTATTACATGAGACACCTACAAAAAAGTGAAGAGGCATCGAAAAAATTTATTTTTATTTTTGGTCACAATAATGGACAACATCAAAAATTCTGAAAAAAAATTAAGAACAATTCTTTCAACGATATTTCATTACTGAATTTTTATAAAACTGGTATCTCCATAACTTCAATAGGAAATACGTATTTTTTCGAATTTTTAGTGATTTTCAATTTATTTGAACGTGTTCACATAATCGAAAAAAATCTAAAAAAATACACACAAATAATCATGACGAGACACTGTTTACGTAATAATATAAACGTGGTGAATTGAAAACTTCGATATAAAATCGGCGATTTTATGCTTTCTGATTTATTTAAATATCGATTTTGCAACCAGAGATTCTGAAAAAAATCTCGGTCATGTATGCTACTCGGTAAAATATTCACGAATTTTTTCGTAATTTTTTGTTAAGCATAGTGTGACTAAAGATCAATTTGGTTTGGGGGAACCTTTGGCCACCTTATCCAGCTATACTTTAAAAGAACAAGAAAAAATGATTTTAAAAATTCAAAACAAATTTTAGTATTAAACCGACTTTTTAAAAAAAAATTTAATCCAAATTTCGTTTTGATAGCTGCTGCGGGTCAAAAGTTACAGCAAAACGTGTGCCGTGCCGCACCGAGAATCGAATGCGCCGGTAAGCTGAAATAGTTGAATTGCCGAGGAACGATCCGTACGTTCGAAATCTACGACCGAGCGGCCGACGAGCCACCGCACACGGGCACGGTAGGGGTAGAGCTTCCTCGTGTGCCTAGCGCTAGTCGAAGCAAAGTGGGGATACGTCTGAACACCGATGTAGGGGAGTCCGTGGGCGCGCGCCCACGTTCTGGCATCACTGACTGGGCCAACTAAATCAGGCATGTCCAGAAGTAGCTCACTTGGAGGCAAATTCGAGGGAGACACGCCTACTTCTCCCGCCCGCGCGTCCCGCGCTCCCCGTGGCGGCCGTAGTCCTCCGAGCCAGCGATGGTATATTGTCTAGGTTTTTTCGCGCATGCGCGACTAAATGCAGGAACGTACCGTACGTCTTATTTCTGTGGGGAAAGTAGGGGAGAACTGTTATTGGCGGGAAACCGGTCAGAAGAGTGCAATTGTATTATATCAGTTTCATTTCTTCAAAATGATAAAATTCATATACAATGGAAATATTCTTGATCGAAAAAAAAAGTTTGTTTATGGAGTTAAAATACTTCCGAGTGCAAAAGGTTAATATTGAATCCTACGGGAAGAAAATGTTGACATACTATTTTCAATATGTTAGAATTATTATTAACGAGAAAAATAAACGTTACTTCTGTAGCCTGCGATTGATGCTTGGAAAATTGATTTCGCATCAAGATCCGCGGTATAGTTATCATTAGACTGCGGATCTTTATGCAATATAAAAAATGTTCGCATTGATTACAAGACACAGGAGCCAAGTAAAAATTTCTTTTTTCTAATAATTATCTTATTAAGCTAAAACTGATACACTGATGTCCTTAAACTTTTTTAATATGTTCACTGTTTTAAATTGTGAGTACGCATTTTTTCCATAAATGCATAAAATCCGCAGTCTAGTTATCATAAAGGTATTTCTCAAAGTTATTCATTCATTACCTTCATTACTGATCGTCGGACTTCATTTTATAAAAATGTTTCGCTTGGTGTTTGAAAACGGATACTTTTATACTACAGAACGCGAAATATATTCGAAAGGGTACAAAATAATTTTTTTACATTACATCCTTTTCGACTACCTTTAAATGAATTACTTTTGACGAACATTCCTAGCATGACGAACGCTCTCACGTTAATGAAGTTGATGGAACGTCCACAAAATGGCGGAGAGTTACAGAAAAGGCTTTTTATACATCCAATGTCCTGAGAATTTTTATTTAATTACTTCTCCTATGTGCCGAGTAATTTCTGTTAAACAAATTACCATTGTAAAACATTCCATTAACAGAAAATCGTAGGAAAACATATGACCTAGCGTGTCCAATCTTTGTGAAAGGCTTTCAAGTTAATGAGCCGCGAAAAAGTGTCCGGAAAATTGGAAAAAAATTGCAAGAAACTTTAACAAGATAAGAAAAACGCGATTTAAAAAGAAAAAGAAAAACGCGAGAGCATGTAACTCGACCCAATGTTATCGAGATACCGGTTTGATGGCGCGTTTGCGTTGTGTTTGAAGGGACAATCGGAAAAGTTGCTTGTGATCGATGCGCCGACCTGACAAATAAAGACCCGAAGTTTCCCGATTAACGCTAGACACGGCCGTCGCACAGGAACAAATCGAATCCGGCGAATAAAAGCGTTTGCTCGTCGGTCGATCCAATATTGACGGATCAGTGACGTCTCCGTCGTCGACCAATGAGCACCGATCTTTCCAAGATGGACGCTTCAACGACAGGAAACCGATCAGCTCGATCCGTTCCTCGTTGTTGGAAAATGCTCGCCGATCGAAGGACCACTTAGAAACTTTTTATTCCTAGTTGTAACCGGCTTGGTTAAACGAGCGACGCGAACCACGTTTCATTAGTTTACGAAACTAATAAACCCCCCCACATTCGATTTTTATTGGAAACTCGAGGAAATTCACTTCAAGGAATGTAATCAGTCTGCATTTTTAAAAATTTATGAATAATATTTGATGAAAGGTAAGATGGTTTAATGATAAGAGTTTCAACATTTCTTTTGTTTATTCACGATTTGAATTTACAATTTTAACGTATATTTTGTCAATCTTTTAATGTCTTCTATTTGCTGAAATATTACTAAACTTTAAGTTTAATAAAATGCATAACTTCGTACTATGTTTATAACTTTCTGACTCAAAATTTACCATTTTCGCTGGTTTTCTTTTATTGAACTTTCAATACTTTGCAGTTGTCGAAGATTTATAAAAATGTTTACTAAAGAAATAGATTACAATTTGTATCGTTTTTAATTTGCAGAATATGAAATTTTTCTTGGTTCTTCTTTCATTGAATTGTTTTATGAAAATGTATAAAACACAAATTTTAAAGAAATATATTTCAATTTATACTATTTCCAATTTTTTGGCTATTCTTGCAGAATATGAAATTTTACTTGGTTCTCTTTCATTGAATTGTTTTATGAAAATGTATAAAACACAAATTTTAAAACAAATATATTTTAATTTATACTATTTTCAATTTTCTGGCTATTCTTGCAGAATATGAAATTTTACTTGGTTCTTCGTTCATTGAATTGCTTCATAAAGGTAGAAACGTTCTGCAGTCCGCTGATAGTCTGCACAAAAATGACGCTTCAAACATGGCGCCACAAACATGGCGCTACAAACTAACAAGAAGAAGACGCGGTCATCGAGTCTCAGATTTTGTCGAAACTTTGCATACTGGTACATTTCGTTCTCCCGATTTGGAATTGGTACCATTTAGATATTCGAAAAAAGGAATTTAAAATTATTTAAATTTGTCTCATTGTAATAATATACTTTTAATATTAATTATTCTTCCGACTCGTTTATGGAACCAATCAAAAAAATTTTATGCCATTCCAGGGTCGATTAAAAGTTAGTACCATTCAAATCGTCATAAAAATAGTAATTGAAAATTATCGACGCCTATAATGCTACATTTTCATAAACAGGAGAACGAAATCTACCAATATGCAAAGTTTCGAAAAAATCTGTGACCCCATGACCGCGACATATTATAGAGGTCGTCGGCTATAGTCCGCGAAGTGATATGAAGTGAGAATGCATGAGTTTGACGTCGACAGTGCGTAAATACATACGTGGCAAGTTGGAAGCCATATTTTCGGACTCGCGTCGCTCGGGAACCGAGCAGCACGATTGTTGTTTACCGCTGTCGGGTAAAAAGAACTTACGTGAACCAACACAGAAGCAATCTGTCTATATCAGGGCGACCATAGCCGCGAAGTATTTTAATTTCGCTCCAGATTTCAAGGTAAACAGCTTGTTTCTGTCGACGAACGTCTGAACGTCTACACTCGAGGGACAAAATACAAAATGGCCCCCAAAATGAATGTTTGCACTTGAACCCATGATGTTCTACGATCTCACCGTTCTTCCGCGAAAGTACACAACTTGCACCGACATTTTGTTTCCGTTTCTGTCGACAGTAAGCTTCTACGAGACACGGTGAAATTTCTACGGAAGCGACGTTGACAGAAATGTTGCGGTTTTTTTAATATAAATACGTATAGCTTTAGGGCGAACTTTCTTCTAAGGCTAACGACTAATTCATTCGACCGACGGGTGTAATTAATCCTATTTTTCTATTGTACATTTTCAGACGACGAACGAAGTATTATCGAGCGAACAGTGGCGTCTCCTTAGGTCATAACTTACTCTTTAGTTCCATGTTTGAAAGAAAATTGTTCGTTTGTGCTGTTTGAACACACTTCTGGTTAAACGACTAATCGGTTATCGGACTACTCGCATCCTCGACTGTGTACATATTATTGTAAATTCGATCGTGTTACCAGTACCTGTTTGTATAGATTCTGAAGAGGACTTTTAAAAGGCTGTTTAAAGATTTTCAATAAATAATTTATGTGGTTTTCTAAATAAGCCCTCGATCATTTCCGCATGAACCATCTCCGGTAAAACTTACGTTTAGGGGAGGATGCTCCGATGACCTTGACCTTGACATATGTTGTTGAGGACAACATTCTGAACAACTTTTGTCATTACAACTACCCGGTTGCTCGGTCTTAGTTTTCGAGATGTTTGCGAAAAACTATTGCTAGTACTGTATTGAATTTTCTGTTTCGACTAATTTTGTTGATTCTGAAACTAAAGTTCATACACAAAATATTGAAAGATTGTGGAGAGACCTGAGAGCAAGCATTCCTCGCTATGGCATACGTGATTATCATTATACTAATTATATTGCCGAATTTTTATTTAAAAGAACGTACAATTTTGATAAACGCATTGATGCTTTTTTCGAAATAATGAATTCTATGTATCCATTAGACCATTTAAATACAGAATAAACTTCTCAGTTTGATATAGATACTATTCGAGATACTCATAATTTCGTTGTTGCCGTATTGGATATTCGTTTGGTGGTAGAGGTAGGACTGTTGAGCGCATGCGCTCAAGTAGTACTGAGCGGTATAGTCCAAGTTGGTTTGGGGTTAGTTAAAGTGCTCAACTTTCCACGCGTATAACTTCTGAACTAGTGAACTCCTGGCAATAACACTTTCATTTTCGGTGTTTTCTCGTCGAAATCTATAGGACTGCCTTAAAAAAGTTTAAAAAAATTGGTCCTCCAAAAAAATGTGTACCCTTCACTGTCGAGATATTGTCGTTTAGTTGTAAAAGTGACTAGTACTTAGTGTCCAGTATACTTCTAGTACCTAGTGACCAGTATACTTCAATAGAAAAAAGGGTGAGCATAATCATTTCCAGTGTAAGCATCTTTGCAACTTCAATAATTGTAAAATAAAAAATCTGACAAAAGAGGATATGAAACAAAGAATGTTAAAACGAAATGTTAAAAAATGTTAGAACAACTTTGATGTTTCGAGTATATAAATGTTTACAAGCCCGTGGTGGACATTTTGAACATTTAATTTAAAGTACATTTTATTTCTTCACGAATAAGCAAAGGACTCAAGCGCGTATAATTCCATAACGCTATTTCCGAGAGCTTCGAGTACCTACAACTCGAAACTTCAAACTGTTATATCTCATCATGGAAGTATCTGACAAAAAAATGTTTCAGACAAAATTGACTTGTTTTTTTCCGGTAGAATCTAAATATGTAACATTTTATAGGGGGTTCCATTTAAAATTATAAAGGTACCTCCCCTCCCCCTTTAAAGGAGAAGGGAGGCCACTTCACGTTTATGTAATCAGAAAGGCCCTTCAGTTCCATGCAATTTAAGACTAAGAACTTTAAAATCGATGGCATAGTTTTCGAGACATTGAGCTGTTCAGAGTTATGTGGGCCACCCTGTATATCGGTTCTGATCGAAACAGTTATGAAGAACCGAAATGATTTTACGAGAATATCGGTTATGGTTACGGTTCTCGAGAACCGATATTATTTCGGTTCTAAAACAGTTATTTTTCGGTTCTGGGTTTCGGTTCTGTCTTCTGTCATTCTGTATTCTATTCTGAATTGTGTTCGGTCTTCTATATTTATTATTTAAGTAGTTATTTATTGTTATTTATAATTTAATCAATTTTTAAATAAATAAATTTTTATAATTTTTTTTTCTATATTCATTATTTGAATTGTTATTTCAATAATTTATTGTTAAAATAATTGTTTAAAATAATTTATTGTCCGCGGTGTATCACCATCGTTCGACTTCTGTCGCGCGCGGCCGTCTCTGCCAATACGCCTCTAGGTCGCGCTCCGATTGGTCCGTGTTTTTCGTTAATAACTCCTTAACAAAGCCGAAACGGCCATTTTTGCAAAGGAAAATGTCCCTTCAAATGGCCTCAGGAACCTCCCCTTTGAAGGAAGCGAGACATTTTTGGGACACCCTGCGTAAACCAAGTGTTAAATCAAGAAGTCAATTCAGTCATTTCCTATGAAATCGTTTTTCGAATTTAAATAATTGTAAAATAGAACACCGGTCATTTTGACCGTGGTAGGTTTAGTGATAAAATAAAAAGAAAAACTCCGTCTAATTTAATCGAATATTTCACATTCTTGTCCTGCAAACCAGCTTCTCCTGTATCCTCAGGAGCGACAAGCTCTTAGTCTCGGGCAGATAGAACACCAAGAAGAGTATGCCAAAAATATTCAACACGGAGATGATCCAAAAAGCAGCGAACAGATTTTGTTCGAAAGCGATGATGCTCCAGACTTTAATCAAAACGAACGAGCAGAAGAAGTTCAGGAAGAAACATAAGCTGATGCAGGCTGTCTTAGCGTACATCGGGAAGATCTCGTTCATGATGACGAACGGTAAAGTGCTGAGACCTACAGACACTGTGATAGCGTACAATAAGATAGACGCGAAAGCCAACCAGTGCAGATTTTCAACGTTAACGTTTTCTTCGTCCAAACAGAAGTAAACGCCCAGTACGAAGCTGCATATGATGACACCTATGACCGAAATGATCATCAGAGGTCTCCTTCCGATGCGATCCACCTGACTGATGCACAGGATATAGCTTATCAGCTGCACGGTCGCTAACACGATGCTCATATACGTATTCTTCACCCTGTAGTTGTGGATGTTTTTGAAAATCGTCTCGGCGTAGGCGTTCAAGATGATGGAGCCAGAGAAGGCTTGCACTATCATCAGGCACACGCCTAACAGCATCGTTTTTGGGCCGCCTGGAAAGTATAAAGATGCAGTTTGTAGTCGACGGTTACTATGTAGCTAGAATCAAGGTTTCGAGGCCTTGGCTAGGCAGAAAGACGCTACCAGGTAATGTCTGTGGTTGTAAGGAAAAACGCCGTATATAACATATTTTCATTTTGGCTGTTCTTTCTTTTGGAGGACCAAATGTTTTTAACTTTCTTGATCACTTTTTTGAATTTTTTTTATGTAATCCTGTAGATATCGATGAGAACATTACGAAAATGTAAGTATTATTGTTAGGGATTCACTGGTTTATAAGTTATACGTATGTAAACATGAGCAACTTTAAGCGTTCCTGACAGGTTAGGGCGTCGCCGTATAGGATATTCGTTGGGTGGTAGAGGTAGGACTGTTGAGCGCATGCGCTCAAGTAGTACTGAGCGGTATAGTCCAAGTTGGTTTGGGATTAGTTAAAGTGCTCAACTTTCCACGCTTATAACTTCTGAACCAGTGAACTCCTGGCAATAAGACTTTAATTTTCTGTGTTTTCTCGTCGAAATCTATAGGACTGCATTAAAAACGTTAAAAAAAAATTGGTCCTCCAAAAAAAGGTGTACTCTTCACTGTCGAGATATTGTCATTTAATTCTAAAAGTGACGAGTACGTGCTCTCTTATAAAAATGACACGATTGAATTTATTTAGATTTTGTGCCATTTTTAATATAATGTATACTTCAATAGAAAAAAGGTGAGCATAATCATATCCAGTGGAAGCATCTTTGCAACTTCAATAATTGTAAAATAAAAAATCTGAAAGCGATCATTTGACCAGTGCTGGTAAGTTTAGTGTTAAGCAAGTAAATAAGAATCTTTAACAATAAAACCACCGAGCCCTAAACGAGACTGTTCTATATTCCTTTATAATAATAACAAGATAAAATTTATTCAGAATACATAGGATTTTTATGGTAACATATACTTTTGAATAAAGAAGTATACTAAAACAATATAAGTTCACTAATTGCAATAGAAAATATCTGAAATCCGTCATTTTGTTGGGCTTGATAGTTCTAGTGTTAAAGATCTTCATGAATTTGTAGCGTTCGTTGTTTCATAGAGGTATGTATAATGTTTCATAAAATTGAAAGTTGTCGACCAACATATGTCAAGGTCAAGGTCATCGGAGCATCCTCCCCTAAACGTAAGGTTTACCTCTAATGTTATATTATAAGTCCACAAACATTGTGAAAGAAACAAATCAGAAACAAGTTATTTTGACCCATAAGGTAGTTTTAGTATTATTTTAAGATATAGTTGCTTTCAACGAATCGATAAGCGACATATGTACCTGGCTTCGACATTAGATTGGGGATGACCGAGAAAATCCGGATGTTCTTGGGCTCGCTCTCGACTGATCTCATTATGGAGTCCATTTCCTCGGCGACCCCACCGGAACCCCGTAAAAACATCAGGGAGTCCAAAGCAGCCCCGTGACGCTTCTGACGCAGAAGATAGTATGGGGTCTCGTGGAACCAGATGAGCATAAGAAACTGCAGCATCGAGAACGATATCGCAACGTACGCGTACTCGTCCATGCTTGCGAACGAGCCGATTATGTAGCCTAGAAGACTTCCGAGGTAGTTCATTATCACGAAGCAGCTTCCTAGAGCCCCGCGTACTTCCGGCGGCGAGATCTCTGTCACATACATCGAGCCCGCTGTGAACAACAGGCCGCTGCCTATGCCGCCTATGAAACGCGCCACGTACAGACCCTGAAAATGAATTACCGTAATCTCTAGAGAACGAATCTCTATGCAAACTATAAATTTTCTACCTGATTTGCATAATAACCGCGAAGTGAGATAAAAATTTCTTTTCTTTCGTTTCTTACTTTCTTTGTTAAAATAATCTATAAAACGCGACATGCCTGCTTTGTGAAATCTTAAATCAATTTAGTTGAAGAAAATCATGGATACTAAGAATATTATGCTGCATAGTTTATATAAACAATTGTATAACATTGATTTAATAATCTTTATGTAGACTGTAAGATTCTGGAGTCTTTTAGCAAAAGACGTTCGATAACTGACACACTTCTGAGATTTATTATTGCGTTTGTGAGATTGACTTCTCTCGCACAGTTTCTAGAGAGTTTCGAAACTCTTTAAATTCTTTTGAAGTTTTTTTTATCATTGCGAAACTTTATGAATAGGCAATTCAACAACGAGGAAGCACGAAAGTACATCGAAACGTTTCCCTTGTCAGAAATCGACGAGTTCCAGCAGGATTAATTGCATTCAACGAAGCGGAATCAACTTTAGCGATGGAGTCACTTGACAACATGCTTGACTTAAAGGAACAATGTGGCAAAACTATAATTTCTTAAAACTCATATGTGCGTGTTTAAAAGTGGGTGGTTCCATTTAAAAAAATGAAGGTGACCTTGAAAATCTCTAAAAAAAATGACATTAAAACAACAATTTTCTTGGTATCGTGTGAGCCCTACTGAACCATTCATCCTTGTCCTTCAAACATTTGACGTATCTTTAAAGACAACAAAGATATTTGAGGTGGCAATAGTTACTGCCTCACCCTACAATGAGAGTTCCTTCCATTACGAATTCAGTGACTATAATTACTCAAGGTCATTCAAGGTCACGGACAGAGTTCAACATTCTTTCAAAGCCCGTTTACAAGCATGTATCCATGTTAAATCTTATACGTTATCTTTGTAAGCGACCTTGAATGACCTTGAGTAATTATAGTCACTGAATTCGTAATGAAAGGGACTATCATTGTAGGTGTTTAATAAAGGGTGGTTCCATTTAAAAAAGTCAAGGTGACCTTGATATCTCTAAAAAAATGATATAAAAACAAAATTTTTTTTTTTTTGCATCGTGTCAGCCATATTGCACCATTCAACTTTGTCCTTACCATATTTTACGTATCTTTAGAAACAACAAAGATATTTGAGGTGCAAACGTTAGGTGACTCACCCGGTATATTTCACTAAATCTACCATTTACTTATTGTTTCCAAAAATGAACTTGTACCACTTTTAAAGAAATTTAGTTCATTTAATAAAATTGATGCTTTCGAGGATGTTAAAGCAGTTCTACGACAAACCTTTATATAGGGTGTCCCAGCATCGGCAGTATAACCAAGGAGGGAGTGATTCTACATTTTTTTTCTTCTTTTTTATTTACGCAATTTGAATCTCACGGAAGAGATTATTTGGCGGGTTATTCTACATGAAAAACAAATCGAAAATAAAGAAACAAAATTTTTTCATTTGAACCTTCGCTTTCGTGAAGATCTAATGGGGTACGTGTATTCGCTGAATTTACAAATTCGATTTACTCGAAAACGAAGCCTGCAATGAAAAAATTTTTTTGTTTATTTTCGATTTGTTTTTTTTTTATGTAGAATTACCTGTTTCCTCGGTTGTACTACCAATGCTGGGACACCCTGTATAGCAATCGAGGAGACCATGAAAGAGTGGACAGATAGCTGTGTCATTTATGATCATTTAAACACCGGAAACCGGAACAATTGCGCTATCGCCGGGACTTTTGTTTTCTAATATTCGAAGCACAAAGCTCTCGTTAGTTTCGTATCGTTCGATCATTTACACAGTCGCACATTCATCGTCGATTGTCATTGAAATGTGCAACATGGCCGTGAAGTGACCGAAGACACCAAAATAGCGATTGTAGCTCTAAAAGTATGTTCCCCGTAGTAATCTATCCTTTAATCTTAGCTAGTTTCATCTCTTAACACATTTCCTTATGTATTTTGCATCCGCGATCTGTAGAACTGCTTTGTTACTGGTAGATGACTGTTAAAAAAAAAAGAATTTTACATCGTTGTGAATCTAAATTTACTCTGGAGGTCGAGCATTGATAACGGAAAAACAATATTTCACATTGACTCGGACGAACCGAATGATATCTACGTCTATTGTTACTTTTAAAACAAATTACACACGTACAAAAGTGAACGTTAGTTTTATGTTCATTTTTTAGATTTAATTGTTAGTCGGATTGGTTGCGGTATTGAATGTTTGCGAAATCAGTGGTCCAAGTGATTTCGTCACTTTGATTGTAAAATATTTAACCAACGTTGTTGTCACATTTTTCAGATTAAAATTAATCGAGATACAGTTTGGTTCCCACTTACATTTACAATCCACGATAGAGTGTAGAAGCTCTACTATCCGAACCGAATACGAGATTCACAAGTAATGCGAATCGAACAAGTAAATACGATTCAAATTGTGCCGTGTTTAGAGTCATATCGATCAGAAAAACGTTATGGATATGGTATCAACAAATTCTTAAAAAAAAAGTAATTAAACACAACAAAGTTTTATCACTGGACTAATATGGTCTCTTGATGCTTTGTTTCCTCGCTATCTTTTTGTACGAATCGGCGCTAATGACAAGAGATCAAAGAATAGTGTTTGTACACGATGTAAGCGACACTTGGGCACTGAAATTTACGAGATTCACGCGTAATGCGAATCGAACAAGTAAATACGATCCAAATTATTCCGTGTTTGGAATCATTTCAATAAGAAAAACGTCATGGATATGCTATAAAAAAATTCTTAAAAAAAAATATTAAACACAACAAAGTTTTATCACTGGACTAATATGGTCTCTTAATGCTTTGTTTCCTCGCTATCTTTTTGTACGAATCGGCGCTAATGACAAGAGATCAAAGAATAGTGTTTGTACACGATGTAAGCGACACTTGGGCACTGAAATTTACGAGATTCACGCGTAGTGCGAATCAAACAAGTAAATACGATCCAAATTATTCCGTGTTTGGAATCATTTCAATAAGAAAAACGTCATGGATATGCTATAAAAAAATTCTTAAAAAGAAATATTAAACACAACAAAGTTTTATCACTGGACTAATATGGTCTCTTAATGCTTTGTTTCCTCGCTATCTTTTTGTACGAATCGACGCTAATGACAAGAGATCAAAGAATAGTGTTTGTACACGATGTAAGCGACACTTGGGCACTGAAATTTACGAGATTCACGCGTAATGCGAATCAAACAAGTAAATACGATCCAAATTATTCCGTGTTTGGAATCATTTCAATAAGAAAAACGTCATGGATATGCTATAAAAAAATTCTTGAAAAAAAATATTAAACAACAAAGTTTTATCACTGGACTAATATGGTCTCTTGATGCTTTGTTTCCTCGCTATCTTTTTGTACGAATCGGCGCTAATGACAAGAGATCAAAGAATAGTGTTTGTACACGATGTAAGCGACACTTGGGCACTGAAATTTACGAGATTCACGCGTAATGCGAATCAAACAAGTAAATACGATCCAAATTATTCCGTGTTTGGAATCATTTCAATAAAAAAACGTCATGGATATGCTATAAAAAAATTCTTAAAAAAAAGATATTAAACACAACAAAGTTTTATCACTGGACTAATATGGTCTCTTAATGCTTTGTTTCCTCGCTATCTTTTTGTACGAATCGACGCTAATGACAAGAGATCAAAGAATAGTGTTTGTACACGATGTAAGCGACACTTGGGCACTGAAATTTACGAGATTCACGCGTAATTCGAATCGAACAAGTAAATACGATCCAAATTATTCCGTGTTTGGAATCATTTCAATAAGAAAAACGTCATGGATATGCTATAAAAAAATTCTTAAAAAAAAAATAATTGAACACAACAAAGTTTTATCACTGGACTAATATATGGTCTCTTGATGCTTTGTTTCCTCGCTATCCTCCTCTACGAATCGACGCTAATGACAAGAGATCAAAGAATAGTGTTTGTACACGATATAAGCGACAGTTGGGCACTGAAATTTACATGTATCGAGACATTACCGTGCTCGCATTTGCACGCATGATTTCCAGGACAGTTTCTCGAATTGTTTCTCGCAAGCTCACCGCAATCGTCGAATCCCAGGCCATTATGGACCAGCTGGTGATGGTTGGGACGATCGTGACCAGCATGGAGATCTTTCTACCGACGAAATCAACGATAAAGATGGCGAGGATACATCCAACAGCCATTCCGAGCTTCAGAAAGGACACTACCCAGGAGGCTTCGTCCTCGTCCAACTTCAGGCTCGAATCCTCGGCCATCAATTTCGGGATCATCGGTGAAGGCCATCCCAAGAACAAACCCGTGGTCAGCTGTGCTAGGCTCACTGTCTTCGCCGCAACATTAGTTAATGATCCAAAGATCCATGGACCGGTGACAGCTTTTTTTTTTTGAATCATTATGCTTACCCACGAAAGCCACCGCGTAAAGCCTTGCGCTCGACATGCTCGCAACTGCCACGTGATGTTTATCGCAACGGGACGACGGACTTTTTTCCAGCATAATTATACAGATAAAAAGCTTCAGCCGGGGACGACGGAGTCCGGTTATAATTGTCATAGCTCGAAGCTATACAAGGTGCTCGCTGTTGTTATCGACGCCGGCGACTTACTCAGAACGAGGCGATCAATGTAAAGAAAATTGTAGAAAAATCACGAGTCAATGTATGTTTTACGATGTTATTTCAAAAAAGCATAAATATCGAACGATAATCGAATGGAAAACGGATAACACTCTTTGAAGAAAAAGTAAAATACACCGTCGTCTTCTTCGTAATTGGACACAGTTACGTTTGCGGTGAAAATGAATTGGCAACGGTGAAGGAAGAGAATTAAATGCATTGTTCGATGCGCTGCAGACGCAATCAGATAAATAACAGCTCTTTAAACATAGTATTTTTTGCTAATATGAGTAAGTGGTTCGAAAACCATCTTAACACTAGATTTACGGAGCACTAAAATTGATTATTTTACATTGCTTTATAAAACTAATAAAATTGTATTTACTTAGATCTTCAGCGATTTTTATCGTAATAGGTACACAAAAAAAATAAATCTATTTAATAATTCTTCACGAATGCCTCCTTACACTCTTAATAATCGTAAATTAAAAATCTCTGAATCCGTCATTTTAGACGGGCTCCGTAAATCTAGTGTTAACACTAGATTTACGGGGCCCGTCAAAATGACGGATTCAGAGATTTTTAATTTACGATTATTAAATGACAATTAAATGACAACGAAATTACAATTAAATTACAATTAAATTAAATTACAAAAATAGCAATAATTGAAGAATATCGATACACTATTTTCAATTTGTAAAAATTATTAACACTAGAAAGACTGAAACTTAATATATACCTATATTGCCTAAAAGCAGTCAAAATGACTGCATTGTGAAAGAATAACTAATGTGTAAAGAAAGTTTAAAATTAATTTTTAATATTTTTTATATTATTTACAGTTATATAACAAGTTATTAGTAAATATTAACAAGAAAAAAAATTTACTTTTCCTGAGCATATTGATGACAGTTTCATTTTCATCATTGGTGATCGACTCTTCTTCTAGTTGAAATTAAAAAGCAGTCAAAAATGACTGCATTGTGAAAGAATAACTAATGTGTAAAGAAAGTTTAAAATTAATTTTTAATATTTTTTATATTATTTACAGTTATATAACAAGTTATTAGTAAATATTAACATAGAAAAAAAATTTACTTTTCCTGGGCATATTGATGACACTTTCATTTTCATCATTGGTGATCGAGTCTTCTTCTAGTTGAAATTAAAAAGCAGTCAAAATGACTTCCTTGGGCAATCTAGTGTTAAAGAAAGAATGGAATATTATATCTAGGCTCCTGTCTCCTGCAATTTAGACAGAAAATTTTGATTTTCCACGAAGTCCCGCAGTCTACTTGTAATTTAATACAAAACTCTTTGTCACACATTTTCGACTTTCACTTGCACGAGTAATCGTTTGTGCCTCGATCAATCGGCGATTTTCTAACAACTCCGTGCATCAGAATGAAATGTATGAATGCTGGAAGAGAACACAGTAATTCATTGAACGAAGTTCTACCGGGTAAATCGATCAAATAAATTCCGCGTAACAGAATTAACGTTCATCGGTGGGAAGTGGACCGCCGTACCGGTTGCAGCAGCTCCTATTAATTAGCATCCTGGTAATCAATGCTGTTATCTGCAGTGTAAACTTCGAATAAACATGCGCCAGCTTGTGAGTAAAGCGTTTCACGTACACGCTGCACGCTTAGTAGCCACGAGAATGAAGTTAAAGCTTCCATCAAACTGTTCGCAAAAAGTGTACGCGAAGATTATTACTATAGTCGTGACGTGAATATGCAAATAATTCGGTAGACGTTCGAAAATTTCTTAACGAAGCGGAAATAGGCATAATTTTTCAGCCTATTTCAGCCTACTTTTCAGCGGGGCCTACTGATTATTAAGATGGCTTTCGAACCACTTACTCATATTAGCAAAAAATAATATGTTTAACACTAGGTTTACGGAGCACGAAAATTGATTATTTGACATTGCTTTATGAAAATAATAAAATTGTATTTACTTAGATCTTCAGCGATCTTTATTGTAATATGCACACAAAAAAATAAATCTATTTAATAATTCCTCACGAATGCCTCCTTACACTCTTAATTGTCATTTAATTGCCATTTAATTGTCATTTAATTGTAATTTAATTGTAATTTAATTGTAACTGTAATTTAATTTAATTATAATGTTATTGTAATTTTATTTTATTTAATTGTAATGTTATTGTAATTTAATTTAATTTAATTGTAATGTTATTGTAATTTTATTTAATTTAATTGTAATGTTATTGTAATTTTATTTAATTTAATTGTAATGTTATTGTAATTTAATTTAATTTAATTGTAATGTTATTGTAATTTTATTTAATTTAATTGTAATGTTATTGTAATTTTATTTAATTTAATTGTAATGTTATTGTAATTTTATTTAATTTAACTGTAATGTTATTGTAATTTTATTTAATTTAACTGTAATGTTATTGTAATTTAATTTTATTCGAATGTAATTTAATTGTAATAGGTATTACGAATATATTATTATGATTTCTGTCGTCTAAAATATTTAAAAACCATTATTTAATATTTATGTCTTAAAGATTGCTACTTGAAGAAATCAAAGAATAATTGAATGAATTGAAATTGTAATTATTTTTCTAGATTCAAAATAGCATAATAGCAATAGGAAGGAAAATGTAATTTTTATTGTACAGGACAGAAAAACACAGCATACAGCGATGAACTTAAAGTATTAGTGTGCGAAAGAGAATGTAAATTAATTAATAAATGAACAAGGTGGAATGGAAAACCGGAGATAATGTTTTTCCCGTGTGAAGTACAGTGATTAAGCATTCTGTATAACGTGTCATTCGAAAGGAAAGAGGTAAAACGCGCGGTAAATAATGCATTCTTTATCGCGCATGTTCGTTTTTAAATCACTGACATTACGGGAGTCTGTTAGACCAGAAAACCTACAGCAGAGTCCCGGTAAACACGATCCTCGAACGGCATTTGTCAAACACATGAATTGCACATTCATTTTAAAGCCGAGCGCTGTGGTTAAATATTAACAGGTGCGGTTGACAGAGAGCATGCATTAACTGCACTGTGCTGCATCCGATTCACGGTACACATTTGACGTAAAAAATTAGAGCAAATAGACGTTTTCATTTTCCCAAAAATGCTTCAAAATCTGTTTAAAACTAAAAACCTACCACGGTCAAATGACCGGTTTTATATTTTCCAATTATTCAAATTATAAAAATAATTTGATTATAATTATATAATTGATTATAATATTAACTATAATTTATAGTAAATAATAGAATAAGTTTCCTTGTCTAAGCATCTATTATGTTGAAAATTGTAGACAATCTCAATAAATATATTGTTGACAGTTTTATAAGTCAAAATTCACCAGATACTTTTCATGATTATTAATATATTTACCGGAAGAGTCCAAACGAGTACATTTTAATTTTGTCTTCTACTGAAAATGTTTTCATAAGAATTGTTGTAATACTTCTTTATTCAAGCACATATTACAGTAAAAATACTACGAAATCTGAATAAATTTGGTAGTATTATTATTGCACAATAATAAAATAGTATCAGTCGCGTTTAGTGCTCGGTTATTTTATCATTTTCTTGACCTAATGATATGATCAACAGAAAATTGATTTACATGTAAATGGCTTTATTTTTTTAAAAAACTTACCATTTTTCGTTTGGTTTTTCCTTTCTTCTTTTTTTTTATTATTGGCAGTGTTTCATGGATTTTCATGCATTATAAATTATAAATTCACAAGAGCGACCGTTGCGTAATCCCGCGAATCCGTTTGATCGCCGTCGGGATTATACATAATATAATCACTGTTAGTAGTAATGGAAAATATATAGAATCAACGTCAGTAGTAACGAGCTGTATAGCTCAGCCAGTGGTTCGTGCAATCCAACCGGAATCGCTAATTCCAGTTATTAACATAACCAATGTTATTATTAACCAGACGCTGTACGTAAAATGTAGATACCGATATCCAATTATTCGATAAATTAACTCTTTTGTATACACAAGTAACTTCAATACTTCAATCGTCCTCCTCTTCGTTCAGCTGTCTAGTCATTGCTCGATCAATTTATCTATTTAGCTTTATTTATTTATTTACTCTATAATCAATCATAATCAATATGACCTTCCTAATAAGAAATATTAGGAAAAATGGATCGGTTCTTTGGCATAGATGAAGAAATTGAAGATGAACATTTTTCAAGAAGTTAATATTGATTATGTAAGACTTCTGATAAACAGCACGTAAAGAACAACAGTAAATACTTGCTTTATTAGAAGTGTAAACAATTTTTAAGGAAATAAGTAGTACTAATAATGTGACTTTGCTATTATTTTTTATGAGAATTGTTGAGCTTCGACACATGGTTCCTTTGACGATTTCTATCACCGTGACGTGTAGAATACAATGCAATAAAAAAAAGTTGACCTTGAAATTCAAGGTCAAAGACAATTTTGGGACAACTTTAGACGTAGAATACGCCTGTTAAAGTCTAAATAAATTCAATCTTGTTATTTTTATAAAACAATACATACTAGGCAATTTTAATGCTCGGTAGGTTTAGTATTAATTTTTACCGTGGTATAATCGGAATATTCCTCGTTTGTTGATAGAGTATAAATGATTAAAATGGTGCTTACTTTAAACAAGCACAACTTTTTCCCGAAATAAAGCTTATTGATAAATAAGTTACTGTCATGAATGGGACATTTTATACGCAACAACCTGATAGCTTTAAACGTCCGTTTCATCATGATTGGATTATTCAGAAATTCCAGGAGATCGCTGACGAAATTGACTGTCTAATAATATATTGGAGTTGGTGCGGTGTAGTGAACCAGAACCGCGGCGTTTGTAGAAGAGGAGTATGATCCGACTCGTCCTGAATGGCAGTAACGAGCAAGGGAAGCACGTATTTTCAGGCTATCTGATCCCTCGTAAACGAGGTTATGAATACCCCAATTAAGATCCCGATTTCTGGCAAGGATGAGGCACGCGGCGCAGTTATGTTCGAGGGCCGAGCTTCGTAACTCCCGAATCCGACAAGTTACAATCCAATAAACTCACAACAGCATCATAAATCATTTCTTGCAGTTTCTTTAAAATAAGAATACATTGTCTTTATTTCAACGATAGAATCTCACAACATTCTCTACAGATCTGAGCGAATCGAACAATTTGCAACACACGGGAGTCCGGACAACTCAGCTGAGTAGCGTCCTGGCTCCGAGAGCATGGAAATCACGCTCACTTGGAGCCACGCCCACTTGAAGCCACGCCCGCTGGAAGTCATGCCCACTTGGGGCCACGCCCACTTGGAGCCACGCCTATGTAGCGGATAACAATGCTCGGGTTCAATCAATAATAACGCCTATTATCTTCGAGTCCCTTAATTGCGTTCTTTTATTTTTCCTTTGGTTATTACAGCTCGCACGTGGTCACGCTCAGTCTAACGTTTTTCGACTCTCTCTCTCTGCGCGCACTTCACGCACACAATCATACCAACTTTCACTCATTGTCAGTCGTGCCACACGCTTATAACCAAACACTCTTCGTCAGTCGTGCCACACCTACTTGAAGCCACGCCCATTTGGAGACACGCCCACTTGAAGCCACGCCCACTCGAAGCCACGCCCACTCGAAGCCACGCCCACTCGAAACCACGCCCACTTGGCGACACGCCCAATTGAAGCCACGCCAACTTGGATCCACGCCCACTTGGAGACAAGCCCACTTGAAGCCACGCCTACTTGGCAATGGTTTAACTGTTGAATTCGGCGCAATAACATCTATGAGTCCACAATGCGCTCAAAAAGTATTTGAACACAATATTTCTGGATTCATTCTAAAGCTTGAATCTTCTACTTTCACAATCCATCGCTCATTTTTCTCTGAGATACTTCTGCGTGATATAACTATCGTTCGACCGGTGTACTGTACCCCCCGTACTCCTCTTCACCACCGTGATCCTCTATACTTCGCCATTCCGTCCCTCTAGATGGCGTTGCTTTCAATCGAGTTGATTGGACGCCATTGACACGCCACGAAATAAAAAGTGTCGATGACGTCCAATCAACTCGATTGAAAGCACCGCCATCTAGAGGGACGCAAACACAGGGCGAAGTATAGAGGATCACGGAGGTGAAGAGGAGTACGAGGGGTACAGTACACCGGTCGAACGATAGCGGCGCGTGGCATCCAAATCCTACGTTCAATTCGGGACATTTCCAGAATCCGAATCCCGTATCCATAGTATAGAGATCAGTGACGTGAGCTCACGTGACGTGATAGTAACGTGTCTGTACCTTTAAGAACGATTTATACTATATCGCATAGAGACAATGAGGTCGTGAGTTCAAATCCGTTACCTCTGGAAATTGTCTATGTAATACTACGTTGCCCCAGGTGGTTAGGAGCCCACCTTAACCCCTTAACCTACAACTACGTGCATAGCCCGTGGTAGATGATCGGGCCAAAAGTAAATGTTACGGGCCCGTAATATTTACGATTGGCACGATCATCGTACTAAAAAAGTCGTGCGAATGGCTCGAAGGCTGCGCGAGCTTGTTTACGTTTTCGGCACAAAATTCTCGAACGTAAATCGTAGGTTAAGGGGTTAATAAACTGTAGGTCCCCAGCTGTATAAACCCCCATATATAGAGGTCTCTGGGTAAGCTTAACAACAAAAATAGACAATACTCCGCGTTATGAGAAGAGTAGCACCACGTTATAAAAGAGTTTACTGTATTTATTATTTATAGTATAAATCGGCCTTAACTTCTGAGAACACAAGATTGGTTCGTGCTCTAGCAATGAGCTAGAAGATTTTTCGTCCGTGCAGCTGGTTCTGCACTTCCTGCAGCGTTTTCCTGCGCGTCTCGGGCACGTAATAGTACACGAAGAGCGTGCCGACGAAGCTGACAGCCGAGTACAACCAGAAGGCGGTGTACTTGCCGAGCTGCGCGTCGATGATCAGATAAGCGAATGTCACCGTGAACGCGAACGCGTTGCAGGACATCAGTCCGATTGTACTGCCGAGCGCTTTCACGTTCGTCGGGAATACCTCGCTGATCATGGTGAAGGGCAGCCCTGCCAGCCCAAGGGCGTACGTAAAAATGTAAAACATCGTGCCGATGGCCGGCAGCCAAACAATGTCGGTTACATCCATCCCGATACTTTGAACGTAGAAGAACGTGCCGACGATCGTGGTCGAGAGCCCGCTGCCGAGGGTAGAGGCCATCAGCAGTGTACGTCTGTCCAGACTGTCGACTACGACGGTGCTGAGCAACGCGCAAAAGAATTGCACGACACCCACTATCATGGTCACGTACTTTCCCTCGAAACTGTTGCCTGTCGCGCTGAAAATCAGCTGGGCGTACGACAGCACCGCCATGCTGCCGCTCCACTGTTGGATCAGCATCAGTATCACCACGACGATTAGGGCTCTGTAAAAAATCATCATAGCCAAGGTCGCATCAACTGCCAAGGTTATTAACGACGTGGACCTACAGCTTATAAAGGTGGGCTCCGAAGGGGGTGTCCCACTTGGACGCCATCCGATTGGACGCGTCCTGATTGGACGCGTCCTGATTGGACGCGTTCCTTTTGGACGCCGTGCCGATTGGACTCCTCGTTTGGACGCCATGCCATTTGGATTTGTGACATTTAGACGCCGTGCCGTTTGGATTCGTGACATTTGGGTGCCGTAAATTTTATAATCATTGCTTTTAGAATTCTACATATGGTGGTATTTTGTGATTGTGATATTTAGTTCTGGGTTGGATCTGGGTTAGTTCTAGGTTAGGTCTTTGGCGGGTTGGACACGTCGTTGCATACGATGGAGGAATGCCCAGCGTGGTCGGCGCAACGGCGTGTCCTTAGAGGTCAGATCGGGTGGGACCTTTCCCTGCCGGCTGTGGTCGACCACATGGCCGGCGGTGGGGGTCCCTGGAACGTAGTGGCCTCCTTCTGCGAAAGCGTTATGTCGCAGAAGGAGGCCGCGGAGAGGGAGAGTGAAGCCGACCCGTTGGAAATTCATGGTGGTGAACAGCTTCTATGATCATCTGCGGATCTTTATGCGCATGTCCAGAAGTAGCTCACTTGGAGGCAAATTCTAGGGAGACGCCTACTTCTCCCGCCCGCGCGTCTCGCTCCCCGTGGCGGCCATAGTCCTCCGAGCTCCTCAGATCCGTGCCTACCATGGGTGCGGGAGGCTCCCCAACGCGCCACACGCACTACATGCCACAAGCGGTAGGCACGGGTCTGAGGAGCTCGGAGGACTACGGCGGCCACGGGGAGCGAGACGCGAGGGCGGGAGAAGTAGGCGTTTCCCTAGAATTTTCCTCCAAGTGAGCTACTTCTAGACATGCCTGACGTATATTCTTTTGTAAAAGTCAAAATTGAAAGGAATTTAGGTCGGTGGTGAATATCAAAATTAGTAAACTAGACGGTAAGTAATATATGAAGTTAGTAAATGCCGTAAATGCACGGAGATCCACGGTTAATGGCCCCGGGATCTCTTGTTTCGCGGAAGATAAGGTAACAACGGTGGAGGATTGTTGTCTAAAGACTCAGAAACGGTGCGTTTAACTCACTTGCGATTTCCTGACACGACGAGTAGTTCCCTCAGGCCAGTGTCGTTCGCCAGATCCACTTGCACGGACTTTTCTATGAGTTTAGCCTCCTCGATGACGTTCGTGGTTCCTCTTAATCGCGCTAGGCTCTGGATCGCATCGTCGTACTTCCCGCGGCGCATCAAATGGTAGGGTGACTCCGGCACCCAAACCACGGACAACACGAACAGGATCGGCAACAATAGGGTCGTGAGGGCGAGATCTCTCACCGAGAGAAACGGTCCTATCACCCATTCGAAGAATATGCCGAACTTTGCCGCCAGCGTCAACGCGGACGTTAGGATTCCCCTAATGCGAGCTGGCGATATCTCGCCGGTGTACATTATAACGGACACATAGCACGAACCGGTGCTCAATCCGCATGCCAATCTTGCTATGTATAATTCCTGTGCAGACAATCAGATCAATCTACCTTCTCCATTTGTTAGATGTCGCAGCATTGCTGAATTAACTAATAGGCAAAGTACACATGCGCTTAGAACGGGCATGTCCAGAAGTAGCTCACTTGGAGGCAAATTCGAGGGAGACGCCTACTTCTCCCGCCCGCGCGTCTCCCTGCCCGTGGCGGCCGTAGTCCTCCGAGCTCCCGAGACCCAGTGCCGCCAGATCAGGAGAAGGTGCCTCTGAAAAGTTACCCTCTCTCCGATTACCGGGTTAAGCACGCATGCGCGACGGGAACGCAACAGTAATTGAGTGGGGAGCGAATGATGAGACGTTGCGCGTGCGCAATGGGGACACAAGACGCAACACGGGTGAGTGGACAAATGACAGGACATATCGCAGATTATAGGTTACTAAATGAAATCTGAAATGGCTTCACTGATGCCACCGCTACCGTTATGTGTCGCCTCAGTCGCGCGCGGCACGTCACGTGACCAGTCTACGGTCTTAGTGGGGGTCGTTGGAGTGTGCTCATGATGGTGGAATGGGCACTCAGACGTACCGTCGTCGCCTTACGTTGTTTCTTACTGCGCACGCGCTACACACAAGCGTACCTCTAGTCTGTCCGTGTGAGCTGCCTATTCGACTCGACGGCGTCGAGGTACGCTTGTGTGTAGCGCGTGCGCAGTAAGAAACAGCGTAAGGCGACGACGGTACGTCAGAGTGGGGGGTCCAGCCGGAGGATCCACCAGAGGGGCAAGTTCCTCGGTTCCACGATTCTGGCATCACTGCTGCTCAGACCCGTGCCTACCGCTTGTGGCATGTACTACGTGTGGCGCGTTGGGGAAACTCCCGTACCCACGGTAGGCACGGGTCTGAGCAGCTCGGAGGACTATGGCCGCCACGGGGAGCGAGACGCGCGGGCGGGAGAAGCAGGCGTCTCCCTCGAATTTGCCTCCAAGTGAGCTACTTCTGGACATGCCTGGCTTAGAACATCAGAAAAAGAATAGCGCCATAGGAATTCTCAGAATTTTACATCTTTCACATCATTACGTAAAAACGTAGTACAGTATTTAATAATTAAAAGTCGCCACATTCTGAACAAGAAGTGTCGCAAAACAATCCCCACTTCTAAAAAATTGTACAGGTCCACCCTACATTGCGTTGAAGTGATCTTGTACAAGGAGTCAAAATCTTTTGTGCTTAAGGTTTTTGAAGGTCTTAATCCGTCACTGGATCGCGGTGTTCACGGAATAAGGACTAGCATTGTCTAAGGATTGACAACTATATATTCTTGTAGAATTTTTAGAAATCTAGCTTTATTATTTATGAACTGTGAGAACGTTCTCTTTTTTACTCTGATCTAATTTTACCACAGTTGATCTTATAAGGGATGAACAAGGTTACGTATTCACAGATAATAAAATTCTGTGAACTTATTGTTTGTGTGCATAAAGATTTGGCAAATTCTCTAAGTGGCAGTATTGTCAAATTATCACAGACTTGTGTTTGTTCTGCGTAACATAACAGAGCAGTGATAAACTTGGCCTGTATCTGATCCAAAAAAAGAACATTCTAGATGTTATCGTGAATGGGAAATCTGGCCAAAAGAATTGCATCTATATTTTTCCAGGAAAGAAAAAAACAAAACCAAGTAATAATCGTAACAATAAAAGCTCTACAAGATTATTTCTACGTTGATATAATAATTCACGATCGCGACTTAAGGTGTCAGTATTATCACAATGAATCGTGAAGGGGGAGTAGTATCAGATTGAACTGCACGACATCAGATTGATATTCCCCATTTCTGATCAACGAGTATCGCTTATATCAATAAACATTCTGCTCAGAGTATACATACAGATGATGGAACAAAAATATTGAACAAGTTACCCAAACGGATCTAGCAAAAGCGATCATCAGCCATGATACGATCGCTGGCATCGCTGTTAGAAGCATAGTCCACTTCCTGCCGATTATGTTGATGACATAGGTGCATATCAACGCGCCACCGACTGCACCCAACATTTGGCAGGACGTGACCCATGTTGCCTGATAGGATGTCAGAGGTACAGGACTATCAGCCCTCAGAAGCTGCGGCAAAGATGGCGATGACCAGCCGAAACATGTGCCGGCCGACATCATGCCCAAACAACCTACAGTCAACAACCAAATAAAATAAAAAAAAAAAGAAAAACCAAAAATCTGCAGTCGTTCATTCAATCCCTCGATTGAAGAGTTCTTTTACCGATTTTACCGATTTTACTGATTTTACTGATTTTACTGATTTTACTGATTTTACTGATTTTACTGATTTTACTGATTTTACTGATTTTACTGATTTTACTGATTTTACTGATTTTACTGATTTTACTGATTTTACTGATTTTACTGATTTTACTGATTTTACTGATTTTACTGATTTTACTGATTTTACTGATTTTACTGATTTTACTGATTTTACTGATTTTACTGATTTTACTGATTTTACTGATTTTACTGATTTTTACTGATTTTTCTTTTTACTGATGCACGAATAGGATTCGAGAGATTCAACGATCTACCTGCCTGTCAACAAACACAGGTCTTCCTGATTAATAAAATTATAAAATAATAATTTATTGAAGCTGTAAAAAAGATCCAACATCTTTCGTGGATCCCACAAGACCAATCCATGCACCATAGTCCAGCGCCCGCTCTAGCGGTCACGTCGCCCCGGACAAAAAGACAAATTGCCACCCCTTAATAATATAAATATTATTTAAATAAAGCCGAAATGGCGCCCCGGACAAATGTCCGAGTTATTTTAAACATTTGAGGCTATTTTAAACATTTAATAAAATAAGCTGCATTTGTCTCAAATTAATGAATCTTCGTTTCCGCTGAAACGAAGAAGAAGAGGCAAAAGGGGAAAAAGTCTTTCATTGGCCACCGCTTTTATTAATCCCCGTTGGAATAATTTGTTTAAACGCGGGACACTTTCAGTTTGTAATTGTAATTCCTTTGCTTTTTTATTCGCCATCTTGCTAAGAAACACGTAACATTTATTCATTCTTCGTAATTGCACAGACTGGAAAAATATGTAAACAAAAGTTCACGTTTTGTTTTCTAGATTTTCTTTAAGAAATGGTTAGAGACTAGAGATAGTCATCACGGACTGTTTCAGTAGCGTTAATCACAGTTAAATATCAATTTCTGTGTTATCAAACAAATGTCGAAACAGCATTGTCATTCTCATTGGACGAAATCATTGATGTCGACTCAAGTATAAATACAAGACGATTACGCGGTACTTGATGCATGAGTGTCTAAATCAGATAACAATATAATTTGTTTCACTCGAGTGGTAAACGTCTGGTAACAATATATGTCTCAATTTAAGTTTCAACGTTAAAATTGTCATAAAAATTCTGATACATTAAAAAAAAACTTGTAAAAAGAAACATTGTAATAATCAAGAATTAAAACATTGTAAATTCTCCTCCAAAAAGTGAAAAGTGACAAGAACACTCTATGTTCAAAAACAAAGTGACAAAACACAAAACAAGTGAACCGAATTCATCTCTAAATTGTAACTATCTCAAGACTGTTACGAATTGTTTATTATTCAAGCAGGAAAATATATATTCAATAGTAAGTAGACGATAAAAATAAAAGAGAAAAAAATTTTAATTTTCAAAAAGCTTAGTTCCCTTTTCTGCCAATTCGACAGTAAAAACGATACAATAAAAAAAATCTTGTGACGTATTAGCAGGGCCCGCTCTAGGGGCGGGCAACTCGAACATTTGACCGGGGCGCCAAAATTTAGAGGCGCCATTTTGGCTTTATTTAAAAAATATATATATTCTTAAGGGACAGCAATTTGTCTTTTTGTCCGGGGTGACGTAACCGCTAGAGCGGGCGTTGCTTATAAGACAACAATGAACGCGTCAAATAACGATAGCGATGTGTACAACAACACACTATGATAAAAATGTATTTCGAATCGACTTACTAATAACAGCGGCTACGTAAACTGTCTTCATGGCTCCGTCAAATAGATCACGATGTACACGAATGACTCGATGAGAAAATCCACCGATCTGCTCGACTTGACTGCTCCAGTCGAAAATGAGTAATTATGGCAGTCCTACGGAAGTTAGTCCCGATCACGAAATGGATTTATCGTTATCAAACGGGATATCTTCAACTGCGACACGCAAAGGCAATACAAACACGTAAATTAGACGCGCAGACGATTTGAAGAAAAACGCCTCTCTGCCGACAGTAAATATACATATGATGGTTGTATACAATCGCTGACTCTGTAACGCAGTGGATTCTGGGTCGCGTCCTTCTAGGGAGACGCGAAACTATTGCAAGGGGGATGTGCAGTTGTTACAAATAAAAGTCAAATTAAAATCATAATTAATTAAATTAGATTATTAGGAAAATTGAGGGGGATGAAAACCATTTTTTTATATAACAATAACTGTGGCAAATGGGGATAGGAGTTTCTGTAGGTTAAAATTAATTAAGAAACTTTTTACGTTCGACTACTACACAAAATCGTCTTAATGGTTTGGACATTTTGGCAATTGAGCATGAAATTGCTGATCAAGTAAATTTAAAAGATGTAATAAAAAAGTTTGCAAAACTGAAAATATGAAAAAAAGTTTTCCGTGATTTTAGCGTAGTGGATGTTATCTTGTCTTATTTTCAAAATATTGGCATTTTGATTGTTTGTGCAATAAATACACATTTTTAATAGCATTTAAAAATGTAAAAAATTATATGGTTAACAATTTGCGGCTAGGTACGGATATTTCTTAATTAATTTCTACTATTTTGTACTGCTTGGTTATCAATGTTTCTTTCTAAGTATATGCTTTTATTAAAATTTAAATAAAATGATTTGATTTTTATTGAAAATAAAAAATATGTAGGTACCTTTATTTAAAAAAAATATTCTTAAGGGGCTGCAATTTGTCTTTTTGTCCAGGGCGACGTAACCGCTAGAGCGGGCGCTGTTCCTAATGAAGCAGAGGGTAGAAACATGAATGATTAATTTTATTATTTCGAACTGTACTTTAATAAGTCTTTCACACTCGGTCTACATTATAGTTACGGTTAATGTAACATAAATAAAAGACGGATTAAAACCAAAAGCACCACACGTTGTAAATCGTTTGATCAATGCCGACAATGCGGTTGTGCAGTTTCAAATAAACAGTGTAAACGCTCGCTTCTTCACGCTCGGCGGCCGCTTAATGCTCGTGCTCTCTGTTTTTGTGCCATTCTTCGTAGCGATGAATATAACGAATGAACAATAAATAAACGATGTTACATGAAGAATTTGTTCGCGCGAACTGTCTAGGGGCATTTACAAATCTATAAGACCTAACGAATACTGTACAATAAGAGCGTTTCTTGAATCATTATAAATTAAAGTGGCTGATGTAGTCGACTCGTCTGAATATTGAGCTAAGAGAAATTAACATTATCAATTTGACAGTATAAATTTATCACAGATTCGTAATGCTTGGAGTGTTTTCTTTTTTTTTCTTTTAAATTGTAACTACGATTAAAATACATCTATTTACAATAATAGCCAACTATCGATCGTACACTTTCCCTCAGGTTATCCCTGTTCCATTTCCGTTGAACGTTACGGGATACGTGTAAAGTAAACTCGCGAAATGTCGTCGTCGTATTTTCTTCCAGACGTTGGCAACATCGGGTCGATCGCAAAACGAACAATTTCGGATTTGTTTCTCTCACAGGAAATTGTTAAACGCATGAGTTGTTTCGACCGATCAGTGCCTTCCAGCGTTGTTACACGCTCATCTAGAACCAGAAATGCCGTTTGTCAAGTAAGTTACGAATTTATGAACACCTTGTATATGAAACACGATGTCGAGGATAAACTTCAGCAATTTGTAACGTGGCATAGCGTCGGCAAATAAGGTGCCTGTATTTTTTCACACGACAATGAGCGCTTGTCTGAACTAACTGTGCACGGAGAACACGGAAAGCCGATGTGATTATCAAACTGATAGTGTTCTCGGTCTTTTCGGAAACACCTTTGTTTATTTGTAAACACGCACGTATGTAGGTATAAACACGTCCAATTACGTTACGCTTTTTACAAAGAATCGAGCTTATCTTCTTCGACACAATTCCTCCAATAATGTCGGCCTTGCCGAGGAAACAACTATTAGAAAAGTCCGATGAAAATTCAGTCACTGTACTTGACAACATTTTAATGCAGTATTCACCGACCTACGGTAAAAATTTGTTAGAACGCGTTACTCGAACTGTTTAAGAACCGTTATGAAATGTCGTACACAAAAAGTCGTAGAGTATAATGTGCATCGCCTAACGTGTTACACAGATTATTTCGTTTGTACAAACTGCTATGAGACAGGAATGAAACTCTCCTCCCTTTGACACGACCCTCTAAGAGCAACGGCGATCGTTCTTCTCCCACGTGGAGGCGAAACAGAATTTACGTAACGCTTTTATATACGTGGTACACTGTGTGTCGAACGATAACGTACATTGGAAAATTAAAAAAAGAAATGGGGCTACGGTAATATACATATTAATTTTTATAAAATACTGTTTTTTTCAGGGGTACTGAACACTTACACCGATCGAGGCAAATAGCACTGTAATTACAAAGGAACCGTTATCTTCTCCTTTCCGCAATCGTAAGGAATATGTATTACAAATTCATCTGGAACTTCAATTTCTCATAAAAGAATATATTATTTAAATATGAGATTAACCTAATAGAGAAAACGACTCGCGGGCATGTTAACCGCGCCCCGACAACTGCTGGGAGGAGGATTCTCGTCGTCGGAATTCTCGTTCCTCCGCAGCAACACGGAGCTTTGTCGGCCGTGCTGAGATTTCGCCTGATGCCTCAGTTCCTCGATGTAAGCCGTGGTGTCGTTCGCCACCAGGCTTTGCAGCGCTTTGCTTAGCGTCGATAATTCCGGTTTATCCTCGTCATAAACCCCGTCGAACGGTACGGACTTCTCGTAGAATAATATGTACGGTGTATCAGGCAGTTTCAGTTCCTTGAAGTCGTTGAACGTGGTCTGTGAAACATAGCTGTCGTTGAACTTGTACCAATTCTGTTTCGAGTCGCGAGCGTACGTATAATAATGACCGTAATCCACGCTATAACCGGAGTGTACTACAGCGGCGTAAAGTTGGTACGTTTCGGTGGTTGTGCACAACGGCGTCAATACCGGTAACTGTATAATTTCGTTATACATTACTTTGTGCCGGAGTTTCGTTCTTAACCGTGTATCGAAATCGTAACGGAAATGCTTCAGTATCAAGATCAGATAGGTCGGCGTATGCAGGATCTTGATAATCCTTTGTGCATCGCACAGTTTCATGCACTTGTCGCATCTGTACTTATTCTCGCCAGTCAGCTTCTCCGGCGTCAGATAATAGTTGATAAGATCTTGCACGGATACCTCTTGGTTCTCCTGTATCTCCTCTGGGAAGCACAGTTGTAAGTCGCAAAACTTGTCCGTATTGTGAGAACTGGTATCACACTGTGCGCACTGATAAGTAATTTTACATTTCCCTCCTAGAACTTTGTGCACCAAGGGTACCTGTGTACTGGTGTCCTCCCCACCCACAGACTGTATTCCACTGTCAGTGGAGTCTGAGTGAGAGTCGCTAAGATGCTGAGACTGTGCTAGATCTTCACCTGTGCAACAACATTTAATGTTAAACTTTGGTAAATATAGTACAGCATAAACAGTAAATGGTACCTTTTGAAAAGTCAGCCAATGATTGCGTTTTCCTCTCTAGGGATATACTTTCGGTTAAATCTTCTTCGGTTGTCCAACGCTTAATAGAACCTCCATCCTCATTCATCGACGAGACATCATTTACTTCCTTGTCGTCCTTATATTGGAGATTGGAATCGTTAGCTTCACAACTAACGGTAGCAGATTTTTCTTGTTCATGCAAGAGATTCAATAAATGACTGTTGAAATAAATAAATCAATTGATACAAACAGCATTACCATTCAATCAATAAAAGCTGATGTAAAGAGCAATTGTAAGATATCATTACTTCTTGCTAATGAGACAACCTACGATAAGCAAGTAGTAATTGTAATCTTTTAAATATATTGATTTAAAAAAACTAACGTTATAATAATAACAATATATTAACCAGAGAAATTCTGAACTATCTTGTTGTTGGCCAGGTAGAAAATAAGCTGGACGGGAGGCTAATAGAATTTCAGTTGGTGCCAATGAAATTCTTTTCGAGTACAATAACAGAGTAAACAGCTTTTGTAACTTTTTAAGTACAACATGATCGTTGGTATTACTCAAGGACTTGTATGTTAATACTTCATAACAAAATTGTCTGGTCATTAATAGTGCTTGCAGTACGCTGTTCATATAACAAGTGTTCCCAAGATTGGAAAGTCCAACTTTGCCGGACTGTGGTTTTGGCGATTCGATTACAGGTTCGATCTCTTCTGTTTCGTTAACCCACATATGATCTTCCAAAATCGCGTTAACAACATGCATCCTAGGTTGAACAGGAAAACTATTTTCTATGTTACTATGTAAACATTGACCTGGAAATCTTATTGTATATACTTTGTAAATATCGATCAAGTTCTGCATGCATTTCTTGCTCGATTCAGAATTTTCTTTCATTAAGAATTTTAGAGCTTTCTGTATGTTCCCCTCGATAGTTCGAAGCAGCGCTGAAAATCCTTGTTTCTTCAAAACATGAAATACCATTTCGGAAGCATTCTGACGAATTACTGGCACCAGCAAAGCATGAAACATAACATCAAGGGTTGCCTTTGTGACTTCAATAAGTACAGAATATTTATGTTTCTTCTCTAAACCTAGTATAAATTTCATTATCCAAATGCTCAGTCGGTCTCCCCTCCATTTTGGAAGCCATTTGCATAGCACCTTCAAGGCATGAGTCAATTGTGCATCGTAGTGCGATTCTAAAAGGATCCAATCCACAGCGCGCGGTATGATATTTGGTTCTACAAGCTGTAAGACAGCTGCCAAACCAGGCCCTGGGTCTTGTTTACGTCTAGTGTCCGATATAATACTATACAATGTTTGGAGACATATAAAAATTAAATTGTTCCTTTCGCTATTCTTAGACTGTGTTTGTACTGTTTTCAAGAAGGTTTGAACTTTGGTCGCATTGTCAGTGAATTCGGTAATCTCTTTCGGCTCGGGCGGCATTGAAAATGTAGACAGTCTTATGACAACCGCCTCGCAAAGACAAGAGTGATTCGCAGTGTCTGGCAGATACACGCTGTATTCTAGTAACGTCTGGAGTATCATTGTTAAATCGGACATACATCTGATTTCCGTCTTTCTTATCATCTCTGCGATATCATTCGAAATCGGGTTAACGGTAAAGGGTCTCTCCGTCAGATACTTTGCGAACCACGCCAAAATCCCTGGGACCTCGTCCACATTGAATATCTCATCTTTGAGTACTTCCGTCAAAATACTTTCGTAATTGCTTAGTCGCCTGTACGCTGGCTCGCTTTCTAATTTTCTCAGTTTGTTCCATCCTTCGATAACCTCTGTATCTACGCCAGCCACTATAGAATTTAAACATTGCTTAATATCGTATCGATGAATTTGTTCGATATCCATTGTTCGGGAGTAATCACTTTCACGTCACCTTACACTACTTCTTTTACAATTTTTAATTACAACTATTATTAACCTCAACCAAGAATGACTTTCACGAAAATCTAGATGACTTCATGGTTCTAAAGGGATAAAAGCCACTATCAACTTGCGAGCGAAAAAAGTATCTACCATACAAGTAACATTAAAGGCCGCTTTGCATTGCACGAACGAAATGACCAGTGCGAGTGAATACTTTGTTACTAAATATATAGAATCTAATAGAATCTAATAGAATGAACAATCGCCAGCAGGGTACTCTCATTACTTTCATATCATCTATGACCATGATCTTATCAACACAACTTTGGCACAGACTTAAGATACCTACAGACATTGCATGCAATGCATTTTTCTGTCTACGGTTCTGAATTACCGACTCTGTAGAAAATGTCCTAGTACGATAGCGGACTCTATCGAAACGGAACGGTCAGGTGGTGAACTACATGGGGTTGCAACACGTAAAGTATGTGTCCGAGGAGGCTCGATTTTACAGCGTTGTCAGCTTTAAAACGCAATTGTATTCGTACAAAAATACTCTACGTATTATTCACTTGTGCCGCCTATTTTTTTACAGGACTTCGTACCCCCTGGTAAAAATTTGGCGAACATGATAAAGAAGTTTGTATCCGACAAAGACGAACTTATGCACATTTAAGAAGAGAAAGAAAGACAGACACAGAGCTGCTGAACACTGTGCACACTCGACAGAAAATTTATTCGTAACACACTTGTGAGGAATTGTTTACAAATATTTGCAGTTAGGAAATATAGAATAGACCTTCAGCTACTTTCACATATAGTTTATCGTCACATTTTATTTCTGACTAAATAGTTATAAACAATTATTCTAAGTCTCGTTCTAAAATAAACTCAAATAATTTAACAGATCTCTGGTAAAAAATAATCTTCCTTGTGATCGGAGGATCTAGAATGATGTCTCAGCTACATTTCTGTTGCAGTTTTATGTAGATTCGACGCCTAGTTAATTAGTTATTTACGATTTCCAGAGAGGTGACACAACGATTTGTGTGTTTACCTTTGACAAATACTCGGACTCTCTTTGTTTTACTCATTGCGGGCATAGAAGATAGAAGTTACCTTCACAAAAATTGTTGATAAATTACTTCATGTAATTTTTATAAATATTAGCTCTCGAAGAATATAGAATGGACCTTCGGCAACATTCATGTATAGTTTTCAATTCGATTCTGGAAGAGATTAATTAGTTATAAATAATTTTTGTTACTCTTGTTCTAATGAAACTGTGCATACTAGTGAGAATTGAATATCTTGTGTACTACAAATGTTCATGCATAAAAGTTAATCTGTATCTCGAGTACTATTAGCTATTTTTACTAAAAAATTGGGTGGTGAGGTAACCAAACATATAATCGTTCTAATCGGTAAACAAACAGAGATAATAAATTCATTAATTACATTTTTTCACTATAATTATGCTTAGTAATATTCGTGTATCATAAATTATTCTGGATCTCGAGTTTCATTACTTACTTCTACTAAAAAATTAGATGGCAAGATGGTCAAGGGAGTGCTTGTCGACATCATCGACAAAAGGAATTGTTACAAATATTAACCAGCTAGAGATGATAAATTTATCATTGAATTGTGTTCGATAAATTAATGCTCGCGAATATTCATGTGTCAGAAGATATTCAATATCTCGAGTTACATTAGATATTTTTACTGAAAAATTAGATGGTTAGATAGTCGAGGGAGTGCTTATCCACATAATTAGCAAAAGGAATTGTTATAAACATTAAACAGCCAGAGATAGTAACTTTATTAATTACATTTGCTTGATATAATATTGTTTGGTAATATTCATGTATTAAAAATTACTCTGTATCTCGAGTACTATTAGCAATTTTTACTTAAAAATAAAATGGTAGATGGTCAAGAGGATGCTTGTCGACATCGTTGGCAAGAGGAATTGTTATAAACATTAGACAGCCAGAAATAATACATTTATCAATAATTATTATCACGGCGATCGAGATCTATCAAAATTAGTTGGGGTGGGGAGCGTTGCGCAGCGCGCAGCGAAGCGATCACTGCTTACCTAAGCCCGCGGAGCGCGCTCAGTCAGTCAGTCGGGCCGGGGGCTCCGGCAGGAGCGGACGAGCTACGGGACCAGGAGAGTCTTTGGCTACCTTGGGGTTGACCAGGGGTACTCCAGAGGTACCCTGGCCTCTCCTGCCTACCTTGGGGATCACCATGGGTCCTCCAGCAATGGTCTACCCTTGCCTACTCCGAGTTTATCCCCCGAGTGGTCGTCCAGTGGTCATCCAGAGCTACCCCTGCTTACCTTCAGCTGGCGTAGGGTTGACCATGGGCCCTCCAGTATTGGTCTGCCCTTGCCTACCCCGAGGTTGACCAGTGGACATCCAGTGGACATCCAGTGGACATCCAGTGGACATCCAGTGGACATATAGTGGACATATAGTGGACATATAGTGGACATATAGTGGACATATAGTGGACATATAGTGGACATATAGTGGACATATAGTGGACATATAGTGGACATATAGTGGACATATAGTGGACATATAGTGGACATATAGTGGTCACCCAGAGCTACCCTAGCCTATCCCTGCTTACCTTCAGCTGGCGTAGGGTTGACCATCGGTCCTCCACCAATAGCCTGCAATTGTTTATCATGGCCTACCTTTAGCTAGCTTAGGGTTGCCCAAGGGTTAATTAAAACTTCCTTGGCCTACCTTAAGCTAGCTCGGGGGGGGCCATGGTCTCTTCAATGCTGTCTTCGTTTACCTTGTGTTCTGAGCCGGTCCAGTTTCAGTATCCGGCATGATGGTAGTACCATGCTGATCGGTTCAGAGAGGGCAATCATTGCAATGGCTTCGCATCTTTGAGTGAGTCATTTCGTCACTACCTTAACACTATATTCGTCTGTAGAAGTAGTAGTATAGAGTAGTAGTAATGTGTAAAAGTAGTTAGTTGCATGCATGGGCAGGCCTCGCCGCCCCAACGATCAGCCGAGATGGGAACGTCCGCGATTTGCACTAGCGTTGCGTGAAAACCACGCGTTGAATTTAGTCGATTTTGAACAGAGATTAAAGCTAACATTACGGTATAGATTGTTTAGAGCGTAGCGTTGCGAATCAAAAATAGTCGCGGTTCAATATTACATTTCAATTTGATAACTGCGCTTTTAAAGTTCATATTGTTGTTGTTTTACATATAATCTAAAGTAATCGTTTTTTTGGATCTCTGTTCGTTGAATTAGCGTTGCGCACCAAAAGTTCGCGTTTGCTTTCGAGTCTTTCGACTTTTCAGGCTCCCATGCTCGAGCTGCAACGATCAACTGTGAGATGGGCACATCCGCGATTTCAAGTAGTGTTGCGAAACATATTGTTACACGCGTTGTACTAGTATCAATTTTTAAAGTTGATGAAATGTCTAGTTAATGTTGCAAATAAATAGTCGTAATTTATAGTAGTTCTGAAGATACCTGTTTAGAATTCTGGACGTTAGAGTTTTAAATTTCTTATTTAAATAGCATTTTAAATTCGATTTGTTGAATTAGCGTTGCGCATCAAAAGAATCGCGTTTGCAATAGAATCTTTCGATATTTCAGGCGCCCATGCTCCAGTTGCAACGATCAACTGTGAGATGGGTACTTCCGCGATATCGAGTAGCGGTGCGAAACAAATTGTCGGGATGAGGCCGAAGGAGCAGACGAGGTTTTATGCCAAAGATGCCGGACAAACTGTCATTCAAAAGGACAATCATTGCAGCGTCTTCGCATCTTCGAGTGAGTCATTTTATCACTACCTTGTCGTTATACTCGTCTGTAGAAATAGAGTTGTAGTAGAATGTAAAAGTAGTTAGTTGCATGCATGGGCAGGCCTCGCCGCCCCAACGATCAGCCGAGATGGGAACGTCCGCGATTTGCCCTAGCGTTGCGAAAAAAGTACGCGTTGCGTTAGTCGATTTTGAACAGAGATCAAAGTTAGCCTTTCTTCTAAATATATTAGTAGTCTCTATCAGCGATATAGCTCGTTTAAACTATAGCGTTGCGAAACAAATAGTCGCGATTCGTTTTGCAGAAACTGTAGAGTAATCTTGTTTGGATCTCTGTTCATTGAATTAGCGTTGCGTACCAAAAGTTCGCGTTTGCTTTCGAGTCTTTCGACTTTTCAGGCTCCCATGCTCGAGCTGCAACGATCAGCTGTGAGATGGGCACATCCGCGATTTTAAGTAGTGTTGCGAAACAAATTGTCACACGCGTTGTACTACTATCAATTTTAAAACTTGATTAAATGTGTAGTAAATGTTGCGAATAAATAGTTGCGATTTAAAGTAAATCTAGACATACAGATGTACAATTTTAAACGTTGGAATTTTAAATTTTTTAATTAAATAGCAATTTGAATTTCGATTTGTTGAATTAGTGTAATCTTTTTTGGATCTCTGTTCGTTGAATTAGCGTTGCGCACCAAAAGTTCGCGTTTGCTTTCGAGTCTTTCGACATTTCAGGCGCCCATGCTCGAGCTGCAACGATCAACTGTGAGATGGGCTCATCCGCGATTTCGAGTAGCGTTGCGAAACAAATTGTCACACGCGTTGTATTAGTATCAATTTTTAAAGTTGATCAAATGCCTAGTTAATGTTGCGAGTAAATAGTCGCGATTTAAAGTAATTCTAGAGACACCGATATTGAATTTTAGACGTCAGAGTTCTTTTCTTATTTAAATAGTATTTTGAATTTAGATTTGTTGAATTAGCGTTGCGCATCAAAAGGATCGCGTTTGTATTAGAATGATTCGATATTTCAGGCGCCCATGCTCCAGTTGCAACCATCAACTGTGACATAAGAACATTCGCGATTTTAAGTAGCGTTGCGAAAAAAATTGTAACACGCGTTGTAATAGTATAAATTTTCAAAGTTGACTTAATGTCTAGTTAATGTTGCGAATAAATAGCCGCGATTTAAAGTAGTTTTAGAAGTACCGATCTAGAATTTTAAACGTTAGAGTTTTAAATTTCTTATGTAATTTGTAAGAATGGTAATACTTAATTTTGTAAGACTTTCAAAGTTCAACTTTACCAAATTGATACAATATTTTTATCTAGAAATTGATATTTTTCAGGACATTGATATTTTTTTCAGGAAATTGATATATTTGTCTTGAAATTAATATTTATTTCAGGAAATTGTTATTTATTTCAGGAAATTGTTATTTATTTCAAGAAATTGTTATTTATTTCAGGAAATTGTTATTTATTTCAAGAAATTGTTATTTATTTCAGGAAATTGTTATTTATTTTAGGAAATTGTTATTTATTTCAGGAAATTGTTATTTATTTCAGGAAATTGTTATTTATTTCAGGAAATTGTTATTTATTTCAGGAAATTGTTATTTATTTCAGGAAATTGTTATTTATTTCAGGAAATTGTTATTTATTTCAGGAAATTGATATTTATTTCAGGAAATTGATATTTATTTCAGGAAATTGATATTTATTTCAGGAAATTGATATTTATTTCAGGAAATTGATATTTATTTCAGGAAATTGATATTTATTTCAGGAAATTGATATTTATTTCAGGAAATTGATATTTATTTCAGGAAATTGATATTTATTTCAGGAAATTGATATTTATTTCTGGAAATTGATATTTATTTCTGGAAATGGATATTTATTTCTGGAAATTGATATTTTTATCTTGAAATCAATATTGCTCGGATCGGAGTTCCCTCAGGGACTCACTCACGGGATGGGGCCCGTGAGTGGGTACGGGGACTCGCGTCCCCGGGGGCACCCGAATCGCCTATAGGTCGTTGCGTCCACAAATCATTAGATTTGGGCTCGATGTGGTTTCGATTTTGTTTCGGCTTTGTTTCGACTGGTTTTCGATTTGGTGTCGATTTTGTTTCAACTGGTTTTCGATTCTGTTTCAACTGGTTTTTGATTGTGTTTCGATTTTCTTTCAATTGGTTTTCGATTCTGTTTCGATCTGGGTTGTTCATCTTGCTCTTGTTAGTCAGAACGAACGAAGAAAATTCATCAAAGGAAGAAAATTCATCGAAGGAAGAAAATTCATCGAAAGAAGAAAATTCATCGAAAGAAGAAAATTCATCGATCGAAGAGGAATCATCGAACGAAGACTCCAGATTATTTATAAATTAGTTTTATTGCGTGCGTTAGTTATTAAGATTGTATATCGTCGTTGTAATTATGTCGAGTAATTATTGCCGTAACTTGACTTTGCTCGCTCCGTTTTCTGACTCCGACACAACCTTCTGCTGTGTCGGCCTTGCTTGCAGGTCCTGAGCTGGTCCAGTTTCGGTATCCGGCGTGAAGTCATTGAGAGGGATGTCTAAGAGACTTGTTCACTCGTCTTCTGACGATCCCCTGTGTTAACGTAATCCTGGGCTAGTCATGTTAACGCTTGCGTTCTCATGGCCCCCAGTTGCGCCAGAAACCGTTTGAGCGCATCTCTTTGCCATCTTTCTTGGTGATGGAGTGACGGGTATCGGGCTGGTCAGCTCAGGACTTGTAAGCACTGAACGCGTCGCGTCACCCTTGAACCAGAGCCTTCTGCTCTGGTTCGATCTTGTTTCTCTCTTTGAAAGAATCAGAGTCTTCTGCCCGATTCGCCTTTGGTCCCTCGTGGATCGGAGACTTCTTCTCCGATTCACTCTTTGCCCCGCAATAATTACTCGACATATGCTAAATGGAAAAGAAGTCTTTCCCATGAAAAAGACTACTTTTCCATGTAGCGACCTGCGAACTTAGTTTCTAAGAATCGTCGTTGTAAGAAAGGGAGACAGAACGAAGGGAGACTTCGTTCTGACTCCCTTTCGGGTCTCTTGTGCAGCAACCTCCTCGTGGTGAGACCTGGGCAATCGATATTATCCACAATTCGCAAAATGCTATAATTTATAAATTATAGTATCTCGCATGTAGTGGATAATATCGAGCTAATAGCTGCACATTTAGAATTTGCGTAAATATGTATTTCATAGTAGAATGTAAGACTTTTAATACTTTCTTCCTTTTCCTATGTCCCAGCTTCAACATTTATTTTAAATTAATAATCCAAATACAAAGTTTTTGTTTCAGAATACATGTAACTCTTGCTCTCGTGAGCGAGTGTTAAATAGATTTGCACTCCTGCAGTAGATTGTAGGTTCTGATGTAGTCTAAATATGATGCACGTACTGAGATGTACGTTACATATCGCATATTATTTCGATATTGAAACATTATTTCATATAACTACCGTAGTAAAACACCCAAAACACCCGTAGTAAAAATAAAGTATACGGAATATTCAGTTCTTGCTAATACGGCTAAATTCGTGAACTATCGGTAATATTGAGCGCGACACCGAAATGGTACGGGGGCCACTGTAGCCCCCCGAGGCCTAGACAGAAAAGCCCATAAGATGCAATGTCTGTAGTAGTCTTAAGTCTGTGACTTTGGTGACTTTGTGGAGGGTACATATTCTGAATATATTGCGGTGTTGCCATTTGTACTTGCTCTCTACGCGCACGAGTTTCTAAATATACATATAAGTACATATAAGTTACGTGGATAGCCCTGTAAGTATAATATGTTCTTCATCGCTAAATAACATTTTTGCCGACAAGTAAATATCTCTTATTTTATGAGAAAATTGATCATAGTCGAATGTTCACAATGAAGTTGAGATCGTTTCTACATGAAAAATGTTGGGAAGCATGGATTCAATATTGATATTGTTATATATGTAAATAGAATGTGTTGGTTATAGGTTATAACAATAAAATGTCTATTTATCCTTTGGTGCCAAGCACAAAGTGTTTTTCTCAACGATGCGATCCATACAGATCCATATTGTAATCTCACGGTAACCTAAATATGTTTTTTACACAAAATAAATGAATATCCCAATCATAGTAACATGTTAAGTAACATGTTAAGTAACATGGTAATAAGTTCAGAAAATAGTTATCCTAAGATCATCACGTGTCATTATTAATATCTGATGCTGTATTCTAATTACTGTTAACCGATGCTCTGTAACCGTATAATACCACCTTGTATATTCGTACTTCTTAGTTAGTTCCACTTGTCACATTGGGTTTACGTATGACTAAAAATTGGGGAGCTGTCTAAAAACTGGTCGCAAATAATGGAGAAAATATTAATCGACCCTCGAGACGGATCTGTGATGTCATGTTTGTCTAACCTACTCCAAACAAGTGCCGAAGAGGCACTTGCTAGTGGTGAAACGTTCAAAGTTGGATTATCAGGTGATATATCTCAATTCACTATCAATGTAATCTATCATTCCTAGAATATTAATAATTGCGTGAACGATTTTATTTTTCATTACATATATTTTACTTGGATGCATTTAAGATGTAAAAATCTATAGGTTAGGAATGCTGTAAAAAAAGTTCTGTAATTATATAATGTAAGGTGATCTTTTGTTGTTGAGAAAAAAGTCATTTCAGTGATAAATGAAAGATATGAAAACAGTGAAAAGAAAATCTAAGTATAGTTGGTTCAACTATGTGTGCGTAACCAGCAGATGGTTTCTTTGCATTCCTACCGAGTACCACTTTGGCTGCCCCAAAATATTTGTTTGGTAATGGAATACTTATATTTATTAGGAGGTTCTTTGGTACAACTGTTGGCCCTGTGTTTACCCAATCTCACAACTGACTGGAGTAAATGGTACTTTTTCTTCTGTGACGAAAGGGTTGTACCTTTCGACAGTAGTGATTCGACTTATGGAGAATATAAAGCAAAATTAATTGGAAAAATACCAGTAACAGAGGATCAATTCATAAAAATTAATCCTGACTTATCTGGTAAAATGATGTCTTTGAATCTACTTTCCTTTTCATTCGAAGATTTGTTTATGTTATCTCATAAATTCTCCTATTTGTAGCTGAAGAGGCTGCAAAAGATTATATTAAGAAGATGTCTGTTTTCTTTCCTCCTGATCGTGTTCCATGTTTTGATGTACTTCTCTTGGGATTGGGTCCGGATGGACATACGTGTTCGCTCTTTCCCAACCATAAGGTTTTGAATGAGTCAAGTTTGTGGGTTTGTCCAATTAACGACTCTCCTAAGCCACCTCCGTCTCGCATCACTCTCACACTCCCTGTAATAAATAATGCTAAAAAGTGCATATTTCCCATTACCGGATCTAGCAAAGCTGAAGTTGTTAAGGTGATTATATCGTTGAAATTACAACAAACGTTTTTCTGATGATATTTATAAAAGGCCATATGTTTATTCTTGATTTTAATATCTCGTAGAAAATCTTGCAAGATAGAGAAAGTTTACCAGCTGCTCGTGTACAACCACACAATGGCGAATTATACTGGATCCTAGACGAAGATGCTGCAAAACATTTAGACACAGTCTAAAGATATCGCATAAAACTGTCTGTGACATTCCACACTGGGTATCATGTTCTGATGCTTAGCATATTTCTTGGGCTTACTATTTTGTATACATGTGTATGTGCATTTTACTTAAAATGATATTTAATAGATAAGTATAATTTACAAGAAGATTTTTGACAATTTTTTGCTCATATGTCTTTTTGATATTGGATATTATTTGAATTGTATAAGGTCATTCCATCGAGCATTTTAATATAATTTTCTGGTAATTATATATCTATATATATTTTTCATTTATATTTGTATATATTGAACAGAGATTTTGTACAATAAGATGAAATATTTTACATCACTTTACTATTAGTTACTACTGTGAAAACGTGCAATATATCTACCGATAAAACTAGTAAATGAACTTCATAAATAAGCATGAAAACTAATATCTTCAATAATAAATTAATCATGTTCCTAACTAATGTATAAGCATTCAGTATACACTGACTCTATATTGATCTTTTGTTTTTTCTTGTTTAGTGAGTATATAAAAAAGTGTAGCTATATTTATATTTAGTTAAGGACAAAAACAGAAAACAAACGGTCAAGAACATTTTAGATTAATGAACATGTATAGTACAATCTGCTTCTATTTTGTAACAACTTTTTAATAACAATAAAAAAGATATATTTGAAATAAATATAAGAACATTATTTTAAGAACTTACATTTTTGTTGAAATTCGAATAAAATAAAATAGTTATTTGCACTGTTGCTATGCATGAAAATTTTGTAACAAAAAAAAATATATCACAAATAAATTTATTAACACATTATTTTAAATACGGTTACAATCAGTCAAAATATAAAGTACATAATTCCAATGATAAAAAGTCTATTTAATACTGAATTCAAGAAGATACATCATGAAGATACAAAGTAACTAGCAAAATAGTAATGTAAAACTTCTACAGGATTATTTTATTTGCAAGAATAAATATCATAGTCATTTTTTGCATACAAGAGTAGATATATCAAGAATAATATAATAAACAATTATGTAATTGCCCGTCAAATCATAAAAGATATTCTTTGGTGAATGACATAAAACTTTAGTAGTAGGTGAATAGGTAATACAGTAAAAAGTGACTATTTTTATACGAAGCACAACTTATATATATTCTTAAATGGAATTAATATTATTATTATTAATATGTATATATGTATGTTATATATAGGATGAATATTATAACATACATATATATTATACATTATTCATATACATATATAGGTTGAGGCAGGAAGATGATCGCTTGTAACATGTAATTAAACATGTATTACATAATCTGCCACCAGTCAAATTCGACAATCAGTGTTAACTATTTAGGAACCAAATTGCTTTACAATAATGTATAAATTATGTTTATTCTTTACAAAAGTCTTACGTGTACATGAACATCGAGCCATAAAAATAAACAAAATAGCCCTCATATCAATTCGCACTATTTTTGAATTTGGAATAACTACTATTTCTGCAAAAAACTGTGATATTGTATAATATATTTGATTTTCACGTAGCATACTAAAATGAAGGTGTTTTTATAGCTCCTTTTCAACTTATAACAATTATTTACAAAGTATTCTTCTGAAAATATCATGGCTGTCTCATAACTTAAAAATTACACCAAATGTTAAGACGAATTACGATGTTTTCCTGTACAATATACTAAAATGTAAATGCTATAATTACACAAAACACGGGTACTGCAATTTTGCATTTGAATAGATTTTTGCCTATGTAAAAAGTGATGGAAAATAGTAATAAGGTACTCCTATTTTTATAAACGCAGTACCATAAATATTAGCTCGCGTTCATCCAGAATGTATTACGAAGATTGCCGAGTATTAACACCATCACTCGTCATTCGTATCTTTGCTATTACTTTAATGGGTAAAAGTGAATAGACGCGGCTATAAATACTATCTCGCGACGATACACTTTCATAAAGCGTCACTGTACATATTTATAATATACACGATATACACATCTAGTTCGTAAAATTCATTAACTAGAAGATGAATTATGTTAGAACAAATGTGTAACAGATAATACACGAACGGTGTTAATATTCGTTCGTGGAGTAAGTTTTAATACATGAACTATAAAAAAAGAGCGATGAAACGTGCAGTTTTCTAATTGCAATTCACAGCATAACATCTTGTTTCCGGAAAGATTATTGTTGTTATTATTATTTGTCGACGAGTGACTGGACAATAAAATTAATAAAAATTAAATAAATTTTCTTACTATCAATTAAATGTTATGCACTGAATCACGTTCCCAATTTAGCTTATAATCATACATATCACAGTATCAATATAACCCTACCCTCCCTATTTTCACAATTTGTAACATTGTCTAGTGTATTTTTTAAGGAATACATTCGTTTATATTTTGATAAAACCATGTTTCGTATTATCTATACATGCATATGTTAAATCGTGTTTAGAGCACTTTGCAAATTGTATGTGGAAAATTTCATTTTCTTTTACATTTCAATAACCAAGTGTATTGTTTTTTCACCTTTTTTGACAAAAAAAAGATAAAATGAAATTAAGTCGTAATACTTCTTTTCCGAAGATCTTTGTACTATCGTTTCTATTTTGAAATTAAGAAACTACACATTTGTTCTGCTTCTTAAAGACAAAAATGTGAATTTAAGTAATCAACAGGGATTACAACTAAACCATTTTTTGCAATGCATCGAACGTATGCACAATGTACATGTACGAATGCATTGGAAGTTATTTCAAATCCCCTGTACTGGCCATTTTATTACAATTAGCCTCTTCATTGAATTCTTTCATAAACGTATGTTAATCGATATACAATGATAGCTTGATACGTCCAGGAGAAGTAGAAATAGTGTACGCTTAAATCATTGGGAAAGCCTCAAGTTAACAATAAATAAGCGACGTTACGTTCAACAAGGGGCAGAGCATGCCCGAATTGCTTATTATACTAGCCGATGATTGAATGGCTTATATATCTTCAGATAAATTTAAAGAATAATTTAATTAAATTAATATCACCTAACAGAAATATTCATCACGTCATATTGACACCTAGAAGTCCTCTGAAATTCTCGTAGACTATGTAACTAATCGATACAGCTGGTGCCACCTGAAATCAAAGATAAATAATCTTGTACATGCTTCCATAAAATATAGTTGATCTTTTTTTATAATGAATTACACTATACCTTTAAGAAATTTGGTGTTAAACCTCTGTATAATCCACGGAGTCCTTCTTTTCTAATGATTTCTTTAAAAACACCGACCATGGTGTTAGGAGATTTATCTGGTGCAATATCAGCTTGTAATTTTGTCCTAACTAAAGCTAACGGATATGAACACACTTGGCCAGCTGTACTAGAAGTTGTTCCACACAATAATAATATCCAAAACGGTGGTTGTTCGTTTTTGTCGTGTGTTCGTAAATACCTATTCTTCAAAGTCTATAAAGAAAACACAAATATTAGAATCGGAACACCCGTTACATTCAAACTCTATATCGATTCTAAGTACTTACTTCATATACAGCCAAGTCAATGCCAGCATATGGAAGTATCCCTATTAAATTTGGGACGTAACCTTTGTAAAACGATTTAACACCTCCTTGTTTATATATTTTCTTTGTCGCATCGAGCAGACCAGAAAATTCTCCAGTTTTTCTAAGTGCAAATCTAGTTTTGAGTACCTGAAACACATTATCCATAGCATCAGTGTAAAGTAATAAGCATTAGACTCGTATTACTATTTACTATTACCCAAAGGAGCACTGATGGAAGCATCTCTGGATCATCTATACATAGTATTTCTGTAACATCTTTCAGATGTACCCTTAAAGACCTTAGATTCCACAAGTAAATAAGGAATCATCGTCGAACAATATTAAGGCTTTGAAATGAATAGTTTTGGAGTAGTTTGTACAGATACTTTCATTAGTGTTCTCTGCTGCACTATTGCTAATGTTCTTATAATACCTCTAGTGGATATATGGCTGATTGACTGATTCCTCCGGCTAAAGATCCTGCCATTAATCGTTCGTACAATCCGAGTTCTCGAACGTCGTTTCCTTTAATTGCTCTTTTAATTTGCTCATACGCCATGAATTTTAGCGCGCTTTCAGGTCCGATTTTAAGTACGTTTATACCGTTCCCCCTCCAAAGGCTAAGCGATCCTCCTTCACGGAGCATGTACCTGAAGCAACTTATAATTTTGCAGTGTCGGGTTCCGTGTACCTGGAATTATGTTTCTTCGTCATAAAATAAAACAAAGCTGAAGCTGACCGTTTTCTATTGCAATTTCAATATTTAAACATTTTTTAATGTAAAATTATCCGAAGAACAAAAACAATAATTTACACATTACGACGTTACAGAGGGAAAACTGTACCTCTATAACAAACAGACTTGATTTTCATGAAATTTACAAACGAGATAATCTTTGTAAAATTACTTTTTGCCTATTTTTTTCATCTACATCTACAATCATCCATACCTAGATAAATATTTTATTAAAAAATTCACAATTTGTTTCTACAGTGAACGGTCGTTGATATATTGAGGAAAATCTTTTCCATCTTCAACGTTGTTACATTTCGTCCCCTTAGATATGGATGATTTTTAGAAAAATATTCAACATATATTTCTTTCATCTGCAAACTGTAAATTTCTTTTAAAAAAAAAAATCAGCGTATTATATTTGAACGATGTACTTTCTAAATAATGTTCATTTTCCAAGCTTACCTGCAGGTACACTTTAATTCGATCCAAAGGCGCGGTACATGTTCGTGAAACAGCACCCGCTACGCCACCGGACACCAAGTGTCGCCACCACATTCCAGAGACCATTTCGCTAGTCGTGAAATCTTCGGGTACGCCAATGTCCTCTCCAATATCCATATACTGAAAACCATCATAGAAATTATAATCAATCGTGTCGTATACAATGCATTGCGCTCGCGACGGCATCGTGTTTCTACGGTTATGCGAGCGTTATGTACCGAGAAGGGGCAACTGCCTTGCATTTGAAGACAGTCCATAGCTCGAAAAATCGAAATTTCGTTTCGATAAGTCATGCGCAAATGATCCGTGAACGATTAATCTCCTAATCGCCATATTCCATGCGTTTTAAATGTTCAATCCAATCCGTTCTTATATTTTCATTTTCTTTCGTGTAGTCGCGCGAGCATGCGCAGAACAAATCCATGTACTCATGATACACAAATCGCGTGACCGTCCGGACATGTCCGATTGAATTTTTGTTGGAAAAAAATTAGCATTTGAAGACAGTCCATAGCTCGAAAAATCGAAATTTCGTTTCGATAAGTCATGCGCAAATGATCCGTGAACGATTAATCTCCTAATCGCCATGTTCCATACGTTTTAAACGTTCAATCCAATCCGTTCTTATATTTTCATTTTCTTTCGTGTAGTCGCGAGAGCATGCGCAGAACAAATCCATGTACACACTATACACAAATTGCGCGACCGTTCGGACGTGTCCGATTGAATTTTTGCCGGGAAAAAATTAGCAGGACGGAACATCCTATCGGGGGAATTAAAACGCTGCGCCAGACTCTCTTTATCTGCCTTGCACTCAAAGAAGCCGGTATTAACTAGTTTAGCATAATCGGTCGCGCTAAAATCACAACCGTTAGCCAGACTATACTCGATCCGGTGTACACGGGGAGAGCACCACGTGTCAGATAATTCTTGAACTCCGATCAGCTGTAATTTTCACGCCAGATAACATGAAATAAACAGCGGTTTGGTTTTCGACTGTTTTATCTGTCACAGAGGTTACATCACATTTTTTCCACGCGCCGACAACGTTTCCAATGATCGTCACAAGGCTCGGCCGGTATACGTCGGAGACGGTTTTTCAAAGTGCACGTCACTAGAAACGACCTTGACAATTTCAATTACACACCAGCATAATATTTAGAAAACGGTTTGGCACCGGTCGGGCATTGGTTAATCGATAAGTGGAAGTTCATAGAAATTGGCCGTCAACATTCTTTCGAGGACCACCAAAATCGAACAACCGGATATGGAACTTCGCTCGTCACCAAATACGAAAGGTCGAAAGAAAAAAAAATGTGAAACTCGAACCTAGAGTAGCACGAGACTGTTGAATACACGAACAAAATTGTTATTATGAAAATGATTTGATTCGGTGAGGAAGAAGTAAAAATTAATATATATCTTTAAAATGAAACTTTGAACAGACGTTTAATCCTTTGCACTCGAATGGTGACTCTCGAGGCGCCAGTCAAAAATTGCCATACCATTGTTCGAAACAGTTTTTATATTATTAAATTTATCTGTGTTCTATAAATTGCTGAACGTTCAAGTGTTTTATGAGAAAACAGGTTCAATTTCATGCGTATAATGGAAAAAAAGATTATATAAAATGAAAATGTTTTAGATTGAAAGAAATATCTTGACTTTGGAATTAAAATTGTTTCGATCGCAAAGGGTTAACTTACGAGAGCATATAAAACATTATTTAAGTTCAAAACTATTTTATCATTAATATTTTTTTTTATTATTAATATTTATTATCATTAATTTTATCATTTTTAAAAACTGTTCTATGTTTTTAACGATCGACGAGATACTCCAGAGTTTTCCGTTAAAAAAATACACAATGAAAAGAATTAGTACTTACGTAGGCTTGTTAATAATTTGGATAGCTGACGAGACAACTAGCTGCTACTACGATAGCCATAGCGTACTATTAACAATTTCGAGTTAATGATGGGGCAAATGGCATTGTTGTCTGTGCGGAGTGGGGGGAAAAAAGAATGTTCCGTCACCGACTGGATACGCTAGATATTTCGATAAATAGCGCTCAGGTATACGCAGTCATTGACATAGCACGTGTCGAATGCGTGATCGTCATCAAAATAATCCGAATCTTTTCTATCCGACACTTAATATATCGAAATGTTCTATAATTGCGAGAGCAAGCGAGCGAGGTACACTGTCGTAAACAGGGCCGCACCATGATGCTGGTAGACCCTCGACAATTTTGCACTAGATCCACCACCACCGAATTTGATTATACTTTCCAATGTAATCCTATTCTCGTCGAACTGAAATTTTCAAATGCGGAAAATCGATAGACGAAATTACGCCTGAGGAAGCCAAATTCATTGTCGGGTTTCAATGAATTAGATTTCGACCTTGTACATCTTCCGATTGATTACACAAGCGGTTTCCACCGACATTAGTGCGTGAAAGAAAGTCGTCAAAATTTCTACGGTGACCATAGTCATTTTTTTTTGTCAATCTATTTGAAATTTTTTTGTAGAAAAAAATTTTTTAAGGAAATTTTTTTTTAAGGAAAATAGTTGAACTGCAATGTAATATAGAATCTTCTTAAACAAAAAAAAAAAAAGGTCTGAAGAGCAAGTGTTTCGTCACGGAGGCTTTCTCTTCAATTTTAACTGTTGCACTGTCTGATAGATACATAAGCAAGCGAGCACGAGGAAAATATACCAAGCAATCGAAACAAATACGTCACTTCATGAAGTACGAGGAAGAGATCTGTATCGATGTCCACGACGGTATCCATTGTCACCGTACGAGAGAAATATTTAATCGTATCGCGGCGTGTTCAATTCGAGTTGAACGAATTTCAAAACGCAACTGGAGAGACAGAAGAATCGGTGCAGCGTTCTGGGGGTATGTCCGGGCTACAAGCCAACGCATTGCACTTGGTGTCTCGCCCAATGTCGGCTTTAAGTCCCGGTCTATTCGGTTAAGATCACTCCCAACGTAAAGACCACACTGGTCACGAGACTGATTATTTTAATCCTGGTTGAGCGGCAGAAACAGAAAATTAGCGAGAATGCCCACAGTCAGATACCATGATGCACTTGATTCGCGATCGTGCACACCCCTACTTCGCGTGGATACGCTAATAGCAGAACATTCGTGACATTAACGAAACTTTAGTTAGCGTAAAATTTAATAGTTGATTAAACAAACGGCTAATTAATTTCCGAGACACTGCTCCTTATGAGTTTTTTTTATTATACTTTTAGAATTTTAGAGCCTGTAAAAATATAATTGGAAATAACTTTATGTATAATGAGCGTCAGAGGAAGATCAGCAGTATAGTGTAGTCTATGTCTATAGCAGTGCCGGGCACGGGTGGAGCCCCTCAAACACCTGCTTCTCCCACCACCCTCTCTTTCATGCAGCGCGCACGTTCGTTGCGTACGCTGATGTCTCGTGTCTTCGTTGTCCCCTTGTACCGCGCTTGCTGGAAGGGGACAGAGGCCGCTACGGTGTGAACGGTTTTGCCTCAATTAAGGCAAAATTGCCCATATCTGGTCTATAGTGTGGTAGGGAGAAAGGCGCCAGATACTAGAGTGTCTATGTTATTCTACTTCTAATTTACTAAAATCTGTAATCATGCGATAGTGCTGTAATCCAGATGTATCGTGTAAGATTTTTCCGTTATAAACATCGGCAGTTCATTAATTAGCATACAAATCGGACGAGAAAAATTTCATGTTAAAAGAATTGCTTTAAAAATTCAAATTTATTATCTGAAGATCCTGTTTTCCCAGACGAATGGAATTCCTGCTTATAGATAATCGTGTCCACTAAATATTGAGATTAAAAAGATTTATTGATAAGATTAACAAATTAATGATTAAAAACCCTGTTGAATTGCTTTTTTTTAATCTTCTGAATGTGATTCAAAAATTGTATTAACGAATTTAATTTAATTGTTCTATTTTTTTAGTAATCTACTACCTGCCGCAAAAAAAACGAATTGCAATGTTGGTTAGAAATTACTAGGAAATCGATATCGCGAGTCGAGTGTCAGATAACAATCGTCCGGTCACCGGTTAGAATACATACATACATATTTCGTATTGAAGCACAGTACAGAAATGATAGCCTTATTAATGTCAATACTCTTTTTATGATATTAGCAATGTTTAAAGAATTATTTACATCGCATAAAGCGAAGAATAAATTAATCACGTAACGAAATAAATAATTTCAGAACATTACATGAATTTTATGCAATTATTTGTGTTTAATTCTGTTACCTGTGGATTACCAGTCTTATAGAATTACACTGACATAATGCAATATTCCTGCCTAGGTGTCTTCTGACATAATAGCATTAATTTAATAATAGAGGACGGTCAGACTTAGGTGCGGCTATAAAAATACATATAGATTCACTTTGAAATCCCTACATCAACACTAATGGCTGTCATGGAAGATGCAAATATGTACATTATAATCCGGCCTAAAGAAAGAATTCATTGTGAACTTATTTATTTTGTAAATATACAAAATCAGATAAATACAATAAATACAGATAAATACAAAATTCATTTTATAAATCAGTAGTTTTACTTCTCATCTATTTGAATGCTACAAGTGTTCCCGCGCGAAGTATGTACTGCTCTCAACGAAGGAATGTTTAAGCAGAACAATCTCGAACAAACCGGAGAAGGGACAGAAAATTTTACATTCATGATGAATCATCGCTTTGCGTGAATGAGTCCAGCAATTTGTCAATGTATCAACACCTAACGATACGGTATCTCCATTGCTAAAAAACTTGTTCTAAATATTCTTCTATATAGCTACATTTAAATCTCGTGCTATTTAAAATGTAGCTTCCTAGTTCCTACAACGTTAGCGCGAGCGCGGAATCGACCTCAACACGTGTACCGTTTAGCTGCTGTCAATTTTTGCCGGTCAGCTCGTGCTAATTATTGAGCCATTTTCAGTTCCACTTTGAATTAATAAATTATATATGCACACATACGGACAAACTAAATGGAAATCTTTATATATTATTTTACTTTACAACATCGCGGCATCATCGACTGTCCGATAATTAGCATTCTATACGTAAATATTTGTTTCGTAATTGTGCAAATATTCCAGGATATTTATCAGCCAAATTGAATTTCGCAAGAATGTTGTCTGAGCGGTCAAGAATGTGTGAGAACGATTCTCTCTACAGCTTTCGCTTTCTCCTCCCGCCACGTGAATTTTTGCCAAGTCTTTTCATAACCTCTAACCGACTTCGAAGACAGAAAATCTGTAACGATATATGAAAAGATTTCCCGTATCTAACCTCAAAGTCTGGTTCGTAACGCAGAACAATCATCCGGTACAATGAGTTCAGATTTTATTAAATATTTATCAGATATTTTTATATGTATACATATACATATATATTCGAGGCTAATTTTGTCGAAGTCCAGCCTCTCCCGTTTAAATTGTACCTTCGAAATTCTATTTTAAATGCATGATAGAGGTTAGAACCGCGGTGTAATTCTCGGCTAGATTTGGACTCGTTCCCCCTTTGAGTGCCCATAGATAGCTACATTGGGACAGCATGGTGAGACACTCACCCGTTGCAGAAGCTCATGATAGCCTTGAAGAAATTCCTCGCAAACCTGACAGGTAGATGGAATGCTCTCGTGCTTCAAAATTCCCGGCTTTTTTAACGTATACATCACTATAGAAGATAAAGGAAATCGGCAAACGGTTTTCACCCGAAAACTCTGCGTTTCCTTATACCGGAAAAGTAGACTAGAACACAGCACTTTCCGTGTAGTATATCAACGTGAAATATACTCGCGTCAACTGTGCCCGAGAACACGTGATAAACGGAGGGAACAAACGAGAGAACAGGAATGAGAATTATTTCACGATTCATGTGCACAGCGAATCGGAGAAAACGAGCCTCGCCACGATCCAGCGATTCGAAAGCTCGGAGTCCGATCTCGAGACTGAATCACTGAAGAGCGCGAAGAAACGGTGGGGGCATCGGAACGAAGATATCGGTTCATCCGGGGATGCCCCCCACCATCATCTTGCAATGTCTACTCTACAGCATACGTCACATAATACATACCTACGTATATTGTCGCATATCGCATATTGTATATCATCAAGGTGAATACCTGTTAGAATGAGTACATATATGCATAGTAAATCGGCTTTATCTATTCCAGATGCTAGGCAAAATCTAGTAGAAAATATGCTATTTGCAACGTCAGTGACTAGACACTTTAAATAAAAAAACTAAATTATTAAATAAAAAAAAGATAAGTTCCTGTTTCAACGAAGTTTACTGAATCTCTAGATTCGGGAACCAATTCAAATTCCAACGAATCAGAATAACTTTTAGCCCTTAATTAATTCTAATTTATTATTTAGTAAATTAATAAACATCTTAAATTACTCTACTTTTGAAAGAATCTTTTAAATACGAGACATATATAGACACATATATAGATTTAGATATCAAATATACAATTCACGATCTAAAAAGTAGGTTAATCCATTAAAAAAAAAACACTACTGTTTGTAAGATCTCTGAAAATATGACCTTGAGACGACCGTCACTCGCACAAACTTGTGCCCATCTCCAAACACTTTTTCCCCAAACATTTTTTTGTATCTGTATAAATAACAAAGTTATTACTAATAATGTATTTAAAAAAAACGAAGCACATTGAGGAGACGTTGACAAGGTAATTTACTTTTAGTTTAAATGTATATTATAGTGAAATGTTGAGTAACAAAATTTTAAAATAAACGGTCAATTATATTGTATTAATTATGTACGTTTTAGAAGGTTTGAAAAATGCGAAGCGTGATCGAAACTTCAAATAAATGTCTTGTTAATACAGTTTTCGTAAATTAGTTCCCAAATAGTTTAGTAACTACAATATCATGACGTCGAAACGATCGAAAGTTATAGAAATGTTCGAATTTAAGCAAGTCTTATTGTTAGTTGGCTCCTGGCAAGTATGCGGAGAATGCATAACCCACGTGGCCCCTTTTCACGTGAAAGTTAACCATCCTGACTTATAAATTGGATGTAGCGACACCTGAGATCCAATGGTTTTCCTTAGCAACTACAAAGCGAGAAATGTTTTTGCCAGCTTTATCATGGTAGATGAGAATATAAGGGGAAGTGATGATGAAAGAAATGAGAAAAATTTATTTCCGCTGAATTGTTTTGATTACGTCTATACCCGCGTAAAGTACACACAAACTAAAACAGATGCAGTCATGGTAGCTGCATCACGAAAATACCCGACGAATAATGAAGTATGTACGTCATCCTATGAGGAAACTGATAGCAGACCGAACGGTAAATACATACTTTTACTCTTCCGTGTGCATATACTGACACACTGGTGCAACGTGAATATGTTCTTATTTTCATTGAAATTGGCGCGCTCGAAAAAAAAACTCGAATAAATTGAATTTGCGAGGGAACGTAATTCTCTATTTGTAAAACTACTTATAGAAATAACGTAAATGTCTTACTTGCTTCGATGGTTAATTAGAGGGAACATAAAGAGTTGGTCCACGCGCACAGAAGTCTTAAAATTTATGACGACAAGTTTTCGTGGCGGCGCTGTCTCTAGGCCTAGGGCTCCGAGATCTGTGGTACAGCACTATTGTCGGTCTGTACCCAGCAGACGATGACCTCACAGCCTAGCACATACTCGGCTGACGAAACGTTGGGACATATTTCGCCACCCTAAGAAAGCCCGCCGTTTACAATCAAGTTCAAACTAGAAAATGTTAAAAGAGCACCGCGTTCCATTATAAAAATCACTCAGTTATTTGTCTACGAGAAAATTCGACTAAATTTCTTGTTCGAGTAATCCGTGTACTTCCGTAAAATCATTGTAATATAAAATTATATCTATATTCTGGCAATCGAAAACACAAAAATAATGTAGTCTGTGCAGTATATTCGGTTAGATAGAGAAAAAAAAAGATCGAATTACACACAGTGGCCCACGAAAGTAATCGAGCGCCCTTTGAATTAGAATAACTTTTTTTAAATTGTACCAAACGACTACGACTTTTTTTGTGTAATTAGAAGCATTGATTTACTAAATTACGTGCAAAATAATTTTTGAAAAAATTCAAATTGGTAAGAATTACATGAAACAATAAAAAAGGCAATTTTTGAAACTTTTCTATTTGAGCCCGTAATGAAACTTTAAAATACACTCTTGTAGATCTACGTTAGTTATACGCAAGGTAAAAATTTCATCGCGATTTATTAATGTACAAATGTTCTTTCCAGCGTCAATAGATTTCAAAATTATTTGTTGCACGTCATTTAATAAATCAATGCTTCTAATGGCTCAAAAAAAGTCCTAGTCGTTTGGTACAATTTGAAAAAAGTTATTCCGATTTAATGGGCGTTCGAACACTTTTGTTGGCCACTGTACCTAGTGACCAAGTGATCGCAAATATAGATAATTTACGTATTTTCTTGCCGTTATTACTTTTATCGGTAAACGTCGGTGCGTTGGTATATTTGTACAAAATCGTTTCCTACCATTGTGTGCGTTACACCTATGCATCGTGTCAGGGTTACAAATTCCGCGAGGACCTTTGTTACTGGAAAACGAATTTGAAAATTTCATCGGGAGATCCAATTTCGAAATCACTCTGAATGCAAATTCCACTCGACGACCGTTTCGAAAACCGAGTTATAACATTAGAAAGCGCATCGCTCGACCTGCAACCCTTTTCGACCACTATGTGAGGGTAAGCGATTGTGCAGATAAAAAAAGAAAAAGTCTGAACGACGCATGCGCATGAAGCGTGTGAGCTTGTTATGCGCTTGCGCGTACGAACCGAATCGACGAGTAGAGGTAGACGTCTAACAGAGAGCGGGGAAAGGTGTTGGAAACAGCTGGCAGATTATCAAGGTCATTTCGAATGACAGCCACACGTCACACCTCCGGTCGAGCCCCCTCTGTCGACCAATCAGAGGCCCGGAATCGACTCGAGCTCCTACCACTTGTACACATGCAAACTACATCCACGAGTTCATCGTACAATGGTTATCTAGCGGGCAGACGCATAGAGCCATTTGCGCAGCTGCATTTGTGTTTCATTAACGAGGGATGAATGCGTAACTTTTACTACTTGTTCTAATAGACGGACCCACGTTTGCAGACAATTGACGAACATATAATTTTTACAGATAAAGAGGACCGAGAAAAAATAAAGACACTACGAAAACTCGTTCGTAACAATTTATTAAATAAGTTATTTCAAATTTTTGTGTTGCTATTAGTAGGTTTCTTTTATATCATATATATAGAATGATACAGGATTTAGTTTGTATATGAAATCCCAATGATTGTTCAGAGGTTCACTGTATATATTTACTTAAATTGATAGATGCCATTAAATGTTAGATTAATTAGTTAATAAAAACATGGCGAATGTTGTATTGTTAAAGTATTAAAAGAAAAATGAGAGAATAGGAAAGACAATATAGTATTTATTTGATGTTATTCTATTTTTACTTGCTAGTTTCTAATATAGTTACACCAATGGTAGAATCGTGTGAACATACTTACGTTCGTATGGTGCCAGTATTCGATAAGACCCAGGAGATCGGTACTTGGGGCATAAAGTAGAAAATCTCGCCACTCGTTGAAGCTAATAGTAAGACTTCCATCTTTGTCCATTCTATAAATCGGACAATATAAGCAATATGAATCGATAGCGATCAGATATTCTTTGTATAAAACAGTTTTATCTTGACAAAATTATGAAGAAAAAAAGATTTATATATCAACGTATTGATCCCTGTGTGTAAAGCTCCGATGACTCATGCTATTGTAGGCAGAGCAATGTATAGCTTGAACTACACGTTTTACTAAACTACACATCGTTCGAACGATTTACACAAACGCACACAAATCGTTGCTACACAAACACCTACCGCTGCAACAATTTTTTCGCTTCGCCGTCGGCCATCTTTATTCCTAGTTCCTCGAACGATTTTATCAATTCCTCCAAGTCAATTTTCCCTGTAAAAATAAAGAATGCGTCACGATGCAGACAACACAAAGAAGAAAAGGACAAAATTATGTTTTCTGCAACACCGGCCAATGATGTGTCAATGTCGAATGAATAATAAGATACAATGACGACAATGGTAATCTGATTTTCTCAACACTTGTTAATAAACATTCGCACACGTTTGTGTTTCGAGTAAAAATATCGTTAATCGTTTAATATCGCTTTAAAAAAATATTGTATCAAAATGAAATTTCGTTTTTTCCCCTTCAATTCGTATTTTCGAAATGACTTCTCTAATTTGCGAAATTAAAAAAGTTTATGGTAACAAATTTTTTGTGCGATCAATGATTGTAATAAATGTAATAAAATTATATTGCGTCAAAAATTTAATGGGACATAATATGACCTTGGAGCGGCCTTAACCCCTCGGATCGCAGACATCATTATCTACTGTTACGTAGGATGACGCGATGAGTGATGCTTATCCGGAACACACGGTAGATAATGATGCTCAACTAGTCAAACTTTCTACGTCTCCGGGTTGAGACGAGTTCAAGATCATATTTTGTTAATAGTATAATGAAGAAAAATCGAAACTAGTTATTTTTTGGATGCATTCAAATTAATGGTCTTTATTTCACGTGCATGTAAATACACTGGTACTTGTGTATTTTAATTTTCTCGTATATTTGTGCGTTTACATTGCACGTGTGGTTTAGTACACGGTGATATAATGTCGATAGGGTAGGAAAACGAAAACGCATTAGTTGCCGGCCTCGAACACTCGAATGTGCCGAACTAATTTGTATAAAGTGTTAGTACATACACGGAGAAGTAGACTCTAATTCAAATACATTAGAATCGAGTGCATCGAAGTTATATCGCAATATAAATTATTTTCTATAATAAATCGTGGTTTCATTAGAGTTAAAAAAATTTAATTAGTTCATATTACTTATTCCGATTTACTAACCGTCTTTGTTTTTGTCAAGATGAGTGAACTGTAGTCGTAAATTTTTTTCGTGCTCGCGGACATAATGTATGAATTCCGCGAGACTAATATCGCCACTTTTGGTGCTGTCCGATCTAGCCAAGAATTCCTGAAAAAAAAAACAATTATTGTAATCTGGGAATCGGAGAAATATTTATCATCGTATCGAAAATAAAATAAATAACATAATCGTGAAATACTTGAAAAAATTTGATTAAAAACTAATTATTCGAAATAAATATACCCATTCAAATATGTATATTTCTTTTGTAAGTTCTTCAAAAATACTTTAGAGCAACCATACAAGTTTGGCAAAAATATGTGTCATATTTATTCCCATTGTATTTGTAACCAATTGAAAATTTGCTTTTTAACGCTTAGTTTTAGAAACTGAAGTCATATAAGAATAAAATTTAAATATGCAAATCCTAACATGAAAAATCTATATTTAAAGGTAAAAAAAATCGACAAGAAATATACATGCGCTATGCAGTAAATAAAATACAGAATTTAATATTTTATTGTTTAATGGAACTTCATGCCATACTAATTCCTCATTTATACCATTCACGTTTCATTAATAGAAACTGTATTAGAATTATATCTAAAAAGATTACGAATGCCCGTCTAAAATCGTATTACTTTTTTAAATAATCGAAAACTTTCAATTTTATGTAACATCTGCAGTATGCGATTAATGGGTGTGCAATAGTGTGCATGCGTACACGCGTCTTCGCAGAATGAACAATCCAATTTTAATTATATCACGGTTTTCAATGGAAGTGCGATTAGAATGAATCAAGCGGCGAAGTAAATGTGAATGGCACGATGAAAAGTAATTGATATTCACTATTATCCAACGAATCTATCACGAATGTGAAAATCAGATTCAACGTCCGCATTGCTCGGTTCGAACGCGTGTATGTGGATACATTGGCGCCTATGTCGATGTAGAGTTATCGCAAATTTTTTAAATTTTATTCACCTCGGCATAGTATTTGTCGACTCCGACCTCGCGGAGTGCCTTCGACAAGTCCTTCACGTCGATTTTCCCATTTCCGTCCTGATCCAAGTTTTGAAATATCTTCTCGAGCCGCTCCTCGTCTTCCGCCGGCAACTCGTGCAGATAGTGTGGCGGCTTTACGCCATGCACGGCATTTACTCGATTAGGCATGCTGCTGTCACGTTCTCTGCTCCCCAAATATTGTTGAGGATTTCCTCGCACGGTATCCTCGCACACATACACCCAGTCACGTCACCGTTATTTTCTACCGTTTCCTTTCTCTAATTCTCGAGGCTACTAGTCTCGGAATTCGCTCGTCGAGTTTTTTCTGTGACCACTGCGCGGAACGTTTTGATCGTTAAACAATACCCGTGTTCTAATTCGTGTACTTTTCAATACGCGGGTACACGTGTGTCAGGATACACCCGATCGTAATAAACTCGTGTGTTGTAAGTCACGGGTACACGTGTAGTGTAATATATGCTTTCACGTGTATCAATATCTTAACCCTCTCGGGGGAAAAAATATTTTGGATCTAGCTAAAAATCTGAAAATTTGTAATTTGCACTTCAACTCGTAAATAACTGACTAAAACAGTCAACCGACTACTGTAACAATTACGAAGTGCAGAGGTTTCCTTCTGAACAATGAAAGTGAGTCATAGACAAAATTTAGAGATCTCTTTCTAAACAATGAAAGTGAGAGTGACATACAAAATTCAACTTCACCCGTAAACTATTGGCCATCAAAAAATGCATTCATGTAATGTCGAATATATTTGACAAAAACACAGAGAGGGTTAATATATTTATTATCTTCTTTATACAAAGCGGAATTGCTAAAAATAAATGTATAAAAACGTAAAGCGTATGTTTCGCTACACATGAACCCCTGACTTTCAATACAGTAGAACACGTACATTACGATCTGTATATCGTGGTACACGTGTAAACATGTATTAAAACGTACACGAATTAAAACACGGATATATAAATTACACGCATACTTACACGTGTATTTTAGAAACACGTGAAACGGGGATCACTACTCACGAGCAGTGTGCATCGATTTCTCTGCATAACTGGCACGTTTTCTACCTACCGAGCAACGTAATCCTTGCGTGTGGGGCCGTCACGTCGTAGACATTCACACGTTCTCTCACTGAATGACTTGCTCGCCGTAAAGATCAATGTCAACCGATGAAAAGGATCCAAACTCCACACCCTTTCTTCTCGTGAAATTCCACCCAAATCGACTCACTGTATAACACTAAACCACACTATGAGATACCGTACTCGCGTTCAGTTCGGAACCTTACAACAGTTACAACCGTTTATGCACAACTGAGTCCAGTGTGTCGCTGGAGTGTTTTGGATCATGCGCGACTGTCACAAACTTATCTACTGGGCAAAGGCGCGCACATCGCGTGGAATTTGAATTTACTTACGAGGGTACCACCTCGATCCGGTAATTCCGAAAATTATGAATTTTTGGAAGTGTGAATTCATAGAAGATAAAGAGGGGATTATATTGATATACAATGTTACTAAATATTTATTTTTTATATAAATATATTGTAGATTTAATTGGAGATAGGATTTCAATGTGGATTTCTTCAAATACAAGTATATATTGTTGTTACTATTTGAAATCATGTATTTGCAAATAGTGTTGCAATTATGTTTATGGCTATAAATTGGTGTTTAATTTCAAAGTTAGAACAAGGATATTTGATTTCTCGCAATTGATGTGAAAATGACATCAACGACGCCATCTAACGACGATTTTTAGAGTTTCAGGCTCAATTTTTTCAAACACTCGAATAATTTGAATTTGATAAACATTGATTTATCCTCTTATTTCTATGTTAACTATTTCTTTTCGTAAATATAGGTAAGCCCTGCGTAACACGGTTCGAGAATTAGGGACAAACCCTGTATAACAGGGTTTGAATTAGGAAAATCCCTGAACAACGTACAAAGTTCAGAGGATAAGAATATCTTGTCAAAAAGAGAACGTCCAAGAAAACATTATTTAATACATATCAGATATTAATATGTAATACTTTTAATGAAAATTGCATTAATAAATATATTTTTCCTAATTATAAAAATATAATAGTATGTTTCTCTAATTTTTGGAAGTTAACTGCCTTTTTTGCACTAATTCTTTGTTTTGTATGATACGGACTATTTTAATTAACTTTATTTTATCAATAACCTTAAAAAAAAATCGGGAAAAAATTCGCATAAAACAACAATTTTTTTAGGAATGAAACAACCATGTTATACGGTGATTACCTGTATAAATAACGCTATTTATTTGTTACACGCATTTCTAATATTTATTTCCATTAAATTTTTTCTTACATTGAAAATGATTAATATCAAGATTCAAGAAAATATTTTACTATAAACGAAATCGAACAAATTAGAATCAGTGTTAGAACGGACGATTCGTAAAAAAAAGTACTCCTATTTATGTTGAATAGATAAATATATTACACTTTCACTTACAGTACAATTGTTAGAAAATACATTAAACTTTCGTGGATTTTCATAGACGATATAAAACATTCGAAGAGTTTTATCTCGACATTTATGCACCATTACCTCCAATAAAGTGTTCTTTCCTATTGTCGAAGCATTCGTATTTCGAATTTCGTTTTATCTGGTGATGGCGTGCCACTAATAAACGAAAACTGAGAATAACATCATTTCATATAGATAGTATTTCTTACACGATGGATCAGGAAATGATCCATATATTCACAAAATTAACCCTACCATTTTAATTGTATGATTAATAATTTAAAATCTGTTCTGTAGCGGTGAATAGTAGAATCGGGATAATATAAAAACTTTATTATGAACGTGCCATCCTTTTATATTATTATAATGCGGTTTTTCCATAGTTATTTATTTTAGAAAAATACATTAAAAATGCCAGACTAACAATTACATTAAACACAACGGGCATTGCGAACACGTGACATACATGTATATACTATTAAGATGTTCTATTCAAATAAACGAAAATTCCAATCGGTTCTTTCTTTCCTCTGTAGGACTAATGACGATGTTACAACATATCCTGACGACTCTGAATGTATTCAAATGCATTGCCCATTATGTTTATGGCTAATATAACAAAAATCTTACAGTCAGGAATTAATTTAACATAAATGTCACAAAAGTACCATTCGTACTGTTAAGTGCCAAGTGCGCGCTGACTATGTATATGCATTATATACCGATATGTATATAATAATTATTGTTTTCATATGTTCAAACAAAGAACGTTAATATAGATTGTATGTGGCTTCATACCATTAACATAGGTACGCGTGTATTATTATACACATAGTGACATGTTTAACATGCAATTAATCTGAAGCTTGCACAAACAGTATTGTTGCGCTTATTACTTCCCAGTGTACACAGCCCTCTTTGCTTTTACTCTACATTTATTAACGAATCATATTATGGATAAAAACAAAAAAAAACGACAGAGAAACATATCGAAGGGCAACATCTGATGAATGGATCACTAGAAAGATTATTGAATTTTATAATTCCTTTAAACGACGGAAACATGTAAAGTGTACAAGGCTTTTCTTTCTCAGTCGTACGTGTAAAGGAATTACACTTAGTTAGTGTACAAAGGAGCAGCGATTGCGAAACGGTAGCTTACGGAATTAATAATTTGATAAATACATACGTTGTATCTGAACAAATTCTGAAGACGGTATTCATTTACAGAAAGGAACATTCGATCTTCTATATTCAACTTTGTGCTCAGACTAAAAATGCCCTTTAATGTAATTAGAATAGAACATACACATAATATATGTATGCGCAATGTAGTGTTCGTGTCCAACAATTTTGCATACATTACGACACATACAAATGGTAATTGTCACCAAACATGTAAAACCATCAGAGTTTGATTTGCAATCATAGTGTAGATCTACTGCAACGAAATATTCTAATTTATGGTTTAAAATTTAAAGACTATATTCATGTAAAAAGTACAATTTTCGTTTTCTTTTATACATTGTCACCATTGTGTTTGAGATACGAAATCAAAGGTGGCCCCTTTCTGCAATATTGTCACACACTTTCTTCAGTACTCTGGCCAATTCGTGTTTTGTGATGTTAGAAATGTAATCACATGATAAATGTATACTGATTGCAAATTAAATTCTCATCATAGCAATAGAAAATTTGTACTACATAAATTTTAAAGTCTTTATACGATTTATCTGTGAAATCAGTAACAAAATAAATAAAGTTTCTAACATAGTTTTCAAATATATAAATATAGTATCGAATCTAGACATAATTAACAACAATGTTACCGCCAATCGTCGAACAAATAGTTTAGTATTTGAGTGTTTCGTGATTTTAAATCTGTAATGGAAAACACTTGTATTTTCGTGTAAGTATTAAAAATAGATATTCGTTCACCCATATCAAAATTTTCTACAACTCCATGTGATTGACAATACTGCGACCATAAATTAAAAGACATGATTTTTATGAGCTGGAGATGACTAAACTAATTATTCTTACATTAGGGTACATTTTGTTTGTTTCTTACATCATGGTATTCCACTACAAATGAAAAGAATTTGTATCGGCAGATAATAAAAACAAATAAAATTGCACCATTTTTCTCATAATTTTCATAAGTAACTAGTTATGCTCTGTGATTATTATTTCTTTCTAATTCAGAATAATGTGCCTCGTATCGCAGAACTAGAGAAAGAGAAGAGAAGCTAACACGTGCATCTACAAAGTGTTTCACTCAGCTTTGTAGTACTGCATGGTTTCAAAAGGCACATTTTACGTTGAAAGAAATCTTTGACTTGAACATATCTAGTTTCGTAGTAGCAAAGGTAAAACAATATTTTTAATGAGAAAGATAGAAAGATCAACTTTCCCTTTGATCTTTAAGGTCTCATAAAAGTTTACAATGTCACTTCCACTAAAACTGGAATCATTAATATTTATGCTATATATTATTTCATAAAAAATAGAAGAACCCAAAAGCTATTGCAATTCGTAAATCACTACAGTATAAACAGGTCGTAACTTGATTAACGTATTTGATTCGACGAAAAAGTTTTCCGTTATCACATTCTGTGAAATACATATTTTAAATTATATTAATATTTCGATAAGGTCGAATAACGGGAAGAAAAATTTCTTTACTCGACGGTTGTCGTATATGAAATGCAAGAGAAGAAAATATAATAATTAAAAATGTAAACTTCTTATCAGTAGAATCAAGTACATGCGTCATCATACTTTTGTCCTAAGGAACATACGATTCATTTTTTCTTTTATAATACATGTAAGAACAAAAATAAGAACAAGATATAAGTATTCCAATAATATTAACATCAAACCGTGTTTACAGTTCAAAAATTAAGATGATAGTTAAGAGGAAGCCAATGTGACTGTTTTGGTTTCTCGTAAGTCCGTAAATCGAACATATTTACAAACGTGAGAGCTGCAGCTCGCATACATAACACAGTCTATCTCGTTTCAATTCATTCGCCTTTAAGTAAAAAATAGTTTTGAGCCAGTGACTTTCGACCAGTTATTCTGTATTATGAACATAAAACATTTTTACACATGGAAAACGAAACGTTTGCTGAATTTGAAAGTCCGCTTGTTTAGTTATATTGATTCATAACTAAGAAAAAACTAATATATATCGTCAGCGTAAAAATATTATAATATGAAAACCACTGTCCCAAATAATTCAATTTATGATAAAAATAGTAAATGAAATGCAATACAGTATTGTTATCAGGCACAAATGGAATTGAAAAATAATTTTCCACAAGAAATTGAAAAAAAGATGACTTTCTTCCATACATACGAACAAATTTTTGAAGGTATTTGAAATTGTAACATTTCGTACTCAAAATACAAAATAGGAGGTTTTTCAGTATTAATTATTTACCTAAGTAATATATGTTTCACGATTTTAAAAAAATAAAGTCACAGCATAATATAAAGTTTCTGTTTAAACATTGTTTCCACGATCCTGTTAATGTATATCAATTTCTAAAGAGAGATGAATTCAAATTAAAATTTCAAACGCAAATGAATTTAAATAAAAAAATATTTTTAAAACCAAAAATTAACGTTTTATGCAAGAGTTTGAACAAAATGTTATTACGATACATTGTAAATATCGTATTTTATTCAAGAACATATTTTCAGATATGAAAACATGAACCACAGAACGTAATACTATTAAGAAAGCTACATAACATTTTAAAATTTTTTTATAAGCTAAAAATCAATAATATTATATATACATGCATGTATACATATCTATATATTTATATACATACACATATAGATACATATACATGTACATATATATTTATATATTAATTACAGCAAATATATATCTTAATTATTCAAAATTTTAACAAAATATGTTAATTTTGTGTTTACGCATAACGTCTATATGTATTTCGTAATATTTTTATCATGTAACCTCGTTGCAGGTTAAATAGCATTCTTTCCGAATGTATCAGTAATATAATATCCTTTGCTTCATTGTGCAAACATACAAACAAAATATACTACATCCTGTCATGTTTATAAAACACTGACATTAATTTCTGTTAAATTTTAACAAATCTGCTCCTCGTCGTCTGTTCGATCAGTTTGTCAATGAATGCTGCCATTATGACAACACCATAACGGATCTCTTATCAAACCTTCACCGGTTCTATATATGTAAATCCCAATGCGGCGGCTAACTCTCACTTCTTACAATACATTGATCTCTATAACAAATTGCTACTGCGGCTAATAAACAAAAAACGATGCGACTTCCTGCATAACTAAATTATGAATTACCATCATGAAGGATCTGACAAACTGTGATCAACAAATTCTTTCGGAATATCACATATTCGTAGCTAGTATTTTTTTTCTCTATGCTGGTTTATCATTTTAGAGGATAGTACACATTTTCACGGTAATAGAACGAATACTATGCGCCAAGAGACTTGCAAAGGCATAGTACATGAGAAAAGTATTGAATCCACTTTTATGTCACACTATACCAACAGGAGAAATTTTATACAAAGTTGAAGAGCGAATGATAATTTCCTTTCTCTGGATGTCTAGTGATAATGTTTAAATTGTCATCGTCCGGTGGCGAGTTCTTATTTTAATTGTATTTAGAAGGGCGTTAAATTCTTTCTTTGCAAATAGTACAAATTCTATTATTTTTTTTTTTCTTCACTTTCAGTCGTTCCCTTCGAAAAGTGTGTATCATGCTGATGCATGGAAGTTCGCACAAAAAATTATCTCGCGCATGTCAAAAGAACATGTCGCCTTTAAACGAATAAGGTCAGATCTAAGAAGTAGACGATCTAGTAAGATTAACTGTCTTACTATTATTTTTTAGAATTGTCCTCTTCACTCGACCAATGCTTTTCTTGCTCTTGAAGTTCAAACTCCCATCGCAATTCTAACTCCCGCATATCATTCGCAATACCGGCCTCGTATGTATCTTCCTGAACAATCGTTCAAATGAATCAATTATATACGTATTTGCAATAACATATTTCACAAATGATTTTAAAAAATTCGTGTTGTACATGTGTATATTAATTTTAAACTAATCCAATAGGACGAAACGACTTACCTCTTCTGGTTTGTAATCTTGATTGAAATTTTGTGTGCCAAGCAGATTATTTGATGATTGAATCCAAGGTACAGTGCCGTACGGGCTCCAATTTCGTACATCCTTTTCTTTTTCCCTAATGCCAGCTTCGATCATTTGCAGCTCTTGTGCTAGCCTTTCTCCAGCCGTGAAAGTAGCTCCTTGTGTAGCAAGCTGAACATGTATTTCATACTAAGATTAAAATATGCAAAATATTTCACTATATCAAACATTCGAAAATTTTCTGATCAAGTTGCATCAACAGTCTTTACTGTATTCCACCAAACCAAAGACTAATATAATTACAAATTTATTTATTTCGTTATAAGAAAATTCTGTGACACAGTGTCTAAAAATCGATAATTTAATAATACCTTCAAATCATTGATCTTCTTCTCAAGATGTTTCAACTGTTGCTTTACTCTTTGTGATTCAAGAATCAAGCTGAAAAATTACATAGTTACAGATTTATATTTCATTAGTTGTACATTTATTAACATACTCTTTAGACATGCACTCCGGCCGTGAAAGTTGTGTGTGTGCAGTCGACTCGGACATATTTCGACCAAACGTGATATAGTTATCCCCGAAACCGGAAGTATTGATAGGTTGTACTTCATTATTCGCAGCAATAGCAGAATAAGCTGTAATTAAAGCAGTATTCTGTTGTTTTAAGTTTCATTGATCCCTCAGCGCAAAATGTATGCATAATTACAAACATTAGGTAATTTTATCACAAGGAGAATAATTGTACTTACGCTGATTTCCGTAATACCAAGATGTAACAGAGTTCGCCGTTGGCATGGGACGATATGGGGGAGGTGCAGTTCCTTCAGAATAAAAATTGGTAGGTTGTACACCGTTACTAGATCTAAAAATAAATGTATAATTCCGCTTATGTTCTCTATTGATATTTAAATTTTGTTCAATAATTGGTTTCTTGAAAAGTAATCATTACCTCATTAAGTTTTTGGATAATTTAGAAATTGGTCCATATTTATTGCTAGATGACGCGTCAAATGGCACGAATTCATCGTCAAATAAGATCGGATCTGTGCACCGAAAGTTGTTGTTACAATTTATATTTGACGGAGGAACCATGAGATTACTTGGCGTGTTTGTCCATATGGAGAAGTTGCACGATACTGTATCTCCCTGCATATCGTAATTCTGTGGACAAAATATGAAAACAAAAATAATAAAGAATACGTAGAAAAATATTTATAACAATAATTCAGTAATCACGTGCTCATACCGTCTTTATCTGGGGCACTTGTTTGTTGACAATTGTTTCCAGCTCATTTAAAATTTCCATCCTACGTTGTAGCAACATGGCCAATGTTTTCGCAACTGTTCGCTGCTGCAACGTAAATATGTAACAATTTAATATATGTTACGTACACATGATAAAATTATCTATTATTAAATTTAAAAAAAACGATTAGATTTATTCCACCTTTTTAGTGTTTGAAACACCATTGGTTACATTAGAGGAAACTTGCGTCGTGTCCCACATATTCAAATTAGGTGCCGTATAATCAACAGGTGCATTGGGCACAATGTAATGAGAGCAATATATATCCATATTTTTATTCGGTACCATTGGTGACGCCCCTTGCGGTGGTGGTAACATGTAATTCGTCAAAGAGCCAACAAAATTATTTTCACTTGAAGGAGTGTAATGTTGCATGGGATTAATTTTATTTATACAATTGAAATCTGGAAAACAAAAAAGCGCAATCATTGACTCTAATCGTTCTTGTATATCTTTTTACTTCTTACAAATACTTACTGTCTCTATGAGTATTATCATGTGATTTTATGGAATGATAAGGTAAATCATCATTTTGCTTGTATGTTTTATTATTTGAGCCAGTAACTGATTTGTCCGTCTTTATATCCGAATTATTAGTCACAGGTAAATTTGACCTGATGCTTAACTTCCTATTTTTCGATCTGTATCTGTACAACGGATAAAAATCGTCTATTAAATATCCTATGCGTACACGACTATGTTCATCCTTCTTTTCAACATAACTTACTTGTCCAATTCCATGTCACTATGAGCAAAGGTGCAGCTTGTGGACCTGGGACATGATCCCCTAAGTGCAAGATCTCGACACATGCTCACTTTATATTTTGGTTGACCTGGGCCTACATTGTGGGTACCATCCTGTGTTTTTCGGTTACCATGTTGCTGAATAAATTCCACTAATGCTGCAACTACTGTTCTGACAGCTTCTAACGCTGCACAACATTCTGCCAATGTGGGAGGTTCGGTTTCTGTAATAATAATAAAAATATAATCATAGACAATCTCAAATGTTCATTTACGTTCCGTGCCGAACCAATTTCCGGAGGTGTTAACAAATAGGATGACGAAGTAAATTGTACCTGGGCTAGGATCTATTGCAGCTAACAGTTCTAATTGGGGTCTTAGACTACTTAATTGTCCAGGATCGGGAGTACGTTGAAGAGCAATAACCAATTCTTGTACACTTTGAGCAAAAGACTGCGGAGTTTGAAGTTTGTCTATAATACTTTGCATGTGAGACTTATGGCTGGTATCTCCGTATAATAACGCAGACCATTGATCAGGTGCTATTCTTAAACCAGCTTCAGTTGCAATCTGCACTATCTGTGCATCGTGTTCTCGCCTTAAAGCCTCGTACGTTCTGAATTCTTCTTTCAACTGCATCAATGACGAATCGCCTTCTCGTTTAGATACCTGATTAAATGTTCTGATTAAGACCGATATCTCGCTGATAAACGATGACCAGAATAAAAACTGAAAACGACTATTACCTTGAAACAACTTGCCCTATATAACAATTGTACAACATGTCCTATACTTGTTTTAGATGCTTGAGGAAAATGTGTTTCTAAACGTTGAACTACGAACATGACTAACACTTTCCTGGAAAGAGCTGATCCATCTTCCAAAGCCAGTAAAACAAGCTTCAGTACTTCTTCTTGCATAGCTGTGAAAAAAGTGAAAAAATTTATTTCAAACATGCTGCTCTAGTTGACAAATTTTTAATAACATTAGATCCATTATAAAATACCTGGCCCAAGAAATTGACAACCACGAGCACGTACAGCAGCCCATAAATTAGCGCTAAGCTGTTGTGGATTTTGGTGTTGTAATATCAATTCTGTAACTGATCTTTCTCCTAAACTTCGTGCTGCTCTCACTGCACGTGCTCTTCCTTCCGGCACAACTAACTGACAACCCACAAGAGTCACTAGTTTCCTTTGCATTGGTCGAGAAATTAGTCCCATGCCTCCTGTTACATTTATTAAAACATAATAAAAGATACAACAAAATAAAATCTAAAATGTAATAAGATGTACTATTTTTATAAGATACTGTAAACCAGTCGCTTGAAGTGCACTTCAAGTGCTAGTAATTCGTATACTTCAATTAATAATACCTGCAGCTAAAGTAGGATTTGTCTGACATGGTTTGAGATATAGAGCAAGTTCCTCAATGCAACGTTTAGCAGCCAAATAATTAGCATGGTCTTCAGGTGGTAATAATTTCTGGTAAGCTGTTGCAACATTTATGGGAACAGGATTTCCTACTAATTGCAGTAAAGCTTCATTTACTGGTAATCTTTCTATTTCTGTGTTGATAATACTCTGAAAAATATAAATGACAGTTTGTTTAGGAAATAAAAATAGCTTGTAACTTATTTACATGTTATTTAGATCCTAAATATTCAAGTTGACGCACAGATGTTTTTATATTTTATAATAGAAACAAAAAAACATATTTGATTAAATAATTATCTGAACTTTATCTACTAAGAGTATCGTTTAACAAAAACTTATAGAATAATTGTAATGTCACTTACTTGATCGAAAGGGCATTGTTTACGATGTAAATTTGCAAGGCACGTACGACATATAGTATGACCACATGCTAATGATATAGGGCCACGTATTGCCACATCAAAATCATGACAGCAAACTGGACAAGAAAGAAATTCAGTCCACTGTGGTGCCTGTATTGGCATTCTAAAGCAAAAATCAAACGACCATGTTTCATCAAATACATATTTGATTTCACAATTTTCTTATCAGCATTACGTTCGTCGCAAAAAAAATCTAAGAGAATTAATGGTTTTTGATAGAAAAATGTACGTACATTTCGCAAAATTGTTCATTTACGTTTGCTAAACGCTCGTAAACGTGAACGATTCATAAGGAACATCTATTGCGCGACTGCAATTAAGGTGCGTATCACGCAATAAAGTAGAATCGTTTTCTCGAAAGAGAGAACAACCGTGTGGTTTAAATAAATAATCACGACTCGTTCGAACGTTTACGAAAGTGTTCATAGTACGGTAAAGGAACTTCATTTCCATTGCAAAACATTTATCTATAGATATAAACCTGTTCGAAACGGTAACGTTTGCCCATCAATTGTTTTTATGCGACGATTATTTTCTATCCCCAATTCTACCAAATGGAATATTTAATTTCGTCACTATTAAATACGCGACGAAGTATTTCGAATGTGCACCGTTTCATTCGCATAGCTCGGTCGAACATTTTTTAAATCGCTGTCGTTCGGTGCACTTAGCGTTCGTCGAAATGATTGCTCTGGATAGAATTAAAAAAAAGAAAACGGTATCTGCCTTCGCCACGAGGAAAAATGTCGGACCGAAGTTTTTACCGTTATAATTGCAAAATATGATTGGGACTCACCTCGTTATTGCCTTCACAAAACATCACATTAACTACTCGATTACTTCGCACATAGTTCTGCCATCGAAGCCAGAACAGATGAATCACAAATAGTGAGATGAGCTCAGCACGATATCCTTTACGCACACCTTTTTACATCACTAGTACCCATGACGAAAAATGATCTAGAAAAATGATATTTCAACTTATATCGGCAGATGGCGCTGTCCAATATTTAACACGACTTTCGAAATTGATTACATTTATTTTGATTGGTATTGCTTCCGATAAGAGAATAACATAAACGTGATAGTTCATTGTGTTATTATTTGTAGCACAAAGAATATTGAGATGGATTCACCTCAAAATTTTCAATGCAATTGCCTTCTGACACAGCCAGAAACACTTTCTACAAATTTACAAATGTTAGAATTTCTCGCAAACCCTGCATTTCCCTAACCAGAGAGGAATTCCTCTTTGCCCTTACAAACTTCATCTTCGGAGATCAAAGTAATTTGAAGATCATGTCACAGTACATATTTGAATTTATTCTTTTTATGAGCTTCGCGATGCAATATGAAAATATATGTAGTTATTTAAAAAAAATTGATGACCTTGAACACTACGAGAAAAAATAACATTTAAAAATACAACCCCTGCAGGATACTGACCACTTGATACTATTGAAATTACACATAACGAATTTTTTACTTTGTCAAAATTAAAGAAAGTATAATGGGGATAATACTTAGGTGAGATTTTTGTAACGTGTTTCGTGTATCTACGTCAATATGTCAATATGCGATTTATTGCAATATGCATATTTTATTATCGGATATACCGTAAAACACAATGATTTGCCAGAAAGAGTCCAGGACGACACTAAGAGACGAACGTTATTATTATTTAGTTATTAATGAAAATTACAGACCAATCAGAGACAGGTCCCTCTGAGCGTGGCATTGCCATTGAACGAGCCAGAATCCGTCTGCTGCAGCCGCGCTTTGATTGGTCTGCGTCTTTCCTTAATAACTCCTGAACAATTCATTTGTTCATTCATTTTTCAAAATTGAATAAAAAAAGTTTACGAAACTATGCGTGGTGACCAAGGTACCCCATTTTAGCCAAACTTTACTGATGCGAAAAATCATCGCACATGCGCTACGATGAAGACTCCAGCACACGGACTACAGCACCACATCCACGTGATCTTTTCATGAATCGATTTATTTGAATCGATTTATTTGAATCATAATTTGAATTTGCGGCTTCTGATCAATTAAACTATGTTCGACTTTTCTATTAAAATAATGTTAATGAAAACACGATGCGATGAATTTTTATTCTTACGTGAAACAAACGAATACGTATTGAAGAAAGCATTCTAAGGTGTCATTTGTTTGTAGTTTATGAATATTATTCATAATATTATACTTGCATTCGCTCTGTCAACCAATCTAAAAGTACAAGACATTTGGATAAATCGCAAGTCAGAAGTTTAAACGAGTTGATCATTTACAGAACAAGCATGAGCTGTAATGCACGCCACAGAATATTGTTTTATAGATGGGAACGTCCGTTTTCGTAAGGTCTCTCGGAGAGCAAGGGTTAGGTGAACAAGTATACTTACTTATTCTGTTTCTGAACAGTTCTGAACCGAAATCGTGGAAGGGCCGTCTAAGATTTTCTCTGCTGTAACGATCGAAGCACGCAAACAAAATAACTACGTAAAGAGTTTTAGATTTTAGACAAAAGAAATTCTAATTAAATATGATACAGTTACATGAAGAGCAATCATCAATTTCGTTAACTAAGGTGATCATCAATACCGTGTTACATCCAGTTGGATATGCCAAAGTTTTAATACAGGTAAAAAACATGCATTGTCAATGAATTGCTTGGATGTCAATAATTTTTTCAGAGGTCCATCTTTGTTTATAACAGATTGGATATGAACCGATTTTACCACGGCCTACGACTACCATACTATTTAGAAAGCCGGCGTTGATTTTGCCTAATATATTTGAATACGGTATGTGATTTTTCCTTTCAAATTTCAGATACTTTCGATATGTTTTAACTTTTTTCTTGCAAATGATATAAAATTATACCATTTATATGTTATTATATTTATTATATTATAATACCATTTTATTGTTTTTTTTTAGTAAACTATATAAAAAATGTGGATGGAATATCTGGATGTTATCGTGGCGTTGTTCCAACAATCTGTGCTAACATTGTAGGTTCGCTAGCTTTTAATAAAACATCTAACTATATAAAGAAAGCAGTAGAGAAGACGGAAGAAGAAAAGAAAGGAGCGAAAGAGGAGTAGGTATATATTTGTGTAATAGGAAATTTGATATTAAATATTATGCAAAGAATGATTGGTGTAAATTATTATATAAATTTCTTTTTTAGAGAGAGATGCGAGACATTTATATGCGAACTCATACAGGGTATAATTAGTAGAACAGTAGCAATACTATTCAGTCATCCATTAGAGGTCATCTCAATAAGGATGATGGCACAGTTTGTTGGCAGAGAAACAAAATACAGGTATACCATCACCGTTACTGCAATTACTTTTATGTTGTTATAGTTGTTTTCATTTTTTTTTTTATATGAATTTATAGTGGACTATTTAGTTCGTTTGTGGAGGTGTATAAAGAAAATGGAATTATGGGATACTATGCAGGATTGATGCCTAGACTTATTGGAATCGCAGTTATAATGACATTATTCAACACATCTAGCTATATCATTGGTAAATATATTCTAACCGACGAAGTGACAAAACCATATGTGTATCCTACTGTGAGCGTAAGTAAATTAATTATTCAATTGCTGTAGAAGCAATGCAGCATAGTTCTATATCAAGATTTCTTGTTATACTTTCATAGTTCATAGCAACGACAGCTGCATATCCATTCTTGGTGGTATCACATTGTATGGCTGTTAATAACTGTGGGTAAGTTGTATTAGTACATGCCCAACATATATAATCTCTTTTATTGCAATTGAATGAAACTTTGAGACGTGGATTTATTTTTTTCTTCAATAAAGGTTGGTCGCCGGTCTTCCTCCACATATGCCAATTTATAATGGGTGGCGGCAGTGTTGGTCTCATTTGTCAGCTACTAACCAATTAAAGAGAGGAAACAGTATGTTCTGGCGTTATCATACAGGACAACAAATAATGAGAGATGGAAAACCAGCATTTTTATAATAATATTACATTCATTTCGATTTGACAGACCAACAGTAAAACGAATTTTTTTTGTTACATATTTTTTATTATCTAGTAAATTTATTATTTGCTGCCATGTTTGCATTTATATTAATTATTCATTGAAAATTGATGTTAATAGTAGCCACATAAACTATTAACCACACGCTTTTGTTTTCTTTTGGCTTTCATATGTTATTGATAAATATCTTTCGTATTGAAAATTGGACAGAATCTTTTTTACAAATACATAGAGCTATATAAAGTTTTTTATTTAGTATTGTTATATAAATACTAAAGTGTTTATACTTTTTAAGATTTATAAAATGAGTATTTTTTGTGGTATTTATACATTAATACACAAAGAAAATATGTATAGATAAATACGAACAACAGTGAAGTACAAGAGAAATTAAATTATATGTTTATGACTATAGTTTTGTGAAATTTTTCAATGAATTATATGTATAAGTATCGAAGCTCATTGTATCAAATTAATAATTAATAACTATGGTTAAATACACCTGTGATGTCCTAGTGGTTTTTAAAGAAGCTGTTTGAAAGTTAATTTTTAGTTAAATTGAAAGAGATTTTGCAAAAGATTTAACAATTTAACATTGGTTAATAAAAGTACATATTCTTGAAAGAAGAAATGACTGTTTAATTCATATTTTTATTTACTATTTCGATGGTTTCAATCAATTTACAACATGGTTTACCAGACATTTAGAAGTTATACGAGTATTGCGTCATTAAATTGTGTCTTTCGTTCTAAGTATCCTATGAATAATACACACAAGCCTATACTATATCGCATATTTTTCAAATTCTTGTATAAAAAAAATATCGACTTGAACTACAATTTTAAATATTACATAAATGTTTCATCAGGTATTACATTTGAACTTTAATTTATCTACATAGTGCGATAAGACGAATGTGAATAATGAACAAAACAATCAATATGTTATTTTTAATGCATACTTTTGTATTTTACAATCTAGTTAACCAAGAAGATCTTGTACTAGAAGCAATTAAATATATGTAGCACTGTTTTAAATCAGTTTCTGATTTAATAAACGCAATGCAATCTCATCTTTAATAAAATTACTTTTACCATTGTTCAATTTAAAGAGAATTATCATATTAAAATTACAAAAAACATGACATACTAAGCATAGACATTTTATATTACAGCCTAAAGGCTAATTTCTTCTACTAATACTAATTTGTTACTATAGAATCTATTCTTTTTTCATTAATATTTGAATAAGATTACATTTCTTTACTTTCTGAATAAAACTAAAAAGCCATGAATTATTTTCTATTACAAAAACATGTTAAAAGTAATAGCCATTAGCACTGCAATATAAATGTTTGTAAAAAGTAATTTGAAGAAATTTTATAAATCTCTTATCACGTTTTTATATTAACATTATAACTAAAATATACGCGAATGTATTTGTGACGTTTGTAATTGGCAAAAGTTCATACCTTACACTTAATTTAATATGAAAGCTAAATGTATAATTATGGTCTTTAAAGTACATATGGGCTTAAAAATTAACGAACGTGTAAAGAATATTTGCAAATCTTAACGTGACACAAAGGAATGTACATTTTTATATTTACGTACATAATTCGCTGAACCTGTATTGAATTTCTTCATATTTTTACAATTCCATATTTGGCTTATAACTTTAATGATGTATTTTATGTTCTTGAAAATTTAATGTCATCCAACCTCTAGAAGGGGTTATCATATAACTGTACATTGCGTGTTTGAACTTTTTTTTTACAATGCAATAAAGTTTCAAACCGTTAACATTTAATATTTATTTAACAAATATTACCTTATGGTATTAAATATAACAAGTGATTGCTGTCAGGTTGATAGCCATGGATTTTATTACTCTATATACATTAAGAAATACTGTATGTTCAGGAATGTTTTACAGAATTAATGGATTAAAAAGCATGTTCTATTACATTAAAATACTTTTTGTACATTTAAACAATAAATATGTAGCATATTAGAAGACTGTTCAATATTCACATTCCACGGCAAAAGTTCTGACAATATGATTTGTTTTATAGTTTGGACATCTCTTCCAAGTAATATCTAATGAAAGATTTCCTTTCTCGGTAAATGCTACGTATATACAATGGTATATATGTCACTGGACTTTATAAAAAAGAAGCGAAACTTAAGATAAAAGAAAAGACTAATAGTACTGTGGCAGTATAATACTTAACATACTTATAGAATGTAACTTTTTAGGATATGATTATTATTTTATAATAATCTACCAACTAAAATCTTTATGCTTTTATTATATCAAAATCATATGAAATTATGTCACCAACTCATACTTGATTCCAAAATGAACGATTAACAAATTATTTTACATATTTCAGAATCCTTAGAATAATTGACAATGTAAAAAATAATGCTGTGACAATATCTGAATATAGAAAATGTCAGATAGTTCGTCATAATAAAGTATAAGTTACTGAATGTTGCGAGACTCTATGGTAATAGTAGTAGTAATACCGAGTACACTACTTCTCAAATTTACACAAAATTAATGTCTAAAGCAACCACATTTTGATTCTCATCTATTTATAATCAATATAATGAATATAATTCTGTTCCTGTGTGTTTTACAGAAGATACCTATAATGTATGATTATCTACTTGTTAAATATTTCTAGAGTATAGAACTTTATGTATACTTGTTGTCGTCGTATGCGATAGATATAGAAATTTTCAGAGAAATGTACACAATAATGAAAATATAATAATGACTATTCAAAAAGATCCTATATGCTTATAGTATTGTAACAAAAATATCGCTTTTAGTATTATATGTACTATGGAAAATTGACTCATATTTGTATGTATATAATGGCCAATTTATAGTAGATTCCAAAATATTTTTTATAATGTTCGTTAAATGGAGCGATTTAGAAACACATACTTTACAGAAATTATCTATACATTATGTTAAATGTTCATATTCCTATTTGTAATGTGGTTGCAATACCTTACATATACAGTAATATTCATATAATACTTTAAAATTTCGTCGTTTTAAATATTATAATTAATTTTAATATATAATTCGTTTTTCTTCTGCATAAAGTTCTATCATCTTATTGTTCTTTTAAGTATAATTTTGTAAGATATAATTTGACACATGACAAATATTATGCTGTTACTTCAATAATTAATCAATAAGAGACACGAATACGATTTCGTTATTCAGTGTCTTATTGATTATTAATTAGAAACAATGGACTAAAAATTATAAGTTCCTATTGCATAAATTCCAACCATCTCTATTCTTTCTCTATGAACATAACTTAGGCCATAGCAAAAGTGTCAGAGTAGTTTTATCATTAAGCGCAAACGGCTATAAGTATTCGTGACTAGTGCATATAACATACACTGATTTATATTCGAACAAGAAATACCATGGTATATCACGTTTATCGTTAATTCCATAATCACTACTTTAAGGTAAAGGGCAATTATAGTTATGTGCATACTCGAATTTATAATACAATGCAGATTTAGAATTTTGTTAATCTAAATCAGTGTTTAATATCAAGCCGATGCAATCAAATTTTAATGAAACTTTATACATGTATAAACTTTGCTATCTACCAATACAGAATATACATATACTTATATACGCACTTTTCTCAAAGATAATTATACAATAATCTTTCAAATATTATATATTAGAATCCACAACAACTGATACTAAATCCAAACCAACTGATATTAAATCTATGCCTGATTCTCTTAACTTAATAGTCTCATATAATTATATTAAGTCTTATTTATTTTTTATTTCAAAAAGCAACAGTCTCTTGTACACGATATATCACTTTTAAACAATCAAATGCTATGTTGTTCAACCGCATCAAAGGAAAGGTTAGAAAATGTTACTTAATTGTGCACTTCATTCTGCATTGGTAGAGGAAAATTTGCACACAGAGAAACCTGTCATTAAAATTTGAGAGAACCGTACGGTATGGTTCCCTTGTGAGCGTAATGTCATGAAATGCTTTACTCGTGCATGGAATTAATGTCTGTCGATTGAATAGATTATTATTTCAAGTCCAATTCTATTTCTGGACTTTCTAATGAAAATGGTTTGAGATTCTCCACTATTGGCGTTTGATCGGGATCGACCCGTATACGGATCCTGTTAGTCTCTAAAGACCGTGGGAGCGTACGTGGAAGATCATCCTTATATGATTCGGATATGGGCGAACTATATGATACATAAATTCGTACAACATCTGGACTCGGTTGAGGTGGCGTTGCTTTAGGCGTGGGTAAACCACCGCTGCCCGAGCTAGCATTCGAAATATTACTTTGAGTATCGAGACTATTGTCTAACGCTTGACACCGTGTCGCCGAACTAAATACGGAAAGGTCGGCTGTTGATGTAACAGACGTGTCTGCCAATGACCGTCGCGAGCCATTGGGAGAGGCTCCATCATCAAGATTCGGATCAAGTGAGAATTTGCTTCCTGCACATATATTCAATTTTTATTATACTGCAATCGGATATTCGAACAAACGTGTCTTCCAACAGAGAATGATTTTTGCGCAAGTATAATATACATTTAACTTAAAAACTGTCTATATCCCTAACATCACCATGCCCTCTTCTATGTGTGTATAATAGAAAAAGTAATATTACATACTATGGGTTTTTTTTTTCATTGTAAATATTATTTAAATGGCAACAAAAGTTTGGCATACTCTCAGTTCAATAGTAATCTAAAGTAACAAAAATATAATAAACATTCATGTACTCAATTTTCTAACACACGCATGCTTTCGTTATTTATGTTTGTTCTGTAGAAAATCTCTTAAAAATATATTTTTCACAAAATAATCACAGTCTATTGGCTCTTGCTTTGATTCTATCTTATATGAAAAACTATGAATGGAAATTTTGAATACAAGTTTAGAGGTATATGTAACTTTGTTCTGATGATATTGAGCATGTTAGTGTTATTTACGACTATAGTATCGATCGTGATACTTCCTAGAATATTGTTTTGTAAAGTTTTATCTAAATAACTGATTATTATTGTACGCAATAGTTTTCTTCCTTCTTTTTTTTTTTTTTTTGTAAAAACCTATGTTTAAAAAATATCTTACAATCTAGTGTTATATATAACCATTATATCAATCTCTGAATCTTTGTCTTTCTTCATATCCTTAGTGGTATTTTCTTGTTTAGAATGCAGAAGGCAAGTATTTATATCACCATGTACTATGTTTTCATTATATTGTAACTCACCGCCAAGACCACAATCAGTCGGTTCAACTGGTGTTGTACTTTCTCTACCATCTTCGGCGATCACCAAATCTCTACGTTGTGTTATGGATTCACGCATTGCATGCTGTGCATCACTAAATTCTTCAGAACGTCTTCCAACCTAAATGTGACAGATCAAAATATATAGATAAAACTATACGCTATACAAAATATTCGACTGAATTAGATAAATTTTGAATCGCTAATAGCTTGAAAACTCTGATGTATACAGTGTGTTCTCAAATTAAATGTCAAAACTTCGGGAGCATATAGAGGATCGATAAACTAATAGAAAATGTCGTTTAAAGATATATTCGTGTTTGCCACGTTTTGGAAAAACTTGCAAAAAAAAAACAAAGCAGTTTTTGTTCTTCCACTTATTTATGTACACTTCTGTTTATAGTTTTTCTAAAGGACATTTTCTATTAGTTTATCGATCCTTTATACGCTTCTAAAGTTTTGACATTCTTTGGGGACACCCTGTACATATAACACTAGATTTAAAGGGATGCGTTACAACATTTTTAATTTACAATTATTAAGATTGTAAAGATGCCTCCATAAGAAACTATTTAACAAATTTATTTCTTTGGATATGTATTATTAATAAAATGGCTAGAAATTTGGATAGACAAGTTCTCGTCATTTTTATAAAGTAATGTAAAATAATCAGTTTTAGTGCTCTGTAAACCTAATGTTAATCACCCTAAAACCATCCTCTACAATATTTAATACCCATAAATTACCTTGCTCGCAAATGAAGGTTCTTTGAATGTACCAAATGGAATTCGAGGTAACTCTTGTGGTAACGGTGGACCAGGATAATCCAATTTAGCACGTTTCAGTTCTTCCATACTGCGTTCCATACTACTTATTACTGTGTCATCATCAAAGCAGAAATCTTTTTCTAATTTGATTTGCAAATAGTTACAAAACTCGTCTAGACTTTCCATTGGCATAAGAAAACGTTTATGCATTTTCATGATAGTATATGCCATAGCCGGTAAAATACGGTCGCCGTCTAATAAAAATACGTCCCAAATTCGAAGGCCAAGACTAACAGGCGTCTATTATGGAAAAAAGAGAAAAACATATTTAGTAATGATATTTAATCTTAACGTATATATATATATATACTATAATGATTAAATAACAGTGAAAAATTAATGAATATTCCTCTACCCTCTCTTGGAAAACAACAAAGAACCATTTTAACGCGTAAAGAATGGAATCGCAGCCGCACTTATCGAGCTTCCTTTTCAATTTCGGTAAAAATTTATTCATAATTTTATCATGATGTTCAATGTAACGATTCAACTTCGGAAATCCATCAACATAAAATCCTAAACAGAAAATATATTCGTTCAGTTATAGTATAAATGATTACTTGATTTAAATTATGTAAAAAATATGATCAAACCATGCATAGTGTATTTCTTATCAGCCAGCAACACAGAAAGACCCCAAAATGCATCCTCTTCATCCATATATAATAAAAGTAATCCAGCTAATACAGACATCCCTTGACAATACCCTACTTCCATATTGTACATGCTATAAGCAGCCAACACATAAAACATGGATCGTTGTTTTATGCTATATCGTTCTCTGTTAATTGAAAATGTATGTTTGACATTACATACATACATCAAATATGTTAGATCATAAATTGTTTGGCATTTGTACAACAGACTATGTATCATTTACTTACCTATAATTGATATGATCTCTATATTGTCTAGCTACATCAGCGTCAATTTGTCTTATTTCGGTAGACCACTGACGTGCAAGTTTCAACATTTCTTCATATTTGCCAGCTTGCTCTTTCTTTAAAGTTTTTATTCCCAGAAGCAATGCCCAAACTTGGCCACGAAATCTGTCAGGAATTCCTTTGTATACTCTACGTCGTAATTTTTCTTTCGTAGAGGTGCTATCCCACTGTTTTGTCATTTTCTCCCATTTCTTTAATCTTTCCATTTCCACCCGATGACATTTAATTTCATTCGGGTCCGGCTTTTGTGGCAATCGCCTATCACTGAAACATAATATCATGGAATGTTAACGTAATTTGTCAGAATGATAATAATAATATTACCGCTAAGGACAACAGTGTAATAATTACTGTATGAATCCATATCTGTCAGTCGTATGGTATACTTCGTAAGCAGGATCTTCCCAAGAATCGATCTCTGCTCCATTCTCTCTACCACGGTCATAGCAGCTAAATATTCTATCTCGCTCTGCAGCAGACCGTTTCAATAATTCTTCCTCATTCATCCCCCGTGAGAATTCGCAACCAAACTCTTACAAACATGCCGTCTTGTTAAAAAAGTTCTATTTATGGTAGGCTGTTATCTATAACACAAACAACATTACCAATCAATTATTTACCAAATAATTATCCTTCCTATATTTTAAGCAATCTGATAACTGTAATAAATTATGATTAACTCCATTTTAAAGTTATATCTACACTAATCTATAATTACGGTATGACAGGCGATGTTAACTTAAAGAATAATTTTAACTTTTTTAACATCGAAGAAATACCGAACGATTATGCCTGCGATATAAAACTTAAATAGGGACATTGCGATTTATTTTATAAGCTTGAGGAAAAAGTAACCGCATTTCTATATCGCAAACTTCCGATGTTTAAAGTTAACGCACTGCATATTGACAAGAAAGAAGGTTATATACATTCAAATCAAACGATGTCCCTAGTAAAGGATTTTGATCTTACCACTAAGAAATTAATTGTTATACTATAGACACTGCATGATTAGGGATTAACTAATTTTCTTCGTTTCATATTACATAAAAAGTCGTTTCTTCATAACAATCATTCATTTAGCAAAACTGCCATCCATACATACCAGTACACGCAATTCAAGCCGGATTCGGATGTTTCCATTCTCTTTTATGCATCAGCGCTGCCAACAGATTTATCCGTAGAGTTCAAATAAATAGACGTGATGAAATTGTCACTCTTTTTTTCATTAACACATTAGTAATTGTAGCATTAAAATAATTATAATTATTTTCTGTGTATGTTATCTCTTACTCGGTGGACATTGTTGTTGTATGAAACTCTTACGGTTTTATTGAAAACGATTCTTTGTGACTTCTTATTTGTATGTATCTTATCTATTTATCACATATCATTCCAAATTGATTTGATTTTATCACCCACATAAATAATAATGCAGCTACAATTATATTTATTTACTTCAAGTAGCGGTGGTGTTTTCCTCACTAAAATGCGAGTACTACAAGCAAAAGAATGTTTTTATTTCAATGAATTAAAAAAATTTTAGTAAATATCAAGGACGGTGAAACAAAGTTAAACATTTTCCTTATCTTTACGGTATTTAATCATTACATCTTATACAAACAATTCTTATTACATATATATACATAAAAGAGGGGGTTATTGTTTTCATATAGGATTGCGAACTCGTTTTATTAGAATTTTTACGCCCCTTTATTTTTAAGAATTCATTAGTCATTTGTGCGATATTTGAAAATAATAGAATGTGGCAAGAGCAGATGTGCAATACTATACCAAACCCTACATTCAGCTCCATCATCAACTTTTTCCTACGAAAATTAACGAATTATATTCTATTTATGGTTAATTCACATTTGTGAAAAAACCACTTCGCAAATTATTGTTATAACTTATTATATCAACATATTCTACCTGTCGAGAGAATAAAAAATTGTAGACGTCATGTACCAAAAATGATTATTTTCTCTATTGAGATCGTGTTAATAATCATGTTGAATGAGCACATGAAATATTTCCTAGTAGAAGATTATTAATTTGAGATTATCTAAGTAATTATTAATTTCAAGCCTTACTTGGTATAATACTTTTTTACGCAGAATTTAGTGCTTTATCCGAATTTGAAAAAATATATTAGGCATTCCATCTAAAAAACCGAAGGTGACGTTCATATTTCGACAAAAAGGCAGAGTAGCATAAAACCGATTACAGTGTATGTCCCCTTGGAAACTATGTAACATTTGTTTGAACTTTTTTTTCATACAATAAATAACTTACGAGTATAAAGTCTTAATAAATTCGTAGTAAAAAGAGAAATTTTTATTTTCTACTTAAAAAATCGTTTGGTTCTACAGGGCCAAGTCGTCTAGGATTTTGTTGCGCTGCAACAGCCGAGCCCTGACACTGCAAGGCCATGTGCCATATTTTAGGTAAGTGCCACTCGGGATTTTCCCAAGATATTCTCCAGAAAATCTGTTCCCACGCAGAGCGAGAACTTTCTCCTTTTCCACCCCCACCAGCGTCGGTTGAAACATAAGGGAAGGCATTCATTCGTGTTCCATCGTCTCGCTTGAGAAGAACGCCCGTGTCCGTACGCTACCCTCGTTTACAGGGCAAGTTTCGCGACGACGCGTTAATATTCATTAGGTTTTCGGTTAAGAACTGTATATATGTATAGTTTAAGTGTAAATAAATTCTAGTTTAGTATTTGTGCGTAATATTTATTGCTCAACAACGTGTCCTTCACTTCATGGGCACGGCCGAAAGAGCAACAAGAAATAGTGTATCCGTAAGACCGCTTCATGTAATGAATGAAACTTCTCTATTTTTATTTATTTTTAATGAAAATTGATAAACATATCTATGACATTTGTCTGATTAAAATGGCACCAAACGTGATATTATTCAGCCTATATTTACTGTACATCTGAAGCAAGATGTATCACTTCAGAAATTTATTGGGAATGGTTTTATAGCAAGAAATGAAAACTAAAACGTTTGCATTAATATTGTTCCATCAATACGTTCGTAGGCAGGCCTTATCGTTCCAGCATGTTTCGAACACTCACGTTCAATCTTCTGTTTATACCGCATCGGTCGTACACTACATAGACATGATTTTAAGGTCGGATTCTCGTGTAATAAGTTTAAATTTGAAAATAATAATCCTTTTCTACGTTCGGTGCTGTCGGACAGGTCACAAAAAATATCCCTACACGATCTATCGGAGGACGGACCCGAGAATCAGATCGAGGCTTAAATCAAGACTTTACTGTATATCGTGTTTAGTGTCATTTTAATCAGAAAAATGCCACAAATAAGTTGGTGAAAGTGCTAGAAAAAAATAAAGTTTTGTAATTAGATTAGTAGTGGTCCAAACCAATATATCCGACCCGGTATCGGATTACGCGGCATGTTTACATTACTGGGCGATTGAGGCAGCTGGAGTTTCTGAGCCCCTCGCGGGTTATGAACCCCAGAGGAGGGGGCAAGCAAACTTGCAAGATCGTACAGCTCCGTTCAGCTTAGATTAAGACTTTACTGTAGAACTAAAAGTGTTTCTAACGTTTTTAAATATTTGGGCCCTGAAAAGGGCCAGTTTTGTTATTCGATTCTGTTCCAATGTGTCTACGCCTTCTTCTCAGTCTTTTTTGGCAAAAGAACTGCTTGGATGTTGGGAAGGACGCCTCCCTGAGCGATGGTAACACCAGACATAAGTTTGTTCAGCTCTTCGTCATTTCTGATTGCAAGTTGCAGATGTCGTGGGATGATTCTGGTCTTCTTGTTGTCACGAGCTGCGTTTCCCGCCAATTCCAGAACCTCGGCAGCCAGGTACTCCATAACGGCAGCCAGGTAAACAGGAGCTCCAGCACCAACTCTTTCTGCGTAGTTTCCTTTCCTCAGAAGTCGGTGTATACGACCTACGGGGAACTGCAATCCAGCTCTATTGGAGCGAGACTTCGCTTTCGCTTTAGCTTTTCCTCCTTTGCCACGGCCCGACATTTTTCAGTAGCTTCGTTGAATTTCAAAGAAAAAAATCGACAGCACACAAACCGCTCACCTTAACGATCGGAACAACTTTGTACTCTGGGACGGCCGCGCTTCGTATTTATACCCTTTCCTGGACCCATGCGTCGACCAATGGACGACGCGCTTGGCTCTGATTGGCGCAAAGAAACAGATGGTGTGGTGCCAGATGTATATAGGCTCATTCTTTTACACGAATTATTTTCCACATTATACATTCTTCTGAATAATAAATTTTATTATGTTTACAGTTCATATCGTATATATATTGTATGCATTTTAATTAACTGTAACTATTATTACTGTGAATTTTACTGTAAGCATTTCATATTTTGTTCATTTTTACAGCACCTCGATCAGTAATGGAAAAATATTTATACCGAAATGTTTACAGTGAGATGTAGCACAATATAGTATAATATAACATTCTGAAATTTTGCCTTTACATTGCACAATATTCTGTATAATAATTGTAAAACAAATTTATTAATTCTTTTGTTGCAGATTATAGACATTTTTGAGTGATGCACTTTGGGACATGCAAAGGGAAAAGTTGTTCAAAATGTTGAGTATATGATATATCCAGAAATCATCAAAATCGGAGAGGGCGTCACATCGAAAGGTTGACCCATTTTTGTAATATATTTCGTAGTAATTTCGTATGTGAAATTATGTATGTATGTATGTACGTATAAGTAGATGGATAAGTATTATTAGCGGTTTTTATTCGGAGTCCTTGTTTAACGAAACAGGGACAAAGAACGAATATAATTATTATACATAATAACTGTTCATGACAATTATACCATTTCATTGTGGTCTAACTAAAAGAACGGTGAGTTACTATGAAAAATTAAATGTTGACTTTGTAGAATATGCAATGCACGGTAAAAGCGTCTACAGAAACGTGTCCGGACGCGTTCCACGAAATCAATCCCATTGTCCATATGAGACATCCGCCGCGCCAATGAGACGCTAGGAACGTTTGCTGCGTTCTGATTGGTGCGCTGGAGGACACCGTCCGCGTTATATAAAGGCCGCCCGGTCGCTGAACATTCATTCTCCGTTCTGCAGTCGTTGAGTCTACAGATACGTTTTGTTTGATTTTCAAACTGTAAGTATACCGTGACGACATCATGCCGCCAAAAGTAAGTGGAAAAGCTGTGAAGAAAGCTGGCAAGGCTCAGAAAAATATCAATAAGACCGATAAGAAAAAGAAAAGGAAGAGGAAGGAAAGCTACGCTATCTATATCTACAAAGTATTGAAACAAGTACACCCTGACACCGGTATCTCCAGTAAGGCGATGAGCATCATGAACAGTTTCGTTAATGATGTGTTTGAGCGCATTGCTGCCGAAGCATCAAGACTGGCTCATTATAATAAACGCTCGACCATCACATCCCGGGAAATTCAGACCGCAGTCAGGCTTTTACTGCCTGGAGAATTGGCCAAGCACGCAGTCAGCGAGGGCACCAAGGCGGTCACTAAGTACACCAGCTCGAAATAAGTGAAAGTTCTTTCACTACAACAACAAACGGTCCTTTTCAGGACCAACAAATATTCAGACGCTGGAACTATATTCTCAATCAACTATTATTAGTCACATATCGAAGTTAATAATTTATTTTACGAAAGTAAACACTTGCGTATAATCGCACAGGAAGTAACTTATCCTTTCTGTCAAGACTTGGTAATTCCAGTGTTGACATTATACACTGTTACATAATTTAGAAAATTAGTAAAAACAGTATATATAAAGTTTTTCCATAACAATTATAAAGACTGTTATATTATAAGATGATTTAGCACTTTAACACGTTCACGACGACACCCGACAAGAAGAACCACAAAAATGTACCACCGATAGCGTGTATGTCCGCATGAACGTATTAAATGATGAAAAAAATTAAGCCCGTTGTAATTCACGTATATGACGGTTTTATTATGAAACGAACGAACACTGTATACAATATAGAAAATATAAGAACAAATGCAACTACCATCTATTTACATTTTGCTTTACTTTTCAACAAAGATCTCTCCATAGAGTGACTTGCTCTGTTCGGTTCCACTTATTTATACAATTTTATAAAACATTGTCTGTTTGACGAGTTTTCGATAATTTTTACATACGATTTAAAACGCTCTGGATCGATCTGAGTTCCGTTATTAATTTTTGTCCATGAGGTTGATTGTATAAGGTAGTCAAACATTTTGAAATTACATCTTGACACTTCGTGATGATCTTCCGCCTGCAACGATGGTAATTACTTAATAATCGACTAACGTAATTTAAGTAGCTTTACTCTGTGTAATGTAGTAAGAAATATTTCACCTGACAAAGTTGTTGGTTATATTAGAGTGGTGTATGAAATAATTAACCAAATTAGCAGTTGACTGTATTAGATGGAATTCGTTTCCTTCGTTCAACCAGGTTCGAGTGTCCTTTCCGATCATCTTGTAGATATCCAAAAGATCCTCCATCAAAATTCCTAATTGCAGGAATCCAGATATAATTCTGGCATTCGATACGTTTAATTTACACGCTTTTATCTCTAACTGCTTGATTAGGAAGTCAACTGGGAAACAATGCGGAGAACCAGAATACTCTTCACCAAGTGATATAATTTTGCTCATTAGAATTGCCATTTTATCTTCCGCGGTAGACGTATCTTTCAATTCATTATTAATGATATTAGTCCAAATTTCTTGAATCAACATTGCGTCTTGATGACCGGAGCAATGAATTATGGCTAACTTGCATTCCCATAATTGCAGAGAGTCCGCATACTTTTCATATAGCTTTGTAATATCGAGTAACGAATAATTTAATGCTCTAAATGTCTCTTCGTTCAATCGATCCGTCAAATGTTGATTGTAAACCGTGTCTAATATTTGCTGTTGTATTCTTGCCACTTCTACCTTGTCTTCCAATTCGCGTAAGAAAACTCCAAGGTATGGAGCATATCCAGCTTGATCGCTTCTCATGCAAACAACCGCACGGGCTAAATACTCAACCCTTTGCGCTAGTGGTATATTAGATTCTTTAGATGCCAGAGAGTCCAAGATCTTGGCCGCGGCGGCATGATTTTTGTTTCTTTCATAAAACTGCCAGAGCAAGTCGGGTGCATTGACCCGTGTGAGATAAGCTTCTAAAGATGGGGCTGCGAGTGCCACCAATTCTCCGTGAAGTCGTCGCTCTATCATCCAAGCGTATATCGAAACGTGAAGCGTTTCACAAGGGAAATGCAACGCGTCGTTTATGATGTCGTGCAATATTTTCTTCGCTGGAGTGACAGACACAGTTGAAGCATTCGGAGAAAGAGGCCCTGGTTTCTTTGGTATGGTGGGTGTTAACGGATTCGAAATACTCTGATTATGAAGATGGTCCAATAACGTAATAAATTCTTTATAAATTTCCATACGCTTCATGTAAGCAAATCGACCTTCTTGATCCTCGTTCGGCTCGTTGTTCTTGTAATAGTGTAATGCGGCGTTGTTAGGGTCTACTCTGTCTGCACAGCAGAGACATAACTCAAGTACACCCGTGTAAAACTGACATGCAATGAATTGCTGGCAAACTGCGCTCAAATTTAATCTGGGCGCCACTTCCTTGCACAGCCTTAAAGCAGACTGTAAACAAGTCTCTTTTTCCTCCGGGTTTGTGCAACTCTTCGCTTTCAAAATGATTTCATTAGCCTACGATTTATAAAAATAATAAAATTATAATCGTATTCTTGTTAATGATAATTTGAGAATTTTATTCTTCTATACCTTAGAACACACTGCATCTTCGCTTCTGTATAAATTCGGGCAAACTTCTCGCAACCTCTGATTGACAATATCAACGGACGCATTGTCTCCGAGATAACTGTTGAACGTTAACGAAAGGTAGTAAAAAGAATATTTTCACGCTATATTTAGTCCACTTACCTATCGATAAGGTGGATAATTAATAATGAAGAAATCTCGTGGCCAATAAGAATCAGATCTCTGAAGGTAGCTGTAGAAAATTGATTTATTTGATCCTACAAATAAAATTTTAGAACATATATACTTTCCAATACGTACTAAAACAATAAAAAAATCGTATTGGTAATTTACCTTTGACAAGCAGTTAACAATGTTATTTAAATGATTTTCACACAAGATCTTCCACAGTTCTAGGACTTCACAAGCATGAATAATGAAAATTTTTAAAGCGGCTAAAGAATTTCTTTCCTCAACTATCGGTTCTTGAAAATGACTAGATACAGTTGTTTCAAATCCATCGGCGATAGTCCTGCAAGTATTAGATCTGGAAGAAATAAGTTTTAATCAATGTAACTTAACAATTATTACCAATAAAATCTGGAATAACGTTACGGTACATACTGCTTAGTAATATGAGTGTTTTTATTGAGAAACGATCTTAATGCTTGCAAAAGTCCTAAAATCCAAGTAACTTGTCTTACTGGAATAGTGCTAGAGATCTGTAGTGATTAAACACACAACACATAAGGACATAATATTGAATAAACATAAAAAAGAAATATTAATCAGTCTTTTCAATAAATCTTTATCTGCTGTTGCCATTGTTGGTCATAATTGAACATAAAATACATATTGCTTCACCTGAACTTTGTTATTTATGGTTTCTTGCTTAATACAACGCATGCTCCATATAGGGCGAAGTATTCTTCCTACATATAAATATAAACCATTGTGCTTCGATGAGAAATGATGTAATGGAATGTCGGTATTAAGTCCCACAGGCACGTGTGGCCGAAAACCTTGGTACCTCATATCATAATTAGGAACTCTAGGTGTCGATGTGCGTAAATCCACTATGCAATTCATAAATTTGATCAGTACATTTTATAATAATGAAAGGAGAAAAGCAAGACTTACACGTGCAAAGGTACCTGTATTCATATTAGCAAAAGTACTATGTACATCCATTCCAGGTCCAATACTTGCTGTCACCCGCTGACTACCATATAAAAAGAATGCTCTCGTTGCCCATTCCGCTAACTATACGTTATAAAATAACATTTACTGTTTAATTAATGTAAATATGTAGAGATGCGCGAGAACCCGATGGTCGAGGCGAGTTGGATTCTTGGAAATTTAGGGATTCTTGAATATATCCGGATCCCGGGGATTTTCGAAAACCCTAATATTCTTGGGAATAATTTTGGAAATTTTCGACAATTCCCGATAAATTAGAGAACCCGTCCGATTCCGAATAAAATTTCAGACCCGCCATTTTCAAGTTTTCGCACACATCTATAATGATGATATAGAATGAAATTGTGCGTTTGCATTTCCTATTTTGGTTACCTCAACATTTTGAGAACTTTCAAGCGTGGATAGAATGAGGCAGGTTGCGCACGCCTGATCTAATGATTGTGATTGAAAGTATGCACGAACTGCTTCCGTATCCGGTCCACGTTGCTCCAAGAGAAGTTGTTTTAAAATATCGACTGGACGAACTTGTACAAAAACGATCGCACCCTGCGTATATTACAAAATATAAATAGCGAATATATTTACTTGTCAGATTAATTACAAAAAAAAAATTGATCCACACCGTACCTGAGATGTTAAGAATATAAATTTTCTTGGAGCTTCCATGTGCTGTCTTACGAGAAGGGGCGGCTCTCCTTGAGAGCAGCTTTGCTTTTCAATCCGAATAGCTGGTTCGACAAGGATTTCTGACATCGCCCATACTGGACTGTCAAGAGATAGAGGACTCTGAGTTTCGGCTAAATAATTTGTAAATGGATAAGCGTCATTACTTAAGCATAAAGCCGTTTCTGAGTCTCCATCACAAACGAGAATCAATGTTCCTGCAATAAAAATGTTGTAATTCGGTTATTTTTGTCAATTTAAAAATTGATATGGGCTTTATTTAGAGGTGAGCGAGAACCCGAAAATGTTGAATACCCAATGGTTGGGACGGGTCGAGAATTTCGGGATTCTCGAATGTATTGGGATTCCCGAGAATTTTCGAAAACCCGTCTCGATCCCAAATAAAATTCTCGACTCGACCCGACAGTTTCGGGTTCTCGCACAACAATAGTTCTATTATGTACACGCTTTGATCACAATACCTTTTCTGTAATGTGCCATTTGAACTTTCCTGGGTCTCATTACAGTAGCATTGGCAGCATATCCTGGTGGTAATCTAACGTGTATTAGTTGCAAGCCCTGTGGTCTACTTGTTGGATTAGTGATGGAGGTACAACTGAAGTAAAATCGTGTTCCCGTCGCTGCAACTACAACCAAATTTAAGTGCATTGATTCGGATTCTGTTATAGCAGATATGCTCACCAATGGTCGAAAGTTATTGCTATCGAGAGTCCTAAAATATACAAATAAAATTGTTAGTTTGCTTTTAACTTTATGTTGCTCAACAATGTTTTTAGTACTATGTACATACTTAACAACGTGAACGGCATTTTGTACTAAAGAAGCTTGCGACAAAGTTGCAACTTTGGATGCACCATCGTTATCAATGTCCCAAACTGTAATTGTTCCTTTGTCACCAAGAGTGTATAAAATGTTACGCGAATCGTCCACAGAAATTTGAATTATAGTTTCATCTTCTGATAAAGCTATAGTGACAAATGATGGCACTAGGAATGATAGTGGACCCTCGGAATGATTGATTTTCTTACAACGTTTTCCGAACCAACTACTTTCTGCCTGTACAATGAATATGTAAAACAGTTTGTTAGTAATTGTTACATTACTGTTACTTGTTATAATGTTCAGTTTCATATAACTATTTTTACCTGATAATATATTTCATATAGAGAACCATTTCTACCACCAAGAAAAATTCTACCACTGTTGGTGTTTGCTATTACTGTGATTCCTATACCGTCTGTGGTCACTGTAAAAATTGGTTCAGGAACTAACTGCATTTCTGGTGATGTACCTAAAGAAGAAACAGAGAATATAAATAATAAAGCAACAAGAATTCTAAAATGGTGATAAAACTGTAATACCTTCAGAATGTTCTGTTAGCGTCACTCCAAGAATAGTTATCTCCACCATAGTTGTAAGAATCAATAAATATTTCACGTAAGACTGAAATACTCCTGGTTTGGGCTTTACTAAACCTACGCTTACTATAGTCTCGTTTAATCCATCAAAATAAGCAACGTCGGTCCTAAAAGAATATTATGTTAACAATTTACTGTTTCGTATTTCATTCTCAGTATGTACAAACAATCTAAATAATACTGACTCATTCTCGTATGACCAAACGTATATGTCACTGTCAATTGTAAGCCAAGCTTTTGAAATTTCTGTGAATAAGCCCATCATACAGTGACATTGGACATCTAAACAATTATTAAGGAATTATACTATATGAAATAAATAAATAAAAACATTCAAATCTTTTAAAGGATACGGTCAAAGTGTTCCATCACTTCAGACGGCAAGGAAATTTTACTGTGCAGTTTCATTTGATTTACGTTAGAAAAACACATTGACATTCCATGTAAATTAGGGTAATCATTGTCATCGAGACCGCTAACTGTTGGTCCACCTATGAAATAAAATATATGTATATTATGCTCAAAAATAAATATATAATCAAGCTCTTATTATTTAAGCAGACAATAAATAAATTACCTTGTACATTGTATCTCATGAGATTAATTAATGAAGGAAAATTACTATCTGCTGTAATGTGCGCATCCACGACTTTCCCTGCCATTTCCAGAGCGTCTAAATGTATTTTAAGTGGTTCCATTTCTGTGAGAGTCATTTTTATGCTATATAAAAACAGAAAAACATTTTAAAAACCTTATATTTTCATTTTCTAATAATAAAATAATTTAATTTCAATATAGTATACATATACATACCTGAGTTGTATTTCACTGCTAATATATACTGTAATCGGCCCCGAGATAAGCTTATGATAAGTGCAAAATAAATATTTTCTGTTCCCTTTCGTTGAAAACGCAACAACCAGAAGACAAAGAACTAAATTACAGGTTCTTACACAATTATTCTTAATTTAGTAACTACATAGGTGCTTCATTTCTATTTATAACAATTTATTGATGACACACTAATTTTTCAACTTTTTCACTTTAATACCGCACTTGAAGGTTAGATTTGTTTATATAAGTAAAACTCGAACAATACTGAAAATCACACAATAGCATAAACATTTTCTTAAATGTAGTAACAATATACAAATTAAAATGTATATATTCGCATTTTAGAACACTTACAAAAATTTGTTATAATTGTTTCAATACTATCGGTGACACAAAACGTTTCACGAGGTTCGTGCGGCTCGCGCCATACAGATTAATTTTAGGCTGTATATGTATATACGTGTTGTATAAATAGTGCGCTTGCGCAGCATTCACAAATATGATTAGTTAGAATTTATCTTGTAGATAAAGATGCGTGAATTTGAATTCAAACCGTGATGCTTCGCACGCTCATATCTAAATATAACAACTAGACCGTTAAAACAATATACATTAAAATAACGGAATTGGTTTATCGTTACTATTATTTAATATTCCTAATTTCATTCATACTTCAAATCATGCACATTCATTTATTTAATGGTTTATTTTGCCATCAATAATGAATATTTCAATATTCTTCGTTATATTAATTTCTTTTGCTACTGCTGGTATTATTAATGGTTCTCTACTATTGCTGTATTATTTCAATAGTTCAATAAATTTTTTATAATTTTATTACAGGGGATATATCAAATGCTGTACAAAATCTGTATTGCGAGCTTGGATTAAAAAATGACAATTCATGTCCCATCGATGGTGACTGGACTAGTTGGAGTTTATGGAGTTCTTGTTCTGGTAAATGTGGATTCAAAGGAAAAAGAAGTAGACATCGTACGTGTAATAATCCATCACCTTCTAATGGTGGTAGTCCCTGCATTGGTCCCAATTATCAAATTGATACTTGTCAAATTACTGGTAACTGAGAAACGGAAATGTTACAAATTTTTTAAATCCTTTGGCATATTTTATTTAAACATGTTTTTAGGATGTACAATGAAGGACTTTGAAGATATTGTGCATAATCATCCTGTACGTGTAAAAGAAATGAAAATTGTCAACCAGATACATAAAAAGTTGCCTGCTCTGATGGAATTATGTTTTTCTGTAGATTGTATGTATTCTATTGTTAAGAAAATTCTTGGAAGTAATGCAGTAAGAAATAAAACTACATTTTTATTGACCATTACAATATAAATATTTTAAATGAATATTTAACATCACTAAATTTTTGTATGAAGATGAGATATTGGAATGGAATGAACTGTGTTAAATATGATGTTGGATGTCCAAGTAAATGAATTTATATTAAATAGGTGTTAACTACAATTGCATTATATGTAGACTGTTCTATATGTAATTTTTGATGTAGGCCCTGGAGGCTGGAGTACTTGGGGTTTATGGTCATCTTGTACTGCTGTCTGTGGAAGAGGTAAAAAATATCGCACAAGAATCTGTAATAGTCCAATTCCATCAGATCCTGAATTAATGTGCGACAATTCAGCTTTAGAAATGGAAAGCTGCGTGGGACTTAATTGCAAAAAGCACTCAAGTATATTAAAAGTACTCTACAGTTAATATTAACAATTTACTATCGATTGCCATTTTAATAGTGGGAACTTGGACTGATTGGAGCAATTGGAGCACATGTAGTGTACAATGCGGCAGTGGTATTCAAACAAGGGAACGCTCATGCTTAAAAATACAAAGTGCACAGGAAGCAACATGTAAAGGCCCATTTAAAGAGATAAATACTTGTATAGTCAGTAACTGTTCAAGTAAGAATACAAAACAGAATGTATAATAATGAGACTGAAGGAAATAATATTTTACTACATTTTTAATAGTTCAAATATTTCTTTATAACTGTGAATATTTTTTCTATTAGTAAATGGCCGATGGTCAGCATGGACACATTGGACACGTTGTTCATCGAATTGTGGCATAGGTACACAATTCAGAAATCGCATGTGTAACAATCCATCACCAAGTGGCAATGGTGACCCTTGTTCTGGTTCTGCTTCCGAAGTTCGTCAATGTTTCAGTAAACCGTGCACTGGTATGTTATTTATAATTCATAGTATTGTTAATTGAAATAATGATAAAGCTATTTGAATTCACAGTTAAATCACACGAAATAGCGCATTTTACAGAAAAAAGTAGTCTTCTGTATACAATAAATGGAAGACCTTCGCGTTTACTTCATATGTATTTAAGATTTTTACCTCTGACACCATTTGGGGTGCTGATTTATCGATATGAAAATAATTGTCGCGGATCATTTTGCGATTATGTAAAATTATCCCTGTATAATGGGAAAGTAATACTCACGTCGCAAATATCTGGTTGTACAATGGGCTTAGTTCACGGAGATAAAGTAGAAGTAAATCAAAGAGATTTTTTCTATATTTTAATATTTAATAATTTATATACAACTTTTTATATAGATTGGGCAATGGCATATAATATTTGCAATAATATATGGATCACGCGGCATATTACGCGTTGATAATCGTTTACACAAAACGTCTACTTTTTCATGTACTCCGATATCGTATAATTTGGATCATATTATGAAAATTGGAGACGTATTTCAAGGCCAAATTCAAGAAATAATTATTAACTTTGTACCTGTTCCACTTTCTGTAAAGGTATATTAATTATCGTTGTGGGAGCACACCTTGAACAATTTAATATTTTTAAAGTACTCAATATGTTGTTTAGGGTAAACGCAATCAAAAGCATAAAACTGTTCCTTTTAACGTTACTAATGTACAATATTTACGGGGAGACGATGAGGAAGCTTTCATATCTATTGGTTTAACAGAATCAGTTACACTTCCATGTCCAAAGAACATCGAATCCTGGCAAGTAAGGACACAGTCCCAAAAAGTTTAGCTTGAATAATAAAACTTAAACAAATTTTGCAATGTAGATCACAATGGCAATAAAAGTAGAAAATATAAACGGTATTGTAGCAATCATACCAGGCGATTTACCCAATAAATACATTTTACTGTTGTTAGAAGAGGGAAGAGTCAAACTTAGATTTCATCAGGAAGCTACTTATGTTGCAACTGAAAGTATGGAACACATTTTAATAGGAGAATGGTTTGAAATAATCCTAGTTCAAGATGGTAAAAGATTATATATGCAAATTAATGGGAATGAGAAAAGATATGTACCTTTAATTTCTGAAAGGATGATTACAGCTGCGAACAATATATTCTTAGGAGCTGTACGTGACGAAATACGGGTAAATGTTTCTCAAAAATATTAATTCTTATTTGATTGTCATAGTAGATTTCACAATAGGAGAAGACATGTCCTAAATGTGCAGATATAACACAAATGAGCTTTACTCTTGGATATCTCGATATAGATGGAAATCAAATAGATCTGTTATCATTACCAGTATTAGAAACGACGAGCAATCGTTACACAAGTCGTACTGTTAGTTTATCTGGTAGTAATTACTAATCAATTATACATACATTCTTTTTAACAAATATTTGAAACTTTGTTGTAATTTGTAGATTACTACGAAGAAATTCCCCTTTTAATAGGTCAAGAGCTTGAGTTATCATGTTTCTACAATAAAGCTGCCCGTGAGAAAGGAACTTCTGCAACTTCTATGAGAACGTATGTTGTATGGTTATTACTGGACAAACTATTGCAATCCTATGGAAGCAGGTAAAGCGGTTTAATACATGAAACTTTCTTATATCTTTTTGTATCAACTTATTCTTTTTTGAATAGTGATCTTGTTCACTTAAAAGACAATGGTCGCGTCAGTACCATCAGTATCGCAAGTTATACATCTCGGGAAGACGTTGAAAATTTTTACTCGTGTCATATTCACCACTATAAAAATAAATCATATACGATCTCGGATCGAGCTTCTTTCACGTTTGGAATTACTGTAATAGATAAAAATGGAGGTAATGTATAATTGTTTCTTCTATTCCATTCAGACCAAGTATTGATTCTAAAAAGCATTAAATTTCTTTTACAGAATCGAAAAATTTATTGTGGAAAGAATGGTGTGTTATCTGTGTTATTGCAATTGTATGTTTTATGTTTATAATACTTTGGGGGATAATAGAA